>OY756216.1:18910203-20275305 GCA_963576875.1 Acrobasis repandana
AATATGGCGGGGAAGCAGAACCCAGTGCCAAATACTGAAGTCCATTATGATACTTCAATTGACTTCAGTATTTGGCGCTGGGTTAGTGATCGGCGTTATTGTTGCTCTTATTTATTAAAATATCCAAAGAAAACAATGAACTCTAATTGCCAATACCAATATGATGTTTGGCAAGTTAAAAATTGCACTATTTAACATAAAATGTTAGATTTTTTACTACACTTACAAGGTATACTTACACTCTTTATCTCTTACAGGGTCGCAAAATCCCAAAGCTCTGCTTAGCAAGATGTTGACTCTAAGACAAGATTCCTACTTGATAAGCGATTTTTTTAAGGAAAGCTAGTTTCAAAAAAACTATCTTCCTACATCTGACTATAACAACTGCTAGTTTCAAGTTTAACTTTTAGAATTAACTATTCGTCGTTCCAAACGTAATTGTAACAATGTACCTACAAGTATCATGGCGCACGTTTAGCTAATGATACCGATATAACTTTATTTTTCAAATTTATCTCTTCGATCTATCTATCTATTCGAGTAAGATAAAATTTGAAGTGGTGTTATGCATAAAATACCGCACGTAACGTAACCCACCCACAGTTTTATGATACTCCTTTAAATTTTCTTTGATAAATGAACTAAAGAGCAGTTCACACGTACACAAAATACTGATTCATGTTGTTTAAACCGATAAATAATTGAATAACTAGTGGTTCTGTGAGAGCAGTAAACCTCGCGAGCTCTTATTAAGGCCGTACCTGAATTTTCCGGGGTCCAGTGCTGCCCCCATTTAAAATAAATAATTTTTAAGAAAACGGAGACACCAATTAAAAATTTTGCTACTTCCAAGTCCTACATAACCTTTCAAACTTATTTTGTGAACTACTGTTTACAGTTTATAATGAGAACGTTAAGCTTTACTACGCACATTTGCCAAAAGTGGCCGTTTTTCGCAAATGTGCGTAGTAAAGCTTAACGTTCTCACTTTAAACTGTAAACAGTAGTTCATAAAATACTTTGAAGGGTTATCTAGGACTTCGTAGTAGCAAAATTTTAAATAATGTCTCCGTTTTCTTTGAAATGATTTATTTTAAATGGGGGCAGCACTGGACCCCGGAAAATTTAGGTACGGCCTTAAGCATGCAATACCCGACACTTTCCCCTGGCTTAGCAAAGGGTTTTCAGTGAAATCCGTCAATAAATAACGCTTCAGCAAAGTTCCCCTTTTGCCCCTATTTCTCCCTCAAACAAAAATCGCGATTGACTCAAAAATTTAAATAAATCAAGGAACTGGTACCAATTTTCGTTAAAATCGGTTAAAAAATGCGACATGTAGGCAAGAACAGACAGACGGACAAAATAATTTTTGGCCTATCTCGAAACTGAGACGCTTCGCTCACTCGGCCAATTATGAACAAACAGTCCAGTCAACATATTAATAATAGAGCCCTTGCCTTGCAAAAGGTGGAGTAAGGTTAATCATTCACGGCCCTCGCCTTATGGACGTGGGAGATCGTGATTGTGAATTCCATTAGTGGCGAATGTTATCAACAGATATTTTATTTTTAAACATTATTCATGTTAGGAAATTAAAAGAAAATAATTTAGACAAATTCTTGTAAGTATCTTGAATTTATGTTTCAGTTAACACGTTGCGTGTGGCTCGGGAGGTGAGCGATGCGGGTGCGGTGCGCGGCGCTGGCGTGTGCGCTGGCGCTCGCTTGCGCCGCCGCGGCACCGGCCGAGCCTCGCGGCCCGCCCGCTGAGTCGCGCGGGCCGCCCGCTACGGCCGCCGCCGACACCGCGCCCGTCTGCGAACCGCTAGTGCTGGGAAACCAGCCACCCATGCCAAATGTAAGTAGTCATTAGGCGGTGATCCCACAGCTGCTCCGCGCACCGTCGCGGAGCACAGGGCGGCAGATTTTAACATTGTATGCAAGTATCTCAGTTTGTATAGAAAACACGCCTAATCCAACACACTGAAAACGCGTCAACACGCGGGAGTGTCAGTTGTTGAACCGCGCTTCGCGACGGTGCGCGGTGCAGTGGGTTCACCGCCTTAGTTATTTCACTAAAACGTGTGAGCTATCACTTGCTGGCGGCCGCCGCGGCTGCGCCGGCGAGCCGCACGGTCCGCTCGCCGACATCGCATCCATCTGCGAGTCGCACTTGCTAAGAAACTAGCCACAAATGCCCACGGCAAGTATAATTTTTTGACTGTTATTGTATTTTTCTTTTACTGAAAGGTGTGCCCTGGAACTCACGCAATCAGAGTCAAAAGGTTTTCAAGATACGGAAAATCTAACTCCGTGTGCGTTATAACACAGAAAACCTACATTATATTATTCATGGTTATAAAGTAAACATTAATGTGCATAAATAACATGTCTATCATTCATTACGCAACATCACCTATCTGTAAATTTCTTTCTCAGATGTAAGCCAAGTCAATTAAGTATGAAACTACTTAGGTAATATTTTCGCAGGAATTTTAAAGTTTTAGACAGCTGGCAATTAAGTCGAAAGTTTTATTTCAAATTAGTGGAATTAAAAGCTAAGTTCTCTAAGAATTAATATTATTCATCGTTCAGCTTTTGGTGACTTGGATTACAAGTCGCTAGATAAAATTAATTTTAATTTTAACGTTCGTAGCGGCCACGTCGTAGCGCGGATACGAAAAACGAGCATGGAGCTACGCGTCGCTACACGTGTCCCTACGAATTTCTGAAAACCGCTACGATTTGTTGTGCATTTAAAGCCGTACCTGAATTTTCCGGGGTCCAGTGCTGCCCCCATTTAAAATAAATCATTACAATGAAAACGGAGACATTATTTAAAATTTTGCTACTATCAAATCCTAGATAACCCTTCAAAGTATTTTATGAACTACTGTTTACAGTTTAAAGTGAGAACGTTAAGCTTTACTACGCACATTTGCGAAAAACGGCCACTTTTGGCAAATGTGCGTAGTAAAGCTTAACAATCTCATTATAAACTGTAAACAGTAGTTCATAAAATACTTTGAAAGGTTATATTTGATAGTAGCAAAATTTTAAATAATGTCTACGTTTTCTTTGTAATGATTTATTTTAAATGGGGGCAGCACTGGACCTAGGAAAATTCAGGTACGGCCTTAACGTCACACAAGCACAACAAATCGTAGCGGTTTTTATGTGCCCAAGGTTACACACATAATAACAGTACTTTACTAAGCGTACAACATGTTTAGTGTCATAAACTGAACATGCTGCGAAAACATAGTTGTATATGTTCTCAATTTTGATGATAGAAAATAATATTTACAGAGAAAATAGAGTTCCAAAATAAGAAAAAAGTCAGAAGGAGTAAGAAGGAAAGAGAATTTAAATATTGGGAAAATTATCTCTGAACAATATGACATCGTAATGCGTAACGTCAATCAGTCAAATTATATTTTCTTTGATCCAACCAAAAACCGACCTCCGTGGTGTAATGGTCAACACGCTAGTCTACCAATCCGGAGGTTCTGGGTTCGATCCCCAGCCAGGGCAAGTTGGAAAATGGTCTTTTTCAAATTGTCGTGGGTCTTGGGTGTTTATCTATATATGTATTTACTATAAAATATAGTATCATTGAGTTAGTATTCTATAACACACGTTTAAAACTTACTTTGGGGCTAGCTCAATCAGTGTGATTTGTCCTTATATATTTATATATATATATATACAGGCTGACTTTTAAACCACCAGCCAAATTTCTGGAGCAAGTTCAGTCCATGACACTAAACTACTTTCCATAAAAAAAATTAACGAAAAACTAAAACAAAAATTCGCCTTTTCATACAAATCAGCGCTCAGTCAAACGGATTTTCTATGGGAGGACGAAAAATTTTCATCGATTTTTAATAACTTTTTTTATAGGAAGTAGTTCAGTATCATGGACTGAACTTGCTCCAAAAATTTGGATGGTGGTTTAAAAGTCAGCCTGTATATATATGTGAAAAAAAGGATTTTTTTTCAAATCCGCATCAAAGAGGACCGCGCGTCAAAACATCACCTACCATTAAAATATATATTTTATGAAATTTCAGAATATACGCGAACATGAAGCAACAGCCGTTCACACTGCCCGCGCCCTGGGCGAGTTGGTAGAGCAGGGCGCCGCCGACGAGGCGCGCGCGGCTGCACTCGCCCGCGCCGCCGCCCGCACGCCCCTCTCCCCACCCCCCGCCGCCGTAGCCCTCGGCGCTCCACAACTACACCTAGGCGTCCTTTACGTCGCTGAACCACCGCGCCTGATTGTGTTCCAACAAAACAACTCCGCCACTTTACGACAGTTCTGGAGGACTCTAGCTTCTGCGTGGAATGCTACTTCAGTTGTGTGGTCAAATGCGTGGTTCTCTTGTGAGGTGGACGACTGGGGCTGGTGGGGCGGCGCCGCAGCGGCCCGCGGTGTTGGCCCAGCGCGAGCAGCTGCCGCCATATTCCGTCGGTGGCCTACTCTTCCCTGCGAAGATACCATGAACGACTGGTTGGGTGGACCACCGCTGTGTGACACTGCCACAACAGACTGTGAAGCCATACCGGGTCTTGAACCTGGAGAAAGAAGACTTGAAGTAAATATGATTTATTATAATTGTGTACTTCATGTTGTATGTTATGATATTTTTATAAGCAATTTAGGTCTCATAGTTGGCCCAAAGCCTCCCCTTTTTGTTTCCAATTACTCCTATGTTCGACTGTTTCTCTCAATTCTTTATAAAAAGTGGACAACTCGTCTCTCCATATCATCCTAAGTTTTCCTCTGGACTTCTTTCCGACTGATGTATGAATTTATTTCGGCATTTCTTCTCAGCAGTGGTCGCTGCAAAACGCTAGTATCGGTAGGTTTTTAAATAATAATAATTTAAATATAATTAACATTACACGTAATGTACACTAAAATAAATGACGTGTAAAAGTGCCTGCGAAGGCCTAATTTCTGAATAAATAAATTGATTCTTGATTCTGTAGGAACCCAAGTTGTTATTGTGTGGGCTCATCTTTCGGGCATCACGCGGCAAACGTAGATTAAGGAAAGACCGTGTCAGGAACACTACCTTTACACTGCGTTCCATTACACAAGTGGTGACGTTGGGAAAGCTAGGTTAAAGTAGGACTGTTATGATATTATGTCTGAATTTTAAAAATAAATTTGCGCAGTACCGATGCAAGTGCCGAGCCGAGCACTGGCACGCGGGTGGCACGGGCTGGCTCAGCGGCGACATCCTGTCGGCGGACGACGGGGGCGGGCTAGCGTGCACGCCCTGCGGCGTCGGCAGCGACGCCGCAACTTGCCTCGCCGACGTGTACAGGGCGGCGCTGCTAGCGGCTAATCTGGCAGGGATGCTGATTTGCGTTGTTATTGGCCTCATCATCTTTAAGAAGAGGAAGTGTAAAGTAAGGACAAGCCTTTCAATAAGCGGTTCCAACATTTTATAAAAAGAAAATAAGTACAACAATAATCTAAAAAGTTTGATACTCATCTTTGTTTTTTTTTCAGGCAGTAGCAATGGGCATGTGGACTGTATTGGAGGTGGTGTTACTCGGCGCCTTATTAATGTATGCTTCAGTAAGTAATCACCTGAAAAGTCTAAATCTATCTACCATTTACCAGGCACACCGTTTTTACAAACTTTCATTTATTTAAACCACTGTTTGTTGCTGTTTATTTTTAGGTCAAATCTTGCAAGTTAAATTTGAGCCACTTCCCGGTTTTCGATTGAAATGAAATTTTGCACACTAATGTATATATATAATACACAGATGACAATGCAATATTACTTTAACAAGAAGCTGGTCTGATGATGATGATGTAGCCGGAAGATAGCTATAGGAACCCTATAATAAGCCCGAGTTTAGTAATTAGGACTCACAATAAAAGCTTGTACGAAAAAATATATGTTTTCATAAAACTTATTTGATAATATCTATGGATCTTATAATAATAAATAAATAAATATATAGGGACAAATCACACTGATTAAGCTGTGTTATGGAATACTAACTCAACGATACTATATTTTATGATAAATACATTTATATAGATAAACACCCAAGACCCAGGACAATTTGAAAAAGGCCATTTTCCAACTTGCCCTGGCTGGGGATCGAACCCAGAACCTCCGGATTAGCGTTCTAGCGTGTTAACCATTACGCCACGGAGGTCGTCGAAACTGCCGGGTTCTATAGGGCATCATATACCTAGTGTGTTTGATCTTATGAGGTAAAGTGATATGTTGTCCTATATGTTACATATAATAAGCATAAAATCCTTATGTGGTCTGCAGGCGGCATCACAGTATATATCAGTAGCACAATGGCGTTGCATAGCGGGCGCCTGGCTGCGGGAGCTTGGCTTCGTGGCGTGCTATGGATCCGTGGTGCTGCGGTTGTGGGTGTTGCTAGCCGAATTTCGTACCAGAAAGGCGCATCGGTGGACACCTAGAGATTCAGAGGTAACTAAAATATTTACCACTTACGTAACGTTGCGACTAAATCAACCTATAAATTTTCAAATACATTGTTGTTACAAAAAAATATCCCTGAGGCAATCTCTTTACATCTGTACCTTTTACACGTTAAAAAAATAAGTAAGCCAGATCTTTTAGTCGGTAGCCGTGTGGTTCCCGGCAAAGTAAAATAGGACACTCCAAGTCTTCCCGCAGATGTCGAAGAAGGCGACTTAGAAAATACAAGCTAAACAAAGTTTATAAACTTGATCTTTATGAGCTTTGTTTAGCTTCTGAGTACGTGAGGAGTGAGACTTCTTCTGAGTCTGCAATAGAGACTAAAAAACCTCCTATCTTAACTTCCAGGTGCTACGCGTGGTGGGAGCCATGATATCGGGCGCGGCGTGCTATTTAGCAGCGTTCACAGCGACAGCGGCATGCGACGACGCCGGCGGCGAGAGCTGCGCGCGCGCCGCCTGGCATCACGTCACTGCGGCTGCCGAGCTGCTGCTGTTGGCGGCCGGGGGCCGGATAGCGTACGCGGCGAGGAACGCCAATGTTCCTTTCCAGGCAAGTTGCCTTAGTTAGTAACTTTATAGCGGGAGTGAGGTAATGATATATATCAAGTTACAACCAGAATTCTCATATCGAGATGTAGGATACTGTTTAGCACTATCTCGTATGCTTCTTGCGAACTATGTTGTGGCTTCGCTTTTGTAGTTGTAGTTCCTCGAAGTGGCGTAGAGGTCGCAACTTAATTCAAAATAAAGTTGTAGGTATCATCTCGGAGTATTTTAAGCCAAAAAATCGTATTGAATCTTAAAATACCTACTTGGCATTTTGAAAGGAACCATGCTTCTATCATGAGTTCTGAATTCCGTTCGGGTTTTGACAATCACTGTGTGTATTTCAGGAGCGTGGTTGGCTAGCAGCCGCGCTGGGCTGCGAGGCACTATGCGGAGTGGCGTGGCGCTGTGCGGCGCTAGTGGGCGCGGCGCCCGAGCGCTCGCCCCTAGCAGCTGCGGCGCGCGCGCAGCTTTCGTCGGGCGCTGCCTTAGCCTGCGTGTTGGCTCCGCGCCTGTGGCACGGTTACCGAGCGAGATCGCTTGCACAAGAAGTAAGTACATTCGTTTGGCTTCCAAACGCTGCACTAATGGACAGAAATTAAAGGTTAAAGGAAGATACTTCGGTACCTACCAGTGCATCAAAAGTTGTGCATATAGTTATTTCAAATTATAATGTAGTAATTTAATGCAAGACAATCATGAATCATATGTTGTCAAATTCACTTCAAGAACTACTATTAACTATTCATGAAAATTTATTTTCAGGTGTCTCGACGGGGTCCAGCCGAGGGTTTCGGCGCAGAGGGCGAAGAGGAACCCACCTCGGAGGAAGTAAGAGCAGAGCTTAAAAGGCTGTACGTCCAGCTGGAAATCCTTAGAAACAAAACACTACGGCGGGACAACCCCCACATCAGCAAGCGGAGAGGGGGACGGAAACCCCCACACAGGCGGTTCTCGTTACAGGTATCTTAAGGGAAAATTAACATGGACCTCATGAGAATAACATCCACATTATCTGAAAAGTCATTTATTTTATTATTATCAATAGATTTCTTAAAATATTAGTTTAATTTTTAAATTAGTCATTCATATTGTGCATTAATTAACATTTAACATACACAGCTCAAAACGCTAAGAGCTTTGCAGCAACTACGATTATAATAGAATCAGAATCGAAATAAGCTTACCCAAAATATAAATATTTTAGAATTTTGACTGTATTGAATTATTTCGTTTATTATATTTTTAATATTTAGATATCTACTATATTGTGTAGGTCAAGTGGGTAATGTGATCTCAATTGATAACTAATCACTTTTTATTCAAAAGTTATATTTTTCCTTAGTTGTGTGTACCTTGGTTGTAATTAATTTGTAATACCTACCATTTTCGATTAATTGTTACTTAGGTTACATATTAGTTGTAATGTCACCCTACCTTTCCTTACTCCTCTTTAATTTATGTAAGTAATTTTATGTCTACATTACTTCTGAATCGATTCATGTAGCAACTTGTGTAACCAATCGATATAGTGATGTGAAGTGTGCCTTAGACATACTTTCCCTTCAGTGTGGTACTATCTTCATGCTCATTAATTAAATGTTTCATCTTCCATCCTACTCCAACTTTAGAAAAAGGGCAGTCGCGAGAAGGTAAGGAGGAGTGATATATACCGCATGCACGTGGAGCACCCGCATGTCCCCGTGGAAGTCCACCATGCCCCTGCTCTCACCCCGGTACTGCCACGTAAATCTTAATAACTAGCGTGAACATGATCTAGGCTAATACATACCAACTTACATTCGAATTTAGAAACTCCTCCTTCTTTGAAGTCACTTAAAAATTACAAATCAGTGGTAAAAGTGTAGAAAGTTTAATTAAAAATCGATACTAGCTGCACTGCGGAAATGTTTTTTGACTTAATTCCGGGATAAACTTCAAATAGAGATGCAGGATAAAATTTAAAAAAAAAACTTTTTTAAAATTATGTACATAATTTTATACATATTTGAATCACGCCATCCACATATAGTTTCTGCTTGGTCTTATGATTGACTGGTAGAGAATGCCATATGGCATTAGGTTCACCACTTGTGCCATAGTTTTGTGCAATAAAGTTTTTAAATAAATAAATAAACTGATTTATTTTATACCATGGGCTGGATATCTATGCAGAGATAGCGCCCAATAAAGGGCAAATTACCTTAGTATAAAATAAGCCTTTTAAGCCTATGAAATTAATTTTTGGACATAAAATTTAGCTAGACTGTCTATTTGGATGTAAATTATGGATCCTGTCACGTCTAGTTTTAAGATTTGCGCAGCGCAGCGCAATGTATGGCCGGCACCTGCACCGACTCTGTTTCAAATCCAAGCACTGGATTACTTGAATTTACCTTGAAGCGCATAATTTACAAATTACTAATAAAAAAATGATTTTTAAAGAAAATAAGAAAAATTGCAGATGAATAATTACAATGATTTCACCTGAATTTTACTATGTACTTAATATAGTCTAGTGTTCAATTTACTCCATTTTAGTGCAATGCTAGTAGTAAAGACAGAAACATAGACCTAATGTTATATTGGTAGAGTTAAATTTTAGAATAGGTTCTTTGATATTCATAGAGTTTGATTAGATACTTAGGTATGTGCCTAGTAATAATAAAAAAACTTCATTGGAGCAAAGTAGGCGCTTTTGATACGATTTTTGGCAATGAGGATTGATAGATGTAGAACAATCATGTCATCAATTAAAATTAAACTAACTACAAATTAAACCTAAAAATAAAACCTAATCTAAATTTAAAAATCTAAAAGACCATTTGAATTTTACTTTCATTGTCGAAAACAAATGCAGAAAGAGCCTTGATATGAGTAAATATAAAATTATTAAAATACCTATAAAAATGTAATCTGTCATCGTATCATCATCTATTAATAAGTAAGTTAACATATTAAATCTAAGAACTTTGAATATGTATATAAATAAATCTGCTTTATTTTATTAGGAATAGGGAACAATTTTAATATTACTTCCTGTGCTATCTGTCTGCAATACTACTCGATGTTTGCTTTATTTGTTACTTGTTCAAATATAACTTTCCGTAGGTACTCTATAAATTAATTGGCGATAAAATAAAGTCTAAAAATAATGTATTTTAGTTGCTTTTCTCTAAGCAATAATAACTTATGATATTTAAAATGCGAATTATAAATTGGTCTCTAAATCACCAACTGATTTGCTTTAACCCCGCCTCTGTAGGTACCTAGTTTACTAGTTAGAGAAAACTTGTTGGTTGTCCCTCTGTATTAACATACTATGCTAAATCCGCCAATTGAGCTACTGCCGATTTTGCACTGAAACTATTTTGAGGGAAGGCTCACTTACATGTTAATTAACATCTCTTCCCGTGAAATATATTCAAAATACGAATAAAAATTATTGGCCTGCCTTACAAATTGCCCGATTAGTTTCAAAGTTTTTATGGAAAAAGACATATTTCGATATATATCTCGTATATGAATAGTTGTATGGCAACTCTTAAAATAGTTTCAGTGTGTTTTATTATGTCATAAATTATGTTTATCATATTCTAAATTCTGTAAATCATATTTATGTTATAATAAAATATACTGAAACTATTTGTATAACATCAGAGTTGTATTGGGGGAGACTTCTATACAAAAACAATAAAACAACCAACAAGTTCGTACCCATAAAACCCGTATATTTAAAAATACACTTATCGTATGGTTTATACATTACACAGGCGTTACAAGCTCGTCGAGGCGGCAAGGGCAAGAGTGGCGGCAGTGCTAGCGTGGTTGAAGCCAGCGAGGCGGGGGACGTTTCCCGGACACCC
This sequence comes from Acrobasis repandana, assembly GCA_963576875.1. Classification (NCBI taxonomy): domain Eukaryota; kingdom Metazoa; phylum Arthropoda; class Insecta; order Lepidoptera; family Pyralidae; genus Acrobasis; species Acrobasis repandana. The sequence continues at coordinate 18,921,108 of OY756216.1, forward strand.
GAAGACTCGGTGTGTTCCAACGAGGGGCCCTCGCACTACACGGACGGGGACACGCAGGCGTGATCCAGCTCCTCCGCAGAACACTACCATGATGTTCACCTGTAGTTGTGGAACGGCTTCTTACGGATATTTAGTGCAATCAACTGTTTCAGCAAATTGAAATCGCACGAGGAGCGAAGACGTTGCATTTTGTTAAGTCGTTTTATCATGATAACGACCATTTTTCGGACATCAACGCTCAAAAAACGTACCTATATCCCACTTAGTTAGAGGGGTCATTCATGGACAAAAAGGTTTCATCGTGATTTCGTCACGTTGCAGTTTTTTTTATGGCTTGCCAACATTTTGTAAAAATGTTACTTAAGTAGGTAGTATATTAGAAATACAAGAAATAAGTTTATTTACCTAGTATTATGTTGAAATTCAACGTTACCTGTAAGGTTATTATGAAGTTGTGTTATCAAATGCCCCATAATTGTAATTGCGCACAAAATTATGATTAATTTAAGATAGTCCTGCAATCGTGAACATGATCAACAACCAACAACTACTCGTAGTCGACTAACGTAAATACGTTCAGTGTCAGTACGAGTCCTTACCGATCAGATTTGAGACAAATACAACAGTTTTAGTAATGCTACATGAGATAGCAACTAATGCAATGTAACCTAAACAGGACATTTTCCTAAATTTTGTATTTCTAAAGTTTATCCAAAACGCATATATTATTTTATCAAATTAAAAAACCTACTGCATACTTAATATGTAAAGTTACATATCTTTTTTACCAATGGCCAACCAACACCACTCACCCACGGGTATGGGGAGCGGTAGTGTGGGGCTCGAACCCACTTAAACTCCACGGTGTCTCTACTTGTCTTTGCCCGGTGGGTTCGCGTTATCTACGTTAAAGAAAGATTTTGCGTCTTTCTTAATGAGTACACTTGCTAAAAAATAAATAAGTAGGATCATGAAAGATTAAGAAAAATACTTTGTTGATGCTGAATGCACATTAGTCAAAATTGCCATGCCACGTGCCCTAATAGTCCTAATAATGTGAATAGATTTGTAATTTTACAATAATATTGTAGAGATTACGGTTACAAGTTACAAGTATAGGTAGATCACGTAATTTTGTTTCTAATTCGTCGCTAGTCAACCGTATATGTAAAGATTGATTGTTTGGAAGGACAGTAAGTACAATAATTTTACTTATTACATGTTTTAGACGATAGTGGTGATATTTTATACCCGTAGGCATTTAGCAAGTAAATTTATAAAATCTGTAAATGTATCCAAAGATATGTTGTGGCTGTTAAAAACGCTTACTTTGTATAAATCTTAAAGTTGGCCATGTTTTGGTTATTTCTTCATTATGTAGATACTTTTTTAAAGATCGGTTTTTATTTTACATTATTAAGTTTACTTAAAAAAAATTGTTTGTATAAAATGGGTGATATGAGGCCAAACGAAAACGTGAAAGTTTCAAGCACACTGTATCCTTGGCTGTACTTCTTAGTGGTCAACGTCATCAAATAATAAAAATAATAATTTTACGTACACTTACAGTACACTGTACACACGATTCCACTGCGAGTTAGTGGCCAAAGAAAACCAAATATTTTTTTGTATAAAATATTTACCATAAATATAGCTAGTTGATCTGTATAAGAAGCAATGTGAGAATTAAAAATAGCAACATAGGATAAGTTTTATATGTTGCAGTCTTTTATTATTTCTTATTAATGTTTTATAAAACATACGATTCGTATTGAATATTTTTATGCTTTTTACGATTGTTCATAGATAAACAATTAAATTAACGAACCTCGCCATATTTCGGGAAAATTATGGTAAGGACTAAGTTTTAAAACACATTTGGCTTCTCTTTTCAGATCTGCTTAGTTGTCAACCTTTAAGCTTGGTTATTCAGGTAAGTTAGTTAGTTAAATATTGGTTAAAAATGACTGATACAGTTAAGATAAAATATCTTCATTTATGATATCATGATTATAAACTTATTTACATAGAACCATACAGAAGAGTATGTATAAATGGATAAATTTCCGAGCATTGTAATGCTATTAAAAATAATAATTCATACAGAAGAGCTGGTCGGATTGGCTGTTTATGAACCTTCCCCTTTATTTTAACGGGCATCCGGGTATTATCAAGGACTCTTGACATTGCTTGTCATTTAAGCCATGCTGTTGTTTGTTATCCTGTTGTGTATACCTTCTGCTGTAAAACTGTATTTCATTTAGTCTGTCAATTAGATTATCCAAAAATAATGGACCCAATTTTCGGTTTATCAAAGTGAAAATTCACAAAGATACAGCGCATCGAAGTGTCGGAGTGGGGGTGATTGACGTCACCGTCAAGTGAAAATCGTACTTGATCGTGACGTCATGCGGAATTTAAACGCGCTGTATCTTACTAATCAGAAAAAAGAAAAAATACGTGTACAATATTTTTTTATAAACTACCTGATGAGCTAAAAATATGTTTTTCGTCCACATCCGTACTGATCCGAGATACTTACATTTATCTTCAGTCTTCGTAGCATTACAGCTTAGGACGCAACACAATTTTTAAGGATTTTCCTATCAATACTCAATATTTATCTATATATTAAAAATTACAACTTTGTTGTTTTATCTTACTGCTTACATAATAATAATGATATACTTAAATTTGACAGACAAGCTCTCGAATAAATTTAGTGATATGAAGATAGAAAATAATGTGTTCACTCATTTATTATCCGCAGCATGCGTATAATCGAAAAAAAAACAACTAGGTCTATGGTATAATCAGATTTCGACAGAAAGCCTGGTCCTGAAATTGGAAACGTAGTGTCCGGCAGTATTAGTAGCAGGCGACGAGTAAATATAGTTTAGGACTTTTAAATTTGTTTTTCCACCTCTGACCCTGGCCATCGCAATCCAGTTATTTCCTGAACTTGCCTGACATCGTTAACCTACCTAGCTGGGCACTACGTTTCCCATTTCAGGAACAGGCTTATGCCCAACAGTGGGATCCTGAAGCTAACCACGATGATGATGATTCCACTTCTATAAAAACAAACTGACTGCGTTTTTTGCTCTGGCACCACATGCACTGAATGAGTTAACATTGTCATTATGTTAACACATCCACGCTAAAACACACCGTGTGTTTTTGGTTTCGCATAATACTTACACACAGTGTGTTTTTCTGCAGTTGAAGTGTGTAAAATCCACTAGACCGTTTAGGTAAGGGGCTTTTGTATACCTGATTATTAAACATTATGAACGAAGCTTATTGTTATTTATCTGTGCTCAGTATTTATTTAATAAATAATAAATTGATAAGCTTCCTGTATTGTTTTATTAATGTTGATTTTTTATTTAATATATGAGTTTTTATAATAAATATAGTTTTATTCAAGTACTTTTTTGTTAGTTGCGAGATGTGTAAAAATATATAATGCATATGGTTTTAATGATTATTTTGACCATTGTGTTACAAGAACTGGTATAAGAAAAGTCGTGTAAATATTAGCGCTGAAGGTTTTGTATGAAGGCGGTTGTTTCGATACATACGTTGAGCTTTGTCGATGTTCGCGAGGGGCACTGCGATGCCAGGAATATTATTATTGTAATAATATATATTTATTAAATAAATGAAATGTTCATAGTTCACTGTATTTTATTTGGTTATAACTTATTAGTGATGAATTTCAAATCCAATTCATGGTAGGGTCTGGCTAACGAAAGCTGCCTGGAAAATCCGCGGCAAATTAAAAAATACACATTTTTATTTCATTTGAATCCTATTTAATATTATAAATGTGAAATTACATAACAAACAAAAATGCAAATAACATTGAAAACTAAAGTATCAAATCTGTTTGTACAGAGTAAAAAAATTTAAATAAATCTTTAGGTTTTCAAATTTACTGCGGTTTTTCATGGACAGCTTTCGTTGGCCAGAGTCTATATACTTAATTACTATACTTATTCTTAATTACTTTATAGGGATTTTTTTATTGTTTGATACGAGTACCTATAATAGTTTCCATAAGTTTGCAAAATACTTCGTCATATGAGCACTACAATGTACTACGACTTGTAGAACATACCACGGGGTGCTACGATTTTTGATAAGTTTGCTATTATTGCAGCTCTTCGTAGCACGTTCTGCTGCTGCTGCTGAAATGTACTGCAGTATACTACGACTCGTAGACCCTACTACGACATGCTACAATCATTGTATCCACTGGAGTAACACGACTCCTAACCATTGCTACGAGATACAACTATACAGAAATCCTACGAAACGCTACGACTCGTAGACCTTGCTACAAGATGCTACGATTTTTCAAATTACAAATTTGTGATGCTTTTTTTTTTATTTATTGTAAAACTAAATACAACGGTTTTCACCAATGAGAATCAATCAGTAAACAGAAAAATCTAATTTTGACTCGTATTTCGCATGCCTCGTGATTTTCTCAGTACGGCACTTTTTGAATTTTTAAAATCTGTTCATAAATGCAGAAGTTATTCAAATTTTTCTATTCAATATACAGATATTCGTGGTTAGTGATGGACACTGTTGCTTTTTTGCATTGTTTCTGGGACTGTAATAATGAGCAACGCTACAATACTTGCATACTAATTCTTATTAAGGCCGTACCTGAATTTTTCAGGGTCGAATGCTACCACCATTTAAAATAAATCATTTTAAAGGAAACGGAGATATCATTTAAAATTTTGTTTCTACTAAGCCCTAGATAACCATTCAAACTATCTTATGAACTACTGTTTACAGTTTAAAGTAAGAACATTAAACGCAAATGTGCCAAAAAAGGCCGTTATTCGCAAATCTGCGTAGTAAAGCTAAACGTTCTTACTTTAAACTGTAAACAGTAGTTCAAAAATAGTTTGAAGGGTTATCTAGGCCCTAGATGGGCTTGGTAGAAACAAAATTTTAAATGATGTCTCCGTTTCCTCTGAAATGATTTTAAACTGCACTGGACCCCGGAAAATTCAGGTACGGCCTTAATTGCGAAACCCAAAGAGATCTACTAGCTACGAGATGCTACGATGTTTGCAAATTACTGTTTTGCAAGATCATACATACATCATCAACATCATACATGTTTTGCAATGGTATCTTTACTATCCATCTACTTACATATAGACCAATAATACCATAATACCAAAGAACAATAACCATCATAATATCTACGTATAGGCGACCAAGACTAGGCTTACGCGCCGCGCCGTTCGTCGCATAGTAACCGTAGCTAGCCGGCAAGGCGTGTTACGTAGCGAAATAAACAGTCATAATATTTTGTTTTTATTGTGCATTATTATGAAGAAAATGTCGCATTATGGCGTAACGTGGCAACGAATAGAGCCTTCGCAGCGGCAGGTGCAGACTGCGGGCTGGCGGCTATACAAACAAATACTCCATAATTATATGATCAGTAATATAATTACTATTAGATTCAGTCATGTCAGGTCAGTAATTTAAATTTAGTTATATTTTTATTAATGATAGATTAGATAATATGTATAAAATTTAACATTATTATCTTGCCTCAACGACATCAAGCCGATTAAGTTGGACAAAGGGATAGCTCAGAAAACACTTCAGACCCACCGCACCCCTGGTCATACCATTGGTGGTACGGTGGGTATGTTAAAGTTCAACAGTACCACTGAGTGTAGTGACCCTAGTGATGTGATGGACGACCTATCCATTCCTCGCGTGATACCTAACTCATAGGTAGGTAAGTAAATAGAAACATTCAACGGCTTCGGTCGAGTAATGAATGACTCTTTCTTTTTTTATTTTAATGGGTTGCTTAAGCAAATTGTGAATCGATAACTGGCGTTCGTGTTTCAAACGTAAATGTGATGGTAGCTGCTGCGCTGCCTACCAATTTCCTAACAAATAATGTATATAAAAAAATAAGAAACTTAATAAAAGGGGCAGGTTGTGTTTTTGGCAAATTTGTTTTAAAATGTCAGCAGAAGATATCATGAAGAATACAATAGCCATATAGAAGCAATTTTTTTTTTACATTTTATACAATTCGACGATATCATTCTTGACAAATGCTATATTTATAACATATCTATATTTCAATATCAATCAATGCAAATAACTTTTCATTAAAATAATGTACTTACCCACATCAATCTAATACTAAACTTTTCGAAAGAATTATCGAAATCAGTACACTTTTAACCGATTTCAAAAAAGGAGGAGGTTATTCGTCAGAATCTTTTTTTTTTAATGCATGTTTCCCGATTTCTCGAAGAAGCCTGGACCGATTTTAAAAATAACTTTTTTGTTTGAAAAGGTATACTTTCCAAGTGGTCCCATAGAAATTTTATCAAAATCGATTAAGTAGTTTGGTTTTTAAATTAAAATAACTGAAAAATATATCGTCTAAGTACACAATTGTTGCGTGTTTACCTTTTCTGTTGAAGTCGGTTTTTTTGTTTTCAAAAAATATATTAAAAAAAAACATTTTTTTTACTTTTATAAAATTATATTGGTCTTAAATTCTATCTGGAAGCGTAGTTGTAGCGTTAATGGCGCTATATAACTATGTTAGGGTGCAGTATCTTCCCATAATGGTATGTACAGTGTACAGAGCGTGCAATTTCACACATATAGGACGACTCGGAACGACATAAAACCTAAAACAGTCGCGTGCAATGGTTTGAGGAAATTGAAAATCGCGTTTTCCACATTGAAGCTGTGTCGTTTTGATGTCAGTTCCATGTTACCCCCGCCTCCTAATATTACAATCATTGCAGTTAGAGTGAAACAAGTCGGGAAACTTACCATGATTATGGTAGGTAATATTTCGGTATAGTTGCATTAGGGTTCATGATGTACATTCTGAGAAATCATGTCTTATGGCCCTACGTGTTTACGTAAACAGACGGCCCGTAAGGAATAAAGACGTGATTAAAATGTATGATGCACAATATACTCGTAGTTTCCCGTAAATATCGAATAAAGTCAACATTTCTGTATACGTTGGAAGTTGGTTTACTTACTTCACTAACTAAAATTTCAAAAGATATGACACCTGTATTTAATTGGGTCCGTATTTTTAAAAATATAATAAAAGTGACCGACGTGAAAATCTTTTTTATATCTTACTCAACCCCGAATGAATTCACCGGTTTTCCTATGTACACTCACTAGTCGTCTTATTGTATTGCACGCCTCATAAGCGAAGCGCATGAGGTAGTGCTCTACTCTCGCCTTACAAAAATCAAGTGATTTTTTTAACTAAATGTGTCTCTATTTATTTTCTATCGCATTTGTACAATAATATTTACACATAAATGTCAGGGAAAAACACTAGTTTCAACACTTATGACATTTTTAAAGACATTTTGCTTTTTAAATAAATAAAAACAATGTTTAATAAAATCATTTTGTGGACGTCCGTGTGTCTGTATGTATGGAAACTGGCGTGGTCACGATAACTCTAGAAAAACTTATCTGATCAAGTTCATTTTTTTTATACGCTTTAGTATTATCCAAAACTAAGTCCTTTCGAAGATCACGGTCTTATTCAATGTAGTTTAATCGTAATTTCAATTTAATTGTGGAAAATGATATTATGAGGCGTGCACTTTTGGATTTTCCAAACTATTTAACACTTCCACTGCTGAAAAATGCAACTCCTTATATATTTTCTCATTTATTTTTTTCTTTTGTCTAACTCGTATTATCAGATATCGTGACTTTTTCGTAGACATATTTTACAAATTTTATATTTCAATTGTTTCCTCTATTTTTGTATACTTATATCACTATTACGAATCAACAAAATACTTATAGGATACAAACAAAGTGCTAGGAAGTACAAGTAGCGATCGCCGAGGCTTGCGTGATTGGAAACATGTCAGAAGATATGTTGTATTGTACCTGTACTCGATATGGAGCCAGCACTTAAGGTATCAACCCTTCAATTTCCTTCTAAGGGATTTGTTACTTGTTCGGAATAGTTAATATTGTATAGTTTGTATGTGATGAAAGATACGAACCACGAAAGAAGATATGAAAAAATTCCTGAATAAAATGATTTTTGAAACTAAATCATCATCATCCGAGCGTATTCCCGGTTGCATCGTCAGCGGTTACGCTTCAAAGCCCGGGGTCCGCTACATAACCTAGGCGATTTGACGAGGTTACTGGTTTTTTACACAGAGCGACTGCCGTCTGACCTCCGCAACCCAAAGGTTAGACCAGAACCAATCCTAGGATAGGTACAAACTCTAGATGGCGTTCGGGACCAACGGCTTTACGTGCCTTCCGAAGCACGAAATCATCTTTCTTTTCGGATAATCAGGTGATTCAAGCCTGCAATATCCTAAACAGACTGGAAACAAATTTTAACAAAGTATGCTTCCCAGTGGGATTTGAACCCATGACCTCCGGATCACAAGGCAAACGCCTTGACCACTGGACCGCAGAGGCAGATTTTTTAAACTAAATGTTTGTTTAAGGTGGAGGTATAGGCAAATGACCTTGAAGTGGCGCCCTTACTTGAAATAAATTATTAACTCGTAAATATGGAGATAATTTCCATATTGCTCTTCGTCATGCACTAGATAGCCCTTTAAATTATTTTATGAACTACCGTTGAAAGTATTTACATTAGTCCGTCTAGCTTTAAAACTTGCTTCCGCCAAAAGTGGCCACGGCAAGTTTTAAAGCTAGACGGATCACTAATAATAGTTTCAACGGCAGTTCATAAAATAATTTAAAGGGCTATCTAGTGCATGACGAAGAGCAATATGGAAATTATTACCATATTTACGAGTTAACAATTTATTTCACACTTCAAGGCCATTTGCCTATATCTTCGCCTTAAATTAAAACCTAAGTATGAAAATAAAAAATATTTTTACGAAAAACCAAAAAAATTATTACATAATTACAGAACTTATCAAAGTGTCAGAGTTGTCTCAAAAAGCGTGGGCTATGTGTGGACTGCCAGCGTAGTCTTCCATTGGAATCTAGTGAAGTAGGTTTACCTTTTTTTATGTCAGTCGAGTAGTGGATAGTGATCCTCACCAGAAGCCTTTGGCTGATGCCTAGGGCGAGAAATTTGAGGCATTTTGCACCCCCTTCCACTGCATTGACGCAGATAAGAAGGCTGAAGGGTGCTCTATTATGATACTCCAGTGAACGCAGTTTAGGGGCAGCAAAATGTGAATAGCCTCTAGCGGCAAATGTGTAAATCAACGACTGCCAGAAACACTAGATTTGATATTATAAAAGTGACCTAAGTTGAGGTCGCTATCAGATAAATCGGGTCGCGTTTTCATTTGGGTCTTGGATTCCTTGACCACCACCACTTTGCCAAATTCATCAACAAACACCAATTTCTTAAATAATTCAAGCAATATGTTGTTCAGTCGCACGAAACTGTACACTATTGTTAAATTCCCAGGCGTTATCTACCTCGGCGCGCGTTCAATTGCAAGCAGTTTGAATTTCAATAGATAGATAATACAAGACGATAGGCGTTGGCGTGTTAACTAAACGGTTTCCTTACACTTATCGTGGTGCCGGCAATCTTGCACGTCAGTCGGGAATCACCCATGGCGGCATGTACACGTTCACTGATGAACTTGAGCACACCAGCATTTACCACGGCGGGAATGATGGTACTAGTTTTTCATTAAAATCCTGGAACGTTAGTTGGAAATCATTCATAGCTAACAGGACCCGATGTCTCATTTTAAACAGGAGTATGGCTTCGTGGTGCAAAACTTTCACCTATCAGTGAATATAAGTTTTAATTTTTACGTCTAAAAAGTTTGCGGTGTTTTAGGGACGATTTTGATCTCTTTATTTTAATTCAATTGAAATTCCTGTCTCTGTAAAAAGCCGTCAATCACTGTAATTAAAAATTGTGTACTAAAATATATCCACAAATTACAAAGATATTATCCTAAAAAATATATTACCTTGCCCGTGTCCATAGACCTAGATTTTTTTATGCCCGTGTCACACAGCAGCTTGCCAGTTGTAATTTCACGATCAGCCTATCAGATAGCTGATTTCACGGTCAGGATATCGACGTTTATTACGAAGAAAACGCACTTGGCAAATGTCTTCATAGCTGCTCTCACCCAAAGTTGTTGGAAAATTGTTCTAAAACTAGGGAAAATAAATCTTGACTTCAATTTTTACACAGACAGTGAAGAAAGTGATGGCGAGGCAGGTTTAGGTAACCTGAACCGCCTGATCGTGCGGCCGCCCGGGCAGAGCGGCAAAGCCAAGCGCGGGCAGCTGTGCTTCGATGCAGCCTTCGAGTGCGGCAACCTGGGCCGCGCCGACCACATTTCCGACCTCGAGTATGACCTGTTTATCAGACCCGACACCTGCCGCCCGCGATGCCGCTTCTGGTTCAACTTTACCGTGGAGAATGTGAAGCAAGATCAGGTAAGACTGTAAAGATAGTTAAATAAACATATACTCCTTATATGACATACTCAAGGTTTGCTATTGATTACATTATGAAAGACCATGGCCATTGGCCAAACCGTTTTGCGATTGCCACTATATTATCTGGATTTAAATCCAACTGAACACATTCGATCTCTCAAAAATAGAAAGTTTCAACCAATGTTTGATTTGCACATGGAAAATTTTATAATTATACCTGTTCGAGCATTGAACTTCATTGAAGAAATTGATATTTGCCTCGTAAACCTGGCACAGCTAGAAATGTAACTGAATTCAAAAGTTGAATAACCGGATAAATATTTATTTTAATTGCATAGGCACCTACACGTCGAACAAAAGAACCTCCTCTTTTTTTGAAAGCGGGTGAAAAAGTATTTTATCATGCTTATATTTTTATTAATTTCCGTGGTACTTATATACATATTGAAAATAAGTTAAAGTTATTATAAAAAGATAATAGTTGTACACCTCTTTATACCTAGTTCACACGGAAATCAAAAATAAAATAACAACTTAATTGTTATTTTATTTTTGATTTCCGTGTGTTTAGGCAACTTAGTTTTGTATTCAATTTATTAAACACGATAAATCTCATAATTTATGGATAGGTATGAAAATTATCATTCGTTTTTATTTGTATACATGGTTCCCGAGGGACATTAAGGAAATAGAAGCACGACTGCACACTGCACCTACGTAACTTTTATTTGTGACTTCACGATTGTTGTTTTTTTTCCAGAGGGTGATATTCAACATAGTAAATCTCGGCAAAGAGCATACATTATACAATACAGATATGACGCCATTAGTGCGATCTACGTCACGGCAGAAATGGTAAACAATCGACTATAATTATAGTAGTAGTAGTAAGTAGATAGTACCTACAGCGAATAATTATAATTAATTTATTAGTTGTACTTCAATACCAAACAAAACCAAATTGTAACCAAATTACTTATTATCATTTCATCATCATCAGAACTTTTTATTCTCCACTGCAGGAGCACGACCCCTCTGAACTACCTGATCTACCTATAGTATATAAGCCAGAACAGTCAGAGGATTTGGCCTACTCTCTCCACGCTGGCCACGGGATGGAGAGGTCTCATTGATGTTTATACGCTTTGTTTATCTTGTGTTTTCTAAGTCGCCTTCTACGACATCCACGGAAAGACTTGGAGTGGTCCTATTCTACTCTACCGGGAACCACACGGCTTACTTATTATTATTATCATTTATTCCCTGAAATCTAGGCAACGTCTCCCTCGACGCCTCCTTTTCTACCACCGCTCTTTGCCGCACCGGGGCCGCAAGATCCTCAGCATTGCCTTCGCCTTCGACAAGGAGGAGGACGTGTACCAGTTCGCAGCTGCCGCCCCCTACTCCTACTCCCGACTGCAGAAATACCTCACCATTTGGGAGAAACGCGCTCAAGCTTTCGCCACTAGGGAGACCATAGCTCAAACAACGGTAAGCACCTAACTTGTTTTAAAAGTTTGCGCACTTAAAACTGTTCCTGTATTCATCAAAATCTGTTAATCGAAATTTTCGGGTTTTTCCAAGAATAAAAATACGAGTAAGATACCAATTTTTCAGCAAAAAAGAAAAATCGATCTGATCACGATTGGTGACTTTGACTTCAAAGATAAGGAGCAGTTTGAGGAGCATGTTCCAGTGAAGGGCAAGCCAGCAGCGGCCAAAAAGAGAGTGGTTCTCGTATTGGCGAGAGTGCACAGTGGGGAGCAACCAGCTTCCTTTATATGCCAAGGTAAGGACAAAAAAGGGGAGAAAAAGATTAAAAATTACCTACATTAATTAAAGGTTGACAGGGAGAAAATGCGTTAGCATTAAGTCTACCTATTGTAGCTTTTGACTCAATACAATTTTAAATAAATAAAATAAAAGGTCCTCGGCCCACAAGAGACATTTTACCCTCGCTACGGGCTCGAATTATTAGTTAAGCCATTCAAACGAGGAATAATCTTTGGCTGTACTTTTTTCACACTTATTACATAATTATATGGGATTTTTACAGGATTCTTAGACTTCATGGTAAGCTCTTCGGAAAAGGCATTAGCACTTCGGAACAATATTGTTATACAGGTAATTCTAATACAAAAATTTTATTTACCTTGCCTTATGCATTTCCTGTTTCCGCCAGCATATGCGACTAAACTAGCATAATAGGAAATCCATGACTGTTTCTATATGTAAATGTTATAGGTAGTTCCAATGCTAAATCCGGACGGCGTGTTTCTGGGCAACCAGCGCTCGGACCTCCTGGGCTCCGACCTCAACCGCTGCTGGCACCGCGCCACCTCCTTCGCGCACCCTGCCCTCATCGCGCTCAATGACGTCGTCAAGAAGGTGACGTCAGAGAAGGTAATGTAATTTTTAGGTAGTTCCAATGCTGAACCACCGGCGTGTTCGGCAACTAGCGCTTGGACCTACTGGGTTCCGACATTAAGAGGAAACATTAGTCAAGCCCTTTTTCAGATTTAAGAATTTATTTGTGTCGCGCTAGCGAGGCCGGGACCGAATATCAGTGCGATAAAGTCAACTGCAGCTCCGACTAAAAATCCGATATAAAAATCTCAAATATCTGGGTTTTGATAAAACTGCCTAATCTGACTTATGATGATCATAGCGGAGAATTATTGTTCGTAAAGCGGGACCAACAATTTGGCTTTGAGACATTTACTTGTTTGCTCACTAGATTTTCATTTATGCTGACCTGTGAAATTAATTGGATATATGGCATGGTATTAAGAAAACAGCCGCTGCTCTCACTTTTTTTATTATATTCCAGGGAGTGCAGTTGGATTTCATCATTGACATCCACGCCGATACGAGTCACGAAGGCGTATTTGTACGAGGGAACTCGTATGATGACGTTTACAGGTGAGAAACTATTAGAAAACACCATCTTATATACCTAATATTGATTATTTCTCTCGGCTTCGGGATTATAGGTATGTATTGCGGAGGTTTGTTTAGAATTAATTGAAAATCATGAATCAGGAAATCAGGAATGAGGAATCAGGATAGAGTGCCAGTGGTTAAGGTCGCGCATTTAGTACTTCTGATGTAGGTATACAACACATGTTCCAAATTTGCACAGGTACCTAATAATCTACCACTCATATCATTAATGAAAATCATGTCAAGAATAAAAGCGTGGCCAGCGGAGAAACACATGCGTTTAATATCACTTCTGATGTCGCCATACACATTTGCCACATCTCACCATTATTTTGTTTAACAAGGTACGGAGTCTTCATATAGTGGGGATGTTTATCGGTCACACAGGTTCGAGCGCCACGCAGTATTGCCCAAGTTCCTAGCTGGACGCATCGAAGCGTGGCGTCCCGAAGCCTGTCTGTACAACGCGGATGCTGCTGTGGCCGGGAGCGCTCGCCGCACTCTTGCCACGGGAAATATTGATGCATATACGCTGCTCGCGTCGATGGGAGGACGCCGGCTTAGTCCAAGGGGGCCTTACATACACTACACCGAAGACGCTTGTATCCTTTGTCTATCTTAAGAGGGCGCCTGATGCTGATAATCTAAATTTTGTTCTAGCTTCCACGCATACTAATTTACTCTAGCCAAAGCAAGCTAGCGGGGAGCCATGCGGGGAGGGAAAAAACGCGGCGGGTCAATGAGGCTGGTTTACGCGTTCCTGGTTTTTGAGGTTTTTTTTCGTTTTACAAAGAATATTTACCTAAGAGTTATTTAAAAATAAGACATATGATGACTGATGATGATGATTGTTTAATACAATTATAATTCAAAGTTACAAGGGCTAATTTATTGTATTTCTTGAATAATAGCCGTTTTAGTATAATTCGGAGGTGATATGGAGGCAACTTCGCAATTTTTTTCTATCGAGAAAATTTGAAGCAATGTGTTTTTAAAACATAAATTGAGTTGCTTAGTCCTGAACTTTGCTGTTTTTATATCAAGGGGAGTAGGTATTTCGTTAATATTGATAATATTTAAGATCGCTCTAAGTACTATCAGGGTCATACGCGCTCTTTAGTTTTGTTAGTGTCATTGCATGAGTATGAAACGAATTGATGGAGTGGCTTGCCATTATGCCATTAAATATATAGTCAGTCATAAGTGTGTGTCTTGTGCCATCACCAGATGAAAAAAAGAACCAGATGAAAAGTTACCTAATTATCACAGGATATTATCTTATTACTATAACATACAAAGCACTATTTCGTAGGTATTCAAAATTCAAAATATCTTTATTATCATAGGATATTTATAATATCTTTTAATAATAGTCACTTTGTTTTGTTTTGCACAAATGTTGACGTCAAATGGTTACTTACATAGCTAAGTTTACGCCGCTTCCTAGGCGCAAGTGCAGAAGAAGCGGCAACAAACTGCACTGCACGTTTTCTCCAAAGACGTCAACTAACAAACTAAAAACCTAAAATTAGTCATATGGATGGACTGAGATTACATTGTTTGTTATGTCATAATTAAATTGAATTATAAGAATTACGAAATTTAAAATAATGTCAATTTGTAAATTTTGTATGTACCAAATGTACCTAAATTATGACGTGTCTAAGTATACAAACCTTTAAGAGGGACCCGCGCCAAGCTCAAGCTTTTTGTCTTTAAGATAGTCATCGGTCCTATAATAAGCCTTCTCACAAAGTACTTTCTTTACATAAGCTTTGAATTTTCTGTCTGGCATATCAAGGACCGATTCTGGCAATTTATTATAAAAAAGTATACACTTCCCTATCCCTAGGACTTAAGAACCTGGTCCATTGCTTTTAAAAAACTTTTGAAATTACTATCTGGTGGACTGTAAACACAAACAATTATATGATGATCGAGCTCGGCACAGGCCACCTCACAACAGCGCTCAACAGAAAGTCTGACAATATCCTTCCGCTCTTTGCTACGGAAAGAATCTTTTATAAAAATTATAGAACCCCCTCGTTGAGCAGACTCTCTGTTAAAGCAGCTAACAATATTATAGTTGTTTAGGTTGAACATCATCTGACTCTCATGCAGCCAATGTTCAGTCAAACATAAAATGTCCACATCCATTTATTTTGAAACTAATTCTACTAATAATTCTTTGCCGGAAAGACCTTCTAAATTTTGATGAAGTATTCTTAATTCATGAGGCCTTCCCGTTGTCTGAATGGTCAGTTTAAATCTGCCGTCAAGTCTACAGAATTACCGTTACATAAACTTGGTAAGTCTGTAGGTGTCTTAAAAATAGAATCTTGTTTACAATGTAAACTCGTCCAAAAATTAATATTATTTGCTATCAATGTAGCAATCTTATGTCTAGAATATATTCGTAAGTAACCTAAACCTTCACTAAATGTATGTACTAGTACCTACCTACAAAAATATGAAACATGATATGTGGTGGAAAAAGAGCCAACTTTGTCAAACAAACAGCCAACTTTGTCAAACAAACATCCAACTTTGTCAAACAAACAGCCAACTTCGTCAAAGAAACAGCCAACTTTGCCAAACAGCTAATTTTGTCAAGTAAACAGCCAAATTTGTAAAACCTTTCTTAACCCTTAATCAAGACACGAAAATAGGCAGAGCGGTAGGGCGTGCGTTGTGCGACTACTACCGATACGTGAGCGTGGTGCCTCCCCGTGTGCCGCGCGCTAGCAAGAAGGATGGCAGGGGCCGCAGGCGCAAGCGCCGTAGACCGACAGCTCCAAGAGAAAGGTTTATTTTATACCTACCAACTAGTAGTTCGCCGCGAACTTAGACCTCGCGATTTTTTATTAATATTTCAAAACCTACAGACCCGATTTTGATGCCCAACGAACTTGAAAATTCTATTCATATTTCCTACATGCCTACCAAATTTCAAAGTCAATCAAAATCGGACCATCGGTTCGGCAGTTATCGCGGAACAAACATACATACATACAAACAATGTGTTTTCGCCTCAACTTGAATTATAGCAGCAGCAGCGATGTCGACATCTTAAACTGCAAGTCCCCTGACTTTAAACACACACAACAGGTACTACTACAATCTGCTAGGCAACAAACAAGCATTGCATTAACATTACGTGACCTATGCTATGTAACTATGTACTTATATAAGTACAATCAGACCAGACCCTTTACTTGCCCTTTACCTATATAAATCTATATAAATTAACTATCTATAGTAAAGATTTTTGAATAATAATTTTATTTTCTTACGGTTTTGTGCGTTATAGGATTTTTTTTCAATACATTTAGCTAGGGAGTTCAAAATCAACCGGTATCTACGACCTCCGTGGCGTAATGGTTAACACGCTAGACCGCTAATCCGGAGGTCCTGGGTTCGATTCCCAGCCAGGACAAGTTGGAAATGGCCTTTTTCAAATTGTTCTGGGTCTTGGGTGTTTATCTATATATGTATTTATCATAAAATATAGTATCGTTGAGTTAGTATCCCATAACACAAGTTTAAAAAAACTTATTTGTAAAAAAAAATATAAATATAAAAAAAATAAAAATAAAAAATAAAATAAAAATAAAAAATAAAATAATCTATTACACCCGAAATAATATTGATACTTAATATATAAAAATTAGGTAGTTAGGTATCTAACTAAGTAGTAGTAGTAGGGATGATGGAGAACATATTATTTATAAGTTGACTAGCTTTTAACCGCAGCTTCGCTCGCGTATCTCAGATCCTAAGGGAACAATACTTTTTTTCGGGATGAAAGGTACCCTATGTCTTTAATTTTAAGAAGATTGATTCAGTAGATAAAGCGTAAAGAGGTAACAAACAAACAAATTTACCTCTACAAATCCACTTTCGCATTTATAATATTAGTTAGGATGGGATATTAAAAAAAATCAGCATGCAATATTTAAGCCAAAATTTTCCAGGTCACCAAGCTCGTCTCCAGAGCGGCGGGTACTGCCGCTGCCGCCACACGTCCTGTCGCCCCCGCTGCCGCAGCTGTCGCCCCCGGCCCTGCGGGCGCTGCCGCCGCGACTGTCACGCCATACTGCTCTGAGGAACCGGCCTAAGACTGGAGTCATTAACGTGGATAACATTCTACCTGCTATAACTATAACAGGTACTTAATCCTGCGCCTCCGCTTCTGCAGGGCTTTTTAGGGGAGATTCAGTCTTCTGCCACGCATATTTTCGCTCTCGCCATATTATTTATACGCCATATTAGATACATAAATTTTTCGGGATCCAGTGCTGCCCCTATTTGAAATAAATTGTTTAAAAGGAAACGGAGATATCATTTAAAATTTTGTCTCATACGGCTCTAGATAACCCTTCAAACTATTTTATGAAATACTTTACAGTTTAAAGTGAGAACGTTAAAAGCTTTTCTTAGCATTTTTGCAAAAAACGGCCACTTTTGGCAGAACTGGACCCTAAAAAATTCATGTATCCCCCTTAACCGTCAAGTACCTACGCTCCAAATAAAGATTTGAATTTACCCACAGGCACAGCAGTAAGGACACCGCGCCTCGCCGTCGTGGACTTCAGTGCCTACATCCGCACCCCCGCAGGAGACAACACGAGGCCGAGGCTCGCGCGGCCGCCGAGGCCCTCGCATCCGCGGTACACCAGCGACGAGTATGACACACATGAATCGGACTCGTGAATCATGGCCCTGAATATTTAAGGCCCTAAGTTCCTTTGGCCACGAACCGGCCAGCGCAGCGCAGCGACCTGAGCAAGGTTGCATAAAAACGCTGGATACAGGCCGCTTCTAATCGATCTTTTTGGAAATCCTTGGGTGACATATGGATGTCACCCAAGGATTTCCAAGAAGATCGATTACATACTGAACATAGTTTCAGCTTCCTGTGGCTGAAATGAAAATGATGAACTCTGAGAATGAAGATGGTTATCAAAATCAACGATTATGAGGGGGATATGAAAAACTATTTGGTCATAATTTCGATACTTTCAGATGCGCCCGCTACTTTCGTACTGAAATATTTAAAATATTAACTTACTCGTAATATACGGCTTACGTGCCAAAAACTTTCTTGTATTTCCACTTTATAAACTCTACTGTAACGTCTATAGTTAACGATTAATTCAATGGTAGGTAGGTACTACCTACCATTGAATTTAGGTAAGTAGGTAGGTACTACCTACCACATTATATTCACTTTAATAAATCTTGTGAACAAATATGAGCATTTTCCAGTTTTTTAGCCCCTAGTCTTTACGTTAGAAAATTTAAATTATATCAATTTCCCGTTTTTTTAGTCACTAGTTTTTACACTTGATAATTACATAACTATAAGTTCTTATAAATGACAGTAAAAAAAACTAGATCTGTGTAATAATAGATGTGTATTAAGATTTAATTATGACACATCGAGAGATAAGTACAGTAAAATAACCTATTGGTTGTTAAAAGACCGCTCAGCTTGGGAGAAGAGAACCTGGCTCGGCCTGCACTGTCACGCGTATACCCCCCGCGAAAGGTTTAGCCCATAAAACCAGTGGCGGATTTACCAGTAGGCTGAAGCCTATGGCGACAGATTTTAGGGGGCGACAAATTTGAGGCCAATTCCCTTGGCGCAGTCAACTCGCAGTTACTCGAATGAACGCAGGGCAGGGGTCCGCCCAGGCAGTTTAAAGCCCGCGTGCAATACCGATTAAGCCGCCCCGAGTACTACGCTGCGTGAGGCGGATGAGCTTTTTTTTGTGTAAATTCGCCACTGCATAGAATAATATACCTACTTCCTGAAGAAAAGTGATATCGCTTTACCGTGCGTTAACTATTTAGAGCACGTGTAAATGTTCTATCGATCTTTTGCGCGAACGTGCGCGTTTACGTTTGCGCGTGCTTTATCATTATCACTGTGAAGTATTTATAGGATGAACTGTAAGTTACTTTCTTTCTTTTTAAGGTTTTGGTTCTAAAAACAGGAACTGGCCCTACATTATATAACGTCTAACAAAATATACTGTAACTATTTTAAGGGTACATTTAGTCCATGATTATGTCCATGAACAATTTTCCCCAAGGAACATATATCTATGTAGATATGAATATATTTTTTGCTTTCCATACTCCAATCAGCTGATCGATCAATTATGGTAATGAAACAAAGTGTTTTTATTGAAACGTATAATGTCCAAGCTTTTTCATATTTACAATCACTAACATCTAACTAATCATTCAGTCATCTCTTAGAACAATCTTATTGAACACTATTATCACTACAAATTCCTCAATCATAACAGCAAATGAAAAACGAGACTGAGTATCGTCATCGAGATTAATTCTCACAACGTGTTTAGTAGTTGCATGACAAATTTGGTTTACATATAAACATCACCTACACATACTTAAGAGGTCATAGGAGCATCACGAAAACTGATTCGATGGCGAATCGAAAGAAGCGCGGGCCGATCGCGGCCCGAACGAGCGCGAAGCACCTCCCTAATAAATATCTTTGGCATGAACCGAACAGCTCGCCGACAATTCACACGCGATTGCACTAACAACCGATAGTTATTGCTTTATGCCAATGTTCGTTTCGCGTCAAGAGAGTCACTGGGCGTCGGAAGCGCGGCGTCACTCCCAGGCGTCCTTGTCGTCGTCGGAGAGGGTGACGAGGCGCATGGGGTCGACGGCGGGGCGCGGCGCGCGCGGCGCCGCGGGCGGGGCGGCGGGCGGCGCGGGCCCGCGCGCCGCGCGCTTCTGCCGCAGCAGCTCCTCGTCCGCCGCCGACCGCGGCTTGCGGAACTCGTACACCAGCGGGAAGATGCGCTCCACCGCTGACTGCACGTCGCTCACGCTGCGGGCTGCAGAATTAAATTATAGCTATTAATTTATTTATAAACAATGACAAGTTTATTTGCTAGGCAAATTAAAAAACCTCCCGACAGTCAAGAACGCCATCTAGTGATGAGTAGCGGAACTACCGATACTAGCGCAATCTTTTATTTGCTAGGGAAAGCCCTGACTTTCAAGCGTTAACCCCCAATGACTTTTAAACGGCTGAACAGATTTTCATCAAACAGCTAGGAACCACCGCAAGGGAACTTGCTGTACCAGTATCAGTTGACCCTAACGTATCAGAGACTCGCTGCTACGTGAAATGTTTATATGGTTTAAGAGGGAGCAGGAATAAAATGGTTATAGAATGTTTAAAACTTAATGGTTTATTAAGAATGGTAAGAATAATAGGTACACGCCGAACGGCTGGTTATTGCGTACTAAAAATACTTATTGCCTAACTATCGTCATAATGTAAAATGCTGACATGCTGACTGGGTAAAATCGCTGTTCGATTACCTCGAACACTTGCTTTCACGAAAAAGAAACCGCATCGAAATCGGTCCATCCGTTCGAACGCTACGATGCCACAGTTAGCGTCAAACTTCCCCTCTTTTTTGTCGGGGGTTAAAAAAGGTAATGATGATAAATTAATGAGTAATTACAAAAACAACTTCCTACTGAAGTCGTACAACTAACACGAACAAACAGGCGATCAGATTGTAAAAACCATTAAATTACTTGTTATTCCTACGCTTACTATTTTATAAAACAAAAGGTGACTTACGAGGGGGGGTCAAAAAGTTCGCGGAACGGAGGGGAAGGGGGGTGAAATAAAATACTGTACTATTTTTCTTTTTCAATATATTCCCCCTTAAGTCGAATACATTTTTCAGATCTCTCTATTAACTTATTAATACCGTCGAAAAAAAATGATTTGTCTTTGTCCTCAAAATAGGCCGAAATCGCCGACTTGACTTCTTCATCATCGGAAAATTTCTTCCCCCGAAGCTCTTTTTTTAATTTGGGAAATAAAAAATAATCACAGGGGGCTAAGTCTGGACTATAGGGAGGATGGTTTAACATTTCGAAGCCACAGTGATGAAGGGCAGCCATCGCAACGCGGCTCTTGTGTACCGGTGCGTTGTCATGCAAAAGCAGCACACCCTTTGTCAACTTTCCCCGCCTTTTCTCCTTGATTGCTTCTTTTAATTGTCTTAGTAGATTAGCGTAGTATTCTCCCGTTATAGAAACACCCTTATCTTTATAATCTATTAATAAAATACCCTCTGTATCCCAAAAAACAGTTGCCATGATTTTTCCAGCCGATTGTGACACCCTGTATTTCTTAGGGGGGGGCTGACCCTTTTTATGCCACTGCATAGACTCTTGCTTCGACTCAGGCTCATAATGATGAACCCAAGTTTCATCTGCAGTAACAAGTCTTGCAAAAATTCCTTCCTTGTCGGCGCTACAGAGGTCTAAAAACTCCTTTGAATACTCGACGCGCAGCTGTTTCTGTGGTGGTGTGAGCATTCTTGGCACCCATCTTGCGCTGACTTTTGACATCCCAAGATTGTCGTGTAGAATATTTAAAATGGTTGTAGGTGATACTCCAACCATTTCTGCAAGTTGTTTCTTCTTCAAACGAGTATCCTCCAGTATAAGATTCTCCACTTTTTCAACGATGTTTGAGGTGGTGGCCTCAATCGGCCGTCCTGAGCGAGGGTCGTCTTCAAGAGACTCTCTGCCTTGCTTGAAAAGGCTATTCCACTTGTACACCATGGTTTTCCCAGGGCAAGAGTCCCCGTATACTGATAACATTTCTTCCAAAATTTTCTGAGGTGGTTTTCCTTGCTTAGTGAGGAACTTTATGACGGCACGAAACTCGATTTTTTCCATGTTCAAGTTTTTCTTCCGGATTCACTTGTTTGATCGACGACAGGTCAAAGGTTATTGACACAATCAGGTTCAAACTTGGCATATATACTCACAAAGAGTTGCTCATTAGTTACTACCTGCGGCAGGTCCCCCACCCCCCGCTATCCCCTCCATTCCGCGAACTTTTTGACCCCCCCCTCGTATAATAAAATACCGCTACATCCGCAATTTAGACATTAACGAACGATAGGTCTATCAATTAACAAGCAAGCAAGTGCATTAAATTTCCTATTATCTTTCGGCCCGGGAGCATACGGGCACGTATAATTTGCGGCGTCAGCGCGTTCACAACGCGTGGCGCTTGCACCTTCGATCAAAAAAATTACACAGTTCACGTTTGCGCCAGCGACGATCCGCGAGTGGCGTGTGCTCATTTATCAATTATCAGTTATCAATATACCTACGTCTTTTTAGGGTTCCGTAGCCAAATGGCAAAAAAGGAACCCTTATGGATTCGTCATGTCTGTCCGTCCGTATGTCAAAGTAACTTTTTTCCGAAACTATAAGAACTATACTGTTGAAACTTGGTAAGTAGATGTATTCTGTGAACCGCATTCAGATTTTTACACAAAAATAGAAAAAAAAAAACAATAAGTTTTGGAGGTTCCCCATACTTAGAACTGAAACTCAAAAATTTAGTTTTCATCATACCCATACGTGTGGGGGTTATCCATGGATAGGTCTTGAAAAATTATATTGAGGTTTCTAATATCATTTTTTTTCTAAACTTGAATAGTTTGCGCGAGAGACACTTCCAAAGTGGTAAAATGTGTGTGTCCCTTCCCCCCCCCCCCCCCCCTGTAACTTCTAAAATAAGAGAATGATAAAACTAAAAAAAATATATGATGTACATTACTGCATAGTAATGTACATCATATATTTTTTTAGTTTTATCATTCCATAACTTCCACCGAAAATTGGTTTCAACGAGATCTAGTAAGTAGTTTTTTTTTAATAACGAAGTCTCGCACTTGGCCGATTTTCTATCAGAACTTTCTATCATTCTACTATGTCTTGGTTTACACACCATACAACTACCAAGGTCCCAAAGTTTGCAGGCGGACGACAATCTAGCGAGCAAAAATTACTTAAACTTTTTGTAAATGGAACAAAGAAAACATTTGTGACGACCTCCGCGCCGCAAAGGTGAACGAACTCGTCAACTGGACACAAGGTCGTAGGTCACGATTAGGTAGGACGTCGTGAGGACAAACTTCTATCCTGAATTGGCTTGAGATTTAATTGGGGTGTTGAGTGTATTTGAATACTCACAATCGTAAATATCGCGCTGATGAATAAATACCATAGATAGGTACTTTCACAAAGGTACATTCTTCGATTTGCGTTCTTTTAAAAATACTGTTCTTTATATAATTGCCCATGTCATGTCCTATTTATACAAGATCCAGAAAAAGAGTATATATTTTTTTAGATTCTTACACGTGGAACACTATATAGGCTAATAAAAATTATTTATCTCCTATATCTATAAGTAGGTATACTTTGTCTGAAATTCATAAAGAATCTCATGAAATCTCACGTTAATTTGAATAATGCAACTCAACCAAAACCTTTTTGAATAATATTGACCATGGTCGTAGGTTTTAAGAGGAACCATTTTCCATAAAATACAAACATTCACTGCTCTCTGGTTTGTAAATCTAGATCAATAGGTATTTTTTTAAATAAAATCAATGTCATCAGTATGTCTCGGTGCTTTTGGCTTTCTTTGATATTTTTATTTTTAACCCCCGACAAAAAAGAGGGGTGTTCGCATCACTAGATGGCGTTCTTGACCGTCGGGGTTTTTTTTAATTGGCCTTGCAAATAACCTTGTTATAAGTGCTAGGTTACGACACATACCATTTCCTAACCTTTCAGTTTCCATAAAGTATCATTAGAATTTGTTAAGTTTAGTAAAAGGAAACAATCGAGAACGAATCCTTAATTTTTGAGATTTTTATCTTGCAGTTGTCCTTATCGCAACAGAGCGCGGTCCCGTCGTCGCCAGCGCGACATAAATATTGACTTAAAATTCTTAAATATGAAAAAGGGTTATTTTGTGGACAAAAGTCCTGCTCGTCAATTAAAACTATACATTTATGTAGTTGTTCTGTAAAACAAATCGCGAAAATAATGACTGATTGACTGACATAATATTATTTCGAAAGAACATCTCAGATGTAAAGATCTTTTTAAAATCGTCCAATGCTGGACAACAGATATTTTCATTTTTATATGCATAGACCTTCAACAAGCAAGTAAATAAGCTTGTAAGCGCCAATGACTCGGGTCAGTTATGAAATACGATATCACGTATAGAAACAAGCGCACAGCAGATAATAGCACTAGGCGTAATATAAGATCTATGTGGTCATTCTCTGAACTTCACATCACTAGTAATGAGCACAGAAGTTTTATAATACAAAAAATATGGATGTGGACTGGATTCGAAAAATTATATTAGGTCCTTACATATGAAATTGCCGATTTTCAATACTGGCAACTTTAAAATCAAATATCTTATGTTTCATTAGGAATTCCAAATTCAAATTTATTTCGAAATATAGCCAGAAAAATATTGTTTTAAAATTCGTATTTCATTTGTTTTAACATCATTTGTTTGAGTTTCAACATTGCTATAACAACAACTATGGACAAATTGAAAATTCACGGTATTTACGAATACGAGTTCCACCGTGGCACCAGTGGTGCAGAAACGACTCGAAGAATTAACGACGTGTATGGACCAGGCACCGCTAACGAACGAACGGTGCGTTTTTGGTTTTAACGTTTCCGTTCTGGAAATTTCGATTTACACAATGAGCCTCGTGGACGACCTGATACTCAAGTGAATAACGAAGAATTGAAGGCGATAGTGGAAGCGGATCCATCTCAAACCACTTCTGAATTAGCAGCAGCCTTCGGCGTAAGTGACAAAACGATACCTATCCACTTGCGCCAAATCGGAAAAATTTGAAAACTCGAAAAGTGGGTACCGCACGAATTGACTGAAGCAAACCAACAAACACGCGTTGCTTGCTGCGTTTCTTTGCTTAATCGCCACAATAATGAGGGGATTTTGAACCGTATCGTGACTTGTGATGAGAAATGGATCCTGTACGACAATCGGAAGCGATCATCACAATGGCTTGACCCTGGAGAACCGGCAAAACCTTGCCCTAAGCGAAAACTGACCAAAAAGAAGATTCTGGTTAGTGTTTGGTGGACCAGTGCTGGTGTTATCCACTACAGCTTCTTGAGATCAGGCCAGACGATTACTGCAGACTTGTATTGCCAACAATTGCAAACAATGATGGAAAAGCTCGCCATTAAACAACCGAGACTGATGAATTGCTCTAGCCCACTGCTCCTTCAGGATAACGCTAGACCACACACTGCACATCAAACGATCGCCAAGTTAGAGGAGCTGCGACTGGAACCTCTGCGTCACCCACCATACTCTCCAGATCTTGCCCCAACCGATTACCACTTTTTTCAAAATTTGGATAACTTTTTACAAGGAAAAAATTTCAAATCTGATGAGGCAGTCAAAACCGCCTTCAAACAGTTCATAGACTCTCGCTCCCAGAATTTTTTTTCCAAAGGTATCAATGATCTGCCTATAAAATGGCGGAAGTTTATCGATAACAACGGCGCATACTTCGATTGATTAAATAATAATTTCATTAAAAAACTTGTTTCACTTTTTTGATACTGAACGGCAATTTCATATGTAAGGACCTAATATTATATTCCTTTTAGACCCATATTTTTCGGTTTATTGAAAATACGTCGAAATAAGTGTGAAAGAAATACGAGTGAAATAAGTCGAAGTTTCGGAGTCTTTATAGACTCCGAAACTTCGACGCGCTGTATGTCGAAGTTTCGGAGTGGAAGTGAAAATCGTACTTGCTCGTGACGTCGTGCGGAATTTAAATGTGCTGTATCTTTGTAATTATTTGCTGATCAGAAAAAGGGAAAAATACGTATACAATATTTTTTTATAATCTATCTAACAAGCTAAAAATATTTTTTTAATTCACATTCATATTCTCTCTCTGTCTTATTCCCGATATCTAAGCCGACCCTTAGGTCTATTTGCTAAACAGGAGGTCAAATCAGGATGCAGGGCTACCAGTCTCAATCCCAACAACCTCATAGCTCATCCGGTATATTCCTCTCAGCTATACTTCCAGCAAAATACTGATTTCTATCTCACCTGTGATTGTGACACCGCCTGTTGAGAATATCTTTAGTGTAGCTTTAGGATTATATAATTTATATGTCACGCCTGGATGTAATTCTGGTTCATAGCTGAAATAAGAAAATAATAAAAAAATTAAAAATCCAACTTCAATAAATCTAAAATCATCTAAGTACAAGTTTGATTAATTCTCCTTTCTAACAAAAAAGGTTTATTAAAAATCGATCCATCCAATTGAGAGCACCAATGGCACAGACAGTCGTATAAAAACATTAATGTAATCATTGATGGCCAAAATAAAGTTTTTTTTTATTATTTCTGACAACCTTTTGCGTCGGGGGTTATAAATAAAGAAATGAAATTGGGATCACTTGAGTGTAGAACAAGTACATTTACTTTTCTGTTGTATGTTATAATAATGAACTCTTTTGGATATTGCTATAAACACACCACAAATTCGGCTCAAAGAAGGCAATTGACAGACCTTGTCCCAACTTATCATTACAGCCTACTGAGGGAAATAAGCTATTAATAGCAAAAACTAATATATTAAATATGGAAATGCGTAAATTTATTAATGAATGAATTCATATATAATGAAATTAATGAATTTATTGATGGACAAGCCCAAAATAATATTATTTAGGTACTTTTGTACAACAATAATTACAATGCAAGATTGATTATGGCGCCATTGATTGGCTGGGCATAATATATTGCTGATAAAACAGAATGAGTCACAGAGTGATTATTTCGACGTAATTTGGCCGTAAGCCAACAATGCAATAAAAAGAATCTGGGACCATCCACCATCACATACATTGTACAACTATTTATAAGTGAATATTCCCCATAACAACATGAATGAATGCATATAGGTAATTATGTACTAAGTATGTCAATTTGAGTTTAGCTAAATATTTTATAATTATTTGTTTTCCTCATTTAATTATAATTCTTAGTCCCTTCCTAGTTATGCAGTAGACAGCGCATAGGATTACAGGAGAAAAAGTTGACAATTCCCATGTTTGCACCATTTTCTTTGATCAAATATATCTACATACATGCAACAGTGGGTATTATACATGTTTTAATGCTTCAAAGCAAAGCTTCAATGTTTTTTTTTAGAAATGAAAGAAATTCTACTACAAGCATAAAATTTGTCAAGTAGGTAGGTAGGTATAACATTTGTCTAGACATATTAATTGCATTTTCCCTAAACAATCAATTTATTAATAAAGGAAAATACATTTGTTTACATTCATTATGTAGGTATGTGCCTAGTATGTCTTGTATGTAGGATAATACTGAAACCATTGAACAATCAGAATAGGTACCTAGTATATATTGCAGGTGAATAAGCTGTGTAAACATGGAAGATGCCAGGTCATTGCGATTTTCAATTTCAGTTGGGTCCCATTTCAGTTCAAAGACTAGGTACAAAACTTATTAAATTTGTAATAAAAGATACTTACTCTGCTTCCTTATATTTATTGGAGAAGGCTATGATACGGATGCCAAAAGGCATTCGACATGTGCCTAGTACATTGACTACACGGAAGTTCTGAAAGCGGACTTGGAAGCCTAACTTCTGCAGGGCGCGCGCATAGCGTCGCGCGGCGATCTTTGCCTGGTCCTCGCTGGTAGCGCCGGTACACGTCACGCGGCCCGACGACCAGATCGACGCGGTCGTGTAGGGCCGGCGCAATTTCATGGTCACCATGCCGTTCTCGCGTCGGAACTCAACGTTAACACCATTCAAAGCTATCTGTCTCAAGTTCAGGTGACACTTAACACTAAAACTGCACACGACATTGTTTATCATGATATCTATTTCCGGGGTTTCTTCCTCTTCGGCGAGCTCGGGTGTGGCGGCCGCTTCGGCAACATCGGAGCAGGGCTGCGGTGCGGGCCCCGTGGAGCCCGCCTCGCAGTACTCGTGGTCGGGCACCATGTGGCTGGGGACGCTGTGCGCGGATATGCCATGGATGGGCACCACCCCCTGGGTGCCTTTGCTCAACTCCTTGATACCATTCTCTTGGATGAGCGTAGCCATGACCGCCACGGCGAGCTGAAATTAACATAATGATATGTTCAGTACATTATGGTATGATAAGCAAAAGTATGACTCAGTTCAAGTGGCCTAATAGACCCATACTATAGCTCTTTCCCTTTTTGTTTATTGCTCACAATATATTTGCTAGAACAATATAGCTTTCTTGTATCAACTCAGGTCAAAGTTATGATGTAAGCTTTTGTTAAAGTTGGAGTAGGTAGGTACCTAAACCTAACAAAGAAATGACTATTTAAATTGAAGAAATGTTCCTGATCTGTGAAACAATTTTTTAGGTCAAAGTTATGATGTAAGCTTTCATCAAAGTAGGAGTTACAAAGGCATGACTATTAAAATTGAAAAAATGTTCCTCACCTGTAAAAAAATGTAATGTTTCAAAACAAAGAATAACTTGTAGGTACGTTATTATTTACCTATATATATATTTACCTATTATTTATATCAACATATGTGTTAACCTGTGTCTTAATTAGCAGTTAAATGACTAAAGAAGTGTGATGTTTAATCAAAGATGTACCAAATAGTCAATATCCCTTGAATATTTTCAAAACAACAATAACCCACTTGATACTATGATAGTACATAGATATATATATATATATACTGATCTCATGATAATTGTAATTTTGTATAGTAAAAACATATCCCTTTTTCTAAGGTGATGTCAGTTTTGTGAATGTTATTAAAATTGTATGTAATTTATTAACCATATGGTACCTAGTTTAACATGGTTCAACAAAAAAATCTCATGTTCAACCAGAAAAGTGGAATGTTTTGTGAAAAATTGCATGCTGTACAATATTAATTTATAATTTCGAATTCACTGATTAAAATTGACCAAAGTAAATATGGGCGTTATCGTCAGTCGACTGCAGTGGCCATAAAGAGAACTTTATTGAAAATTGCTGATTGCACAACAATGGCCAATGCCAAACATACACACTTGAAACAATGAAAACATTACACAGGACCTACATGCGAGATTAAGTTCTGAACTAATTATGCAATCCTACTATGGTTATAAGTTTGTGACTCTGCAGTTCCTTCTGTTGCATAATGTGATATTTTTGAGTTAAACTCCATATTAACACCATTCAAAAGTGTGTGCCGTGTCGTTCCCGGCTGGGTAGAATTGGACCACTCCTTCAAATGTGTGTGTGCCGTGTCGTTCCCGGCCGGGTAGAATTGGACCACTCCAAGTCTTCCCGTGGATGTCATAGAAGGCAACTTCGTAAACACAAGCTAAACAAAGCTTATAAACATCAGTGAGACCTCTCCAACCCGTCTGGCCAGCGTGGAGAGTGTAGGCCAGATCCTCTGACTGCTTTGGCTAATATATCGCTCTGGTAGTACAGAGAGGATCGTGCTCCTGCAGTGGAGACTACAAAAGACCTGATGATGAAAGGTGTCTACGAGAAGTTAGGAAAGTTTAGGAGGCACAATACTAAACCTATCTTCTTTACAGCATGTATCAGTCCACTGCTGAACTAAAGTACTTTCTTAATTAAGGGAGGAGGACCACGCTGGCTTCTGTGACGCTAGTCAGACAGGATGTCTCAAGATGATGATCGCAGTTAGTGTAGATGGTATAAAGTCTTGGCACTGAGGATGCCGCTACTCATTTTCTGTTACCTATACCTCCCTTAGTCGCCTCTTACGACACCAGGGGGAGAGGAAGGGGTGGTGTTAAATCATACTCTACTCCTGCCATCACCACACAGCTAAACCTACAATAAATTGTATATTTATAGTGATGTTTTTTATGAACCTTTGCAGTTCCTTTTATTGTATAACATAACTTGAGGTTTTTTTTTACATCAAAATCAATTATTCACTCTGAGAACACTTCACAGGGACTTTTTCTTGTTAAAATGCGTAGGTATATTTTACTTAAAGCAAATATATTTTCAATACATTCGCTGCTTAAAAGAAATGCAGGATATTTACTGGTCGAGAACAAAACCTGCTCCTTTCTAATACAGAAAACTAACTCTATGACACTATTTGCCATTTTAATGTAATTAGATTACCTTTATCTTACTCATATTTAAAACTTAAAAATTCCTGCTTTATGCAAAACATTTTTGGTAAGCTTGAGCTCTCTGATTTTTTTTTTGTCATAAAGCAAATTTGTTGTAAGCAAATAATTATAAGATAATTAAGTAACAAGATTATTTTATCAATAACAGTATTACTCTTTGGTTTCACAAGTCATTGACCAAAAGAAAAAAACATGTTCTATATCACCATATAGGTAGGTAAGTAAAGATTTTATACAACATACAATTTTGGAAAGTTAATCTGGAGCATTGATCATTGTGTCAGTATCAAAGATTTCAGTTGATAAGATAGACACCACAAGTATTTAACAATTGGAGGACAAAAGATTTGAAATCTGAAACTATGTTAGCAAAAGATGCAATGCAAATTACAAAGAATCTTAATTTAATACAAACTGCCCCCCTAAGCAATATGGCGTAGCCCGAGGCCGAAGGCAGAGGGCGGAGCCCCCCTGCGAGGCCGTAGGCCGAGCTGTGTAGCGAGGGCGAAGGCCGAGCCCCTCCACCCCTCCCCCCTGTGACCTCCCACCCGTTAATTGTACATAGATATTGATAATAATGAGCAGATCAATATTAACACCTGTATCATATCATAATAATGGTAAAATCAATCTTTTAAAATTTTAAAACTGTACAGTTCAAAGCATGCCTCACAGAATGCCAAGTAAATGACTTAAAAAAGCGAAATTGGAGTCAAATTTCGTGAGGATTCAATGGAGTGGCACGATTTAGGCCACTTCCCACGGCATGGCGCATCGCGACAACATGATTCTCCGCACAGCTGACTGCCGGACGGACCCCGCCCGCACCACACCCCGCCCTGCCCCTTCCAGTGCCCTCTTCACACACCTCACCCTGCCTGCGCCCTACAGCTTGCTACATGCACTTGCACATGCGAATTGCACCTTTGCAAAAACTATATTACGTCCTTCGCTTTTTTGTCCTTGATATTTGCAATTTATGGAGATTAAACTACGTAATCTTACGAACAAAATAGAACATTTTTCGTAAAAATATCACACTTTTGTCTTTAGCAAATTATGAATAAGTATCAGGGAATTTAGCAGTTATTGACCCCATAACGACCTGAACCACACGTGATTGTGGGAGCACAAAGGAAAAATACCCGCAATAGAGCAAACTAAAAGCATCTCCATTGATACACTATAAAGAAATTGTTTTAGTGTTACAGCGGAATAAAAAGTGTGATCCTAAAAATAAGTAAAATAACACGAGAGTGAACTTGAACCAAAATGGGGCATATTCATGCAAGGAGATTAAACAACGGATGCTGTCCGATGATGACATAAATTAAAAACTGGGGTGTTCATTAGCTTAGAATAACACTAAATACCTGATATTTACCTGAGTTTTTGCCGTTTATTTGTCACAATTATTTTTACACCAGCAACGAAGTAATAATTTTCATTGCAAAATTTGAAGTCCCAAAAAGATTTCCCTTCCAAGGGAATTTTTATACCGAATTAGATGATTGTAATTCACAAAATGATAAGAACTAATTGCGAAATCGATCAATATTCCGCAAATTAGTTGTTATATGCAAAAATCAAAAACTTATGCACATCCTGCCTAGCACCGCCATGTTCCATTCAGACGAATGGTGAATGAAACTGAATGAAATATTATCCTTGTAATTATTTGTCTATGCCTCAATACAAACATTTGTTGCCAAATAAAAAAATAATTACCGACGTGGCTTTTCAGAAATTATAAAAACTACCTACAAATAAAAAAATATTTAGATTAAACTACAACTACATCGCCCAAACTTTAAACTTAAGGCTCTTATGTATTCTGTGCTTATGGTCTCGTGATCTCGTCTCGATGAAACATTGACATTAAGTAAGAAATATCTTCTAAGTACTAAGATACAAAAAACACGTAACATTTACAAACAAACCCACTTTCGTCGCCCTTTACTCTTTGGTCGCCCTCCGCCATCGCAGTCGGTCGTGCGTCGTATTCAATTCAAATTCAAAAGATCTTTATTATCATAGGATATTTATAATATCTCTTAATAATAGTCACTTTGTTTTGTTTTGCACAAATGTTGACGTCAAATCGTTACTTAAAGCTAAGTTTACGCCGCTTCCTAGGCGCAAGTGCAGAAGAAGCGGCAACAAACTGCACTACACGTTTTCTCCATAGACGTCAACTAACAAACTAAAAACTTAAAATTAGTTATATAGATGGACAGAGATTACATTGTTTATTATGTCATAATTAAATTGAATTATAAGAATTACGAAATTTAAAATAATGTCAATTTGTAAATTAAGTATGTACCAATGTACCTAAATTATGACATGTCTAAGTATACAAACCTTTAAGAGGGACCCGCGCCAAGCTCAAGCCAGACCTTTTTGTCTTTAAGATAGTCATCGGTCCTATAATAAGCCTTCTCACAAAGTACTTTCTTTACATAAGCTTTGAATTTTCTGTCTGGCATATCAAGGACCGATTCTGACAATTTATTATAAAAAAGTATACTCTTCCCCATAAAAGACTTACTGACTGTATTCAGCCTGTAATACAGGCTAACTAAGTCATTCTTATTACGTAAATTTCTATCTGTAAAATCACTTACTTTATTGAACATGGAAATATTTTTCCTTACATACATTATATTTTCAAATATGAATTGTGATGCAAAAGTAAGTATACCTATTTCCTTGAATAATTCCCTCAGTGAGTCTCTCGATCATAAACCGTAAATGGCACGAATTGCTCTTTTTTGTAAAAGAAAAATAGTCTGAATGTCGGCTGCACTCCCCCATAGAAGTATCCCGTAAGACATTAGACTGTGAAAGTAACTAAAGTACACTTGTCTAGCAGTTGCTACATCTGTCAATTGTCTTATTCTCCTAACACCGTAAGCCGCAGAGCTAAGCCTATTAGAAAGTTTAGTTATATGAGCGCCCCATTGAAGTTTCGAATCAATTGTGATTCCTAAAAAGGTAGTATTTTCAACCAGATCGAGTTTCTGACCATTAATTAGTATGTCAACGCAGGCTTGATTCACATTAGGAAGAGAGAATCGAATGCATTGGGTCTTGTTCGCATTTAACATGAGGTTATTGGCCGAAAACCAATCAGAAATTAAAGATAAGGTGCTGTTCACCGCGCTAGCATCACTGTTATGTCGATCTATTTTAAATATTAGCGAGGTGTCATCAGCAAACAGCACCATGTCAGCCTCTTTCTCAACCATGTAAGGCAAGTCATTGACATAAACTAAGAAAAGGAACGGTCCTAGAATTGAACCTTGGGGTACGCCCATTTTCACATTAGACCCGTGTGATTTTACGCCGTTTATATCAACAGTTTGAAGCCTATCTGTTAAGTAAGATTCTATTAATTTAATTGACTTATCATCAAAACCGTATTGACGAAATTTGAGCAAAAGTGTTGGATGATCAACGCAATCAAATGCTTTAGAAAGATCGCAAAATAATCCAATTGCATCATTTCTGTTTTCCCACGCGTCGTAGATATTAGTAATAAGTGCTACTCCTGCATCGGTGGTCGATTTTCCAGCAGTAAAGCCGTATTGTTGGCTATGGAAAAGATTATTGGTCTTAAAGTGAAGTAGCATTTGATTGAGCATTATCTGTTCGAACACCTTACTCAAAACTGGCAGAATAGAGATAGGTCTGTAGTTGCCAGGGTCTGTTTTTTCTCCTTTTTTGAATAAGGGGATTAGTTTACTACATTTCATTAAGTTAGGAAATATGCCTTCATCAATACATTCGTTAAATATAAAAGCTAAATCGGCAGCAATTATGTGTATAATATGACTTACTACGGCTACTGACATGCCCCAGTGACCTTCTGATTTTTTTAAATTTAACTGTTTAAAAGCATCTATTATATCGCTAGGGCTAACATGCTTAAAATTAAATTTAGAATCACTAGGGCTAACATTACTCTTAAGCAAGGCCTCAGCATGCTGGGTGCTAGAACTCACATTAGAAGTGAGTTCCAAAGGAATGTTAGTAAAATAATCATCAAATATATTTACTACTAGCTGACCCGGCGAACTTCGTTTCGCCCTTTCCCGTTCCCTTTTCCATAATTTCTCACCGTTTAAACCTTCCCTGGACTTTCATGAATATTTCAAGACCAAAATTAGCCAAATCGGTTCAGCCGTTCTCGAGTTTTAAGCAGACTAACGAACAACAATTCATTTTTATTTATATAGATTTCTTCAGTTTTTGAAGTATTTTTACCACTACATTTGATTCGGCAAATATTTTCTTTGGTTTTATTTTTACCTGTTTCCTTATTTATGACACTCCATGTTTCTTTAATTTTATTAGGAGCATTATTTATTTTTTTGCTAAAACTATTCGACTTGGCTCGTCTACAAACTTTTTTAAATATTTTAGAATAATTTCTAACATATTCTATAAAAGAAGGATTAAAGTTATATTGTTTTTGGGCATATAGATCATAATATTATAACCTGTTTCTACTTATGTAGATGCCGGTAGTAGCCCATTCACTAAACTGTGATTTACTATGAACTACTACTCTTTTTTGTTTCAATGTTTTAGAATACTCAGAGGAAACAGTACTAAATAGTTTATTATAATGGTCGTCAGGATTATTTCCTCTATATACCACTGATAATAATTTGTTATCTAAATTATTTTTAAGTTTTTTTATGTTTTTAGAAGTAATCGGTCTACACAAGATCTTATCGTACGCAAAGAGCAATAAGCAGATATTTTGGAGGAAGACATCCTTTCTTGCTCTTAGGCAATAATTAATCAAATCAAATCAAACATTTATTGCTCTCCATAACATTACAGATCATAAATCAATACAGTTGTGGATATTAAATGACATTAACATTATACAGTGTAACATTATGGGCCTAGTATAGGCGCCGCAATACCCGCAATACAAGAGGTCTATAGTCTAATTCCTACATAAATATTTCCTTGAAAACTATTAATTGTTTGTTTTATTTAATTTATTTATTTTACTTTATTTATTTATTTTATTTTTTAATTTTGTTTTCGGCTTTGAGTTTGTCCTGTATGTAGGTATTAATATATAATAATAATGTACCTTATGTACCTTGCCGTACGTATCGTACGTAGGTAGGGTAGGGGTTTGACTCTTATCTATTCTGTGGTAGGGTTTGTAGAAAGTTATAGGGTCTGCGCACACCTAGAGCAGAGCAATTTCTGAGACTACTGAAAAATTAATCTTATGACTATTAAGTACATACATTGCACATACATAACATACATTGCAAAATACCGTATATGAATTTTCCGGGGTCCAGTGCTGCCCCCATTTGAAATAAATCATTTCGAAGGAAACGGAGATATCATATAAAATTATATAAAAAACGGCCACTTTTGGCAAAAATGCGTAGAAAAGCTTCACGTTCTAACTTTAAACTGTAAACAGGCTTCCAAAGCCAAAAATTTTAAAGATATATCCGTTTCTTTTGAAATTATTTATTTCAGCACCCCGGAAAATTCATCTATGACCTTAAAAGCTAATTCTTGGGAAAGAATCTCCCAAAAAATGGGAAAAACAACCAACCACCCACACCAAATTTTTATCTGCTTGAGCATGCAGCCTGCATAAGCTTATGCCGGCTGCATGCTCAAGCAGATAAAAATTTGGTCGATCATGTGCAGTTTGGTTTGCGCTGGCTGACCCATAGGCACAGAATACAGTAAGAGTAAGCAGAACGGAATCTCCTAAGGTACGCGCAATATGCGTCCCCGTTCCCCGCACCCGCACCTCTCCCCCGGTTCTTGACGGCCAACGTGAGTCATCGAGGCGAAAACGGGGGAGAGGTGCGGGGACGGGGTAACTTAAGGTTTGTACCATTTGTACGTGTAGTTCTCTAAGTAATCTGTGGTGTTGGATGGATCGAACGAATGAATGGTTTATTACAATGTGAAGTTGGCTACTTTGAAATCAAAACTTCAAATTAAGGTTCTTTAGTATGCAATTTTTGCAATAATTATATAGTAATACTGAAACTGAAACTGCAAGCAACAAACTCCAACTCTGAAAACAGACTCACTCAAGTTTATATCGATTGGACGAAATTGCTATAATGATAAACGCCTATTTAAATTTTACTAAGAAATTTACTTATAATCATATATATATTTATTTATTAATTTTATTTAGTTGGTCTGTCTGACCGTTCTGATCTGACCCCCGGCTTGCCGTCCCTCAGGGCTGGAAGGCTGGAAGGGGAGGGGTGGAAATTATTCCGCACGTCCCTTTTTTACCTGGTGCCAGTCGCGTCGCATACGCCCCAGACAGTAGGCAGCCTACCTTTGACTTTAGGATAATCCGCCTCTGCCCATTTTTAATATAACATGGTGAGTATGGAGAAGCATTTGCTTGTCTGGAAACTTATGTTAACTTTGGAGGTTTCTAAAGGGCATCGGGGTGGGAAAGCAGGCGTCAAATGCTGAATACTGATATAAACCAACTCAATAAGCATTTCTGTGCTCCTACTAAAAACCTCACATCTTTAATCAAACAAAGAACGCTAGCAGAACTTGCCAACAAACCTGTTATGAATTGTCCCACCACCACCACGAGGTGGAAAGCTCAAGTCTCAGGAGTTTTTCCCCCTGCATTGAAACGTGCACATATTCTTCCTTCGAAACCTAACCCATCCTTATCGTCCTACTTCCATCCAAATTCCATTCTCCCCTTGCTATCAAAGATCTTGGAACACTACGTGCAACAGCAGTTAATGGGACATCTTCCAAAGAACAGCCTTTTAAGTCCGCATCAGTCTGGTTTTAGAGCTGGACATAGCACCACAACTGCCCTTGTCAAAATAACAGATGACATACGTTATAATATTGAGAATAAATAGCTTATTGACTGGTTCTTCTACATTTTTCCAATGCCTTTCATGCAGTGGACTTTGACATCTTACTCGGTATTCTTAGAACACTAAATTTCTCTGAGTCCTCTTTAGCTTGGTTTCGCTCCTACTTACGGGGTCGCCAGCAGCTGGTAAAGATCGATCAGCATAAGTCTGATTGGTGTGAACTTGCAGCGGGCGTTCCTGAGGGAGGAGCGCTTTCCTCGGTTCTTTTTTCTATTTTCATAGATAGTATTACTTCTTTACTAACTTCTTCCTGTCATCTATATGCAGATGATCTGCAAATCTATGCGACCGCCCCTTTTGTCAATCTTCATCACATCACGCTATCAGCGTCATTAATAATGAATGACGCTATAGCAGCAAGGTCAGAATTATTCTGACCTTGCTGCTATAGCAACTTGGTCACATAGCTTCGGGCTTACGGTCAACGCAGATAAATCCCAGGCGATCATTATCGGCAGTCCTCATTTCATTTGATACACGCATTTCATACGTGCGCGGTGGCCCCTCAGAGTGGTAAATTCAGTTATACGAATGGTTTTTCCAGCCAGAGTAATAAGAATGAAGTTGGCTTGCAATGGATGTCTAGGTATCTAAACGAAAAGGTGCTGAGTTCTGACGTGAGCTAAATTAAACCATATCGCTAACCACATTGAGTAGATATTTCTTTGAATTTCTTTGCTGAGTGAGACTTCTGTACGTAAGTATTAGTTCTTATTCTGTGTTACTACTAGTTTGAATTGTAACAATAAATATCTTAGTAACATTTTAGGAATTTTATATACAACGTAAGTTACTTATTAATTACTAAATTAATTAAAAAGTAAAATTAATAAAAATCTTAAAATTTCATTCTATGTATTATAATTATAAAGAACCCAAAAAGTTGCTGTGCAGTCGCCATTGCGAACTTTCAACTTAAGGCTAACTTCATATCATAGATTCTTCGATTATCCATCGTTCATCAATCAAGCGGTTATTATTTCTTTATTTTACATTTATTTTTCAATAATGTGCCAATAATTGTTATGATTAAGTGTTCATATTTGATCTATAGTTAGCTGCGAGTTCTAAATGCAAATAATCGGACATTTATGTTTGCAAACGTGCATATGCTTTGTTGTGAGAACCACCTTTATCTGCTGTCATTTCAAGTTGTAGAGACAAATTTTTGATAATGAAACATAAGTTGCGCAGTGAATGGTAGTCTAACAAACGGATGACAAAGCCGAGGGTCACAAAACAGTACCCTGCAGTAAAGTGCCGTGATGAGAGTGGTGATTTCATTCGGAGCAGCAATTGGGAGAATGTGCGGTGGCGTTTAGCCCCTGTGGCAAAGGACGTCAGAAAAGGTTGAGAATGGAGACCGTGAAGGACGAGGAGCGGTGGCGACGGTTGCGCTTGCTGGAGGAGCGGCTGTGCGACCCTCGCTCCGCCGGCAATGTGGACTGCCTGCTGGACACCGTGACGGCGCTGGTCTCTGACTGCGACCACCCGGCGATCCGTCGCATGAAGAACGTGGAGGCCTACACGAGCAGATGTAAGTTTCATAGATTAGCTCCCATCAACTTGATATCTCTAGTAGATTTGAATTCAATGAATTATGTTATTGTTATGTAGAAAACTATTACTCAGTAACAAATGTGATATCTTATCTCTTTATCCTACACTCGAATTCAGTGTTTATGTTATGTAAATTATATATATTATCAAATCATCATGGTTTATTTTGTGTATTAATTGATAATTGTGATTAAATGCATAGATGTTTGATTAGTGTCTAGTACTTATATAGGTAAACTTGTAAAAATTTTTTTAATATACTGTGCTGGTTTATCATTTCTACAGCTCAGAACATTTATATTCTGACTTCTACAGCAAGTTATTGATGATATACGAGGGCTGTTTGATAAGTACCCGTTTATGGAAAAAAAAACCATTTTTTTTTGTATATATGCATTTATTTTTCTACGTAGTCACCTTTTAACTATGCATTTGTTCTACCTATACTCAAGCTTCAATAAACTATCCAAAAAGTATGATTTTGGAAAGTCATTAAAATAGGCCTCTGTGGCGGCAATGACTTCGCCATTTGATCCAAATCGCTTGCCACCGAGCCATTTTTTTAGGTTGGGAAACAAAAAGAAATCGCATGGGGCCAAATCTGGAGAATACGGGGGGTGAGACAATCTTTCGTAGCGTAACTGTGCTAATTTAGCCGTCACAACTCTGGACGAATGAGCCGGGGCATTGTCGTGATGAAACAGTACTTTTTCTTTTTTAAATGGGGTCGTTTGTCCTTCAACACGGTGTCAAATTCAACCCACGTTACGTTTGAACACGGCCAAACACTGCTCCGAAGTAGTCAGTCGGTTCCGTTTTTGCTCCTCCGTGAGTAAACGTGGCACCCACCTCGCCGATACTTTCTTCATACCCAATTTTTCTTCTAGTATGTGTTCTCGATTGAAACATTTACAGCATCAACGATTTCTCGAAGTTTAATTCGGCGGTCGGCTAAAACGATATTTTCAATTTTCTTAACCATACCATCTGTAGTCACCTCAACTGGCCGGCCTGGGCGATCCTCATCAAAGACGGTTGTTCTCCCCCGCTTTAACTCGTTATACCAATATCTGACGGTTGTCATAGAAGGAGCACATTCATGGTAAACCGCTTGCATTCTTACTTTTATTTCATCACATGTTTTTCCTTCCAAAAATAAGAAACTTATTACAGACCGATACTGTTCTTTCTCCATTTTAACAATTTTAAGTTCACGCCTTCACTGAATCGTTGTCAAATGAGAAAAAAAAACAAAAGAATGCCATTTTTTTTTAAATTTTCTTGCCTTTGAAAAATGGCTTAAAAAGGTGGTATACTTATTTGCGGCCAGTGATATCAATATATTTAGAAAACAGGTACTTATCAAACAGCCCTCGTAGGTACCTACATTATCTTTCAAAACAATTAATATTCTAAGGTTCATGAAAAGCATTCTCTGTTTGTCATCAGTCTACACTTATAATAAAATGGCTTGTGTTTAAACGCTTACCAAAATAAAATTCGAAACACTTACCTAAACGGATAAATGATCACCAAATTGTGTTTCCTAAAATATTATAAAAAGGATATAATTTATATTTTTATTCATTGCCTTAAAAATATATCAATACCTTTTAACTGCATTTCTGACTAAATATGTCATATTGTCACCAAATAGATAATACCAATTTTTTTATGTCTCGTTTTTCAGTTTGGTAATTTTTGCTGATGTAAAAAAGCTGACGATCATTGAATATTTTTTTAAATAGCAAATATTATAATGCGGTTCTCAAACATATGTCACTTCTTTATTGTTAAATGAAATTATAATTAAAATATGATAACATAGGAAATATATATTTCACTGTCAATTTTACTGGGAAATAAAAAAACCAAAGGTAATATGAAAATAATAGTTTTATTTTAATGGTACTAAAAACATTAAGTTGTATTCAGTATTTATCAATGGAACTTTAAGTAACACAACAGTTATAATCAGTCAATCATAAACACTTAATAAAAAGCAAAAACATGAGTTAGCAGAGCTTTTTTAGATTTAGTTGGCCGCCCTCTCTTTCATTTCGCTACAGGGACGACGGAGAGAGGAGAGCGGGGTTGCGACCGGCGGCCTGTGCGTCGCTTGCCGGTGGCGGCTGTGCGGGTTGCGGGGTGAAGGAATAAAGCAAAACAATTATAATATTAGTCTTTAAGTAATCTGGGTTCAATTTATTACTTATGAATGAAAGTCAATCGAATTTGTAGTATGGTTTTATGTATTACTAGCGGCCCGCCCCGGCTTCGCACGGGTATGTATTATACATATAAACCTTTCTCATGAATCACTTTATCTAATAAAAAAAACCGCATCAAAATCCGTTGCGTAGTTTTAAAGATCTAAGCATACATAGGGACAGACAGTGGGAAGCGACTTTGTTTTATACTATGTAGTGATTAATATTATAAAATTTATGTAAGACATTATTTGGTGATCATTTAACCATTTTAGGAAGCAAAAAGAATATTTGTACAATACATGCAATTATTCTGATGTCTGTTTATTTATTTTGGACCTAATTTAGTATATTTAAGGACCCTTTTTATAAAGGTATATTAAATTTTTTTGGATTAATTTAATTATTTGGTACTTAGGCTTAGTTTAAAAAATATTTCTGGTGAGCTTTTAAATTATACCCTAATAAAATTTGATCAAATTATTAAAATAGAAGTAGTTTATTGTAATTGTATTACGTAAATCTTATTTCTCTTTCTGCCCTAGAGCAGACGTTCATCCTTATTCTAATGCCATATAACAAGAACTACCTAGTAGTTCCAGCGCTTTAGTAGGTTATTGTCCTTAATTTAAATGTTGGCCGCAAAGATATTGAAGACTAATTATAATTGATAAGTTGTGATTTAGTAGAATGCCAAGCATCTGATTTTAATTGGACCAATTATATTTAATAGACTTTGGCCTAGTTAAATAATAACTAATAAAATAATAGATTTTACAAGTGGAGTACGAGTGCAGCTCTTAAAATACAAGAACAAAAAGGAGATACTTGGTACATTGTTTCCTAGAATATTCAGATAATGGTAAATCACTCCATATCTAAGCTAAAACTCATAATCAATCTTTCTTCACAATGATACAAACAAGAGCCAGGTTTTTGATTTAGTAAGTTATTGCCTAATTTTGTTTTCGTCTTTTTCCCATTTGTCATTTTTTCATGTTTTCCCATCTTCCACTCACAAAAGAATCCTGCAAGCTCTAATAGTTTGACCCTTTCTATTCCTTGTCACCAAAGTGTTTTTTTTTCAATCTCTTTAGTTACTCTTTCGGAAGTAAGAATTATTATGATATTATGGCAATCTGAATCCATTTGAACTGCTCCTAGTCGCGCTAGCTTTCAGATACAGGTGTTTGCACTTCTTGGCCAAACTATAATTCAGTAGGTTTAAGAATTGCTGCATTTATTTGGTTATATATATTTGTATATATTATTTATTTAGATTTATATACAGTGAATATGTATGTATGTTTAAATTAATGTATTTATCCATGCACATTACGTTTTTTATGTATCTACACTTATATTTTTTATTTAGATTCTGTATTACCCAAAGGTTGACTGGTATACAATGCTTTTAGCGGTAAATTCGCCTATTGTTCTGTAAAATTTGTATTTGATGAATAATAAAGATAAAATCAATAAAATAATGTGTCATATTATGAGATAGGTAATTGTGGGGAAAATAAACATTCTAATTTATTTATAAAACATAGGTAATTTCCACCCCATTTCCTTACATATTTTGCAGTAGATAATTACTACGAGTGAAGTAAGCTGATTGTTAGCAATTGGTTAATTTATTAGAATTCACAATGCCTTACAAAGGTAAAATTTGTAAAATAATAAGACCTTTTATGACAATGTTATGTGTACCTGTTACAAATTTTAGTGAATAAATGAATATGAATACGAATATGAAAAAAGTAAAATTTTATTTGTTTTAGATGAACAGTTCGCTTCAGATGTAGTTGACCTGCGCATGAAAGCAGCTGACTTTGATCTGATCAAAGTCATAGGTCGCGGTGCATTTGGTGAAGTTCAACTAGTCAGGCATAAGTCCACACATCACGTGTACGCCATGAAGCTCCTCAGCAAAGTGGAGATGATCAAGAGGTCAGATTCAACATTTTTTTGGGAAGAAAGGCATATAATGGCACATGCAAACTCTGAATGGATATTGAAATTGCACTTTGCTTTCCAAGATCACAAATATCTTTACATGGTGATGGACTACATGCCTGGTGGTGATCTCGTCAGTCTAATGTCCAACTACGACATACCAGAGAAGTGGGCTAAGTTCTATACAATGGAAATTGTGTTAGCACTAGATGTTATACACGGAATGGGCTTTGTGCACAGGGATGTGAAGCCAGACAACATGTTAATTGACAAGTATGGCCATTTAAAACTAGCTGACTTCGGCACTTGTATGAGGATGGGACCTGATGGGCTTGTACGGGCCAGTAATGCTGTGGGAACTCCAGACTACATTTCACCTGAAGTTTTGCAGTCTCAAAACGGTGAAGGTGTCTATGGCAGGGAATGTGATTGGTGGGCTGTGGGAATATTTTTGTATGAAATGTTAATAGGCGACCCACCTTTTTATGCTGACAGTTTAGTTGGGACTTATGGAAAAATTATGGATCACAGAAACTCCCTACAATTCCCAGATGATGTAGAAATTTCAAAAGAAGCTAAGTCTCTTATAAGGGGCTTGTTAACAGATAGGGTAAAAAG
The DNA here is from genome assembly GCA_963576875.1 of Acrobasis repandana. Classification (NCBI taxonomy): domain Eukaryota; kingdom Metazoa; phylum Arthropoda; class Insecta; order Lepidoptera; family Pyralidae; genus Acrobasis; species Acrobasis repandana. The sequence goes on from OY756216.1 coordinate 18,964,927, forward strand.
ACTGGGAAAGAACAGTGTGGACGAGATAAAACAACACCCATTCTTTATTAATGACCAGTGGAGTTTTGATAATCTTAGGGATTCTGTACCTCCAGTTGTGCCTGAACTTTCTAGTGACGATGATACAAGAAATTTTGACGATATTGAGAAGTCAGATGCATTGGATGAATCATTTCCTGTGCCTAAAGCTTTTGTAGGAAATCATTTACCATTTGTTGGTTTTACATACAATGGCGATTATCAGTTATGTGGAGGCAGAGCAAAGCAAGTTGATGTGGTGGATACAATCTCCAATAATCATATTAATAATGTCGGATCTGAATCTATATTGCAGCTAGAAAAACTCCTCGAAAGAGAAAGAGATATTAGACGTAAGCTGGAAGATAGGCAGGAGCTTTTATGTGCTCAAGTTGAAGAATTATCTGATAGGGAATCTAGAAACAAAAAAATAATCACTGAAACTGATAAGGAACTTGCTTTATTAAGACATAATATAAAGGAATTTCAAAGAAAAGCTGAAGTAGAAGCTGAATCGAAAAAGAAAGCCGAAGCCAACTTCCATGAAGCGAAGCGGCGGCTTGAAGAGGAGCAAACTAAAAGAGCTAAGGAATTTAGTAATTTACAATGTTATAATGACAAAATTAATGCTCTCGAGAAACAATTGACAGAAGTGCGGGAAAAGTTAAAACAGGAATCCGAAGCGGCGGCCAAATCGAGAAAACAAGCTGCAGAGCAGTCGGCCGCGCAGGCTGCCGCTGCCGCGCTCAGCGATGGCACCGTCGCTAACTTGCGAGCTCAGCGAGACATCCTCGAGCGAGAGCGCAGTGCCTTGTCCTACGAACTGGAAGCCGCCAAGGTGGCCAAGCAGCGGGCTCAGGCGCAGTCTGCCGATGCCGTCAGCAGATTGAATGCGGCGCACGCGGAGTTGGAGCGCGCGTCGGCCAAGCTGACCCAAACATTGGCAGATAACCAGCAGCTGTCCGAACGCTTGTCATCGCTAGAAAAGGAGTATGCATCGTTAGCGCACGAATTGCGAGCCGCTCAACACATGTACCAACAAGAAGTTCGCGCCCACCAGGACACGCAACGGTCCCAGATGCTCTCCAAGCAGGAAGCGAATCTGGAGATTGTCAAAGGTAAGTTTAATTATAAAACTTTGTTTCTGTGACCCATTATAGCCTCATGCTATTTTCCTTTTGTATTGATCGTGCTATGTTGTAAACACTACCCTGACATATTTATACATACAATTCACTTTTTGCATGCCTCAGGAACATTGGAAATAATATTTAAAGGTATTGTTGAGTTTGCTAATATAATTCCTAGTATTTAGTGGTTATGCTAGATTTATAATAATTTTTTATACTTCCCCTTTTCTGTATTAATCCCAGTGCATTGTGTTATACTATCATTTTTTATATTATTTTATTTCGATTGACATTGCATATAAATGAAGTTTGGCATGAAAGTGAAGGTGTCAGGTGATGTTTGTTCCCCGCCAGCACTGCAGAGCAAGCTGAACGAGGAGAAGACGGCTCGGCAGCGCTCCGAGTCGCAGTGCCAGGAGAAGGACCGGCAGATGTCCATGCTTAGCGTCGACTACCGCCAGATGCAGCAGCGGCTGCAGAAGCTCGAGGGCGAGCACCGCCAGGAGAGCGAGAAGGTACTCTATAAGTAGTAATCTTCTTTTATTATGTTTGAGAGAATTTATTTATTGTGAACTAGGGTGGATGGTGATTAATTTAAAAAAAAAAGTTGAAATAAAGATACTATTGTAATTGATTTAGTCCATCTTAATAAATTTAAAAATAGGAACATAGGTTATTTTTTGTGCTCAAAACCATATTTGGATGGCGATGGATGGATATTTTGTAGATGTTTGGGACGAAATATTTTTCCCTATACATCTTCTTTGAGATCCATATCAGAGAGCTTCGCTCGTCCAATAATCTTTTTGCGTTTTTCCAACATTCTGTTACTGTCGCAGCTGTGTAGCTTTGGAATGCCCTCACATTTCCGAAATGATCTCATGTCAGCACCACCTGTAGTTGTACTGGTAGAAAAGGCCAACGGCCTTAAGTCAGCCAATTTCAATTTCATGTAATAAAGTTAAATAAATAAATAATTAACGTAACGACCGATTGTTTGTACCAGGTCGTGGGTCTAGCGGCGGCTCTAGAACAAGAGCGAGCAGCGCGGCTGCAAGCCAGCGGGGAGGCCGCGGCGGCCGAGGCGTCCGCGCGCGCTGCCAGCGCCGAGTGCGACGCGCGCGCGCGCGATTTGCACGACGTGCGCTCCGCGCTGCACGAGGTCGAGGAGAAGCTCGCCGCCGCCAGCGCGGAGAGGGACATGCACTATGCTAGGGTGAGTTTACACTTAAGTTGCACTATGCTAGGGCGAATTTCTAAATAACAAGCACTATGCTAGGGTGAGTTTACACTTGCACTAGGTTGAGATTTCAACTTAGAGGCTTCATACGATATGTAAAAGGACTGTCACATTTAAGAAAAGGACGCCACTGGGACCACCAGTTGACTAAAGGAATAAACACAAACATCTCGTCCTCGTTCTGCATTCTCAAGGACTAACGTCGGACGGCGACCGGTTGTAAAACTTTTCGCATAAATGCATTTGCATTCGCAAAGAAGGTTGTCGTCAAGCAGGCGGCCGGTCGTAAAACTAGCCAAATAATTTAAACTGGCTATTCTCCTCTTCGCAAGATCTTTGGCATCCTTGGGTGACCATTGACATGCATACGAGTATTATATGTATTTGGAGAAGAAAAAGCGGTAAGCGCACTCCGAGCTCCGAACCAGCTCAGCTAAGGATGCAACCGGAAATACGCTAAGACGAAGTTGTAAAAGGACCGTCACATCAACTCGTCGATTATGAAGGCAAATGGTTCAAGAAAGCTGCAACGCTTTTTTTTTGCTTTACTGTGATACTTTGACTCTTATGTATTCTGTGGTGATACTACAATTGGAAAATTAAAAGGGGTTTCATACCCCATACAAGACCATCCAAGATGAAACTTTTAGAGGTAGCTGTTTGGCAATGTTGTAATAACTGTAAACTGCAGATATAAGGTAGTCACTATGTTAAAAAAAAACCGGCCAAGTGCGAGTCGGACTTGCGCACGATGGGTTCCGTACCATTATCTATACAAAATCAAACATTTTATTTCATTTCGAGCAAAAAAAACGACAAAAAAGTCACGTTTGTTGTACGGGAATACAACTTTACTTTTTGCTTGCCCACCTTCAGTATTTACTTTAATCTGTTTTTAGTATTTGTTGGTTCATGACTCATGAGATACAGCCTGGTGACAGACAGACAGATGAACAGTGAAAATTTAGTAATAGGGTCCCGTTTTTACCCTTTTGGTACGGAACCCTCAACACGTAAAATTTTAAACAGTATACATATAAAAACTCAAGTGTGAAATATTTTATTCACTTTCATTTACACTTTCTTTTTAGTTCTATTACGATGATTTTAATAATGAAACTGTAACTAGGTCAATACCTCAGTGGTCTGTGAATGGCATTCCCAAGAGACTTGATGACTAATTTAATTAATAATGGACAATTTGAATAAACAGGTGCAAAATTTTCCACGACAACCGTATTGGTAATTGGTATTTACTTAGAATATTCTACCTATAATCAGGGATCGGAAAACACATGCATAAGGTAACCCTTTATAACGGTTACCGATTAATTCGATTAACCCATACAATAAGGGTTAACAGTAACCGCAGTAACCGTTATCTGAAAAGGTTAATCTCGGCGATGCACTGTTGCAGGGATAGGTACCGCGTCTGAGTGACGAGGAATGAAAAACGTGTAGTAACATGCAGAAACCTATATATCGTCTATATCGATTCGGTTAAGTTAACCGCAATTATCCTGATGACAGGTTATTTCGGTTAACCCAAAATATATGTTAACCCATCTCTAATTGGGTTCACGTTGGGTTAGTTACAAATTATTTAGGTTTCAATGTACTTACCGTTCGAATCTTGCCTATAATATTGTTCTTAGTCGTATCCTCCATGTTCTTCTTCATTTCACATACTCGTGACAAAATCAACTAGTGTAAAGGTTTCCTCACCATATTTTCCATTATCGAAAATGTCAGTGCTAGAATTTACCAATGTATTGCAGGGAAAAAACATCTTTTACATGATAAACATTTTTTTTTGTCGGATACGAGTATTATATACACTATAGTTACTCGCACATATAATGTTAAATTGAAAAGTGAATACACGTCGTATTTTTTAGCGTTGTTACTCATTACGAATAGTTAAAATTCATGTATTCAATTCAAGTTCTTAGCTTTTATGAGTGTTCTTTTATTAGAACGTCTAATTGATAGGAAACTTCAGCTATAATTAGGCAAAAATTTAGCGAATATGAATTTATATCATCATCATCCCAGAGCCCTTCTTCCGCCCACTGCTGAGCATAGGCCTCTCTTCGTCGACGCCACCCATCTCGGTCCTGTGCTGCTCTCATCCAGGTGCGAATTTATATATTTTATACGAAAACAAAACTATACCGAATTTCCTATTAGATCGAAAATTCTTTTTGTTCCATCTATGGAGTCATGATGGATGCTATGCAACCTTGTTTTGTATCCCAATTTAGGGTCCATTGGTATCGATGGCGGATTAAAAAGGAAAAGTCTGAGCTTGGTGTTAGAGATCAATATGTTTAATCGCGCTTTCGTACGAGTAAAATTTCCGCGAACTTACGATGATCGCGTGATTTCAATCTATTTGGACAACGCCTAAAGCGACATCTTGGGGAATTGACCATCTCAGTAGATTTAGACTGAAATGGGGAAATTTCTGGATAAATGTGTAGGAAGAAAGGCTTGAGTATGCCTAATTTCACACGAAGACAAAGAGATATTTATGTGACGACTTTACTTAAATACAAAGCACATATGCAAATAAACACACTCATAACAACGGTATTCACTCATTGAGTAATGAAAATTTGTAGGTAAGTTCGTGCTTTTATGTTTGCCATTATGTTGTCATTTTATTTCCAATGAATAAAAATGTCATCGAGATATTTATTCTGTTTATTACTGTAAAATTTGCAAATATTATTGTTTAATTTTGTATAATATTTGAAATATTATCGAATACTGCTTTTGCTGGCGACTTCGTTCGATCGCATCTCTATGTTACTCTTTGGTGTCTTCTATGTAAAAAATCACGTTATATTGTTACTTCCACTCGACTTGAACAACGGACAAACGAACATACTGCTACGTTTATAATATTACCTACATAATAATTAGCAAGGATTAGATCATAATTTTAAATTTAAAAGAAAATTGATAACTTGCGTGTTTCATCATTGCCTTTTAATTATAGATCGTCACTAATTAAACGTCAATTAATGCTTGATATTTATTTTTATGGATAATAATCCATTTCTTCATCAAAAAAGTTTAGTAGACCTCGTGTGAATCTAGTTTTAGTTGGCTTTCAAATGAAATACAATCTTGAAAGAAAGAAAAGATCTTTATTTGGTACAAACAATAAAAAGTTGTGTACTACAATAAAAAATATATAATAAATGCACCAAAATGGTGTCCGCCCAACGTTTGTTGTGGTGTGAACCGCAACGCTGGTCTTCCTTATATTTATTTATTATCTATTTATAAGGTCTTTACATATGAAATTGCCGTTCAGTATCAAAAAAGTGAAACAAGTTTTTTTTAATGAAATTATTATTTAATCAATCGAAGTATGCGCCGTTGTTATCGATACACTTCCGCCATTTTATAGGCAGACCATTGATACCTTTGGAAAAAAAATCCTGGGAGCGAGAGTCTATGAACTGTTTGAAGGCGGTTTTGACTGCCTCATCAGATTGGAAATTTTTTCCTTGTAAAAAGTTATCCAAATTTTGAAAAAAGTGGTAATCGGTTGGGGAAAGATCTGGAGAGTATGGTGGGTGACGCAGAGGTTCCAGTCGCAGCTCCTCTAACTTGGCGATCGTTTGATGTGCAGTGTGTGGTCTAGCGTTATCCTGAAGGAGCAGTGGGCTAGAGCAATTCATCAGTCTCGGTTGTTTAATGGCGGGCTTTTCCATCATTGTTTGCAATTGTTGGCAATACAAGTCTGCAGTAATCGTCTGGCCTGATCTCAAGAAGCTGTAGTGGATAACACCAGCACTGGTCCACCAAACACTAACCAGAATTAGCCGGTTAGCCGGTTCTCCAGGGTCAAGCCATTGTGATGATCGCTTCCGATTGTCGTACAGGATCCATTTCTCATCACAAGTCACGATACGGTTCAAAATCCCCTAATTATTGTGGCGATTAAGCAAAGAAACGCAGCAAGCAACGCGTGTTTGTTGGTTTGCTTCAGTCAATTCGTGCGGTACCCACTTTTCGAGTTTTTTAATTTTTCCGATTTCGCGCAAGTGGATAAATATCGTTTTGTCACTTACGCCGAAGGCTGCTGCTAATTCAGAAGTGGCTTGAGATGGATCCGCTTCCACTATCGCTTTCAATTCTTCGTTATTCACTTGAGTATCAGGTCGTCCACGAGGCTCATTGTGTAAATCGAAATTTCCAGAACGGAAACGTTGAAACCAAAAACGCACCGTTCGTTCGTTAGCGGTGCCTGGTCCATACACGTCGTTAATTCTTCGAGTCGTTTCTGCAGCACTGGTGCCACGGTGGAACTCGTATTCGTAAATACCGCGAATTTTCAATTTGTCCATAGTTGTTGTTATAGCAATGTTGAAACTCAAACAAATGATGTCAAAACAAATGAAATACGAATTTTAAAACAATATTTTTCTGGCTTTATTTCGAAATAAATTTGAATTTGGAATTCCTAATGAAACGCAAGATATTTGATTTTAAAGTTGCCAGTATTGAAAATCGGCTATTTCATATGTAAGGACCTAATATTAAACTAGTAAATCTCTAATATTAGCATGATGCCAACGTGACGTTTGGACATTCAAGTCAGCTGTCGATTGTTTCTGTGTCTGTGTGAGTTCACTGTCATCGCCTCTTGATAGCGTGACGTCGTTCTAAGCAATAAATATTGCGTATGCGCACGGCGGAACCGACCAAGAGGATTATGTCATCCTATTTTAGTGGTAGTTAACACTATTTCTACTGCTTCAGGAATAAATTTAATTTATGTGAAAATGGTTTGCGTTCTTAGTTCTATTTCTGATTGCCGTTTTCTATGTTAGGCCCTCCAATCCCTCCATATTTCTAAGACCATTCATGATGTTTGCTACTCTTGATACCGTCTTCTTTAATCCGTAAGGGATGAGTGACTTATGTATGTGTCCATACTTTTAACGCTAAAACAGCATTTTCCTCGCATGAGGAAGGTGGTGGACGATGGTCTAGCATATCCGTCTAACCATCGTTATCGCCCACTTCTATCCCGTTTCCATCTAAAAAGCATTCTTTTTCCTTAAAAGGGTATTTAGATTCGGCTTCTCAAGGCTGTCTTTCATTCTGTATCGGCATATACACAGTAAGTAAATGCCACTATTAGTAAAATCTGTCAGTTATATGCTAAAATGCCACAAACGGTTTGGGCTAGATAATTATGAGTCACACACTCAGTTTGCATTTTTACGCTTGTTGACTTACGCCGCTGGTTCGTTTTAGCAATATTTTGACTACAATATCAAGTTCAAGGGGGAAGTTTTGCAAGGCCAAGGCTCAAAATAATGTAATCTTAGTTCGTGTTTAAAATAACGTAATTTATTCAAATAGTTTCGGCTTGAATGAAATACTTTTTTGTAAACAATGTTGTTTTATTAATATTTTTTATTAAGTATCCAAATGATGGTTACTGATCAATTTAAATTATTGCTTTGTAAGATGCACAGTCGTGGTTTCTCGCGAGTTAGTATCTCATCACGTCGAAATAGTGTCCTATGATTACGACACAGTGAGTCACTGTCGTGAACAAACATACATGCACAGCTTTTGCCTTATACGCCGTACGTGTGTGCGTCTCCAAATAAATAAACAAGTGATTACGTCGCCGCGGTTTTTCTAGTCTCCTCTTACTCATGAATAGAATGCAATTTGCTAAATTATAAGAATATTTTATTCATTATTCCTTCTCGGAAACCTTACCAATATTATGCTCATTGTCATATTAATAACCTCAATAAATAAATGTGGATAACGATACCTGCGCTAGCTACATCTATGTTAATCGCGACCCGTCATGTTTAATAGCAATTTATTAGTTATCTTTATGATATCCTCGGACGTCTCTGGAACAATATCGTTAGTACAACCACATTAGTACAGTTAAATTAATTTGAACTCGTATTTTATTAAATCAGCACGACGTCTCATGCGCGCATGGAATTGTTGTAAAATGCATTTAGAAAGTGTACGCGTTTGAGTTTATTTTGCAGTACTCGTTGTTTGGCCATACTCCCTAACTAGGTCCCGTAGAAAATTGAATAATCGGGACTGTTTATCTTTACGAACATGATAATTTACGCGTTATGGCCATAAAATGGGACGAATATTTCCTAACAACTGACTTAATTACTCCGCGACTTAATAATTCTGGTATTATGTCTATAATTACCCAAATCATCAATTTTCGGGTCTGTATACGATACGAAGGTGTCAAGCTCCTAAAAGGATAATAGGCATAGAGTGGTCTACAGAATCTCGAGATAATGGAGTGGCGTTGACTTAGCACACTTTTATAATATATATGAGTGCGTGACTCACCCGCGCTATAATCTTGTTAAGAAAACGCCGATAGCAAGGATTTTTAAGTTAGCTCGTCTTTAATACGTACACTACCTAATTTGAATAGTTCTTAGCTAATTTTCCTTCAAATCTACTTACTATATTTGATAAAACATTCGATTCTAATAGTGTAATTGCCTAGTATGTTCTACCCAAATAGATTCAAGTAAATTGTTCACTGAAACATTTGGCACCTTGTTGGTACACCACGCGTTTCCGTACTTGGCAAAATAACATGTTTCTGCACATTGGTGCCGCATGAATAGGTATCCATTGTTAACCTTGATATTTATGACACGAACTTCGAGATCGCCTCTCTTGATTATGACTTAGTAAGGCGTCCGCATACAGTTATTCGTGCTTTAGTTTATTCTCCTTTCACCCCAGTGTGCAGCTGTTTTCATTATAATATTCAATCAGAAACGGTGCAGAAAATGGTTTCGTAACGTTGCATGTTATAGTTCTATCAGATATACATGCATGTGATTTGGAATTTTAGAACTCTTTTATAGCATTTGTGTTATAGTCTAATTACATATACCATTACGAGACCTTATGTGATTTATTATGATAGAAATACGTATATCGAACCATTACTACTATCATAACATAACAGATATAAATACATCATTTATGACTTATGACCAATATGACGCATTCTGAATCGTTAGTAAAAAAAATAAGTCCTTAATAAGGTCTTGGATTACACAACCACCAAAAGTAAAAATCGGAATAGAGTACCTAACTTTGACAAATGGTGTGAGCATTATTAGGGCTAGGGCCTCAAAAACATCGACACCGATAAACAGATCATTTCGTAGAAAGTCCAGTGCTAGTATTAGGAGTTTGATATCTATTCTAGGAACGCACTGGGCGCACAGATATTATGATATCTATGTATATTCTAGACATGCTTTTGTTAAATAACGTCCACATTACGTCTGTTCACATTCGCAGCTAATGGAATGCAAAGTTCTTGTAGTCTTGGCACGTGGGTGTGTTAGTTATATTTTTATAGACTGGGTTGATTTAGAATTTTACGAATTCAGATAATGAGATTGATATGTAAAATCACACTTTTCAAGTAGGTACATAAAAATATTTATAACCACAATATATATAATAATATTTATAATCACAAATTAAAATAAATCGGGGGTATGCTTCGATCATATATTCTATAGATGCACAGTTGCCGCCTAATAAATGGCACCAGAAAAACAAGGCATAAAACAGTATTATGCCTTGTTTCGCTCTCATTCGCTCGGTGGCCGCGCGCGTGACGTTACGTCAAAGATGCCAAAGTGCGTGGTGAAAATACGGATTTATTTCCACGCTTATCTCAGTTACTTAAGGTTTAAATTAGATAAACTGTATGACACTTTAGAACTTTTTTCGCAATACTTGAAATGGTATACATCGACCTATGTACGTATTGACACGGACAATATTTTGTTTGATTTTGCAAGGAACTGTGCATTTATAGATTATATGATCGAAGAGGGTATGATTAACATCTGATATGTCCGGAAGTCCCTGCCCTGACACAGCACTGTTACCACGAGAATATCACCATATTCTCGTGGTAACTGTTACCATATAGAATATAACCATATCCTCGTAGTAACAGTGCTGTGTCAATGTGTTAAATTCCTATTAAACATTATTCTACAGCAATTCGCTGTGCTGTGACTAGTCGCGAAATATTTATTTTATACGAGTTGATACACACGTGTTAGTAGTTAATACTTACCCAAGGACCCGTCGGACCGGACTCTGGCCGCTCCGTAGTGGGCGGGGACGTGAAAAAGTGTTTTTCAAAAAAAGCACTAATTTGTCATTCAATCGATTAACGTTTGGACTTTTTCGCGCCGGTAGGTCGTCGGGATAGGAGAATGGGAGATGGTGAAATTAGGGCTGATCGGGAGGTGCACCGCAGAATCCAATGCTGGCGTTGGATTCCGGGATGCACACCCCGAAAAGATTTGTTTTTTAAAATTGGTAGTAGAAATTTTTGGCATATAATATTATATATTTATTCTTATTTATTACTTATATTTATCTATTAAAATTCTTTCAGTAAAATAAACGCTGCAAACATAGGCCCTGATTATGTCAGGGGGTTCTTTAAAAAAATATATACTTACCTATTTAAAACTTTCGAACTACTAGCTTGGTAATAAAGTTGATTTTTTTTCATTCTCATAAATAAATAATTAAAAATAAACAAACGAGTAATAAAGTATGTGCCATCAAGCGATTACAACTATTGCCAATGATAATTAACATGTCTTTGAACGAAGGAGATAAATTCATTTTTTTTTAAATGTTAACCTACTTTATATTTCATTATTCATACACAAAGAAATGTAGGAAAGATGTATGTCTATGACAATCGTCGCGGCTGTATGAATTTATTGAATACGAATGCTGAGCAAACAATGTTGATATTGGAGGCTGGCCTATAAAACACTTGCGTTACTGCACTTTGATATGCGGTCCGTACTCGTAGAATGTGTGTCGCACATTTCCTGCTCATCTTCTCTTAATATGTATTATTTATTAATTGTCGTGTACTTGTAATCTTGTATTATGTTGATAATACTATTTTATGACCCTATTAAATTGTTTGTGATGGCAGTTTTGTGCTCGTTGTCATGTTTGGTTTACAAATGCTCAAATTAAGTGTACTGGAATAATGTAAATTTGATTAGGTATATTAATTAAGAATTATACATATAATAGACGATTATTATTATTTTATTTTTTATTTATTTGGTTCGCTAACTGGCTGAACAACACACAAAATACATATACAAATTAAAGCATATAAGTTGCCAACCTACTTGGAGCGAACACAGTATGCACATTTGATAAACTGCTCTCAGTTGTTTCAAATTAAAAATTACATTACAATCAATTATAACTTTATAATATATATTAACTTTATATTATATATTATATAAAAAGTTAGAAGAACTGTGAGCCAATATATTTTGTATGCATGCTGTGTTCGCGTTTATTTCATATTGTGTAGGTACTCACTTTGGAACATTTAATATTGTAATAACCAGTTTGAGAACCAAATAAAAAATAAAAGGGCAAGTGCGAGTCGGACTCGTACATGAAGGGTTCCGTGCCTCCGTACAATGTTTTAAAGCGCTAAAGAAACATGTTTCTTGTATGACGACCCCCTTTAATTTTTAACTTTATCTTATTTTAAGTATTTGTTGTTATAGTGGTCATAGCAATACATAATATGTGAAAATTTCAAGTATCTAGTTAATGCCATTATAAAGATATAGTTAAAAACGCTGAAAAAACACGTTTCTTGTATGACGACCCCCTTTGATTTTTAAGTTTTTTTTATTTTTAGTATTTGTTATAGTGGCCACAGTAATACATAATCGGTGAAAATTTCAAGTGTCTATAGTCCTATTACGGTTCAAGAGATAGAGCCCTGTGACAGACGGACAGACAGCGGAGTCTCAGTAATAGGGTCCCGTTTGCACCCTTTGGGTACGGAACCCTAAAAAAAGAATGTTCAAATTGATTTTGCACAGAAAATAATTACTTGAGCGTACAGCTAGCTAGAAATGATTTGTAAGCTAGTGAAATAAATTGAAATTTATGAACTGGATCTACATGATATGGATCTAGGACCCAGCATGTCCCGGATTTCTTGACAATCAGAGCTAGAACTTCAATGTAACAAGTATTTGATTAGAAAGTGCTCATGTGTGTCTCCATAGATTTTATGGAATAATTGACGTGATCCGTAATCACGAAAATGTCAATCTCATGTCAACCTTACTCTCAGGTTAGACTCATAGGAAAAGTAGTCTGTATAATTTTATTAATGAGTTTGTATAATCGAGTTTTAAGTTTGTATAATTAAGTTTTGAGTTAGTATAATTGAGTTTTGAGTTTGTATAATTGAGTTTTAGTTTTTTAATTTTTTCATGCGAAGCTGCAGTAGATGGCTACTTTTATACTCAACAGTGTTGAAGTTGTATGCGCTGCGCCTGCGCCTGCGCGAGGTCAGGCGGCTCTGAAATGTTTCAGACAGCATTTTATGCTGATGCATTTGTGTCCCAATAGGGCACTGAGCGATGAATGTTTATGGATGAGTGCGGGCAAATACTAGATCTTATCGTGACGAATTGTAGGAACACTTCCATTAGAATTTTTACTGTTGTTTTTGATAACAAGTACCTACCTACATAGGTAGCTAGTACATGAAGCTTAAATTTTAGGATGCTTTGCTTTTATGTCTTCAACACACACCATAGTCATACAGTCATAGAGAATATTAAAACATTTATGAAAGTAAGTTTAAAGATATCGCTTCTTGGCACATTTTGTACTATTTCCAGGTTTTAAATAACATTTTATGTACTTTACCTTACTGTTCGGCGAGTCAACTTAGTTCTTATGTCTTTGCAATATAACGAAAACCTACTTTGAATAAACCTTGATGCCATTGATTACTCTTCTTTATTTCCCAGTAGTTGTTATCTCACGAATATTTAAACAGCCAGTATACTAACCAACCGCAAGGTAAATATTTAGGAGTTCAATGTTCACTGTTATATTCAAATGTCCATTAGTCACGTCACGATTATTGATTAAAATTCTACATGCTTTATCTTTGTTTATATCTCGTACGCTCTTTTGTTACTTAATTTTGAAAATGTCAGATGGAGTTTTATATTGTGAATTGTAAACCTTCGCTAGAATAATAATGATTCTCTTGGTCGTTGTCTAGCACAGTAGCTGTAGATTTTCATTTTTCTTCATTACTGGCAGTCCTACAGATAGCTGCAGTTCCCAAACCACGAATTATTTTTGAGTCAAAGGAGAGCAAATACCGTTAACCGAAATAATTCAGTTGTTATGAATGACTTCAGCTATCGCAAATTTTACAAAAGGAAGAAATGGTGCAGTGGCCTCTTTCATTTTCTAGGTTTTATATTACTATCAGCTTTTTATTAATTTTCTACACACATATGAGTATAATATAAATTGATTGTTACTTTTTGCTCACAGTGCGAAGAGCTCCGCAAACAGCTGGACAACGAGCAGCACTTCTGCCTGATCTACCGAACCCAAGTGAACGAGCTGCAGCGCCAAGTCGATGAGAACTCGCGGTCCACGCGCGACCTCGAGCAGGAGCGAGCGAGTCTCATGCACCAGCTGCAGTTAGCCATCGCCAGGGCTGACTCCGAGGCCATCGCCAGGTGAGACTCGTAGTTGATGACTTCCAAACTAATTTAACGAGATGCGAAGGCAATTCGATGAGAACTCGCGGTCCACGCGCGACCTGGAACAGGAGCGAGCGAGTCTCATGCACCAGCTGCAGTTAGCATCGCTAGGGCTGACTCCGAGGCCATCACCACGAGAGACGAGATGATGATGAATCTGCTGCAGCTAGACATCCCAGTACTGACTCCATGGCCTTTGTTAGATGAGCTTGATTGACTACTAAAGACAATAAAGAAAATAAAGGCATCGATTTTCATATTGCATATATGCAATGCGAAATCGATGCGAAGTCACTGTCTACCCGCAAATGATTGTATTATTTACGCTAAGCATTTTCCTCTAATATATAAGCTTTTTGTTACTAATATATCAACTTTTTCTTTAGAGTGCACCTTTTTAGTGTTTGTATTAACCGAGATATATTTATTTTCTAGATCGATAGCCGAAGAGACAGTAGGCGAGCTGGAAAAGGAGAAGACCATGAAGGAGCTGGAGATGCGCGACGCCATGGCGCAGCATCGCAGCGAGCTGGCCGCGCGGGACAGCGTGGTGCAGGGCCTGCGTGACCGAGACCACGAGAACCGCGCCACCATCGACCTGCAGAGAAAGGTACGTACCTTTTATAGAGTAGAGGCTCACGTGCTTGAAAAGCAGCTGGTGATGCGTGACGTCATAGCGCAGCATCGTAGCGAGCTGACGCTGCGGGATGCCTTTGTGAAGGGCCTGACGATAGACCGCGACCACGAAAACCGCGACGCCATCCACCTGCAGAGGAAGGTACGTACATTTTATAGCTCGCTACAATGCAGCGGTATGGCTATGGGCCTGATAGACCGCGACCACGAAAACTGCGCCACCATTGACTTCAGAGAAAGGTAACATGTTTTTCGTAGAATAGAGGCTCGCTTAAAAAGGAGACCATAGAGAATTTGGAGATGCGCGATGCCATCATCGCATCGAGCTGGCGACGCGGGACGCTCGTGGCGTAGGGCCTGAGTGACCGTTGCTACAAGAACCGAACGGTTTCCTCGGCTTCGACTGGTCTGGAAGAAAAGAAAAAACTTAGAATGTACCAGCTGCTTCTCATCCGCGCAGATTGTAAAAGCCGATCGAGGAAATGGGTGAAAATGTTAATCATGTTAATAGGCGATGCGGCTAGCAACCCATTACTATTTTGATTTCTTTTCCATCTTGTCGCAAAAGTGGCCTTGGATCTCGCGTCTCTGATCTAAAATCTAAATGTCTGCCCCCTTAAGGGTAAAGACGGGATAATGTATCTGTATCCCTGATCAGATTGTCGGATCGGATTCATAAATTTTTGTGGGCAGAGTGAACAACATCAAACTTACAGATAGGTATGTCATTTATAGGATAGAGGCAGAGCCGAATGCGATTTGTCCGGCGACAAGCATCACTAGAATACGAATCTGCTAGTATCCAACAAGTCAAATCAGACACTTTTTTCTAAACGTCAAAACAAACATTTTCTATGAGATTTGTATGAAATATGAATAATACTGTGACGGCATAGTTTTTTTTTAAACAAATAGCGCTCTTAATATCCGTTTTTCTGCATTAATATGTAAATTCACGTTCAAAATGGATGTGATCAATAACAAGTGACATTATTTTGTGACGTTCTATTATCTTAACACATCATTTATTTTTTACCCAGGTAACTACCCAATTCAGAACTTTCCTATTGAATGCGCGGCTTCTATTGAAAAAAGAAATGATGAATGAAATTCTATAAATAGCCGATTTATAGGAAATTCCGCCGCGTTCGTGTAATAATATTGTCAACAGATGTAGAATAGAGACGCGTGCTATTTCGGTAATTCCTCTGCGCTTGCCGCGTGGGCTCGCCGGTGGGTGTGAAATATTGGATTGCCCGCACGGCCCTTTGATCTCGCGAGCTATCGGGATCGTTCGATTGATTGGCGCTTAGATCGTTGGATGCTGATGTTTATGATATATAATAGACTACTTCCGATATAGAAGTAACAAACAAAGCTATTGAGGAAATGTGTAATAATATTGAAAATAATGGCTAGTGGAACTTTTCACTATAAATATATATGGCATCCTATCAAAAGTGTGCAAATATTCCTCTTATTATTTAGAAATCTAATTTAGCTTAAAACTTCAGTGCTATTGAGATTCTTATTGAGGTGCATCCACACTGATGTTACTCTTTGCGGAGCAAGCAATATGAAAATTGAGTGAAGTTACATTTGAAAAGTAAGCTTTAATTAAAAAATAATCATAAAATAAAAGATTTTTTTTTCATTAAAACTTACACCATTTTTATGAAAGTCAGGTGTCCTCTGTGAGGTTTGTATATGGGCTCGTGAAAAAATTCACGGCAGTAGTATAAATAACGAAGTTAAAAGGAAAACTATCAGAGCTAAGTAGGGTTTAGAAATAAAAAGTTATAGTCGACCAACTTTTGAAATGTACCTAGAAAAGGAATTGAAAAAGCAATTGAATTTTATAAAAATTCAATTGAAAATCAGTCAGACAGTTGTTAGTACTAGAATAGGTATATAATATTTTTTTCTAAATTATAACTCTTTCTTCAATTACCATCGTCATATGTGGGCTCTTTTTTAGACGTTTTTAGTCGTTAAACCGTGGGGCCTGAACTCTAAGTCGGCATTCGCAACTACGGAATCCTACACTGCGCGTGGCCCGACAAGCACTTAGCCGCTTTTATTTATTTGAAGGTTTTGACACGTGTTGTTGTTTTTGACAAGTGTTGTTGTTTTTGACACGTGTTGTTTTATTAACAGGAGGTGGACGAGCTCCGCCGTAACGGCACCGCGCTCGCGGAGCGCGTGGCCACGCTGCAGCGGCTGCAGGAGGAGGTGGACCGGCTCAGCAAGAAGCTCAACTCCGAGAACATGCTCAAGCAGCAGGCCGTCAACAAGCTGGCTGAGATCATGAACAGGCGAGTCTTCCTTTTTGTCAATTTAATACGAGTTGCCGCGTGGTGACGGCAGAGTACTCGTACAATACAATTTGTCACCACCTCTCTCCTCTACCTCGTTATCTGTGCAACAAATTTACAATGTCTACTGCAATCACCAACCATCTTGCCCAGCCAGGTGATTATGGGCAACTCCTCCTTTTATTAGGAGAGGACAGCATTGGACTGATATACACGAGTAGCATAGTAAAGAAAAAAATAAACGATCAGAGAGTGATTAGTTCTTTGTGTAAACATATAAGCTACTCGATTGGGTTTGTGTGTTTGTTGTGTACAAGCTATTTAGATACAATTATGAAGATATAAAAATTAAAGTAGGAAGGAAAATAGTTATATTTGTGGTGATCCAAGTGCACTTATGTTTTGCTCCACTAATTTTAACGCTAGTTCTCCAGTTTTTTTCCGCTACCTAATTAACGCGTCACCGTTTTTCAAATGTAAAAAACTATCAACATACAATGTCAGTTTTATTCTCCGCATAATTAACGCGTCGCTTTTTTTAAAGTGGAAAAAACGTGTTTATTAGGTAGCAAAAAAAAACTAGAGAATGACCGTTAAATACTCGTACCTAACCTATCATCACATCACCAAAAGAGTCCTTGTTAAAACTAACATTATTAAATTATTTTGTCGTTTAGAAAGGACATGAACCCGACCAACGCCAAGACCAAGAGCAAGATGTCTGTCCGCAAAGACAAGGACTACCGCAAGTTGCAGCAGGAGCTGACCAGGGAGAAGGAGAAGTTCGACCAGCTGGTGGCCAAGCTGCAGCGCGACCTGCAGGACACGCAGCAGCAGGTGGTGGAGGAACAGCAGACCAGGCTGCGGCTTGCTATGGAGGTACACTCACTATTGTCTATTCTTTATCTCCTTTTCCCTTTCTCTTTTTCTATCTCAATATTTGCAAGACACGAAGAACGAAGACCAGCCCCTGTTGTATCTCGTCTACGTTTTAGTAACAAGTGAGATGGATATAAACTTTACTGGGTTTACCCAGATAAAGTTTATACGAGTATCTCGTGATGTCAATGGTGCCATGGTACGGGGGCTGGCTACGATTCACTCTGACGATAAACTCTTATTCTCTATCGCATTTTCTGTCTCATTCTCTATTTAATTCTCTATCTCATTCTCATTAATTTTACATCTCCATTTTCAAGTCATGTATCAGCAAGTGGTGGTAAAACAACAGACCTGGAGCGCTATTTTTCATTCAGGGAGTCACATACTAATGATTTGCGCGAGTGTTTCCAAACGGGCGCATTTTTTAATTGATCTTATGCGAAGGATTTGCAACGAGTGGTCTTGACTTGACCACTCGTAATTTTGACATTTGTAGCGTACAAATGTCAAAAAAACGTTCCATGGAGAATAAGTTCCGTTTCACGCTGCTTTATTTTTTTATTTTTGTTGAAATGTTTAGAAAACCATTGACAAATTTATCATATTTTCTGCGTAACAAAATATTAGTTATCGCTGATACGATGGTTTCAAAAATACGATGCAATGCGTCGGAACGCGAGGAGGAGGAGGTGAGTTGGAAAACTACACGTTTTGTGTTTCGCTGAGTCCCTAAATGAAAAATAGCACTCCTGGCAACTCGCTATGGTGGTCAACTGTCCTTCATATCTATCCTCTGCTATCAATTAAATTCAAACCTTTTTGCACAACATTAAAAAAGAAGGTTTCATACTATCTCTTTCAAAATGATATAGTCAGGGCAGTTTTCCATTTTGAAATGTGAATTTCTTGTTTATAGGTGGACAGCAAAGACGTAGAAATCGAGCAGCTAAAGGAGAAGCTCGCCGCGCTCACCAGCGAGACAGCGTCGCAGTCGTCGGCCGACGCCGAGGACGGCGAGACCGAGCAGACCCTGGAGGGCTGGCTGTCTGTGCCCTTCAAGCAGAACATACGGCGCCACGGCTGGAAGAAGCAATACGTCGTCGTCTCCTCCAAGAAGATCATATTCTACAATAGTGAGAGTGATAAGCAAAATACTACGGATCCTGTTATGATATTAGATTTGAGGTGAGCCTAGTTTCTGCCTTCGAGTAAACGAGTAAACCCCTTGAGAGATAGCGCTTTACACTGTGGAACTTAATTATTACATTTTAGATAAGCAAAGTAATTGTTTTTATAATAAATCGTGTCTTGATTTCGCCGTGTGTGTGAGTTATCGAACAAATCGATATACTCGTAGCTATTACTATTATTACATGCGTGGATGCCATCTTTATTTTTTAAAGCCCATAAGTATTTTCGCTGTAAGTTAAGGTACAAGTCGGTAGCCGACTGCAGGCAGTAGCGGCAGCCGACTCGTCGCGGCAAATGTGAATCCGAACCCTGAACGTGTCTGGTCTACATAGAAACCAGTAGAGTCGCAGCGATATGTCATCTGCTGCTTCTGTCTGCAGTCAGCTACGAACCTAGAGCAGCTTAGCCTAACTTAAAATTGATTTTCGGCGTCGAATTCGAAGAATAAAATCTTGTAATAAACTCTATCTTTAATTGCAGCAAAGTGTTCCACGTGCGATCGGTGACTCAAGGTGACGTGATCCGCGCGGACGCCAAAGACATCCCGCGAATCTTCCAACTGCTGTATGCCGGGGAAGGGGAAGCCAGGAGGCCGGGGGACGCTTCGTCGGACGCCTCGGGGGACCAGGACCATCAAGGTAACTTATATTGCAATTTACATTGAGTGTAGTCCGACATATCGACATCGAAAGGTCAGTCAACTGGAGCGGAGAGGAGAAAAGAGAAGCGGAGCTGTGCCAAAATTAACCAATAGGACATATTACGCAAAACTCAGCGTAGATGGCGGCACTAGCGCATACAGTAAACAATCTGCTGTCATTCTACATGTGATATTTTTTCGCATCAAATAATCGTTATAAATTTATTTAATTTTAATAGTTTTATTATTCACTCATTTAAAACTGGTGTTATTGTTTCATACGGCCATTTAAATACATACATATATATAATTTTACAAATTTATTGCGACTTGGATGTACTTTTGTCATTGTAAAACATTCGTTTACGGTCTGCGCTAATGCTGCACTCTGGCGGCAGAACATTGCAGTGGTATCGAATTGCATAAAATATCCGCTCTGTTTCAGTAGACAGGGATTTAAAAACAAGTTTAATAATTAATATAAATAAACGCGGAGCGGGGAAACGTTAATTTCAGCTTGAGCCCCTTTGGCCTTTGGTCCCAAATCCGCTAGTGCCTAAACATACTATACAAATGTTAATGTGTACAATGTATTTCAGGCAACACCGTGCAACACAAGGGCCACGACCTCGTCAGCATCACGTACCACATGCCGACCGCGTGCGAGGTGTGTCCGCGCCCGCTGTGGCACATGTTCCGGCCGCCGCAGGCCTACGAGTGTCGCCGTGAGTCTCTCACCTTTACTCTTTATAATTAAGTGATGCGCCGGAAATCAAGACTGTTTTATTTATTTAATGGGAACAACAAACAGCTACATTATAAATACCAATACAATATACAATTTATACATAAAAAGAGTTATCAATAACGTAGCCCACAGCATTGTTCACAAAATAACAAATAGGGTTTTGGGCTGCTAAATACATACAAGCTTACTAATTAAATAAAAAAACATGTAGATATATTAAAATTGCTTTTCTGTGACACAGAAGACACATATGTTTTACAGGCAAATACAGGATTAAAAAAAGAAAAAGAAACTAAAGTAAAAGGGGGAAAATTAATTAGGGGAAGTTAATTTTTGGAGGACTAGATTCTTAAATTTAAACACACTGTGTGCAAAAATATCAATTTTCACAAAGTGACTGTTGTAAGATTCCATCATACGATGAAGAGGGGCTCTCAGTCCACTGTTCGTGCGACATCCGCTAAGTGCAAACAGGGGACGAGAACGTACCTCCCTCATTACAGCATTCCTGGGTGCAGTATAGCGCAATCTATTTACAATTTCGGTACAGTCAAAAAGGTTGTTAACTATGGTCGTTAGTTATGGTCCTCGTTAACATCAGCAACGCGTTGAGTGCTAGGGCATTGTCTAACAGTGACCGACGTGATTCTGAAGACAGTCGATTCGTGAGTTAGCCAATGGGACGCCAAAAATATTCAGTTTAAATTTGGCTTTGAACATGGCACACAGAGTATTTACCATCGACATGTTATGTGTACCTAGACCAGCCGTCTCGATCGTTCGCCGTGCTCTATTTGGTAATTTATGCCTATCGCGCTACAATGCTGAGTCATTTTTAAGCCAGCCTTCAAAGACATAGTTTGTAGTGCTTTATTGGCTGTAAAGAGAACCGACGAATCATTGAATATAGCGGCGGGAATTTTATCATCCATATTTAATGTATGGGATAACCACACACACAGAGCTAGTTAAGTTAAGCTGAGTTGAGCTGGAGGGAAGCTAGCTAGTCGGGATGAACACCGAAGAGTATATAACCAAACCCGTCGAGTGATTTCTTTACATTAAATTTATTGTTTTCACCTAAACGCTAAGATCATTTTTCTATTGACATAATGACATAGTTTACTTAATCGTAAGGTTGCTTATGCAGATAATTAGAATGTAGGTAAAATTAGTGCTACCTATGTAGGTATGAATTGTTTGCTACAATGTATGAGATGATAGCTCATACATTTAATTTTCTAACAATCGAATTTTATTTTGAAATTAGTACCTTGACCTCTCCAGGCTGCCGCATGAAGGTGCACGCGGAGCACGTGACGGACGGCGACACGGCGGGCGTGGCGGGCGTGGCGGCCTGCAAGCTGCAGGCCGACCGCGCGCGGGAGCTGCTGCTGCTGGCCAGCGGCGCGCCCGAGCAGCGGCGCTGGGTGGCCCGGCTGGCGCGCCGCGTGCAGCGCTACGGGTACCGCGCCGCGCACCACCCCGCCAACCACGAGCACACCAAGCTGTCGCCCAGGTAGTTATACAGGCCACCGGCGGCCACCGGCGGCGCTGGGTGGCCAGTAGTATCTAGGGTCAAAAATAAACTATTTTGTAATGATAACGGAATAAATCTTCACAAAATAATGTCACTTGTCATTCATCATATTAATTTCAAACGTCATTTTACATTTATTAATTCAGAAAAACTGATATTAAGAGCGCTATTTGATTCTATATTGCCGTGCGTTTTTCATAGAAATCCCAGCTATTTGACTTCAAGAAACTATGACGTTACGCCGTGCGTTTTTCATAGAAATCCCATAGAAAATATTAGTTTTGACGTTTAGAAAAAAGTATTCTTTTTTACTTGTTGGCAACCAGCGGATTGCACTTATTGAAAGTAGTAAAGTAGGATCTCCAGCCTGGAGATCAAATTTTGAACGTGGAGCTTGTTGGTGTGATTGTATGAAAAGAGATTCGGACGAATGGCGATTTTTGACTAAGATAATTGGAGTGGTTTCCCGTTGTCTGCACCTTTTTACACACTATTAAACCTAATCTCTAGTGTGCATGTTTCCTCACGATGTTTTTCTTCATCGGATTTGTTTATTACGACAATTTTCAATTTCAATTTATTTATTTGCTTTACATATTGTACACTACACTACATTGTCAATTCATTAGTTAGTAGGTACAACATGAACTCTGATAGGGCATTGCAAAAGAATGATTGTAATGTTTTGCAGGGACTCCATGCGTTCAAACCTGAAAGCGGCCTACATGAACGCGTCGCAGCGGAGTTCCACGCTGCCCGCCAACGCGTCGATGCCGCGCCAGTGAGCGGCCCACGCCGCATGGAATTGGGAAAAGTATCACGTTCGTACTAACTTCCTTTTCCTTGGAAATGGCCGAAAATGCGCACCAAAGTACTCTGTCTCACAGGATATTCAACGGAAGACATATTCACAGTTTAATAATCTATAGGTTAACAACTAAGTTAGTGGAACTAACCGTGAGTGGAATTAGCCGTGTGGTTCTCGGCAGAGTAGAATAAGACTACTCCAAGTCTTCCCGTGTCCATAGAAGGCCGTGTCATTAGGAAATACTAAACAAAGCTCATAAACATCAATGAGACCTCCAACCCATCTGGCCAGCGTGGAGAGTGTAGGCCAAATCCTCTGGCTGCTGTGGCAAATATGTATATGGCTCTGGTAGTACAGAGAGGGTCGTGCTCCTGCAGTGGAGACTAAAAAGACCTGAAGATGATAGTGGAACTGATAGGGTTGCGTCACCGAACGTTTTTTTAATCTGTGTTATCGGCGGTTCCTGTTACATTTTGATTCGATTTTTTTCGCGTTAGGGCGAGGTCCACTAATTTATTTGTTAACCTTATCTATTACGACGAAAAATACGTATGTATAATTGTTTACATGTTCGGCCATTTTTGAAAAGAGGTTTATACCAACATTATACTAGACATATCCGTCTCGAATCACCTTCTCGCAGGTCCAATGGTTAGGTTGTTGATATTTTGATATTTATACACCCGAGACACCTATTGTTTCAAAATTGTATACCTAAATTCGATGTAAAAATTAGCTAGTCTTTTAATAATATTTAGGAACTTTATCGAAATTATTTACACGATTTCAGCGTCACTGCTGTGATAGTTATTGAATAATATTTATGTTAATATTATGTACTTAGTGATACAGCTCAGTTTTGCATAGAGCGTACGATGACGCACCCATGTTTGGAATATGCGGATGCTTTATTTGGAGGGCCGCTATACAGTTGGGTTATTTATTGAAAGGACGTATATTACTCGTGCTATGATAAATAACAGATTTTGACGTTTTGACATGATAAATATACAAGATACCTTCATTCATTGTCCTAACTTCCTATTGTTGGAACAGTAAAACGTCTGCATTATTGCTCTCTCTTTTATACACATAGTTTTGGACGAACTTGTCAAATCCATTTTCACGGGTTTTACCGCCCTAGGCTCTGTCTATGTTCTCTATTATAGATAAAGACGTGATAATGTATCTGTATCTGTATGTATATCAATATGAAATCCTACCAATTAATGTTTTCGTTGTCAAGAGTCCGTCATAAAAAAACTTTACTTCAAAATTAGGCGTACTTCAAAAATGTGGTCATGTAAATATTAGTTATGCTAATTTGTTGATATTTCGATTTATTCGCCTGTATCATACGCGCGTTGAGTTTTTAAAAGGTTTTTTGTTTCGAGTTCGTTTAGTGCTTCGGTGGTTCTAAGAAGGGTGTAAGGTTGTGCCTTGTGTGACGCCTTCTATCTCACTTCTATTGCAAATAGTGAGAAGGCAAGATAAGTATGTAAATGTATCGAAGACGAACACGTGGTCAAACAGAAACTAATTTATGCAGGATTTGACTGAAGTTATCGATGAACATGACTTTCTTTATTTTTTTACGATCACTAGATATAGGCCAATAATTTTTCACTACAATATTTATTTTTTATTTTGTACAAAAAGGCCTACTTTCGCATATTTTGATAAACTGTAATATCTAAAAACAACATGATGATATTTTTGTATTTTCGCATTTATTTTTTTAACAATCGGCACAATTTGTCTGGAACTTAAACTTACCCTGTGACGTATTTTTAATTAAATTATCTATTCATCAGAAATGGTAAATGATCGGACAAAAAGTTCTCCACTATTTTACAGTTTATCAATCAATTATCACAAGACTTCAATATTCAATTATATTGCTAGATGAGTAAATGTAGTTTTCGGATACTTAAGGAATAGGGAACTGAATTCAACACACTCTAAACTTAGTTATAAGTGGGGCTAAAGTACATAATAATAGACCAGAGTCCAACCCACAGGGAGCCAACCTAACCTAGTTTAAGTACAGTAGCCGGAAATGTGTTGCTTCGCATTAGCAAATTAACGAAAACCGTGCCATAACATACGAGTATAGTAGTTCTCCCCACTATAGTTGCTCAACATTCTCCTTGCCAGCGTGGTACTTAACTACGTAGGATTTCGGGCTTCCTCATCACTGGATCAATTTTTATTAGGATATTGAGCTTAACTAGACACTGTAGCATTATTTTATTTTTTAATACGATTTTATAAATTTATGCCTAAATCTGTACAAACGAACTAAAAAAGTCGAATAACGTTGTGTATCATTAGAAATTGTATTGCTTTTACAAACATGTCTAGCCACCAATTTAACATACCTACATCATAGTTTGTATTATCTTAACACTTGTATTGCTATGTAGGCTGCCACTCAAGCAATAATTTAAAACAGTGTCTTATAAAACTGCAATAGTGAGTGTATGGTGTCACTTTTTGTAAAAAATTGGTGCCAAATATATTTTTGTTACTTATGAAAAATCATGTGAGTGTTATGTATCTATAAGTATGTATAAAATTGAAAGTGTTCTACGTATGTAAATTTCACAAAATTCGTGGTTGTGTGCGTTAACACCAATGTTATAGCTTTCGCCTTTCCTGCATTAGCATGTAAAAAGTACCAATGAAGCTGTTAAATGTTTACGATAGTGTTTTAGTAGTGATTTGAAAGTACAAAGCGAGTCGTCGGCTCGCGTCACGTTCCCGGCTTTAGATGGTTTGTTAACGTTCGGTGAACTCTGAAACGGTGTGGTTCTTATAGGGTTTTCATTTGACTGTAGTTTTCTTCCTTGAGCTCGATTTCAGCGAGTTGTCGAAAACTATTGGTTTGTGTTTTCTCGTGGTAATACTAACGTCCAGTCAGAATACATCTTGTATCAATTTCGACTTCTAAATACTATTTATACGAGTAGGTATACTACGACTATTAAAAAACTTATCTTTAAATTAGCCAGTGCATTTATGAAAGTTGAATCTCGTCAAAACTGGTACAAGAGGTAAAATCTATTCGCGAGTCTTAAAATGTTGAGGCATTTAAATGCTCACTCACATATTACTATGGCTTAATAGTCATTTTGTCTGAGGAACGCAGGGTTTATAAATAATGTGCAAGAAGCAGCGAGCCCTTCACACCGGTTGCTATGTCTTGAGCAGTCTCGACCATCAGATGGAGTACTATTTTTGAAATTGAAATGTTACGATTTTCCCATAGAAACGTTTTTCGTTAGGTGAGATATTAGTTTCAAACGTAAGTACTCTTGATGGCTTGGGTGTTGCCTCCACGGAGGACACTATCGTCGTAGTCAATACATCAAATCGCTGCGATAGTATCGCCGTGTGGAGACACGTATAGAATTAAGGTTGCTACACACTTATTCGGGCCGGCATTAATCGGCACAGCCGGGCGGTTAAATCGGATATATGTAGATGAATGTTCGGGGAACAAGGCGATATAATAGATTCGGGTCGGCTTTATTGTCATTGCCGAACAACCCTTAGGTGGCATGACGACTATATCGCCGCGATGAACTCACTCGTGGAGACAACGCCTTAGCCCCCGGCCTCGTTGGCTGTGATGTGATAACGTGTCCTAGTGAACACCCGTGGTGCTAAATGGAAGCAGGCCTCCGACGCTTTGTTGTTATAGTGGTTCTTGTTAATTATTAAGGCATTGTTGTTAGTCCAGCAGCGTTCACAGTTATTTTAAAAGATATTAGAAAATGATGATCGAAAATGTTGAAAGGGAAATGTTTTGCAAATAGATTACAATATTAGTCTTATTTAAGTTTTAGATAGACAATTTGGGAAAAATACTTTCTGGAGTTTGAAAACTATATGTGAAACTTTCAATAGCGAATGTAAAATATTCTTATAGTAGGTGAAAGTTGATTGCCATGTCTATTTTCCTTAAATATTTAATTCAATCACAGGCGCTGTTGGACTCACTTGAGCGCCTTATTACACTGTTTTATTATTGCTCTACTTTACATTCCCGCAACGAATGCTCTGTTGAGTTTTGTTTGTCTTAGTTTAATACTGACTCAGGTTCATCTGTCGCTTGTCCAGTTATCGCTATTGTATGTTTTGTTAGTTGTAAGTACCAATCTCTTTCATTCACGTACTGAAAATGATAAATTTACGTACTTAAGTTTCTGCGATCGATGTTTTAGAGTTACGCTTATTTTTGAGATGCATTTTTAAACGTTATTAGGGCAGCTACCGTCGTCCGTGTCGTTCCATTCCATATTGTATCATACATTAAATATTTTGTTCGCGTTCGGAAATGGTTTGCCAAAGAAATTTAAAAATCGCACGTAAATAATTACGGTTATAATTTCATTTGGATTTCGTAGTTTTGTTTGGAATAAAAATAAATCAGCTTAATAATTAATTTTACTGTAATTTACTATGCATAATGAGAATAAACCTGATTTTATCGTGACATTTTTCGGGAGTATTTTTCCTCCACGATGTACACAGTGGTTATTTAAGAAATACTCCCAAATTGTCTTATAAATAATATAATCATATATATGGAATTAATTGTCAATGTTAGAATCATGATTATGTAAATTATTTATTATCGCTACGTTTTATTCGTCTTATTGTAACATTTATTTATCGCGCTAAAATTGCAAGTTCCTAACTTAGCTAGCTCCTCATTTGTAAACAATGTTTCGCCTAGCCGCTTTGTTGACGTAGTTCATTTGGTAGTAACCGTTTATTAGTGAGCAAGCCTTAAGCTGTTTTAATATCGAGAAATCTATATTTTCATGGTTAGTATGTCGCCCGCGGCCGTGTAGTCCACACGCGCGCGCCTCTCTCATTATAAAATAATTATAAATATAAATACGTCTGTGTCATGCAATATACTAAACCACGTGCCTTAGCTACGGCCCACTCCCATATCACCTGGGCATACTATGTTATATGTATCGATAGTTATTATAATGTAAATATGTTTTGAATAAACCGATATTTTATGGATTTTTTAAGGAATTTGTATATTGTAAAGATTTTAATTAATTTTATCATAAAATTAATGCCTAGCTAATAAGTGCTACATTCATGGAAAATAAATAACATTACAACAATCTTATTGTTTTATTTATCAAACGCTTTACATACTTAACTTCCTACTATAATAAATAATGTTACATATATTATGTTCTAAGTATACTAGTGATCACACAAATTTAATCAGATTACCTTTTAGAAAGTGACCACTCTGTAAAACGAATATATTCAGACACCTTAAATATATTTACGATCATATCGTAGTTACTAATTTGATTTGACAAAACAAACAAGTGACACTGAGTAAAAAAGTGTTAGTTTCTAAATAATTAATAAAATTAACAAAAATACTGATTAATAAAAAGGATACATGTTACAGACATGTAAAAACGAAACTACTAACTACTGTTTCCCATCAGTAAATAGTGTAAAATACTGTGTAAAATTACAAAGTAGCTCATTCGATATGGAAGCATATTCATGGTAAATACATAAGAGCTAAGGATGCGATCCTTTTAAAGCGCCACTGTTTAAAAGTTGCCCAAGGTACGCATTTTGTAAATAATGCGTAAACGATAAAATTAACAACCTAAAAAACAAGGTTCTCATTTGACTGGATTTACTGATTTGACGTTTCGCTAATGCCATGGGGAGAGAGGGCAAAGATTTTCTTGCACAGGCTTTTATGTAAAAAAGCTGGATGTTTTTTCAGAAGAGGCCGACCGCTTTTTTGAGGTCTTTCTGCTTCCAGGCGGGCAGCGAGCGGAACTCGCTGTATGTGACGTGGAAAGTCGATACGAAGTCGTCGTGAGTGAGATACAGCTGAAACAATGTAGAAAGAACTTAGTAAGGTAGCTAAAGGTGCTCTTCCGTTCGATTATATCGATATAAGTCCAAAGTATTGAAGTGAATAGATACTTATACTTAGGTAACTATATAGAATTATGGTGAGGGAGCGATTCTATGCAACATCGTCGATTTATATAAAAATCCCGATTATATTTCGCCATGTGTCTTTTAAAGTGGCCATTTTGATACTGTGGACGTTTTGATGCAGTGGCATTTTGATATAATGGACTTTATGCGACTGAAGGTGTCTTCTACGTGTAGTCTGTTTCTGAACGGAAAGCGATTCTTTGTTTTAAAGTCTTTATTACAATAATATGAAGCTCATTTCACCGTGTAATTTTATTGGGACTCTATCTAGCTAACTAAAGCTTTTCAATCTTATGAATCGTGTCGTAAGAATGATATATTTTTTAACTAATACGTACTTCCTTAGCAAGTGGATCCACATCGGGGGGCAGGTGTTCCTTGGGCCCTCGGAGGACGCTCAGCGGGTACTTCTCGTACTGGTCGAAGCGGTTCGCGCTGTTGCCGCTCTGGAGCGCGTTGTTGCCGCACTTCACGATCGCCTTGCCCTCCAGGGCGCTTACTATGGCGGCAAATGTCTTGTGACCCTGTGGATTAATAAAAAACTCTACGTGAGTATTTATATTCAGCTCAAAATGACAGTTCCAGCTACTCGAACACTGAATAAATCATACATTTATTATTATTGACGCTCTCCAATAAGAAGAATAATGCTGATGATCAGGACTTTACTGGATTTGGGTAATATGTCATTCGTAATTCAGCTTTTCAAAGTTTGGGTCGGTATGTCGTATGAATGACTCTGTATACTTAGGTACACAGTTTGTTAGTAGACGTTACAGATCACAAGTGTATGCTCATTGGCGGATCTCTATATAGCTTGCACGAGGATTAAATGATAAAAACTCATAATACCTTCCACATGGAGTGTTTCCAGTGCGGGAAGAAGCCGGTGAAGTGCGGCGGCTCGCGGCCCTGGCTGACCACCAGCACCGGCGTCTCGGGGTCCCGCGCCGCCGGGTCTGGGACAGAGCGTCTGGGAAGTAAGCTTACATCTGCTGGCTGCTTAACCATGGATATAGCAGCAAAAACTTGAAAGGAGTCGTCGTGTTATTTACTGTTTCAGATCTCAGGAGTGAAAGAGATAGACGGAACTTCTTTGCATTACCAACCTATTTTTTATTTTATTTTTTATTAGCTATTTATGTCCCACTGTTGGGCAAAGGCCTTGTTTTTTTTTCCAATTCTCGGTTACATAAGTGAGCCAGGTTTACGACCTCTGTGGCGTATTGGTAAACTCGCTAGTCCGTCACTCAGAGGTTCTGGGTTCGATCCCCAGTCAGGTTAAGTTGGAAAATGGCCTTTTTCAAATTGTCCTGGGTCTTGGGAGTTTATATATATGTATTTATTATAAATAAAATATAGTTTTCAACACCCGTGCTCGTAAAGTGGATCTAATTTCACAGGTTTTAGATATACAGGCTGACTTTTTAAACACTGTCACAGAATACATAAGAGTCAAACAGAATGGTCTCTCACAGCGTCTCCCGCAAATTGGCGTCCCCGCACCTCTCCCCCGCACTTTGTGAGCTTTGACGGCTCCAAACCAGGGTTTAATTATTAGCCGCACGCAATACGCGACGTGTGTTGTCTTGAGAACTGTCAACCAATAGTAACCATCATGGTGAGAAGGTGCGCGTATAATAATTGTTTATCCACCCAATACTCTAAAGAACGTATATTTCATACATTTCCAAATAATGAAAACAGGTAAGCAAAGCAACAATATAATTTCACGTTATTACCCAGCAACCATTTTGATATATATACCCTTCTCGCTCTCTCGCATTGGCGGGAGATACACAAGAGCGAGAGGGGTATTAGCAATCCGGTAATGTTACATTGGCTCCTCGCTCACAGGTAATCACATACACGCAAATGCCAAATAGATTTCCGCGGGTTATAGTGTAAATGCCATTGTTGACAATGACAACTTGACATGCTGTGCGTGAAAATGTGATAAACATTTGTTTATTTTTATTGAATTTATTCATATAATTACCGTATAGTTTTGCGCCGAATATGCAAATTACTATATTACAATAGTGAATTAGTGCGTTACATTATAAATGACTCAATAATAATCAGTAAAGTGAACTAATGGTGACATGGACAATGGACATCATGAAAAATATTTGTGAAGTGATATTATGTAGCTGTTTCCGACTTTTCTGTAATATTTGATACATATAAAACAGAATATTTTTTACGTCATAGTGTTCGCAAATCTTCAGGTATGGAAAAATATAATCGTAAATATGTCGAACTCGTTAGTAGGTAAGTATTAAATTAATTCTGCGGTGCGACTCTAAGTATAAAACTCACACATCGACGTGTGTACAGATAAATTGTTTCGTTTGTAGTAGTAGTAGGTATATATGTTACTCTGAATCAATGGAGAGTCCTACCAGTGACACTGTCCAAATTTTTGGACTCCAAAAAGTACACAGTGTTAAAAAGTCACCATGTATAAAGCAGCTCATGAAAAACGCGTGTGTTAGAAACGCAAATAATGAAGTCATATTCTATAACTCATCTATAACTCACGATTTGCTATTGCGAAAGAAAGGGACAGAATCAATGGTAAATCTAGTATGAATGAGAAAGAAAGTTTGACAGTTCTGTGTGAGCGAGATAGTAAGATAGCATAAGGTGAAGGTTAGACAGAGAAAAAGAATAAGACATCGAACGTCATTTTATCTTATGCAGCATATTGATTTCTTTTTTCAAATTTGTAATTCGCATGCCGCGCGGCGCCGTCCAGCAGACAGCGCGCCGTGCTGATTTTAAAAAGTGAAAAGCAGCAGTGTGTGTCTCAGTTTTTTATTTTTTTTATTTTTATTTAACTTTATTACAAAAATTGTAAACGGCGGACTTAAAGCCTTAGGCTTTAACTACCAGTCAACCGACAGGTGGTGCAGAGACAAGTGAGGCTAAAGTAGGAGCAAAATTTATCATTACTTTCTAAATAGTATTTGAACTTTAAACTTACATATATATTGCATGGCTATGAATAAATTACATAAACTACAAAATATAATACTTAAATATAGTATATTAATTTAAATTACCTACTACCTAATAAATAT
Source organism: Acrobasis repandana (assembly GCA_963576875.1). Taxonomy (NCBI): domain Eukaryota; kingdom Metazoa; phylum Arthropoda; class Insecta; order Lepidoptera; family Pyralidae; genus Acrobasis; species Acrobasis repandana. The sequence continues at coordinate 18,996,833 of OY756216.1, forward strand.
ATATATATATATAAATATACATATTAATACATAAATATCCATAATTTATTTATTATCTGACAGTCCATGAAGAAAGTAACCGCGCACTGCTTTTTTAAAGGCAAGTCGACTAGGGGCTTTACGAATTTGGTCGGGAAGGGCGTTCCAGAGCTTCACGACCTGTACGGTAAAGGAATGCTCGAAGAACCCACTCCGATGATGCGGCATAGCAAGTAGAAGATTGTTAGAAGAGCGAAGTATTCTGACGTGAGAATCCTTAAAGAAAGAAAATTGAGATTTTAAGTACCGCGGAGTTTTAGGGTCGAAGAGTATAGAAAAGAGAGTGGTAAGTATATGTAAGTTACGACGTTGCCGGATGGGCAACCATTTTAACTGCGAACGATAATTCGACACATGGTCATACTTACGAAGGCCAAAGATGAAACGAAGACAGTTGTTTTGGATTCTGTCAAGTTTATTGAGAAAATTACAATTCAGATCCGGGTAACAAACATCAGCATAATCGATTATTGTAAATATAAGTGTTTGCACTAGCATGATTTTTAGGTTCATGGGTAAAAAGTTTTTTAACTTATATAGGGACCGAAGGGCCCCCACAACTTTTCCAGCCAACTGTGAAATTTGTACGCCCCAGGAAAGGTTGGAATCAATGTACAGACCAAGATTTTTTACATCGGTACAAACTGGTATTTCAGTGTTATTTAAACGAACTGGGGGTAGGGACTCTTTGTCAATTCTACCTAGTAATTGTGAACTGCCAACCAGTAAAGCTTGACATTTTTTAGGATTTACCGATACCCCAAATCTGCGCGACCATTCACCAATAGCCTCCAAGTCAGCATTAACTTTATCTATAGCTGAATCCAAATCACTCACTTCTGTCTGTGCATAAAGCTGCAAGTCATCGGCGTACAGGTGATACGAGCACTGAAGTTCTTTTGTGATGAAGTCGATGAAAATCGAGAAAAGTAAAGGTGAAAGAATTCCGCCTTGAGGAACCCCAGTATCCAGATCACACCAGTTCGATGCATTGTCACCGAGGCGGACTGACTGCTGGCGTCCACGAAGATAGGAAGAAAACCAATTAACTGCCGAGGAAGAAACTGAATGGTGGGAGAGGATGGCAAGAAGGATATCATGGTCGACGGTATTAAAGGCATTTAAAAAGTCCACCAAAGCCAGAACTGTGACTTTGGTGTTCTCCATACCCGCCCTAATATCGACGGTCACTTTTAGGAGTGCAGAAACTGTGCTGTGCCCAGGTCAAAAACCCGATTGCAATGGATTTAACAAACCATTTGAAAGGAAGTAATCGGTGAGTTGTTTGTGAGCACAGGCCTCCAGGGTTTTATGGTTGAGTTTATTTAAAATCAAAATTATCAGTTTATTAGGTATTTTTCCTCGCAAGTGTGTTGAAAAACGTCGTTTAAAAAAGTAAGTAAAGTAAGTTTAAACTTGTGTTATCGGATTAATACATTACGATATACGTGCGTATATTGGTTAAACACACTCAGCTCCATTACGCCCTCGCCTTCGGCTCGGGCTGAAATTCCGTTTCGTGTGTTATAACCACCATAACGCACTTACATCGTAATGTATTAATCCGATAACACAAGTTTAAACTTACTTTAGGGCTAGTTCAATCAGTGTGATTTGTCCCTATATTTAAGTGGAGTTTTGCCCGTGGTTTTTGCGGCCTACTGGATCTTTTGAAGCTGTTTAACGATCATCATTTTGTATTTCACTTCTAGGATCAGAAGTAGGATATAAATACAGATACACTATCACGTCTTTTATCCCTAACGGGGCAGACAGAGCCAAGGGCGGTAAAGCCCAGGCCACTTTTAGCGTAATGGTGGGCATGAAGGTGGAAAAGGGAAATCATAATAGTGATGGCTTGCTAACCGCATCGCCTATTCATATGATTCAGATTCTCGCCCATTCCCTCGATCGGCTTTTACGATCTGCACGGGAAGAGAAGCAGCTGGTACATTCTATGTTTTTTCTTTTCTCCCAGACCAGCAAAGAAGAATATATAAGTAGGATATAAATTCACGTCTTAAATTACGTTAGCTGTCTTTTCATGCATTCTCTGGAGCACAGAAGACAGTAAGAGTATTACATACAGAACGGAATCTCCTAAGGTACGCGAAGAGGTAAGACTTGGTTTATCAACATGAAATGAATAAAATAACGAAATGTACCATGAGCGAGATACGCTTTAGCAAGCGCGCGTGCGTCGTCCTTAGCGCGCGGGCAGCAATGCGCGCCGAGCCACGCGAACACCGCGCTGTGCGCGTCCAGCACGCACGCCATCTCCGGAGACAACTCGTACTGGCTGAACGACACGATCTCCTCGACTGCATAGAAAAAAAATATAGGTTGACTTGAACACCAGCCAAACTACTTTCTTTAAAAAGAAATATTGAAAATTGATTAAAAATTGTTGTCCTCCCATACAAAATCCATTTGGCCAAGAGCAGATTTGTATGGAAAGGTGAAATATTCGTTTTTCGTAAAATTTTTTATAGAAAGTAGTTTAGTGTCATGGGTTTTACTTGCTTCATAAACTTGGTTGGTCGTTTAAAAGTCACTTGGCAAGGAGTAATTTCGGTTAGATAGACTAAATTATGGTTTGGTACAAAAATTAATCGTACGAGAAGACAGCTCTAGAATAAAAAGAGAAGTTTAAAAAGAACGTTACGTGGGGTAAATAGGTTCTTGAATGCCAACCACATGCGGCGCAAGCACAGCGAAGGACGCACACATATCAGGTGGTCAGACAACTTGAACAAGTTTGCAAGAAAACGCTGGACACAAGCTGCTTCCAACAGTCATTTTGGAAATCCTTAGTGGAGGACCATGTCCAGCTGCGTACTTCTTGAGACTGAAATAATGAAAAGAAATACTTTCTTTTTTAACCTATACTTTGACATTCCATTTAATAGACTTATCTCAACCTAGATATAGGAGTATCCATCGTAAATTGAATTCAAACTCATTCAACTTACATGAGTATTGTCCTGGGACTCCGAGAGAGACGTAGAACAGACGCGGAGGCAGTGGTCTCTCGACTTCCTTTAAGGGAGAAGCCACCAGCAGTGGACGTCGGTCTGCCAACGCTGTCCAGAAATCTGGCTTCTCCTTGCCTTGAAAATAAATACAAAACATCAAATAGATGCGTACTAAGCAACCGGCAGTTTGGATCTACTCATTTACTTTAAATAGATGTATAAAATACTATTTTTCGTCTTCTCACCAATAAAAGAGCAAGGCAGGATTAGAGCTCAAAGAAACGCTCTATTTCTAGTATTTTACCATAAGAATCGCGGAATAAGTACGGGCTGTTTTGGCAACCTGCCTTGCGCAGGCGCTAGATGCCTTGGCGTCATCGTAACCTCTATGCGTAGTCCTCTATGGGTGGGGTGGTAGAAGTAGATAGCTAAGTAAGGTAGTGCATGGGTAAAATTACCTTGCATAACCAGTATATGGTCGGAAGCGGCCATGTTCTTGGCGACCTCCCGCTCGTCGCCGGTCGCCGTGGCTGCACACCACACCCAAACCCTCGCTGCCTCTCGCAGGATGTAGCAGGCCCCAGTCGTCTCGGCTTCATCGTAGCGGACCTCCACACCACGCGCCTCGCGCGCGTATTGACCCGAAACCCTGACCAGGGCACGCGACGGGGCTACCACGCGGCGTCCGCTAGCTGCAACACATACAACAGGAGGATATTTTTGACTCCCGCTTTTCATAAAAGTGAGACAACCCTATTTTATGCGAGTATTTATTCGTGAAATGTAATTTTTCACTACATACTCAATGTGGTGATTGAGTCTTTTGGCCCTAAGTCCTATATATACCTATATATTGACAAATCTTAGTGTGTTGATGGATATGTATTTATTCACTCAGAGGCGTAATCATCCTAGCAGTGATCGTTCCGAAACGGTAGTAGTTTGTTGCTATTGCAGTAAAAATAATTTAAAATGACCTTCAATGAGTGATATTTTTATCCTACATTGAATAAAATTTTTTGACATTGACTTCATAGATGACGACAACCATATTATTGTTAATGGATAATTTTTTTAAATAACTGCGATAGTTATACCCATATATATTAGTCACAAAACTTAGGTACGACTTCAACATATTATTGTAAATAACGAAACGTTCAAACAAGTGCATTTATTTCTGGAATCAAAGTGTTAAGGTATAATCATTTACAAAACAATACAATACCCTTTATTGCACAAAAGAAAAATACAGGACATAATTATCTTAAAAACTAGGAAATGCGCAAAAGGCGGCCTTATCGCTAAGCAATTTCTTCCAGGCAACCTCGTTTAAATAGAAAAAATGATGATCTTTTACCTACAAATATAAAGAAGTATAAGTATTGTTATTTATTTAAACGCATTAAAACATGTGTTTTATCCCAATTTATTTATTGTATGCCTGAAAGAGAACTGTTGATACCACCTACTTTTACACAATTTGATTTTAAAGTGTTGAGATGAGATGTATATAGCTTACGATCATAGTCTGCGGCGCTGCCCACGTACGTAATCATCCGCCCTTTGAAGATCTGGAGGAAGTGTGCCGGTTCCTTGCCTTGGTACACCCACGCCTGCTTAACGTTAAAATATTATTTTTAATCCTAACTAATATTATAAATGCGAAAGTGAGTTTGTATATTTGTTTGTTTGTTTGTTACCTCTTCACGCTTTATCTACTGAACCAATCGTCTTGAAAATTCGCATACACATAGTTAGGAGTACTGAAAAGGATATAGGGTATCTTTCATCCCGAAAAAAAGTAATGTTCCCGTAGGATAAGCGAGCGAAGCCGCGGGCAAAAGATAGTATAGAATAATATTTATTGGTAAAAGGTTTCAGCAAATAGTAGTTGATGTTGGAAAGAAGGTAGAAAAACTGAAATGGGATTCAGCGGTTTACGTCTGTCACGTGCAACTAAAATGATGGGCACGTAGACTGACTAAATGGGTTCCATCCAATGGGCACTTATAGGAAGAAAAGAAGGTAAAGGACAAAATGGTTAGTTAATTAAAAAAAATAGTACTTATGAAAAGGACCGGAGCGTTAAGGACAAGGACCGAGAAGTGTGGAAGGAAAGAGAGGAGGCTTTTGCCAAGCAGTGTGACACAAATAGCTAATAAAAAAACAATAAAGGATCACAAAGAGCGTCTAAAGATGCATTTTCGGTCTCACCTGGACAGGAAGACGCCCTAGTTTAGTGTAGAGGTCTTTGGCTTCTTTTGCACCCAAATTCCTCAAATCATTTGGCGAAGAGCCACCCTGTAACATAAAAGTAGATAGGTATTTTATTATCAGAAAAAAATGGATTTACTTTTTCTTGTGTGTGTGGTCTTAAGTGGTCTTAAGAGTACTTGTATATTTTGTTGTTTCTCTCAACGAGGAAGATTTTTTTTTGTAAAAATTTTGACCAGTATCATGGAATATTTATGTAGATACTAGGCTTTTGCAAGATTTTTCTGCCTTCCTTTTAAATATACAGGGTTGTTTTTAATTAACCGGCAACCTTTTTGGAGCAAGTTCAATTCGTGATACTGAACCACTTTCCATAAAAACAATTATTAAAAAACGAAAAAAAATTTTCGACTTTCCATACAAATCGGCGCTCAACCAAATGGATTTTGTATGGGAGGACGAAATTTTCTTTTCGTTTTTGATAATTGTTTTTATGGAAAGTGGTTCAGTATCACGGATTGAAATTGCTCCAAAAAGGTTGCCGGTTAATTAAAAATAACCCTGTATAACTGTCCTCTGTCCCACTGGTCAACTGGAAGAGATCCCTTTTGGGGATAAGTCCGGCATTTGTACAATTTCAACCAGGGCTTGTTAACGATACCAAATTCACACTAAAAGTAACGTTAAATAACGTTATTTTAGTGGTAACTTATAAGGGGTATCGATAATACAGTTTATAACGTTATCAATTAACGATAAAAGTAACGATACTTTTTTTCAATACTTGTAAAATATTATATAAATAGCTCTAGTAGCCTACTAGACAAACTCTCATCAATTTATTCTGTCAAATATCGAAAAGAAATACAGTGTTAACAATACCTTTTACCGTTAATATCATTGGTAACGTTATCTGAATATCGGTAAATAGTGGGAAAAATACCGTTACCCAGCATAACGTTACCTTTGCTGATAACGTTAACGCCGTTTGACTGAATTAACGTTACTAGATTTTTAACGGTATTCCAAGCCCTGATTTCAATATCGCTGATGTACAATAAGGTTTTTAAATAAAAAAAAAATCGTCTGACTTACCATCCAATAGTACAACACGGACTGATCCCCGGTTGGAGCGTGGTAGGTGTATAGCGCGATGTAGCAGTCTTGGTCATAGAAGACGGCGGATTGCGGGCGCTCCACTTCAGTCAGACAGCTCTCGTCTTCGGATATTTGTTGCACGCGCCACATGCGCAGGGCACCAGAACCGTCGTCCGGGAGCTGAGCCTGGTATGTAGATTTTCGGATTCATTAAAAAATTGAAATTCTTTGCTAACATTAAAATTAACATTACATCAGAAAACTGCTCGACGTAGCCCTCCATCGAGGCAATCTACTGTCCCTGCGGGCATCACACCAGTTCCCATTCGTGGAACAAAGCCGCTAATTCTAGCGACTGCTCTCCCACTACTGACTCGGGAACTACCTAGATATCGTCCAGCTTGTATATTTATACCTTTGCAAGATTGACAGCGTCAAGCTCGGTAGTAGATCTTGCAGCGTAAACCCGGCTGTCTCTGCGCGTGTCTCACCAGCGCCACGCACGGAACAACGCTGCAAACTTTAACCGCTGTTATCCTGCCCCTACTACTAACTAGGAAACCATTGGACATGGTAATTGTGTTATTATATTGTTGGTTTACCTCCGCAGCGAGCCATGAATTGGTGGCAAGACTGACAGCGTCAAGCCTGGTGGTAGCAGATCTTGCAGCGCGGAGCCTGCTGTCCCTGCGCGCGTCACACCAGCGCCATCCGCGGAATAGCGCCGCAAACTCTAGTGGCTCCCTCCCTGCGCCAACTACTGATACGGGAACAACTAGGCGTTTCGCCCGCGCAAGTCCTCGAGCGGCGGCTAGAGCGCCCCTGGCGGCGGCGTTGGAAGCGTTAGAACCCACCCAGGCCCATACTCCGCGATTACCACTGTCCACTATGTAGACGCCCTGTCATAGAAAAGAAAATAATATCAAGCTCATAAGTATGACTTAGTTTTATTTGGTTAGGTCGACATGACCCTGCCTGTACAATGTACATAAAGAAAAATGTTTTTGCTTATCGACCCATGACGGCGCGGTAAAGTAAACTTAACCTTGGACTGTAAAATTTTGTAAATTAAATTTAACTAGTAACAATAATTCGAAAGGCACGTTAAGATGGTCTCAGCTGTCATCAGATGGCAGTCGTCAAGCAATATCAGATGCTTTTAGACAACTTGACAGCTTGAACAATCTGACACCGGTGTTGGCTACACAGACTACACATACGAAAAACAAACAAATAGTTTTTTTCCTGGAATGTAAACTTACGTCTTCATTCAAATCATCCCTGTGCAACGGTGCCCGCTTGACTTCTTCCAGTCTAGCCGCAGGTCTCTGCGATGGCACCGTTACTACTGTTCTCGGAGGCTGCGTGGCTCTGTACAGTCTCGCCGGTCGCGGTGGGTCGGCCGGCGGCGCGGCCGGCCGGACTGAACGCGCTCTCAGTTCCAGCAGCGTGTCGAGCAGGCCGCGGTCCCCAGCAGGCAGGGTCTGCTCGTACCCATCGTGTGCGATAGCTATGCGTCGCGCTGTCATGCCCTTCTCTGCTCCACGTGCCATACGGTATGCAATCTAAACAAATGAAAGGATTCTCAAAAAGTAATCTTTTACATAACGAGGTATGTATATATATATGATTTTAGGCTTTTACAATAAAGTCTATGTGAAAAACCCACGGTAAGTCTCTGTAATAGTAAACTTTTTTGCAATAATTTCTACTCATGGGCCAAGAGATGAACGTCTATGATGCACTTAATAGTACACTATCAAGTCAAAGAGAACCATGGTTCTCTTCAACGCCTACGACCATCAGTATTGCGAAAGATCGCTGAAATAAGTAGTAGTTTCATCGCCTTATCAGAACTTCAAACTAAACATATCTAGCATATCTTCTTGACGGCATAAGTAGGCGATGTTGTAAATTCTCCGAACTCATCATTATTAAAAGCGTGCCCTTCAGTAGTTCAGATACCTTGGCACCAAAGATCATCTCCACCAAGTTAGCGGCTCGGCCAATCCACAAGAGAAGCAAGGTTGACGTGTCCAGCACGAAGACCCCATCAGCTGAGAGGTGCGACCAGGACACCGGCTCGAGCTGAAGCAGCACGGGGCGACGACCCTTGACTCGGTACAGACGGGCACCGCTACCATTGAGACTTCCAGACCCACTTCTTAAGATTCTGTAGGTAAATGTTCTTACTTGTAACTTATACATGCGTATTTTATTCCTACAGATACATTATCTCGTCTTTATCCCTAACGGAGCAGACAGAGAGGGCGGCAAGGCCCAGTCCAAGTGGAAAAAGGAAATCATAATAGTGATGGGTTGCTAACCACATCGCCTATTGATATGATTCACATTACATTACACATTTATGATTACGGTAGGTACATTCTATGTTCTTTCTTTTCTCCCAGACCAGTATGGAAGAATTATTTTATTTCTACTTCTGGTTTGTGTCGAATGAAAAACCAATGTTTTTCCGATCGATAGTTGAATCTCTTAATCTTGTTGAAGTGGCATGTAATTTCCTTCCATTTCAATAATTAATTACACTCCTGTGTCCTTACATAAACTTTATGTAATAAAAATAATAGTACCTACCCAGTGTCAAATTAAGTGCTCTGGGAGCTGGACCCTAGTGTGCGGGCCCCCTTTTGTACGTACCACAAAACAGAACCCTGCCACTGGAACTCTTCAGGCCCGTCCATCCCTGAACCTACCTCACACAGATTTACACTTGTTCTCTTGGGTAACCAACGAAACTGTTATAACACTCGTGCCTCCTCTGCGATCATTGACCCACGCAAAGACATGGCGTTATGATAAAAACTCCACTCCTGAACTAACCTGATGCCATCCCTGAAGTATGAGAGTAGTCGAGGTGTCTCCTTTGTGGCAGCTTCGCGATGGATGACGACTGGCACACCGAGATGTGCTGCCAGTTGTGTTCCCCGCTGTAATGCCAATGCCGCCAGGGTTCCGCTGCGCTCGCCAGCCCACGCGTGGATGTGGCGCTCAGCAAACTCGCCGCTGCCGTTCTCTTTTATTTCTCGACGCTGATGAAGGAAAGTCAGAGAAAGGAAGTTATAGAAGAAAATTACAAAATGTAACAAAATCTCAATCAGTTCGGAGAGCGTGCAGGAAGTTCGAATGTCGTTCGTGCAGCAGTTGGATCGATCTAGTGAATGTGAAAATGCAATTGGCGGTCACTGCGACTGATACCTAAAATTATTTTATCTATGAGCCTACCGGATGGGTGTTGCGCTAATTCATTGTACAAATTTCTGGACTGACGAACAGGTCAAAAGGCCAACTACAAAGATTTTTTGTTCAAAAATTGTCCAGAATAAGGTAATATTTGTTCTCTTCTGAGTGAGTCATATTGTGCTTTCTACATAGCCAATAAAGTAGACAACTCACGATGACGTCGGGTCCTGCCGGCTGGCCTGTGAGAGAGCAGGAGTACACCAGGTACGCTTCGGCGTCGTAGAACGTGCCGTAATGTGTCCGCGGCAGCATCTCCGTGCCTGATTCCTAAAAAATATATTGGATATACCATTAGACATACGTGCACCGTACCGTATACCGGACCTACCTACACTTTTGTGAAGGCGAGGCAAAAATGTCAATATCTTCTACCCCTTAAAAAATTCAAAGCCCTTGCTTGATTAGGTGTACCTTGCATTCAGTACGAATACAGGGGAAGGGGGAACGCGGATGCACATAGGAAGGAACTACTACGGAACTCTAAGCCGGCATTCACAACTTCGGACGTGCACTGTACGTGGCCCAACACGCACTTGGCCGGTTTTTTATACAGCGTGACTTTTTAAACACCAGCCAAATTTTTGGAGCAAGTTCAGTCCATGATAATGAACTACTTTCTATAAAAAAGTTATTAAAAATCAATAAAATTATTTCGTCCTCCCATACAAAATCCGTTTGGTTGAGCGCTGATTTGTATGGGAAGGTGAATTTTTATTTTAGTTTTTCTTTAATTGTTTTTATGGTAGGGTTAAAGTAGGTAGTTCAGGATCATGGACTGAACTTGCTCCATAAATTTGACTGGTGGATAAAAAGTCAGTATGTAGTTATGTAGTTGCGAAGAGGTGGTGTCTCTTATATTGACATCCTTGCATGTCTGACTTACATAAACAAACAAATAAAACACGATTATGATGAATGAATACCTACCTAACAGTTATAATTGAAAGCGAAACTTTACCTCATATCACGCATGTGAGATGACACGAAATCGTACGATTCGTACCATTACTCGCACATCATTTAAACATTAATTCAGAATAATTCGTGAGATATTGTTATTTCATCGTTGTGAAGTAAGATCGCATTATTGAGATGATAAAGTCAGATACAACCATTTATACCTACTTCAATTTAATTTTATTACTATTTAACCTCAGATTTATGTATTTTTTTTTTACTTATGTAGGTACCACACCTCTATGAATGTAAATAACGTAAAGTCATTAACTTAGATATTACTGGCGTGGTTTTGAAATCATTGCGTAATATACTCTAACGTCAATCTATCTATCCTATGACCTAATTATTACCTGTGTTGTTTTTTTCTTCACCCAAAGCCTATTGAGATCTAACAAATATGGATAAGAAGATATTGAAATTGCACGTGTAGAATTTAAGATAAATATTTATATATTTTATTATTTAGTACGTATGAATTATATTCGTAATGTATACGATTTAATATTATACTTGTAAATTTAATTGTTCTGTACCTACTTCTGCTTTCCTATTAAATATATAGGTAACTGTCCTCTGTCCTACTGGTAGACTGGAAGAGATCCCTTCTGGGATAAGTCCACCATTTGTGCAATTGTTCTTCTTCGTCTAAGCGCATTCCCGGCTGCATCTTCAGCTGTGCTGCTTCGGAGCCCGGGGTGCGCTTTTCCGCTTTTTCTTCTCCAAATATACCTAACATGCAGTCAATGGTCACCCAAGGATACCAAAGACCTTGCAAAATAGGGAAGAAAAAGCCGGAACAGTTTAAATGTTTTTGCTATAGTTTTACGACCGGCCGCCTGCCTGACGTCTACCCTCTTTGGGAATGTATTTGTGCGAAAAGTTTTACAACCGGCCGCCGCCCGTCGTTAACCCTCCTTGGAAATGCAATTATAGCACGAGATGTTTGTGCCTAGTCCTTTAGTCGCCTCTTACGACATCCACAGGAAGATGGAGTGGTACTATTCTAACCCGTTCCGGGTTAGAATACATGGGAACCCACAATTGTGTTTTTAATTATGTGTGTGTAAATATTGCCGATGTACAATAAAGTTTTTAAATAAATAAAATAATAAGAAAGCAATTGTGTAGGTACTGTACGGATATTAGGTATCTGCTATGTAGTATGTAGGTACCTAACTAAAATATTTGGAGGTGTCGCGGCGTGGAGAGTGTCGTGAAAGTGACCCGAGATGTCACGACCAAGATCGAGGGCGTTATCTGGATCAAAGGCTTTGTCATACCGACTGTCGACGCAATATCACAAACTGGCATTATTCTGAGGAGATTATACAAAAAAATTTGGTACCTGCCTTTCAACGCCAAAAGTGAAAGCAGAGGGGCATGGGCATGTAAGAAAATAACATGTATTGGGAAATGTAAAAACATTAATACTTTTAAACTATCGCGTTGCATTATTATTAAATTAATGCATACGGAAATTAACGCGAAACGTACCTTTTATTTATTTATTTTGCTGACGTTTCATTCGGGTTTCACCGAACGTCAAGCTGGGACCACGTTCGGTGAAACCCGAATGAAACGTCAGCAAAATAAATAAATAAAAGGTACGTTTCGCGTTAATTCCCGTATGCATTAATGTAAAAACATTGTGTTTACTCTATGACTCTGTAACTAATGCTAATCTTGCAAACAAAACAGTTTTCTACAACTATTTTGAGGACACAAATTAAATAATGAAATAAGAAATGGTGAAAAAATTCCACGTGAGCAGGACTTGAACCCACGACCATAGTCGCAATACGACTATGCTCTTACCATCTGAGCCATCACGTGTTCAACTCCGCACGCCGAATTTCGCCACCATTTAATATTCTTACAAGCATTAGGCTTGCGTCACCCAACGTCATTTCTTATTTCATTATTTAATTTGAGTACTTTAGTATTTATTTATTTATACTTTATTGTACACACATATACATGTTTAAAGTACAACAGGCGGACTTAATGCTAAAAGCATTCTCTAACAGTCAAACCTTTGGGTCGATTGGAGAGTTTTATGTGGGTGTGAATATATAAAGAAAAGTACTGCATCTTGAATGCCTAAAAAACCCTATAAAAATATTTTGAGGACAGTTAAAATCATTTATAAATAATTTGGAGTGCGGATTCATCCAGTTAGCCCTGTGTTTGAGTTTGACATATTTCCGTAAGACGTAAGTGTGGTGATGCTAACTAGATTTTGGTCTTGCGTCCTTGTACCGATGTTTCCTCATTACTTGAGCATTCTATGATAAATATCTAAAGATCCCCAATTTAGGGACTTGCGACCATCGGCTCTTTTTACCTCGTTCGTAAGGAATAAACTTTGATAATACTTAGGTACTTATGTACGCAATGCAATACAGTTCATCCGTCTCAACAATATGGGTGAACTTATAACTATGGAGTAATGAGAATTTCAATTAGAATTTCCATTTTTCTCTTCATCTTAGCGCGTTTCCGGATGCATCCTCAGCTGCGCTGCTTCGGAGTCCGGGGTGCGCTTTCCCGCTTTTCCTCTCCAATTATGACATGCGAAATGGAGAAGAAATAGCCGGAACAGTTGAAACGAAATGGCTATAGTTTTACGACCGGCCACCTGCCTGACGTCAACCCTCTTTGGGATTGTATTTGTGCGAAAAGTTTAACAAATGCACGTTAGACCATTTGGAAGCCAACATTTGCCGCGTTATTGCCAAATATATGGCCCCAGTTGCTCGAAAAAGTGGTCGAAAATTGAACTTCCCGATTACGTTTCATTCAAACCAGCCGTGGCGCCCATATGCCCGAGAAATCATTTTTAAGCACATGGCATATTAATATATTTTAAAGAAAACCATTACCATGGCAATAAAATTTTTTTTTACGTGTTTTATTTCATTTTGAATGTGCATACCTTTAAAAAAAACACCCTTTATATAGGTTAGTATATACATAATAGAAAAGTAACTTTTCGTCTAGAATATAGGCATTATGATTAGGTTTCCCCGCAGGGGTTAAGTGGATATAAAGTAGATACCTCGTTCGAGAGAAAGCTACTTAATGTCTAATTTGCATCGCAATTACTTATTGGTAATCTGAGAGATAGCAGTGAAACATTATAGTTTAAAGCGTGAATCACTAGTTACAAAGTAAGGATACTTTCATTCTTATTACATGTCTATAATATCTGTATCTACAGTGAAATTAAAAATAGAAAAAGTTATAAGCAGAGCCCAAGCTCAAAAAGGCTTTTAGCATGATTATATTATGTTTTTTACAAGAATGATGAAGCAAATGAACAGAAAAAAACATAATTTGTCAAGATTTCAATCTTGGAACGTGATATCATTTTCAAGTGCGCTTGTTGATGTCTTTTCTAAGAACAGTGGCGGCAGTAATATAGGATTCAAATTCTAATGAAAATCTGCAGAAAATGGGAATCCGAACATATGGCTAAGATCGGCGATAAGGAAGCTGCGTCAAATATCTTCTGGTCTCAATTTAGGACACAAACTATGGCGCTTTAGGCACGGCTTTAAGCTTTCTAGATTGTTAGCGATATATTGCTATGTGTTAGCCACTTACACATGTAAAATTTATCGCACAGTCGCGGTCCGGTACATCGCAGTGCAGCCTAGCGGTATTGCTGCGCAATGAATCATGTATCTTTTACAAGGGCTAATTTATTGTATTTCTTGAATACTAGCCGTTTTAGTATCATTCGAAGGTGATTTGGAGGCAACTTCGCAATTTTTTTCTATCGGGAAAATTTTAAGCAATCGTGTTTTCGAAACATAATGACTAGAGTAAGTCCTGAACTTTGCGTTTTTATTTCAATTAAGTATCTTCTTCGTCTAAGCGCGTTCCCGGTTGCATCTTCAGCTGTGCTGCTTCGGAGTCGGTGCGCTTTCCCGCTTTTTCTTCTCCAAATATATCGTGCATGTCAATAGTAACCCAAGCATGCCAAAGACCTTGCAAAATGGAGAAGAAATAGCCGGAACAGTTTTAATAATTTAGCTATAGTTTTACGACCGGCCGCCTGCCTGACGTCAACCCTCTTTGGAAATGTATTTGTGCGAAAAGTTTTAGAACCGGCCGCCGCCCGACGTTAACCCTCCTTGGGAATGCAATTGTAGCACGAGATGTTTGTGCTTAGTCCTATAGTCGCCTCTTACGACATCCACAGGAAGAGATGGAGTGGTCCTATTCTAACCCGGAACCACACGGGTAATTTCGTTGAGTACTATCAGGGTCATACGCTGTCTTAACAACATGTCACTATTTCTGATTCATATGGGCCATCATTTGCTAAGCGTGACTATTCACTAAAGGCTTTGTCTACACACTCTATAAGTCTACACACCATAGACTGTGCCATAGGTGGTTTCAATTAGCCTGTATGTTTTTTTTTCTATTTTACCCGGCATTTCGCCAATTGTGAACCGCTTTTGTTTGTTTGTAATAACTTTATTGTACCAAAAATTTAAGAATAAAAGACAACTTGATGATTAGTTTTATTTATAAGCCTTTACTATCTAGTTGGTCCCATATTTATTTGGTGAAGAAAGACATGATGAAGAAATTTGGAGTTATTCTAAGTCAGTTATTTTTTTTTCCGTGTAAACAATCTGTTATCTATAACTATAGATATATCGAAACCCAGTTTGTGGCAACGTAGGCGTCTTTCTATTATAATAAAATGACACATAATCATCATTATTAACAGTCTTGAACCTCCCACTGCTGGGAATAGGCCTCTTACAATGAATGCCATAGCTCAGGACCGTGGTAAATAATATACACATTTCAACTTAATTATCTTTTTTTTTCTACTCGTATTGTGATAGAGTTAAAAATCGTTCAGTCGCGGTCCGGTGGCTCGCTAGCGGTATCGCTGCAGAATGAATCACATCTCTTCCGTTACATGGTCTTGCGATCAAGTATTTGTTTCGTTTTATGGTGTACAAATATTTAGCTCATTGAGATATCGGAGATGTGTTATCGACAGGCGTGTTTCATCAAATCTGTAGATTGCTATGGCTTTTTAGAAAACATTTTTCTTTTTCATCACGCTAAATATGGAACACGCTGGGCATGGCTCTGTCTACTCTGTACAGATTACAGTTTTTTTTTACCAGCCATCTTTGTCCCACTGCTGGGCAAAGGCCTCTCCTCTTTCCTTCCACAATTCTCTATCCGTGGTCTTAGTCTTGGTTTTTAGGGTTCCGTACCGAAAGGGTGCAAACGGGACCCTATTACTGTGACTCTGCTGTCTGTCCTTCTGTCCGTCTGTCTCCGTCTGTCTGTCCGTCAGTCACAGGGCTCTATTTCTTGAACCGTAATAGCTAGACACTTGAAATTTTCACCGATTATTTATGACTGTGGCGGCTATAACAACAAATACTAAAAATAAAAAATAGTTAAAAATTAAAGGGGGTCGTCATACAAGAAACGTGTTTTTTTCAGCTTTTTTAACTTGATCTTTATAATGGCATTAACTAGATATTTGAAATGTTCACCAATTATGTATTACTATGACCACAATAACAACAAATACTAAAAATAAAATAAAGTTAAAAATTAAAGGGGGTCGTCATAAAAGAAACGTGTTTCTTCAGCATTTTAAAACATTGTACGGTGGTACGGAACCCTTCATGTACGAGTCCGACTCGCACTTGCCCTTTTATTTAGGTTGATAGTGGGATTGGGTGAGTCACGTAGACTATATGCATCCTGAAAGATGGGCCCATATTACCACAAACTGGGTTTCAACAGATGGATACAGGAAAAGAGTTAGACCAAGGACGAGCTGGGCAGACGATTTGCGTGCATTTGAGAAAGATTACAGATTAGTATGAACATTTTTGATTAGATTGTTTTTATTTTTATTTTGTGTTATATAATCCTACACGAATTTACAAATTTTAGTATTTTCTTTTGCTTGAGATTACATCATCATATCAGCCCCAGGAAGTCCACAGCTGGACATAGGACATAGGAAGCGGCCTGCATCCAAAGATGAGATTAAGATTACATATAAATTGCAAATTGTACCGTAGTAAGTAACTTTGACTCACCGCCTATTACGAGCTTATTATCACCAACAAAGTAAGCTGTAAATTCGCTTTCCATAGAAACACAAACTCAACGAATTTTCGTGTTTTGATTATTTTTTCTGAGCCTGCGCTTCAAGGATTGTTCCATCTAATATTTCGTTGTAGGTAATGTCCTAGACATTTACGAGTATGTACCTACCAAAGTTAATTTATTTTGTAGACGACTATGTGAGTTTGTATTTATTTTTATGGCTAAATGTACTTAGTTCTAAAGAAAATCATTGCGTGCAGTTTCATTTTTAATATTGAATAGTTTTTCGGTCACGCCACTCAAAGTCCCAAAAAATCGCATTCGCACATTTTATTATTACTGCACGAGCAACTAACATGCTATTGGATGATCATGATAATGTTTGATGAAATGAATATACATTTAATGTCCTTACACTTCACTGGTTTGATGAATGAACATGTAAGATGTGATGTGAGCGACAGTTGGTAGATAGACATCCACGATGTAAAGACGTAGTATCGCATAGCAATAGTTTTGCAAAAAGCAAATCAAAATAACCCCTATATTGAAATAGAAATGTTTTCAGATCCTAATAAGTATTAAGGTATTCAAGTGAGGACTAACTATATTATAGAATCTGAACGATCGCGATACGTTGTCATCTTAGAGCAGTTAAATGATTTATATCGCTTTGCAGTCTCATAAATAACTCATAAACATAGCGATATTTTATCATAGAAGTGGCTTGCAAATCATGGCCAGGCCTCACTGCATAGCAGGCGGGCAGCCAGCCACGCCAGGCATGCATCTACGAGATGCGATTTAGTGCTAGAGTAAGTACATTGGACTAACTGTACACTTTCTCTCACTTTATATTGTGTTTGCAACCATAGAAATTGTAATAGAATGCCTTCGCAACTGGTATTATAAATCAGACTATTATGTTCAGTCGTGGTTAACTTTCGATGGGGTTATAAAATAATTTATTGTGTTGTAAATGAAGGCTTTTACTTGAATGAAAATATCAAGTCGAATTAAAAAAATATATTAATTGTATAATGTTGCCTCTTCCATACAATTCTACAATACAATCTTCTTAAATATAGGTACAATTCTACTTCTAAATAAAACGGTGGTTTCCGCAATTTGCAAATAAGTTTAAGAACGCATAAACGGTGCAAGACGATGAGAAAATTTCGATTTAGTAAATGTTTTACTTACATACTCTGTTGAACTTTCACATGACCTCCTGATTGACCAAACAATGTTTTTGTTACTCGACATTCCGGACGGAATCTTCTCACACTCTGCATTGATCAAAACGGTAATGTTGGTGCGAAAACTTAATTACAATAAACAATAAAAGCAGACGTTCAAAGTCACAGTTTCATATACAGGGTGACTTTTTATCCACCAGCCAAATCTTTGGAACAAGTTCAGTCCAGGATACTGAACTACTTTATATAAAAAAATGTATTGAAAATAGATGAAAATTTTTCGTCCTCCCATAATCAGTTGGGCTGAGCGCCAATCTGTTTGGGAAAGCGAATTTTTTTTATGGAAAGTAGTTCAGTATCATGGACTGAACTAGCTCCAAACTTTGGCTGGTGGTAAAAAAGTCAGCCTGTATAAATAATAATAAAGATTTGCACCATTTGGGTCTTTATCGTAAAATTTGATGCCATTTATAAACTTACTAGCTTTTGCCCGCGGCTTCGCTAGCGTATCCCACGGGAACATTACACTTTTCCGGGATAAAAGGTACCCTATGTTACTTCTAGTACCTCCCAGGATATGTGTACAAAGTTTCATGATGATTCGTCAAGTAGTTTTTGCGTGAAAAGGTAACAAACATCCACGCTTTCACATTTATAATATTAGTAAGGATTAGTATTAGTATTAGTAAGGATTTGTCAGAATTACCTAATTTGGATGTAGGTAAGTACGATTTTAATATTCGAATTTTGACGGTGACTGTACGAATAAGAACCTAGAGTTACGCTCATATATTGACGTAGTACAAATTTTTAAGCTAGGTTTATTCGTGATACAATCAGACATACAAAATTTTTTTTACCAGATTTTCTCGAGCAAATTGGACAGACTTGATAGATTTCGAGCGAGATAGTTCGCAGATAGATAATACTCGTAACTTCGAAACCGAATCTGCTAATGAAGCGACATTTAATCATCCATCATCATTCAGCGAAAGCGATTGTCTTTAAAAATTACAGATGACGAGCCGTAATGATAACGTTGTCGTCTTGCGTGATAGGTCAGTGCGATTTGTTGACGTGTATGCGCTATTCGCGCACGCCATTGCCGGCGATCATTTCATTTGATTTCTGTTCAGCCATTATTTTAAATGTCTCGATATTATAAATTGCAACGATGATGGCAGTCTGTAGTAATATGGATAATTCCATCAGATAATTCGAATGAATCATATCTTCAGGCTTCTGTATTTCTTTAGTTTAATATTAGGTATCTATTAGGTAAAACAACTTATTAGATTTTTTTTTAGCTAGTTTTTCTTAATTTATTTTTTAATTTAACATTATATTTATTTCACTATTTACTATCTAATACAAAATATTGATCCGCAACATGCCTTGTCAATGGGTCACAGAGAATTATTTCATTATTCATTTAATTTAATTAGAAAATTCAAAGACTTTATTGTTGAGAAAATGGCATTTTGAAATTGAAATAAGTACCTAGCTAACTTACAACGAGTATTACCTGTATGATTCCGGGTGTACTTTCTTATACAGGCAAAAGTTTAACAGATTTTCGTTATTTAGAAATTTTTTATAGATTTATTATAATAGACTAGCTGTGCCCGCGACTTCGTTCGCGTGGTTGTCAGAATGTTATATAGCCTAAAGCCTTCCTCTATAAATGGACTACCCAACAAAAAAAGAATTTTTCAAATCGGACCATTAGTTCCTGAGATTAGCGCGTTTAAACAAACAAACAAACAAACAAACAAACAAACAAACAAACTCTTCCGCTTTATAATATTAGTATAGATATTAATTACAGATTATCATGTCGTAGAATAATCAATATGTAGGTTACTCAGTATAAAGAATTTTTAATAATAGATTTTCGTTGCACAGAAAATCAATAATTAGAATGTTTGTTATGAATAATTTAAAATCATAGAATTTTATTACAAATAACATTTACTTTTGCAATGTTTCTAATATCAGAATATCAAATTAAATATTATTATTTTTAATAAGTTTAGTTAATATAATATTTATAACCTATAAGTTTGCCCTATTCTAGTAAAATGGATAAAACTTTCCTAGCGTGTGTTGGTCGCAGTTCTAACCTAGCCTAACCTATAAGTTTGCCCTAACCTATATTGTGGTAGCGATTTATAATGTATTCTTATTATTTATTTATTATTATATTTTTATAATAACTTATTTAATTTAATTAACACTTCCACTGCTGAAAACGCACCGTGTGTGTTTTCCTCTTTGGAAAAATACACATGATGCATTTTTCAGCAGTGAAAGTGTACAATGTTTTCACTTAATACTTGATTAAATAATAGTTTTCAGTAAAATAATATTCCATGAGAGATTATACCGGACAAACAATATTCTTTAAAGAAATATTCTACTGTTTGATTAGTTTGTTAAATGAAAATATGAGATTCTAAAATTCATTGAACTGTGTTTCTATAAATTGTGTTTCATTCAAGTAAATAGTCTTTGAAACAATAATATTTGAAATAAAAATATAAGAATTAAATATTCTATGAAGAATTTTCTGTGAAACGAAATTCTATGAAATTTCAGTCTGTGAAACAAGGGGCACCCGTATGATTCCTTAAGTTTTACTTAAATTACAAAATTGTCTTCTTTCTTTTGATTGTAGATACTGTACTCTATCTTTGACATGGGGGACGATACATTTTATCAATTACCAATATATTTATTTTATTGAAAGGAGTTCAGTACCTATCATGGTCAGAGCTTGCTCCAAAAATTTTGCTGGTGGTTAAAATTCACCCTGTATATAACGAATCACAATCATAAAATTCAAAGTAATGATATAATTTTATAGTTTGGCGATATAACAACCTAGATTAAACACTTAACTTAGTATTAGGTAGGTACCAACCATGTCCTTCTTCATCGTCGCTATAGCGTTTACCTACGCTCTTAGGTATGCTATATTATTGGCTCTCAATATTGTTCAATTTCATTCAATTTAATATATACCATATTCATTATCATAGGATTTTTATAACATCTCATAATAATAGTCACTTTGTTTTGTTTTGCACAAATGTCGAGGTTAAATCGTTACTTACAGCTTACAGCTAAGTTTAGTGCCGCTTCCTAGGCGCTAGTGCCGTGGCTACAAACTACACTGTAGCATTTTCTCAAGGACGTCAACTTACAAACTCTCTCTCTCTCTCTGTCATCTCAGCGTGTTTCCAGTTGCATCCACAGCTGTAATGCTGTAAAGCCCGGGGTCCGCTTTCCGGCTATTCCTTATCTACTTCGCACAGTCTTGAGCATCCTTCATTGTAAGACCATTGGCACGCATATCATCCCTGACGACGTCAAGCCAGCATTTCTTGGGTCTACCACGTCTGCCGGTCAACTTACAAACTGACAACTAAAAATTATATTTGTGAAATTAAAATAAAATGTTTGATAAGTCATAATGCAATTTAAATTGAATTATCAGAATTCCGAAATTTAAAACAAAGTAAATTTGTGCACCAATGTACCTAAATTATGACATTTCTAAGTACTTATTGGTTCTAATAATGACCTCCACGTCATGTTTGAGGCGTACAGTTATATAGCCTGTAGGCTTCGAATATATGATCGAAGCTTGTAGGTATTAAAAACCTACAAAATGTGTTTTTTGACTTACCGCGACTTTCCACACGAGGAAAGTGGTGTGGTCCCGCGGCACGGTGCGGAAGGCAGCCTCCGCGGCGCGCGCGCTGCCGCCATCCTCCTCCTGTCAACATATTCGAATTCATCATTTGAAAGGGGTTCTAGTGGAAGTTCATGACTCGCATGTATAGTTACTTTTAAGTTTCTCGGCTCAGTTAATGTAGAGTTCATCGCGTCAATTTAATTCTAGTGTAAATAGTCTCTACCTACGTGTACCTAACTATATTTACATAGTATTTTCTAAATGTTTACAACTCCGACTGTAAAATCTGTACCTATGTCCCGTCTGTATTTTACCTATTGAGATAAATAGTCTTAGAATAAATCAACAGTTACATTAGTGGCTCCTAGTTACATTCTAGAAAATGAATGCTCTACGTAGACCTTCATTTCTTCGACTAGAAATCTTTGCCATACGTGTTCATAAATGGCTTGCTTAACGTAAGATGCAAAGAGGGTTGACCACAGACGACTTTGTGCGATTTTCTACTAAGTCGAAGATTGTATCCATCCACTTACTTTGGGGCTAGCTCAATCAGTGTGATTTGTCCTTATATATTTATTTATTTTATTATTTCTCTGACTCCATAAACTAACCAATACTTTTAATCTCTTGAAAAGTAATAAGAATCGCTTCGTTAGCGTTCAGTCGTGTGTGTGATTGTACCGATTTCGGTCAAATCCTATCTTTTAGTATAAAAACATTAACGTTAAAAACATTAACGTTTATAGGGCGGCGCTGGGTGCGTCTCAAGGTTGGGGAGTGCTGTAGACGACCAGTTAATGGAATGGCCAGTACAATAAAGGGAATGGCCGCGATTGTGGAGTCTCCACAATGGTGCTGGGAGTGGCTAGTTAGTGCTAGTGGAAACTGTGACATCATGGTGACGTTAGCATGTTTACAAAACATCTGGACTGGAAGTAAGGAGCCACTCATGGGAGACGGAGACAGTAAAAAGAAGGAAACGCATTTGACTACCACTACCCAGATTATAATGAAAGAACTAAATATTTAACTACATAAGTGAAACTACCTAAGTATTAAAAAATCGTAAAAATCTAACTAGACCTACCCGTGCCGTGGATATGTTATGTAGCAAACGTTGTTAACGCGCACCTGCATATCGTAAATCTCACTTCTGATAACGGGAATGGGGTACCCCTCCTCACGCTGATTTATGAGAAGCTTCCTTGTGAAACCACATCGCGGATTTATCTAACTCTTTAGCCCGTACTCCTGTGCCTACAGGGCTTGGCTCTAAGTCCTGACTGACTGACTGATTGACCTGACTCATTAAAATTTGATTTATTATAAAGAATGCGGCATTATATACTTACCTATTTGTTATATAATGGCATTCTACTTCACCTCGACGGTAACTCTTGTAAGCACAGGATACATAGTACAGTACCTGACTAATTTAGTTAACGAATACCTGCCTTGTGGGTAGTTACTTAGATCTATCTTGTTCAAATCTCGAGACAGTTTAATAAGCAAGATGAATTATATCTATAAGATAACAGCGCTTATGATCTTATTATAACTGACGTGTTATCACAAAAGTTTGTTAACTTTCACCAATTTGCAATTACTCAAAAGAACATGAGGGTAGATACATTGGGTAGATAAACAAAAACATAAACAAAACGGCAATTAATTCCGAAAGTAGCCACACGTTATCAGATTACAGCACTTTCCGTTCACTGTTTGTATACAAAAGCACATTACTTGGTCGGCTCCAATCTCGAGGATGTGCATGTCTGTGGTCAGGGGCTGTGGCCGCCTGTGGTCGGGGTCTCCACGCGACTGCAGGAAATATACGATCTAAGGCAAGAAAGCCCACCGGAGTCGCGACGACCGCGACGTCCATGCACTCCGCACAGACTGGCGGTCGGCTCGGCCGGCGGAACGATGCGAAAAAAGAAAATTGTTTCACGCTTCTTGCGCTTACAAATTTTAATAAGACGGAGACGAATAAATTAATTCGCGCGAAAGTCTGGGCGTCGTATGCCGATTGATGGGTTGCCGCGGTATCGTGTTTTCATCTCGCTTCAGTTCGTTTGTCACTGTTCAATAAGCAAAGTGGCAAAAGTTTTATCTACATCAAGAAACTTGCAGCACATCTACTTAAGTATGTCTGAAAAGACCTAGGTACTTAAATAATTTGGCTTTGAGGTTTTGCCTACCTATTAGGTATAATTTAACGTAACTTTGTAGGTGTTTTTCTGGACGTAAACGAAAATTGGACTTTGGTATATACCTACTTAGCGTTTTATAACCGACTTCAAAAAGTTTTCGAAAAAATACAACCGTATTTTTCTATTTGTTAGGTACTCCAGTAGGTACTCGGGGTACCTACTCCATCATTTAAGTACCTATAAACCGATTCAGAAAATTCTTTTTTTTAAGGATATACTTTGAGATTAGTGAATTCCATAGAAATGATATCAAAATCAGTTCAGTAGTTTGGTTGATAAACAAAAATAATTTTCAGTAGATATATTTTGAGTGGTCTTTTCACAAACAAAAAACCGACAGTCGGTTTTTTGTATTTAAAATATTTCGAGTTTGAAATAGGGTAAGGAAGCCGGTTAGCGACCAGTTACCTGAGTTACTCACTTCAGAGGAGTAAAAGAAAATGTTACCTACACGCGACATTTATTATGTTAGTGTTAATTAGTCCGAAGTATAGTCTAGTTTAGATATAAAACATAAAATACAATACTTTTACCCATTCAATATTATTAAAGGTGAAAAAGTGAAAAAATTGCTATTTCGCCGGTTGGCGACCACTTTTTTCAGTTTACGACCACCAGTAAGCTGGTTTGCGACCACTATTTTAATATTTAAAATATACCAATAAAACATTTATAACTGATTCAAAATATATGTTTTATTTTGCCTTTAAATAAAGAATATTTTTTACACACCTAGTTTATGTTAAAAAAATATTGTCCATATTTTTATAAATTCTTAACAGGTACAGGTATCTAAAATCACACGTGGTCGCATACCCAATAACTTAAATACTTATTTCGGTTTGTGCAGTTGTTTCTCATACTAAATTGCGGTGGCCGTAAACTAACGTCTTTATTTCAATCGGCCGCCTATTTAGCGTCACTGTTTGTAGGTAAATTAAACAAAGTTCCTTTAAAACTGGTGGTCGCTTACTAAAGAATTGCATCTTTACACTTATTAAATGCCACACCCTAAATTGTTACTGTCCTATATGAACCATTAGGATCAGAATAAGCAAAACAAAATAATGTCTTATTCGTCGGATTGCGACCATGTGGCCGCAATCCAACATTTTTGCAAATATGCACTTCGGTTTTCCGACCACTGGATTTTTTTTTTAAATAAAGTATAAAAATAGCAAAATACTACTAAATTAATATGAAAACTTAACGATTGTACTAAAAAAAATCTTACTTGTGTATACAACATGAAATAACTAATGAATCTTACCATTAAGTGCCGAGCGTCGTGCTATTATTATTTTTAACTTACTACTCAATAACACACCGCTGAATCATCACGCGAATTGAGTAATTTTTCTTTGGTGCTAGGGTAAACCATTTGTTTTAAAGTGTGTTAATTCATATTAAATAATCATTTGAGAAACACGTAAGATTTATTTTTTATTTGTGTTATCTCTAGAAATCGTATTATCTTGATTTTAAGACACAAGTCCGTCAAGTGGTCGCCAACCGAAGGGTGGTCGCTAACCGGCTAAGCGACCCTACTTAGTAAAAGTACTTACATATAAAAGACCTGAAAAATATTGCAAAAATAGGTTCTTAATATCTAATATCGAAGTTAAAACAAAATATCTCAAGCAAATATAACATATGCTAATTTTAACCATGGAATGTAAGATGCACCTGATATTCGTCCATCAACCGCGGTAGGTATCTCACTTTCTCACACTAGAGACTGGACACACGACCGGCTACTGGCTGGTCTAGCCCGCGGCGCAGGACTGTGGGACAATCGCAGTTTCGCTAGATGTTGCAGGAAGCATGCTCGGACGCGCGCTTTGTCATTCGACATATTATCTCCACGTTCACTTTCGTTTGTCATTTGGACACGCGTGTGTCATTTCCATGTCCGTAAACATTCGAGTAAATAACATAGTAGGTACCGTGGTGGGACCGTGTGATCCTCATTCCTCATTCGACACAGATGTCGCAAGGTTGTTATTTGTTGCGCTGGTGATTATAATAAGTACTGTACCTACAGCTCTGCTGATACGAGGAATCGTTTAACGGTCTGATACTTCTCGGGAGATGTATGAAGACAATTGTTTCAAGCTATTTGACACCTGAGACCCAAGAACCTATAGCACCTTGATTTCTTGAATAAGTATTTATACATGGTGTTTCAGAAGGTGATATAAGTAAATAGGTAGATGACTGGGTCAAAAATACATTATTTGATACTGTTAAGAAAATAAAACGTCACAAAATAGTGTCACATGTCATTGATCATATCCATTGTCAACATGATTTTAGATTTTTTTATGCAAAAAACTAATATTAAGAGCGCTATTTGGCTCCAAATATCTATGACGTCACGGTTTTGTATTTCATACAAATCCCATAGAAAATGTTTATTTTGACATTTAGAAAAAAGTGTCTGATTTGACTCATTGTCATCTAGCGGAATCAGTCCGTCATCATATACTCGTACGTAGGTACCTTACCCAGGGAAAAAAATCTTTCAAAAAAAAAAAAACTTATTTCCTGTGTAAACTGTCCAATGTGTAGTAGAGGTAAATAAATAAATGAAATCGAGTGAAAATCTTTTTTTTTATGTACAGCTAATTTATGTAAACTTACTTTCCTAAGCAGTTCTCCGTTTTAGGTCAGCGTACAATTGCATAAAGTTAAGTCTATTTGCGAAATCTAGTTTTACTTGAGTACCTAGTCTGTGAGTTTTACTGAGTGGCAGCTAAACCAACAAATTGCCGCTCTGTGTAAATCAAATTACTTATGTTAGGTAGCGAGAACCCCGGGCTCTGACGTTACCGCTGAGGACGCAACCGGAATACGCGCTCAGATGACGATGATGATATTTACACGAATTGCTCGATAAAAGTAAAATGTGATGCATTAAGCATCACCATCACCCATGCAAATTCTACACTCTTGTCTGTAGAATTTGCCACACTCTGTCTTCTCAAAGGACGTGATGATCTTCATTAAGTATTTTCATAAGGCCAGTCAGATGGCAACACGTACTCACACGTACAGTCAACGACAAAACCGATAATCAAAAAGATTTGGCCGACACAATTTGGACTAATGTAGGTATGATCATAGTACCTAATCTGTGTTATTCATTGTCTTTGAGAACGTTGTGCAAAACTTACGTTTTAATATTGATGCAATTTGCTTATTGATTTATACAGCATTAGGCAGGTACAATGTTCGGAACGATAATCTAAATGTGATGAAAAATGTTCGCCAGTGACGTGGGTTCACAATTTGCAAAACTGTGCGTGTTTTCGAAAAATCACTGTTATTAAACTACTACAGTGTATTCCTCAAAAAATTTACATAAAAATCCAAAGGATTGAAAAATCTTTTGGCTATTGTGGGTGTCTGTAATAAATCCTTATCTATAAATCACGTCGCCTTAAAGCTCACGCCTCTCAGGACTGTGTAGTTAATGAAATTTTGTCATTGATCATAGACTTTTGTCATTGACTTTCCTTATGAGGGATCAATTTCTTTTTGCTTATACTTATACGTTTCCTACCAGTGTAGGAACGTAGTATCAATACACGAATATACCTCGATATTACTTAGGCATTTGTACAAACCTGACCCAGATTAACTACCGTTAACAATCTGGTGGTCTAGCCACACAATGAGAACCTACGCGCAATGGACTGATTGATTCGACACGGCTGAGTACCATCGCCCTACTTTGTTTGTTTTCATTTTGTAAATATGTTTCTTTTTATTTCATGGTGCATTGACTTTCGTATCATATTTTATTATATTATTACATATATATAATATTAAATACTTACATATTCTTCCATGCTGGTCTGGAAGAATAGAAAAAACTTAGAATGTACCAGCTGCTCCTCTTCCCGCGCAAATCATAGAAGCCGATCGAGGGAATAGGCGAATATGCGAATCATGTTAATAGGCGATGCGGCTAGCAACCCATCACTATTTTGATTTCTTTTTTCATCCACCTCCTCGCTCACCATCGCTCTAAAAGTGGCCATTGAGTCTTCCGGCCCTTTGCTTAGAGCCGCAAAACTCAAAATGCTCGACAGAGCTTATACATACCCCATCACGTCATTATCCTTGCAGCATGTCTGCTGCAAGGATAAAGACGTGATGGGGTATGTATAAATTACATAGGTAGGTATATAAGGTAAAATTTTTACTTGCCAGGTCGTCTGACCAACAACTGTAAAAGTTAGATTGACCTGTCAGGTGGTCAGACGAGCGACCTGACCAAGAATCATGGAAAGGCGCTGAATGATAGCAGTTTCTAACAGATTATTTTGGAAAATTATACCTTGCCTATGTATCCAACCGTGGACTTTGTTGACTGTGTCTTTTCCTCCAGGTTACTTCATTACCAGTGATGACTACTCAGACCAGTAGATATACAGATCTGTGGATTACTAATATATCAAACTTCTGAATAATGTCTCAATGGGCTATACTACGAAAGGGGCTGTGCTCGGTGTTTCTCAAGTTTTTCTCTACAAGATCATATCAGAAATAATTTTAGATGAGCCATTGACTTAGAATAAAAACTTCATGATAGTGTTCACTGTCAGCATTCATTTGACATCCAGTTTGACACCTGAAAATAATGATTGAGCAAGTGTCATTTTAAAATTCACGTTTTGTTTATTTAATTGAAATTAAATTATATTTTTTAAAGAAAACAATGTACACAGACGACAACTCTGATAAAGAGAGCGAGGTCGAAGAGAGGAGTCCGGACGATAGTCCCAACATTACCAAGAAATCATTATCCACGGTTGGTTTTCGAAATAACACTGAAAACCTGACTGCTAGACCTTTGGCCCTTCGTGCGACGCAGTCGTTCACCGGGGCGGTAGAAGAGTTGCGACTATGCGGCAACTTCCAAAGAATGAATCTGTGTAATAGAATGAACGTTATATCAGCGCCAAAAATAACTACGATATGTCCTTGCGGCTGCTTGCTGCGGCCAGCGACCACGGGCCCCTTCAGGACGCGCGAACAGAACACGCTGGCGCTGCACGTAGTCTCGCCTGAAGTACTGAACCACCACGGCTATTGTTTCGAACCGACTCAAATAGCAATGTTTTGGAAGAAAGACTGCAGAATGTTCCTTTGGAAAGGAAACACTAAAATGAAGAATGTCATAGTTGCTGAACCCCATAAAAATGTATCTTAAGTGATGTTTATCATGTTTACATTTATAAAAAAACGATTAACGAATTAAAAGCATTTTATTGCTTAAATGCAAAATAAATTACTAAGATAACTTCAACACGAAAACAATTCATAATTGTTTAATACTTTCATACACTCACTGCAATGTTTGAACTGTGTCTAACGGTTGCTTCTCTACTCCTGGCATATTGTTCTCGACAGCTTCGCCACATGAGAATCTAAT
Organism: Acrobasis repandana; assembly: GCA_963576875.1. Taxonomy (NCBI): domain Eukaryota; kingdom Metazoa; phylum Arthropoda; class Insecta; order Lepidoptera; family Pyralidae; genus Acrobasis; species Acrobasis repandana. Next base: position 19,026,052 of record OY756216.1, read on the forward strand.
ATAATCTATGATTTGGGCTTTATTTTGTTCGAGTACTTCTTCGACTGTTAAATTTGGATCTAGTAAATATTCTTGATATATGAGGCAGGTCTCGTCGTCTGTGTTTTTGGCTGGTTTGTCAGTTTCCTTGTTTCCGATTTTCCTGGGGCCGCAGCCGACGATGTGCTGGCACAGTTGGCGGCCGATGTCTTCGTGCTCACTGGTCTGCTTGTAAGCCAGCAAAGCTCCATATTTGCCAGCGGAGTAATCTGTGAATTGGGCGGGCGCGGGATGCGTGTAGCCGGCGATCTTGATGTCTGTGCTGTTCGCTTTCCAGCATTCGGCTCGTCGCAGGACCGCGTTTTCGCCGACGGTGCCGATAAACAGGGCCAGCACCTCAGATAGTTTCTTACCGCCTTCAACTGATAGGTTTCCTAGCTGCTCACTGTCCAATTCCATCTGAAAATTAAAAAAAAAACTATAATAAATGAAATCCAATAGACTAGTCAATGTCCATACTATCTCTCAGGATCATATTCATAAAATATACTGTGTTAGGATACTTTATTACGATTTAATGTGACTTGTACGTACATACAGGTATATCCTCATCATATTCACGTCATGCAATTCACTAATTTTTCAGGTTCTTCAGAATCAGGAAACTCATAAATAAAATTAATTGGTTGCAACAATTCATTCATATTTTTTATTATTTCATATGTAAACCTGGTTTACACAATTCAGACAAGAACATAAATATGTAGGCACAAACAATGTATATCATCCCACCCATCAAGCTATCAAATTCTCCCTATGTTGCCAGTATTTAAATAAAATAGAATGAGTAATATAAAAATGTTTTTTAAGATTCGCCAGTCCCCAAGGGCAAAATGGTTCATCTATAAGCGGAAATTGAATAAAAATAAAAAAAATGATAGGTATATCGGAAATTTAATTAAAATCGAAAAAAGTGACAGGTTTATATGTTTATTTCAAAGGTTACTATACCAATGTCTATCTGGATCAAAATCTGCAGATCAAACTATGTACAAGTTTAGGCTCATTTTCTTGGTTGACTTCAGAAAAAGCATTTAATAATAATATACCTATTCACTGACACTGGCTAGCATTACAGTCTGAATAAATAAATTTTAAATTACCTTTGTGACTGGGCCTTTGGACTGTAAATTAGTATGCGAGAATTTGAAGCAAGCAGCCGTGGCATCTTCCATCATCTTGTGGAACTTGTCATTCTTGGCCACGAAGTCGGTTTCACAGTTGAGCTCTACCAGAGCCCCATGGTTGGCATCGAACTTGACAGCAACAAGGCCCTGTAGAGCTGCTCTGCCAGCTAGCTTGGTGGCTTTGGCCCACCCCATAGCCTGAGCTTGCTCATTCAGCCATGCCTCTGCCTGAAATTTTTTTATATATGGGATAAGTTATAATAATAAAAAATGTACAGTAAGTAATATTTTGGAAAAGCTATTTGCTCAAGGCAAAAGAACAATTTTTTCCATGAGTTAAATAAAGTTACTATCCTCATTGCTATCCTCCAATTAGTTTTACCAAATTTCTAGGATATACTATTTTTTTTTAACTATGCAACATGACTATTTTTTAAAAGAATTCTTCTTAACCGTTCCATTATAGTGCGTTCCTAGTAGCAACCTCAGCTGCGCTACTTCGGAGCCCGGGGTGCGCTTTCCCGCTTTTTCTTCTCCAGATATAACATGCATGTCAATGGTAACCCAAGGATGCCAAAGACCTTGCGAAATGGAGAAGAAATAGCCGGAACAGTTTAAATGATTTAGCTATAGTTTTACGACCGGCCGCCTGCCTGACGTCAACCTTCTTTGGGAATGTATTTGTGCGAAAAGTTTTATAACCGTCTGCCGTCCGACGTTAACCCTCCTTGGGAATACAATTATAGCACGAGATGTTAGTGCTTAGTCCTTTAGTCGCCTCTTACGACATCTATAGGAAGAGATGGAGTAGTCTTATTCTAAACCGGAACCATACGGGCAAATTTTTTTTTTTAAGGAATTGTTGTATGGATATAAGGTTCTCTGATTTATGGCTCCGATCCCCTTCACGCAGGTTCGCACCTCGCATGGAGGCTGATGAAACTGCGAGTCATCTCCTCATCGAGTGCGGTGGCGTCGCATACATAAGAAGAGGGTTCCTGGAACATCAAGGAACCGTGAGGAAGCTGTAGGGCGCCAGGGAGCGTTCTCGGATTCCTGCAGGAGCTGGGCTGGTTTGAAAACTGATAACGGCGCCGGCTCCACACGCAAAACGGGTTCAGCGCAATGGACCAAATTGCGGAAAAGAAGTCCTCGGGAGAAGTAAGTAAGGTTCTCTGATTGCTTCAAGGGAGCTTTCGGCGAGAAATCTTTATCAGCCCGCTGGTTTTCATAGCCGATTAAGTAGTGGACACCACAGTCTGCTATACATCCATACTAGACTGTCCACTTTACTTATTTCACACATTGTTCATGAGCATAAGCATTTATAACACGAAACTACACCAATTTCACATTATAAAGTCCACTAAAATCAATTTGTTAAAATGTGACTCCTTCTTTAGATTAGCGACAGAATTAAAACCTTTAAAATGGGAATACTATAAAAGAATTAGTCGAATGCAATTATATCATAATTTTATTTTATTTTACATACCTTGTCACTGTCATTGTTATGCATCTCCAAAGCCTTCTTGCAGTTGGCTATAGTATATCCTGTCTTTTTCCTTAGCTTTGCAAGCAGCGAGGATTCTGCTGCTCGGCACACAGGACTGAAGTGGAGCCTTCGCACCAACTGGAATATCATCTGAAAACATGTTAATTATACTTTGTAAACACACCTTGTTTTGATGGTTGATAAATGTTATCTTTACAATGGTTACAAAACACAAAACTCACACAATGCTATATATGTATATAACTGAATGAATACACAAATGAAAACTTTTTAAAGCAAAAGACTGGTTAAAGATGCTGTGAACTGTTGAATCAAGAGAACTCTCTGACCATAATCCATGACATCATTTAGGTAGGTACTAGCATAGTGAGCTTTGTATAGCTAAGCCAAGGTCAGAACAAACTATTTATAAGGCGTATTTATAAATCGCTACAGCACTCTACAATAACACCATGACTCGCAACTACGTTTTTATGTCTCTGTTTTTATTTACCTCTGAATAATATTCTACTGTCTGCTTCATTAAGATTTTAACCTACAAAAATATGACAAAATGACAAAATTTGCGAATACATTCTGACCTTTTTGTTAATTATCAGAAATAGTCAAGGTTGCATGCCATGGGAAGCGTTGAGATATAAACAAAATACTGACCACTTGTAAAAAATACTATGCCTCCCATCTCCCATGGTAACGGAAAACAACTGCCTACAGCTGCCATGGAACTAATCAATATTTTATTAGTTATCAGTAAAATTTAATTAATTTACTAAAACTTATTTTGTTATTGATTGTAGATTTAGTTATGAAATAGTATTAGAACTAAGGAATCGTGTTCAAGCAAATAATCTTTACCTTACCTTTTGTTTTGTGATTGCTGCGATAGGTAAGTATAGAAGCGGCTGTAAGATTATTATCATACACCGTATTTTTAATTATTTTGGGATAATTTCAAATTAATTCGCAGTTTTAATGGAATTTAAGATTTCATAACCTCTTCATTTATAAACTCAAGTCAACGTCAAAGATGTCAAATGTCAAAAACGTTCCGTTCTACGTCTACATAAACCAAAAAAACATAGTTAAGTAACTGCATCGTGTTTGCGACAACTGGCTCTGTCCACCTCGTAAAAAAGGCCAAGAATGCCAAGATACTATGTAACTACTTAAATGGGCCTTAACTTATTTTAAGAATATCACAATGAAGAGAAACAAACCAAGCAAAGGAAAAAGTCAACCTGGAAGTTCTTCCTCCGACGTGCGATTGCCCAAGTTGCCGAAAATTCAAATGCCAGAAGACTTTAAAATACGGACTCGGCCGCTTTTTTCCTTGCCCGAGGAGGTTCTCAAACTTCCTCCACCCACTTCTAAGGCAGCGAAAATACAAGCCGCTAAAGCCAGCGGGTCTGGTCCAAGAAGAAGATCCAGTGGTAAAAAAAATGAATATTTTTACCTTAATTATAAGATATTTATTATACAACGTGGAAGAGACAAACCCGTTTTAAATCGAACCACGATCTATACTAGATCATAATGAAATTAAAATAACAGTAAAAAAACAAAAAAAAATTCGGCATTTCCATACAAAAGTGCGCAGCCCGGGCGATTTGTATGGAAATGTCGAATTTTTGTTTTGTTTTTGACTATTATTTTAATTTCATTATACTTCAGTGATCGAGTATAGCCCGTGGTTCGATTTATTACGGGTATGTCCCTTCAAGGTTGTACAAGTTAGAATTATAGCTGGCTGGCAATCAAGCAGACAGCGGACAGCTTGTGGGCTGTACGCTGGACGCATACTTGTATTGTAAGGTATGGTTGTATAAGATAGAATTATAGCTGACTGGCAATCAAGCAGACAGCGGACAGCTTGTGGGCTGTACGCTGGACACATACTTGTATTGTAAGGTATGGTTGTATAAGTTAGAATTATAGCTGGCTGGCAATCAAGCAGACAGCGTATAGCTTGTGGGCTGTACGCTGGACGCATACTTGTTTTGTAAGGTATATATTATTTAGTACCTATATAAAGTTAGATGATGCATTGGAGCATTCGATCTGTTTCTGTGGATTACGTAAGAGGTGTCTAAGACTACCTATATAAGCACTAAGCAAAGCACAATCACTCACAAATCTTCCTGTATATGATGGTAAGGGGTGACATAAGGACTAAACATAAACAACTCCTGCAACAACTATATTTCCAAGGAGGGTTGACGTTGGACGGACGGCGGCTGTTGTAAAACTGCGCACCACCAATGCATTCCCTAATGAGGGTTGACGTCAGGCAGGTGGTTCGTGAAACCATAGCCCAATAGTTTTGTTATCCGGCATTTTCTTCTTCATGTTACCTGAGGGTCTACTTATTAGAAGTTTATTATCATCATTCTCAGCTCACATCAACCCACAACTAAGCATTTTGAAATTATGATTTTTGATTTAGGGAGTTGTACCCACTTAAATACCATGTAGATAGGTAGTTGTTCGTACGAAAAAATTAATGAGTTTTACATTCCAGTAATGCAAAGCTACACAGCGATGAGAAAAGCGCGTGAAGAGTTCCGATCCAAGTTGATGAACCTTATCTGCCAGTCGGCTCCTGGTGAAGATGGCGACACCATCCCCACGGGAGAGGAGCAGAACATGCTGCGATATTACTATTATCTGAAGTACGGCATAGACACGATACACGTTGCGCCTTTGGACAATAAGATTATTTTACGGTGAGTAGGTATATGATATATCAAGCACTAAAGAGTAAGGCAGAGAACCGAGAAGTTTGGCGCATACTCCACCGATAAGAGCCACTAAGCTCTTAAATAGGAAGAAGAAGAAGGTATATGATGTAAGTAGGTGCCTAGGTAATTTCACTTTGGTCTTTTAATATTAATCGGTAGGTAGATATTTGTTACTGTTTACTTTTCTTCTGATTACATAGATAACTTGTTGTCCAGCTATATATATAATAGGACAAAGTGAACAAAGGAATCTGGCAGGTTATGGGCCCAGTTTGCTTTCAAACTGATGTGTGTATCTATAATTTAAGAACTACGTTCTTGTCGGTGGAGTAGTTTCCATGTCTCACACTGATGTGTGAGTGTGAGGAAATGGATCTAGTATTATTATTTTTTGACTCCAAATAGAGATGGCCATTAACTTATTAAACAAATTGTCAAGTAAAAACTTTTCTAATTGATGGCATAATATTTCTTTATGAGTACCTATACGATACGTACTTACTTGATTGACTTTTGTTTTATGCTATTATATTTTTTCAGAGTGCACAATTTAATCTCAATGAAATTGAAAAAGTGGAAGGAAACTCTGTTCACTTGCACCGATGAGATGCGCGAAGACTTTATGATGAGCATGAAAAAAGCTATCGTGGACTTCGTACTGAAAGACCCTAACACGGTAATAATCGTACTCGCCACTAACGTAAAAATATTGTACTGCCTCCGTGCTTATGTGGCTCACTTAATGAATTTTGATAATGCTTTTTTTGAAAGGTGATTTGATCGCGAGTGCTAGTAGTTCAGTTGTCAGGGTATCTCTAATTTAGTTTAAATTGAATGATACCGTGCAGGGTATCAAATGAAAAAGCTTAATTAATGTGTTGCGTCGTGCGTGCGAGTGGGTTGGCAAAAATCTATTTAGCGAACCTACTCTTTTTCATCTTAGCGCGTTCCCGGTTGCATCTTCAGCTGTGCTGTTTCGGAGACCGGGGTGCGCTGTTCCGCTTTTTCTTCCCCAATTATAATATGCATACCAATGTTCACCCGAAGATGCCAAAGACCATGCAAAATCAAGAAGAAATAGCCAACCCACTCGCAATATTAAATTGAAATTTGTAGGAGGAGTCTTTAGAAGAAGAAGACACGCCTTTGAAACAGGAGTTGTCGAAGAAAGATGACGCGTGGAGAAACCGCTACGTGGTGGCGAAGAAGTTTCTCACCAAGAACCTCCACAGCGTGAACCCTTGCATCGCGCAAGTGTTGCAGATTTGGTACAAGCAGTTCAAGTATGTACCTTTTGTTAATTAATACTTACAGCTATTTAATTGCAAGTTAGTTGTCGAAGACATACGACGCGCGGAGGAACCGCTACGTGGTGGTGAGAAAGTTCCTCACCAAGAACCTGCACAGCGTGAACTCTTGCATCGTGCAAGTTTTGCAGATTTGGTACAAGTAGTTCAAGTAGGAGCTTTAATATGTACTTATATACTAACAAGCTGCTTATTGCTATTTTTAACTTACCAAGCACTTGACTGTGTTCAGTTAGACTCTTTTTAAGGGGAAATAAGAGTGTCACCTAGCAGACTTAATATAAGCGGACGTGTGAGGAACGTGCACCTAATTAATATCTATGTAATGATTTTCCGCCTCCGTTTGTCTACGAGATAATTATGCGCTCTACGCGTATACATTACCGGTTTACTGTGGAAATTAAATTGCGCAGATAGATCGAGCATATGAACTAGATATTGACGTTAATGTCTTTCTTGCTTTCAATAAAACTGCGTAGTTTTTAGTAATATCGCTACGATTGGCCGTAGAGTGTGTAGCGGCCACTCATTTCTGCTCTAATTTAATTAATAACAGAGTTGTTACTTTATTACAAAAAAAAACTCTGTCCCAGTTTAGTAAAATAAAATAAAAATTGGGGCAGAAATAAGCATACTACACTCATTATAATTTAAAAATTACCTAATATTCTCGAAATTCCCATTTTTTTTCCCATTAGTGACCTGAGACTTATTAGCATGAGGGATATAATGCAAATCAACGAAGCGTACGAGTTGCAAGATTTCTGCTTCGTGTGCAAGAGACACATTGACGCGGCTGGCAACGTGTTGTCCATGCAGTGGATACCTACCCTGCAGGCTATATTTCTTCAGGTTATACTCATCATTATTTAAGTCATAGGAAGATGCCGAATATAGTACTATTTTTTTATTTCTAAATATTACTTATATGAAAGTTATAGTACTAATGTAACGCGACGTCAACAATTAAATATTTAAATTGTTTCCCAAGGCTGGTACTGCTTCCTAGTGAGCTTGACAAGACAGCCAAATCCTTACTCTTTCTCTACTTACCACTGCTACTTTACCACAACTATTGTCAGTTTATCATTCTTTTCAACAAAAATACCTGCAAAAGTCTGTGATAGAATAAATTGGTATTTTAGCACATTACAACTTTACTTTATTTACCTCGCTACAAACATTGCTTTGGGTGGATACCTTGACCAATTGACTTTCCAGGGTAGCAAAAAGCGACAGATACCAGATTCAAAACAAGTATCGAAAATGAAGCATTTCTACAACTGCCTGGCGTGCATCATGACGTACAACCTTCAGACTTTGTGCTTGAAGTCTATGAAAGAATTCACGGACTACATGATGGATGTCGGAGTACGTATCATTAAATAAAAAATAAATCTGTATGTAATTTATTCATCAAATCAGGTTAGGTAGCGGACCCCGGGCTCTGACGCGTAACAGCTGAGGATGCAACCGGGACTACGCTCGGATGATGATGATGTAATTTATTCCTGCTCTAGTTACATACTTCAAAAGAGAATCACGATTTTGTTAATATTATTTCTCATTTCTTTACTTCACTTCAGCAACAAATAAACACTTTAAAAACTTTTTTAGCAACCTAAATACATACATACAGGGTGACTTTTTAACCACCAGCCAAATTTTTGGAGCAAGTTCAGTCCATGATACTGAACTATTTTCTATAAAAAAGTTATTAAAAATTTATAAAAATTTTTGTCCTCCCATACCAAATCCTTTTGGCTGACTGCTGATTTGGGAAGGCGAATTTTTATTTAAGTTTTTCACCAATTCTTTTTATGGAAAGTAGTTCAGTATCATGGACTGAACTTGCTCCAAAATTTGGCTGGTTGTTAAAAAGTCACCCTGTATATACAACGTGTAATTGGCATATGCGTAATTAATCGAATCACGGACTATACTAGATCACTACGAGTGAAGTTATTAGAGGTATACTGATAGTAAAATATATCAGTCAAAAAACAACAAAAGAATCCAAACAAAAGTGTGCAGCCGCCCGGGCAATTTGTATGGGAAGGTCGAATTTTTTTTGGTTTATTAACTGTTTTGATATAATTTTAGTAATCTAGGATAGCTCGTGGTTCGATTTATGACGCATATGTTAATTAAATATTGTATACAAATAATTTGAGCCCAATATTCTACTTAGAATACAGTCGCGGCATTAAAATGTAGAGACCTTTACTTTTGTGAAAATCAAGTAGGTAAGTAAGGCGATCAGTCTTTGCTTTCTTTTGGAATTTCGAATTCCACATTACAAAGATAACGTGCCTATTCTGTTTCTGACTTGTTGTTTTGCAGGGAATGAACCAAGGCTTCGTGGTGAACTTAGCGTTCCAGAACGAGGCGATAGAGTTCGAGCCTACGTTCAAGGCGTTCAAGGACCAGCTGTGCCTATTGTACGACTTCCTGATAGATGCGTGTCGCCAATGTCCGCGATTGGAGACCACGCTGTACCAAGACTATGTTGTCACTAATAAGTCTACACTGAAGGTAATAACTTCATATTTTAGGTAGAGCTACTTACTAGAGGCGTAGTGGTAAACTTGCTGTTCCAGAATTATGCCTTAAAAGAGTGCCTGTGTGGTTCCGGGTTACTCCCTCTCTTCCTATGAATGTCGTATGAGCCGACTAAAGGACTAAGCACAAACATCTCGTGCTACAATTGCATTCCCAAAAAGGGTTAACGTCGGGCGGCGGCGGCCGGTTGAAAACTTTTTGCACAAATACATTCCCAAAGAGGGTTGACGTCAGGCAGGCGGCCGGTCGTAAAACTATAGCCAAATCATTTTAACTATTCCGGCTATTTCTTCTCCATTTTGCAAGGTCTTTGGCATCTTTGGTTGACCATTGACATGCAAGTTAAATTTGGAGAAGAAAAAGCGAGAAAGCGCACCCCGGGCTCCGAAGCAGCACAGCTGTGGATGCAACTGGAAACGCACTTAGACGAAGAAGTGCCAAAGTTATGAGAGTTATGAAGACCTATTAACCATCTGAATTTATTTACAGCCCATAGTAGACAACGATCTGGTAGAAAATTACAAGAAAATGGTAGCAGATTTGATAAGTGAGCAAAGAATTGGGCCAGAATTGCGAGTTCAAGATTTTGATGACTACGTCTGTTTGCTCAATGGATCAGTAAGTTTTACTCAACTTTTATAAACAATTTCCAGTGGTTCCTTAATATGTGATATCATGTCCAGTATTTCATCGTGTTTTGTCTTGAGATGAAACCAGTCACGAGCGTCGTTGGTATCTGCTATGATTGACTATTAATTTCTGTTTCAAAGAGAAATGTACTTGCAGGGAATCTGTCTTAGACGTGAGGTCTATGTCTACCTACAAGCGGTGCTGGTTGCTAAGAAATGTTTTCTTTAAGAATATCATGTTTTCTATCTAGATTTACAGATAACAAGATCTGTAGCTGCTAAACGGAAAAGCATATTTTTAACCGACTTCAAAAAAGAAGGAGGTTATCAATTCGACTGTATGTTTTTTTTTTTTGTTACGCGATATCTTCGCCAATTGTAAACCGATTTTGATAATTAATTTTTTATATGAAAGCCTTTACTACCAAGTTGGTCCCATTTTAATTTGGTGAAGATATGCTGAAGAACTTTGGAGATATGGAAGAAACTCCTAAAAAAAATTGATGTCGGTTGGTTTTTTTGGTAAAAATTTAATTATTATTATTCATGTTCCAGTCCCAATCCGAAGTAGAAAAATTTCTAAACGCGGTACCAGACAAGACATTCGAGGAATATTGCGCTGAATCCGTGAAATACGTGGAACTCGCTAAGGAAATACCTTCGAAGTTAGAGGGAACCATTGTCATCGGCATGTTCCGGATGCAGAGGGGAGATCTCATCACTTCCTTGAGAGGAGCTGCTACCAGGATGGCTAACACGTTGCTGAGGAGAATGACGGAGGATTATCAAAACCAGATCAAGGCGTGAGTTACCTGTACTATTTCCCTATAGCTGTAAGTGTAGCTATCTCCACTTTTAGAGTAAGCGGATATCTATTAATTTTAGGTGAATACCCAAGTAAATACATCTTTGAAACTAAAAAGAATTAGTTGAATATTTAGAATGCAGAGAGATCGTAATCTCAATATAGTCCTTTATTTCCACATCAGGTTTAGTTTTGGATAAAAAGTGTGATAGGGAAACTTAATTACACTATAAAGAATTCACATTCATAATCATTGTAGGTATGTACGACGTACTAGGTAATTTTGAGGGGAAATCACTGCTTGTCGTCTCCCATCGTGATTGTTAAGCTTGCAAGCAATGCTTCCATACGTTTTAAATTAACTAGGTACTTAAACTTCATAGTTTGAGGTAAGTAATTAAGAAGACCAAGTTTGCAGTTGTCGTCATACGAGGGCTGTTTGATAAGTATCCGTTTTCTAAATATATTAATATCACTGGCCGCAAATAAGTATACCACCTTTTTCAGAGGCGGGAAAATTTAAAAAAAAGTGGCATTTTGTTTTTTTTCTCATTTGACAACGATTCAGTGAAGGCGTGAACTTAAAATTGTTAAAATGGAGAAAGAACAGTATCGGTCAGTAATTAGATTCTTATTTTTGGAAGGAAAAACATGTGATGAAATAAAAGTAAGAATGCAAGCGGTTTACCATGAATGTGCTCCTTCTATGACAACCATCAGATATTGGCATAACGAGTTTCAGCGGGGGAAAACAACCGTCTTTGATGAGGATCACCCAGGCCGGCCAGTTGAGGTGATTACAGACGATATGGTTAAGAAAATTGAAAATATCGTTTTAGCCGACCGCCGAATTAAACTTCGAGAAATCGTTGATGCTGTAAATGTTTCAATCGAGAGGGTACAACACATATTAGAAGAAAAATTGGGTATGAAGAAAGTATCGCCGAGGTGGGTGCCGCGTTTACTCACGGAGGAGCAAAAAAAGAACCGACTGACTACTTCGGAGCAGTGTTTGGCCGTGTTCAAACGTAACCCGAAGGAGTTTCTGCGTCGTTTCGTGACCGTGGACGAAACGTAGGTCCACCACTACACCCCGGAAATGAAAGAGCAGTCGAAGCAGTGGATTTTACCGGGTGAACCTGCTCCAAAGAAAGCAAAAACCATCCCATCGGCTGGAAAGGTCATGGCGACCGTTTTTTGGGATTCGCAGGGTATTATACATATTGACTATTTAGAAAAGGGAAAAACAATAACAGGGCAGTACTATGCCAATTTATTGGATGAATTTGACGCCGTGTTGAAGGACAAACGACCCCATTTAAAAAAGAAAAAAGTACTGTTTCATCACGACAACGCCCCGGCTCATTCGTCCAGAGTTGTGACGGCTAAATTAGCACAGTTACGCTACGAACTATTGTCTCACCCCCCGTATTCTCCAGATTTGGCCCCATGCAATTTCTTTTTGTTTCCCAACCTAAAAAAATGGCTCGGTGGCAAGCGATTTGGATCAAATGACGAAGTCATTGCCGCTACAGAAGCCTATTTTAATGACTTTCCAAAATCATACTTTTTGGATGGTTTATTGAAGCTTGAGTATAGGTGGAACAAATGTATAGAGTGAAAAGGTGACTACGTAGAAAAATAAATGCAAATATACAAAAAAAATTTTTTTTTTTCCATAAACGGGTACTTATCAAACAGCCCAGGTATGTACTGTATTTAGGGCATAAAATCTACCAACGAAAGTCATAATTGCCATTTATGGATCCAATCCAAATATTTGATAAATCCAAACGCCACAGAGAACGTCAAAGCAGATAGTGCAATAAACGCAGCTTTGACAAGCTATGATTCGGAGGTAAATAAATCAACAAACGGAATGATTAATTCCCAGTTTCAACCGTATTCCCACAACATTTGGCTTTTGGACTGAGCCGAGCTAATATTTGGCGTGCACAAATAAATCGAATGTGTAGTGTACCAGTACCTACCTGTTACATGGCAATCCTTTGAGCGGACATATCGAATATTGTGGTCCAAGAGCTGGTAAATATTTTTGGATTTAAGGCAAGCTGAAAACTTTTCTCATAAATTTACAATTTTCTTATAATACCCTAACTCAAAAGTACAGACCTAACAGGGCTAAGTCAACTCTTAAATTTTCTAAGATACTTTTTGAAGTGAAAACTTCTTTATGGCGCGTAGGGCAATTTTTTGAGATGGGTAAAATCCATTGAACTCGCGACACTGTTACTGTAATCGACACCACCTTGTTCAAGTTTTCACTTCTGTCGATACTCCCGGAGTGCCACTGTTTTTTTTTTACAAAAAGCATGCTTGGGGTTATCTGTAATTTTTACACGTAAAAACAGAATATTTTTCAAAATAGATTAGCAGTTCATAATTGGGTATCCGAGTATAAGAAAAGTTTTCAGCTTGCCACAAATACTCAAATACCTACCCAAAAATGTTTACCAGCTCTCGAAATATTGGCATCTCAGTCAAAGGCAAATTTCATATTTGTAGGTACACTGTTGTACACGGTACGAGTATTCATGAAGATATTAAAATAGTTGTCGCATGCACGATTTTTTATAGCCATTTTGTAGCGCAATAAAACAAAGCAGCAATGGAACTTTTACTTAGGTAAATAGCAAATGAAAAATGTCTATTTTATTGAGCAGCGCCCCTTACTGTCTTCTGTGGCAGCGCAAGATATCTGATTTTATTTTAACTTCTTGTAATATTAATCTACTTGTACCGAGTTATTCGTGAGATAAACATAGACCACTTGCAGTCTGATCTGTATACAGGGTGCATTTGAAATCATTAGCGTTATTTAACTTGTTAACATACCACGGAGCAGTAACATACATAAAGGATATTTTGTACGGTAACAACACCGCAATTAATGCAGTAAGTAATTAATAATTATCAAAAAGTAAGAAAAATTAAACTTCAAAAACTCTTTTTTTAAAACAATAAAATATATATATTTGAGATTCTTACATATTTTTAGTTTTTTAATTTACTCCATACGTGCACCCATAATATTTTTGTCTTCATATAGGTTTTCTTATAATCTATGAGTAGAGAACTAATAGCTGTATTTTTCAAAAAATATATGCTCACTGGTTTCGCAGATAAGGTGGGGAATGGAATTAATATTATTTATTTTCTTAATAACTTAAAAAATATTGATCTGAGAAAATATAAAAAAGTATATTTAAAATTTTCAAAAAAACCTCTTTCATTTGATATGACACGTTATAGTTTACAAAACTTTTTAAATGTCTGTTTTACCCCTCAGATGTGGCCCCTATATTCAAAATTCATTTATTTACGTTATACGTCCGTCTTTGGGTCACTAACTTACATATTGTGTGTATAAATTTTCAACTCAATCGGTCTAGTAGTTTCGTACAAAATTAGCTGTGTCAAACGTATCGTTTAAAGGGTCCGTTTTTACCTTTTAAAGTACGAAACCCTAAAAAGTTATGCATAGTGAGAAAATGAGCTTCAGTGGTTTCTCTTAGTAACTAACATTACGATAAAAACTGAATCTAGCTTATGATGTGAACCTAGTTCGTTTAAATGAAAATCTTTATCTTAAAGAGTCGTGCTCCTGCAGTTGAGACTATAACAAGTACCTGATGATGATGATGATGTTGAAAATCTTTATCTCCAGGATCTACGACGAATACTCCTTGATAGCCAACACGCTGCTGACTCCGCCGGCAGACACGGCAGCACTGATGGACCTGATCGCGTACTGCAAGAAGGCTGAGGATATACTGATTAGCGAGATGGAGGACAAACTCAGGAATGTTCTGAGATATATAATGTTTTTGGGAGATTACACTACCTTTACACCATTAGAAATGAAAGCCAACAACCAGACATTCCATTGGTTTGTTCAATATCTTTCTATTTTCTCTTCTTGTTTCTGCTATACAATATACAATTTCGTTTAGTTACATCTACAACATTGGGAATATACTCGTCAACTAGAATGGAGGACAAGCTTTTGAACTTTTTTGGGGACTACACCACTTATACACCTTAGAAATAAAAGAGACTTTCCATTGGTTACAACTACTTTTAAGCTTATTGCTTTAATTGGTTACGGTTTGTACAATGCGTTAGCTAAAAATGATATACCTACGTATATTTTGCAAAACCCAATTTCTAATGGAGATTAAATGTGCTGATTGCTTTAAGTGCTTGTTGAGATAAACACTAAAAGGTATTCAATCTTGAGGTTAATCAATATGTAATGTTTTAGGTATGCACGTCTGCCAGGTGTTATTGAAGAAAGTAAAGTAATATGTGATCAAAAGAAAATCGAATATCAAGAGCTGCTCAAGGTATGCCTCAAGGATGCAAATTGGGACCACTAACATTTTTTTATCTAGCATTTTGAACCTAATCAACACTTTGATTAATGTTCTAGGTCCGTATTTCTAAATTTATTGACGACTTGGACGTATACGAGACGCAATGTAACGAAGTGCAATACTGGGGGGAAATCAACGAGCTTCCCAAATATGTTTCACGGGCTCGGCATTTGGATGAAAAGTAAGTTGAGATTGGTTAGGATCTAGACAGACAGACAGTTCGCCTGTCCTGTGATTGTGTAGTGGGGATGGAGTTGTTCTAAAAATTTGCTAACTGAATAATAAAAAAGAAAATCTTGAGCCTAAGATTATTTTTAGGTTTTATTTACGTACACGCTATTTCTTATCGAATGTGTTTTTAGCTAGAGAGAAGAAGAAAGTACACGTTATCATTAATATATCTATAATTATAACCATGAATGGAAATCGATGCCCTTGTTATTAAATTACTTAGGGCACTTTTCTAAAGATTAGTCTTTGTAGACTAGCCACCGCCCTGGCGAGGATAGACCAGTTCAACGAGGAGGAGACTTCTTTTGGCTGGGAACTGTCTCAGTACCCGAAGAGAAAGGCGGTGTACGACAAGCTCGTCCCGTACAAGAAGCTGTTCGACGCTGGATACGACTTCATCGAGAAATATAATAATTGGATGGGGTCTAAGGTACGGTTAGGTCCCTTAGCTAGTATCATTACGTAGTAACATTCGTAGGTGCTTTTATGGGGTTGCTCTGAATGTCATCACCATTCGTAGTTTGCTATACAATACAAGATAGGTACATACATAGAATACGTTGCATACAATAATCATAACAGCTATCTGTTTGTATATATTTTACCTCCATCCTTAAATTCCTTCGTCGTCTTATTAGATTGTGCTCTACCTCGATTCAGCCCCTACAGGTTGATAGTCATCTTCTAGTGGATCATTTTATTAGCAAGGTTCTCCGTCTTCTTCGTCTAAGCGCATTCCCAGTTGAATCCTTAGATGTGCTACTTCGGAGCCCGGGGTGCGCTTTCCCGCTTTTTCTTCTCAAAATATAACATGCATGTGAATGGTCACCCAAAGATACCAAAGAGAATTTGTCCGAAAAGTTTTATGATCGGCCACCGCCCGACGTTATCCCTCCTTGGTAATGCAATTATAGCACGATATTTTAGTGCTTAGTCCTTTTGTCGCCTCTTACGACATCCATAGGAAGAGATGGAGTGGTTAGTCCTATTCTAACCCGGAAGGTGAATATAGAAGCAAATGGCCTTGAAGTGGCGCCCTCATTTGAAATAAATTGTTAACTCGTAAATAGATAATTTCCATATTGATAATCGTCAGGGACTAGATAGCCCTTTAAATTATTTTATGAACCACCGTTGAAAGTATTTACATTAGTCCGTCTAGCTTTAAAACTTGCCTCCGCCAAAAGTGGCCACGGCAAGTTTTAAAGCTAGCCGGATCACCAATAATAGTTTCAACGGCAGTTCATAAAATAATTTAAAGGGCTATCTAGTGCCTGACGTTTAGCAATATGGAAATTATCACCATATTTACTAGTTTTATTTCACATTTCAAGACCATTTGCTTCTATATTCACCTTAATCATGTTGTCTATAATAGTCATGTTGACTATACCAATAAAAGCATAACCAATGTGTGTAGCTTTATATTTTAACTGTATGTAGCCAAATAATATTAACAAGCCAAATACAACGTGCAAATGGAACATATTGCAATATTGTGTAGGTAGGTATGCTCGCATTCGGCCTCAGGCGCTCAATCGATAAGTCATTATCTGCCTGGATGCAATTCAATGCATTGACTGATGTGATGATTGGACATGTATAACAACTCTATTTTGGTCAAGCCTTATAGTGTTCAGAGTACATACCTATCATAGATATACGTTTAGTAACTAACCATTAATGTAATATTTGCAATTTATGGTTAGATACTTGAACGTCTATCGTCTATGTGTAGGTAACATAGAGTAAATTTTACAAGAATTTATTTAACTTGCATTATTTTTTTGTGTGTTTTAATGAATGTAATTAAAAGAAAAAATGTAATTAAAGAAGCGCACTTGGTCGCAAGTAGTCGCAACTTATTTATTTTGTTAATCTGGTCGTTGCGGCCACTGGTTGTGGTCGTGGCCGCTAGTGCGTGAGTTGCCTAACTAACCTAGGCAAGCGAGCATAATTTTTTAAGGTGTAAATCGCGTAAAATGAGTTGCCAAAGTAATCTGGGAGCAAAGAACAAACAGAATATATCGCTTTCTTCGCCTCTCATGTAGAAGTTAATCAAGAGAATATGCGTTACATTAATCTGAGAATTCTTTCAAATAGGTGATCCTTCTAAATAGGCGATGGGTCTATTTATAATAGATACTTGTATTAGATGGGCCTCTCAATATTTCTGATTCTTGTTTTCCATCTTAGGCTATCGTGATAAGTGGGGCTTTTGCCTTTGCCTCTGTATACTTCATTACAGGAATTAACAATGTGTCATAATTATTAAGTACCTACTCATCTCTTGTCAACAGGTCGGTAGCTATGATCCTGAAGATATCGAAGGAGATGTCAGCTATTACTACAAAATTGTCTACAAACTAGAGAAGCAGTTTCAAGAAGTACCCGATACGTATCGTCTAGCTTGTTCAGTTAGGTAAAATTACCCAAAAAAATACTTACAATTTCTTTTTTTGTAGATTATACACGTAGGGGTGATGAAGCAGTAGTCATTTTACATCCGCTTCAGCTACACTTGCAGGAAATGCCACTTCTTGGCAAAGTATACATATCACGGACTATGAGATCTGAAAATTCTCAGACTGAATAAGTGTGTAGCCACTACAGCATACGTCGCGCTGAAAATTCATCACCATATTTGGTCATCAACTCGCATCGCACGCGCTATTCGTCGATAACTCCAAATTAGGAAACATATCGGGACACGGGAGCAGTGTCGCACCGCGCCAGCCAATCAAAACACAGGAACGAGAACATTACCTTATTTGGCTATCTGTTTGTCCCTAACCACTGTATATAAACCCGAATTTTGTAAATAAATTATTCATTCGACTATCGACTCAGGAGCATAGAACACGCATTATTATTAACCTCCAGCTAGGTACACGTACCCTACTACGCACCATCGTTAGCATTCATAAGCTACAGTGGTGACCCCGACGTGATACAGTGGTGACCGCCGACGACTCCGCGTGTCACGCGACACGCGGACCACCAGCTCCAGCGTCAACCAACGCGACGTCCTAAGCAAGTGATGTAGAAACACTCACCGAGCCCACATCCTCCGCACCCACGTCCAGCTGCCACCGGAAGAAAATTCTGCCCAGCTGCGCGCCGTGCACCAGGAACTCGAGCTCATCTCTACGCAACCAGCGTTACTTTTATCGTGCACTTCATTTCACTGGCACTGTATGTACCAAGCACTACGATGTCCACGACCGTTCAAGAATATCAAGAGCTCGTCCAGAGTCTTCGAAAACTATCACAAGAAATCGCGCACCTCAAGAAAGTCAGATCCGCCACTTTGTCAAACACCGGGTACAGCCATCAACATCGTCAGTCGAGTCATCACCGTCCGGCACATTTTCATCACCGCTCAAGAATCCCACTACCGCGTCCCACGTCACCTGCCCGTTCTACGACGACCTGCCACAAGGAAGCTAGAACTCTCGCATCGACAGACAACAGCGACGCCGCCGGAACATACCGCCTATTCGTCACTGATAAGAAGACAGGCTTATCATTCCTCGTCGATACCGGTGCAAATATTTCCGTCCTACCACGCAGAGCAGGCCAGCAATCGACGCCTCTACCTTTCAAGCATGCCGCCCAAGCAAAAGCCCTTGGTCATCACCACTCCACATCGTACCTAAGAAGAATGGCGACCTCCGTATCTGTGGCGACTACCGACGACTAAACGCCATCACGAAACCAGACCGATATCCCGTACCACGTGTTAAAGATTTCACATACCAACTCTCCGGCAAGAAAATATTCTCTACCATCGACCTAAATCGTGCCTACCACCAACTATCAGTTCGTGAAGAAGATGTTCAGAAAACTGCGATAATAACACCGATGGGATTATGGGAATTCCCAAAAATGGTTCCAGGTTTGAAGAATGCCGGTCAAACTTTTCAACGGTACATCCACGAAGTACTCAGAGGACTCGATTTCGTCTTCCCATTCCTCGACGACCTACTGGTAGCTTCCTCGTCAGAAACTCAACATCGCGACCATCTACGACAAGTTCTCCGACGACTTGAAGAAAACGGCCTCACCATAAATCCCGCCAAATGCAACCTCGGCAAGACAGAAGTTAAATTCCTTGGCTACACAGTTTCACAAAACGGCATCAAACCACCCGAAGAAAAGGTCAAGGTCATCACAGAATATCCACGTCCAAAAACAATAGAAGAACTTAGAAGATTTCTCGGTATGGTTAACTTCTACCGTGAGCACATACCGAACGCCGCCGTCATACAAGCACCGCTTAATTCATTTCTACACAATTCGAAGAAACGTGACAAAACACCAATCACTTGGAACGACGAAGCTACGAAAGCATTCGAGGCATGCAAAGCAAGCATCACCAACGCTGCTCTACTCGCCCACCCATCGCACGAAGCCACTCTCGCTATTTTCACCGACGCGTCGGACACCGCCGCCGGCGCAGTACTTCAACAAAACATAAACAACACATGGCAACCACTTGGCTATTTTTCGAAAAAATTCAGCGACGCACAGAAGAAATATTCGACGTACGACCGAGAACTACTCGCAATCTACATGTCTATGAAACATTTTCGAAAAACATTATTATGGACGACAACTTATTATTTTCACTGATCACAAGCCACTGACATACGCAATGAGCAAGGTACAATCCGCGACCGAGACACCACGGCGAACGCGACAATTAGCCTTCATTAGCGAATTCACTTCAGACATACGACACATCCATGGAGAAGAAAATACCGTTGCCGACGCACTTAGCCGAATTGAAACAATTACCTATCCGTCTACCATCAACTTTGAAGAACTGTCACGCGCACAAGATCAAGATAGCACTATTCCATCATTACTACAACAGCCAAATCTCGCGATCAAGAAACTCACGATTCCCGGTACAAACATCGCTACCTACTGCGAAACGTCGACATCGCAAATTCGCCCTTATGTACCAGCGAACTTTCGCCGAAAAGTCTTCGACGCAATTCACAACGTAAGCCATCCCGGAATTCGCAGTACGAGAAAAATAATAGCACAGAAGTACTTTTGGCCGTCAATGAACACGGACATTGGATTATGGGCGAAAACTTGTATTCCCTGCCAGAAAAGCAAGATACATCGACATACTCAAAGCAAACTAGCCGAATTCCCGCCTACGGACAGATTCGAGCATTTGCACGTCGACATAGTCGGACCTCTCGAAACCACCGCTCAAGGACATCGCTATCTCATCACCATGATCGACCGAACTACGAAATGGATAGAATGTGTACCAACAGACCATATAACAGCCGAAAACGTCGCAAAAGCAGTGTACGACCACTGGATCACATGATTTGGATGTCCGATCACCGTAACTACCGATCAAGGCCGCCAGTTCGAAAGTGAACTTTTCACCAAACTTATGAACCTCATGGGCTGTCAACGGAATCGAACTTCGTCCTATCATGCTCAATCGAACGGGGTCCTGGAACGTTTCCACTGTTGTCTGAAAGCTGCACTCCGTGCCAAGCTCACCAGCGCAAGTACCAATTGGGTCAACGAACTCGGAACAGTACTACTGGGACTTAGAACCGCCCTACGCGAAAATGGAGTTACGCCCGCGCAACTGACCTATGGCTGCAACCTACGACTTCCTGGAGACTTCTTCACCACCTCGCCATCACCAGAAAACACCCTGGACTACAACTTCGTCGAAAAACTACGAAAAATAATAGATGACAACAAGCCACGAAACGCAACGACGTCACATCGAAACAGCAGGCGTATTTTCGTTCACAAGGATTTGAAAACATGTAGTCACGCCTTCATCAGGACTGATGCAGTTCGAAAACCACTCCAAACTCCATACGAAAGCCCATACAAAATACTTTCACGAACCGACAAGCTATTCAAACTTCAATTACCGAACCGACAATCTACTATTTCGATCGACCGACTGAAGCCCGCCTACATTATAGAAGATTTTCAAGATAGTTCACATCAAGACACTTTACTCCCGGATTCGTCATCACAAATCATCATCACACAGCACTGCAATCCCATTCCGACCGCAATCGCCCGCGCGTTAAATAACGTCAATGACCCGCCGCTGCGTGCCAGCAGCGAGCCGCCCGCATCGCACACGCCGCCCGCGCGATCCAGTTTACGCATCCCGGCCGCGCCTGATACAGCGCTACTTCCCGCCACAAGACAAACTCGCTCCGGAAGGAACATCAAGTTACCGGTACGCTTTCGCTAAGGAGGGAGTCCTGTAGCCACTACAGCATACGTCGCGCTGAAAATTCATCACCATATTTGGTCATCAACTCGCATCGCACGCGCTATTCATCGATAACTCCAAATTAGGAAACATATCGGGACACGGGAGCAGTGTCGCACCGCGCCAGCCAATCAAAACACAGGAACGAAAACATTACCTTATTTGGCTATCTGTTTGTCCCTAACCACTGTATATAAACCCGAATTTTGTAAATAAATTATTCATTCGACTATCGACTCAGGAGCATAGAACACGCATTATTATTAACCTCCAGCTAGGTACACGTACCCTACTACGCACCATCGTTAGCATTCATAAGCTACAAGTGTATCACCTTTATCGGGCGGTTATTTCCTGCGATTTCAGCTTTTTTTGGTAGAATTTCACCGCAAGGCTGTAAGGTTATTCTTTAGGTATAGCTTTTGGATTTCAGGGAAAAAATGGACGACTTCAAGACAAATATGCCAATCATTCAGACACTCGGCAACCCTGGCATGAAGCCGCGGCACTGGGAGAAGATATCCGAAATCGTTGGGTTTCCTATTGTCGTTGATGAGGAGCTGTCATTGGAGAAAGTTATCGACTTCAATCTGGTAGATTATATCGAGAAGTTTGAGAGCATTTCGGAAGCTGCCACCAAAGAGAACAATCTCGAAAGATCGCTGGACAAGATGATGAGGGAATGGGCCGACCTCAGATTCGAAATTCTTACTTACAAGTGAGTGGAACATTAATTTTAAGAATCCATAATTTATCATCCGTAGGATGAAACTGGAGGAAAATTTTTGAACTCAATCAAATTGAAATCACAAATAAGAAGGTTCTTGTCGGTACTTGACTTTATCCATTTTTTTTAAATGAATTCCGTGTGGTTTGTTTTTTATTCATAAATTAAAAACATATTTTACTGAGATGAGAAACGCATGTTACCTACTCAAGTGAAAAACGTAAGCGTTCATAATATTTTTTATATACAGAGACACTGGAACATATATTTTGTCGAGTGTGGATGAAATTCAGCTGCTGCTAGACGACCACATCGTCAAAACGCAAACAATGAAGAACTCGCCTTATATCAAACCATTCGAAGATACCATATTGTAAGTACATGATATTCTAGACAAATTATCAACGATTAACTTTTTTTGACAACAAAACAGGTATGGCAATAACGACGTAGGTCCAATAGGCGTATTTATGTACGCAATGATTTGTGTTAAAACGCAATTTTTATAAAACAATTTTCATATGTAATAGGTATAGTTTCTATTCAATGATGTATTTTCCGGATGCTTGGTGATGTGACTTAACTTTACTTGTTTTCGGTCATTTTATTCGTAGTGCTGCCTAAAAGAAAATACAATAAAAAAACGAGGTTTATATTATTTAATTAATGCATACGGGAATTAACGCGAAACGTACCTTTTATTTATTTATTTTGCTGACGTTTCATTCGGGTTTCACCGAACGTGGTCCCAGCTTGACTTTATATTTTGCCAGAAATGAATATTTAGGGTATGCTTAGGTCCAGCAGTGGCTCAATGGCTCAAATGATGATGATTAGGTTGATCTTATTTGCACTTTTTTTTATTTTTTTATTTTCACGTTTTTTAGTGACTGGGAAGGCAAGTTGGTACTCCTGCAAGAAATATTAGACGAGTGGCTGAAGGTGCAGGCCACTTGGATGTACTTGGAGCCGATCTTCTCGTCTCCTGATATTCAACAACAGATACCCGAAGAAGGTCGTCGTTTCAGTGCCGTAGACAAGGTATGAATGATAATCATTTTAATAAAATATCATGTAAACAACATGATGAGAATAGTAGGATTTCCAGCATACCTGGCCAGACTCCCACACTGAAAAATACATGAATATTTATTTTTCAGTGCACACATCCTTCATAGGTACTGCTTAGGATACTTGACATTCCTCAAGAAATAATGTATGATGCGCACGAAAAACAAAAATCCATGCACGCGTGATCAGTTTTGCAAGGAAAAAATATGAAATATCTACAAGTTTTTTTGCCGTTTAACGAACAATTTGTTGATTGATTTATAGATGTGGCGAGAAATCATGAAGGCAGCGTTTACGGAGCCGAGGGTCTTAGACGTGATAATGATAGAGAAAATGCTGGATCGGTTGAAGAAGTCCAACAATTTGCTAGAGATGGTCCAACGTGGGCTCAACGCGTACTTGGAGAAGAAGCGGCTGTACTTCCCGAGGTTCTTCTTCTTGTCCAACGATGAACTGCTCGAGATCCTGTCCGAAACTAAAGATCCAATGCGGTAAGTCTATTTTATTACATAGAATTTAATAACATACCTGATATAATGTTTTGATGTTTGTTGACTTCGTAACACAATGGAGTAATATTTCTTCAAGTTCATTAGGTCCAATGGGCCAGTCAGAATGACACGTCTATCCAAATATCAGATTCAAATTTTTTTATTCAATCCAAGTTGTAGTTCAAGTATATTGAATTCATTTACCTTTTCTTTTTTCTAAGCTCCAATTTATTGACAGTGTACAACCGCATCTCAAGAAGTGCTTTGAGGGCATCGCGAAGCTGACTTTCACGGAAGACATGATAGTGACTCATATGAGGTCGTCCGAAGGAGAGATCGTACTACTCACCATGACTATCAACACTCCGGCTGCCAGAGGGCAGGTATGGTATAGGATGTTTCGTGGTCACAGGATATCTAAGGGTACCCGTAAATAGACCCGTATGACCTTGATTCTTAAAAATAGTCCAATAACAGAACCGGACCAAGACTAGAGCGAGTGGAGTGTGAGCTCTAAGCACCAGATCATTATGAGTGTCAAAATGCCATAGCACTCGATAACAGGAGTTCTATTTTGCAGGTGGAAAAATGGCTTTTAGAATTGGAGAAGTCAATGAAATCATCGGTACATCACGAGGTTGCGTTATCTTATGACGACTACACACAAATCGCGAGAGAGAAGTGGGTACTAGTGTGGCCTGGGCAAGCGGCAAGTATAAAATAAAAACTAAACCTAAAGTACCGAGGCTACAAAAATGTATAATCGGGCTTGATTCCCTGTCTAAGGGTCAGTTCACACCGAGATGCGACGCGACGCGACGAAGCGCGCACTTTGTAGAAATATAGAACTTGGTTACTAGACAAAAAGAGTGTAAGCCCGCTGCGCCGCGTAACGCAGCGCGGCATAGCGGGCTGTCGCTGAAATTCGTATCTTTTTGTCTAGTAAACAAGTTTGTTTTTCTTCCAAAGAGCGCGCTAGGTCGCATCGCGTCGCGTCTCGGGGTGAACTGAAGTTAAGATACAATATGATAACATTTTCGGTCTCGTATACTTATATAGCACTAAAGAGTAAGACAGAGAACCGAGAAGTTTGGCGCATACTCCACCGACAAGAGCCACTAAGCTCTTAAATAAGCAGAAGAAGATACTTATATAGAAATCTCAATCTGTTTGATTTTTCTTTGTCCACTGTCGAGCAGAGCCCCTGAAATTTATTATTATTTTGTTAATAATAATAATGCTTTTAATGTAATCCAATGTCCGATTTCAGGTACAATGTATAGCCATGACATTTTGGACTTCTGAAGTGACCGAGGCAATCCACATCAGTTTAGCGGCAATGAGAAGCTACTGGGATAAGTGTAACTTCCAGATCTCGAAGATCGTCGACTTAGTGAGGGGAGAACTTAGCTTGCAGAACAGAATTACGTTAGGTGAATGTTTTACATAAAAGTATTTACGACGGGTAGAAGAATGTTTCACAATAAAACAAAAGAGAATATTAAAATTGTTTGCGGAAAAGTAGGGTACCTATACTAAAATTTTATCTGAAAAGTTACTTGGGCCGATACTATAACCAGAGCAACGTTTTAAGTACAATATAACCCAAAGGTTCGACGTGCTTGCCATTGTGGACCCCAATGCAAGATAAGATAACGAGAGCAAAGTATGTAGTTGACGTTGATTTTTGATATTTCAGGAGCATTGGTGGTATTAGATGTACACGCAAGAGACGTGCTTATGTTGCTCATAGAGTGTGGTGTGCAGCAAGATAATGATTTCAACTGGCTGTCGCAGATTCGATATTACTGGGAGGTAATTGTACATGGTTATAAAATCTTTCCCACTCTTAATATGCAATATAAGTATAGAGTCACGAATAGTACAAGATATTTTTTTTTTTTTTGGAAGTTGGATTTTCTAGTTCGTCTCGTTTTGATAAACACGTTTTTGCTACGTTTTAATTTGCAAATGAATAAAATGTTGACTTTGTTAGATAGTTACATATAGTTAAATGTCTTGAAAAACCGCGTTTTGTATAAATAGAGTTTCACTACATGTCGCCTCTTGAGCATGGCAGCTCGGACTTTCTTCTGATGTAAAGGTTGCTAACACACTTTTTCACTATTCTGCATTAAGGCCGTACCTGAATTTTGCGAAAAACGGCCACTTTTGGCAAATGTGCGTAGTAAAGCTTAACGTTCTCATTATAAACTGTAAACAGTAGTTCATAAAATACTTTGAAGGGTTATCTAGAATTTAATAGTAGCAAAATTTTAAATAATGTCTCCGTTTTCTTTGAAATGATTTATTTTAAATGGGGGCAGCACTGGACCCCGGAAAATTTAGGTATGGCCTTAATCGGCACAGCCGGGCGGAAAATCTAATAAATGTAATGTAGATGAATGTTCGGGAAAAAGGCGATATATTTGATTCGGGTCGGCTTTGTTGTTCTACAAATACTGCCGAACCGACAATGCCGCCCCGAATAAGTGTTTAGCAGCTGTTAGACACATGAGTTGAGACATCTCTACAACTTTTGTTGATGATTTTGGGCATAAAGACTAGTAGATATTGCATCAAACGCAGTTAGTAACTTATGCCATCTTTGTCACAGCACCAAGAAGAAGACAACAGCATGCAGATCGCCACTCGCATGATCAACTCTCAGTTGATGTACGGCTACGAATACTTGGGCAATACTGGGCGACTCGTGGTGACGCCCCTTACCGATCGCTGCTTTAGAACGCTGTTTGGGGCTCTGCATCTTAATTTAGGTAAGAAGACGCAGAAGAATGTTAAATCAAATCATGATCTGTTTTTGCTGAGCGTGAACATTGCTAATTTAATGGCTCAATATTATAAAAGATTCGTAGATATTTTTGCTTGTATTGTGCGATTATTCATGATTTTACGTTAATTGGGTACTCATCCGTGAAATATTTCAGGAGGAGCCCCAGAAGGTCCAGCAGGAACCGGTAAAACAGAGACCACTAAGGACTTGGCAAAGGCCGTCGCCAAGCAGTGTGTCGTATTCAACTGCTCAGACGGTCTCGACTACCTTGCTCTTGGAAAGTTCTTCAAGGTTTTCTTCATTTTCAGCATTTATTTTAAAACTTTATCTATTTCATGCTGTCGATACTACTACTCTTTTCGACATTTTATCTTCACCAATTTTAAAAAGTTTAAAAAACCTTGGTTTATTTGGATCGTGAAGTAATTTTGTAGTAACAAAATATTTTTTATATACTATAATTATACGAGTACGTATAAAGGCATAATGACATGATGGCAAAATTACCTCTCATTAAAAAAAAATACAATATGTTCATTAGAAGTACTGCGAAATTTGCGGAAATGTTATAAAATGGTACATGGTAGCATGGTATGGATTAGGTCTGTTTTTGATTGTAAAAGGTGTCTGACACATTATTTTTATAGGGTCTAGCATCATGTGGAGCGTGGTCTTGCTTCGATGAGTTTAACCGAATCGACCTCGAAGTGCTGTCCGTGGTCGCACAGCAGATTCTGTCCATCCAGCGCGGAATTAACTCTGGCGCCACGGAGTTGCTGTTCGAGGGCACGCTGTTGCAACTGGACAAATCCTGTGCCGTGTTCATCACGATGAACCCCGGTTACGCTGGACGATCTGAGCTGCCTGACAATCTAAAGGTAAGTATTGGAAGAATAAATGAGAGTTTTAGTTTGATAGGTACGCACAACAGGATTATTATACTGTGTACCACTGCACAGTAAAGCTACCACAGCCGAGCGATAGTTTCAAGTTGGTGGAAGCGCTTGCAAGAGTACGCAAGCGTCCCATAACTGCGCTGGAGGCCAAAACTCACTTTGGGTCATTATCCAGCAAGGATAGTAAGCACTGTATGACTGCTCGTAAAGTTGGTGTTGGTGGTAAAGGTCGGGGTCACTCTTTAAATTTTAGACTATGATTTTTTATTTCCTTGCTGATTTTTGCGTCTGCTTCTTCTAGGCGCTCTTCCGTTCTGTGGCTATGATGGTACCGGATTACGTATTGATCTCCGAGATTGAATTGTATGCTTTCGGGTACTTGAACGCGAAGCCTTTAGCTGTGAAGATCGTCGCCACCTACAGGTTGTGTTCTGAACAGCTGTCGTCGCAGAGCCATTACGATTATGGTACGTTATTATTAGTTGTAAGATGCGTGCGGCCCTAGGTTCTGACTACCCTATAAAATACAGGGACGTGATTATTTAATGTATCTATATTATCGAGTCTAGAATTGATATAGAAACTTACTAGACGTAGAAATAATTTTAGAGATCACCTCGCAAATACCAATCTCGAAAAAAATTATTTAGTAAGTCGTAAATATTGAAAAATATATTCTGCCAACAAGAAAATGTGTTTTGACCCTGAGATCTAGCGTCTATGTTTACTTCATGCGTTAAAATTCACATTTGTGCTACGTCTATTTAGGTATGCGTGCTGTAAAGTCCGTGCTTCGTGCGGCCGGAGCGTTGAAGCTGCGCTATCCCGATGAAGATGAGGATGTGATTCTGCTGCGCTCCATCAAGGACGTCAATCTGCCAAAATTCTTAGAGCACGACGTGCCTCTGTTCATGGTAATAAGGTTTGGTTTCGCTTTCTGTGATATAACTATTCAGGTATGCGTGCCGGAAAGTCCGTGCTTCGCACGGTTGGAGCTCTGAAACTGGGCTATTCCACTGAATATAAGGATGTAATCCTGCTGCGCTCCATCAAAGACGTCAATTTGCCAAAGTTTTTGGAGCACGAGGTGCCCCTGTTCACGGTAAGTGATTTTGCATCCTTCATCACGACGACACAACTTTTGCTATACCTAGCTTATATAAGACGTCTCTTATACCCATCGACATACTATGTATGACCTAGACTAGCTATCTGGAATATTCGCTGTGTTCCATGTTCGGTAATTTACACCTATTGCGCTTCAGCGCTGAGACGTTTAGCCGTTCTTCAAAACTGCAGCGCTGAATTTTCTAATATAGCAGACGAATCAGTAAATATGGCGTGGGAATTTTATCATCCGTATTTAATTTTAAAACAATCATGTGGTTATTTACCGATGGAAAGTTATTTCTATAACTTTGCCGTGTTCTTGAATGATTCGTACAGTATTTATTTATTTTAAGACACACAGATGCTTTTGTTAATAATGTTTACCGTGTATTCTTATGGTTTTTACTTATCAATCGTATAAAGTAATTGACGCATTCTTATACGTCAAGCTCTTAAGAGCAAGCGACTAAGTGAAGTTTGGGGTGATAGCCACAATTGAACGGGAAACAACAGTGATGTGTTGCGTGTGCTCTTGCATAGTAGATATATCGAAGCATGATCATGACCTTTGAAAATCCGTAAATTATTGTACTAAGTACTTACATTTTTGTTTAGGGTATTATCGGAGACTTGTTCCCTGGTTTGCCGCTGCCAGAAGCGGGCTTGCCGCATTTGGTTGCTTGTCTGAAGGAAGTGTGCGTTCCGTTGAATCTGCAACCTAATGATTTCTTCATAGAAAAGGTAATTTACACAAAACTATTATCACCTTATTGTCTGTAGAAAAATTAGTCATCACTAATCTATTCTATATACGCTTGGTTGTAGGTTCTTCAGCTGTATGAAATGATTCTCGTACGGCATGGACTTATGTTAGTAGGGTTCCCGTTCTCCGGGAAGACCAAATGTTATCATGCTCTTGGGCATGCTTTGGGGGCGGTGTCAGAGAAGGCAAGTCAAATGTTTCAATTATATTTCTTTCGTACTACAGGATTATAAGGTCGTAGAAAGTATTCACAGGATGCGGCACGGGTCGATGGAGGCATATATCAAGAAGCGAACTTTTGGTAAGTAAAAGATTGGAAACTTGTTCATGACTTCGTTTAACGGGGCTAAGTTCTTCATCAGTAGAATACACAATACAGAATACAGTACACTAGTGGAGAAACGTATCGGAGATCATCTTACGGTATCATTATTACTTGGTTAAGTGCTTTAAAAAAGACTACCATACAACTATCAGCATTCTCATTTTTCTCATCACTGTACTAATTTTCAGGGTCTAATGGATGAGAATCCAGTGGAGTGGACCGTGATAAATCCGAAGTCGATCACAATGGGCCAGCTGTATGGGCAATTTGACCCGGTGTCACATGAATGGTCCGACGGCATCTTGGCCGTAAGCTACAGAGCCTTCGCCGTGTCTACCAATGATAACAGGTTCGTTGTTGCCATGGTCCCGAACAGAGAACTTGCGACGTCTTTTTCATAACTTTGGCAACCTCTCGACAGACATGGCTTATGTTTAATCTTAAGAATTCTTATGGCGTCTAATCTACTCACCCATCAAATTCCGTGAAACTCTGATCCAAAATACTTTATCACAGTGAATAGACCAACGGTTGAGAATATGGTGATGATGATGTAGATGGGCAGTGACCAGAAGATAACGATCAATCTAAAACGCTGTTTACCAGAGATTTTAAAATTCTAATACAAGGAGGTAATTTCTTTTTGATTTAGAAAGTGGCTAGTATTCGACGGTCCCGTAGACGCGATATGGATAGAGAATCTGAACACAGTGCTGGACGACAACAAGAAGCTGTGCCTCATGAGCGGCGAGATTATCCAGCTGGCGCCCACCACGAACTTGGTGTTCGAGCCCATGGACCTCGAGGCTGCTTCACCGGCTACAGTGCGTAAAAATAACTCGATTTCAAGAAGTCTGTTGATTATGTCGAAAGTAGTCAATGATTTGTCTGCGATTTGCTTTGCTTATACTACTGCTTAGTAAAAAAAAACATAGCTTCTAATACATATAAAAATTAAATTGACTTTTGTCGTTTTATCTACAAGATCTAACCGCTTTCTGTACCATTTTCTGCTTGATTTTCAATGCTTACTTATTTTCTTCTGTTGCTAATTCCTCTTCAGACGCACTTAATTTTATTTCAACGTTAGGTATCACGTTGCGGTATGATCTACATGGAGCCAAAAGGTCTCGGTTGGAAGGTGCTGCTGGAATCATGGTTGAATACTCTTCCACCAGCTTTCCACAACGTCAATAGGAACCTCATTCGAACCCTGTTCAACCGGTTCATGCCGCCACTGCTTTGGCTGGTCGAACTGTCTGGGAAGGCCAAGGTTAGTTTTAGTTGTGAGAGAATATGTAGTATTTACTCTTTCTTGCTCTGGTCAATAAACGTAGACACTCACAAAACTTTTAATAAATAATTATTATAAAAAAAAACCCGATTGCATGATATACTTGTAACAGCAGTATGCCTTTATGCCTAGGACGCAACCGGGAACACGCTCGGATGACCGAGGTAATATGTTGTTTTTAGCAGATTTTTTAGCATTTCTCATTCCAAATTACATGTAATAATAAAAGTTATATATATTTTTTATCCTTATATAAAATCTTTTATTACTCACTTTATCGGAACTCGATAGATTTTGAATAAAAAAAATTGAATACTACATGTTTTGGAGCTAAAAATCCGCCATTTTGTCTTTTTATTTTTGATATACCCAGTGTCACACTCAGCGAAGCGTTGGGCACCTACCCACAAGGTGGTCAGACGACTTGACCAAGGTCGCTGAAAAGCGCAGGAAGCAGGCCGCTTTTGATCGGTTATTTTGGAAATCCTTGGGAGAGGCCTATGTCCAGCAGTTACAGTCAGTACGTTATGCTGCTGAAATGATGACTCTCAGAATTAGAACAAATCTAACGACTGTAAAGCATGCTAAAGAAATATAGATACATATATATATATATGTCGCAGTTGGATGGTCTAAACCGCTAATACACGAAACCTCTAGTTGTTTGGCATTACAGCTCTGTTTTGTTAATCAGCCGAATATCGTTCAGCTGGATTGTCTAAGATTGCGCAACGTGTTACGTTCATTGAAACCGCTAACCATGTTTCCAAACGGCTAGCGTTTATCCGGTAATCCGCTGTTTGACGAAAACGTTAAACAATCCAACTGCGACACATGCATGATAAGATTTTTTTGACATCGAATTTCATTTCCCAGAAAACTATTCACGATTTTTATTGCTATAGGTTTGCCCTAACCTAGTAAAATGAATAGAAAATTGTAAAATTCTAAATTGTATATAATTTATTTAGATAGAATATTCAACAACTTCTCTAGCCGCATGGATGAATACAAGTCATTCATTCCATTCCGCGTATTAGGGTTCGCTGTTCTACAAAACCGAGCTGTATTGCCAAACAGCTAGAGGTTTAGTGAATTAGCGGATTATACCATTCAACTGCGACATATATACACTCGAAAAACAAAGCGTATGCCTTTCGTACGGGAACGTCTTTTTTCCAAGTTATTAGTTTTACTTTATTAAAATACCTGATATTTTATTAATAATCTCATTGTTTTGTAAAAAGTTGCTGATTTCATTAAATAAATAAGATAAAAAATAAAGTACCTACTTCCTTTTTAGAATATAACAATGGAAGTAAGTATTGAAAATAAACAACAAGAAATTATTCTATCTTCTTTGAATAATATTTCTAGCGTCGTGTTTCGCATTTCCCGACGAATACTGCGAATAGAATCTCAAACAACTCGTACAGCGAATTTACAGCACAGCGAGCGCTAGGAATGTTTTTGAAGTTGTAAATAAATTTAACAAGACTCGTCGACGACTTCTTCACAGATATTATCAAATT
Organism: Acrobasis repandana; assembly: GCA_963576875.1. Lineage (NCBI taxonomy): Eukaryota > Metazoa > Arthropoda > Insecta > Lepidoptera > Pyralidae > Acrobasis > Acrobasis repandana. Next base: position 19,058,686 of record OY756216.1, read on the forward strand.
CTCTTTTCTTTGATTCGTTACACTGGATATTAGTCTCAATTTACCTTTGTACTTGCTCACGACTTTAGCAACATTCTTTTACTAATATAGTTCACGCAGTTTATAGTAAAAAGGTTGCGTCGCGCAATTTGCGCTGTTCGTACAATTTCTAACCGCGCAAATTGCGCGTGGTGTGAACTAATGAGTAGACATTTTATGAACCGCCATGTAGGCGCATAACGCGACGCAAGTTGCGTTGCGCATTTTGCGCTGCGTGTGGTTCCACACTTAGAATCCAACTTCCAAACGCGTTGGTAATTTTTTTGTTGATGCTAAGAGTTTACCAAATTCACTGGCTGAGGCAACCTTGATGTCGCCAACTTTCCTTTTGAGTTTATTTATTGTTTACAAGTTATAATTGTTTGGCAATGCATTGTCCCTATGTAGGTACACTAGCCTTTTTAGAAAATTATCCATATGACCCTTACTATATGTTGTTACAGCAAATGTACATCACGTCTCGTAGTAACTTAGTGGTCGCTTGCATGAATTTGTTTGATTCTTTTATGGATGATTTCTACGACGAAAAGTATATGGAGGCCATAACGGATCTAGACATGCGAGCCCAATTGGAGGTAAATCTTTTACTGTAGGTACCTATTCGATCGAAATGGTTAACGGTTAATGAAGAAAACGTGAACAGATGATTTTTTTAATAAAGATGGCCCACCTACATTTCAACAGCCGTCGTTCAATGTAATGTTTTGGTACCTACTCATATTGCTTTTCCATTAAAGTGACTTTAGATTAGAGCTTGTTTATAAGTGTTCTTCAAATACTTTATTATAAAAAAATATATGTTTTAGGGTGTATTTTTCTTTTCTACTATATGGTCTATTGGCGCAACGTTGGAGGCCGATAGTCGTCCAAAGTTCGACATGATGTTCAGGGGATTATTGGAAAAGGAATTTCCAGAAAAGGTTCGTAATATGAGCGAAAAAAATAACCGAAATGATAAGATATATATATATTACCTTTAATATTATAAAAAAGTTGTATCCAATTACACTTACTTACTCGTAAACTCGTTTCATATTTCGTAGAACCTTAATAACTTGTAAGAACGTTTGTATTCTATTTCTCAGAATTTGTTCTCGAATGACTACGAATAGATATATAGGTAGTTACCTACTTAATCATCACAAAAATGTGTAATAAATTTGCTCAGGTTTTAGAAGTCCTGGGATATCATAAAGAAATAGCGAAGCCAGAAAAGCAGTACATATTTGCAATACCCAAAGAAGGGATGGTGTACGACTACCGCTACATAAAAGAGGTAATCTATACTATAATAATCTATGTATAATAATATACCTATATCTAAATATACCTATATTATGTAATCTAGGTTGACTATTGATAGTGATTTTGATTCTGAATCATTAACACATACTTACCGAAAACGTAGCGATTACAGAGTAGATACAATAGTATTATAATTTATATTTAAAAATCTTATTTTTATAATGCAGTAAGTATATTGGGTCTAACAAAAGACAGGGTTACTTTTAATTAACTGGCAACATTTTTAGAGCAAGTTCAGTCCATGATTCTGAACTACTTTCTATAAAAAAAAATATATAAATCGATAAAAAATTTTCGTCCTTCCATACAAAATCCGTTTGGCTGAGCGCTGATTTGTATGGGAGGACGAAAAATTTTTATCGATTTTTAATATCTTTTTTTATAGAAAGTAGTTCAGAATCATAGACTGAACTTGCTGCAAAAATGTTGCCAGTTAATTAAAAGTAACCCTGTATACTAAAACTATTTTAACAGTGTATTCAGTCCATGATACTGAACAACTTTCCCCAAGGAACATATATCGAAATTTAAAGGCCCATACAAGTTGACCGATCAGCAGATCTGAGTTTCTGTGAAAAGATAAAAAATATTTTTCATATTTATTCTTTGGGGAAAGTTGTTCAGTATCATGGACCGAATAGACCCTTAAAATAGTCTTATCAAGACTTTACTTTTACTCCAAGCACAAAGGCAAGTGGAAGCAATGGAACGACGATGTGGTATCTGCCCCTCCAATCAGTCGAGATACGCCTCCCAACCAAATCCTTGTGACTACATTGGACAGCGTGCGGTATTTGGCACTGTTCAAATTGTTGGTCACCCACCATAAGGCTGTAATGATGGTTGGACCTACGGGAACTGGGAAATCCTCGTATATAATTGTAAGTTGCATCTTTAGAATGTATTCAAATTGTATGTTTACCACTAGTTTCAACCTGGAAAGAATGGAATTTGTGAGATTTCAAATTGAGTACGTCGGCGTACTCAATTTGAAATCTCACAATCAGATCTCTGAACTAAATATAATAGAATAGTAATAATGAATGTAGAATGGTAATAAGCTGCTTTATGATGGTTAGACGTACAGAGACGAGCAAGACCTCGAGTACATTTTCAAGTAAGTTCTGATGGTGAAGTACATAATTGGTATTTTTTTAACGGCAATGATAAATGGGTTGACAATGGTGTTACTTCAACCAATCATCGGGAATACGCCTTTACTCCAGATCTAGATGTACCGGCTGGTGCAAAGGCGTCATATAAGTACATAAATGTTTTCGTACTATTCAATACGAAAACGTGTAAATACTTATTACTATAATTTATTTCGAAAATTTATATTTATTTATTTTTTTTAGGATTATTTAGTAAAGCGAGTCGATACAAAGGTATACAAAGCTCTGATAATGGCGTTTTCCGCGCAAACAAACTGCAACCAAACTCAAGACATCATTATGGGGAAGCTCGACAAGAGACGAAAAGGTACAGTGATTTTAGACAAAGCAGTTTATAAAGTATTTCGACGTAACGAATGCCTGAGTCAATTTAAAAAATATGCTTGATATTTTTTAAATTGACTCAGGCATTCAATTTTTCATCTCGCAGAATTTCAAAATAGCTTGAGTTGATTAAGTTTTACCTTTGTAGCTATTTTTAATAAAGTAGAACTTCAGAAAATAGAGCATTTCTTGCTGTTTATTAGTAGGTAAGTGCCATTTATGGGCCTATATATAAGGCCTATGTTTTATGGGGAAGAAAATATTTTAGTGATAAACTGTACACTACTTAACTTTAAATAACACTACTTAATTTTGGCGTCCTCTTTATGGTATTGCTAAATATGACATGCCTTCACAGCTTAGTTTATATCTAGTAATTGGTACATATCTCTAATAACAGTTCTTATTGCCGAGAGTGCAATATGCAAGCATCTCAATGGCGCCACCTTTGTAAGCTACGATAAAATTTGTCACCGATGTTTTCCCTTTACTGGCAACAAAACACACATTACTAATATAAAACAATATGGTTCAATTTAACTAACTTACTATATGTCCGTGTCTGGCCGTATGGCTTTCGGCATAGATTAGGACCACTTAATCTCTTCTCATGAATGTCATAGTTGATGAGCAATTGCATTCCCAAGGAGGGTAAGGAGGGATGACGTCGGGCGGTGGCTGGTTATAAAACTTTTCGTACAAATGCATTCCCAGAGAGGGTTGACGTCAGGCAGGCGGTCGTAAAACTATAGCTAAATCGAAACTGTTTCGGCTATTTCTGCTGTACTTTGCGAGGTCTTTGGCATCCTTGATGACCATCGATACGAGTATCCATATTATATTTGGAGAAGAATAAGTGGCAAAGCACACCTCGGGCTCCTATGCAACACAGCTGAGGATGCCACCGGGACAGAACGCGCTATGATAAAGAAGAATGTTCTTACTATGTTTATTTTATACCACAGGTGTGTTCGGCCCCCCAATCGGCTGTTACAGCGTGGTGTTTGTAGATGACGTGAGCATGCCACAAGCCGAGACCTACGGCGCTCAGCCCCCAATAGAGGTGCTGCGTCAAGGCATAGATCTTGGTCTTTGGTACGACCGCAAGACCAATGTCGCCATGCACCTCATTGATGTTCAGGTATAACTTTTTTATTACAGCAAGTAGCTATACATACCTATATAGTTTGTTTCGTTAACGTCAAAATCTGTCGAATCGAAAACCGTTACATTGGGAATCTGTTGAATTGGGCATTTGTTCTGTAACCGTACTATATATATGTACAATTGAGACCTAAAAGAATTGGGAAACTGTACAGTTAGGAATATGTAGAGGTAAAGTTGCGAATCCGTACAGTTATTCTGTAGAAGCAGGTCAGTGTCACTCTCCGTTTAGGTATCGAAAATGTACCTACATTATTACTATGCACGCAGACGGCCACCCCGGGTGGTAAATTTAGTTATACGAATCGTTTGTCCAGAGTAATAAGAATGAAATTGGCTTGCAATGTATGTCTAGGTATCTATACGAAAAGGTGCTGAGTTCTGACGTGAGCTAAATTAAACCATATCGCTAGCAACATTGAGAAGATATTTCTTTGAATTTGTTTGCTGTGTGAGACTTCTGTACGTTAGTATTATTTATTCTGTGGTAGAAGTGGGAATCTGTGGGGCTGGGATTTGTAAAATTAGCAATTTGTAAAATTGGGATCTGTTGAATTGGAGTTCTGTAATGAAAATCTGTTGAACTGGGATTAATCCGTTTGTTAAGCCTACACAAGAACACAGAACTTTTCCCTCTTTTTCCTTTTTGAGCCCATGTTTACATACGTTCGATTTACAAGAGTTTTCAAATAATAGTAGATAAGTAGGTAGGTATAAGTAAAAGTAATATTTAACCACCAGAAATGAACATTCCAGAAAGAAGAAACTTAATACAGAAACAAAAATAACTCGTCAAGTTGCGAAAGCGCAACTTTGTGTGTTACTCGTAGATTTTCTCGTACCGATTTAGATATTTTAAATTAGTACATATGAAAAAGTTTACAATGTTTGAAGTTTTTAGTATGATCTGGAATAATCCATATCTTTTTAGTTTATGTGCGCCATGGGCAAACCTACGCCAGGTGCAAAGCTCGTGACTCCGAGGTTCTCGCGCCATTTCTCGTTCTTTTGCATCGACGAGTTTGACGATGACACATTGCGCACTATCTTTGGAAGGATAATGCTATGGCATCTCGATACCAGGTTTGTTTCTCTTCATTTACGACTTTTCAACCTTTCATCTTAAAGCAATACCTAAAAGCTAAAAGCCATGTTGGTCAAAAAGTTTTGGATTTAAAAAGTTTATAACCTGCCTAGTTTACAATCTCATTGGCGAATTGAATAGTACCTAACATATAAGAGTTAAATTATATAATGAAAAGATCTTATACATTTTTTGGTTTAAATTTGTACTCAAGGCTTTTACTTTTGCTTGTCTATGGCCATGATTAAGTAGGTATAAACTAGTAAGTCACTCATAAGTGTTTTTTGACAGGGGATTTTCAAAGGACTTCGATCCATGTATCGAAGAAATCGTATTAGGCACTCTGGAAGTTTACAAGCAGTGCCGGCTTAATTTGCTGCCCACACCCTCTAAGTCACATTACACATTTAATTTGCGAGACTTCTCCAGAGTTATTTTGGTAAGAAAAACAAATAATTACTTAGATTTACAAACGCGTTTGGATGTGCCAGAAATTTCGTTTATTTACGCATCAAGTATATTTTTTCGAAAGGTTTGTGTATAACTGTACGAAAAATCAATAACTAAGCAAATATTGTACTTAGCGATTTTCGAAAGTGAGAAGGAGGATTGACGACGCATTTAAAGTACATTTCTCAATAAGCAGAAGCTGAATAAAGTTAAAGCCATTTTGAAAAACAAAATGCTTAAAAATTACGAAAATTACCCGCATCTGTTGGTGCATGGAGAATCTAATATTGTATTTCGCTTAGGGTGTGCTACTATCAGTGCCTGAAGTGACTCCAGACCTTCAGTCAATAAAACGGCTATGGGTGCACGAGTGCCTCCGCGTGTTTTCTGATCGCCTGGTAGAGGAAGCTGACAGACAGTGGCTAGTGGGCTGTCTGAGAGAATCCACGGCCAAGTATCTCAACGACGACTTCGATAGGATGTTGTCGCGTCTTTTAGATGGACCCAAAGATAAGGTACAGTTATCAATCTAAATATTTTACTAGTATTTCGCTAGAGTGTTTACTTCTACATTTTCTTGGTAGAGTAGAGGATGCTGTTTGGCACTATGATTTAGAAAAATTAACACAGATAGGTACATTTTACAAGCGAAATTTTTCTGTCTTATGTATCATGTTGAATTTACAGATAACGGATTTGCATTTGCGTAATCTGATTTACTGTGACTTTGCCAATCCTAAAGTTGACACGCGATTTTATATGGAGACAACTAACATGGAGCATCTTAACTCCACCGTAGATGCATTCCTTGTGGAGTTCAACAATATGTCTAAAAAACCAATGAACCTCGTGCTCTTCAGGTATCCTAATCTTATTCGTATTATCTATTCTATTAACTAAAAACCTATTAATTCAAAAGAAATTTATCATCGTCATTGTTTATTGAGTGTACCTACCGTGTTGATACCAATCTCAGAATTTTAACCTACTCAGCAACAACACGTGAAAAAATGTGCACACGTTCTACTAAAGCCCTGAGCTAAAGAAATACCTACAGTTTACAGTGACAATATTTCGTCTTTATCTTTAAGTTCTTTTGCTATATGTGAGTTAGTGTTAAAATTTAGTTAAGCTTTTAGGTAGCTTATTGATCGGTTTCATATTTGTATGCTATCAGATTCGCGATAGAGCACGTGTCCCGTATCTGCCGCGTGTTGACCCAGCCACGCTCGCACGCCCTGCTGGTGGGGCTCGGTGGCTCCGGTCGGCAGTCCCTCACAAGGCTAGCGGCTCATATCAACGAGTACGATCTGTTCCAGGTTAGTAATACTTGGGGGAATATGCGTATATGTTATGATAGATAAGTATGTTGGCAGCACGTAGAACATTTTTGTCATTTTTATTCTGTAGCTCATCAAATCATCCATTGCTCTGATAATTCATTATACGAATATTTTAATGGTGGGGAGGGGGAGGGGAGGGGGGGGGGGTCTTCGGTAAATTTAAAACTAAATCACGCAACCCGCTTCGATTTCTAGGAGAACCAAGTGTTTTAGCTTAATTAACAAGCACTTTGTCAAGGTGCTTTTTATTTTGGGTTGGGTAGTTACTTTTACCAATGATTCCTTACAGGTGGAAATGTCTCGTACTTATGGAAAAAATGAATGGCGTGAAGATTTGAAGACTCTTCTTAGGAAGTCCAGCACACCAGATCTACTCATGGTATTCTTGTTCATTGAATCACAGGTATGTAATGCGTATTTTTATTACTCAAAATACAATTTAAGTAAAGAACTTTCGTTAATCTCATGACCTTCAAATTCAGATCAAAGAAGAAGGATTCTTAGAAGACGTCAACAACATGTTGAATTCGGGTGAGGTGCCTAACATATTTGGCGCTGATGAAAAGGCAGAGCTTTGTGAAAAAATGAGAGTGGTAAGTTGAACTTGGTCTCTTTTGGTTATAGTCTATCTATAACGTTCAACTTTATGGACACACTGCTAAATTATTGATATAATGATCTGGATTCTGGACGCGAAGATCCGCCGTAAGCGGTTTCGATGTACACTTTGTATTCACTCTTATACGTAGGCAATACCTGTTTGGATTGAGACAAGCCACACACAGCCATAAACTAAGAAATCTCATTGACTGGCGGATAAGTGTAATTGTATTGAAATAGCCTGCTGACCAGCAAATTTAAAGTTAAAAAGTTGAAATATTTGGTTTGAGAGTCTACTGACCATAGTGTGATATTGACTAAAGTAGCAAAAAGACCAAAGTTGGAAAACGACAATGAACATAGTTTAAAATTGACCAAAGAAGCAAAATGACCTAAGTTGGAAAATTACCATTGTTCTAATCATCATTGGTATTTTACTTCTTGACAGATCGATAGACAGCGTGACAAGTCCCTCCAAACGGACGGCAGCCCCACCGCTCTGTATGCGTACTTCGTGTCCATAGTCCGCGACCAGCTTCATATCGTGTTGGCCATGTCACCAGCCGGCACATCACTGAGGACTCGCATCCGCAAGTTCCCGTCGCTGGTCAACTGCTGCACCATCGACTGGTTCCAGGTCTTTATTTGTTATCAAAATGATCTGCTGATCTATTTAATAAGGTTTATTTTAGTTTGCTTTTTTATATTGCATTATAGCTTAAAGTGCTTTCTAGCTTGCGTGTGAGCTATATGATGGACTAGGGTTGTACACATTTCTTGCTTGCTTACTTTAATTTATATCAATATACTTTATTAGATCAATTTATTATTAGCTATAAGCCCTAAAGTCATAGGTTCGCATCGGTAAGATGCGTGTATTAGTGCCTCTATTATCTATGATGATTCTAGGCTTCGAACCTTGGCTTCGAAGCTCGGCTTTCGCTTTTCAGCTCTTTCTTCTCCATTTTGCACGAACATATCGAGGTGGTCAGACAACTTTTAGTTCGTTTAAAAACAATGGATACATTCTAATTTCGAACAGGCATTTTGGAAATCTTTGGGGGAGACTTATGTTCGTTAAACGATGCGGCTGAAATTATGATATTATTAAAATCTCGTACAGGAATGGCCTCCAGACGCTTTGCTGGCGGTAGCAACGCGTTTCCTCAAGGACATCGAGCTTACAGAGCTGGAGCGTAATACCGCCATCACGTTGTGCCAGATGTTCCACACGGACACCCAGGAGCTCACCCGGCAGTTCCTCATGCGGCTGAAGAGATACAATTACGTCACGCCAACAGCTTACCTTGAACTTATTAATATGTTCAAGGCCCTGTTAACAAAGAAACGCACGTAAGTTGTATAAAAAGATAAAAGTAATGCTTGTGAAAGTATTTGTCTGTCATTCATATCAAAACGAAGCAACCACTAGTTTGAATAAAAGACACCAAAGATATCTTCGGTATATAGCATAGAATATATTTTATTCAACTGTAAAGTCGTGTTCGATACACATGATTATACCTTCTTTTTCTTTGCTTTATTAAATTTTTATCTTCTCCGCTCCTCATCTCTTTCCATCATTTCAGAGAATTATTGACCGGCGAAAAACGATACATCACTGGCTTGGACCAACTCGCGATTGCCGCTAAATCAGTGGCAGCTCTGCAACAAGCGCTGGAGATCTTGCAACCGAAGCTGGCAGCAGGCGCTGCAGCTGTGGCTGTCACCACGGCTAAGGTGGAGAAGGAGAAGGAAGGAGTGGCCTTGGTTGAGGCTGAAGTGTTGGTGGACCAGGCAGCGGCTGCCGAACAGGTCAGTTACCACAAAATTACCTAATTGTTGTTAGATAATCCAAGACTCTAGCCTCAATTGGTGTTGCTTGCAATTCAAATAACATTACATGCATGTTCACGCAGAAGTTTGATCGCGCAACTTCGGCACTTGTTTAGACATTTATCTTTTTTTCTTATCTTGTTTCATGTCTTTCGACGATACTGTCGTTTGTTTTTGAATCTACATCCGAACGTCTAAATACACTTTCTCCAAGTTTTTGAGGAAGTCGGATATACCTACAAACTTTCTGTTGAATGCATTAGGCAAATGCCGCGCAAGCAATCAAGGACGAATGCGACGCAGACTTGGCGGAAGCTATGCCGATTCTCAACTCTGCGTTGGCGGCGCTGGACACCCTCACTCCTCAGGACATCACCTTCATCAAGACCATGAAGAGTCCGCCGCGAGGCATCAAGTTGGTCATGGAGGCTATCTGTATTTTAAAGGTATTGTAGAAGCCTTTTATCCTGAACCTATGGTATGTATCTAAACTGTCACGTAGACGAAAGCACACAGTAGTTCATCCAAATCTGAATATACCAAAAGACAGTTATGTGTCTCGATCATTTTATGATTGTCGTGCAAAATTTGTATGAAGAAGTCGACGGCAAAAGTCTCCAGCATATTCTTCCACCCATATTTTTTCATCTCAGTGATTTCTATTTATTGTTGGTAATAAAGTTATTTTAGCAGTTGAAATGAAACTGATATAGTAAATTAACCTGAGAATCTGACGAGTACACATACATTATGGATTATAATATTGTAAATACTATTACTTAGATTTGAAATATTTATGAGAAGTTATGTTTTGCTTATATTCCTAGCTACAGATTGATGACGTACTTCTAAAGAAAATTGACATTCTTGCCAAAATTTAAATTTTTTAATTCTACTTCATATCTTTTTGAACGCTTTACCAAAAGGATGACCCGGTAAGTAGCATCAGTACTTAGTAATGTAGTATTTTTTAATTGAAGCTTTAAAATTACGATTGAAGTAAGCTTTTGTTTATACCTACTTATAGTTTTTTTAGAATTAAGTTTTAGGTTAAATTTGCATGTCTAATACAGTTCACTGGTCACTTATACTTTTTATTCTTATATATAATATCCAGTGAATATGCACAATATGAATCTTATTCTACGAACAGGAAATTAAACCAGACAAGATCCCCAACCCATCCGGAGTAGGGACGGTCGAGGACTACTGGGGTCCATCTAAGAAGTTGCTAAATGACATCAAATTCCTTGAGGGACTGCAAAACTACGATAAGGACAATATCCCGCCTCCAGTGATGAAGAAACTGCAAGCTACCGTGATGCAGGATGATGGGTTCGTGCCGGAGAAGATTCGAGCGGTATCCGTTGCCGCAGAGGGTAAGCAGTAGAAGCAGTTACTGAACAGCTGAAAACAACTATGACTTGACTAAATTGTATGATATGATACTCCAAAACTGCGATTCGTGCTGAAGAAGATCCGGACGGCGTCCATCTCCGCAGATGGTGGTACTTAAGCAGTATTAGAAGTCATTAGTGAACAACTAAAAAACGAGTCAAAACACTTACGGATGATAACATTGAATGAAATATAATTACGAGTAATATCTGAACCTCCTTCGTCAGACAAGGGCTCCGTAAATTTTTATATAAAATATAAGTATTTAAAAAAAATAAGATGCAAACCAAAGACGTTTGCACTGAGTCAACTGAGTGTCGTGTTTGATCAATAAACTATTTTTAAAATATTTTTTACGTAGGTATCTTAACATACTTATTCTTATGTGACTAAACAGATTTTGACTTTATATTACTTAATCCTAGGGATGTGTAAGTGGGTGATTGCCATGACGAAATACGACAAGGTGGCCAAAGTGGTGGCACCTAAGAAGGAGCGCCTCGCTGCCGCCCAGGGCGTGTACGACAAGGCTATGGCTGCATTGGCTGTGAAGCAGGCACAGCTCAGGGAGGTATGTTTGGTCTTCTTGTTATTATTCTTTAGGTATCGAATTTTATTCCTATGTCTTTTGATTACTACTTATTGTGGTCAAAGTGGTGGCGCCCATGGAGCGCGTCGCTACCGGGTGGCAGCGAGGCTGTGTTATGGGTTTTAGTTTTTAAAACAATCTCAGTATATCTTATATGAATTGCTGTAGCGCTATCAGCGTGTTCGTAATACATTTTCTACACTTTGCTGAAACTGCTTGTTTTTTTTTTACTTATGGATTTGAAATCAGAAACATGAATATTTTAGGTTCAAATGAAATTGCATGGCTTGGAAGCGGCGTTGGCTGAACAAAGTCGGCAACAGAAAATGTTGGATGACGAGGTTTTGGACTGCAGCAATAAGCTGAAGCGAGCAGAGATGCTGATCTCAGGGCTCGGCGGAGAAAAGACCCGGTGGACGCAGATTGCGAAAACTTTGAGAGAAACGTACAATACACTCACAGGTAAGTACATACACATAGTGTTTTTTACGCCTGGGGATGCTTTACTTTCGAAAGCGCTAGTAATGTGTACTCTCCCCTCACTGTTATACCTTTATTAGTACCTATGTTACTACTCGTAATCATAAATGTTACGATTATTATCTTTTAGGTGACATTTTGATTGCGGCTGGCGTCATCGCATATCTTGGGCCATTCACAGCTGGATTTAGGCACGAACAGGTGAGTTTTTTTATTTACCTGCTAATTATTTGTTAAATAAATGGCATTGAATTTTTTTTTCTTACACGCAGGTGATTAAATGGGCTCGCGCTTGCCACGACTGCGGAATTGTGTGTACTCTGGACTTCAGTCTGATCAAGGTTCTCGGAGAACCCGTCACTATTCAGGATTGGAACATCAATGGACTGCCGGCGGATGACTTCAGCGTTGAGAGTGCTATCATCATCAAGTGAGAAACGACTAGACATACTTCTAAATATTTTCACAATAGGTTTTGGAATCGTGTGTACCGTGGACTTCAGGCTGATCAAGGTTCTCGGATACCCCGTTACCATTCAGGACTGGAAAATCGATGGACTGCCAGGGGATAACATCAGCGTTGAGAGTGCTAGGCTATCATCATAAAGTTAAAATATTTCGAGACAAATATTTCCACAGTGTAACTAAGTACCTACTACCATTTAGAAATACCGATTAATTGTGTAAAAAATCCAAATCTTTGACTACATACTACAATCTTTGAATACAAATCTTCAGAACAATATTTCCTGACTACCATCTTCTTCTTCTTCTTTAATTTAAGAGCTTGCTTTTGTCGGTGGAGTTAAGTGGAGATGCCTCTACCAAGAGACTACCATCTGGTGTCTCCAGTCTCTTGGTAGAGGCATCTACCAAGATAAATTTAGGATGTTCTTTTTAACACATAAACCAAACCAGTATGTCTGATCCTTAATAGTTTATTTTATAAAAAGCATAAATACGAGTTTAATCGGTTTTTTTTTCTAGGACGGCTCGACGTTGGCCTTTGATGATAGACCCTCAAGGTCAGGCCAATCGCTGGATCAAGAACATGGAGAAGCCCAACAACCTATGCATTGTGCGGATGACACAGGCCGATCTTGGCAGGGTGTTAGAGAATGCTGTGCAGTTTGGACAACCGGTAACTATTGAAAATTGCCATTACGCAGTCTCTTTTCTTTACAGTCTTTATCAGTTCACTGCTGGACTAAAGGCCTCTCCCAGTTAAGGGAGGATTTGCCTATAATCACTACACACCGCAGGTGGATTGGTGGTTGCATTAAGAGGACGCTGCTGCCTGTTCTCTGTTATCTACATTTTCTTAAGACACACTTTGTCGTGGAAAAAGGTGGTGACTGGTGACCAATAGTATTACCAGGCCTGTGTCACTCCCCGTTTAGGTATCTCTATCTCTGGGTGGTAAATTCAGTTATACGAATCGTTTGTCCAGAGTAATAAGAATGAAATTGGCTTGCAATGGATGTCTAGGTATCTATACGAAAAGGTGCTAAGTTCTGACGTAAGCTAAATTAAACCATATCGCTAGCCACATTGAGTAGATATTTCTTTGAATTTCTTTGCTGAGTGAGACTTCTGTACGTTAGTATTATTTATGGTGTGTTTATTACTCTCTGCCGTCACCAAACAGTTTATAAAAATGGCTTTTTAGTTTTGGATACTCTTTTCAGTTGTATATTATTTATCAGATTGTTTTCTGTGTACCATAGGTATTGCTCGAAAACGTGTTGGAAGAGTTAGATCCCATGTTGGAACCGCTACTGCAGCAACAGACTTTCCGTCAAGGTGGTGCGCTCTGTATCAAAATTGGAGACACTATTGTTGAATACAACAAGGAGTTCAAGTAAGACTGATAGTTTTAATATTTTATATCATGCTAAGAAATAAATAAAAGCTAACATTAGTGTGTAGCGCTTTGCATGGGTTCAAAATGTGTTCTATCAAGCCGCTGAGGTTTACATTTCCAAGAATAAGTCAAAATATTCACATCTTCTTTTCAAATCGATTGGCTCACATGATATGGGGGGATTATTTTGTCCCCACAGTAAGTTGCTAACCTAACTAAAATATGCACTGAATTTTTATGTTATTTTTTACCTAGATTGTACATAAGCACGAAGCTTGCCAATCCTCATTACCTGCCCGAAGTGGGTGTCCGGGTTACCCTTGTAAACTTTATGCTTGCGAAGGATGGTCTGGAAGAGCAGCTTTTAGCTCGAGTGGTAGCGCGGGAGAGACCCGACCTGCAGCAAGCCAAGTCTGACTTGACCACGCAAGGAGCCGAACACAGGCGCTTGCTGCAGGACATTGAGAAGAAAATTCTGAATGTATTGTCTACGTCAGAACATCTTTTAGAAGATGAAGAAGCAGTGCAGGTAGAGTTAATTATATAATTACTACATTTAGCTCTTGTTATTTACTAGAGATTTGGTAGTAAAAATAAATGTTTTGAATCTTTTTAGATTCTCAACTCTGCGAAAGATACATCAAACGAAATCAAAGAGAAACAGGAGGTGGCATTAGTGACGGAAAAGGCAATCGACATTGCGCGAAGCGATTATGTGCCTATTGCTGTTCATTCTACAAACTTATTCTTCCTAATCGGTCAGTATAAATAACATACTTTCCAGCTTCAATGGGATGTTGGGCTTTTTAAATACATTAATAAATAGAAGTATTTTAGCTCCATGATGCGTAAGAGCGTTTTTACACATGCCGCAGCGGCTGTGGCAAGCAGAGCAAACTGAAAACGCTTTAGGAGTCTGATGATTATTGGCCTTTTTAAACTCTGCTTAATACTAGTTATTCAAAATCTTCAATATTTGTAACTCTCAATTGATAGGTACTTAGATTAAAAATGACTAATCATTCGTGTTAAGAGGAACTATCCACTACCTATACCAAATTTAATAAACGCGTGCATTTTATATACCCATCTAGGAGAAGACAGTATTCAAGTCTTATTTCTATTGTCACAGCATCGTTGGCCCATATTGACCCCATGTACCAGTACTCCTTGGGCTGGTTCGAGGGTCTATTCACAGCCGCCATAGACAATACGGAGAAGGTGGATGAAATCCCAGAACGACTTGAAATTCTACGAGCCTACTTCACGTATTCACTGTATTCTAATATTTGCAGGAGTCTTTTTGAGAAGGTAAGAGTAAAAAAACTTTGTGGTAAAAGGATTAATCTGGTAAAAGTTTTTGTGGGGTGAAAACGATTGAGCGTGTGGAAATCCTACCTTATATTAAATAAAAAGTATTTTGATTTCTATGTCGTGGGTAGTTACTTCCAAAGTAACGCTGCGTGTCACCCGCGTGGAATTGGGAGAGATCAATTTGATTTGATCCGAACTTCAACCAAGTTTTCAAACAAAAATATTATAATAATTACGATAAAAGTGATGCAGTAGCTTCACAGGACCTTCATTGGCCGAAGATCTTTTTATAGGGCACTTACCTAGACTCCCTACCTTCGTACCATGTATATACTTCCTAATTTGTCACTATCCTCAATTAAATAATGTGTTTCCGATCGATTCTCCGGCTCTCTTACTCACCGAACGAAGCATAGAAGCGGTAAAGCTACTACTCAGACGTCGATTTTCTGTGAGAGTGTGGTACTCTACTCCGGACGAGCCGGCCCATTTATGCTACTAGCAAAACTAAGTTTTGCCGGTAGCGTGGCTCTACCACAACTCCTTTTCATTATGGTTACTAGTTACAAATAGATATTGTTGGATGTAGGATAAAATGGTGTTCTCGTTGCTCCTGACGATCACAATTATGGTGGCGGAGGATCGCCTGCATCAGCCGGACGTGCTGTTCCTAATGGGTGGAGCGCGCCCCCACCATGTGCCACCTAACCCCGTGTCATTCCTCAGCCCACAAGCTTGGACGGAGTTTAACGGGTACGTATTAAGGTCATTTTTATTTAAGGACTATATGCACTCTGGCTTTTCTTCCCTGTGATCTTTTTGCTCCCAAGACGTATCATGTTACGACCAGTTTTCCAATCACCGTTATAAATTAAAATTATCTCCTATTAAAAGTCAGGTCACACCAAGATGCGACGCGCCATGGCACGCTCTTTTAAAGAAATATAGAATTTGTTTAATACAAGAAAACAGACTAATTTGCGTAGCGCGACTAACTGAATTTGCTATCTTTATGTATAGAAACAAGCTCTATATTTCATCAAAAGTGCACGCCGCGTCCTCGCGTCACGTCACGTCTTGGTAAAAACTGACCCTTAGTTTTGAATTTTTCTATACTAGATCTTGCTAATTATGTTTCTTTAGAGTTCTATTCAGCGTTTTAATAGTAAAGATTCCTCCAAGGATTACTTCATAAAGTTGGCAAAATCAGGGTAGATACACTTTCCGGGACGAAAAGGCAAAAATCAAAATCTAGAATCAGAATCGTCTGGAAAGATTTGTTGAGCAACTAAAACCTAGTATGAAGTTATAGTACCTAGGATGAAGTTAAAACAGGAAACTCGTAACCTATCTTAAAACATTTTTAAAACATCAGATTATTTACTTTATAAAGTGTATAAGTTCCTGCGGAATCCTACTTTCTGATTTAACATTTTGCTACTTAGACACAATTCGTGATGGTATACACCGTACCATAGATAAATAATATTTATCTATGACCGTACCCATATTTTGATATAGCAGTCACAAACATGACATATATACTTATTATAACCGAATATCCGCCGTTGCCGGTCCCAAGCCCGGATGAGAAAGGAGGAGGGTTGGCTGGAAGTGACCTACCCAGTCGTAAAATGTTTATGCCGAATATCGGGCGGCAACAACCCGATCCAAGTGGCTACCGCAAGCCATAAGGGACTAAATACCCTTAGAAAGCGTGGACTCGCCAACTCGCAATGGCCAGCGCGGCGTTTTAAGGCCAATTACCTCCTAATGGAAAATTCAAAAAAACCCAGGCCCCCAGTCCCCGGCAGCCCCGTTATTCCTGGCTCCGGTAGCGGTCATGGTAACGGCGGGGCAGGGGGTGCGAAGAATCTCCGGCAGAGATCCGGCTACCACTCCCGTCAACGACTGGCCCTGGTAACACACAACGTACGCACTCTGAGGACAGACGAGAAACTAGCTGAGGTGGAAGAGGAAATGAGTAGGTTACGGTGGGACATAGTGGGGTTGTCTGAAGTCCGTAGAGAGGGTGAGGGCACGACAACCCTTGAATCTGGTAACCTACTCTATCACCGAGAAGGAGACAAAAAGAAGTCCCAGCATGGTGTCGGGTTTCTCGTCCACAGGTCCCTCATAAACAACGTAATAACCATTGAGAGTGTTTCTAGCAGGGTAATATACCTGATACTCAGAGTATCGAAAAGATACTCGCTGAAGGTCATCCAGGTATATATGCCAACTGAGGATCACTCCGATGAAGAGGTGGATGAGGTGTATGAGGACATTAGTAGGGCCATACATTCTTCTGAAACCTATTTTACGGTTGTTATGGGGGACTTCAACGCAAAACTGGGCAAGCGAGGCGATGGAGAGTTTAGGCTGGGAAACTTCGGATACGGAGTACGAAATGACAGGGGACGTAGGCTGGCTGATTTTCTGGAGAAAGAGGGACTCTTTGCGATGAACTCTTTCTTCCAAAAGCCACCGCAAAGAAAATGGACCTGGATGGGTCCAGGAAAGAAGAATCAGCCCCCTGTTAAAAACGAAATCGACTTTATCCTAACGACGAAGAGACGAATATTCAACGATGTTTCAGTGATCAATCGGATTAAAACCGGGAGCGATCACCGAATATTAAGAGGCATCGTGAATATTTGTCTCAAAGTCGAAAGGTCGCGACTGATGAAGTCGACGCTCCGACCGTCACAGGTCCAAATTGAAAACTCCGAAAGCTTCCGGCTTGAACTGTCCAATCGCTTTGAAGGCCTACAGGATTGCGTTACAGTGGACGAGATAAACCAAGGGTTTGTAGAAGCTGTCCAAGCGGTGGGATCGAAGGTTTTTAAGTCCCACCCCAAACGCAAACCTCAAAAAATTTCTACACAGACCCTAGACTTGATGGCAGAACGACGATCCAGGCCGCTGCACACCTCTGAAGACGCTAAATCATATCGGCAGCTCAACAGACGTATACAAAAGTCCTTGCGACACGACATCCGCTCCTTTAATACCAAATGTATTAAGGAGACGATAGAGCAAAACAAAGGCTCCAAAGTGTTCGCAAGAGCTACGTCGGTTGGGCAAAGCCGATTGATGAAGCTGAAGACAGAGGCCGGTGGCGTGGTGTCGACAAAGGAAGGAGTTTTGGCAGAGATCGAGAGGTTTTATGGACAGTTATACACCTCAGTTGCAAAACCCAGCGGACAATTGGCTAAAGACCCAAGAGCCAAGCTGACCCGACACTATACTGAAGATATCCCGGACATCAGCCTGTACGAGATTAGGATGGCCCTCAAACAGTTAAAAAACAACAAGGCGCCGGGCGAGGATGGAATCACAGCAGAGCTTCTGAAAGCGGGCGGAACGCCGGTACTGAAAGTCCTTCAGAGGCTCTTTAATTCCGTTCTGCTCGAGGGCGTAACGCCAGAAGCGTGGCACAGGGACGTGGTGGTCCTGTTCTTCAAAAAGGGAGATAACGCTCTATTGAAGAACTATAGGCCTATCACGCTTCTGAGTCATATATATAAGTTGTTTTCGAGGGTCATCACGAATCGTCTCGCAAACAGGTTTGATACCTTCCAGCCTCCCGAACAAGCCGGTTTCCGTAAAGGCTTTAGTACCATAGACCACATCCACACGCTGCGGCAGGTTATAGAGAAGACGAGGGAGTATAACCGGCCGTTATGCTTGGGGTTTGTGGACTATGAAAAAGCCTTCGATTCGATCGAAATATGGGCCGTGCTTCAGTCTCTCCAGCGATGCCGTATTGACTATCGGTATATCGAAGTGTTGAAGTGTTTGTACAGTAACGCCACTATGTCAGTCCGAGTACAGGAGCAGTGCACGAGGGCTATCCCACTGCAAAGGGGTGTGAGACAGGGAGACGTTATATCTCCGAAACTGTTCACCGCTGCAATGGAAGATGCCTTCAAGCTTCTGGAATGGGAAGGACTTGGCATCAACATCAATGGCGAGTATATCACTCACCTTCGATTTGCCGACGATATCGTTGTCATTGCAGAATCCATGGAAGACTTAAGCACCATGCTCGGAGACCTTAATCGAGTTTCCCAACAGGTGGGCCTCAAAATGAACATGGACAAAACGAAAGTAATGTTGAATGTCCATGTCGCGCCCCTACCTGTTTGTGTTGGGAGCTCCACCCTCGAAGTTGTAGACCAATATATCTACCTGGGTCAATTGATCCAGGCAGGAAGTTCCAGCTTCGAGGAAGAGGTCTTTCGACGAATCCGACTCGGTTGGGCAGCGTTCGGGAAGCTACGCAGCGTCTTCTCGTCCAAAATACCTCAGTGCCTCAAGACTAAAGTGTATAATCAATGTGTGTTACCAGTGATGACTTACGGCTCTGAAACGTGGTCCCTTACTATGGGTCTCATAAGAAGGCTCAAGGTCGCTCAACGCGCTATGGAGAGGGCTATGCTCGGTGTTTCTCTACGTGATCGAATCAGAAATGAGGAAATTCGTAGGAGAACAAAAGCCACTGATATAGCCCAACGGATTAGCTCGTTGAAGTGGCAGTGGGCGGGACACATAGCGCGACGAACCGATGGCCGATGGGGCAGAAAGGTTCTCGAATGGCGACCACGTACTGGCAAGCGAAGCGTTGGACACCCACCCACAAGGTGGTCAGACGATCTGACTAAGGTCGCTGGAAAGCGCTGGACGCAGGCCGCTCTAGATCGGTCATTTTGGAAATCCTTGGGAGAGGCCTATGTCCAGCAGTGGACCTTATGCGGCTGAAATGATGATGATGATGAACCGAATATAAAAGTTAGAAAGTGGTTAATTAGTGGCTAAGTTGACTTTTTAACTGTCATTGGATTCATAGACTGGACGAGTATGAGAAGTTCCACGGCATAGTAAAACACTTCACGACCAACCTGCCGCTGTGGGAGGCATTCTGCGACACTCCTGACCCTCACAATCGGCCGCTTCCGGAGCCATTTCACTCCAAGCTGAATTCATTTGAGGTAATCACTTCCTAGTCTTACCAGTGTAAATGAACCGCCAACGTATATTTGTTTGTTTGTTTGTAATTACTTGATTGTACCAAAAACATGCATATAAAACAAAAAAATCGAAAGAGCAAATATTCAATGGCGGACTTATCCCATGTAGTGATGTCTTCAAATCAACCTGCGATATATTGCACTACTCACTTAACAGGATATTTAGGGGGTAGCCCGCTAATAAGAATAACTTTTCAGGTTAATGCGGGGATCGCAAAAAAATGTTTTGTGTTTTTTATAAAAACGAGTTCAACTCTTAGGACAATTTGTATAGGAAAGAAGATTTTTTAAGATCTCAGTATTGGCCCCATAGGAAAAGTTGCTAATATTGACGGGCTGAGTTAGTTCTGAAGTACATATATAACGTCTAACAAAATATACTGAAACTATTTCAAGGGTGAATTCAGTCCATGATACTGAACAATTTTTCCCAAGGAACATACTTATCGAAATATGAAAAATATTTTTTTGCTTTTCATAAAAACTCTGATCAGCTGATAGGTCAACTTGTATAGGAGGGCAAAAGTTTTTTTAAATGTTTCGATATATTTTCTTTGGGAAAAATTGAGTATCATTGACTGAATTCACTCCTAAAATAGTTACAGTATATTTTATTCGTCCCTGTATGTCGGAGGTACACTTTCATGTAGAAGGTAAATGTATACTCATAAGTACGATAATACGCTGGTGATAATGACATTCTCTCTTGTGCAGAAAATGATGGTGCTTCGCTGTCTCCGTTTGGACATGATGGTGCCTGCTGTACAAAACTATGTAGAAGGTATTGGTCCCAGCCTTATTGAAATAATCTACAATTTCCTATTTAAGAAGCGTACCTTATGAGCCTAAAGAGTGCCTTATACCTGATTTTTTTGCGTCAGTGGCTAATGCTAGGTCGGTACACCTACTGACCCTATTAGACCACAGAATTTATAGGTACCTACCCATTAGTTGACTATACTAAGACTTGGATACCTCTAAGATTATGTTTGCTTTTTTTTCATGACAAAAAAGGAGTGTAATGTTTTTAGGGATCGTGTATGTATGAGTGTATGTGAGTTTCTTACTTCCACCATAACTTCAAAAAGCCTGGAATTATTTGGATGTATAGGGAATCGTTAGCCGAATGACATAGGCTAAACTTTCTTTTAGTTAAGTTTAAACTGTAGTTTTTATTTTTTAAAATAAAATTTACTGACACGCGAGCTCACATTCACTGGCTGGATAAGAAATTGTGCAAGGACTTATTCTCAAAAATCTTAATGTTTGTGCAGAACAAATGGGACGAAAATTTGTGGAGCCGCCTTTGTTTGATCTGGCGTCTTCGTATGCGGATTCGCACTGTTGCATCCCGCTGCTATTCGTACTCACCCCTGGCTCCGATCCCATGGGCACCTTATTGAAGTTTGCAGATGATCAGGTATCAACACAAACATTTAAATTCATCAAATTATTTAATGAAATCTACACGTATCGAAATAATCACTTTACTAAATGAAAAGTACACTCAAAAAGCGTAGAAAATCTTATCATGGCAATGTCTTTTACATAGTAGAACCAAGATTTGTTTTTCAATCGTAAGCATTTTGTTTAGGGATTCGGAGCTTCTCGTCTGTTCTCGTTGTCTTTGGGCCAAGGCCAGGGTCCCATAGCCGTGAAGCTTATAGATGAGGGCGTCCGTAGCGGCACTTGGGTGGTACTGCAGAACTGCCATCTGGCCAAGAGTTGGATGCCTATGCTCGAAAAGGTAAGATCTAATTATAAGATGTAAGCCGTGCGGCTAGGGCTAAAGAGCGTCTCTTATCCTTTCGCTATGATATACTTAATTAACCTCATTATGAATAAGAATATCGAACAAGATACCATTAATGTTACTGATACAAGAATATAAATAAAATTGACGACGGAGATTTTGAAAAATTTCAAAATATTTATTGTAGATCAATAAATATTTTGTAAATTGTGTTTCAAAGATAGGTATTTTGGTAAGTAATACGTAGGGAAACCAGAAGGGGAAACGGAATGTTAAGGCCATGTCAGTTCAGAGCCAAGAATACTGTGAGTGTTTTGTCATTGAAAAATCACTGTAATTAAACTACTACAGTTTATGTCTCAATAATCTTACATAGGAATACAGACACCTACAATATCCAAAACACGATTGAGCATATTTGGCTCGATAGAAAAAAAAAAAACACAAACATACAGTCTAAATTTGCCCAAATTTACCTTTAAAAATACTTATAATTATTTTATAAAATCACCTTTTTACATGAAAATTATATCTGGCTGATCTATCATATTCAGCGGCTATCTGGCTTGAGCTTGGCGCGGGTCCGTCTTAAAGGTTTGTATACTTAGACATGTCATAATTTAGGTACATTGGTACATACTGAATTAACAAATTGACATTATTTTAAATTTCGTAATTCTTATAATTCAATTTAATTATGACATAATAAACAATGTAATCTCTGTCCATCTATATAACTAATTTTAAGTTTTTAGTTTGTTAGTTGACGTCTTTGGAGAAAACGTGCAGTGCAGTTTGTTGCCGCTTCTTCTGCACTTGCGCCTAGGAAGCGGCGTAAACTTAGCTTTAAGTAACGATTTGACGTCAACATTTGTGCAAAACAAAACAAAGTGACTATTATTAAGAGATATTATAAATATCCTATGATAATAAAGATATTTTGAATTTGAATTTGAAAAATATCAAGAAATGTATACTTAATCTAAATTACTAGTCGATTTCGCTACAAAAAAAAAATATAATACAAAAAAAATTATTAATAAAACAGTGTAATATTTGTCGAGAGCGAACAAAGGCCCCCGTGCTCGACGTCATTTCACAGTGTTTTATTTTTTAAATTATAAGTATTTATAATTTTTTGTAGCGAAATCGACTATAATTTAGATTATAAATTTTTTGGTATAATTTTCATACGTAGGCAACATATACTGTTCATGTTATTTTATTAGATCTGCGAGGGTCTGTTGCCGGATTCCACGCACCCTGACTTTCGGCTGTGGTTGACGTCATACCCTGCGGACCACTTCCCAGTGTACGTGCTACAAAATGGAGTCAAGATGACTAATGAGCCGCCGCAAGGTAAGGTCTTTTGCGCGCCATCTAGTGTCTATGTACACTTAGCGTCCATCCCCATTTACCCAGGTCCACTTTTATCACACGGTGCCTTGTCTAGCGCCCAAGTGACTTTAGGCATCATATATTATAACCAACTTGCCACCCACTAAGGGCAGTGGGCACACGCCGAGCCGCACGCATCCCGTTAGTTATTTCCGTAGTTGTATAAGTTTTGACATATCGCGTTTCGTTGTGTACGCAGTTTTTTGCATCCACTCTACCGCTCTAGTTTGTAAATTTTTAAGATCTTTAAGAAGGCTCGTTAGGCTAAGTAAAAAATTGTGGGAATCCGTAATAATTACCAACGTATTGACTGACATGGAAATGGGCGCCCGACATGGGGCCTAAATACCTAGCTAAATAATATGGTACTGCTCGTATTCAGAGAACATTCCCGTCAATTGTATATTTAGCTGCCTGTACATTTACGTTAATTAGAGGTACATAAACTGTTTACCTACTTTATCATACATATGCAATGTTCCGTTCGCATCGAACCGACAGTACGTTAGCCTAAATTAGTATGCGGCTCACTATCGTCGTGTGATATTTTAGCAATGTGTCTACAATGTTGTTATAACCTCTTACAAAGAGGTCGTATATTATAAGCTTACCTTTATAAGTTTTGGAAAACTTCGAGTAGTAATAATTATAAAAGTATGGTTTATGATCATTTTAGATAAAATCTGTTAAACTTGACATACCTACCTAAATTTATATCTCACCTTAATTGTAATAATAATAAATAAATAAATATATAAGGACAAATCACAATGATTAAGCTAGCCCCAAAGTAAGTTTTTTTAAACTTGTGTTATGGGATACTAACTCAACGACACTATATTTTATGATAAATACATATATAGATAAACACCCAGACCCAGGAAAATATGAAAAAGGCCATTTTCTAACTTGCCCTGGCTGAGAATCGAACCCAGAACCTCCGGATTAGCGGTCTAGCGTGTTAACCATTACGCCACGGAGGTCGTCATTGTAATTGTAGATGTAGGTTATGATTATGATTAGATTTAATGATGTCACACACCAACGCTCGTTCCCCATTACACGACGTACTTACTTAAGTTGAAAATATTTGTGTAAATGAGGTTTTATCACCAGCTTTATAGCGCGAAACTTATGTTTATAGTCTGCGGTGAAATTAGATTTTAAAATATAGCGTCGCTTTGTTCGCGATACATATTGCAGAGTATGCTAAAGTAAAATGACTGAAATCATTTTACAAAATGTGTGTTTACTACTTAGTTGTACTTGTATGTAGATCTATCAATAATGTCGGCTGCTAATCGTATGTGTGCGTTGTGTTAGCTCCAGTTGTCATGTTTATAAAAAAATTTGAAACTAATAGTTTTTCTCTTAAGTTTCAAAGATTTGTCTTTCACTGGGAACCTATTAGGTCTCCGAGCCAACATCGCGCGTTCCTACCAGAGCGATCCAATCAACGACCCCGAGTGGTTTGAAGGCAACAAGCAAGCAGAAATCTTCAAGAAGCTTCTGTTCGCTCTCTGCTTCTTCCACGCCGTGGTGCAGGAGCGGCGGCAGTTCGGGCCCCTCGGGTGGAACATCAGATACGAGTTCAATGAGACGGACTTGAAGATATCTGTCACGCAGCTGTACATGTTCCTTAATGAATATGACGTGAGTATATATATAATAGATAGATATAAGACATACAACGTTGAAGGGATATACCCGTAATAAATCGAACCACGGGCTATACGGGTTCGATTTATTACGGGTATGTCCCTTCCACGTTGTATAATAAAAGTTTTTGTAAATTGACAGACATATGACAAAGCCCTTCTGGCGCGTAGATGACCAATACTGTGTAAATGAGTTTCTTTCGGCGTTTCTTCTCAGCAGTGGTCGTTGCGATATCGGTAGCCTTTCTTTAAAATAATTAGTTTTACACATAATGTAGTTATATTAAACTTATAGACGTGTTAAAGTGCCTACAAACAAAGGCCTAGTTACTGAATAAACATTTGGATTTTGAATTTGAAAGGATGCAATCTTATTCGTATGCAACACGTGCAATCATCAATCATCACTTTGCTCGAAACAGTTTAGTCCGAAATAAACACAAACATTAGTAGCAAGATGGGTATTTCAGTGTATTAGGTCCTTACATATGAAATTGCCGTTCAGTATCAAAAAAGTGAAACAAGTTTTTTTTTATGAAATTATTAATTAATCAATCGAAGTATGCGCCGTTGTTATCGATACACTTCCGCCATTTTATAGGCAGATCATTGATACCTTTGGAAAAAAAATCCTGGGAGCGAGAGTCTATGAACTGTTTGAAGGCGGTTTTGACTGCCTCATCAGATTTGAAATTTTTTCCTTGTAAAAAGTTATCCAAATTTTGAAAAAAGTGGTAATCGGTTGGGGCAAGATCTGGAGAGTATGGTGGGTGACGCAGAGGTTCCAGTCGCAGCTCCTCTAACTTGGCGATCGTTTGATGTGCAGTGTGTGGTCTAGCGTTATCCTGAAGGAGCAGTGGGCTAGAGCAATTCATCAGTCTCGGTTGTTTAATGGCGAGCTTTTCCATCATTGTTTGCAATTGTTGGCAATACAAGTCTGCAGTAATCGTCTGGCCTAATCTCAAGAAGCTGTAGTGGATAACACCAGCACTGGTCCACCAAACACTAACCAGAATCTTCTTTTTGGTCAGTTTTCGCTTAGGGCAAGGTTTTGCCGGTTCTCCAGGGTCAAGCCATTGTGATGATTGCTTCCGAACAGGATCCATTTCTCATCACAAGTCACGATACGGTTCAAAATCCCCTCATTATTGTGGCGATTAAGCAAAGAAACGCAGCAAGCAACGCGTGTTTGTTGGTTTGCTTCAGTCAATTCGTGCGGTACCCACTTTTCGAGTTTTTTAATTTTTCCGATTTGACGCAAGTGGATAAGTATCGTTTTGTCACTTATGCCGAAGGCTGCTGCTAATTCAGAAGTGGTTTGAGATGGATCCGCTTCCACTATCGCCTCCAATTCTTCGTTATTCACTTGAGTATCAGGTCGTCCACGAGGCTCATTGTGTAAATCGAAATTTCCAGAACGGAAACGTTGAAACCAAAAACGCACCGTTCGTTCGTTAGCGGTGCCTGGTCCATACACGTCGTTAATTCTTCGAGTCGTTTCTGCAGCACTGGTGCCACGGTGGAACTCGTATTCGTAAATACCGCGAATTTTCAATTTGTCCATAGTTGTTGTTATAGCAATGTTGAAACTCAAACAAATGATGTTAAAACAAATGAAATACGAATTTTAAAACAATATTTTTCTGGCTTTATTTCGAAATAAATTTTAATTTGGAATTCCTAATGAAACGCAAGATATTTGATTTTAAAGTTGCCAGTATTGAAAATCGGCAATTTCATATGTAAGGACCTAATATTTGGCACATTGCAACTTTGAAAGTACATAACTCAATTTTTCAACGTGACAGGATGTGCAATTCGTAGCGTTACGCTACTTGACGGGCGAGTGTAACTACGGCGGGCGAGTCACGGACGACTGGGACCGACGCTGTCTCAACACCATCCTATTCAAGTTCTACAATCCCCGCGCTATATACGATGAAAAATATCCATTAGATCCCACAGGTATGCCACCATCAGCTACTCGATACTAATTCTCTTAAAATCCTTAAAATAGGCACAACTGAAAAATCACCAACATTAAAATAAGAAATTGTGAAACAATACCACGTGAGCGGGACTTGAACTCGCGACCTTGGTCTAAATACGACTATGCTCTAATCACTGAGCTATCACGTGTTTAAACCCACACGCCGAATCTCTCCACCATTTGATATTCCTGTAACACGCATTAGGCTTGCGTCTACATCTTAAATGCCTAAAAACCCTAAAACAATAATCACGAGTCTTCGACGCAATGGCTAGCCACTCCATCCTCTGTGTACGTGAGCGTGATTCATTTGTAATTTAACAAACTTTACTTTCTTAGGCGTGTTCTTCTACATCTTGAGATGTATTCATACCAACACATTACCTACGAACAAAATAAATATTTTAATGTCCTAAGCTTCGGGAGATTTTTACTTCATAGCGTTCACCAAGTGACTGTCGTTGGTCGTACCAGAGGTTTTGGCTATCATCTTATATGTGTTGCAGTTTTATTTTACCTCTTTAATATGCTGTTTGACAAAACCTCTAGCAGTATGGCAATACAGCTCGGTTTTGTAAAACAGCTGAATATTGTTCAGAATTTTGGTCTTGCGACAGAAACTTCTTCTACCTCATCAGCAATGAAGACGCGAACGTGTACTATGTGTTCCTACTTATTCCTACAGGCGTATACTACATCCCGACCCTTCGAGAGCACGGCGACTTCATAGCGTTCGCCCGGTCGCTGCCGGTGGCCACCCCGCCCGCAGTGTTTGGGTTCCATACCAATGCCGACATCACCAAACACTTCCGCGAGTCGGAAGAGCTGCTTAACACTGCCATATTGACACAGGTAAAGCAATGCCGATGATACCTATTATAATTAAATAGTAGTAGTTAATTAGAATTAAATTCAAGAGTTTTTAAAAGACTTGGACATAGCCAATTTGATATGATAAATAGATATTAAATTCGAATGGGTATCAGCTTAGATCATATCAGTATTATTTTTATTATAACTCTGTAGCTTTGTATTTTTAAACGTAATCATCCTTATTACCATAAGTTCTATAGTAAGTAGTTCTATACTTAGAACAGAACTGTAGTTTAGGTGCAATGTTATTAATTTATAGAGCAGTACAATGCTCGGAACAATATCTAAATTAAAAATACAGGATGACTTTTTAAACACCAGCCAAATTTTTGGAGTAAATTCAGTCCATGATACTGAACTACTTTCTATAAAAAAATATCAAAAATCGATAAAAGTTTTTCGTCCTCTCATATAAAACCCGCTTGGCTGAGCGCTGATTTGTATGGGAAGGCGATTTTTTATTTTCGTTAATTGTTTTTATAGAAAGTAGTTTAGTATCATGGACTGAACTTGCTCCAAAAATTTTGCTGGTGGTTAAAAAGTCAGCCTGTATGTATGTGACGAAAAATTTCGCCACGAGTGAGATTCGAGCTCACGCCCCTCACGCAGCTCACGCCAACATGTAGGTATTGTACGTGCACTACCGATTGTGCTACCTATGACTTCGAATCACCCTGACGAATTTCTTCATCACATATTCTTAATTAAGATACCTATGTGGAATGTGTAACGCATCGTAATTAACTAGTAACATGTATTTTTGTTTCATCTACCATGCATATAAATGGACACCCAGGACCGCATGGTAAGTAGCAAAATCACAAAATTACGAATAGTATCATTTCAGTATAACATTCATTTTAAAATACTGTTTGAACAGTTTGTATTGCGCTAAATTTATTTGTTTTCATGCTGCAAGGACCTCTTGAAGAATTATTTGGTAAGTGGGGAAACTTTGAGCGAAGTTAAAGGTGTTGGTCGCTTATAAATGTGCTTTATTTTACGCTGTTGTTAAGGAACAATGGAAATGGAAAATTTGCAGATTTTGTTTTTGAATTGTGTTACGAAAAGAAGGTTGAAGGTCTTGAAGGCTTCTGTTTTTCCTACTTTCCACAGTTGTTTTGGTCTTGTATGGTTTCTTATGAACACCTAAAGCGTCTTTGTGTTTTGTTACATAAACATTTTCTATTGAAAGGACACAATGGCGGCAGGTGGCGGTGGTGCCACTCCTGAGGAGCAAGCGATGGAAATCGCTGAAGATATCCTAAAGCGATTGCCCGCTAAGATCCTGTCAGGCCCGTCGCACGAGGGCGACATCAAGCCTGCAGACATGACGCCCATGTCCATCGTGGTCATACAGGAGGCTGCCAGATATGATCGACTCGTCAACATTGTGAGGAGCAGCGCTAGGGCCGTTATTGGAGCCGTGCAAGGTACCACCAGGGAATAGACCTAGGATTTTCTACAGCTGAAATTAAGGAATACCTTTTTAAATATGATAAATTGTCTGTGATAAAAAGATAAAAAAGGGCCTCTCCTGCGGACGAAGAGCCGTAGAGGTGTCAGACTTTCCTTATTTCCTCACTAATCATTTGTGTGCGATTAAGCAGTGGTAATATGTACTTTCAATTTACGCATACTTGCTAGTTTGAAAACGGGGCCGATTTACTGATACAGGGGCCTAAATTCACTGAGGCCACTCACACTGTATTACTCAGCCAACCATTTTAATAATTTTAATACTTGTAAGCAATTTTAACAGTAGGGGGAGTTCAAAAGACACGTATCCAGGGCCGTTAAATAATTTTTGAAAAAAATACAGGCGTGAGCGTGCTGAACGACATCACGGAGGAGGTGCTGACGTCCATGGTCCGCGGCCGCATCCCCGCGCTGTGGGCCGGCAAGAGCTATCCATCGCTCAAGCCGCTCGCTGCCTACTTCGATGATTTGCTGGCGAGACTCGCGTTCCTGCAGGTACCATTCTGTCATTTGTATTTCTGTGTGATTTGTCTCTATATATGTATTTATTTATAGATTGTTGCTGTACATGTAGCTTTCAGTATTCTATTGAGCATCAGCTCTTTATATCAGCAGAATAAAGTAAATAAACTGGTTCGGGGAAGACGGTTCGATCCATGCTGGTCGTACCTGCTTTTTATCATATGTTGGATATATATGATTATAACGTGATCTGCAACTCTACTGTAAGATGTACATTGTGAAATAAACAAAAAAGACAAATCACACTGATTGAGCTAGCCCCAAAGTAAGTTTAAACTTGTGCTATGGGATTCTAACTCAACGATACTA
Organism: Acrobasis repandana; assembly: GCA_963576875.1. NCBI lineage: Eukaryota > Metazoa > Arthropoda > Insecta > Lepidoptera > Pyralidae > Acrobasis > Acrobasis repandana. The sequence continues at coordinate 19,088,666 of OY756216.1, forward strand.
TATTTTATAATAAACACATAAAGATAAACCCCAAGACCCTTTCTGGGAATCGAACCTAGAACCTCTGAGTAATGGACTAGCGTTTTAACCAATACACCAAGGAGGTCGTCAAAATTTCGTGTAAAATATATACTTTTTTGTATTTTACCTACATAAATAAATACTCGCAATGACTGGCCTTTGTCTATTTAGCACTGGCATCAGCATGGGCCTCCGCTGGTGTTCTGGCTGTCGGGCTTCTACTTCCCGCAGGCCTTCCTCACGGCCGCCCAGCAGAGCTACGCCAGGAAGTACAAGATTCCTATCGATCAGCTCGCATTCCACTACGAGGTGAGTGGACTAACTATCTTACCTTCTTCGGTATTTCCAGCATTATTTTTGTTTTTTGGCATCTAAACTATCGGCCGTGTGTTAAGTGGTGAGTAGTGGCAGCGTAGTTAGAAGCTGGTAAGGTCCCGGTTATCATCATTAGACGGCTGTCGTCAAGCTTAGATGTCTTTGGGAAGCTTGACACCAGTGTTGGCAACTTACACTCACGAAAAACAAACGAAGGTAAGAAGCGTAAAAATTGACACCACCCCTTTTTTTCCCACGATTGTCGTAGGTTTAGTTAATAGAGAACTGGTAACAGAGTTCTCTGGGCAACGACTTCATACCATGTGCATTGTGCAATCATCAACCCACCTAGCGTGATGGATAAGTTGTTCAGTATCATGAACTTAAATAAAGCCTTAAAATGGTTTCAGTTTATTTTGTTAAAAGCTATACATTATAATAAGTACTTTGGGAACCGCTCCAACGATTTTCATGAAATTTCTTATCTAGGGCAGGGCCGGATTAACATATGTCGGGAGCCCATGGCAACCCACGGGAAATGTATGGGCGGGAGAAACAGAATGGCTCGCTAAAAAAAATTATGATTTACCTAAACCGTTGGGCCCGTAGTCAATGCGGGGCCCGTAGGCAGTTGCCTAATCCGCCTTATGTTCTTAGTTTATAACCCGGCACTGATCTAGAGAGATTCGATCGGTCTGGCTAAGTTTAGTGTTTAGAGAAGTTTTCTCCAAGTTTTTAATGGAGTAGAGCTCGGTTACCAACGTACTAATAATATTAGGTCCTTACATATGAAATTGCCGTTCAGTATCAAAAAAGTGAAACAAGTTTTTTTTAATGAAATTATTATTTAATCAATCGAAGTATGCGCTGTTGTTATCGATACACTTCCGCCATTTTATAGGCAGATCATTGATACCTTTGGAAAAAAAATCCTGGGAGCGAGAGTCTATGAACTGTTTAAAAAAGTGAAAGTTGAAAAAAGTGGTAATCGGTTGGGGCAAGATCTGGAGAGTATGGTGGGTGACGCAGAGGTTCCAGTCGCAGCTCCTCTAACTTGGCGATCGTTTGATGTGCAGTGTGTGGTCTAGCGTTATCCTGAAGGAGCAGTGGGCTAGAGCAATTCATCAGTCTCGGTTGTTTAATGGCGAGCTTTTCCATCATTGCTTGCAATTGTTGGCAATACAAGTCTGCAGTAATCGTCTGGCCTGATCTCAAGAAGCTGTAGTGGATAACACCAGCACTGGTCCACCAAACACTAACCAGAATCTTCTTTTTGGTCAGTTTTCGCTTAGGGCAAGGTTTTGCCGGTTCTCCAAGGTCAAGCCATTGTGATGATCGCTTCCGATTGTCGTACAGGATCCATTTCTCATCACAAGTCACGATACGGTTCAAAATCCCCTCATTATTGTGGCAATTAAGCAAAGAAACGCAGCACGCAACGCGTGTTTGTTGGTTTGCTTCAGTCAATTCGTGCGGTACCCACTTTTCGAGTTTTTAAATTTTTCCGAATTGGCGCAAGTGGATAAGCATCGTTTTGTCACTTACGCCGAAGGCTGCTGCTAATTCAGAAGTGGTTTGAGATGGATCCGCTTCCACTATCGCCTTCAATTCTTCGTTATTCACTTGAGTATCAGGTCGTCCACGAGGCTCATTGTGTAAATCGAAATTTCCAGAACGGAAACGTTGAAACCAAAAACGCACCGTTCGTTCGTTAGCGGTGCCTGGTCCATACACGTCGTTAATTCTTCGAGTCGTTTCTGCCACGGTGGAACTCGTATTCGTAAATACCGCGAATTTTCAATTTGTCCATAGTTGTTGTTATAGCAATGTTGAAACTCAAACAAATGATGTTAAAACAAATGAAATACGAATTTTAAAACAATATTTTTCTGGCTTTATTTCGAAATAAATTTTAATTTGGGATTCCTAATGAAACGCAAGATATTTGATTTTAAAGTTGCCAGTTTTGAAAATCGGCAATTATAATATATAAACCTACATTACCACTGACTCACTGACTGATTGACATAGTTGTTTGACCTGTTCCCGGGTGGGTGGGGTAATGATTGATGTATGGTCGTGTAGAGGATGCTCCAGTAAGTACCAGAAAAATCTGACATTTTGAAGATCATCAGATCTTAATGTGGACGAGGTACAGCCTGCAAAAACGGTTAGGGGTGTGATTTTTTTGTCAAAATGTAGGGGGTTATAACCAATTTGACGACTGTCATTTGTTTTTTGATTTTTTTCAAAATCCAAGATGGCCGCCATACAAGGACAATTTCCGAGTGTGTACAAGCGAAAGCGAGGCCGCAGGCCGAGCTGCGTTCCGAGGGTGACGCCCGAGCCCCTCTTGACCTCCCCCCTTCCCCCAGGACCCCCCCCCCCTGTGTCTTTGCGAAGTCAGAGGCCAAAGGCCAAAAACAGACCTCTTCCGCGAGGCCGTAGGCCGAGCTGCGTGGCGAGGGCAAGGCCCGAGCCCCTCCTGACCTCCCCTCTCCCCCAGAACCCCCCCCCAAGTCACTAAGCGAAGCCTGAGGCCGAAGGCCGAAGGCTGAGATGTTTCGCGAGGCCGCAGGCCGAGCTGCGTGGCGAGGCCGTAGGCCGAGCCACTCCCACCAAGCGATAAGCGTTTTTTTTTAAATTTTCCAAGATGGCCGCCAGTAGTCGACTGCGTCCGATTTGAGTGAAATTCAGTATGCAAGGGTTTTTTGAATCGCGGAATCCAAATCTGACATTTTTTTTGGAATCCAAGATGGCGTCTGGATTTTAGAATTTAAACTTTATTCATTCATAACGTCCTACTGAAACATCGAAGGGGTCTGAAATTTTGTATGCTGGGGTAAAGCACCCCGCAAAACTCAAAACTGCAATCCATATCTGATTCCAAGATGGCAGCCCGTATACGTTTTTTTTTTTACACTGACTTTAGCACCTTACCTATTCTCTCAACTGGAAATAAGATTCCAACCAACTTCAACAGCTGCACGAAAAACCGCGGGCTGCTTGCAGCCCGCGCAGCGCCCGAAAAGCTAGTTATTATAATATAAAAAGCTAGTTATAATATATAAACCTACATTACCACTGACTGACTCACTGATTGACATAGTTGTTTGACCTGTTCCCGTGTGGGTGGGGTAATGATTGATGTATGGTCGTGTAGAAGGTGCTTCAGTGAGTACCAGAAAAATCGGAAATGTTGAAGATCATCAGATCCTAATGTGGAAGGGGTGCGGCCTGCAAAAACAGTTTGGGTTAGGGGTGTGATTTTTTTTCCAAAATGTAGGAGGTTGTAAGCAATTTGACAACTATCATTTGTTTTTTGGACAAGGACAATTTCCAGGTGTGTACCGCGAGACCGTAGGTCGAGCGGAAAGCGAGGCCGCAGGCCGAGCTGCGTTCCGAGGGTGACGCCCGAGCCCCTATTGATCTCCCCCCTTCCCCCTCCCCCCAGAACCCCCCCCAAGTCACTAAGTGAAGCCAGAGGCCAAAGGCCGAAAACTAAGCTCTCCGCGAGGCCGAAGCCCGAGCCCCTCCTGACCTACCCCCCCCCAGAAACCCCTCCCCCAAGTCACTAAGCGAAGCCTGAGGCCGAAGGCCGAAGGCTGAGCTCTTCCGCGAGGCCGCAGGCCGAGCTGCGTGGCGAGGCCGTAGGCCGAGCCACTCCCACCAAGCGACAAGCGTTTTTTTTTAAATTTTCCAAGATGGCCGCCAATAGTCGACTGCGTCCGATTTGAGTGAAATTCAGAATGCAAGGGTTTTCTGCGTCACAGAATCCAAATCTCACATTTTTTTTGGAATCCAAGATGGCGTCTGGATTTTAATTTTTTTAACTTTATTCGTTCATAACGTCCTACTTAAACAAAGATGGGGTCTGAAATTTTGTATGCTGGGGTAAAGCACCCCGCGGTATTCAAAACTGCAAACAAAATTTGATTCTAAGATGGCGGCCCGTATACGTTTTTATTTTTTTTATACTGACTTTAGCACCTTACCTATTCTCTCAACTGGAAATAAGATTCCAACAACTTCAACAGCTGCACGAAAAACCGCGGGCTGCTTGCAGCCCGCGCAGCGCCCGAAAAGCTAGTTTCATATGTAAGGACCTAATAATCAGAAGGTAAGATATTATAGGCCTCCCTTTTTTGTTGCGTTTTTTTTTACAATGCTGTGCCAGTCTCATCAACTGCTTTCGTCAACCTCACAATATCATCTGACGAGCAATAAAAGGGAGGCCTATACCCAGCAGTGGTTGATGTGGGCTAAAAATGATGTAGTAATGTTATAGGTACAACGTGAATGGAACCTGACGGAAGCCCCACCCGAGGGCGTGTACGTTAAAGGCCTGTTCATGGAGGGCGCCCGATGGAACAACGACGTCTACATCATCGACGAGTCCTATCCCAAGATCCTGTACGACGAATTCCCACCGGTGAGTACCTAGAATACTGGGGAGTTAGTTCTGCGAGGCCCTTTGGCTAGTAAAAAAATAAGCCTTCAGACGCGAGGCGTCTTAAAAAACAAGGTTACACATGCGAGGTCCTGCAGACTGCGAGGCCGTGGGTGGTGGCCCACACCGCTCACGCCTACGCCGCCTCTGCTAGAATATCTGGTGATATTCTAGCAGAGGCGGCGTAGGCGTGGCGTGTTAACTATACATATCGTCAACAAGTAGAACCTTCTTTACGAAGCTTGAAGAATACGAATAAAGAGATATCTATCTTAATGTACTCGTAGACCATATTTCCAAAGACAGTTTTATTTCTACAGGTGTGGCTAATCCCACTGAAGCGTGAAGATATCCCTCAAGATATATTTTACAACTGCCCACTGTACAAAACGGGCGACCGCCGGGGGGTCTTATCCACTACTGGGCATTCCACCAACTACATTCTATTCATGCGGCTGCCCACCAAAGAGGACCCAGACCACTGGATCATGAGGGGAGTAGCTCTTCTCACACAGCTGCCATTCTAATAAAACTGCTTTGGTTAATAGTTTTTTTTAACTTAAGATTTTCTATGGCAATAGCACACGGTGTCATTACAATTTCTTGCAATACTAATAGCACCTTTATTAGCTTTCGCTTTATTATATTCAACTTTTTTATATAGTAGATATCTATAGTGTTAAAAATCTGAAATCGTGCTAAAAACTAAAACGATCAATGAAAAGAGATTATTTAGCTGACGCGACAATGCAAGTTAATTTATTTGACCCAATAAGTTATCTAATTGATGTGATCTAGATAGAAATTGATGGTCGTTATGTAAAAGTTGTTATTTACTACGAGTTAGTACCGCGAACATATTTCACTCTACGTTCACTCTAAGTCATCTAACAACTCGCAAATAGCTTTTCGTAACGTGGGTGGTGGAGGAGTTAGCACGCGGTTTGGTAAACTGTGCATTTCAAATAGTCAGATGATTTTTAATAGAATATGAAATGTTTGGGTAGATACAAGCATAAATCATGTCGCTGAAATAATTTATTGCAATCACATAAATCGAGGATTAATAAAATAGATATACATTCGTGTTTTATACAGATATTCTTACCTTATGGTAACTATTTATATCTAGATGATTTTCTTACGTAGTAATTAATGGCTATTATTTATTTTAATTATGTTCAACTCTAGTCAATATGTTAACAATTTAATTTAATTCTAACTTATAATTGTTACTGTTAGTTTTAATTTTATTCTATATTTTCAATAAATTACATTTCCTAGAAAGCCAACTTCTTTATTTTTCTAAATATACCTACCTACTTACATACCTAGGATTTATATTTGAAGTAACTATTTATCTGGTTTTAAATTACGCGCAATTTTATATAATTGCTTCTGCGCGTTAGGTTGATCAGGTATTTGATATGCGTAGATAGATATTCTATAGAACTGAAAGAAGCCGTGTTGGTGTAGGTAAGTAAGTACCTGATATTTGAAGTTTATAATAATTTCATTAAATTCTTCTTTTTCTTTGCGTGTCGATGGTTTTTTTTTTGTCTATATTACGTCAGCCCAGTAGAGAGCCACTTCGACGGCATTATCATTAGCCGCAAGTAGATCTTCCAGGGTGCAGGTGGTAGGGCACCCGGGACAGGAAAGTAGGTGTACCATAATTTCATCAAATTAAGATTGATTTATGAAAAAATCTGCTGTCAGTTATCCGTGTTCGCTTCAATTGTGCATACTGCGTAGATGTTCAGATTTTCTCGTTTGTTATTTTTCCATTGCCGCTTTTTGGGAGGGAAGTTTGTTTATTCCCAGAGGTGATGCGATCATCTCCTACTTTGAGAGCACGAACAATTTACATAAGCAATTATTTGATTTTTTTTTATTAAAACATAGGAAGTAGGTATCTTATCTATATCTTTTACCATATATGGAGATGGTGACTTCTCCTGAATGAATCTAAAGCAGGAATCAAAGTGGAATGAGTCAACATATGAATTATGGAATGTCATGAATTGAAATTTGGAATGAAATTAAGTTTCGAAAAGCGAACATAATGAGATGATGAAGAATTGAGGTGGATAGCAATATGCACCATGAAGGTCACATGGAGCATCGTTACAAGAACGCTTTTCACCGCCATTCATGAGACAAAAAGGGCTATAAAGATAATCATAAAATCAAACTTTTGGGTGAAACTTACCATTTCCCACAAACTTAAAGGGTTCGGCGAAAATTTAACGGAAAAATGCCTCCTAATAAATGACTTTCTGTTTGTCTTTTGTTTTGGGCGTCATTCGCATCTTGCTTATAGATGGATCTCAACAAAGAAAAGCAAAGCAAAAGAAAATGACAGTTTACTATGGGAACAAGGTCAATGTCATGTCGGCGCGTTCGTAGTTTTACATTGGGCGAAGGGACCGCAGCCGTCGTTACTCGTCAACGTTACGAGTGCGGTGACTCCGCTTTTCGGCGCATTACGCTGCCCTGTCATTTAGCACGAAAAAGCTCGCATCCCAGATACGGCATGTATTAAATAAGCGAGTAGTGGGTCGGCTACCCGGCGGGCGGGGGGGCGTAGTACGGGAGGCACTCGGTCTGGCGCGGCGTCGCCCCGGTAACGCGAGATATTGATCTGCGCGCGCCGCCCCGCGCAGCATCCCGCCCGCGCCCGCGCCCTTTCCCCGCCGCACGCGCGCCCTTGATTCTGCCGCTCGACCGCCGCCACCACCGACTCACACCGTACCACCCCCTCGCAAATACTTATTACATTTCGCACTACATACTACACATAATCCGATGAAAAAAATTCACTCATACTGAAGCACCACGCAAATCTGCTCGGTTTGATAGCAATGAGAGACGGTACTCGTTTTACCTACGTTTCTGCTTTTAGTTCTAGTTTTAGTAAATCGGTTTGTGAATACATAGTGCATTAATTTATGGTATTTGCTTTTCCTGCTGTTTGTACATATGATTGAGTGGAGCTAGTATGGCAACCTAATTATTCCGTTTCCTCATGCGAATGTTACAGAATAGCTTCATGCATGAGTAGCACGCTAATTGAATCTGTCGGGAGTGCATTATACCGTGTGTAGAATGCAGGGCAGCCCGTAATATAATTTATGTCGGGGTGGGACGCGGAAAGCGCGCGTACCGCAAGTCTGACAGTCACAAGTTTGGCACTGGCCCGGGTGGCCCGTCTTTCAGGGTGCGCCCGCGCATTTTTTTATAATATGCATTTCAAAAAAGTGGATATCTTCTATGCTCGTAGAGCCTGTGATAATAAAGATATTTTGAATTGAATTGAATTTGAATTGAATTGGAGCAAGGAATAATATATATATCCCAGATTTGAAAAAGATTTCGACGTTCACATTGTGAGATCATTGCAACTTTTTTTTCATGATCCTGCATTGTTTCAATTATATAACGTCTAACAAAATATACTGAAACTATTTTATTGGTAGATTCAGTCCATGATACTGAACAACTTTCCCCAAGGAACATGTTGAAATATGAAAAATAATTTTTGGCTTAACTCGGATCAGCTGATCGGTCAACTTGTATGGGAATTCAAAAATTATTTTTCATATTTCGGTATATGTTCCTTGGGGAAAGTTGTTCAGTGTCATGGACTGAGTCCACCCTTAATATAGTTTCAGTATATTTTGTTAGACCCTGTATATACGTTACTCATAACGTAGTAACATAAACTTATACTATTGTTTTGGATTTGTTTTGTATTTTGTACATGTACCTATGTTCCTGATTCTCTAAGAACTTATTCTGATTGTACATACTTTTAATAATAGGGTTGCTACTCTCAAATAATAGGCTTAGAATTAGGTAATCGCTTAATATGAGATTAACTTCTATGTGTAAAACTCTGCTATTTATTAAAGATTCTAAAATGTGTTTTTAAAAATATTTAAAATGATTTCATCTTGTATTACACCCGGCTCAGTGTACCAATGTTTAAAGATTAATTACGCTTTACCAAGTTTAATATGGTTTTTGTCTCCAAATATAATTCATTTTATTGCCATCCCCTCCGCACGATCTCTGGTACCTCTGGTAACGCTCTCACGGTTCAATATCCAATTTCCACGTTGCCATGGTGAGAGACGATTCAAATGAGATCCACCGTCACGCTACAACAAACCTATTGTGTTCGAGCTACGCCAGCACTGTATCACACAGGTATCGGGCTCCAATTAAATTTATGTACTTACCAAACACGCCTTTGTACGTGATATTTCATTTTAAGCAAGTGTTTCCAATTATTACAACCAACTGAATGTGTTTGTAATAAGTTGTGTCAACAGCACACTGATACGTGTTGTCTCTCATTGTTAACCCTCCAGTGTTTTTATTCGTTTTACATTTAAAATATACTGTTGGGCGAATAAAATTCCCGCGAGCTAACTCTCGTCGGTGGAGAGCGCACGAGAGGCTGTTATATTAAAATGCAGGCGTAGCAAGCATTATCATCAGCATGGGAGGCGCGTCGGCTGCGAGCTTTAAACTCTGCTTCAATTTTCAGGTCGTGAGCAAATAGTTAAAAAAAGTCTGTCCCGCCGCGCCTTCGCAGCTATTAGGATTTAATTAAAACACAGCACTTACATCTCGCTGCTCAGTCTGCTTACGCATCATCAGCGAGATAAAACGATATGTCAGTACGTACACGTACGTAGTCTCGAAATCGAATACTCGGCATTCCCCCTTATTAAAATGAACACTCAACGGTCATGGCGATCTGTCCTCGATGTATTTTTGTCCTTGTTTTTAATAACCTTTCCTTTGAAGTCTGCAGCTAGACAGGTAGTACTAAAAGCAATCATATAAAATTGCACAGCCCTATATAATTTGCTGGGGCGTATTGCGAAGGGGGCTGGTCAAAGTTTAGACTGTCTGATCCGATAAAAGCTTGTAGCGGATCTGTATTTAAACGAGCTATTTTCGGTGGCTTGTAGCCGGGGCTCGGGACGTGCAGTATGTGCAGCCGTCGGCCGATCGCTTATTGGTATTGGAAATAAGTACCTAAAGCCTTTCAGGCGGCAAGCGCCGGCGGCGGCCTTCCAATTTTAATGTTATGTAAGTGAACCGAATTAATTCGCACTGCGCCCGCCTTGCTCCGCTCCGCCCCGCACCGCACCGCAGCCGGCTAGTTCAAACATTCGCTCGCCATCCAATTTCGAATAAATATTGCTTTTTAACTGTGTAATGAGAGTTGCGGTCGATCTGCTGTAATTAAAAAGCTCGTTCAGACGGAAAATGTGGTTTTGGATTCAAAATTTAAATATATCTGTTCGGCTGATGAATCAAAGCGTAGATTACATTTAACATAAGTGCCTAGGTAAATTTGACACTGATTTATTATATGTTTATATTTATATTGATAGATACGTTTTAACTATACGAATACGTACATTATTAACGTGTATACTTAGGTACCAATGATACATAAAAATGTATTAGCACAATATCAAGCAATCTCTACCAGACAACCGGTTGGATACGAATGCAAAAAAAGAAATGTTATTGAGAGAAAAAAAATACAAATTAACTGTAAACTAAATCGCAAATTTAACATAGCCTAGTTACCATTTTAATGTAAGACTGATTTATTTTGTAACATATACATACGTCGTTATCAATATTTACTAAGGCATTTAAATTTTCTCTTCAGGAAAGAACTAATAAAAATAAAACGAGAAAATAACATAAAAAGCTTCACAAGAACTCTTACGGAAAATAAATTCCTTTGCGAAACCCATTGAACCACGAACGACAAATGTAATGAATGAACACGCTTCAAATGAGCTTATATTTTTGTGTGCACAAAGTGAAGGAGACGCGTACGAGGCTTTGTAATAAAGATGTATTGAAGTAGGATAACAAATGTCTTATACTGATATGGTTTATCTTTGGCTCGCAGCCACACTAACTACTAAAGATAAAGAAAATACTGTCTGCGACAAAAAAATCCCATGCTTTGTGTTTCTGTCTTCCTATGTTAAAATATATTGACTAAAAACGAGAAAATGTTTCTGTTCACAATTTCTTCTAGTGGCTTCAAACATAAATTCAGTACACAAGTCATTCAGAAAATCAGCCCGTATTGACGGCATCCATATTGATGGAATGGATTTTCAGCTGAAAACCTTTGTAAGAGAAAAACAATTTGGCACCACAGGGTAGATATAGCATTTTGTTTATGGGTCCTCCATCCAATAGCTAATTCAAAGACGATAGTGCGAACGACGTGCTCATTACGAGAAGTCTATTCAACGCCTTCGTCGCTGCAGTTTCTAATTAGTCCGATTTGTTAGCAAAATAAAAAAGAGTTTCTTACTCTTTCAAACTTTAAGCTTAACTGTTTGCTAATGGTCTCGGGAAGTGTGAAAACTTTTATAAAAGATGTGCAGATTAATTAATAGGATAGATCTTTTTGCGTTTATTGGACTAACAAGCAACTTTGTTATCAAGTTTTAATGATACGAATTGCAAACTAGCTTACAAATTGTTTCTACAAATTCTTCTCGAATTGCTGTCTACAAATACAAATTATATTTTAACCATTGTGGGTTTAGTCTATGATCTATTTTTCAATAGTATTTAGTTTTGTTAGAAAAAAATGTAATCTAACTTAGTTGCTTCAATAGAGGTCAATTCATGATTGGATTAAAAGATTTTTACTATCTACTAATCAGCATCTAGGTATATTGGAACCTTAAGGTCTGCTCACAACGTGCTCAAAAAGGAACCTTCTGCAAGCATCGATCGGACTTGTCAAATATCCTGCCAGATCAGAAGTCAGCCCTGAGATTTCAATAAAAGTGAGTTTGGAACCCTATACCAGTAAATTGGCCCTGTTTTCATACTAGTTGATATGCGAAAACTGAAAGTACATACTAACACTACTTAACCACACACAAATGATTAATGAGGTCTGGCCCCCTGCGGCTCTTGGTCCTTAAGAAAAATATTATTTTCTCTAAATGAACGAGTACTTTACGAGTGAATGTCACCTCATCTTGGCCCTGCCTCGACAAGATCACTTCCCATAATCCTCAAGATCCAGTGAATACTCCATCTAGCAGATCGGCGAAAATCACGATCCATTCTGCATAATACTTGTTCATCATCGCTAATGTGTGAATCATTGTTTAATTGAAGGGTGCGGGGGTGCGGGGGGTGCGCATCGATCGTCTCGCGTCGCCATGACGACGCTCCCTCCCCACGCGTTCTCCCGATTCATTTGTAATCATTTGTTTCGCGGCCGCCGAGTAATGTTGGTCGTCAAACGCGCGAGTTTGATGGATCACCCCTGAGTTTATTGAGATACAAAGATAGGTACTATATTAAATTTATGTTAACTGATCTGTGTTTACATTACATTGTACCTATACATATGCTTATGTTCCTTCATATTGATTAGTGTTCATCATCATCATATCAGCCACAGGAAGTCCACTGCTGGAACTAGGCCCCCTTTTATGCTGCGCTTGCCGGTACGTGGCCGCCATTCGAGAACCTTTCTGTTTATACCTAGTTCGTTTTGTAGTATAATTAAAGTTACAAAATATAAAAAAATACATATGGAACATTATGATTATCATACATGTTTTTATTTTTAGTTCCACTCGATCGAGTTGAAACTTCACATACGTAAGTTGGGTAACGATGCAATATTATGGTACCAATGACCTGATCTTATGATGATTCCGGCGCGGTGGCCACGACATCTCTGTGATAAAACAACATAACGCCACCGAGTTTGGGCTCAATTGTTGCGTCTTGAAGAGCACTAAACTTTTTAGTTCATTGTTTTAGATAAAAGCTTCTTAAAATATTTTTTAAATAATCTTCCGCGCTGAAATCAAATCAGATCAAAAAACTTTTGAATGTACCAGCCGATTCTCTTCCTGTGCAGATCGTAAAAGCCAATCGAGGGAATGGGCGAAAATGCGAATCATGTTATTTATTTAATTTTTATTTTTCATGTTAATAGGCGATGCGGCTAGCAACCCATCACTATTTGATTCCTTTTTGCACCTTCTCGCCAACCATTACGTTGAAAGTGGCCTTTGAGTCTTGCGGCCCTAGGCTCTGTATGCTTAAAGCCGCAAGACTCAAAATGGCCTGCGTCTGCCCCATCTATACTAATATTATAAAGCGGAAGAGTTTGTTTGTTTGTTTGTTTAAACGCGCTAATCTCAGGAACTAATGGTCCGATTTGAAAAATTCTTTTTTTGTTGGGTAGTCCATTTATAGAGGAAGGCTTTAGGCTATATAACATAACGTTCCGACAACCACGCGAACGAAGTCGCGGGCACAGCTAGTAAGGGATAAAGACATAATAGTTTTAAAATAATAACTTTTTTATTAAAATCTTTACTAACTACAATGGTACAGAGGAAAGTTAAGATACCTGTGCCACCGCGCGCGATGCGCACTACGTGAGGTGGCACAGGTATCTTTACTTTCCTCTGTACCAAACATTGAACTTTACCTTCAATCAATCAATCTTTAATTCACAAAAGACTTTTCCTGTAGCCCCTTAATCATTGATCCACAGCCGCAGTCATGTCGGTTGTCAATCACGCAGGTTTGATGAATCGCCGCTGTGTATTATACTCTGATACACTGATACAAGATGTAGACGGCTTTAAAACTCGTTAAACTACTGTTATCCATGCTGAGTTTACATTGTACAGGATGTTACAAATTCTGCAAAATAATCCTCTAAAAGCATGCAAAAGCTTATACTTTGTTCGAAAAGAAATTTTGAAAAAGATAAAACATTAATAAAGAACCTCTGTAAGCTGATTGCTCAATTTGTGGAATAATTTATTTGTTACATGTGTTTTAAATATGGGTCATTCATCATCATCATCAGGTCTTTTTTAGTCTCCACTGCAGGAGCACGACCCTCTCTGTACTACCAGAGCCATACTTAGCCAGAGTAGTCAGACGTCATTAGTAACCTGAAATAAATTGATTTTATTTATTATTTATTTTTTGTAGGTTTATATGCGATATTTATGAATGTATATCATATAATATCATCGTGCAATATTATTGTTTTAGAGGTATTGTTCTTACCCCAAAAAATTGCTTTCTCAGCATCATCTCTTGAATGACTGGTAGAAAAAGACCCTGGTCTTATGTCCGCCATTTACCCACACTAGGTCCAGGATCGGGATATCAAAAACTGTGCATAAAACTGTGAAATTGTTACTTGTTAATAATCAAATATAATGCAATTAGCTTAACATTGTAGAACTTATGTCATCATCATCATCAGGTCATGTTTAGTCTCCACTGCAGGTGCACGACCCTCCCTGTACTACCAGAGCCATATTCTTAAGCCACAGCAGCCAGAGGATTTGGCCTACCCTCCCCACGCCAGCCAGACGGGTTGGAGCGGTCTCATTGATGTTTATGAGCTTTGTTTAGCTTGTGTTTTCTCAGTCGCCTTCTGCGACCTCAACGGGAAGAATTGGAGTAGTCTTATTCTACTCTGCAGGGTTACCATTTAGGACCAGAAAGATGAATTCTTAAAATGTTGACTTGTAATCAATCCGTAATAAGATCTAGCTTGACGTCAAGCTAAATATAGAAGTCCGGTGGTTATACCTCGTCTCCCAGTATAGCGCTCGTAAACATTCTGCCGTCGTCGGTGGTCGTCAAAGCGAGTTTAATAGCAGAGCACATAATATTCAGATACAAAGTCCGACCGATGTACACTTTATACGAGTGCTGCATTAAAATTCAGTTAACCAACCTATGTTTACATTGTATTTGTGTTATGATTTCCTCTTTGAGTTTGCTTTCGGGATAGTATTAGGATTTTTAAACTAGCGAGTTTTTAGAATTTTCTTGGACAATCTGGCATTTATATGTAAGTATGTATGAACGAGATGTTACACGATTTACTTAAGAGAAAAAATCTTATTATAAAGATTTAGTTTTGTTAAGTAAAATTATTTTTCGTCTTAGTTGGTCTGTTCAATGTTTTTGTGTACGACTTACTGGTGAAAACTTTATTGATTTTTGTACTGAATATTTTTTCTATGTGTATGTAATATAAAATTGTTTGTTTCAAAAATAAACTTGAGTAATTGAGTATTTCTCGTAGTACTTCTCTACTCTACTTACGAACTTCTAGTTATTTAAAGTCAAAATTAAACTCAAAAGTAAAATATTAAAAATACTTTTTAATTTTATTTCACTATTTATTCACGAGGTACTTTACAACAATATTTTGAATGCTACGATACCTGTCAGTAATGCATCTACATTATTCTACGGTACTACGACTTCTACTACGAGGATCTACGGCAGACAGATCGTGAAGCTACGAGCTTTCACAGTGGTACATCTACAATGTTCTACAGCGCCGCGAATGCTACGATGGCTCCTACGGCGTAGCGTAGCTACAGATACGTAGTGGAGCTACGAACAGCTTGCTGACTGAGTATAGTGTATGTCTACAATGTTATACGGCGCTATACAACTTGTGTGTGTCTGCGTGTGTATGTACATCAGCATTTTTTTACAGTTCCACGGCGTTACGACACCCGCTTTAAATGTCTACGGCGTACCTAAGGATAGGTTACGAGCATTTTAATAGGTATTACAATGTACGTCCTTTTTATTTCTGTTAGTAAAGTCGTTAATGCAGATCATGTTTTTTTGAGAGATACAGTACTTGTGTGTAATTTATTTACTATATACAAGCTGTAACAAAATATACTGAAATTATTTTAAGGCTGAATGCCGTCCATGGTTACTACATATATCCACAAAGAACTTATATCGAAATATGTAAAATAATATTTGGCCTCCCATACAAATTAACCAATCAGCTGAATTGAGTTTCTATGGACGAAAAAAAATATTTTTCATATTTCGATATATGCTTCTTAGGGAAAGTTTTTCAGTTCATCATACACTGAATTTACCCTTAAAATAGTTTCAGTATATTTTGTTAGACGTTATATATATGAAAACATCAAAGTAAAATTTTATTTTGATCATTCCATCATTTATATATACAAACGATTGATTGTAGAACCGTTTTCCGATATTCTTTCGACACCTGGCCGACAGTACGCTTGTACGCTACGTCCGACACAACATGTCGACCGTCATTATTCAAAAAATTTAAACCGCATTTAGCCACTTGTACACTATCATTATAACACTGCGAAAAACGGCCACTTTATGCAAATGTGCAAAGAAAAGCTTCACGTTCTCACTTTAAACTGTAAACAGTAGTTCATAAAATAGTTTGAAGGGTTATCTAGGGCATTACTAGAAAAATAAATAAATTATATCTCCGCATGTATCACCTTAAAGCTTTTCTACAGAGACACACAATATCCAAAACACGATTGAGCATTTATGGCTCGATAGAAAAAATCTAACTTGACGCCGTGTCGTATAGGGAGGTCAAAAGGATGGCTCAAGAGAGGGAGACATGGAAACTACTCCACCGACAAGAACGTAGTTCTTAAATTATAGATAGATAGGAAAAATCACAAAAGTTACGTGGGAAACAAATGTTTAGCCATGCCGCCTCCGCCGGGGCCTGGCAGACGTGGTAGACCCAAGAAATGCTGGCTTGATGTCGTCATGGATGATATGCG
This sequence comes from Acrobasis repandana, assembly GCA_963576875.1. NCBI lineage: Eukaryota > Metazoa > Arthropoda > Insecta > Lepidoptera > Pyralidae > Acrobasis > Acrobasis repandana. The sequence continues at coordinate 19,105,121 of OY756216.1, forward strand.
TGCCAATGGTCTTACAACCAAGAATGCTCAAGACCGTGCGAAGTGGAGAAGGAAAAGCCGGATAGTGGACCCCGGGCTTCGCAACGTTGCAGCTGCGGTTGCAACTGGGAATACGCTGAGATGAGAGAGAGAGAAAAAATCACAAACATTAAAAAATCCTATAAATGTTACAATTATACGAAGAGTGCTTGTAAGCACTCTTCAACAAGCCAAGAAAACATGTTTTCTTGGCTTATACATCTATACACATCGAAGCCTTTCTACAGAGTTTGAAAGGTTTTCCCAGTCTCGGCAAAATTTATTATAATTTTTATTAGCAACAATGGCAAGTCAAAAGCAAGGTAGCAGGTACGAGGAAATCTTTGTTCCCATCTCAAAGCATTTACAACATAGAAAAAGCTCGCTGGTAAAACGAAATAAAAATCAAAGGAGCATAATTAATCACAGTGGCATTCGATACTCGACAAAGAGAGCGCAACATAAAATATGCTCCGGGGCAAAGGGCGGATTGCGAGAGCAAACGAGGAAGGAGCAGAAGTGAGACCACATACAACAAAGGCATATTTATTGCACAATTTTTTACAACTACTTCTTCCTCCTCACCTTACTGCACTTTACGTAGGGTTGGGACAGCATGTGGAAAAAGTTTGGCTAAAAAATTTTACGGCCACCTGCCCACCCCAATTCTTCTTGGGCATGCATTCGTGCAAAAAGATTTACAACCGGCCGCTGCCCGTTGATGTTGGGCGGCGTTTTTGGGAATGCAGTTGTTGCACAACATGTTATTAGTTTCGTTTGCACCATTAATGGTCCTAAACAATGGTGCAAATGAGACTAAACTATTTTTATTACTATTCCAGCAAAAAAATCTATTTCTTCCCGCGCAGATCGAAAAAGCTAAATCGAAGGCGAGAATCTGAATCGTAATAATAGGCGATGCGGCTACACTGCTAAAAATTATGTAATTTTACATGCAAAAATTTTTTGTAATTTTACATAAACCTGTAAAATTTCCAAAAAATTGGGAAATTTACGGAAAAATATTAAATTTTACATAATTGTTGCCATGTTGTAGGGCAAAAATCTTGAGATACAGTGAATTAGCAATGCGGCTTTTAGCAACTCGTCACTATTTTGACTCCCTTAAAACCTCGCCCACGATCACCTGTTGGTGTTACAGGTCCTTGACTCTGTCAAGCCTTGCTTGTTAGAGACGAAGACGTGATTAGTATGTAAATATGTATATATCCTACATCTGTCAACGTAACTGACAGCAAGTATTCTATATGAAAATGATGTACTGATATTCGTGCTTTGTTCCCACTGAAAGCGAGGGTTACGTTTCTTCGCGCGCGCAGACCTGTCTAGATTAATACCTTGCTTCAAAGACCTGAAGTACTATTTTTCAACGAAGGAGTCAGTGAAACACGAATCGTGTAGTTTTCCAACTCACCGTCGCGTTCCGACGCATTGCATCGTATTTTTAAAACCGTCATGTCAGCGATAAGTAATATTTTTTTACGCAGAAAATATCATAAATTTGTCAATGGTTTGCTAAACATATTTTCAACATAAACAAAAAAGGTGCCGTAAAACGGTCATATTCTCCATGAATGGTCAAGACACGAGATATTGAACGTATTAATTACTAGCTCTTTGGGTCAAGATCGCTCATGCAAATCCTTCGCGTACGACCGATTCAAAATAAAGACGAGCGTTTTCGTTTTGGAAACGTATGCAAAGCATTCGTAATGTGACTCCCGATTTCAAAGATCTCCTAGTTCTTTACCTTTACTCTCAGTATTTGTGGGTCGGGCGAGTGTCGGGTTTTCTCAAATAATTTTAATAGATGTCCGGTGAGGTGGGGGGTGGTGTTGGGAGGGGAGGGGGTGGCGTGGGTCGCGAAATGAGATTTCCTCTCCTTTGAGCGGCGCGCACGGCCGCTGTGACCGCGACACCGTCCTGAATCATAACCAGGGACCTTAGCTGTCAATGGAGTCTACGTAAGTTTTTAACATATTTTGCGCTGTTGGTCTGGGAGATTTTTTTTCCTAGCCATTCAGGTCCCATAGTTTCCAGGCAAAGGCCTCCCTTTGTTGTTTCCAGCTACTACGATCTTTAGCTATTAACTTCTTTTCAATCCTTGGCAAAAGCAGACGACCTGAGAGAAAATAAATGACTCCTTCTTTTAACCTAAGAGCTTGCTTGTCAGTGGAGTTAAGTGAAGATGCCTCTATTCCTCTCTTCCCTCTGCCATCTTTTTAATGTCTTGAATCTTACTCCTAACCCTTCCTTTCTTCCCACACAGATCATAAAATCCAATCGAGGAAATGGGCAAAAATCTCGAGGATTCATACTATCACGTCTTTAATCTTTACGGGGTGAGCCGTAAGTCGCAAGACCCACGTATCGTAGGACCACGGGGCTATGATGGGAAAACGGGAATCTGAAATAGTATACAAGCTGCTTTCTCCATTATCATACGTTTTGTTAGTCTTGATTCGTCATATCAGCCACAGGTAATCTATACTGCTGGACACAGGCCTCCCCCAAGGATTTCTAAAACGACTGATCGGAAGCGGCCTGCATCCAGCGTTTTTCTGCCACCTTGCTAAGATCGTCCGACCATCGTGGGTATCCTATACCAGTCCTAACTTTCAATTTCAAAGGAATTTTAAACTTTTTAATTTCTTTTTTGAGCTGAAACCTCCATTCTTTCCTGCTCTTTGATCATAACCCTCATATATCAACGTTTCAGGCGCGACTACTGCGCGTACGTGCTTTATTTCGTCGTTTAACTCTATTCAGATGTACACGCTTTTTGTGAACGTAAAAAATATCGGCAAGAAAACGGTGCTATTTAGCTATATTTATGACTCCCTGCTATTGCTGGCGACGTCGCTTATTTATTGCGTGTTTTATTATAGAATATTAAGTATTTTTAAATGAGAGTTTTATATCATTTTATACTTTAATAAATTAATAACAAAATAACATTCAATTATGTAATTTAATAACTAAAAACTTGATTTAAATACATATGCACGGGAAGATGACGTTTTCGTATGAAAATGCGCATTATTTTTCTCACAAATTCTTACATATTTCGCTCTTTTTTTCCACATTTTTAAAAAGAAAATTAGAAAAAAATATTTCTGTTTTCGGAGGGTGGAGGGTGGAGGAAGGGACAAGAGGGTTTTTGTGAGTTTAATACAGATACAGATACATTTTCACGTCTTTATCCCTAGCGAAGTAGTCAGAGACTAGGGCTGTGACACCCAAAGGCCACGCTTAGTGAGATGACGGGCGTACAGATGAAAAAAACAAAAAAAAAACCATTTAACATTCAATTTATACTCAAAAAATATATCAATGCAATAAAAGATATGTTTGTGCTTCGACCAGTAGTAATAGGTACATACTCGTATACATAGTTCTTTAGATTAAATTAAATTTTAAACTCAATTTGATTATAAATCCTTTTGCGTTACTAAACAAAATGTATATACAATCACAACACACAGGATAAACATCAATATGTAAAATAATTGAATGAACAACAATCACATTCATTTATCTGAAGAACAAGGCATTGTTGAACCGAAACAACGAAATTGGTGAAAAAACAGCCGAACTCAAGACAAAGGCTGCGAGTGGTGTTTCAGTGAAATTGGAGAGCTTCAGCGGCTCTTGATTTTGATTTCATCGCAGCCGCTGAAATATTGCGCTTGTTTGCCGAAACATTTTATTATCCCGCGGGGTAAACGAAGGCTGATTTTCTTTTTATAAAAAATGTATTAAGTATAGTTTGATACACACACATTTATACAGAATGTACCTGCTGCTTCTCTTTCCGCGCGGATCGTAAAAGCCGATCAAAGGAATGGGCGAGAACCTGAATCATGTCAATAGGCGATTACTAATTTGGTTCATTTTTTCCACCTTCACACCAAACGTGGCCTGTGGGCCAAATAGTTATAAGCTTTGTCTATACCGTTAAGTATAAAGACGTAACTGTAGTTAAAAGCTTGATAAGACTTATATACCTATTTCTGTTTTTATGACCAAAGTAAACAAATTTTCACGATTAATATAAAAAGAGTAAGTCTCTAAATTAGAATCCTAAAATACGCACATAAGTCATTGGTATATAAGAACAACAAAATAGCTGAAAGCCTGAAACACAGCCAAACACAAGCACAAAGGCAGCGCACGGTGTTTCAGTGAAATTAGAGAGCTTCAACGGCGCTTTATTTTAATTTCATCGCCGCCGTCAAAGCTCTCGAGCGCTGAAATACTCGTATTGCGCGTGTTTGAAGACTGAAGGGTAAACAAAGGCAGATTTTCCGTACTTATATATTTTATTTAGTTGAGAAAGAAAAATAATCTTGAGGAAATTTTTATACAAAAAACAACAACTAACGTATAAGACGATTTTTATTGTATGAATAATTCTTTTGAAAAATTAAAAACACCGAAAAATTTTTCAAAATTATTTCGCTACAATGTGATCACAAAGACCGGAAACATGCACCGCAAAACGTAGGTTTCAAGATTGGTTCAAACTTTTTATAAAACAACCACGTCGACATTTAGTTAATAGCCAATTAACGAGTTCAGAACTAGCCAGAACTAGTTAGCAAAGCTTCGAACAAAGCTGACTGTCAGCACAGAATTAACGCTCCCGGCAATTGAAAAAGATACTTGTATTTGTATTATAGGATTCAAAGGTAAATGTCTTAACAATATGCACAAAACTAGAATTTAATTTTTGATTATTTTATACCTAAGATGTATTTTGTAAAGAAATGTCTAAATATCAAAAGTAAATTTTAGGTAAAAAAAAAAAATATTTTTGTGTGTGTAATGTGATACTTCACGAAAGAAACTTCCTTAGGTATTCATAAACGAGTATATGTATGGCAGGACTACCACTTTTACAAAGAATATATTGTTACTCGTACATTATCTTTTAACTCTATTCCAGTGATCACCAAAATGGCTGTAAATGCAATTTATCGCTAGGAATACATCAAATAATTGGCAGCCGTTGGCTGCCTAATCGTACAGTTCAATCAAATTACTGCCTTTGTCCTACCCACTGTACTAACTGACTTATTGGAGTGGAACATATCATTTTCAGCGCGAATATTGAATTTTTTGACATTATTTCAAAGTACTAATAAAATCTACAAATAAAGCGTTACGTCTGTTACGTTTTACCAGTAGCTAAGTTTTCGTCTCAGCAATTTGCGTAAATATCAAGGTTGTTTAAAAATTTGCGCTACCATCAGCAGTGAGGCAGTCCCTAGGCGGTATTTACTGAAGCCTCTGTGCGGGCCTTACGCAGAACTTCATTGATCCCTCCTCTCCCGGCCGGCCACCCCCCCTCATCGAGAGAACCATTAGAGCCTGTATCGAGGGGCTCCCACTCAATCACGCCGGACGTCCGTCAACCTTTGTGCGACGCCGCCGCCGGCCCTTTGATATTACTCGTGTCACCCCGCGTCGCTCCCGGACAGGCTTTTGACTAATTTTGGACGTTACTATTTTATATATAATATATCAAACGACCTGAGGGGCGAATGCAAACCTACACATTACCTAAGTAGACAGACACATAGTTAGGCAGTATGTGATCAGATCAGGGTTTGTTATATTAAATTTAAATGGGTTTTAACATGGAATCTTTCAAATACGGTGATGTGAACCTGTCACTTGTATATAAATCGTTTTTGTTTATGTTATTCCGGGTATTGATCCCACTTGGCTTGAGGCTTAGATATGTGCAACCATGGTTCTGTCTACGCCATAAGTGATTAAGATGTGATAGTAATCCCTGTTACGTAACATTGTTTTTCAGATAGAGTGCGTAAAATATTTTGTATTAGTTTATGTTCAAACTAGAAATCCAGTGCAGCATAACACCCCGCTCGCCTTGTTTCACGCTACACTCAACTTCTAAACTGCAGCTGCCATATTCGTCGCAAGTTCCCGCGCCGGAGAACTTTAACCTCTGTTCGTTCGCTCTCGAGTTCACTCTAATTGCTGCAAGTTTTATCATGTAACATGCATGTACTCAGCAAACATGCATTACATGCAAAATTTCTAGTTTGCTTGCCACTTATATCCTCGTATGAGTTGGATGTTTTATATAAAACGAAAAATGTAAGTAAACGTTAAAAAGTGAGTTGGTTGCATTGATTGGGACAAAACGAAAGTAATGTGTATTGTCCATGTCGCGTCCCTACCTGTTTCTGTTGCGAGTTCCACCCTCGAAGCTGTAGACCTAGATATATTGATCTACAGCTTCGAGGGTGGCTCAATTGATTCAGGTTGGAAGTTCTAGCTTCGCGGAGTAAGTCTATCGATGAATTCGACTCGTCTGGGCAGCTTTCGGGAAGCTACGTAGTGTCTTCCCATCCAAAATACCTTAGTGCCTCAAGACCAAGCTATAAAATTAATATGTGTTACCAGTAATGACTTATGGCTCTGAAACGTGGTCCCTTACTATGGGTCTCATAAGAAGGCTCAAGGTCGCTCAACGCACTATAGAGAGGGCTAAGCTCGGTGTTTCTCTACGTGATCAAATCAGAAAAGTCACTGACATAGCTTCAGCGTAGCTCGTTGAAGTGGCTGTAGTTGGGACACATAGTATAACGACGAACCGATAGCCAATGGGGCAGAAACGTTCTCGAATGGCAATCTGGAAAGGTGGATCGGTCATTGTGAAAATCCTTGGGAGAGGCCTATGTCCAGCAGTGGAAGTTATGCGGCTGAAATGATGACTAAGTACAATACAATACAAAAATCTTTATTGCACCAAATAAAAAACAATAAAAAATTACAAAGTTTACGGAACTTATAAATAAATAAGGTACAAGAGGCGGCCTTATCGCCGAAGCAATCTATTACAGGCAACCATAAAGAGAAGGAGTGCGAAGTGTATGAGTAAGATAACAGGTGGCGCAGTTAAAATTAAAATATAAATTATAAATAACCAGATATTAATAAAATACTTATACAAAATATATAACCTTATAAAGAAAATAGATATAGGTATATAAATAAATGAATATATATATATACATATTCATACTTATATATACATAGCATAATAATAAATAATTTATTACATACATACAAATAAATAAATATCACAATAATGTAAACAGATCTGTACATGATGATTTTAAGCAGGAAGATAAAAGAAATAGTAGGGGAAAGAGATGAGGAACTAAACAGAAGTAGAAAAGTGATTTTTAGTTAGGGTTTTAAAGTTATTCAACGTTTTGGCGAATTGAATGGAAAGGGGTAGAGTGTTCCAGAGATGAATAGCATACTCGTAGACAGTAAAAGAATATTTGTAGAAATTGGTTGAGTGGACTAGAATATTGAGAAGAAGTTTATCTGCACTGCGTAGAGGCCTTGAAGAGGTTCTAAAGAAAAAACGTTCCTTGAGGTACTCAGGATATGTGGGACTAAAAAGGATGGAGTATAGGAGAGAAAGGATATGCCAATCACGACGTAAGCGGATAGGGAGCCACTTGAGTTGAATACGAAATTGAGAAATGTGGTCATATTTACGGAGTCCAAATATGAACCGTATACATAAATTCTGGAGGCGTTCAAGCTTGTCCAATTGCTCCTCGGTAATATCTAGATAACAAGTGCCAGCATAGTCAAGGATAGGGAGCAATAAGGAGTGAGCAAGCGCAATCTTGGTATCTATTGGCAGAAATTTATTTAACTTTCTTAAGGAGCTTGCAGCTGCAAACATCTTCCTGCTGACTTCGGAGATCTGAGTGCGCCAAGAAAGAGTGTTATCGAAGTACACGCCAAGATTTTTCACGGATTTGCTATATTCGATTATTACCCCATCAAATACAACTTTAGGAATTGCCTCAAAGTCAATTCTACTGTAGAACCACGAACTTCCTATAATGATCGCCTGAGTTTTATTGGGTTTGCAGCGAGACCATGATTTTTGCTCCAGACAGATATGCGATGAAGGTCATTATTGATACAATTAATCGCAGAAGAAAGGTTCTCAAAGGAAGATCGCGTGTAAATTTGTATATCATCTGCATATAGGTGGTAGGAAGCACGAAGTTGTAATGTAATAGAGTTAATAAATAGTGCGAATAAAAGCGGGGATAACACGCCACCCTGCGGTACGCCGACAGATGTACTGGACCAGGACGAATAGCAGTCCTCAATCTTAACCCGCTGACGACGCCCATACAGGTAAGAACGAAACCAGTCAATAACCTTAGGAGATATGTTAATAGAATGCAACACTTCCAAAAGGATATCAAAGTCTACGGTATTAAAAGCGTTACTAAAATCCAGTAACGCCAACACCGTAAGCTCATTGTTGACCATACCCAGGCGGATATCGTCGGAAATCTTAAGTAAAGCAGTGGTCGTGCTATGCCCGGAACGGAACCCAGATTGGAGTGGATTGAGGAGGTTGTTCTGGATAAGAAATTTGTTTAATTGTTGCTGGACTATGCGTTCTAGGACTTTAGATAGGAAGGGGAGAATGGATATAGGACGATAGTCAGAGGGAGCTGCAGGAAAGTTTTTAAGGAATTGGGATGACATTTGCGTCGTTCCACGCAGCTGGAAATACACTGGATGAAAGAGAGGTGTTCAGGATTGTGGTAATTATGGGAAGTAGGATATCAAGGATAGGGAGTATTATATCACGACCAATACTATCGTTGCCGACTGCATTCGATGATATGGAAAGTATTGCTTTCTTAACATCACTAGCGGTAGTTTGACTAAACTGGAAGATAGGAAAGTCAGGTGTTGGAGTAGCTGAAAGAGAGTTCAAGGTATTTGTTTTGGTACCATCATCAAGTGCACCTAAAGATGTGAAGAATCTATTAAGATTGTCAAGATCAATGTTTTTAGGACTATCTGGTCGTGCTTTTCCAACACCCAGGGACTTGAGAAATTTCCAGACTTTCGCTGGGTCTCCATTCTCGACGGACTGATGTATGTGGCGACGCTGTGCCTTTCTACATGCCCTATTGCAGTGATTTCTAACTCGAATATAGGAGTCACGATATCTATCTGGATTAGCTCTGTATTTAGCTTTTGCTTTGTTTTTAATCCCGTAGCTTCTTAATTTCTTCAGACAACCAAGGCGCAGGGAGATGCTTAATTCGTACAGGCCGCAAAGGAGCATGCCTATCATAAAACTCGATCAGTATATGATTGAAATTATTGACTTGATCGTCTACAGAACTTGCATTAAGGACAGCATGCCAGTCGCAAGCTATAGCATCCTGTCGTAATATTTCGTTGTCAATAGCTCGAAAGTTGCGCTTCATTAAAATTTTAGGTTTAGCCTTAGGAGGACGAACTTTGTATGAGAGGAAAAGGAGGTCGTGGTACGAGAATGCCTGTGCATGACATTGTCCATGCTTGGCTACAAGGTTTGGGGAGAAAACAAGGATAAGATCTAGAAGAGAAGGATTACAGTTAAGGAAAAAGTGAGTAGCCTCATTATTTAATATGGACAAATTGCAACCAACGACAAGAGACCGTAGGCATTCAGCCCTATGGTCGTTTTTCAGTAAACAAGTATTGAAGTCACCCATTTTTTTTTTTTAATTCAAATTCAAAATATCTTTATTATCATAGGATATTTATAATATCTCTTAATAATAGTCACTTTGTTTTGTTTTGCACAAATGTTGACGTCAAATCGTTACTTAAAGCTAAGTTTACGCCGCTTCCTAGGCGCAAGTGCAGAAGAAGCGGCAACAAACTGCACTGCACGTTTTCTCCAAAGACGTCAACTAACAAACTAAAAACTTAAAATTAGTTATATAGATGGACAGAGATTACATTGTTTATTATGTCATAATTAAATTGAATTATAAGAATTACGAAATTTAAAATAATGTCAATTTGTAAATTTAGTATGTACCAATGTACCTAAATTATGACATGTCTAAGTATACAAACCTTTAAGAGGGACCCGCGCCAAGCTCAAGCCAGACCTTTTTGTCTTTAAGATAGTCATCGGTCCTATAATAAGCCTTCTCACAAAGTACTTTCTTTACATAAGCTTTGAATTTTCTGTCTGGCATATCAAGGACCGATTCTGACAATTTATTATAAAAAAGTATACACTTCCCCATAAAAGACTTACTGACTGTATTCAGCCTGTAATACGGGCTAACTAAGTCATTCTTATTACGTAAATTTCTATCTGTAAAATCACTTACTTTATTGAACATGGAAATATTTTTCCTTACATACATTATATTTTCAAATATGAATTGTGATGCAAAAGTAAGTATACCTATTTCCTTGAATAATTCCCTCAGTGAGTCTCGATCCTAAACCGTAAATAGCACGAATTGCTCGTTTTTGTAAAAGAAAAATAGTCTGAATGTCGGCTGCACTCCCCCATAGAAGTATCCCGTAAGACATTAGACTGTGAAAGTAACTAAAGTACACTTGTCTAGCAGTTGCTACATCTGTCAATTGTCTTATTCTCCTAACAGCGTAAGCCGCAGAGCTAAGCCTATTAGAAAGTTTAGTTATATGAGCGCCCCATTAAAGTTTCGAATCAATTGTGATTCCTAAAAAGGTAGTACTTTCAACCAGATCGAGTTTCTGACTATTAATTAGTATGTCAACGCAGGCTTGATTCACATTAGGAAGAGAGAATCGAATGCATTGGGTCTTGTTCGCATTTAACATGAGGTTGTTGGCCGAAAACCAATCAGAGATTAAAGATAAGGTGCTGTTCACCGCGCTAGCATCACTGTTATGTCGATATATTTTAAATATTAGCGAGGTGTCATCAGCAAACAGCACCATGTCAGCCTCTTTCTCAACCATGTAAGGCAAGTCATTGACATAAACTAAGAAAAGGAACGGTCCTAGAATTGAACCTTGGGGTACGCCCATTTTCACATTAGACCGTGTGATTTTACGCCGTTTATATCAACAGTTTGAAGCCTATCTGTTAAGTAAGATTCTATTAATTTTATTGACTTATCATCAAAACCGTATTGACGAAATTTGAGCAAAAGTGTTGGATGATCAACGCAATCAAATGCTTTAGAAAGATCGCAAAATGATCCAATTGCATCATTTTTGTTTTCCCACGCGTCGTAGATATATGAGTATAGTCTGACTGTAAAGTGGTACAAGGGATTCCAAAATACTCTCTAGTGTTGAAAAATAATTGATACTAGAAGAAGAGCTGTAAAACACTCCTAATAGTGTTAACATGTGATAAGGTTACCTCGAGAAAAAGGTATTCAGGCTCAAGGCTCGGGTTACAGTTGCTAGGAGATAAGATGACGTTATAAGGTATATAGGAACGAAGATAAATGGCAACGCCACCGCCACTCTATTCGACGCGATCTTGCCGAATAAGTTGAAACCCTGGTAGAGCGTATGAAGTAGAAGAGAGAGAAGGATGCATCCAGGACTCAGACACGAGAATAGCATGGATATTTTTCACGTCAAAACTCGCCAGCATATCAGGGTAATGTGCAGGGATGCTTTGGGCATTAATGTGGACGACGTTGAAGTTTTTGGGGGTATTTGAAAAATGAGAGTCAAGAACTTCATCGAGGGGAGTGGGGATACTGCCAAAGTTGCTTTCCGATGAGGAGGATAGTGAGAAAAAATGTTCATCTGAATCATCAGTACTAGTGGTCATTGTGAATAATATATATAACTATTATAATATATGATATAGTTCTAAATAATATATAAACTATTTTATATAGGTTAAATTTAAAAATAAAATAAATGTACGTAAATATTATTCCACCTGTTAGTAGACTTATCTATATAAATCAGAAGACTAATAAATTAACGGAAAGATTAACAAGTATGCTGTATAAACTATTTACCACTAACAGTATTAAAAAAGGATATGCTTAAGGTGACGTGGGTTCACAAAAAGCAAAACTGTGCGTGCCCTTGAAAAATCACATACATAACATTGTACACAAACGTTTACTCACGTTTTATCAACATAATAATCGGATCGTAAGTATGAAATATTTAGAAAAGACCTGTTTTGATTAAAATTTTATGACATGTAGGACCTTGATTTATACTTATGGGACTTAGCACAAACCTTTTTTATTGTTTTGTCTAACGTTTCGAAAAAGAGTCTCCTTCAATCTATCGTGGTCGCAGACTGACTGGCTGGATATTGTTCAAAGCCCGTCAAACACCTTTCGGTCGGATCCGACCGCGCGTCCATTGTTTAACTATTGTGTCTGGATTTTTTCGTGTTTGACGGGTTAAAATGTAAATGTAGGACCTTATCAAAACGACTACCTACTTGTATAACATTGGTAAAATAGATATTCATCTGCGTTGTAGCAGGTAGCGCTATATCCATAGTTCCTACCCACGCTCACGCCCCCGGGAAACAACCATCATCTCATAGCTATATATTGATACAAGATCGTTTCCGAACAAAGGGTGATAGTATCTATTTACACAGGTATAGTACCTATAATGTCTTTACATCTAACAAAATAAACAAACCCTCGGGTCTGATGAATACCTATGGCAGACTTACACTGCAATACCAAATAGATTAGGAGGATTTCTAGCCTAACGTCTTATTTTCTTGGTTGACGATCTGCGTAGAAAGTAGTTGTAACAGTCAACTTTATCCATTCTTAATATCTAAGCCGATTTAATAATCATAAGTATCTTCAGATTATCATTTCTTCAGATTTTCGTTTTAACAGATTACCATATTTACAAATGTCCATGTCTACAGGATCCCATTTCTACAGGTTTTCGTTTCAACAGAATACCATATTTACTGATTTCAAATTTCTACACGTTTTTTGATTCAACAGAATCCCATATTTACTGATTTCCATTTCTACTGGATTCCATTTCTGCAAATTTTTATTTCTAGAGAATCCCATATTTACTGATTTCCAATTTTTTACAGATTTTCGACTTAACAGAATATGGCGATAAGGTAATGTAAGGGTAACGGAACGGCTAGTATTATTGACACGTATGCAGTGTTCGTCACTTTCAACTTTAAACACTTATCAAACCCTCACCTGCATTTTTTCGCTGACAATTCAGCACCTGATGCTTTGACGTGTATTCGATTATATGGAGTGCAAATATGCAGCCAACACATAGGTACTTAATGAGGACCCGCCCATGATCAGAACGCGGGACGCGGGGCAGGCTAGTTGGTGATCGTAGAAGAAACAGGTATGAAGATGTCGCACAGAAGAGTAATCTATTATTCCGCATTTTACTTATACCTCCTAAAGTCGTGTCTAACGACACCCTTGGGAAAGGGTAGGGAATAGAAGGTCCAAATTTGTATTTTATTTTGCCAGCACCACGCGATGCGCAATAATATCTACTAACAAATGAATATCGGTCCAAAACGTCCAGACAGATTTTGTATCGAAATTTAATTTTGACGATGCGCAGGGAGGGGAATTAAAACCCAGCAGAGCGAAATGCAAATAGACTAACCTACAATAGCCAAATTAATCCTTTGGGGCAGCTTTGGGCCTTTGTGGCAGCCGATGTTGTGAGCAAGGAAATATTGCAGCCTGCAGGCTCTCATTACGTGTTTATAGGTATTTTCTACGTTCGCAATTTCCCAATGAGTAGGTAGATACCCTCATTTAAATGCATAATTACTTATGTGTGTAGGCGGGTTTATTAATTATTATTGTTATATTGATGTTATTAATAAAGAAGTTGTTTGCAATATACTATACAGGCCTAGGTGAGCCGTATATTATTGCCCCTTTTGCCGTGGAGGCCATAAAGGGCCTTAGGGTGTGGAGGCGCTTACTGTACAAAGAAATCTCCACACGCCTGATTGACGTTTCAGTGGACTAAGAGCTGGCCCGCAGTTTGACCAAATATTAAGCCTGGCCATTCAACGTGGCAACGCTGCTAGTCTCTTAGGCACCCTGCCTTGCGACTGTAGTGATCTGAGGCCAATTTTTTATATAATATACCTAATGTTTTACTTGTATGTAGTATATTTGTACTCTGTGGTTTTACTTTTATTTAGTTATAATTTTAGTCTATAGTTTTCTATGTATGTAATTTGTATTTTAGATTTATTTATTTATGTATTATTATGTAATTGTCTAATGATAAATATGATATTTGCAATAAATACATAAAGATAAACAGAATCCTAATAGTATCCTTAACACAAATTATGTATCTAACGCGAATACGCCTAAATACACACATCATAGCGTGAATCATTTACACATTAATCTGTGATAGACACAGAAATTAAGAAAGATATTCCAACCACTAAAATCAACATGTGCTACTGTACTTGAATGTGTAGGTACATATACTACTAAAATCACTAAAAATAACGATGATATTCATATGAAATGTTTTTTGTGCGTAAAACTTAGGGGACGCCACACAGGCTCACTGGTCATTTATCTGAGTGACATCTCTATTCCCAGGCTAGCGCTCCCGATCGATGCTGCCAGCATCCGCTCTGTCATGGCCGCGGTCAAACGGCTTTCAACCCAACGATAAACTACACTAAATAGACAACGCAAGAGCTTCTTTACTATACAAAAAAAACTTTCTTTGGGAAAAGGCCTACTTGATAAAACTCTTTCGGTGGCGAAAGATTGCCAGATTTTACTGCTCATGTTTTAGAGCGGCCTTTCTGTCGTAGCTGTCATCATGTTCATTGATTACCTATTGTATATATATATATATGAACTAACATCGTAAAATTAGGTGTTTAACATAATAATTTTACGTCCCGCTAGCCGCACGTGACACTTTACGCCTTCTGCCGTGCGTAAGATGGCATTTCCTAGATAGGAGAAAACGTTAAATTTTATACACACAACAGTTAGTGATAAAGAAAGCAACAAATATTTATCACTAGAAAATGTTCAAATAAATATATATGATATGTCTTTATCTATTTATTTGCAAAAATTTTAAACTTATTTTGGGGCTAGATCGATCTTGCCCCCAAAGTAAGTTTTAAAATGTTGGATGAAACTTGCTTAAAGATAATAACAGTAACAATGGGATGGGCTCGTCCCATGACAGATATGTATTGGTTACTTTGTAACCTCAACAAGTCTGAAAAGAGGCGTCTTTGCAGACTTGTACAAAGTAACCTAATACAATCATCTGTCACAACTCTGTAGAGCGCGCTCGTCTTCTTGCTACCTCCGAATAGGAGTCTAGTTTTTGGTTACGTAAAAGGATAATTTCTAAATAATGACACCTTCCGCATAGTATCGTGCCTGCGCCTCGGCACCATAACCAACGCCGCGATACCGTCGACCGGCAGAGCCACCACGGACTTTCCTGTTCCAGGAGCGCGGGCCGCATGGCACGTCATGAGAGCCTTAATAATATCATACACTCTTGTCACCACTCATATGCCTGCAGTTTTAGAACCAATCGGACTGGCACTTAAAAGGCTTATTATAGGACCGATGACTATCTTAAAGACAAGAAAGTCTGGCTTGAGCTTGGCCCGATTCCCTCTTAAAGGTTTTTATACTTAGACATGTCATAATTTAGGTACATTGGTACATACTGGGTGGCGCAAAAGTAAAGACCCTATTTGGTTCAGCTATAACATTTTTTCTAAATTAGAAAACTAGATTTAGGTTTTTTTAAATGTATATTTGTGCCATTAAATTTCGTACCATTAGGATTTAAAGATGATGTCTTTTAAATGGTGACCTCCAGAGTTGATACACATTTGAGCCCTATTTATGACATTTTGCATAACTTGCCGTAACACTTCCTGCGATATGTTCGTTATTTCTTAACGAATGTTTTCTTTTAGAGCTGCGAGAGTCTGTGGCTTGTTCACATACACCCGAGATTTCAAAAAACCCCAAAGAAAGAAGTCTGGACTGGTCAGATCGGGTGATCTTGCAGGCCAAGGCAAATCGCCAAAACGAGAGATAACTCGGCCTGGAAAAGCGTCCCTCACTAAGTCCATAGTGTCGCGCGCTGTGTGTGCCGTAGCGCCGTCTTGTTGAAACCAGATGTGCTCCAGCCCCAATTCGTCCAAACTGGGTATCAAAAACTCTCGTAACATGGTTCTGTAGCGTTCTCCAGTGACAGTTATCGCATTGCCTCCAGCGTCTTCGAAAAAATAGGGTCCGATCACTCTGTCAACACAGATGCCACACCATACAGTAACTTTTAGTGGGTGTAGAGGTGTTTCTTGAATAATGCGCGGATTATCAGTGCCCCAGAACCGAGTATTCTGCTTATTGACATGCCCTGAGAGATGGAAATGCGCTTCGTCACTCATAACCAATTTTGAAGGAAAATCATCCTCTTCAAGGTTGAGGTTTATGACGCGCTGGCAGTAATCTAGACGAGCTCGGTGGTCAGCAGGCAGCAGCTGATGAGTCATTTGAGTTTTATACGGGAACATCTTTAAGTCTTTCACCAAAATACGCTGCAGGGTCCGTCTGGAAATGCCCAATTGCGTGGCACGTCGCCTCGTTGATGTTTCTGGACACTCTTCCACATCTTCGCGCACAGCATCGATATTTTCAGCTGAACGGCCTGTTCTTGGTCTCCCAGACTTAGGTCTATCCAATGTTGAGCCAGTTGCTTCAAGGCGTGTGGCAAAGCGTCGAATTGTGCGACCAATCGGTGCCGGACGGTGGTGAAATCGTCGACGAAATTCACGTTGTGTTCTTATCACTGATGAATTATTCCGTAAGAACATTGACACAATTATTCCACGTTCTTGGGGAGTAAAACGGTCCATGTTTATTTTCAGTGTATTTTACATTTGTTCACTACACAATTTTCAACAACAGAATGACAGAAAATGTCATATAAAAAAAATAAAAGTATTTTCTTTAGTGCCAGTACTTTTGCGCCACCCAGTACAAAATTTACAAATTGACATTATTTTAAATTTCGTAATTCTTATAATTCAATTTAATTATGACATAACAAACAAAGTAATCTCAGTTGGATGGACTGAGATTACTTTGTTTGTTATGTCATAATTAAATTGAATTATAAGAATTACGAAATTATATAACTAATTAATAAATTTAACTTGTTTTATTTATAATACCAAGGGCATCCATAAATTTATAATGTTTTTCTGCTGGAAGACCTTTAGTTAATAAATCAGCGGGCATATTAGCTGTTGACAAGTAACGTGCCTCTACCATTTAATTTCTTAGAACATCTTTAATGAAGTGATATCGCACATCAATGTGTTTAGAACGTTTGTTTGTTTGTTAAAACTTTATTGTACACAAAGAACAAATACAAATTGACGTTACATCAAGATATCAATAGGTAAAAAGGCGGACTTATCCCAGATTGGGATCTCTTCCAGTCAACCTTGAATTGAAAGGAAAATTTACAACACAGGGTAGAGAGTGGGTACAATACACAACAGAAAACTGAAAACCAAAAATTAACTATCAATTTACTACTAATACATTAAAACTTTTAAGACTATATTTGTTCTAAATTTCGAATACATAATCAATATAATAGAATACATAAAACTTAGAAAATAAAAAAGGAAAATAGGTATAAATATATATACACTTAAAAATATATAATAAACTACATACATATATCAACTCAACTCTTTAGACGTTTCCAGGAGCTTTCTAGTTTTGTATTTAAAAGAATGCAGAGACAAGGACATTTTAATTTCTAAAGGAAGTTTGTTCCAAAGTCTAGCTGCTAAAACCGAGAACGACTTATTATAGCACTGAGAGGAGTAAGTGGGTATCTGTAGCAACGGGTTGTTACTCGATCGGAGGCTGGGATTAATCTTACGAAATGAGAATTTCTCTGTAAGATATTTAGTAGAGGAAGGATGGTACAAGACGTTAAAAAGGAAAGAGAGGATGTGGAAATCGCGACGAGTCTTTATAGGCAGCCAAGTAAGCCGCGAGCGAAACTCAGAAATGTGATCATTTTCTAAGGTTAAAAACGTATCGGATACACGTATTCTGAATACGCTCTAATTTGCTATGCTTGTGTGATTGATAATTATTTGCCAACTTCAATGCGCTCTGACTGTCATTGTATATTACAATTTTATTACAGAAACCTAATATTTCTTGTTCTAACCTTTGTAAATAAATTGCTTCACGACCTAAATTTTTTATTTGAATTTCTGAATTAAAGTTTGTATCAAAGTATCTGATTCACTTTTACAATTTGAAAATATTTAAAAATCATCAAAATAAATACCCACAATAGTTGTCTTATTATTATGATGATTTTTAACAAAAACACAGGGTTCTAACTTGCTTTTACTATACTCTAAATTACACAATGATTCCTCAACTCTTTGATACCAAGCAAGCGATGACTGCTTCAAGCCATAAACAGCCTTTTTTAATTTCAAAACTTTATTTGAATTGTTTGAAGAAAAACCTTCAGGCAAATGCATAAATATGTTTTCTTTTAGGTAACCACTAAGGCCGTACCTGAATTTTCCGGGGTACAGTACTGCCTCCATTTAAAACTAAATCATTTTTAAAAAAAAGACAATTTAAAATTTTGCTACTACCAAGTCCTAGATAACCCTTCAAAGTATTTTACTACTATTGAACTACTGTTTACAGTTTAAAGTGAGAACGTTAAGCTTAACTACGCACATTTGCGAAAAACGGCCACTTTAGGCAAATGTGCGTAGTAAAGCTTAACGTTCTCATTATAAACTGTAAACAGTAGTTCATAAAATACGAGTACTTTGAAGGGTTATCTAGGACTTGGTAGTAGCAAAATTTTAAATAATGTCTCCGTTTTCTTTGAAATGATTTATTTTAAATGGGGGCAGCACTGGACCCCGGAAAATTCAGGTACGGCCTTAAAAAAAGCTGTTGTGACGTCTAAGTGAGTGATATCCATATCTAACTGTACACTAATTGCAAACAATAACCGGAGCGTGAAATGTCTAATTACAGGGGAGAAGGTTTCTTGGTAGTTCACACCAGTCTTCTGTGTAAAACCTTTGGCCACGAGCTTTGCACGGTACCTCACTTTATTATCAAAGTCAAACTTTTTTTTTTAAACTCACCTACATTGCACTACACTCGCGTTGCTGGGAGTATCGACAACTTCCCACACTTGATTGTCCTGGAATGACTGCAGTTCCTCTGCCATCGCCTGCAACCATTGTTGTCTCTTAGGACCACTGATAACCTCTGCATATGTCAAGCCGTCTTCTCCTATAGCTGTAGCACACATGTTAGCAAAGCCATACTTTTCAGGTTTCCTCCTTTGCCGTTTCTCAAATATTTCTACTGGAATCGATATATTAGAATTTGTCTGCGATGTTTCTGGAGTTTCTTCTATACTCTGTGGAACTGGACTAGCTTGTACAGAGTTCAAGCTTTCTCCACATGCTTCTGGCTCTATATTTTCACCTTCAACATCTAAGAACTCCAATTCACTGGAACTAGACTCGTTCAGAGGTTCTAATTTCAACACAGATTCCTCTACAGAATCCCCCACTGAATCTGTGCTCTTAATGCCTAGGAGAGGCATACATAATTTAGCCGTTTGGGGTTGAAACGTTGGGACCGTGGGGGCTTTCTGCACATAGCTTATTTAATTTTATAGGTAAGAGGCTGGTTAAGGTATCAGCTAACGAGAGGG
Organism: Acrobasis repandana; assembly: GCA_963576875.1. Taxonomy (NCBI): domain Eukaryota; kingdom Metazoa; phylum Arthropoda; class Insecta; order Lepidoptera; family Pyralidae; genus Acrobasis; species Acrobasis repandana. Next base: position 19,124,795 of record OY756216.1, read on the forward strand.
GCTGGTAATTCCTTCACACAAAGAATAAGCATTGCCATCCAACGTAGCGAAGCTGCCAGCCTTCTCAGCATTCTTGCGCAGGGGAAAATAGCAGGTAAAGGTTCCGTAACCTATTCGTAAAAATATCTGCGTTTCAAACCTAAGCTCCGGAGATACATCGCTCTTCAGTGTTCACGTATGGCTGCACCTTCACAGGAGCTCTCTAGAATCCTCCTGACTTACGTTCCGCTTCATCGCATCGCATTCTTGGAATTGAAGTAGGTAGGTAACTTTAAAGCTCACTGAGATTTCTATCAGGCTTACTTTTTAATTCACACACTTAAAAAATGTTGATTTTCAATTAAATTGCTGAATACTTATAAATTCCTCTTACTACATACGTTAATAATATTTTTTAAGTTAAATAAGAGAATAGGCAAAGTTTGACCTTATCTTTGAGACGACTATGCATGGGCTTAAAATTATGAAAAAAAAAACAGAAAATAGTTCTTTAAGTACCTATAGATTTCAGGAAAACCTATGAGAAGTACAGAACCCTCTTCACGCAAATTTAACTCGCACTTAACTGGTTCATTTTACTAAAAGACATGACAATCTATTCAGAATAATAGTAGAAGGAATAATATAAGAGAGACGAAGAAGGGAAAGAATAAGGATGAAGTTTTTCCAACAAATTAAGGAAGGGTTAGGAGTAAGGTCCTACCAAGACATTAAAAAGATGGCAGAGAGAAGAGAGGAATGGAGGCATCTCCACTTAACTCCACCGACAAGAGCAAGCTCTTAAGTTAAAGAAGAAGAGTTGTATTATACAAAAGGCAGGATTTCATCCTACGCAGATCAACGGTCGTCTAGAGTAATTTTTTTCTATGGATCAACCTAACATATGACCCAGTGAAGACGTGCCTGATACCTACTTACCTATCTGTGACGTACTGGTTGTGCACAGGTAATAAATAAACAATAGTACTTTCATTTTCATTGAGAATTTTATTGAAAGGAACAATAAGGTAAAAAATAAAACAAATCATACTAAAACTAAGTTTTTCAACTAACAAATAAATTATTCTAAGTCAAACGAAATGATAAAATCTAGAACTTAAAAAACTAAGTAAAAATGCTATCTACAACTTAAATAGGTGGCTAAAATAAAATAAAAAACTTACTTATAAAAAACGGCGTTAAGTTTTTAACCTTAGTTAACATTTTCATTTCTTTCTTTCATTCAATCAACCAATATGTATCCATCAATGTGCATACTCGTTAACTGGAAACAACAGCGAGTTTATTACGTTTCAATCAATTATAATTTCAACACGATCATATAAACCAATATTTTCGTACCGGAAAGTACTCGTACCTGGCATGTGTTTGGAAAAGTGGCTCCCTGGGGCGCCAAATTAAAAGGACTTCAAACGAGTCCATTCAATTCCGCCCGATTTATATAGGTACTGTTTGTTATTGCGAATCTCTTTCCGTTAATTGCTTAAATCAGATTAGGCGCAAATTTGAAAGTATTGATAAACATGAAACACGGGATTCTGCTGGGTAAATCTATGAAAAATACGAAAATATACCTTTGACTGAAATAAAGGAAAATAATTAGCTTAGTGCAAAATTTTACACTAAAAATGGGACCACTCAGCTTATGGTAATTATGTAACTTGCTTTATACAATTGGCAAAATATTAAAGTTATTAAGCGATACTATGGCCAAATTAAATATAAAATAATAACTTAAATAATAAAATGGGTGAAACACAGAATTCCTTATCTACTAAGGAACACAAGTGCAATCACCTAGTAGAAAATCACATAAACGAATGTTCAGATGATGTCTGTTGTATTTTTTCTTAAAAGTTCCAATAGAATTCCAGGCAATTCTGACTCAAGGAATTACACTTTGCTGGACACAATTGATCTACGTCTATAGACGTAGATCAATTGTTATTTATATTGTGTCTGGCTGAGTGTCCAGCAATGTGTTAAATAAAGAAATGAATAAGGCAATCCGATTCGGCTTTTCTTCGAGCCGCAAATTACTCGCAAAGGCTCACATACGTTATTCATCACTATCTAACTACCTACACGTCAATATCCATTGCTTGGCAATTGTGCATGTATGTGACTTTCTTTATTCCACCATAACTTGGGATTGCCTGAACAGATTCGATGTATGTATTGTTAGAATCCTTTCGTAACTGCGAATGGGCTATTTTTGTTTGAAAGTAGTCGCATTCTTTTTATTTATTAAATTATCTTTTAATGGTTATCCACGGAGTCTTAGTCAAAAGTTACTATTATATAAATAAATAAATAATCACAAATCACACTAAATGAGCTAGCCCCAAAGTAAGTTTAAACTACTCTTCGCACACACACCACATTGTATTATGTATGAGATACTAACTCAACAATATTATATATTATGATAAATATATAGTTATGCAATATTTAATGGCATCGAATCACGGGCTATACTAGATCACTATAGTTTACGCTAGTATATAGTACTCTGTGCTAAAGTATACAAAAAAAAAACCACATCACCATACAAATTGCCTAGGCGGCTACACACTTTTTTATGGAAAATCCGATTTTTTGTGGTTTTTTGACTGGCTGGGAATCGAACCGAGAACCTCCGGATTGGCGGACTAGCATGTTGACCATTATATCACGGATTATTAAATATGCTTTGTGGGCGTGCGTTGCGCGACGTCGCGTCCGGCTTTTGACGTCCATCATCGTCCAGTTCAGCGCACGCATTTCACGAGCCACTGCCCGCCACAGACCGCTTTGTTTCAGTTGCTTCTGTACGGTTACAGCCAACAAAACAAAATAAACGGGCAATTGCGAGTCGGATTCGTACATGAAGGGTTCCGTACCTCCGTACAATGTTTTAAAACGCTGAAGAAACACGTTTCTTGTATGACGACCCCCTTTAACCCCTTTAACAACAAATGCTAAAAATAAGAGAAAGTTAAAATAAGAAAAATACTTTTTTTTATTTTTAGTATTTGTTTTTATAGCGGCTAATAGTACTACATTAACTGTGAAAATTTGATGTATCTACTCGTAGTTAATGCCATTATAAAGATCTAGTTAAAACGCTAAAAAAACACGTTTTTTGTATGACGACCCCTTAAATTTTTACCTTTTTCTATTTGTTGTTATAGCGGCCTTAGTAATACATAATATATAAAAATTTAAAGTATCTAGTTAATGCCATTATAAAGATTTAGTTAATAACGATGAAAAAACACGTTTTTTGTATGACGACCCCTTTAATTTTTTTATTTCTAGTATTTTTTGTTATAGCGGCCACAGTAATACATAATCGGTGAAAATTTAAAGTGTCTAGCTATTACAGTTCAAGAGATAGAGCTCTGTGACAGACGGACAGACGGAAAGACGGACAGACAGCGGAGTCTCAGTAATAGGGTCCCGTTTGCACCCTTTGGGTGCGGAACCCCAAAAAGATAGGTAGGTGCTATATGGATAGTACGTGGATAGTATCTACCAAGCTTTAGGCCATTTTATCCATTTAATCTCTCGCTACGCTCGTGATTCCTCTGTGGAATCTTTCGTTTTGCTCTGGATTCAATTCACATTTTTAATAAACTGGAAAATATGAGTGTATTATTTTTGGATAATCTACAAGACGGACTAATTAGAATAATACTTTCTGACCCTGTCGTACCCCTATAATGTATACTGTTGCACCGAGGACTTTGCTACCAGCTCTCTGTTATCTATATATCCCTTAGTCGCCTCAATTAAATTAACGCCAACCACATAATTATTTGTTTTGCAAACAACAAAAGAAAATATTTTCCAATTTCCCCGCACGTAATACAGTCGCCATTTGGGGAACAAAAGAAAACGCGTAAAAAGTTTGCCAAATTCAACAAGTCGAAGTTCCCAACAAGAGAATTTAACAATAAATAGAATAGCGCCACGTTTAGTTCTCCGTCGATACACAACATCAATTTTAAATGCGGTATCTATCAGAACATTCTGTATTATTTCTGCTTTTATTTGTTCGTGTCTGTATTAAATTCCCGGCTGTCGCCATGACGACCAGCCCGGCCGGGCTGAGCCCGGGAGGCCGGGCGCAGCGCTAATTCACCTGTCTCTCACGCACACAGGCGCGCCCACCTGCCGACACCCACTCATACACCGGCGGAATTATACGCTTGTATGCACTTACATGACACAGGCTGCATCTGCTTGCCACACGCAACTCGCAGCTCTATAATAGATCAATAGAGTCGCAATTAGTGCGCGCGTGCCGAACGCAGTATCTACACGTAGATGTAGCAACAGGAAGGCTGGCGGCCCGGGCACTGGCTCGGGAAACACTCGTTAAACCCGGCTGCAGCCGACTGTAACTGCATCGGAAGCGAAGTCACCTTGGGGATTGCTCGCGCCCAAGAACTGGAATTTCTGCCAGTTTTTAGGCATTTCGTTCGCTGGTAGTTTCCGACTCGCTCAAAGCTCGAAGTGGAAATTCGATTCGAATGGGTTTACGAGTCGTCGCGCCCGTGTTGCTCGTCCTTGTGCACGGTGCTGGAAAGTTTCTTTAGACGCTCCGCTGGCTATGAATGTAGTTATCGCGAAATGTTAAGATGCTCGTTTCAAAACATTGGCCCGCTGCCAACGCGAACCTGCTGCGTCGAGCCGGCCTACGCTACGTGGAGATGACTTGCAGGGTAAGTATTAACATAACTTATATGGAAATTATTCTTATTGATAAAGTTTGGCATGAATGAATAAAAGTGGACATTCAGTTTTTCTTGAAATTAAAAACGACAACTATAACCTACGAATTTGAATACTTGATAGATACAATTTTTAGGGTTCCGTACAAAAAATGGAAAAACGGAACTCCTAATGGGATCACTCGTGCGTCTGTCTGTCCGTCTGTCTCAGCCAATTTGCTCCGAATCTACTGGACCAGATTAGGTGAAATTTGGTAGGATGGTGTAGTCCTATGACCCAAACACATATGTGCAAAGTAAATAATTTTTTTTTAAATTAAGGGTCATTTTCTTCATTTTCAAAAATGTTTTGCAAACCTTACTGTGTCATATATCAAATGAAAGGGCTCGTTATGAGGATCTCAAATATATTTTTGGTATAATTATAAAATAAATATTTTTGATTTTATACATGAAAGAAGACGAAAATATATTTCTTTCCTTTTTTTTCAAAAATTACCATTAACCCCCTGATCTCCGAAACTACTGAGCCTAAAATTTTGAAAAAAAAAACGAAATATTGTTTATTGCTTGTAAATTACAGGAAAACTTATAAGAATTCAATCAATTGTACGGAACCCTCTCCACGCGAGTTTAACTCGCACTTGGCCGGTTTTATTTAAATTAAACTGCAGAGTATAAATTTAATTCTATGTCTATTCGTATTATCTAAACAAGCTTAAAGTTCACAATAAATAATAAACAAACATAAATGTTAATTCTTGGGCCTACAATCAGAGATTAGTAAAACACTGTTGTAGCACCTCGTAGCATCGTAGTAATAAGCTACGACTATGACGCTACGAAATGTAGTGGTTGCTACACCTATGCAATGATTCTACAAAATATCTACGAGTAAAACTAGCCGTTTACGACTCCATCCGCTTACAAAACTATATTTAAAATATTTTTCATCTTTATCATCTAAGCGCGTTCCCGGTTGCATCCTCAGCTGTGCTGCTTCGGAGCCCGGGGTGCGCTTTCCAGCTTTTTCTTCTCCAAATATAACATGCATGTCAATGGTCACCCAAGGATGCCAAACACCTTGCAAAATAGAGAAGAATTAGCCGGAACAGTTTAAATGATTTGGCTATAGTTTTACGACAGGCTTCCTCCCTGGCGTCAACCCTCTTTGGGAATGTATTTTTGCGAAAAGTTTTACAACCGGCCGCCACCCGACGTTAACCCTCCTGGGGAATGCAATTGTAGCACGAGATGTTTGTGCTTAGCCCCTAACGACATCTACAGGAAGAGATGGGGTGGTCCGCTTCTAACCCGGAACCACACGGGTGGTAAAAGTGGTGACAAAAATATTTTAATTATTTTTATTATTTAATAATTACTTAGAGGCAAAACATCACTAATATTATTATCTATAGGTACTTAATAGGGAAGGGATATAAATTTTGAAATGGCTTGAATATTTTTCTGCTGTTAAGAATAACCAAATAGCTTGGACCATAATATTCCTCTTTACCATAAACACATATCAGATTTTTCCAGGATTTTTCTGTTCAGTCAATTCAATGTAAAAAATATATAATTCATTTTAAATCACCTAAAATTAACTACCGTACGCCAGTCGTCGCATTTCTTTTGCCCTGACTGATTGATGTATTAAAAAAAACAATATCATATGACAGTTGACAACGGAGTTTTTGGCGGGAAGTCCAGGGGTTCGGTTGGGGTTTGCTTTAAATTATTTTATAAATTGATTTTAGTGGACTTTATAATATGAAATTGGTGTTGTTTGGTGTCATAAATGCTCATGACATGAACAATGTGTGAAATAGTTAAAGTGGACAGTCATAGTACGGCTGTAGTGATATTTATTTTGCGGACTGTGGGGCGTCTTCGGGCGTCGTCCGCCACTCAATCGTCTATGTAAACCAGTGGACTCGTATAGATTTTTCGCCAGAAGCTCCTTTGCAGCAGTCAAAGGCCTACACCACCCTTTGATTGTCTTGTTAGGATTAGGTTAGGATTAGGAATAAAGAACAAAATTAAAGATAGGCTCTAAAGGACTTGTATCCAGAGCCGTAAAATTATTTAATTAATTACAGTTGACAACTTAACTGTCATTTTTTAATTTTTTTTATTAATGGCTTGACGCTACTGCGTATTTAGCCAGGAACAAGTTAATAAAACGTAAGAAATTCTTTTTTCCTAACAAGTTACAACCAAAGGTTGGTGTAGGCCTTTGATTGCTTTAAGGGAGCTTCTGGCGACAAATCTATACGAGTCCACTGGTTTTCATAGCTGATTGAGTGGCGGACGACGCCCGAAGACGCCCATACAGTCCGCGAAACAAATATCACTACAGCCGTACTGTGACTGTCCACTTTAACTATTTCACATATTGTTCATGAGCATGAGCATTTATAACACCAAACAACACAAATTTCATATTATAAAGTCCACTAAAATCAATTTGCAAAATAATTTAAAGAAAATCCCAACCGAACCCCTTGACTTCCCGCCAAAAACTCCTTAACTGTCATTTACCTGACATAGTTGTTAAAATGTGGCAGTTAAGTTTTCAACTGTCAAATGACATTATTTCTTTAAATACTTCAGACGGTCATGGCAAAAGAAATGGCAGAAAAGCTTCACGTTCTCACGTTAAACTGTGCACAGTAGTTCATAAAATAGTTTGAAGGGTTATCTAGGGCTTGGTAGAAACAAAATTTTAAATGATATCTCCGTTTCCTTTGAAATGATTTATTTTAAATGGTGGCAGCACGGACCCCGGAAAATTTAGGTATGGCCTTAAACTTTTGTCCTCTGACTTTATGTAATCTACTTAGTATTAGGTGAAAACTAGCTTATCATATTGTTTATTAATTGGTTATGATTAATTAATATAAATAATACAAACTTACATTAAATTAGAATCCCTCATTGATAATAGGGTCCCATTGGTCCCATAGTCCCATCTGTTACTGTACCCTAAAAATCTCCGCAATCTATACTATCATATTTCTACAAAGTAAACTGAACTGAATAACGACACGCAATCCGTCTTATTATGGAAACAGGACTAACTTTGTTACTAGGTTTGAACCGTTACCCGCCCAAATCAAGTTGACATCTAGTAATATCACACTATCTCACCTGTCAATGTCAACTTGATTTGGGCGGATAGTGGTTTAAACCTAGTAACAAAGTTAGTCCCGTTCTTATAAAAAGACGAAAAATTACTTAAAATTAATGACATTTTGCTGTGAGTTCTAAAATGTTTTGAAACTCCCGTTTTACCGGGATTCATTGTGTGTGTATCTTCGGTTGCTGCTTATATTTCCCGGGAGGCGCTCTCGCAGTAGTCTGATTCCTATCCGCGAGCAACATTTATAACATTTCCACTAGCACAAGAATACTATAAATATAATGCATATAATCTGGAGTAATTCACAACTGTGAAACTCCGCCGGTCGCTCCCTAGATTTCCCGGGAGGCGCGCTCTCGTGGTAGTTTTGACACCTATATTAGGGAGCAACATTTAAAAACATTTTTACTTGCACAAGACTTGTAGTAAATGAGTTAACTGTTTCTTTAAATGTCCTGTTTTCAATATTCTCTATTATTATGATACCTCTCGAATCCCTGATGGTATTTCCTAACACAGTCAGGATCTTGCAAAGTTACTTCAAAAAAGCGCGGGTCTTGAGATAATTAGTGCAAATACAATATTGTAAAACGAGGGATGCGGCCAGGGACTCCCATCATGAACGAAGTTCCGCTTTTCCTTTATATGACAACAGACGGTCGGTTTCCCTCCAGCCTAGCTCAGGTGTGTCGCACTGAGCGCTAGTTTAACACCGAAGCACCACCCAAACGTTACGTTTGGGTAGGTGCTTCGGTGTTCCCCATACCCATGCCAAAAAACATGACTTTGCGTGAAAAGGCTGGTCCACCATCAACCTAAAACCTTGAACATGACACCCGTATAACATATACGTTTCTGAACATGCTCGAAAAAAATATAACTAAGTCATGAATACTTCTTCTTCTATATTTTTAGTTTGCTAGTCTACCACAAGCCACGGCTTCTTTTAAATCTTTTAAATAGAGATCATTGAACCCTCTTACTTAAACAGGGTCTCGTCGGCTACGGAGCCCAAAAAAATTACAATACTAAGTATATCATATTTCTACGAAGAAAATGGAAAATTACTGAATTTATTGAAACTAATGATCGTTAGTGAAAAGCTGTAAATCTCCGGCGATCACTTCCTGGATTTCCCACGAGCCCTCTCACCTCTTGATTCTCATCAGCGAGTAACATTTTAAAACATTTTTTCCTTGCAAGAGAATAAAACTAGTAAATAAAACAAAAAAAAAACCCCAGACCCCTACACCAAAATTGCATTGTTGGTAAGAAATAACACAAACACAATTGACCCAAATACGTGATGATACAAATGGGGATTAAATAACGAACGTGTTGCTAGCCGCAGTAGCCCCATCCCCTAATTACCTGTTTTAAATTCCTGCTCATTCCCTTGATCGGGTTTTATGATCTACGCAGAAAGATAAACCACTGGCTATTGGATACCAATCTAGCGTGAAAGATGTTTTAGGCCATGACTTGCACCTAGTAGGCGGCATGAAAAATGAACAAACAGAATTTATTATGTAATACCCAGAATATGTATGCGTATATAATGTACACATGTATTACATACAAAGCTTTGTTATACAATAGCCGGTAATTATGTCCTAAGCATTACAGCGTCATAGCGTAACACTGAATTTGTGGCACGTAGGATCTGTGTACACTGGAACAAAATTGATGATGTATGTATACATGTATGTATGTATGTAACTACTAGGTCTATATTTTTCTATAAATTATGGTGTATGATGTGTACATATAAAAATTCGCGCTGTAATGTTTATATTATTAAAGCATTTTCAAGCTCGCATATCTTCTCAAAAAAGATTGTATGAACTGAACATACTTGATTCAATTTTGTTATCAAAAAGAAAAGATCACGGTAGGTCAATGAGGCTGGTTTTGAGGTTCTTTTCGTTTTACAAAGAATATTTAAGAGTTATTTAAAAAGAGCCCTGCCTTATGTTTAATACAATTATTTATTGTATTTCTTGAATACTTTCCGTTTTACTCGTAGTATAATTCTGAGGTAATTTAGAGGCAAGAGATTTTAAGCAATCGTGTTTTCGAAACATATTTATTTATGTATAGAGCTAGTCCTGAACTTTGCTGTGTTTTTATTTCAAAGTGAGTATTTCGTTAATATTTAAGATAGCTCTAAGAACTTTAGGGTAGTACGGGCTCTTAACCTAATATGATCTCAAGAGTTTTTCAAAATAATTTGATGCTCTTCAGATTCTTTTAAATACTGCATCATGACCATTTCCTAGTTATGAACGACCGTCGCTAGCATGTACTAACAAATGGGAGGTATAACTACTTATATTGACAATAAATTAATAACTGCTTGGGCAGGATTTTTTTAGCCAATCCCCTCGCGATACAATTTTAATATACTAAATTTAAAACTAGTGGTCCCTTGATGACGGTAAACCTCACGAGTCCTTATAACCAGGCAATAACCGACACACTTGAAGTGTAAATAAAATTTAAAAAAACCGGCCAAGTGCGAGTTAAACTCGCGTGGTGAGGGTTCCGTACAATGGCCCTTGGTCTTCGGAGGTCGATTTCGGTGTCTTCGGGTTTGTCTCGTCAAGGCGGAGAGGACTGCTTAGTTTTATTGGTGTAGGTAGGTAAAAATTTAAATCCGTCCATATATCACGCTACAGCAAACTTCCCCCCTTTTCCCGCCTCCACTCCCCTTTTTAGGGTTCCGTACCCAAAGAGTGCAAACGGGACCCTATTACTGAGAATCCGCTGTATGTCCGTCTGTCCGTCTGTTAGTCCGTCTGTCTGTCTGTCCGTCTGTCACAGGGCTCTATCTCTTGAACCGTAATAGCAAAGCACTTGAAATTTTCACCGATTATGTATTACTGTGGCCGCTATAGGTAACAATAAATACTAAAAATAAGATAAAGTTAAAAATTAAAGGGGGTCGTCATATAAGAAACGTGTTTCTTCAGCGTTTTAAAACATTGTACGGAGGTACGGAACCCTTCATGTACGAGTCCGACTCGCACTTGTTTATTTTTTGAATTTTTTGCAACATCTTGTGTAGACAAATGTCTTTAGTGTACTTTTCAAGTTGATAAATAACGCTACAGAAAACTTCCCCCTTGTTCCCCTCTATTTTCCAACAAATCAAAAATGGCGATCGAGTAAAAATTTGAATAAACAAGGAACTTGTGTGCCAATTTTCGTCAAAATCGGTTGAAAAATGCGACTTAGGCGAGAACAGACAGACGGACAAAATATTTTTTTGGACAATGTCGAACATGAGACGCTTCGCTCACTCGGTAATTAAAATACTTTTCATCCCTTCAACAGATCGTAGTACTTACGTTTCTAACTCGAATCTCTAACCATCAAATCGTCATCGGCTTTAGCTTGACGGCTATTTTTTATTTTTTATTTATTTGGTTCGCTAACTGGCTGAACAACACACAAATCTAAGCATATACAAATTAGAGCAACGAATATTACGCTTATTACGCTATTACCCATAACCGAAGAGCATATATGAAGAGGTTGATGAGTGTAGGTGAAGCGAAAGAGGTCTGTAGCAAGAGGAGGATCGTAGCAAGTCGAGGTCCATAGTCTCTGCCTACCCCTGTGGGAAATAGACGTGATGGTATGTATGTATAATATTTACTTTACCACCCTACTTAATTGTGAAATTAACTAATTTCCAATAGGTTCCTCTTTATTAATGCGATAATATCTACTGCGTAACAATATGAACGCAGCGCATTGCGGCGTCTCCTTTGTATACGCCACGTAACATCTCAAATTCAATTCAACGTTTCCTTCATCACACAATCCAATTACTGAAGACTATGGAATTAAACGATAATATCGTTGTGGGGCCCTCAAAGGACGACGTAACGACCCCTCCCGCCCTCCCCGCTCCGGGGACCACTCGTGAACACTGTGGCTTAATTTTCAATTCAAATAAGAACGTCACTAGGAACTAGTTGTTGGTCTACTGTATAAAATGTATGTAAATAGCTTTCTGAATGTAGAAAAGAATGACATTTGGCAGATTTATTTCTGCTTTCGAATTTGCGTTTTACTATTGGAAAAGTCTTCAGTTTAAATGCGTTATGGAAAAGTAGGTACGTGATTAATATATCGATACTTAGATAGAATATGAAATTCAATTGCGTTGTGGAAAAGTAGGGAGGTAGATAGAACATGAAATGGAATCACTCCGGTTTCCAACTTTAAAAAGAGCCGATCGAGCATAGGTTTTGATGATGAGCAACACTATAGAACATGATATGCAATGATCAGATTGAACTTGAACTCCGTGTAAATTTGTCTTAGATTCGTATTGGAATTATACTTATTCTGTAGATATAGTCCAGTAACTTTATACTTCAGACCTTGCGTCAAATCCGGTAGTTCTGTTTTTTTGCAGACTTGTTTATCATTTAGGCAAAGATTTCGATATTTTTTTTTCAGATTTTGGCAATTAGTATTTTAGGGGAAAAATACTAGTTTTTAGGGTTCCGTAGTAAACAAGGAAGCCTAGTAGTTTCGCAATGTCTGTCTGTCTGTCCGCAGTTTTACTGAGAGACTATTAGAACTTGAAAGCTGTAATTGTACACGCCGACAAATTGGTAAAATAAAATCTTGAATTTCTTGAAGCTCCCATACATGTAATGAGGGAATTGTTTTTTTTTCTTGACTTACCCATGGTGTGGCGTGCCGTTGAATAGGTTTTCTAAAAATATAGTGAGTTTGCAAACACTATTTTTAGGGTTCCGTAGTAAACAAGGAACCTTTATAGTTTCGCCATGTCTGTCTGTCTGTCCACCTACCTTTGAGGTAGATAATTTCAGGTGGCAATCATTATAACTTCTTTATCTGTGTGATTCGTATCGTAGTGATGATAAAAATTTACAAGAACATTGATTAAATACTAAAATGTTTAATAAATAAAAATCTCGTTGGCAGTAAATTAAGTTCTTATTAGGATAAAAAGCAAATTTTCCGTTTCATCGTTTGAAAAATCTCAAGCATACTCTGTCTTTGTTGGGCGGCAAGGCAACCAATATTTACTCGCTCGAATTCATCACTGTGAAATTGAAATTAAATTTTCTGTTTGGAAGCTGAGCTCGAGTGCCCAATAAAAACAACGGGATCGCCGATGGAGAGTTTATAATGAAGAGCTCTCAAAGGCAGCTCGTGGCTCGGAGCGGTTGCCGGGCGCCGCGCCGGCCGGGCTCGCATCGCCGATGCACCGAGCAACCCTTAATTGAATCGCCCGGCCGGGGCTAATCAGGGCTCAGCTGAGCGGTGCAGGGCGCGCGGGGAAGGGCGGCCGCCGGAGCCACGCGGGCTGGCCGCGCCCCCTGCGCGCGCCGCTACGCCCCGGGAGCTCATTCAAGTAGCGAGCGCGCCCCGTGCCAGCCGCCACCCTCAGGTATGTCCATTTTGCTTTTGGTGTTTGCACGTACCGTTGGTCGCGCGCGCTCCCGCGAGTGTCAGTCGTGCTGTGAGTGTTCCGTGCGGTGCCGCCGTCGCTGCCGCCGCCGCTGCCGCCGCCGCCGCCGCCGCCGCTGAAGCTCGGTACGTACGCATGCACGCAGCCACGCAACAACACCGTGTCATACCATTTTGTAATCCGATTAATTTTATGTATCCGTTAAAACGCACAAACTCTTTCTCGTGACATAAAATAATTAAAGTGTACGCTCGTGTGTTTGTCGGTTTAACTTGCACAATAAAAAACAAAAACTGTTTAAAATCGGGCTTTTTTAAATTCTGTGAGTGCTCAAAATTATTAGGTATGTACAAAATTTAAATAAATTTAAACTTTACGACTTTTTGCTATTTATATAAGATAAAAAACACTTAAAATATTTTTCACTAATTTGCTTTATAAAAGGGAAAAAGCTAATGATGATAATGAAGGAGAAAATATTCTGATACAAATTGGCAAGAGATAGGTAAAAATTATTTATTTTATGAAACATGTTAAAACAGTTATATAAGTTATTAAATAAAATAATGTTATACCAAATTAGATAAATTGGACCCAATTTTCTGCATGTAAATGTTTAGAACAATAAGCTTTCAATGTATTCCGTTATTCTGTAATTTTATTTTGATAATATCTCGTCAGAAGTTCTATATTGTCACTGTATTTTCACAGTTTATTTCGTGTGATACGTCAGAGACATCAAAGGTTTATCTCAAGGTGATTAATTTATATTGTGTGTATTTTCTTTGTACGTTTCCAAACATCGTGTATCATCAATTTAACATTAGCGCTTATAAAAAACGATAGTTATAGGATAAAAGTAATTTTTTTAAAATTTTATTAATATTCACATAATTTTCATGTTACTTACCATAAAATACCAGCTACATATACACTCTAGATAGTCTCGGATAAAAATATAGAACAAATCACACAGATTGAACTATCATAAAACTAAGTTAATAACTAGTCTTGTCACAAACTATAAATATATACTAGATCTACATCGTAGGTTTTGTACAATCTTAAAAATACAGATTTTTCATCTTGATTCGGACTGGATATCTCGTATACATAAAAGGCGATAGTGGCGTAAGGGGCGGGCGGGATCGTAACTATGTCCGGAGGATGTGTCACTGGCGCCACTCTTTGTGAAACGGAAGATCTAGAATACGTATTGAATAGTTGTGGATCTACAAGAAATAATTAAGATGCTCAAAAGTTAGGTGTATCACGAGATGCGGGCGAACTAGCTATCTCATTGATGAACATAAATTTTGTGCTAATGATCTAGATGATTTTTTGAATAGTTATAGTTTTAAATATGTTGTATACGCACTACATAGTACTTAACAGTACACCATAGAGTACGGGGAACCTGTTAGGAAAATTTTGTTTTCTTTTTAAATTACTATAAGTTTGAGAAAAGTATAAGAAGATATAAAATACATTTTTATCGAGATATATTTGGTCCCGAAAAGTTATTCATAATAATTTACTAAGTAGCCCCTTTGTTTTAAAGGTGCACATCCTAGATACTAAAACGGGTAGTTGACGTAAAATGTTATAATAGGACGAAGGGCGGGCGGAATAGCAAATATCTATTATACTTCTCTAACATCATACTTTACGCTCACGGGAGAAACTATACAATATCTGTATAGAATCTTAGTCCAAACAGTATCATATGTTCTTAATCAGTAGATATAGCCTTCACAAAATGATTGTGTTGGAAAAAAGTAGGCGGATTTATCAATAGGCGGAGATATCTCATTGACTGGACATTAACATATTTAATTGTATTTTTTTTATTTTCTATAAAATAACTACTTGTGACCCTCTCCCTTAGCCGTTTTTACAAACAATTTATGTAAAAATCTTTATTCTGATGGAGGTAATAAATTTTTCACTGAGTAGAGACTACACTCAAAACTAAATTTGGATTTTTATCACGTGACGGGAAGCATCTTGCCAATTAATTACATAAAAACTAATCACGTCTTTATCCGTTACGGGGAAGATATATGGCTAAATAATAAATCGTCATTTTATGATATACGTACTTAAAACATTTGACTTCGTCGATCGCTTCTTTACGGAATCTAATTAACACCTGGTCAATCAAATGTTCCAACTAATTTTAACCTTAACATTATTACCGACATTAGAATTTTAATACTTGGACATATGTAACAGGTAATCCGTGAATTCAGGATATCAAAGCAGTGGATCTCGTGAACTCGACTATATTCTCGTACAGTGGCTACGATATCAATCGAGAACGAATTAATAGTCATAGTCTTCATAGTTTATGGTTTTATGGGTTTATGGTTTATTGTTCTGTTATGAACAATAATATCGTAAAAACCGATCAAGGGAAAATGTAAATCATGTTAAACGGTGATGCGGGTAGCAGCCTATCCCTATTTTGTTATCTATTCCCACCTTTTCGCCCACCATTACGCTTAAAGTGGCCTTTGGGTCTTGCGGCCCTGGAATCTGTCTGCTTAGACCCAAAATGCTCTGGATAAAGACGTGATAGTATGTATGTATGTTTGTTTATATGAAGAAATATTATTTTACATACATATAAAACCTTTGTCAACTAACCACATAAATATATCCGCAACATAAAATGTAAAATATATAATATCGTACGAACAGACATGAAAAGATCTAATGGAATACTAGAATGAGATGGATAGACGAGTTTCTTTCGACAAAGAATGGAAGGAAACATAAATAGATATGGATGGCAACAAAAAGGGGAGGTTTATGCCTAACTTTGGGACCTAAATAGCTAACTGAAAATATTGTAGGCCTCAGAATACGTATAGGGTTACATAGATTGTTCATCGGAGGGTAGATCCCCGATCCCGCCGACTTTCACTGCCGCCGGCACTTCACCTTGCGCTGGCAGCGCGCCAGCGACCGCCAGCGACGCCGGCATCCCCCTCGCTATCGCTTTATGTCGCTTACCGTGTACTCTGTGACTGAAACTGCCGCTGCAGTTTGCGGATTCAAATAAAGTTTTATTGACATCGTCTTTTTATTACCCAAAGGATATGAGATATTTCCTAAGTTGGAAAATTGAAATTCGCTTTTATGCTTTTATAAATATCCAATCCAACTGGCGTTCTTACTTAAAGTACTTAGTTCTTGCATTCTCAAAATACTAAAATTAAAGAAGGTATAGGTACCGAATTAAAAATCATACAGAGAGGGAAGCTCCTGAATAAACATCATCCTGGCTTTTTCTCACCTGTGATTTAGATAGAGTAAATATTCTGTTTAATCAAAAACGTTAAACCACAAGTATTTAAACTTATTTATGCAGCTAGTAGGTATGTTAATTTCACACAACTTATAGAATTCCTTAAGCCATAGTTTTTTTTTTACAAAAAAACTTTTAATAGGGAACTTTTTACGATCCGTCGCTGTAAGCATAAAGTTTCAACGTTTGTTGAAATTGTCATTTTGTCTTATCAGCCAATATTATCTAATCGCTGTACCATACAGGTAGTAATAGTACACAGACAGGTATAACACTCAGTATCGCGATAGGTATAGCCTAGAGCTGAACAGTCGTAGCGTCGTAGCACCGTAGCAGTCGCTACGGGACGCGCGGCGTGGCCGCACGCGCCGCCGGCACCGGTGCCTTCTCGTAGCATCTAACACGTGTTTCGCGAATATCATTCGTCAAAATATTTTGTCATGGGTCATAAAAATAGTGGTTGATATGATTTTAAATGATTCTTTTACTAACATAACATAACGTTTTGATAAAAAAAAAACTTCTTTGTCTTCAATAAAATGCAAAAAGGCAATCAAAATGAATTCATTTTAAAAAAATGTGATTAGTAACAAATATATATTGACATTCAGTACTGGTGACTTTAAAATATATTGGTACTTGGGCTTTTACAATACTTATGTCATCATAATTTATAAATATTACAGTATTTTTTTTTATCGTTATGGTAAATCATAGCAATAAATTATTATCATTAAATCAAAACAAAACTACATTTATCTACATAAGTAAAAATATTATGATTAAATATGAGTGAAAAAGCCATTAACTATATTACCTAAACATAAACTTATTACGCATTTTCCGTGAAACATTTTAACCTTGCTAATAAACAACACTAACAAACGCGTACTTAAAACTTTTATAAAAGTAATTGTACCTTCAATACAATTAAATACAATACAAACACTCTTTATTGCACCATTTATGGTTTGTTTACAAAAGGAATTACAAGTAACAGAAAAATTATACAAAGGTCAAAACCTACCCAAAGGTTGATTGGAAGAGATTCCTATGCGATAAGTCCTATCGCATAGGAATCTCTTCCAATCAACCTTTGGGTAGGTTTTGAGACAGAGAAGTTATAAATAATAAATAAATAAATATATAAGGAAAAATCACATTATACCTACCTATAATAAATTTTATAACAAATGACACTAGAAAGTAATTTATAAACAAAAAAAATCATTTTAATATGAAGTGTTATAGTTCACAATTTTAGCATAATTTGTTTTTTCTTTCATGTTCAATGTCATTTGTTATTTTTATGCTTCAAATGAAGATTTTCTATTTCTATTCACACTAAATAAAGATTATTCGCAGAATCAACTTGCAGAAACATTTATGCAATTAAATACCAATAAAAACAAATTGTAATGTGTTAAATATTATACCTACATCACTCTGTGACCTACATACTTAATGAAAACACTTTTATTCGAAACACAACTATTATATGAAACCTGTATAAAACGATTATCCTTCTTGAATAAGTCATAGATACGAATTACATTGTCAAAGTCTAATCAATCAAAATATTTGCGAAATTCATGCAAAACACAGGTAAAATTCGCGTAAAGTTGGTTATTATTTTGATAAAGCAAAATAATTCCTATCATAATAGTTTCTCAACTTGAATATAATACGAATACGTCGTCCCCATGGCAGGACTTAAATCATTTGGATGAAGTGCCGTAGGCGTCCGGCAATTACGGGTATCATCAATACACATCGATCGCGACGATAACTGGAAGAGGGTGACCGGCTTGTCTTGCTGTCCGTACGTATACTTATTCTTAATTTATTGTATGATTTGTATGGTATGTTCTTCTTTGTATTAAACATCACCACAGAATATAACTATTTATCTTTGAAGCAAATAAAAGGTACGTAATAATAAAAAGATAAATGAATTTTTGAAAAAATCATTTTTTCGTACAAGCTTTTATTGTGAGGTTTAATAATCAAGACAATGTAATAAGTCCAAACACGATTAGGTTGCGCCGGCTGATAACATTATATATAGATATTACAGGATAGGTACATTTTGATATGAGGCGGTTTTCAATAGAGTTTATACTTTCTAATTTCTCGAGTGATTAAAAGACAACAGTCAGCAGTTTCAAGAAACATTATTTCTATACTAGCACCATTAATATTTTATCAAAGGCAATCATCGTAACGGTCACGCGCGGGCCGCCGCACCGCAGGCACCATATTGCATACGAGCGGCGCGCGCGCACCACCATGTGCGCCCGCGGACATATCAATTTGATCCGCCCGCTGCAGCTGCGAGCGTCGACCCCATTTATTCAACTATACCCAAAAAACACCCCATATTTTGAGTGATTAATCTAACCCGCTTTGTCTAGGAAACCTTTCGTACATTATTTGCACGCGTAACCTATCTGCATAAGTAATATCGCATTAAAATGCATCTATTGTGTGCATCGTAGACATGTGCAGGACACTGAATAATCCAACCGGTTGCGCCGAATTGAATTATTAATAGTGTTTAGGCGGTCAGTGTCTATTTTAAAATGCTTTATTTCTGTGAATGTTGACCCCTTTGAAAATTGCATAATTTGTTCGTTATTAGTCACTAACAGAACAGTAGGTAGATACAAGTATACCTTTGAACTTAAAAACTAAATCGGGGTTCTATTGTTGATTTCTTTTACGTTTATAACGTCAAGTTTTCTAAAACGCGCTTTTAATTTTTTCTATGTTTTTGGTCCAAATATCTAATATAATAATTAAAACGTATTTTATTAAATAATAAAATACATATACATATTTACATTTCATTATAACTAAATTTAAAGTATTTGTTTTTGTCACGTATATAATTTTAACAGCACATTAACATGCCGTCGTTCTCATATCAAATTCCCAAACCATGTTTAAGCGTCGAAACCAATAATAATATTTGATACTACTCGACTCACATATTCCACGGGGACGAAATATCGGGAACAATCGAATAGGAACAATGGGAATCGAGAATCATAATCGATCGTCATATATTAGGCGACAGCTGCGCGGGGTGAGTGGAAGCCGTGGCACGGCACGTCTCCCACGGTACCGGCTATTGTCGTGCCTTGGTAGTGCTACACCAGTTTAGTGGATACCTACAAACCTTGTTTCATGAGAAAATAGAAAGAAAGGAGATTGTACTCGCAGGAGCATCCTATAGCAGCATAGGAAAAATAATCACCTACGTGCCTTTGCTTGTAAAGGAATAATTCTCTCTTTTTTATACACATTGAGCATCTGGTTGACAAGGAAAAGTAAGAACTTATTTTTGTTTCGGTACTTTCTAGAACTTTTTTTTAAAGAAAGTTGTACAATATCACTAGCTGAAATCGCCCTGAACATTTTTTCCAAGATTTAGAAATATGTTAATTTTTTCTAATTCAATTAACTAAGTATGAAAGCTATCTAAACCATTTAAATGTAAGGAATAAAAGTTTATTTTAGAATTTTACTTTTATACTTATTTCTCTTTTCTTTTAACTCATTGTAAGATCTCATGAAGCTTTTTTCAAAATAGTTTAAATTATCTCTCCGTGACTTATTTATTTATTACACTTATCTCTCTATACACCTATATAGTCCTCGTTTGACTATACTTATACCTTGTGAAATGTTTCTTCTTAACCACTGATCCATTAGGTAATTAAAGTTAGATTAAAGTGCCTCACTTAGCCAAAGGTACTCTACGGTTCAACGTCCTACGGGCGCCACGCGACCGGGCTACCCCTTCGATTCCCGGTATTATTATTACGTACAAAAAACTAAATAAAAACTTTAAAGTGTGCTAAGGTCGTCCGGTATTCAACAAAGGGAAGGGTTGCATAGAATTTGTATTGAAATAGTTGGGATGTATGATTTTATTGGGTGGCAATTGGATATGGGGTCTGAATAGTGTAGAGGGTGTGACGTGTGCATTTGACGGCTATTCGCTTACTCTGTTTTTTTTTAAACATTTTACTAAAACTTTAAAAATTAAAAATAAAAAAAATTGTTTACCTGTCATGTACCATGCTTTACTTTTTACGGAGACAATCAGTGATTTCAATTTAGTAAATAGAAAATTTTAACCGGTGACCACGCGAAAAAACGCGGAGCAGTATGTTCCGTACGTTACTCGTAAACGAGTAGTTAATCTGATTATAAATATATTAATATAATTTTGGTGTTATTTCAATTAAATAACAATATTCCTTTATTAAATTTCTACTTATTTTATTATGTACTTACCTCATTTTTTATTTTTTACAACTCATAAAATGTAATGAAGGATTATCAGACTCGAGATTTTTTATTTTTATTATTTATTGAATTCGATACACATTTAAGTACATTTTATAGGATTTGATTTTTGTACTACTGTTTTATTACATAACGATATAGTTATACTTACTTATGTTTTATTCCCACATATAAGTACCATCCACAATTTTTAGATTTTATTAAAATTAGGTAGTGAGGAAGCTCACATAGAAGGAAGGACACATAATAGCAATTTTGATCATCAAACTATGTTAAACAGAGAAATATAATTGTATAATAGTTCGCTGGTTTTAATAGATGGTTTTATAAAAAAATTTCTCCATGTGAAACACGAGTTACTCACGCAGTTAAGTCTGAATGGCCAACCAGTTGCGATCGATTTAGACAAGTGTCAGGAGCGGTAATCCGAGACGGCTTCACTGCACATAAAGCAGTTAATTAGTAAGCTAGTTTAGTTCTTTGGGTCTCTCATGTTTCATTTAATAATACAAATGTGAAATGTTGATCATTTGCTCATACCACTGAGCCCTGATATCTCCCATGCCGCGCTATTGAGGGTGTCGAGAGGGAAGCCCCTCTTCCGCCAACGTCACAAGTGCCCTACCGAAGGAGCATTGTCCTATCGTGCTCTCACTAACTGGCGTCTGATATTGATTGATTTTTTTTTATTAAATAAATAATGGTGGCGTAGGATTCGTTCAAATTGCTGATAAAAAGACTAAATGTCTTACATAGCCTCGTAGGATATCTTCTCTTTTAATAAATGTATAAAATATTTTTCTATAAAAAATGATATTGTTTTGATGTAATAAAGTATAGATAAAATATCCTAGTAGAATTAAACGATGTTATGATTAATATTACGAGTACCTGTACTTTTGTATCACTGTACATTTACTTTAACACCAATAGCTTTTGTCCCTAATTGGCTTTTTCTGGTTATGGGCGAAGAAATAGAAGAGGACATACAACCTCATACATAACAGCATGTTCTGCTAGAAAGCTAAAATCCTGTATTATTTCTAGATGTCGCTACTATCTATATAATCATCTAGACGATACTGGGTACTTAAAAACTGAATTACGCTTCAAAATTTGTAGGTTGTCAGTTATCGGTTCTCAAAAATGGTATCGTAATCATGCAGTGATTGAAGTTTCAATGTTGCACCAAATCGTTTCCAAGGTGATACAACCGCCACGCAACAAAATTAATTCGTAACCATTTTCGTCTAAGGATTAGACTCTCTCCTTTTCTACACTAGACAATCTGAATTGAGTAACTTATTAACGGGTGACATACTCGTAAATAGATCCTATTTTTCTACTCAGGTAGTAACAAATTAATTTTATAATATAAGTAAATAATATAGAAAATATAAGTAGGCACATTAATTTGAATATGACAAATTTAAAATTTGAAATATCGGCCACTTACGAGTATACACAATAATACATAAATATCATTCATCTATTGAGAATAAGTTAATATTCCGAATTCCCGATCATTTATTTTTAACATTAAATACTGCAAATGACTTATTAATATTCTCCTTCTTCTTATATTTAAGAGCTGGGCTCTTGTCGGTGGAGTGCTTATTTATATTAGATACCTAAAACTATATGTCTTGGCGGACTTCAGCGTCAGCCAACCATTGTCTAAAACAGATTGAAATATGTACTGATAATTTTCGTACGTATACCAAAAAACATTGTTACAAAAAGTCTTTGAATATTAATGTAAAATTATATTTATTAGCCACCAAACATTTGTCGGTCAGCGCAGGTGGGGAGCGGGCCCCTGTCGGCTAATCACAGTTTGTTTACATTCCTTCACCATGGAGAATGCAGTACCTACTGCTTGGGGCGATCAATCTAACTGATGTGTTTTTTGATCAATCTGAACCCCCTTTTCGACACATTTTACAAAGTGTACTCAAATTATGTTTAATCAAACACTTGTTAATCTAAGTGACAGCCTTAAGTTGACAGTGGACTATGATTTATTCACTGTATATTAAGTATTTCTTGGTGCTGTAGGTTAATAATTGGTTTATTTACCTTCTTTCATCTTGGAGAATGCTGTACTCTTAAGAGCGATCAATTTAACAGACGTGTTTGTAAAAAAAAACACTTCCTATTAACTAACCCCTTTCTTGACACATTTTACAAAGTAAACTTAAATGATGTCTAATCAAGCGTTTGTCAATCAAAGTGACAAGTTTTAAATTACTAATAAATTTCTAACCGCTTATTTAAAAATCGACCCTTTGTATTATTTCCTTTAAATACATATTTCATAGCATTACAAAACATAATTAAGAGCTTGGCAATCAAGGTGACACCCTTAGTTACACAAAGCATTACCTCGAAATAACACTTTCCGTAAAAGAATGTAGTTTGTAGCTACTTGACAACTGCTTGACTGTCACTGCGGCGATCAATTTAAATGTTTGGAAACCTTTGCTTTCAGTTATTTTTAGACACATTTCTGTGAATAAATGATAAGTAAGTGGGTATTAATCGGACCGGCAATAGACTGGGAAACGTTTATTTTAGCTAAAACAAGACGACAATTACATAATTGGCTTTGTTTTTTCACTATTAAAGTATTTTTCAATAGTAAAGTGCCAGCTGAGACTGAAACTTAAGTAACTAAACGCCGGCGATTAGTATGACTGATAAATTTATAAGACGAGAGGGGATATTAACTCATAATAATGACCTTTTATTTAACTTGCAACGTAAGCCTGTATGTCTTTATGTAGGTACCTCAAAGAACAATAACCATAGTGACAAAAAAGTAAAATTAATGAATAAAGAATAAAAACAAATAAATATTACATATACAAAAAGCATGTATATAGTTGCCACATCAAATTGACCCTTCATAATTAAAATAGCCCTTCTCCCATTGCAGCGGCCATCAGGGCCCTTAATTGATCCAAATTTTGTAAAACTCCTGTATTGTACATTAAGGAAGCAATAAATATTTGAGTATTGAGTATTAACAAATTCAATTTTTAAACCAATTTGCACTAATTTTCATATCCGATTGAATTTTTAATTAAGGAATCTTAAAGTAAAAAAAAAAATCTTGGTCTATGGATTTGACACGTTTCAAAGTGTGAAAGATAAGCAAGCATATCTACTTATAGGCTATTTACAGGCAAAGCTTTACCTTGGTGCACGGAAAGTTAATCGATGCTTTGTTTACATTCGTTCACCATGGAGAATGCAGGGCTCGCTACATGAGGCAGTATATCTAAACGCGTGGTTAAAAACCTTTGTATTTATTTATTTTATTACCTAAAAGTGTTTCTTTACAATACTGGATATCAATCAAGGCTAGAATAGGATAGCGTTAAAAGATTTTAATAATTTTACTAACAGTATGTAAAGTAAGCATGATCTTAGTTAATGCAATGTAGGTTAACTGCCGATCTTTATACGCCGTTAACCCTCCTTGGGAATGCAATTGTAGCACGAGATGTTTGTGCTTAGTCCTTTAGTCGCCTCTTACGACATCCACAGGAAGAGATGGAGTAGTCCTATTCTAGCCCGGAACCACACGGGTGACCACGCCTCTACTTGAAGGACGGTTTATCTAACTCAATTTTTGAAAACCCGGTCCCTTTTTAACACCTTTTTTAAGTGTTAATAGGTTATCAATCTAGGCAATAATTAAAGTTTGTAATTGATTTATTTACTGTAGAGAAAGCATACTCTAATTGTACTGCTAGTAGATTGCCAGTTTGGTTTATATTCGTTCTCCATGCATAATTATGCTAGGTACTCGACGGGCAATCAATCGTATTCGTATTGAAAACCATTGGTTTAAACAGTGCCCTTTTAACACATTTTACAAAGAGTTGAACAATGTTCAAGCAGGTATCAATCTTCGCGAACGCGTGAAATTTGTAATCGATTTATTGACTGTTTTGTTTGTTTTTCGTGTGTGTAAGTAGACAATACTGGTTTCATATTTTTCAAGCTGATTTAAGACATAGCTTGACACATCAGATTGGATACCTTGGCCATGTGAATCGAAACACTAACTGATTGTCTCTGGCTAAATTCTTTAAATCCCCTCGTAAAAAACCTCCAGTAGTTAGGTCGCGTTGCTGTAGCCGCGCCTGCTACAGAGGTGCTACGCTGCACACTGCTACGAATCAACGAATCATACTACTACATACTATCACGTCTTTATCTCTAATGGGACAGACAGAGCCCTTTGGGTCTTGTGACATGATTCAAAGGCCACTTTTAGCGTGATGGTGGGCGAAAAGGTGGAAAAAGGTATCAAAATAGTGGGTTTGCTAGCCGCATCTCCTATTAACATTATTCGTAGTTTCGCCCAGGCCCTCGAATGGGTTTTACGATCTGCACGAGAAAAGAAGAAGCTGGTATATTTAAGTTTTTTTTCTTTTCTCCCAGACCAGCATAGAAGATTATTAATTTCACAGTATTCTATAATAATTTCTTTTCATTATCACGTAGAACAGCGAAAGCATATATTTTCTTATGCGATAGCGAATGATAATGATATTTAATGAAAGCCTCTCGAACGTTATACCTACCTTACTAAAAATGTGCTCTTCTTAAATCAGTTAAAAAGTATAACGCTACCAATTTAAGATGTGCTGATTTCTTCTGTCAAATTCGTAAAACTTCTGCACTCCTTAAATTGCATCTGTATCATTATATTATTAATTTATTTTATTTATTTATTTAAACTTTTATTGATACAAAAGCTAAAATAGGTAAATTTATTCATGTTAAAGCATTCTCTTCCTGTCAATCTTTAGGAAAAGAAAAACAGATAAGAAAGTTTGCGTCGAAATAACAGATAAAGGCTTCAATATCATAATAAATACTTTTTAATTATCATAAATAAATACCATATACAATAAATACATCATATATATTTGGCGTTTCAAGCGTTTAGGTACCACTTAAGTGGTATTAAGTTAAGGCTGTATTCAGATAGTTAAATAGTTGATCACCTGGAATAAAAAAAAATAACTTTATTCACATTTATTGGAAAAAAATTCAATGTTCACACTTACAAAAATCAAATTGTTGGGAAACAGACATTGAAAGTTTAAACTGTAATAGCTAGAGATCTAGTTGTCAGTTAAATAGACTACACTACAATAGAGCTACGAAAGTGTTATCCATTTCACTACGCCACAAATATAAATTGCAGTTTGTTTAGTAATATTTTCAGTTGAGTATTTTTCTGTGCAATCAGTAATTTTGATTTGCGTTCAAATACTACCCTTATTCGTTCAGTAAAACAGTAACAAACTAAATTTGATTTATTTAGTGTGCATAATAAAATTAGTGTGCAATTCAGTATTTTTGGTGAAACTTTAAAATATTTTGTTCGAAAAAAGGGAATATACAGATATCGATTAAATACATGCCTATTTTTATATCGTATTTCGATATGTCGTATCGACGGGCGATGCCTCTTCGTGTCACTAGCTATAAAATACTATAAATATACTTGCCCGAAGGTTAAACTCAACGCCTATGCTAAGCTTTAGCTGATAGGCGATATCTAAAAAAAACAATCGATATAAGTGTTGCGTCTCTATTTATACCAACATGAAAAAATATATTTATAATAAATAAATAATAAATAAATATATAGGGACAAATCACACTGATTAAGCTAGCCCCAAAGTAAGTAATTTATGATTACTTTGTGAGGTTATACCCTGCCATATACTACTATATTTATACTATTTATTGAAAGCCAAAGTGAACTTAAAATAGACATGTAATTAACTATAGTCACGACCTCGTCGTTCCCGATTTAATAATATAGGACAACAAGTATAGCACCTAAAATAACTGTTTCTATAATACCTTCATTCTTATACTGTTAGACATCTTCAATATTTTCCTATAAAATATTCTAAATGCAAATGTTTGAGGATGGGTATACTGGCAACGTAAATTCTTCGTCACATAAAAATGCAAAAAGTGTTGCCTGTGCTTTACTTTTATTAAAATATAACGTAGAACCTATTTGGTTGCTCAAAAGTCTTTTAGTCTTTTCATAAAAAAGGGTTTTACCCATTTAGGTAATAGGGGTTTAGGTAATATGGGGTTTAGGTTAAAAAATACGTTCGTAAATATTAATAAAAAGTCCAATCAGATACTTAAAGTTAAAAGCGAATTCCTTAAATAAAAATATATGACGTGTCCTCATCAGCGATAGGCACGTTACCGGTGGCGGCCGTACCATGTTACCATCCCCGTACGCCGCGCCGTGCCGCGGCGCATAGCTCCAGATTTATGTTATGTGCCACGTGACCTTGGATAACTTGGTACTTGCAATCGGTATAGGCTGATTTTGGGTAGGTTGCGTTAATTTTGTAACTTGTCAGTTTTTAGAGTACATTTACATACCTATAACAAAACAAGGTATTCTCTTCCCGCGAAAGCCCAAGACTACGTCACGAACGTCACGCAAAGTGTTGCCACTGATTGTGCTTTTCAGTAAATTTAAGGACTTTCTCAATTAGTTCATCAATATAAAATAAAATACTAACTATTAACTATTTCATATATCCTGTGATTCATCTGTTTGATTTTAATAAATTTTTATATTGAATTATTAATTAATGATTAGTTTGTTAAGTTAAAAAATGCACTTTGCTCGGGTAATTCAATCACACACAGTGGCAACACTCCCAAATGATGACGTATTCTTAGGCTAATCACGTGACCAGCTATCACGGGAAGAGAATACCTTGTTTTATTGGACCTTGGTAGAGGACTTTTTATTTTAGGCGCATTTAAGGTTTCGTTTTGTACTCTTATGTATTCCTTGGTTTCGTCGTCAGGCAGCATAAAGCAATAATAAATAAAAATAAACGGGCAAGTGCGAGTCGAACTCGTACATGAAGGGTTCCGTACCACCGTACAATGTTTTAAAACGCTGAAGAAACACGTTTCTTGCATGACGACCCCCTTTAATTTTTAACTTTATTTTATTTTTAGTATTTGTTGTTATTGTGGTCATAGTAATACATTATTGGTGAAAATGTCAAGTATCTACTTAATGCCATTATACTCGTAAAGATCAAGTTAAAAACGCTGAAAAAAACACGTTTCTTGTATGACGACCACCTTTAATTTTTATTTTTAGTTTTTGTTGCTATAGCGGCTACAGTACGAGTAATACATAATCGGTGAAAATTTCAATTGTCTAGCTATTACGGTTTAAGAGATAGAGCCCTGTGACAGACGGACAGACAGCGGAGTCACAGTAATAGGGTCCCGTTTGCACCCTTTGGGTACGGAACCCTAAAAATTATAAATAAGAAGAAGAAGAAGATAAGAACTGTCGCCACTAGCAGATATACCTATATGAAAGGCTGGAGGGGAGGCCTTTGCCCAAAAAGCTAGTTGCTAGTAAAAAAAAATGTGCATCTATTGATGTTGGTCGCTTCATCGAACAAGCTGTCTTTTTTATTATGATTGTACAATATTATGTTTATAGTTTATTCATCTAGCCAGATTCTTTGTTCTTTCACTCTCTACACCTTAAAAATACTAAGAATAAATATAATAAATATGTAAGTTAAACTATTTAAAAAAATCTAGTAGAACAAGAAAAACTATTCGTGTCTTATGGGAGTATACACTACGAAGAATTTTTATTGCTTACTGCTAAGTCTTTGTTCTACTACTAAACGCTACAATACGATTTCAGCGGTGTAATACAACCTTATGTGGGTCTTGACCTCTTTTGCCTGGGTCACGTTCAAGGTGCCTCCTGTACTTTCTTCCTTATGTTGGTAGCAGTACATAAGTGGGTCTATGTTAAGTTATATGTTTTTCGTGTGGTCTGACTGTTGTAATTAATATTGTTAACAGTGTCGCGAATTCAATGGTTTATTCCCATCTCAGAAAATGCCCAACGCACGTAAATAAATTTTCACTTCAAAAACTTCTCAGTAACAAATACGCTTGAATTTCGTTTAAATCGGTCACCACTTTTACAGCAATTGGCTACCTTAGCGGTAATTACCAACACAATGGTTCGCTAATAAGGCTTCCGTTATGCATTGCACCCCTCGATCGGGGGCACCAAATAACTTAATGCCTTTTATACAGCATTTATTGCTTCGACAATAGAGTCGATAATGACATGAATTGCCTCGTTAGTAGCATCGTATGACGTCAATGTTTATAGAAGCCGGTGTCGAATGACTACTTGGTTTAATTTGGTACGCAAAATGTACACGTTACATTAAAAAATTATTGTCACTCTAATGAAATTTTAATTAATTTTTAACTAGGTAATTTTCAGAGCCCTGTTATCTGAAATAACGGAATTTCTTATAGATAAAACTATAATTTATGGCTATACAGATATTATTTATTTAGTATCTATTTTCATGAAAACTAAATTTAATAATACTCGTAACCACATCTATATAACCACAGTATAAAAATATCTAAATCTGTGATGATAACTTTACTAGTCTAAAACAAAGACTTTTCCATCTTTCCCTCTGTATGTGTGTTTGTAGGTACGAGTATGTACGCTTAGATCTTTTAAAATAACAAAACAGATTTTGCAGTTTTCATTAATTTTTGCAGTTCAGGGTTCGATCCCCAGCCAGGGCCAGTTGGTCTTGGATGTTTATCTATATATGTATTTATTATAAAATATAGTATCGTTGAGTTAGTATCCCATAATACAAGTTTCTACTTACTTTGGGGCTAGCTCAATCAGTGTTATTTGTCCTCATCTATTTATTTATTAATAGCTAAAGTGATTTAAGAGAAAAGTTTGTATGTCTAATATATAACGTCTAACCAAATATACTGAAACTATTTTAAGGGTGGATTCAGTCCATGATACTGAACAACTTTCCCCAAGGAACATATATCGAAGTATGAAAAATATTTTTTCGCTTTGCATACAAACTCGGATCAGCTGATCGGCAACTTGTATGGGAGGTCAAAAATTATTTTTCATACTTCGATATATGTTCATTGTTTAGTATCATGAACTAAATCCAACCTTAAAATAGTTTCAGTATATTTTGTTACACCCTGTATATCGGTGCAAAGCCGGGCGGGCCGCTAATTGTTCAAATAAAAATACTGGGTGGCGCAAAAGTAAAGACCCTATTTGGTTCAGCTATAACATTTTTTCTAAATTAGAAAACTAGATTTAGGTTTTTTTAAATGTATATTTGTGCCATTAAATTTCGTACCATTAGGATTTAAAGATGATGTCTTTTAAATGGTGACCTCCAGAGTTGATACACATTTGAGCCCTATTTATGACATTTTGCATAACTTGCCGTAACACTTCCTGCGATATGTTCGTTATTTCTTGACGAATGTTTTCTTTTAGAGCTGCGAGAGTCTGTGGCTTGTTCACATACACCCGAGATTTCAAAAAACCCCAAAGAAAGAAGTCTGGACTGGTCAGATCGGGTGATCTTGCAGGCCAAGGCAAATCGCCAAAACGAGAGATAACTCGGCCTGGAAAAGCGTCCCTCACTAAGTCCATAGTGTCGCGCGCTGTGTGTGCCGTAGCGCCGTCTTGTTGAAACCAGATGTGCTCCAGCCCCAATTCGTCCAAACTGGGTATCAAAAACTCTCGTAACATGGTTCTGTAGCGTTCTCCAGTGACAGTTATCGCATTGCCTCCAGCGTCTTCGAAAAAATAGGGTCCGATCACTCTGTCAACACAGATGCCACACCATACAGTAACTTTTAGTGGGTGTAGAGGTGTTTCTTGAATAATGCGCGGATTATCAGTGCCCCAGAACCGAGTATTCTGCTTATTGACATGCCCTGAGAGATGGAAATGCGCTTCGTCACTCATAACCAATTTTGAAGGAAAATCATCCTCTTCAAGGTTGAGGTTTATGACGCGCTGGCAGTAATCTAGACGAGCTTGGTGGTCAGCAGGCAGCAGCTGATGAGTCATTTGAGTTTTATACGGGAACATCTTTAAGTCTTTCACCAAAATACGCTGCAGGGTCCGTCTGGAAATGCCCAATTGCGTGGCACGTCGCCTCGTTGATGTTTCTGGACACTCTTCCACATCTTCGCGCACAGCATCGATATTTTCAGCTGAACGGCCTGTTCTTGGTCTCCCAGACTTAGGTCTATCCAATGTTGAGCCAGTTGCTTCAAGGCGTGTGGCAAAGCGTCGAATTGTGCGACCAATCGGTGCCGGACGGTGGTGAAATCGTCGACGAAATTCACGTTGTGTTCTTATCACTGATGAATTATTCCGTAAGAACATTGACACAATTATTCCACGTTCTTGGGGAGTAAAACGGTCCATGTTTATTTTCAGTGTATTTAACATTTGTTCACTACACAATTTTCAACAACAGAATGACAGAAAATGTCATATAAAAAAAATAAAAGTATTTTCTTTAGTGCCAGTACTTTTGCGCCACCCAGTAGAAACAATTATAAACTTTTCATTTTAAGTGAGGAAGGAGCAATTCCTTTTGATGGGTGCCATTATAAAGATGAAGATTTCGCGTTGTGGTAATGATCGTATAAATGCAAGTTAACACATCAAAGTGAACGACCGAGTGCGATGTTGTCGACTATCGATCGAAAGTGATTCACGAAAGATACGCAGCTACCACGTGCCAACTGGTTTACTGTCAACACTTATAATATTTAGGTTTCCGTACAAAAAATTAAAAAACGGTACCCTTATAGGATCACTCGTGCTTATGTCTGTCCGTCCGTCTATCAGCTAATTTTCTCCGAATCTACTGGACCAAATCAAGTATTCAATGAAATTTGGTAGAATGTTGTAATCCTATGACCCAAACACATATGTGCAAAGTAAATAAATA
The DNA here is from genome assembly GCA_963576875.1 of Acrobasis repandana. Lineage (NCBI taxonomy): Eukaryota > Metazoa > Arthropoda > Insecta > Lepidoptera > Pyralidae > Acrobasis > Acrobasis repandana. Next base: position 19,156,632 of record OY756216.1, read on the forward strand.
TTTTTTTTTAAATAAGTGTCATTTTCGGGGGACAAATTAGGAAAAAAAAAAAAAAGTTTTGCAAACCTCACTGTGTCATATATCAAATGAAAAGGCTCATTATGATGATCTTAAATATATTTTTGTTATTATTGTAAAATGAATAGTTTTGATTTTATTCGTGAAAGAAGACGAAAATTGACCATCCCCGTCCATCCCCCATCCGGGGGGGGGGGGGCCCCCCCGGATCTCCGAAACTATTGAGCCTAAAATTTTGAAAAAAATACAAAATATATTTCTTTGCTTGTAGATTGCAGGAAAACCTATATGAATTTAATCAATTGTACGGAACCCTCTCCACGCGAGTTAAACTCGCACTTGGCCGGTTTATTGAATTACTCATCACCATTAAAAATATTGTATACCTATTTATTTAAAAAAAAAAAATTAAAAAAAAAATTGTAACTGACTCTGACTCTCTTTTTTCCACGAGGGTATCGAAAATAGCAATTTTTGATTGAATGGCTTATATGAAAACTTTGCGATACATTTGAGTTAATGATTTAACAAACGAGTGAAGTGCAACACAAGTGAACGACCGACACTGATGTTATCGCGAATCGATCGATAAATGATTCACAAACGATACGCAACATACTCGACTTACTAACCAGGTAATCCTTTATTAAAAACTTCCAAATCTTTTTCATTTATTAAGGCGACGTGGGTTCACAATTTGCAATACTGTGCGTGTTTTTGAAAAATCACTGTTATTAAACTACTATAGTTTATTCCACAAAAAATTTACATAAAAATCTTAAGGATTTTCTACAGACACCCACAATAGCCAAAACACGATTGAGTATTTTTGGCTCAATAGAAAAAATCACAAACATACCTCTAATTTGCCTAAATTTGCCTTTATAATACATATTACTTTGTTATACAATCACTTTTTATATGAAAATTATACCATAAAAGTATTATCTAAATATCTTTCCGTTTTGGCTACAAAACAAAATAATAAATAAAACACTGCGAAATATCGTCGAGCACGGCTCCGGGCCTTTCTTCTCTTTCGACATATATTTCACTGTTTTATTTATTATTTTTTAACTGCCATTGGTGGGTGCAAGGTGCCCTCCATTTCACATTTTAAATTATGAATTCTGAATTATATCTTGTCTATGTATGTATTAGTTTTTATATGTAAAACGTATTTTTAAATTGGGAATCTTCTAAATTAATTAGATTTCATATAATATATCAATTAAGCTTAAATTCGGTAGTGGTTTCGTGTAACTACTGAACGTGAGTGTCGTCTACTAGGTTAATATAAAATTGACTTTTCTGTCTTTTATCAAGTGTGTAAAGCTTTAGCTAACAATCTCTTTGTTAGCTAACAATGGTATCAGATTTTTCAAACTGCCTAAAGGCATCTAACGTAGCTCACTGACTTCTTCTTTTCTTATCGATGGTACTTTATTTACTTTATTTAGTCACTCCAGTATCGGGCCACTTCGATAGCTGTATCATATACAGCTCATTGACTGTCACGTAGTGATTGTTGTAATTAGTACACACCAGTGAACTAATGGGATTCTCCACCATGTTTTCATTCATCAAAAACAAGTGATGGTAGTGGAAAATGACCGTACTTGATTCCAAACTCAGAGGTACAAGTCGCGTTTATTGAGAATCAAACTGGTGCCTCACAGACACTAAACTAGAGCCTTAACCGCTATGCCACCACTTCTAAAATATACTGAAGAATAGCTACGAAATAGATAATACTTTTTAAAGATTAATTCTATCCCAAGAGTAGATTCTACAGACGTTTATGTAAAACCCTCAGCTTCCCGGCGCCTCGTGTGTGAGTGACGTCTACACGGCTTATCCATTTGCGTCAAGTCGTAAATGTTACGCCCACCGCTGTGAAATTTAAATGGTTCTATTACTAAGTTTCATCCCACGTTTCTATGTCTGTCTTGTCTATACCTAATAGTAGAAGTTAATATTAGGGGAGGAGTATCTAGTTTGTATATAATTGTATAGCATTTATTTTAATGCCAGTGTCTATGTCACATGATGAATCGTTTGTTTAAGTATTTGCTTGATCATTAAATGGTAATATTTGTTTTTTGAATAGAATATTAGGTACCTAATCTGCTATGAAAGGTACCCTTCTTCTTCTTTACCATATTCCATTTATTTATACATATCTGGTCGGCGGAAAATGTCTTTTCTTTTCAATTTTCTTTATTACGAGTAATACTTTTATCTATACTCTTAGGATGCTCCAATCATTTCTTATACATTCCTTCAACCTTTTTTTTTGGTCTTTTCTTCTCATCACCTTATTCGTTAAATGAGCTTTATTGTTACATCACTGTTGTTTAATCTTTTCAGAAAACCTTTTGTGAAATACATCCCATTTAGGAAAAGTTCGTAATAAATCGAAAATTTTGAATCAACGTTTGAAACGATCTCTAGCCGTCAACAACACGGGTGTAACCCCAAACGTCTAACAGCGAGAAGTAATTTTCTCCGCACCCCTGACAATGCAGTGCCAGCTGCATCCCTGCATCTATTGTGTGTGGACAATGCCCCCCTGATCTATGCTAGTTCATGTCATAGGCAGCCCTTCCGTCGCACGCTCGCTGGAGGACTAAACGACTCCACTGTTTTGAACTCTCTACTTACATAAAATTTTGTAATATAGAAAACAGCCATGATATGATGGTCTATTTTTAGGGTTCCACAACTTGCAATAACAGCGCTTGTTATAAGAGTTTAACCCATTGTAATATTATGTAGGCAACTTGCATTTTCTGCCTTTATTTTTGAAACTGTGCTTTGGTCATAAAGAACGCTCTTTACTACGTACCTACACATAGTTTATGTGTATAATTCACAGGTATTCCTAAGCCAATACCTACAGGATTTCATTTGAATACAAAGAATTACATATCTAAAGTACATACTTAACTTTTATTCACTTATAAGTATTTTGTGTACCTACCTAGTTAATCTGTTTTCTGTTAAAAGGAACAACGTCGTATAACCATGCCTCTTGTACAAAACCCTGTAAAAGCAATCGGAAAAAATAGTTTTCCATATCGTCAAGCCTTGTAGAAATTTTTCATTCCACTATATTGCTCGTTTACGAGTATTTTTATAGTCACTTTAACACGACATTAACATTCATGCCCAAATTTCCCGGCGGCGGTATCTAAACTAGTTGGTAATGTACTCGTAATATTAAGTATGATGATAATTTTACTAGGCCTCACAACAGTATACCTATGTTATGTTGTGCTGATCTAAAATATTGTTTTCGAGTAAGAAAAAACACTTTTATCAATGCAACAAAAGTTATTCTTGCAGTTATATCATCATCATCAGGTCTTTTTTAGTCTCCTCTGCAGGAACACGACCCTCGCTGTACTACCAGAGCCATAAATTAGCCAGAGCAGTCAGAGGATTAGGCCTACACTCTCCCCGCTGGCCAGGGTTGGAGAGGTCTCATTAATGATTTTAAGCTTTATTTAGCTTGTGTTTCCTCAGTCGCCTTTTACGACATCCACGGGAAGATTTAGAGTGGTCCTATTCTATTTTGCCGGGAACCACACGGCAATTTTATTGCAGTTATATGCCCAGTGACAATTTCGGGCCGTGAAAATGTTTCATTTACAGTCGATTTTACAAGGCACCAACATTCGTGTTAGAATTTGCCAGCGTAATCGTCATAACCATCGTAACCCAGTTACCCATGGGGAATTTACGACCGTCAATGGAGCCGTTACGGTCGCCGTTATGTAAAAAGCGGCCCATTAAGGAGGGTCAAGGTCGAAGCCGGTATCGGTTCAGTTCACTAATTGTTTTCTCACATTCCATTAATATGGGAGTGCATCTTTGTTTTCTGCACTTTTCCTATTTCATAATAAATTTCCTTTAAACAATTTAAGAGCAATGTTTGAATTACGAATATTGTTTACTGGTTTACTTACGTAATCGGTAAGGTCGGTCGGTTTTAATTGATTTAGATTCGATGATCATCATCAGACTGAGTGTTAGGAGTGGCGGCTTGACGGTTTCAGTGCACTCTGCACTTTCCGACTAGTAAACCGTTTAACAATATTTGTTATGAATTTATCTCACATTAGATTTAATGAAACCATGATTTATAAGTGTATTGTTTTTGTCGGAGCGAATCCATTTAGAGCTTAGTACTTATATTATTCTGTGCTTTCGTATTGTTACCTATTTGTGGATAATTATCTATTTATCTTTGAAGTGTTATCTAAACATGGGCTTTGTAGAAATTTTGTATGTAACGCCTGTGAAATATGTAGAGCAAGACACAAGCAGAGAGTTCACGTTTACATTTTTCAAGGCGTAGTTACATTATTGTATTTTTTTCTGCTTTATAACTTTTCTATTTCTTAATCATGAAGACATCAATACATGAAGACTACGAAGAGTGAAAATTGAAGAAGTACTGCGAATAATGAATAAAGAAGAAACAGTCCTACTCCTCGCGTTCACTGCCGGAGCCATTATGTGTACTATTATATCATAAGGCACGCGGTGAATGCCAAGAGCGGACTCATTCGACTCTTGAAGACATTTGCTGATAACCAGTCAAGCAGAGGATTCAAGAAAATGTTCCAAAGAAACCCCAATAAGTTCAAGTTTCGGCAATAAGTTTCATGGATATGATATTTTTAACCCATCTCGGGACACTTAATCGCAAAACAAGACGCAAATTTACCCATTGTTATTTTTAATGCGTCTAGTGTCCCGCAAAGTGCATATTTTAGATAACTACAAGTGCTTATATTTCCTTAATGTCTCTCGGAAAACTTCGTGTTTCGTCGGAACGGCCGCTCGGAAATATATATAGAGTTGTTATTACTCTTTATACTTATTATTATGTAATTGGTTTTAAAAATAAGAGGAAAGCTATTAATTCGCAGGGTTTTAATGTAAAGAAAAACCTTTAAACATAAATAAAAGACTGGTCAGATTTTTCAGTTAGTGTCTTATTATTCGATATTTTATTTTATAATAAGGTAAATTTAGCGCTCTAGAATAAATTTTTTAGATTGACTTTCTTATACAGAGCGCTATTTAGTAAATTTTGTAGTGTTATTATTTTTACATGAGATGCATTTTGTTGCAACAAAATGCATCATGTGTTGCATCAGTCACTTACACAGACCATAGATCAAGATAGACACAGCCTCTGTATGAATTTGCGTGTCAATCTGACGTCAAATTGACTTCATTTAGGATCGTCACTTTTAATCCGTGTATGTCAATTCATTAGATCGTATATTAAGCTCTCTGCTGTAAAATGCCTAAATCTGCCGTTTTGAGCTGTAGAAACTCGTCGAAAAACGTTGGACGAAGTAATAAAAAAGATTACTTCCGTTTGTAAGTGAATTTCATATTAAATATTGTATTGAAAATTGGCACGCCAGGTTTTCATACAAATTGAAGGACTTTCTTTATCTAGTAGTGGTCACGTACGATTACTCGTAGTACGTGATCGGCAGCTGAAGCGCTTATTAGCTTATATTAAACTACTATTTAATTAGTAATTGTTTTCCGCTTACCTACACCATTTTTTATGACTATTTTTGTAGGTCTGTTACTGTTATAGTTCATTTGTTTAATTTGGACCGCGTCTTTGTAAAAACCGATGCCGCTTTTGAAGCACGCAGATAGCATACCATCCAATTGAACGAATACTTAGACTATACCTACTGTAAAAGCACAGTATGTTATCATGATTGATAGTTATTTGTGAGGAGCTTGGTGGCCCGGTGGAAGTACGAATCCAGCGCTTTCACAAGTTAAGCCACCCTGTACGTGATCCACACTTGGATGGGTGACCAAAAAGTGGCATAAAAATTTCTCGAGCTTATCCGTATCCGTACTTCGGAAGGCACGTTCAGTCGTTGGGCCCGGCTGTTATGTATGGCAGTCGCCAAACTATGTCAGGTAGGTTAAAAATCTGTCACCAGTGTTAGCCTGGTTCACCTGGTTCCGTGGGCATTTTTCCGCGCCTAGGATCTTCTTTTAGGCCCCTTGCACGTGAGGGAGGCATCGACATTTTTCTGTGTCTCCCCTTTTGCGGGCTGGTTTTGCGTTGTCACTCGAGCCAGCCCAACTCGTCGAGGAAGCGGAGCAATGCAGAGGATGAGCGTACTCGGAGATCCCAGGTACTCCTCTCTTGTTGATGCAACGCACGGACCCTGCAGTATCACGTGCTTTGCTGTTTCTTCTGCCTCCATGCAGCCTCTGCATAGTGGGCTGTCGGTTATACCTATAATGAATAGATGTTTGTTTAGAGTAAGTACAATGCCCTGTTAATAAGCCTATATTTTTTTGGAGCTTTACCCTTGGAAGTGTGAGTAGTCGGCGTGAGTAACGTGGATGGACTCTGGGATGGCACCAGTGTTAGCCACTTACTCACGAAATACGATACGAATACTGGTAGGTACATATGTGGTAATATCTTTCATGCTAATTTTGCTCAATTGCCTGGTGAGAATAGTACAGTACCTAGTTTTACTCAAAGTAGGTAAGTATAGTAATATAAGTCTATTAAACGCTATACCTAGTAGTAAATAAAATCTTCGGGTTCTGCAAAGCTCTTAGATGGCACGGTTTATCTACCGAGCAATTTATATGCGATGTTATATAATTTTCTGAATCGGTTAAAAAACGGAGAAGTATTGAGGATCATACATGAAAAACAGATAAACATTCGAATTGAGAAGCTTCTCCGGGATTTGTATGAAAATCACAACCGTGTCGTCATAATTTTTTCGAGTCAAATAGCGCTCTTAATATCAGTTTTTCTACATAAATAAATCATGTTGAAATATATGGATATGATCAATGACACTATTTTGTGACGGTTTATTCTGTTAAGGGTCGGCACCATGTAAACTGGGTTTGCGCGGGCAACAAGTTTGTACAGAAAACGTTTGATTTAAGTCAAATAATGTATACACATAGATAGAGGAAGAGTTGGGACAGTAGACGAAAAAAAGGATTTTTTAAAATATTTTGTAGTTTTCCTAAAAACAAGCATTGAATTTACCCAAAAACATGCAAAACGCACTTTGCGCGGGCAATAGTTATGGCTTAAGTAGAAAAGACCACTAATAAAATTATATACCTAGTTATAGGTGAATAGACTAGCCAGTAGACGAAAACCGTATTTTTTTAATTTTCATTCAGAAAAAGTAAGATAATTGTAAAGAAACCTGAAAGAAATATTTTAGAAAATCTTGCTACAAACTTGTTTTTCTGCGTAAAGAAATATTCTAACAAGGGATTGCATATATTTTATAAAAATAAAGGTTATTTTGAAACATTATTCTTAATATTTGCTTACAATGCAATCACGCAATAATAAAAAAAATAATTTTGAAAATTGGATGTTTTGCAACGTTTTTGACAGAATTCTCTGAAATGGCGGCCATATTTCCTCCATACAAATTCAGTTGCCCGCCGGGCGTTCAGGAAGGAGGCTGTGTCGAATTTTTCAAAAAAATCTATTTTCGAATTACGTAAAATTGCATTACAGTCTAAAATATTTCAATAAAAAAATATGTACAAACTGCCAAATTATGTCATACTTTCGCTAAACTATGGTACAGTTTTGACATTTTGTTGACATTCAAGCAAAGATGTAATGCTATCGCAGATACGGCATCGCACATTTTTTTTTAAATTTTATTGAAAATTAAGTCAATGAAAAAAATAATTTGATTTGATTTATTACCTATATTTTTTAATTGGCGATTAGGGTGAAAATCGGATTGGAACTTTCTCGGGTCGCGGAATCATATTAACTGTTTTTGTAATAAAAAGTGCTATTTAATTAGGGTTTTACAATTATTTTGGGGGGTGATTCAGTCTGAAATTTTGAACAACTTTTCCCCATGAATGTATATCAAAATACGAATTGACATTATGCGTAATATATAACCACAGGCTATACTAGATCTATACTTGGCTAGGCAGGCAGGCTATAGTAGGCTACTGGACCGATTTAAAAAAAACTTTCACCGTTGGAAAGTTACACTATCCCCGAGTGACATAGGCTTTGTGTGTACCAAGAGCGAAGCCGGGGTGGACTGCTAGTATAGTATAATGATATTAAAATAACAGTCAAAAATCAAAAAAAATATGCATTTTCATACAAAAGTGTGCAGCCGCCCGGGAAATTTGTATAGGAACCGATTCTTTTGGTGTTTTTACTGTTTTTAGGGTTTCACTTGTCTGTCTGTCCGTAAGTCACAGCCAATTTGCACATAATGTAAATTTGTGACCCAAAGACGGAAGTAAAATGTTGGTAAATGAATAAATTAAAAAAAAATGGGGCCACTTATGGGAGATAAATGAGACATTAAAAAAAGGGTTTTGTGAACTATTTCGCGTAAAATATCAAATGAAAGAGCATTTTATTATAATATTAAGTATATTTTTCTATATTTTTTAAGTTGGTGTTTTTGAAGTTATTTTTGAAAATAAATAATAAAAATACCCTTATCTCCGAAACCACTGAACCCAAACTTTTGAAAAATATACAGTTAATAGTTCTTTACTTATAGATTACAGGAAAACCCATTAGAAGATAAAAAATAAAAGGGTGCAATAATGCTAATTACTGCTTCATTAATCAACCAAGTTTTTAGCTGTTTTCAGGAAAAGATTTATTTTTAGTGCTTTTTGTTAATTCTTTAAAAATATTGTACAAAATCAAACAGTCAAGTCATTCATTGAGCACATACAGCTGCTAAGCCAAGACTGTTGATCTGTTCAACGTGCAATTCTTTTTTACCCTCCGTACTTACATAATAAGGTGAATAGAAGTGAAAGGTGTGACGATTGCAGATGGTCGCTAAACGTCTATGTTTCAAAAAGAAATGTGTACATTTTCTGTCAGTGGAACACAAAACGTGTAGTTTTCCAAGTCACCGCTCGCGTAAAATACTATTTGATTGTATTTTTGAGAACGTCCTGTCAGCGATAAGTAATATTGATTTACACAGAAATATCATAAATTTGTCTATGGTTCCCTAAAATTTCAACTTAATCAAAGTAAACCGGCCACGTGCCGTGACGGGCCACGTGCAGTGTAGGGTTCCGTAGTCAGTACCTACTTGTTTTATGTAACTAACAACTGCCTAACTTTAGGTCTGAATTCAGTCCATGATACTGAACAACTTTCACCAAGGAACAAACGAAATAGAAAAATTATTTTTGATCTCTTACACACAAGATTTGGCAAAATGTAATATTTATGTAATATATGTAGGGAATATGTAAGGACAAATCACACTAATTAAGCTAGCCCCAAAGTAAGTTTTGAACTTGTATTATGGGATACTAACTCAATGATACTATATTTTATGATAAATACATACATAGATAAACACCCAAGACCCAGGACAATTTGAAAAAGACCATTTTCTAACTTGCCCTGGCTGGGGCTCGAACCCAGAACCTCCGGATTAGCGGTCTAGCGTGTTAAAAATTACGCCACGGAGGTCGAATGGAAAGCAAACATTTTCTTTTCATTTTTAAATATGTGTTCTTTAGGAAAAGTTGTTAAGTATCATGAACTGAATCCACCTTAAATTAGTTTTAGTACAGGGAGACGTTATATACTACTGCCGTGAATTTTTTTAAGTGTCCATATACAACCGTTTAACTGACAGAGAGGGGAGACACATGATTCTAACAAAAATTTGCAATCAAAAACCAAATATTTCACAAACGGATTACTAAAACGAAAAAGGGTGTTCATAATCTTACAATATTTTTGAAAGACCTATTCAACGACGTCTCTCACCACAATTTTTTTTTTCAAGTTTTTATTACCACATATCCATGCCCATGCCCAATTACAGCTACTAGTACTAATAGTCTATGAGTAAAACTGAGGACAGACCGACAGAAATGACGAAACTGTAAGGGTTTATTGTTTACTACGGAACCCTAAAAAGCTGCGTGAAACGAGACAGATTCTCTATTCTAAGGGTTCTTTGTCATTTGCGCTTTAACAAATTTCAAAATACGAGTAATCAAAACCACTTGTGCAAATATTTCGCTCCACTTCGCATACGATAAATAAAAAAAATGATGGATGAATGACCGTGCTTTTACAGGTTAAGCAACTTCTAGCTTGGTCACAGTTAGGATGGGTGACCGTGCTTTCAAACTTAATGTTGTCCAAGTCAAATGTTGAGATTCTTATGAATAAATTTCAGTTTTCTCTACCTACATAAATTGGCAGCTATTTAAATTTCAATTGTTTTGTCGGAATTTGAACTTGGCATTTTTACATTTATGTTTTTGATGGGATAAAATAAACACCCAAGAACCAGGACAAATTAAAAAAGGCCATTTACCAACTTGCCCTGGCTGGGAATCGAACCCAGAACCTCCGAGTGACGGACTAGCGTGTTAAGGAACCGCCACGGAGGTCGACTAATACATTGAAAAGTAATAAATTTTACGCAAGATTCGAATAACTATAGCTTGGATTTTTTATAAAGTGGTATATGAATTTCACATATATTTTAACTCGCTTTTTAAATAAACGTCTTGCATTCACGCACACTACTGTATTTTCAACTTTACTTTTTCTACTGATAGCCTGTCTACTAAAGTGTTAAGTACATTATAATGACGTCTGCCAAGGCATTAATTCAGAAATAATAATTCAAACAAAATAATTATTTGATTTGATTGATTTGAAAATTTTAATAATTATCGCGGACTGGAAGTCTTGACGAAAAGAAAAAAGTATGCTGTATACTAATTCTACATTACAATTTATGATTACCTACATCTATTGTCCCGTTTACACATTATTAACTCTATGTAACTTCATCTTGACATTTTTATCCCCCTAGCGGGAAAATTTTGCATATTTGAGAGCAAAATCTGACCACATGGCTTTGTGCATACAGTCCTTAACAGTACCAATTTTTTTTTATTTTTTACCCAGTCATCCAGTCACCCTATTATTTACATTCTAAACTTATCAAGTCTGTTGTAGTCTTTTGTATGCCAAGATCTTTTTAGAGATTCGTACTAAGTAGTATATATTTTTTATTGATGGATAGGGGATAGAACATGTCTTGTCTATAAAGGGTGACACATGACAACCTGTATACATATGCGTAAAACATTTTGCATGAATGGATTTTCAAGGAGGATCGGTGTCAGACAGGCGGCCGGCTGTAAAATTTTTAGCCAATCTTTATTCAGCATGGAGAGTGTGATAAAAGACTCACGCTGTCCCGACCCCACGTAAAGTGTGATAATTGAAGAAGATGATGAATGGCGGCCAGTATCTACACAGACAATTTCATCAACATAAGAGTTCCGTACTCTTATGTTTATAAGATATCGAACTATTTGAACGCTGCATGGCTGCGCTTAGGAAAGTTGTTCGTAATAACTTGGCGTCTAGTAGAGAAACTATATCGTCGCTTTCACGACTATATTACCCTAAACAATGTATCTAACTACCTACATTTACTAAGTAGAATGTTTATAGGTACCACTTGTTTATTCATACACTCACTATTATGTTTTATCCCAAGCTGGATAGATAGGGCCTATAGCCGCAAGACCCAAAGGCCACTCTTGGCGTGATGGTGGGCGTGGAGGTATAAAAACCGGCCAGGTTTTTTTATTTTTATTAATTAAGTGCGAGTTAAACTAGCGTGGAGAGGGTTCCGTACAACTGATTTAATTCTTATAGGTTTTCCTGTAATCTACAAGCAATCCTAACTAATATTATAAATGCGAAAGTGAGTTTGTATATTTGTTTGTTTGTTTGTTACCTCTTCACGCTTTATCTACTGAACCAATCTTCTTGAAAACTCGCATACACATAGTTAAGAGTACTGAGAAGTACATAGGGTACCTTTCATCCCGGAAAAAAGTAATGTTCCCGTGGGATACGCAAGCGAAGCGGCGGGCAAAAGCTAGTGAACTATATTTTGTATTTTTAGAGATCCGGGGGGGGGGGGGGGGTTAATAATAATCAATTTTCGTCTTCTTTCGTAAATTAAATCAAAACTATTTATTTTTTCCTTTTGAGCCCTTTCATTTGATATGACACAGTAAGGTTTGCAAATCTTTTTTTTTAATTTCCTTATTTGTCCCTCGCAAATGACCCTTATTTTAAATAAATATTTATTTACTTTGCACATATGCGTTTGGGTCATAGGATTACACTATCCTACCAAATTTCACCTGATACGGTCCAGTAGATTCGGAGCAAATTAGCTGTGACAGACGGACGGACAGACAGATAGACGCACGAGTGACCCTATAAGGGTTCCGTTTTTTCATTTTTTATACGGATCCCTAAAAACGGAATCAAACGGTTCGGTGGCTCAGGTACTTATAATTAAGAAATAGCAAAGTTTTCAAAGTCTAATTGATGTTGAATTTGAACAGTAACGCATTTGTATGTTTCTTTGTATCTTAATATTTGTATCTTCTTGAACATCAATAGTATTGAATCGAGACTTTTTGTAGGTCCCCAAAACCTACAAAATGCTATATAACAACTAACAAAATATAATGAAACTATTTTAAGGTTGAATTCAGTCCATGATATTGCGCAACTTTCTCCAAGAAACATACATTAAAACATAAAAAATATTTTATGGCTTTCAAATTTCGGATCGACTGATCGGTCGACTTGTGGGCCAAAAATTATTTTTTATATTTCGTTATATGTTCCTTGGGAAAGTTGTTCCATATCGTGAATTGAATCCACCCTTAAAATAGTTTCAGTATATTTTATTAGACACTGTATATTTTAAAAAAAATATATGTAATACTTTCCGAGTTTAGAAGTCTAGATTGAGTAGCCACTTTACGTTGCTGTAACTTTTGAAACATTTTACTACAAATTCCAGGATTCTGCCTACAAAATTACCTCTTCACCTACTAAATGCGAGGTATGCTTTTTACAAAAATCTGAGGTGGCTCTTCACTTCATACAGACATCATAATAAAAAAATAAAAATTTATTTATTCAGACAAAAACGTCCATTTAGTGTTAGTATAGTACAGAACTTACGAAACTATGTTAGTATATTTTATAAATTAATTTAAATATTTTCTTGTCCCACTGTCACTTGTCCTACCGATCAGGTCAGCTTTAATATAACAAAAAAATTATCAAAATCTGTTAATCACAGGTGAAATAGACACAGTAGGTCAAACTTTGTTATAAGTTATGAATAGTATGTGTATTTGATCTGTAATTTTTCGGTGGAACCCCGGGTAAAAATATTTTTGTTTGACCGCGTTGTAAGTACTTAGTTTTGGGCCCGTTATGGAATGAAGAAGTTTGAGATAGAGTACGCATACGGGTACCTAATACCAATTTATTAGCTAATTTATTTAAAACTTTATATCAGTAGTTAAGACAGTATTAGTCAAGGGCTGCCACATTACATATGTCTTCCTCTAGAGTATGTTTTAACAAACATTGCGTTTTTTGTCACTATAGCATACAGTTTGGTAATTACAAAACACGTTATTTGTATCTACACATATATAGGTACAAAGACAATAGAAAAAATCGCATACAATAGTTAGTTTACGTGTAATGAATAACGCAAATAGTTACCAAAATATACAATACAAATGAGAAAAAAGATTAAGTATTAACTTAAACATTAAAATAAGAATGAAGTGTAGTGTTGTTATTGTTAGCATTGTATGATATTTTATGTTCAAAAAATATTCTTATTTTTTTAAAAAACATGAAGTTTGACAATAGCTCTTAACATTTGTATTTTTATTTTTAGATAGATACATAAAGACGCTATTAATTTATGGCATGTATTTAAATCGATAAAATATTTGAAGGTTTCGCCAAAAATACTGAATTATTGTGTAAATAAAATTACTGAGTGCACAGCAAAATACTCAACTGAAAATATTACTAAACAAACTGCAATTTATATTTGTGGCGTAGTAAAATGGATAGAACTTTGCTAGCTCTCGCCGCCGGCCGCTTGCCGTTGGTCGTAGTTCTAACATAACCGAACCCATAGGCATAGGTTTGCCCTAACCTAGTAAATTTGCTGTGCAGTCAGTATTTATGATGAGATTGTTGATTTATTTGATGTAAAAAAGTATATAAATGTAGAGATTAAATTGATGGGTGGATTATTTATTTGCTGTGCAATTAATAATATCCCTTAATTTATTTACCGTCATACTTACATAAGAAAAAAACAAAATTACAAAATGTGAGAAAATCATCGTACATATATATTTCGCATCTGTGTACTACACTAGAGCAATCTAAAAAGTCGTAGCTTAGTTCTAGTGCTGCTAAGAGAGCAACTTAGTGATTTTCAGCTTTTGAAGTAGGCACATACAAGATTTACATAATAAAGCGTGGGCATCCAAGGCGTTTAAAAAAATAAATTGTTTGTTACCCTTTACACTTTATCTACTGAACCAATCTTAAAATTTTGCATACACATAGTTAGGAGTCTTGAGAAGGACATAGGGTACCTTTCATCCTGGAAAAATGTTCCCGTAGGTTTTGGGATACGCGAGCGAAGCCGCGGGTAAAAGCTATATAGTAAAATATTTAAAAAAAAGAAATTAAAAAATTACTCCTTTTACTGCGCATAAACAATGACCAGCATTTACAAACCAAAAAATGCATTATAATAGCCATCATCATCATCATCATATCAGCCACAGGAAGTCCACTGCTGGACATAGGCCACCCCCAAGGATTTCCAAAATGACCGATCGGAAGCGGCCTGCATCCAGCGTTTTCCTGCAACCTTGCTCAGGTCGTCTGACCACCTAGCAGGTGGGTGTCCTACGCTGCGCCTGCCGGTACGTGGCCGCCATTCGAGAACCTTTCTGCCCCATCGGCCATCAGTTCTTCGCGCTATGTGCCCCGCCTACTGCCACTTCAATGAGCTAATCCGCTGGGCTATGTCTGTGACCTTAGTTCTACGAATCTCCTCATTTCTGATTCGATCACGTAAAGAAACACCTAGCATAGCCCTCTCCATAGCCCGTTGAGCGACCTTGAGCCTTCTTATGAGACCCATAGTAAGGGACCACGTTTCAGAACCATAAGTCATCACTGGTAACACACATTGATTAAGCACTATCGTCTTGAGGCACTGAGGTATTTTGGACGAAAAGACACTGCGTAACTTCCCGAACGCTGCCTAGCCGAGTCGGATTCGTCGAAAGACTCTTCCTCTTCTTCCTATAATAGCCATACTGCTCATGAAATCCACAAAAATGATTTTTTATAATATTAAGGGTATTCAAACAGTTATATACATACAGTGATCAAAACGAAGCTTAAAATCCTATCAACGAGTACATATACGCCAATAACACTCTTAACATACATATTTTTCGGCAGTTATATTTTTCAAAAGAAATTAGTTTTAATTTTCCAAAAAAAAAACACCCCGATATTTTTTTTTTATTTCTTTTATACATTATATATAAATAATTAAATTATCTAACTGATAGCAAAAGAAAACTAATATAATAGATTTTTTTCTGTCCATACAGAGTTATGCTAGTTTTCTCAGGCGAGGCGATCATACGAGTATGATCAGTGTACGATATTAAATAATTTTCACTGAGAACTCCAAAATGTAGAGTTTCTTATACAAATATCTTCGCTGTTTGATTTTAGCCCTGTGGAAATTTTTCAATATCATGCACTGACCATACCCTTAAAGGATTTCGCCTTGCTGTACACACTGCTTTATAAATATGTCAATAACTGTACGAGAACCTAATATTACGCATTTCTTCTTCCAGGTTCCACGTCTACTTCAGTCTGATGTCAGAGTTATTTTTTGCTGAGAATAAAAACAATATACGAAGTAACCTTTTGTTTTATTTTTTACCTAAACTAAGTAGGTACCTGTTAGACGTGATTGTGAATATAAAATCCATAGAAACTGCAAAAGCGAGAAAAAGTTGAGAAACGTACTTATCGACTTATTAAAAACATTTAAACCAGACACAATAGGCAGTAATCTTCAATTTTTGTCTTGGTAAACAGAAAAAAACGAACAATATACCAGCTACTTCTCTTCCCGCGCAGATCGTAGAGGCCAATCGAGAAAATGGGCGAGAATCTAAATCCTTTCAATATTCGATACGGCAGAGAACTCTATCACTATTCTGATTCCCTTGCTAAACGAGGCTTTTGGATCTAACCAGGTTCGGTCTACCCCGTTAGGAATAAAGACATGATTGTGTGGGTGTGTAGGATAGGTAGCAGACAAATAAGCAAAATGATAACTCGGGGTAACCCATTTAACGGCATTGGACAAACCAGATCCAGTTCATCGGATGACTCACCGGCAAGATGACCATAAACAACGAATTTTATGCACAGGACGCGTAAACACGTCCCTAGCGGATGTAGGTAATATTAACCTGTTCATATCTATCTTTTAGAGTTCCTTTTAATTGACTAAAGATATAGGTACCTAAATATATATACCGTGGTACCTATATCCTTATTTCGAGAGGCTTTACGAATACGGATGGTACTCAAAGTAAAAGTACGAGTCTGCAATATATGTAGCAAGTCTAATCTATGATGACACGAGTGTCTTAGGAACAAATTTTAGTCCTCTGCCGATTACTAGGCTGTAAATAATGTTCAAGAATATTTTGTTATTTTGTAGTTTAATTTATCAAATTATTCATAAAACAATAAACTAAAAACTTTACTTTTTACTTTGTACAACTTTTTGTTTATGTATTCTCTGTATATATTGTCCGTGTACATAAATTGGTAAATAAATAAATAAAAAGTTTAAAGTGCTCCTCAAGACGAATCAATAAAGCCAAAAGTTGGTGGGGTCATATTGTTTTATTACAGAGATGCCATACCCATTGGCTACCTTCCGGTTTCATCATGAGATCAGGTCATTGTTACCATAATATTGTATTGTCACCCAACTTACATAATTATGTGAAGTCAACTCAATCGAATAATGGAAAGCAAGTCTAATTTAGCATGCAAGATTTTTTTACAGACACACAGATAACAGGACAGGTGAAACTTAATAAAAAAAACTTGTACCTAATAGAGAAACACTCTTGGTCGTAGGAGAGACCCTATCCAAGCAACGCCGTAAGGAAATCTTTAAGGAAGATGGCTTTGGGATTTGCTAAGCAATGCGATAGTATACTTAAGTAGGTTAGATAAAAAAAAAAACAAGAAGAGTTCAAGCTAAATCTTTGCGATTAATGCTTATAATAACACTAACGGGCCGCTTAGGCTTCGCACGGGTATGTATTATACACTAGCTGTGCCCGCGACTTCGTTCGCGTGGTTGTCGGAACGTAATGTTATATAGCCTAAAGCCTTCCTCTATAAATGGACTACCCAACAAAAAAAGAATTTTTCAAATCGGACCATTAGTTCCTGAGATTAGCGCGTTTAAACAAACAAACAAACAAACAAACAAACAAACAAACAAACAAACAAACAAACAAACAAACAAACAAACAAACAAACAAACAAACAAACAAACAAACAAACTCTTCCGCTTTATAATATTAGTATAGATATAAACCTTCCTCTTGAATCACTCTATCTAATAAAAAACCGCATCAGAATCCGTTGCGTAGTTTTAAAGATCTAAGCATACATAGGGACAGACAAACAGCGGGAAGCTACTTTTTTATATTATGTAGTGATATATGGAGTATTTGTTATCTACCTATTGATAGAAAACAGCTAAAATAATTTGAGATAAAACTACGGGACTCCTACCTAATTTTGAATGATTAATATCTTATAGAGCAAGTGCTTTAGTTCATAATCGTAGTATTCATAGTATAAACAAGTCCGTCATTCTAATTCTGATAATGACAGGTTTCCCCAGTTCCACGTTTGCAGGTTCTTTACTTGTTTCGAATTAGTATACGTAAGTTGGCAGATAAGTACAGAATGGGACACATGGATTATCAGGAAAAACTTACTTACTGCGTACAGATTCTTCCTTTGGCTTCGATGGACATTAAAGACATTTGCCTTTTCGTACAACGTAGTCAAATATTTGTAAGACAGCAACGGAGTCAATATAACAATTATAATATATAAACCTACATTACCACTGACTGACTCACTGATTGACATAGTTGTTTGACCTGTTCCTGGGTGGGTGGGGTAATGATTGATGTATACTCGTGTAGAGGGTGCTCCAGTGAGTACCAGAAAAATCTGACATTTTGAAGATCATCAGATTTTGATGTGAAAGGGTTACGGCCTGCAAAAACGGTTGGGGTTAGGGGAGTGATTTTTTTTTTCAAAATGTAGGGGGTTGTAAGCAATTTGACGAATGTCATTTGTTTTATGATTTTTTTCAAAATCCAAGATGGCCGCCATACAAGGACAATTTCCGAGTGTGTACCGCGAGACCGTAGGTCGAGCGGAAAGCGAGGCCGCAGGCCGAGCTGCGTGGCAAAGGTGACGCCCGAGCCTCTCCTGACCTCCCCCCTCCCCCCAGAACCCCCCCCCCCCAAGTTTCTAAGCGAAGCCAGAGGCCAAAGGCCGAAAACTAAGCTCCCCGCGAGGCCGCAGGCCGAGCTGCGTGGCGAGGGCAAAGCCCGAGCCCCTCCTGACCTCCCCCCCCAAGTCACTAAGCGAAGCCTGAGGCCGAAGGCCGAAGGGTGAGCTGTACCGCGAGGCCGCAGGCCGAGCTTCGTGGCGAGGCCGTAGGCCGAGCCACTTCCACCAAGCGTTAAACGTTTTTTTTTTAATTTTCCAAGATGGCCGCCAACTGTCGACTGCTTCCGATTTTACTGAAATTCAATATGCATGGGTTTTTTGGATCGCGGAAACCAAATCTGACATTTTTTTTGGAATCCAAGATGGCGTCTGGATTTTAGAATTTTAACTTGATTCGTTCATTACGTCCTCCTGGACCATCGATGGGGTCTGAAATTTTGTATGCTGGGGTAAAGCACCCCGCAGAACTCAAAACTGCAAACAAAATTTGATTCCAAGATGGCGGCCCGTATACGTTTTTTTTTTTTTTATACTGACTTTAGCACCTTACCTATTCTCTCAACTGGAAATAAGATTCCAACCAACTTCAACAGCTGCACGAAAAACCGCGGGCTGCTTGCAGCCCGCGCAGCGCCCGAAAAGCTAGTTTATTATATAAGTCTAGTTGTAATCGTGATATTTATGATAAAAATGTATATAATATGTGCAATGTTATATATAACAATCTTCCTAGTGAGATAAGAGATATGCAAGGTAGGTCATTTGAAAGAAAGTTAGAAATATGGCTATAAAATATAAAAGAATATTTAAATAGAAAAAAACAGTAAGACCTTTTATTATTTATAATGTATTAATATTTATAATGCATTTTTTTTTATTATAATTTTAACTTTATTTTGTAATTATTGATGATATAGGATACTCGTAATTGATGGTTTTTGTTAATTAATATTTGCATGCCTTACAAGGTTGAATACATTTTCTATATTTTACAGAACATCTATGTATATTTTTAATGTATTCTAGCAAATAAATTATTGATTTATTGATTGATTGCGTTGACTCAGTTACCCAAAATGGATCTTGTCCTCCGACACCAGAAGACGCCACTGTTCCCTATTCTGCGCCATCTGCAGATCTTGGAGGGCTTTGACGTCTTTGCAGGCTTCGTCTCTCCAGCGGTATCTCAGACAGCAGGTAGAGCAGGAAAAAACAGATTACCAAATATGTAAGTAAACGGATTTGCATCATTTGTTTTGGCTAATCACTTCTGCAATATTGACGAAGCGTTGCATTGCAAGTGAACAAATGAGGTGTGATGGACTGCCGTCCGCTGGCAACACTGTCAAAATCGCTTCAACAGTTTTTGTCGGTTTCCAAACGATTTTCAAAATGTTGCACAAGCTGTCAGATTGCCTGACATGAGGGGCACGGTCTTTGGTTTTTGGGGTTTTTGTCTAAGAACAATAAGAGGCAGTTTTTGACATCTTTTCTAGATTTTCGGTTTTTGTACATTTACGAAACTCGAAGCTTCAGCGTCGGGAAAAAATTACAAGCTGCACGTATTTCAAGTTGATCAATTATGTAATACAGAAATTCTTAATAGATCTTGAAAATGTAAATATATAAATAAACACCCAGGACAACTTGAAAAAGGCTATTTTCCAACTTGCCCTAGGCCGGCTGGGGATCGAACCCAGATCAAACCTCCGGAATAGCGGACTGGCGTGTTAACCACTACGCCACGGAGGTATTAAGAATTAAATACCTTCAGAGAAGTACGGAAAAAAAGAATGCAGAGGAAAAACTATAACTAATACAATCTCATCTTCCAAGCGTATTTCCGGTTGCATCGTCAGTGGTTACGCTCCAGAGCCCGGGGTCCGCTACCTTACCTAGGTGATTTCACGAGGTTACTGGTTTTCACACAGAGTGACTGCCGTCTGACCTCCGCAACCCAAAGGGTAGACCAGAACCAATCCTAGGGCAATCCCTACCGATACCAATTTAGTTTGTACCAATGTACAAACGCTAGATGGCGTTAGGGACCAACAGCTTTACGTGCCTTCTGAAGCACGAAATCATCTTTATTTTTGGATAATCAGGTGATTCAAGCCTGCAATATCCTAACCAGACTGGAAACAACTTTTCACAAAATATGCTTCCCAGTGGGAATTGAACCCACAACCTCCGGATTACAAGGCAAACGCCATGACCACTGGACTACGGAGGCAGTCAAACCTAACCTAATATCAGATCTAATACAATATAATGAGATAAAAACATCACAATACTGCTTCTTCTATGATGGCAAGTAGTAATAGAATATACTAGCTATTTCTTCTGTGTTCTTCTAGGACATTGAACAAGGAAATGTGTGAACCTAAGGATCTATCTATACTTACGTAAATAAGCAGTTTGCTAGCAAATAGAATCGTAACACGCGGTCTATCTCGGCCCACAAATAGCTAAACGTTGCACTAGTGTCTTGGGACCACCACGGACCCTATGGTCTGTTCATCCCGTTATTGAGTAATAAATGATATAAATATGTATTATGTACATCACAATATCCAGTAGTTACACTTCCTAGGTATTATATTTCTACTTTTCAAACGAATTCACTACAAGAAACATTGCATACTGGATAAACTAGAAATCTTAGTAATGCCTACTGTAAGATATACAGATATTTAATCACCGTTATGTAGTTCTCCTATGCTGCCTGTTAAGCAAGGCACCATTGATAAACCCAAATTAAGTTTATATCGCGCGAAGGACTAGCGCCATCCCGCTCGTTATTACTTCATAGAGCGAGATAGTGATAGATACGCTCTATAAACGCTGTCGACGGTGCCATGCTACGGGGGCTGTCTGGGAGAAAATAAAAAAAAACATAGTATGTACCAGCTTCGTCTTTTCGCGCGCAGATCGTGAAAGCCGAGCGAGTGAATGGATCAAAATTCTGAATCATATCAATAGGCGATGTGAATAGAAACCCATCACTATTTTAATTTCCTTTTTTCATCTTCTCGCCCACCAACGCGTTAAACGTGGCCATAGGGTTTTACACCCTGGGCTCTATCCACCCCATTAGGGATAAAGACGTGACGGTGGTGAATGTAGAGCTACAAACGAGAACATAGACAGTGGAGATACAAAACTATGTAATCTAACAACATATGTAGTAGTCTTTGTTATCATAATTTACTTACATATAAGTAAATTAAAGAGATGCTTTGATCTATCTGTGCTGTAGTATGTACGAAGAAAATATAAATTCTTTAACTTTACCATAATCAACTGCTGCGTTATAATTCGGTTTACATTTTAAAAAACTTGTTTGTTTGTTAATTCTATCAAAAATATTAGGGCAGACTCAGTGTATGATGTGGAAAATCTTCTCTCAAGTTATTTACAACAAACAAAAAAACAATTTTCATCTTTCTGTATACAAGCTTGGATCAGCTGATCGATCAACTTGTAATGGGAGGCCAAAATTCTTTTTACATTTTTCGCTATACATGCACATATTCCATAGGGAAAGTTGTTAAGAGTCGTGGATTGAATGTATGTTCTTAAAAAAATATTTTCAGTATATTTAATTTGACCCTACAAGTAAGACTGGGTTACTTATGCAAGTCTTGTTACGCGTCAAACAATTAAAAATAATGATTCATGATATCAGAATTTGTGTAGTTGGCAATCAGCTACAGGTAAAATAGGTCTTTGTAGGCATGTGTCTGGTGACGTGCGCGTTATGTGCTGACGCTGTCGTGGATAAAGATAATCCGATTTCCTTTTCAGACATTTTCACTCGAGTTGAACAAAGGAAGGATCTAGATAATTAGTTGTGGACAAAAATAGACGTCGCAGCCGGGCCCTGGGCCAGGTGACGTCAGCGCGCCAGGGCCGGCGGCGGGGCAAGACGGGCCCCGCGCCAGTGCCGCGCGCGCCGTCCGTCCGGCCGCACGCTATCGACTTCGCAGCAGCAGCCACCAGCCGCGCGCCACCTGCCCGCGCCTCCACAACCCCGCCCGCCAACGCCGACCCAGCCACGCATCAGACACACGTCCTACTGTGAGTACCTACACCTAACTCTCCGCATATGTACTACACCTATTGTCTAATTGCACCCATGCACCGCGATAACGACCGATGCAGATTTCACCTACACTGCGACGCACTGGAGGGAACATCCATTGCATCTAGGTATGTTACTATGCACTTTCGTTAACGAAATTTGTTTTCTATTTGATTTTATTTACATATTCTAATAGCCCTATATGGGTTTCTTATGTTGAATCAACCTTGGCGCATCATGCAATGCAGCGGAGACCTTGCAAGTCACGCGTCAGAGTAACCTCGCTTCGCGGCGTACTCGCGCCGCTACTGCGATCTCTCTCGTTGCGTCTCGCTCGCCGATTCACTTTCCATTGCTTGTTGGATTTCCGTCGAAACTGGAGCCGCCGATTCATATTAGCAATCGTCCAGCGATGTATGCAATACATAAACATTCAAGCGTGGAGTAAAAATGGTAATAGTGGGGAGATGTGTTGATAGACGCGATGGAACAAAACACAAACAGCTGACCGCTCGACGTTCTTCTTTTTGACAGATAAAAAATATGACGTGGTCTCTCAAGGACGGTTGATGGTCGATTACTATCTGAGTAGGTACTTCCCGTTTTCGAGACGGCAAAATGGCACGTTGGTGACGTCCACGCAAACGACAGTGCTATTAGTGATTGGAATGTGGGACGTTGCTTGCTAGCTAATTTGTGTTAACTTGCACCTAGGGCCTAAAATTATATTAATGAGGAGTTAGAACCTACAGTTATGTATGAAACATTAGTATCCCTATTAATTTCATTCCAACGTATCGGCGGTACAAAGAACGTTATCAGTTAGGCATTGGGGCACCACGTAAGGCGCAATACAGTTTAAAATGAACTCTGTTTCAAGGTAATAGGACCGTTTCAAAGTACAATCGAACTATCCTTGAGTGGTGTGGTGGCCTATTTTTTCAGGCATAAAAGAAACTGAGTTAGTAGAATTGTAGAATTGATTTATTGGTCACAAGTACACTGACTTAAGTACTCGTATAAGTTGCAAGTTGCGCGTGCCAAGCTAAGCATAAAGGCACAGAATAAGTACCTACTTGTAATCACGTGATAAAGGTTACTTTTGCGTGTTATCAAAACCACATAGGTAGCAGTCATACGATACTATACATAGTCACCGGTGTCGTCATCCATTACTATAGGACTTCTAGTAAGTATAATATAGTGTACTTAGGCTGTAACAGACAATGGTGGACCTACGTAAAAATCGTAAACACGAGCGAGATAGGTACTCACTGTCATCTAACGACTTAAATAGCTTGGCAAAGGGACGTAAACACTTTCTTTTGTTGCGCTCTTATTTTGAACGTCACAAAGGCTAAATTTGAACGTTGGTAGAGGTGATTCACGTACGTGGTTGACATTGCCTTACATTGAGATACGACTGTACGAGTGCGTGCAACAAAGGGGCCTCGAGTTTCGAGTTATCACGTCCAAAACCTATGCTTTATCGCATTGCTATCAGCCTTACCAGACACAACTTAGAAAGGGTGACAGATGCGACGACCTTTGAAGCCCATAGAAATACCGATTAGATTACCCGTAGTTCTCTAAATTACATAATTTCATGAGTTATCTAAACAATCACCAAATAAAGTTTTCATTTTTATCTTCATTTTGCAGCAAGACATAGCGAAAGATAGATATAGCGAATTATATATTATTTACATCTATAAAATTGTACCTATGTTTGACAAAAAATGATTGATTGATTGAAAATAATTAACTTTAAATAAAAGCAGCATTTCCGTTTATGCACAGATTTTAGATCGCGATTTGTGTATTAGATTAGAAATATTCTTACCTTTACCTATGATAGACGAATTAGTAAACAATTCCGTCTATGTCTGCACAAATGTGCAGGAAAATAAATTAACTATTATCTACCTCACTTATGCTTTTCAAGTACAGTTTTCAAGTTTCAGGTACCTGCCTATTAGCATAATCCATCAACTTGCACCACTTCTGTGTTGTAATTGGGTGCAAACTGTATTCATTGAAGCAATTGAGTAGTCCACTTGCAAACGCCGTCAAGTTAAAAGAACGTAAATTTAAGAAAATCAAGTTAAGCCTCTTGTCTTAAAATGGCGTTATTAGTATTAGTATTTCTTTATTTTTTTAAAAAGTATTTATAATGCGAATCGTATTTTTATAATAATTTAAATCACAGTTAAATAGTCATTGTATAACTTGTAATTAAAATTTTAACATAGACAGTTTTGCAAAATTATTTTTAATATAGTCACTTTTGCAGCTGCTTTAAATTAACATAACGAGTTATGAATCGGTAATACCTTCACAATTAAAACTTAAAACTAAATAAATCACTTTACGAAGAAATAGATTTAAGGTGGTACTGGAGGCGCGGGCGAACTCCACAGCGAGTTGCCTACCGACGCGCTTCGTCGTGTTGCTATTTCGTCGAGAAAGAGAAAGGGCGCTAAAAAAACGAGACAGAGAATCCGTCACACCGCCGGCACCCGCGCGAGCCCCTCTCGCGTGGCGACGACGACGCGACGGCTCGTTGGCGCCGTTATAGGCCATGAATCGAAAGGTTTTCGTAGTTTTCGTTTATTTCGATAAATACGATACATACCCAAATAAAACTAAATTATTTGGAATTTAGAGTCTTCACTCTAGTCGTATAATTAGTTTCCATAAGGATCGAAAATATAATTATAAGTGTAATAGGCGTCTAAATATTACTCGATTTCGTCGATAAAAAAGGCAAATTTTAAGTTGCTATAACTTTTTTTTTGTTTATTATTTTCGAACCAAAACTAATTACAGATCTAGATATTTATCATCTTAATGCTTGTAAAAAATTTGAATACGATGAGTTTTATGGTTTCGAAATTAAAACGAAAGTACGTTTGTATGGGATTTCGTCCCTCCAGTTAACCCTTAAGAGTTTCATATGTTTCAGATTATCGGAGAATTTCAAGAGTTTCGTCATTGTATAATAATTAAAAAAAAACACAATACCAAAACTTGATTGGTACTAAAAACTAAAATAAAACAAATTAAAAACACCTTCCTATTTGACGCTAATAGTATGTAGCTTTTGCATAAAAAAAGTTATGAATGACATTCAATAAGAGAATAAAATCTTTTGCCTTTGACTTGATATTGTTACACCTTATACACGAAGAAAAAGATTGTATTACAGTGTCTTCGGTATCGGTTTCTTCTAATGCAGCCTCACCTGGATCTTGTTAAAGAAATCTACCGGCTGACTTTTTTACCACCAGCCTAATTTTTGAAACAGGTTCAGTCCATGATACTAAACTACTTTCCATGAAAACAAAAACAGCGCTTAACCAAACGGATTTTCTATGGCAGGACAATTTTTTTTATTGATTTTTAATAACTTTTTTAGAAGAAAGTAGTTCAGTTTCATGGACTCAACTTGCTTCAAAAATTTGGATGGTGTTTAAAAAGTCATTTATAGACACTCAAGATGGCGGCATTTGCAGGAGCTAATCCAAACTTAGCGACTTTTGAAAGTGTAATGTAACATAGAGCTGTTTGAAAGTGAATTTCCGAACAATATAGCGAGTTTTGCAAAAGTATTGGAAATTCAACCTGAATTTATGCGTAACTTACCAAGTTTTAAAAGATATTGATACTTGCATATGAAAGAATTTTAAAAAACGAATAAAATGGCGCCTATAATAGAAGTTTTGTTTTTTGCACGCCTCATAAGCGAAGCGCATGAGGTAGTGCTCTACTCTCGCCTTACAAAAATCAAGTGATTTTTTTAACTGAATGTGTCTCTATTTATTTTCTATCGCACTTGTACAATAATATTTTTAACTTGACGGGGTTTGCAAGTGGACTACTCAATTTAAAGTGAGAAATCTGACTGTCAGCATATCATTCTACCGTGATAATTAGGACCTGGCAACACATTTTCAATCAGTCACCCAACTGGGTATTAAGGAAAATGATAGAGGTAATGCAAAAACGTGCATTCGTATTACCTTAATGAGTTATCCTTCCGTACCGGTCTTTATTTGGTGTTGCGGTGTACGGTACTGGTTGGCAACGCGAGCAAGGGCCTCTCACGCTTATCACAATAAAAATCGAAAGTACCTACCAAGTGGACCAGTTTCATTATCGCGAAACTTATTGTCTTTCCGCGATTTGTGATAAAACTTTTAGCACTGAAACATTTGTAAGGCCAAATGTTTTTTCTTTTTTTTTAATTTTATTTATTTATTTACATGTAATAAAATAGATAGGTTTATATTTACGATGCCATCATAATCTTTTGAGATTTACCGTTTATCGGAAATTGCATTTTAAACAGTAATAAAAACTAAGTTATTTATAACAAAAACAGACCTAAATGACTAAATGATATCAAACGAATAACAATACATTACAACTGAGAAATTTTGTTGTGAAATTCTGATATATGTACGAGTATTGACACATTTATTTAGATAGATAAGTTTAGGTTGTGTACATAAATTCATGATTTACACCACACATCGGAGTATTTTTTTGTATGAGCGTAATTTATCCCGGTATTTAGCTAAGTCCCTAAGAACTTTTTTATAGCTCACAGTATCCCATGATTGGGCAAAAGCCTCCCCGGATAACTGGAGGGGGAAAATAATATATAGATCTCGTGCCTTTTCAGAAGGAACCTATAAGTAAGTTTACCTATAAGTCAAACAAAACGATACGGTCAAAATTAAAAACAAAACACGGTTCCGTACCTCTAGGCACACTTAAAACAATATTTAATTACATATTTATGAAGTTGAAATGTTACTGGCAACAGCCTAACCTCTAGAACGTCTTTAGACGTGTTTTTTTCACCTCGCCGCGGCATTGATCGTGGTCCACAAAACCGGTAGACTGTGGTTACCCTTCGCCGTGCACGATCTTATACACCAATGCACTATTCTACTAATTAACTAAAATTTGACGCTGTAATCTCGGCCCTTTCAAGAGCTGTTAGGTAACCAACATAGGATATATTATGTAAATTGTTTGTATATCAAATATCGGTATCGGTAATCGGTAGTCGGGAAGTT
The DNA here is from genome assembly GCA_963576875.1 of Acrobasis repandana. Classification (NCBI taxonomy): domain Eukaryota; kingdom Metazoa; phylum Arthropoda; class Insecta; order Lepidoptera; family Pyralidae; genus Acrobasis; species Acrobasis repandana. The sequence continues at coordinate 19,184,383 of OY756216.1, forward strand.
CAGAAAATACAAAAGTAGTGTGTACTACCTTCTTCTGATTCCACACATAGTGAGAAGCACAGAGTATACTACGTACAAGTTAGAAAGTCCCAAACCCTTGGTTTACCCAAGGGTTTGGGAACTTGTATAAATAACTATTTACTATTTCAGATTCCTTTTTCCTATCATGCCCACCAATTTGCGATAAATGGCCTTTGGATCTTACTACCCTTGGTATTTTTCTTTAGATTAAAGACATGGAAGAGTAGATGTATCATTAAATTTGACATAATATTTTGGTTGATTTCAGGACACAATGGTTAGAAAGTACGAAAGAATGAGTGGAAGACAATCTTGGAGCGAAGAAGACATGGCGAGGGCCGTGGCCGCCGTCGTGTCAGGTAAGATGGGGTACAAGCTGGCTGCCCGGACCTTCCACATCCCGAGGTCGACCCTGCAAAGACGCGCAAGCAAAATCAGGTACACACAGCCTGATGACCCCAAACCCTTGATGGGACATTATAGAAGAGTCTTCACGGACAGCCAAGAAAAAGACTTAGTAGGCTACATAAAGAGCATGGAGAAATATTTCATGGGCGTCTCCCGCCGCGACATCAGGGAACTAGCTTTCCAGTACGCAGAAGATAACAACCTCAACCACCCGTTCGATGTGAACAGCAGAATGGCGGGCGAAGACTGGGTGAGGAACTTCCTCAAGAGAAACCCGGAGTTGTTGGAGAAGTCTGAGAAGGAAAGAGAGATGGAGCCGGTGAACTTCGATCAGTTCTACCACTTCATGTTTCAACTGTCATGACTGCGAATTCGCTAGGCGAGTTTCCATCGCGAAGATGCAGCATTGGAACTCATGGTGAATGAAAATTAATCTAAATAATGTTCCAAAATAAGGTATTCTCTTAATTTACATTTGAATAGTAGTATTAATACTGAAAGCGTGAAATAAAGAATGTCTGAGACCGCTGAAATTAGGGATTAGGTGATCTGAGGCTTTCTTTATCACCATCCGAAGTGTGTTTACATTTACTTTTATACCTTTACTCCATAAAAAAATACGACAGTCGTCCGATAGTGTAGTCCCATTTCAATGCCAAACCAAATAAGACTTTAGCTTCATTTCATAGCGCTCAATGTAGCTTGACACTGCAACGCGGACACGATGTCGAGTCGCTTTTGGAGTAAGGTCCTGGCCAAGAAGTGGCTTTTTCGCACACCAAGCGTGACCCGCCATTTGCGGAAGTAACGTAAAAAAATACACAATTTAAAATATACTAAATACGAACTTGATTTGGAACATGTATTGAATATGGAAGTACATTTAGATTTTTGAGACTAAAAACTCTTAAATTTAGAAATACGTACTGGCAAAGCTCAAATGAAACTATTTAAAACAGTTTTTATTTTATTGGTCTTAAGTAGAGCATTTGTGTTCAAGTACTGCGGAAATGAGTACTTATCTACTTACATCGTCACAAATTATAAAACCGTTAATTCCTACTATAGTTTAATTGTGTTGTAAGTGAATATAAACGACTTGCTAAATTAAGGGCTGTGATTCAGAGAAAGGTGTATTTTTATAAATCCTATCGACATTTATTGTAACTATTTATTGCTATAAATAGTATCAAATATATACACCATGATGGTATGGTTAGTAAATACTTTGCACAAACATAGTTCATTGTGGAAATACATAGTATGTGAATATAAATAGACAGGCAATGCGAAATTGAATAAAGATGTATATTACGTGCCGCGGCATAAGAGACTTTAGCAACAGTATATTTCTTAAAGGTGTAATATTATTTTATATGAGACGTATCACGTCACGTGTATTTAATATAGTATCATCGCCCTGATCGTGATATTTATTTGATGAACATACATTTTTAAGTACAAAATTATCAACGTGTTGCATTAGTAAATTTTTATTATTTATCTATGATTCAAAAAAGGTTTTATGCTCGATAAATCTTATCTCGTATAAAGGGGAGATCCCTCCATGCGCCGTATTAATACTAATTACTAACTATACTGTTTTATTAAGATGAAGTTAAAATCTTCACCAACGCCAAAGTCTCAATTAAAATAATTTATTGTTTCCAAAACAAAGATGCGTAGCTAATAAAACTATGTTTCCTAATGGTTAGCTAACCATTTAAATAATTTTACTTTAGTTGAAAAGTTTAACAGCTGTTTATAAAGTTATTCTGATAAATAAAAGTACTTAATTATTATGAATTTTCAAGACAATCATTTGTTTTAAATGAAAGCGTTCTTGTAGCCAATATGTAACTAATAACTCAAATATTGAAGTCTATGATATCAAGAACATTTCAAGAGGCGTCAGTCAACTCGTGACATTGGCGACCTACAGCGGCAATGACACACTTAGTGCTGTCGTTTGCGTCAGTTTGCCCAGCAGTTCCTTTAGAAGAACGGGTATTTACTATTGTTCAAGCGGAACATGCTATGCGACCTTGAGTAGAACCCAGACAGGCCTGACATCTGAAAAGTCAATAAGTAAACTATTTAAGTTCATAATAGAGTCAAATAATATTTTAACTTTTAACTAAGGTGCATTGATTTCAAATCACTTTATTTACAGTTCTGAACTGCACTTTCAAATTTGAAATACTTAAACTGACCGAACATCCTCTTTTTTTATTAAAAGTATCTTTAAAAGCGAATTTTTAATGGTTTCGATTTTTATGATTCATTTTAAAACCTGTGTATTCAATAGCTAGTGAGATAGATTAAAAAACGTTTACAGATGCAAGCTGAAAACAGGTTTAACCTAGCTTGCAACCCGCACAGGCTATACAACTTTACGCTGTAAGAACATAATACTTTTGTGAACCTTACAAAATAAATCTTCTCCTTAAATGGTAAATGAAAACCGTTTCAAATCCGTAACGTTAACTTGAGGACTCACAACTTAAATTTTATGAATACTTACTTTCTTTGGCACTACAACTACAACCCTTTGTGGGTCTTGGCCTCCACAACGATTTGTCGCCATTTCGGTTTGTCTCTGGCCTTTAATTCGTGCCTAGGTCGTTGAGATTTAATCGATCCGATTCTTTTTATTGTGGACATAATAACCAGGTTCTTTTTACCATGACAGGTGGTTAGCCTACCAAGGAACCCTCCTCTTTTATCCGAGCTTGGGACCGGCTATGCTATCAGTGCTAAAGTGCAGTTAAGTTTATTAATGCATACGGGAATTAACGCGAAACGTACCTTTTTTTATTTATTTTGCTGACGTTTCGTTCGGGTTTCACCGAACGTGGTCCCAGCTTGACTGAAGCAGCGATGACTTTTATATTACTTTCATATTATAAGGTAATGTGTACAGCGCACACATAGTACTGATGCAAGTGTACAGTGTACACATAGTACTGATGCAATTAGTTCAAGATTAAATATAAACGATCTTCAGGAGAAAAATTCCACTTCTGTTCTACGCTTGTAACCAAACGATACACGATTTGATAACTCGAATACACGTGGTAGAGCCGCGAGAAATAACCACATTTTATTTATTTTAGTTAAATATATCGAATCGTTGACAGGTTTTAATGGTATGAGCCTATAGAAATTATTTGAGATACTGAAAAAATGTAAGCAATATTTAAATAATGTATGAAGAGGTTGATAAGTGTAGGTGAAGCGAAAGAGGTCTGTCAGGATCGTAGCAAGTGTAGGTCCATAGTCTCTGCCTACCTCTGTGGGAAACAGGCGTGATAGTATGTATGTATGTATGTAAAAACGCCAGTTTTTTATGATTTATTAACCATCAAGTCATCTAGACTTATTACAATTTTAGAACTTTGACATTTAGACATTTTTATATTAGGTATATTTAAATGGATGTAACTTTTAATATATTTATAACAAATTTTAACGATACTTAATAGTATTTATAAAAATAATTCGTCGCTTGAAAGCACAAATGGAACATTTTTGGTCGGTAAGGAATATTTATATTAATGAATAGGGTATGTTTTATAGAAGGTATATAATGGGAATGATAAGAAATAAATGTGATAAGGGAATGGTGATATTAGCGGGAAAGGTTAAATGTAGATTTTATTACGTACGTATGCTAAGTCGTTTAGATTGTAACTTTAAAATTTATTGTCTTTGGACTATTAATGGTCAAACTTAGACATTACTTAGGTTTTAAGTTCCAATACACTTTCACGCGCCCCTCACTTTTTATATTATCGTAAATGGGAAAATGAAATGGAGGAGCGCATTCCTTTTTAGCTTAGACGTCTACATGTTTATTAACTAGAGATCAGATATTCGTATGCATATTTACCTTCATGAAATTAGATGTTGGCTATTATGCAAAGCACTTTTTTAACAAAAAAAAAACCCGCGATCCCGGGAAATTCAAATTTAAGTAACCCGTGAGATGAAATAAACCCAATTTGACACAAAAGATGTCGCCCTATTACAACGTAATATGGTTGCCCGAAACATCGGGATTTTTATTTTTAAATAAAAATATCCTAAGAAGCCACTTCTATATTTTGTTAGCCAAAAAATTAACTTTAGGTAAATATGCATCCGATTATCCGATCTCTATTAATAACTTTAGCAATTTTAAGTAATGTTTCAGTTTGACTATATCTACATGTTTATAAAAATACCTACCCAAAATATTTTTGTTACCTGATTTAAGTTTTGATCTCTTAAGTTAGTTTAGAAAAATATTATTACTTACTATTTATTTAGGTTTTGGAAATATTGTTAAATTTGAAAATGTTTTAACAGATAACTGTATGCCAAATTGTTATAACTACTTTGAGATTTATTTACCTCCTTACCAAAATTAAAAGTGTTCAAAGTCTATGTTAAAATGGTACTGAGTTAAGAAGCATAGATTTTCGTGCCTAATGGTGTTCCCACATACTGCTGATAAAAAAAAATTACAAACAATTTCTTACAATATAAAAATGCATAATAACATAAACATAAAATACTGTTATTATATTGCATCTCCTTTGGACTCACGGGTCTTTTCACCCCGGTCCTTTGGGATGCTTGCGTGGAGAAGTGGGGATACAGATCCAACACGTAAAGGCCCTTTAGAAAAGTTGATGTAATGTGGCACGATAATTTATTATTATAATTAGAGGTATAAATAAGAATACTTATAATAACGTATAATAACAAATATAACAATACTTATTTATTATATTTGAATGTTAAGAAAATATTTAATATTTCATTTAACAGCAGTGTTAGCACCATTATCGCCAAAAAATCTGCGCTCCTAAGTCAGTGGTACAGGCTGACTTTTTATCCAGCAGCCAAATGTTTGGAAGAAGTCCATGAAACTGGTTTGCCAGCTTTCTGGAAAAATAATTCATTTGATATAAAAAAAATGCGTCAATGGTCCGGCTGATCGCTCATTTCAGTGGTAATAGGTACCTTAGTAAGTCAGTCTACACCTACCTTAGTAAGTCAGCTTGTATAGTTACTATTTATCTAATTGATAAGCAGATTTTTATAAGCACACAACATGAACCCTCGTATATAGGCACAGGTTCTAATAAAATATACTGAAACTATTTTAAGGGTCAATTCAGTCCATTATACTGAACAACTTTCTCCAAGAAACATATATAACAAAAAAACTAAATAAATATATGTCGATATATGAAAAATAATTTTTGGGAGGCCAATACAAGATGACCGTTCAGCTGATGCGAATTTACCTATATTTCGTATTTCGATACTATGCCTTGGAAAAAGTTGTTTAGTATCATGGACTGAATTAACCCTTAAAATAGTTTTAGTATATTTTGTTAGACGTTTTATTCATATAAAACAACAAACATGTTATAAACTTAGTTATAAAATGTGTTTTGTCCTTCTTCCATTAATTTTTATCGATACGAGGGTTCGGGACTGTTTCACAAGAAAAAGATTAACTCACGATTCAATTACATGTTTAGGAGGAGACTCTTCCAGTAGTTCACGCCTAATAAATACTTTACTATAATTACGTACATGTGTACATTGATTTGATTGGCGCTCATGTATCGTATCTATAGACCGGTACAGTATGCTACTAATTTTTGAATGTTTGGAATTGTTTTGTTTGGTTTATTAGTTTGGAGGGTCATGTACCTTATTCCTAGTACTTAATTGTGTCCAATAAAGAAATGTTAATTTAATACAATTGGTTTTTTTACCTACCGTAAAATACCTATACGGAAGCGCACAGATGACGACTTCCGTGGCGTAATGGTTAACACGCTAGACCGCTAATTCGGAGGTTCTGGGTTCGATTCCCAGCCAGGGCAAGTTGGAAAATGGCCTTTTTCAAATTGTCCTAGGTCTTAAGTGTTTATCTATATATGTATTTATCATAAAATATATAATCGTTAAGTTAGTATACCATAACACAAGTTTAGAACATACTTTGGGGCTAGCTTAATCAGTGTGATTTGTCCCTATATGTTTATTTATTTATTATTTTAGATTACATATACCTAAAACCAGACTACTTCGGAGTTCTTTGTGTGTGTTAGTTCTGGTGCCAGATTTTTCAAGCTGTATGACGCAGGTAAATCAGGAAATTCATAGAAACCTACGGAAAATGGAAAATCACACAGCATGGAGAAGACAGGCAAAATACAAACCAAAATGGCGACGAATTGTTTTGGAGGTCAAGATCCACAAAGGGTTTTAGAATGAAAGTATATGCCAGGGCTTGCGTAATATAATAGAACAGGTTATAGGTACAATAGTGACAAATCACTATTCAAAAAAAGACAAACTACGCAATACAAATTTTGAAATTCTTCTAAATATACAGTGGCCACACCGCACGGTCCGCAAGATATACCTACAGCTTGTTTTTCGTATGTGTAAGTGGCCAACACTGGCGTCAGGTTTTTCAAACTGCCTTAAGGCATCTGAAATAGCTTGACACTGCCAAATAATGAAGACATCCGGGACCAACGGCTTAACGTGCCAAAGCACGGAGGAGCGCGAGAAAATTTGCATGCCACTTGTGGCACAGAATAAATAATACTAATGTACAAAAGTCGCACTCAGCAAAGAAATTGCAAGAAATATCTACTCAATGTGGCAAGCGATATGCTTTAATTTAGCTCACGTCAAAACTCAGCAGCACCTTTTCGCATAGATACATAGACATCCATTGCAAGCCAATTTCATTCTTATTGCTCTGGACAAATGATTCGTATAACTGAATTTACCACCCGGAGGGGCCGCCTTCGCGCATAGAAATAATGTAGGTACATTTTCGATACCTAAACGGGGAGTGAGGCCTGCTTGTGGTCAGCCATCCAAGTACGGACCGTGCCCGGTGTCGCTTAACTTGCGCAAGCGCAAGTAATGCGTACTCCCGCCAAGCCACCGAGCTCCTCAAAAAGCTACAGTGGTACATTCTATGTTTTTAGAGTTCCTCAAAAAGAGAGACTTATATTTTCGCCATTAAAACTGACATCAGCGCGTCGTTGGAATCAGAGACTGGGTAATACTTGGTACTATTACTAGCACAGAAATTAATAAGAGTATTTCATACAGAATGGAATCTCCTAAGGTCCCTTGCAATATAAATATAAATAAATAAATATAAATATATAGGGACAAATCACACTGATTAAGCTAGCCCCAAAGTAAGTTCTAAACTTGTGTTATGGGACACTAACTTAACGATACTATATTTTATGATAAATACACATATAGATAAACACCCAGGACAATTTGAAAAAGGCCATATTCCAACTTGCCCTGGCTGGGGATCGAACCCAGAACCTCCGGATTAGCGGTCTAGCGTGTTAACCATTACGCCACGGAGGTCGTCAATATGCGTGCCCGTTCCCCGTTCCCGCACCTCTTCCCCGTTCTCGCCTTGTCGAGAAGCGAGAGGGTGCGGACACCACACGCATAAATATATTTTCCATTTAATCTATTCGAAAAACGATGTTTTCATCCCAAATATTTGGAGCTAAAGTCACTGGAGCTTACCAAAACTTTTATATTTAGCTGACCGTTAAAATGAGAGCCCTTTTATTAATCACCATCAAAATTTTTGGAGCAAGTTCAGACCATGATAAGTTACAAACTAGCGTTTTGTAACGACCACTGATGAAAAGAAAAAAAGAGTAACAAAGTTTGTCCAAAATTTTTGACATTAGCCGGTCCCGAATTCCAACGACACGCTAATGTACGTGTACCCACTCAACTTTAGTGGACTAAGTATATTGAAAAGAAACAACTCAAAGTACCTACTTACACTTAACAATTTACTGGGAAAAGTTTTCAGGAAATTTTAAAAAGAGCTCTCCAACGCTTTTCCCGTATTTTCAGTCTGTCAACATATACTTAGACGGCAGTATATTGGTTGTTGTTTCTAAAGCCAATTTACGAGAAGGCGACAGCTCGGAACGAAAACAGCGTTTGGTTCTAAGAAAAATATCCTTTCAAGTTTACCATTAGACGAAGTGCTCGGCGTAAAAATGAAAAAAAAACTGGTGAGTCGTCTTTTGCAACGATGGTTCGAGAAAACTTTAACTTCGTAGTAAAATGTATTCTTTCATATACGTCGCGCCATCGAATATATTCGTAGGTATCAAAACGATGATACTTTGTCATCACAAAAATAATATGTAAAAAATACTGATTTCGTGTCTTGTTAAATGATTCAAATTAAGGTGACACTGGCGTTCGTATAGCCTGTATGTAGTAGCTGTATGTAGCTGCCAATACAAGTATATAAAATCTATATAATAAAGACTTTTTTTTTTCTTTGGTCGAAATACTACAATAATGCGGTCTTTGTGATAACTGTTATAGGCTTGTTTTTACAAAACACCTTTAATAGTGTTTGTACTATTATGTATTCTGTGGTAATGGAACAGAACAGTGGACCTCGCGAGCTCTTATTATAACCATGCAATAACTGACACTTTCCACTTTTCCCTGGCTTAGCAAAACCATTTCAGTGAAATCCGTCCATATATAACGCAAACTTCCCCCCTTTTCTCCCTTCCACCCCCCCCCCCCCCTTGTTATTTTTTTAAACATCAAGTGTAGAATGAAGTCCTTAGGCTGGTTTCAGAGTGACGCCGGCGAAACGCGCCGTTTTGGCATTCACTTCCACACATCGTTAAAATCAAAATACCTTGAATTAAAAAACTTAAATAAAATCCTAGGTTCCCTGAAAACCTTATTGCTTCGACGTTTGTACGAGAGAACTCGTTACCTTTAACATTTCACCAAAGAGTCTCAATATTACTGCCTCTAACGAAGCGTTGTAATAATCATGATAGAAAATCGTCCAGAAATTTCGACAGTAGAAAGTCGTTACCTTTTTCCAAAGACCGAGGGAGACGTACAACTTGTATGAAACTAAAAAGAATTATAAAAACGACAAGTACATACCTAACAAACTTCTTTGTAACGAAAAGCTATTATTTAGATCGGTAAACTTCACATACATAAAGTTATACATACATACACTATTACGACTTTATCCCTAACGGGGCAGACGGAGCCTAGGGCGGCAAGGCCCAGGCCACTTTTAGCGTGATGGGCATGAAAGTGGAAAAAGGATAGCTTATTGATATGATTTAGATTCTTGCCCATTCCCTCGATCGGCTTTAACGACCTGCGCGGGAAGATAAGCAGCTGGTACATTCTATGTTTTTTCTTTTCTCCCAGACCAGCATAGAAGTTAACAATAAACTTTACAAGACTTCATTATGCTACTTCCTTAAACCAAAAGCATATATTTTCTATCAATACAGTTGAACACTCTTTGTTTGTAGGAAATTTCTGACTATTGTAGCTTCATTATTAAGAAAATCAACAAAATATGGAGACGCATATCTAGAAATCTACCCATAAATAATAAATAGCAACGACAACTACGACGGCATACAACAAATACGACGCATACAATTTAATCCCCTGAAACGTAAACATTTCTCGGAATTCTATTGGAGAAAGAAATAATTCCATCATTAATTTCTGAGCACCAGTGAATAGAGCTCGTACCGGATGGTTCGTCTCATTCTTGTTTACTTAGAATCGCAGGCAATCCAATTATGCCATGTTTGCTTCAAAGAGACCTGCTTGGATGCACTGCAAGGGTCTTCGAGAGCTTTGCCTGTGTATACACTAGGAAATTCATAGTATACTACACACATTACACTAAAGAAAATGTTGCAGATGCATTAAAACAATTATAAAATGAATGTGGACACAACGTAAAAATAAATGAAAAAAGGCTATAAGGCTATATATACAAAAATTCTACAAGACGACGCATGCGATCAATGAAATATTTACAAGAATGAGATATTTATCTACGAATTAATTACAAAAATAATAATTGGAAGAGGGAAACAGCAGAGCTTGCTGTCTCTTTTGTTTTGTGCATTAAAGACATATCAAAAATTACTTAGAAAAATACAACATAATCATGTGAATCGAAAATACGAGTATCTTACAACTCTATATGGAAAAAAAGATAGCTTTCTGCTTAAAAAAAATCTTGTCTAGACTGTTCGAGTGCACTACCAGCATTCAACGGCACTACAATCTAGCTGAAAGTTTAGAAACGAACTCAATTTTATTTCAACAACAACTCAAGCCTTATTTCACTTATATTTTATTTAGACGTTAATTTTATTAAGTAACTTCTTAAATCTTTTTTTTATTTTGTTCTTATATGTTGTCCAAAGTCGTATTTTTTTCAATGGTTGTTGTAAAAAAGGGCTACAAACAAATTATAAATAGTTAATATGAGAAATAAAACTATTGCAAAAAGAAATATATAGGTACTCAGACAATTCTTAAAACTTTCTGGCTTATAAATATTATGGCGATTCAATCAAATTTTATTGCAACTTATGCAAATAAATCTTAAATGTGAAGGGGAACCTCTCAAAGACTTAAAGGTAGCAAAATGGATCCGCAAATAAACGCTCCCGGAACTTTCCAGGGCTCTCCAATGAACGTAATTCCCTGTACGTTGGAAATGTCGGAATGTTCTGGAGAGCGGGAATGTTTAGAACTGCGATCCGATTATGTAGTGCAAGTTGATATGCTGGAAACTGCATTTATGTTCATAGGACTAAAGCTGAGACTACACAGTGGTGAGGCTAGTAACAAATTAAATAATGTCTAATACTCTAATATACAGACCATGGCTCTATTATAACAAATAAAATTGGAGAATCCGGCGTTTGTGTTAAGGCCGTACCTGAATTTTCCGGGGTCCAGTGCTGCCCCCAATTAAAATAAATCATTTCAAAGAAAGCGGAGACACTATTAAAAAATTTGCTTCTACTAATTCCTACAGATTGCGTTAACCTCAGTAAGTTTTAACTTGTGTTACGTTATGAAATATAACTCAATGATAATATATTTTATGATAAATATATACGAGTATATAAATAAACACCCTAGACCCAGGACAGGACAAAGGATTTGAAAAAGGCTATTTTCCAACTTGCTCTGACTATTTATTAAACCCAGAACCTCCAAGTGGCAGACTAGTGTGGTAATCTATACCAGTTAACAGTATATTGTTCAACGATAACTAAGTGGCTTGATCGGAACTTCAAGAAATTTTAGTTGCGTCTGTACGACATATTATAAGGCATTTCGTGAACCAAAAATTTCCTTTGGCAGGATTGGTCCTTACGACCCAAGGATCGACTTAAAAAGTACAGCCACCAAGATTTTTGATGTAAGTTTTTTGAAGTTCTGGGACACCAGCTCAATATATAATATAGATGCATTGGTTAAGCTACTATGCCAAGTTTGGTATCATTTTCGTATGACTTAAGGATGCCAAATTCATATTTAGACTTAATTTGCACGATTCAGATGGTATTATACTATGTAAAATAAAAAAAAATAAAAAAAAAATATTTGCTTGATTTAAGAAAAAATTATGTATAAAATACACAAATTGAAACATTTGAAAACATATATATTATTTGATAGAGCTCTATTATTCTTTTGTATTTAAAATAATAAAAAGAATATATTGCTCACAGGCTGATTAAAAAATAATTAATATTTAAAAAAATAAAATCAAAAATTCTAAACACTTCAAAAAATTATTCCCGTTAGAAATAAATTTAAAAATATATTTTTTTTATCAGTTAGGAAATATTTTTTTCGAATTCTTGTCCTCATTGTAAATTAGAAAAAAAAAATATAATTAGTGTACAAATATTTCATTTTTTGGAGCCCTTTTCTTATACATATTTGACAAGATCACGTCATACAAATTTAAAAAAAAATTAACTTTGCTTATAAATTTTGTTTGTAATTGACAAAAAATTATAAATTTTTCATTTTTAGTCAACTATAAAAAATTATTAGATGCAATGTTTTATTTTTATTTTCAACTTTTATGATGTGATCTTGTTAAATATGTATAAAAGAAGGATTCCACGGAGTGAAATATTTTTACGCCAATTATTTAAACGTTTTTTTTTTAGTTTACAATGAAGACAAAAGTTCGAGAAAATTTTATTGATTAACAATTGCCTAACTTCTTGAATAATTAACTTAGAGATTTATTTCCAACGGTATTAAATTCTGTAAAGTTTTTGTAATACCCCATTTTTTTTTCATTTCATTATGGTTTTTGACCCACGACGGAAAAGAGGGGTGTTACACTTCCACTGCTGAAAAATGCACCGTGTGAGTTTTGCCAAAGAGGAAAACACATACGTTGCGTTTTCAGCAGGCGAAGTGATAAGTTTAACGTGTTTGTGTGTCTGTCTGTAGCTCCTTAACGAATGGACCGATTTTCATGTGGTTTTCTTGAATCAAAAGCCTTGTCTGTCAAGATGGTTGTTTTGAATAAAAGTGCTTTGTTAGGAGACTAGCGCCATCTGCGTGTAATCTCCACAAACACGGGCAAGATTATCGATTTATCGATATCTCGGCTGTCGAGCGCAGTTTGTATTTGCCCGGCCAGAAAAATAATCATTGTCTTTGTGTCAAAGTCTCACTGACATTGGGAATGTCAAGTTGCGGGCGAGGCTTTTTGGTAAAATGGACTTGACTTGCTTGCGTGCTCCGGGGTTGCGATAGCCATGGCGGCATTAATCTTGTAATTTTGATATATATAGCGAATGTTTCGTGGAGAATTGTCGTTAATTGTTTTGTGCCCAATTTGTTTGGAACGGCGTGGAGCCGAAATTATTTGTATTACGTAAAGAACAGTGATTTGTCTCAAATGTAAAACGCGTGCCATGCGGCCTTGTAAATTGTTTTTTGTCTATTTCCCGTGCGATACGGAAGTCTTTGTGAATTGACTGTAAAAGGAACTAATTGTGGTGGCGTGAATGCCCATAAACCTGTAAACAGTGATAAGTGATTGAATCGGAGTGAGAGACATTCCATGTTACGTTCCGCTGTAAGGTTATGTGAATAAGAAGTGTCAAGAAAAGGAAGAAACTTTTGGTGCTTGTTGGAGTGATGCTATAGAAGTGGTGTTATAAATACGACGTATTCGTTTGGGGCGACATACATGAGCTCATGGGGAGGTTAGTGTAGGGACCACATTTTCTGCACCACTGACTCGGGATCCATGGAGGGACCTGAGGCCGTCGCCAGCCCTAAGTAGGACTTAGGGCTCGATGCGAAGGCCAGGCGAGGCTGCCTGAAGACTGCGTGGACGCGGTAAGTTTTATAATTATTGTAATTACCTCTAATTAGAATTAAGTTCAACTCATAATTAGGTTAAGTTAGGTTAGGATAGGTTCCCTGGACCTCATCTGGGGTGGTAGCAGACTGCGTAGGTTGTTTGGGTGTTTGTTTGTTGCCGGTGGGATTGCCGGACTCGTACCAAGAGCGTAGTTAGTAAAATATCTTGGTATCAGAACGTTATCTTAGCTATCTGCGCCCCTTAACTATATTTGATGAAAATCGATTTAGCTGTTCAAAAGTTATTAGGGATGAACGCTTGAAAGTCGGGGTTTTTTTCGACAAATATACTTTTTTTAACACACTTTTACCCAAAAGAGTTATGTCTAAGTTTACTTATATCTAAACCAGAAAAGTGCTGCTCTCTGAAAACATTTTTTATTCACTAAAATTATCACTATTTAAAGTTATAGATAATGAAGAGTACAAATATTTGAAAAAAATCTCTTATTTTTTTTATTACTCATGTTTTTACTGTATATTAACCCAAATATTATTCCAGAATTGAAATCCATGTTCGATATATGCGAAAATGATACCAAATTTGGCTTAGTACCTAAACTTACGTAGTTATTAACCTCGGACTACGTTAAGGCTGACTACCCCTCTCCCCCCCCCCCCCCCCTCCTGCATGAAAAATCCAGGTGGATTTAATAATAATAATATATTTATTTTCTGTAAAAGTGGTTACAATAGTTGTTAATTATAATTTTTAGATCACACTTCTAACCTGTCTAGGCATGCAAATGTCAATTAAGTTATCATTAATTTAATTATTTATTGTATTCATATCTTTCTATTCTATCATTATATTACTAATGTTTAAAAAAATTAATTAGTAATAAGTATTTTATAAGTAACAATTCTATGACCAAAGATATTCCTGTATCGAGTAGAAACCCTTCTCCAGCAAGAAACTACGCAGCCTGTTCTTAAAGACTGGCAACGGCAATACTTTGATATCCTCCGGCAGCCTGTTGTAGATACAAACAGCCATACGACAGCTATTTTGGTCACATAAAGCTGTGGATAGCCACGATAATTAGAAATTACCTCACAATTTCTTTAAAATAAATATGAGTGTACCTTTACAAAGTGACACATTTCATAAATGTAGATGGATGGTAGTGTAAACAATTTAAGTTTTATGAAATGCGGTCTACAGCTAGTTCTCTGAGGCAACTTACATAAAGACCTTACACAGTTTTTCTGGGCCATAAACGCTCTGTTTAATTCTGTCGAATTTCCCCATACTACAATTCCATATCGTAATACACACGCTACGTACCCATGATACGCTAACAAGGCTGTTTTAAGCTCTGTTATATTGTCCAGTCTCCACAAAACAAAAGAAAATTTATTTAACTTACTACATACTTGATCGATATGAGATTTCCACGTTAAGTTTTTGTCAAAAGTAACTCCCAAAAATTGTACATCATTACATTCATTAATAGTCTGTCCATTATGTTTTATTGTTAAAACTGCATTTTTATTATTCCTTTGATTATGAAATTGTACGTATTTGGTCTTTTTAGTGTTTATTTGTAAATTATTTTTGTCACGCCAATTTATTCTGTCATTTAACGTTTTATTTATGTCCGTATTATATGCATCAATTGAATTTGATAAATTAGGTATCACTACAGAAAGATCGTCGGCAAATAAAGTGCAAAAGTGTTCAGTAGCTTTTGGAAGATCATTAATGTATAGTAAAAACAATAAAGGACCTAGTGTACTTCCTTGAGGCACGCCAATATTATTTAATTTCTCACCAGACATAAATGAAGTCTCATTTTGATTCTTATCCAGATTAGTCACTACTACTTGCTGCTTCCTATTTTCAAGAAAGGATTTAATCCAGCTATTAGCCTTCCCCCGAATTCCATACCTATCACATTTAGCAAGCAATATTTTATGTAAAACATAAGTAAAAGCTTTTGTCATATCAATAAACAACGCCATAACTTCAGTACTATTGTCTACATGACTTAGCACCTCATTTACCAATTTGAACATGGCTAATACAGTTGATTTACATTTCTGAAATCCATTCTGATTTATGTTTAATATATTGTACTTAGTTATAAATGTAATAAGCCTAAAATACATAGCTTTTTCAAAAATTTTAGATATGACAGACACCAAAGCTATCGGTCTATAATTTTTCAAACAGTTTGCATTATTATCTTTAGGAAGTGGTTTTTTGACAGTTTTTTTCAGATTTTCTGGAAATTGTCCTTGTTCAAAAGACAAATTTATAAGAAAACTCAACACAGGTGCCAAAATATGTTTAGATTTCTTTATTACGTATGTAGATAAATTATCACTACCTACAGCATTTGTATTATTGAGCCCTGTTATTATTTTACCGATTTCATCACTGTCCGTGGGAAATAAGAATAAAGTTTCATTTACTGGTTTGCACAAATTCGTGGTGGTCTCTACAATATTATTTTTTGTGTGTATGTCTGTAAAAAAGTCATTGAAAGCATTTGCTAAGTCAGTAGGATTAGTAATTACCTCAACATGTCGTACTATTTTATTTATAAATTTATTTTTAATGACATTATTATTTTTTATTAGATTCCAGGCTGCTTTATTTATATTAGTAGAATTATGTATATATTTCATATTTTTTATTTTTTGTGAGTAATTCATACATCTTTTGAGAATCGCTGAATAATTTTATTTATATCCTTTTTTATAATACGTAAATCTCAGTGGTCGTTTAGTCCTACATGACCTACTAATGCCTTTTGTCACCCATTTTTTACTTTTTTGATTAGTACTCACTTTTATTCTCTTAGTTGGAAAACATAAGTTGTAGAATAGGATTATGAGCTCATAGAAATTGTTGAATGCCTTGTTTGCATCGGTTTCACCGTAAACTTCCGACCATGATAGGCTTGCAAGACTTTCATTGAATTTTCTAATGTTTTCTTCACTAAAATCTCGTTTATATATAAAATAATATTTTATTTCATTTTCTTTTTTGTTTATTGGGAATTCCAAGGTTTGAGCCGTTTCGTGATCAGATAGGCCTAATTTATGTACTTGGGCAGTTGTATTAGTAATATAACTTACAACTAGGTCTAGGCAAGCTTTTTGTCTTGTTGGTTCAGTTATGTGAGAAGTGTAGTTATAGTTTTGCAGCAAAGCTAAAAAAGCATCTCGAATATCATTATTTTTTAGTGTATCGATGTTGAAATCGCCAGTAATAATAATTTTTTTCTTGTATTTTGTCCTTAATTTAAATAGTAATTTGTCAAATCTATCCAAAAATATATAAGCATCCGTCAATTTATCTTTATTATTAAATGGTATTCTATACAGACAAATGAGTATACAGTCATGTGCCGTCAATTCTATACCACAACATTCGAAATACTTTTCAATGGATATTTCTTTTAAATAATCTATCTTTTTATACTCTATGTTGTCCCTACATAATATACAAACGCCACCACGTTTTTTAGTCTTTCTAGAAAATGAATCTGCAAGAAAGAACTCAGGAATTTTTAAGTTTGATTCATTTCCATTTAAGATAAAAGTTTCTGAGAGGCAGATTAAATCTATATCTTTATAGGTTTCCGATAGTTCCATTAGAGCGACTGTAAACAGATCTTGTTTAGACAGGATCCCCGCAACATTTTGATGCAACACTACTAATTTATTTTCCTCGAAAAAACTGTACACCATTCGCAACATCTTTCCTTTTATCTTTTGCATCCAATGGCATGTTCATATCCGTAACTGGCAAAAAGTAATCCAAAATAGTCCTTTTTTTAATAGTTTGCCTGTCAAGAAAACGTTTCTTTTTAATAGTAAAATAATCCGTGATCTTTCTATTGTAGTTGAGGATATGTTTTGTCATAGAATTGTTACTTTGTGCCAAACAATTTTCCTTATGTAACTTGTATACATTCTTAATATATTTATTTTCATATTCTGTATAGTCTATTTCAATATTCAATTTCCTAGATACATTTTCAATCAGTTCATTAATTATATACTTACTGTCAATATTTAAGAATTTACAATTAGGATAACTACTTACTATCATATTTAATTCATAATTTAATTTGTCAACATTTAGATAACTGTTATATGGTACACTTAATACTATAATTTTAATATTTTTCAAAGTATTTAAGAGGTTACATATTTGTGACATAATCTTATAAGGATTTTTATCCTGCGTACCTATAGATAATACAACAAAATCATAACTACACAATTGAGCACCATAACAACTACTAATGATTTGTTCTGATGTGGCATAGGGTTTGATAAAAGCACTGACGTCATAATTATCATTCCATGTTCCAAGTCTTGTTTTTTTTCACGTTTTCGGCTAGTCCTCTTATCTCTTTTCCACCAAATATGTGTATTTTCCTTCTTGAGTCTTGTATATTTGGTTTCGTAGGTAAGGTTAACTGTTTATTTTTTTCCGACTCTAGACTAGTGCCTTCCTCTTTATTTTCTATAGGTGTAGTTTTCCTTGACTGTTGCATTTGAAGTGAAATGTCCTGTGATAAGTCTAATTTGGTTTGATTCAAAATTTGTCCTTTTTCTTTTATTAATGACTTATTTTTTATTGCTAGAATTAGTGCAAATATGTGTCAGCTTTTTTAATTTTAATTCATAATCTTTAATTTTAGTTGTCAATGAAGAATTTTCAGAAAGAATATTACTTATTTCGTTGTCAGCTATTAATAACTTTTCTTTTAATAATTTATTTTCTCTCTCTAATTCTCACTTTATCCATGTACATAATTGGTATACTGGGCAGCTTCTGTTTAATATATTTAGATTTACTTCGAAAACCCATCTTAGGAACACAGATATCAATCCTGCCGAAGGAAACCTTTGGTTCATCAAAAGCCATATTGTTCAGTTTTTCGTCGTGTACAGACGCGACTAAATAGAGTCGAGTATAAAATAGAAGGGAACAATTTTTTTTTTTTTCAAAATGTAAAGTATATAGAATATAGACCAAATAAATCAAGCAGCATTCACAGTTCAGGAAGAACTTTCAGCTAGTTGCCACCATAAAGTTGGTCTAATTTAAGCGTAACTGCGTCGCATGTACGAGTATGTACGAGAGCTATGCACTTTAAAAATCAAAGTTTAGTTCATACAACATAACATAATAATATGAACCGAAAATTTTATCTTAACATTCTCTGTGGAAGATTATAGCTTTATCCCTAAAAAAATAGGGCTTGCTTGTCTAGACTGTTCGAGTGAACTACCAGCCTTCAATGGCACTACAATCTAACTGAAAGTTTAGAAACGACCCCTACGCCTCACTTATAGGTTAATTTTTATTAAGTAATTTCTTATTTTTTTTTGTTATTTTGTTTTTACTTGGAACTTGTTCTAAGTAGTATTTTTACCCAGTGATTAATATAACAAAGTTAATATTGTTGTAATTAAGTTTAAACATTAGAGTTAAGTTGGTACCACGATCTGAGAAGCAAGCTATTCTGTAGTGACAGGAAGAAGCCTCGATGCAGTATGTCAAGTTATAGTCGATGCACCTAACTCAATATACTGTAGAGTGTTCCCACTTTAGACTGCAGTTTGGGGACTTCGTGCTTTTAGTTTAGATTATATTATTTTTAATTACCTAAGCCAAAGAAGTGAAAATTCACAAAGATTACAGCGCATCAAAATTTCGGAGTGAGGGTGATATTGACGTCACCGTCAAGTGAAAATCGTACTCCAGGTTTGCCCACATCTTAGATCAGGGCTCGTTCAAAGTTACCTCTTAAGTAATACCTACGTAGGTATAAACAGTGCACTCTGTAACAAGAAGCATCCTAACTGCAACGTGACACGCTGTCGGTGCACCTAACTCAATATCTTGCTTCAGAGTGCTCCAACTTTGAGAGTTGCGGTCTTAAAATGCTTTCAGCGGCTTCGAAAATGCAATGTTCGAGATTTTCCCCGTAAATTACTAAGCAAACAGGCTGTTAACGTACGACCGACACTTACTTGAAGCTTAGAGCTTACTTGGATACTCTAACACTTAAAGGAATGACTCAGTTTATCCAATATGGGGTCTCAACTGTAACAAGCTGTAGACCCTTATTCAAAACACTGAAGATATTAAGTCTCCCGAGTATGTATATATACGAAATGTGCGTATTTGTAAGATCACACCCAGAATTATTTAAAACCAGTAATGATTTGCCAAGTAGGTACAGTAAAAGATATCCCAACAGATTAGTACATACCACAATGAAAACATGGTTATATAGTTCAAACAGTTTTTCTATGGCTGTACGAATCTACAATGATAGGCCTAATAATATTAGATCAATACATAGTCTTAAATCATTTAAACAAAAACTGTATGACTGGCTGGTTAAGAAGTGTTTTTATAGTGTTAAAGACTTTTTATCCGCATCTATAATTATATGAATTCTATAATGAAAATAATAATAATATATAATAGTAATTTGACTAATATAGGATTTTTAATTGACAATAAATAAAAAAATAACTAAAAATTTTTTTCCAATTGAATTGATATACCAATATCTGTTGCATGTCAGTGATGACTAAATGTGTGAGACTCTACATGACTTTTGTACCACCAAAATTGTACCATATTTTAAGCAATAAACTACATTTCATTACATTTCAATTCGATAAAAAGTTTACAAATACGAAAGTGTTCATGCAGTGCGGCTCGTGTGCGTGCCGCGAGTCCCATTCGCTCTGAGGAAGACCTATGGGTGAGATTAAAACATGTCGGCCAGTAGCTAACTTCTTACATGAGTTACCCATGTTCCTCATATTAATAACAAAAGTATTCAGTGGACTAGTCAATTTATTTGTATAGATTTTTTTTGTGCCAAGTACTCGTCCCGGACAAAGTTTTTTTTTGTGTATCCTCGTCCTGCCCATTGACACTTTAGAATAACAAAAAACGCGACATGTGTCCTGCCCTGGCTTGAAAAATAAGAGATGCAGTTTTGCCCACTGTGGTTTAAAAATCACATATTTTAAATTCGCGCCTAGCCTTCGAATTTACGAATTCGACAACGAAACGCCAATTCGCATTTCTGTTGCTTTAACATGATTGGTTAGAGTGTTGTCCGTTGATAGGTTACAATTTTGTAGTGCATAGAGACAAAAAAATCTGACTTCAATGGCCGTCCACATGTTGAAAATGGCACCACGAAAGAAAAGAGGTAAGATTTAATCGATATTTTTTAAGATAATCATTGAAAAGGAATAAAAAAAAGTTTATTAGTTATTAATAAAGTTATTTAAAGTTTAATAATTGAAGATTTAAATTATTTAATTATTTCATCAGTAATTCTTTATTTGCATTTTCTATTAACGAAAAATGTCATATGTCCTTTTTAATTCACATTGGGCAGTTTTCATTAATTATATTTGTTGTTCTTGTAGATTTAAATGAAAGAGAAATAGAAGATTTGCTGGCAGATTGAGACATCCGGGACTTAGTTTCTCCAGATGAAGACTGCGTTGATCCGGAATATACCCAGCAACGTGCGATCGGAGATCGTTAAGTTGTGATTCATCAGAATCTAAAGAGGAAAGGACAACCAACGATACGAATCCTCGTGTTAGGGCATGAGCTTTATCAAAAGGCCGATCTCGTGGACCTCCTCGTGGTCACGCCAGATCTTCTGATCTTGTTCGACATGTTAACCGGCCATCCATGTCAGGATCCAAGCTGAATGCGTGGTCTGAGCAACAATTTGATCCTAAAATGTATTTTTAACGTTATTGCCAAAACTGATTAAATTTCATTATAATGTAAGTTAAATAGCTCAAAATTACATGTTTCAATGTTGATCTCCGATAAAACCAATAAATGTTGCTTTACCATTAATTAATTTCTTCTTTGCTGGTCTGGGAGAAAAGAAAAAACATAGAATGTACCAGCTGCTTCTCTTCCCGTGCAGATCGTAAAAGCCGATCGAGGGAATGGGCGAGAATCTGAATCATATGAATAGGCGATGCGGTTAGCAACCCATCACTATTATGATTTCCCTTTTCCACCTTCATGCCCACCATTACGCTAAAAAGTGGCCTGGGCTTTACCGCCTTTGGCTCTGTCTACCCCGTTAGGGATAAAGACGTGATAGTGTATCTGTATCTGTATTATCATGAATTCCTATTTTTTATTCAAATACGCCCAATATCCCTCAAAAAGGACAAATAAAACACTAGTAATTTAGAAAGTTCTGCCCAATATACTTTAAAAAGAACAAAATATATTGACTTAATACCTGTTTAAATCGATAAATTACAATGCGATACCCCAAAAAATACATAAAAAATATATTATGTGTAACTATAGAATTTATTGAAAACTTGTTTTGGGTAGGAAGGACTTGAGAAATATTGTCAATTAAAAAGGTCAGTGGGCATATTTGGCAACATGACTAAAATTAGCTTGGGCAGAACGATGGTATATGTGTATTTTTAATAACTTGTCGACGCATCGGAAGGTACATATACAATTATTTATCTATGGTCACATCTAATAGAACATTAAGATTTTAGATATGTCACAAAGGAGATGGCGAAATACTAAAAAAACTTTAAACTACCGTATTAGGTAAACTTAAAAAGGTATCTATTCTTTTTTACTTTGTCTCTACAGACCTACTAAATAAATGAAAATGTACAAAACCTGATACAAGTTAACTGTTAGGCCAACACTGTTTGAATATAAACCCTCAAAAAACTTTCAGGTATAAAACGTATGAAATTTTACCCTCGCCACAGAATACATAAGAGTCAAACAGAATGGTATCTCACAGCGTCTCCCGCAAATTGGCGTCCCCGCACCTTTCCCCCGCACTTTGTGAGCTTTGACGGCTCCAAACCAGGGTTTAATTACTAGCCGCACGCAATACGCGACGTGTGTTGTCTTGAGAACTGTCAACCAATAGTAACCATCATGGTGAGAAGGTGCGCGTATAATAATTGTTTATCCACCCAATACTCTAAAGAACGTATATTTCGTACATTTCCAAATGATGAAAACAGGTAAGCAAAGCAACAATATCATTTCACGTTATTACCCAGCAACCATCTTGATATATATACCCTTTTCGCTCTCTCGCATTGGCGGGAGATACACAAGAGCGAGATTGTAACATTGCCGGATTGCTAATAAGCAATCCGGTAATGTTACATAGGCTCCTCGCTCACAGGTAATCACATACACGCAGATGCCAACTGGATTTCCGCGGGTTATAGTGCTAAATGCTATTGTTGACAATGACAACTTGACATGCTGTGTGTAAGCGTAAATCGTGATAAACATTTGTTTATTTTTATAGAATTTATTCATATAATTACCGTATAGTTTTGCGCCGAATATGCAAATTACTATATTACAATAGTGAATTAGTGAAATTAGTGCGTTACAATATAAATGACTCTATAATAATCAGTAAAGTGAACTATAGGTGAAATGGACAATGGACATAATGAAAAATATTTGTGAAGTGATATTACGTAGCTGTTTCCGACTTTTCTGTAACATTTAATACATATAAAACAGAATATTTTTTACGTTATAGTGTTCGCAAATCTTCCGGTATGGAAAAATATAATCGTAAATATGTCGAACTCGTTAGTAGGTAAGTATTAAAATAATTCTGCGGTGCGACCCTAAGTATAAAACTCACACATCGACGTGTGTACAGATAAATTGTTTCGTTTGTAGTAGTAGTAGGTATATATGTTACTCTGAATCAATGGAGAGTCCTACCAGTGCCCTCGCACTCAAAAGCTAATCTCCACTAGTTGAGATTTTACCTTCAAAGCAAATGAACTGCAGCGGTAGGTAAATAGACCGAATTTCAGCTCAATTTGCTATATCCAGGAGGCGAGCCGGTGTGTGATCAGATTTTATCGGACTATCTCCCCTCCGATCGAGACGTGAGTGGGTGTCTAATCGGGAAACTAGGCAAAGAAAACACCAACACACAGCCACATTTACCCACTGTTATACTGCTTATAGATTCGAGTTAACTGGAATTTTGTTATTTTTTTCAATACTAAATATTTTATTCCAAACCATAAAGTACATAAGATGGCAACAATACAATTTAAGGTCATTGGACCCTGTTGGGCACAACTATTTCGTTAGAGAAGAGGAGGTCGCACTCAAAATTAATATTTAACGTTAGTACCCTCTTGTATTTAATAAAATAAAAGTTTTTAGAACATATATTATATAAAATTTTTGGGACATTCAATTTAAAATTTGTGCATTAAGTACGTATTTGTAATTATGACTTACCTTTATAACTCGCTTTAATAATATCCTTAGTTTTTTTATTAGTTAACACAATAATTTATTTATTAAATATCCAGATTATATTACAACTAGTGGCCAGCCTCGGCTTTACTGTGGTGTGTATTGGCGCTTTGGATAAAATTGAGTTTTTTAAAAGAATCGGCGCCTAACATTTGGAATAAAGTTCCTGGGGCTTTTATTGCGACGTTTGACTCTGTTTACTCTGTATCTCTTTAAGGCCATACATGAATTTTCCGGGGCCCAGTGCTGCCCCCATTTGAAATAAATTATTTCAAAGGGAACGGAAATATCATTTAAAAATTTATCTTTGTAAAGCCCTAGATAAACCTTAAAACTATTTTATAAAATACTGTTTACAGTTTAGTGTTTTAAAATTTAAACTTTCTTTAAAGTTACAAATTTTTATCGAAATCTGACATGTCGTTTTAAAATAAAACGTAGACTACGTTTGTATGGGAAAGTCTAGAGTAAGGGGATTCTCAATTATAATAAAATTAAAATAAAAGTCAAAAAACCAAAAAAAAACATTCCGATACAAATCGCCCGGGCCGCTGCACACTTTTGTAAGGAAATGCCGAAATTTTTTGTTGTTTTCTGGCTGTTATTTAACTTTATTATACTATACGAATGATCTAGTATATACCGTGGTTGGATTTATTACGGGCATGTCCCTTCCACGTTGTATATGTATATTGAAGATCTATGTATAAGGATAGAAAGTCTTGTGTCTCTTCTTATTACATTCCAGTGCTCTATCTCTAGTAACCAGGGTGTGTGTATTTACTTGACGGCTAATGTATTCGCTGTAAAGCTTCACTCTAATATATTGTAATACAATATGGCTGACATTCGCCGACCATGTAGAATAAAGTTTGTAGCGGTTTATATTGCGATGTGAGGTACTCACTCGGACTACCCATTGTATCTAAGTATCTTATTTGTCAAAGATGATTTGAAATTGAAGCAATAGTGAAACCATTTCGACTCGATAAGAAAAAGATAAGACCTATGTCCAGCAGTAGACTTCCTGTGGCTGATATTATGATGATGATGATGAAGAAAAAGAAGAATTAACTTATTATTCCTCTGACCTCTGTAACGTAATGATTACCACGCTCGTCAGCCACTTCGGTTGAAGGTTCCGGGAATGATGGAAAATGGCCTTTTTCAAATTGTCCTTGATCTTGGGTGTTTTGTTTATCTATACCTATAGGTATGAATTTACTTAGTATCTCATAATACAAGACTTTAGGACTATCTTAATTAATTTGATAGTCCCTTACGAAGTAAAGCGCATAGCCAAAGACCGATCGCGATGGAGAAAGACTGTTAAAGCCCTCTACGCCTAAAGCCGGAGGCCTTAGGACCTTAAGGTCCTAAGGCCTCCGGGTAGGGTAGAGGTCTCCAGGTCGTGACTTAAGTCAAGAAAGTCCTTACAAAAAATATTCAATTTTTTTTGATTACTACTTAACTGTTGAATAAGTAGATCTCCTAATGTCTGTCAAGCAATGGAAAATGTTTCGTGTTTGCTTGATCGGGTACCTAACATATTTGCAGTAAAGGCTAACTCTAATATATTGTAATACAATATGGCTAGCATCTGCGCCGAGCCTGTGGAATAAAGTTTCTTGCTTATTCAATTCCTCTGCTCACTTAGTACGTACATAACCTTTTTTATGTCAACCCTTTGTCATATAGGCTTACTAGGGATAGCTTTTGGAAAAATGCGATGTCACCAATAAGGACGAGTACCTACTTACTACTTTGTGACTCAATTCTCATAAAAAAATTTCCTGTGTCAATAAAATATAAAATCCTGATAACTGCCACCATGTGCAGTACTTACTCCGTTACGATTCAATAAAAGTTTTGGAAATATCCGCAGTAATATAATTACGAATGTTCGCGTGTCATCATCGATATCACACAAAAACTTTGATTTAGCGACAGCATATTTTACATATCCATCGACCTATCATCGGAGTTTTGTTTCAAACGACATCAAATACTGTGTTTCACACAAAGCGCATTATAAAAAACTGTACAAAAACGCTATCATAAAGAGAATGTTAAAAAGGATTTGTCAAAATAAACAATGGCACAAAGTGTTTAAAACAAAAAATATTTTGAATGTGAATTCTATCATTCGATATTTAAAGGTGGCAGGGCGGTGCGGTCGGGCGGGCGGCGAAGCTGCTGGGCTGGCGGGACGGGCGCGGGGCGAGGGGGTAATTAGGCGGCCCGGCGGAGGCTGTATTGATCCGCGCGTCTCCTAGCAACGCACGAGATGGCAGCACCCGCGCCGCCCGCCCGCTCTCGCACCGCCAACGAGTTTTTTGTTCGAGCTGGCTCTAGGTGAGACCGTTTTGATGTAATCTCAGAGATGATTCAATTCAATTCGTCTGTTCTCCCACAGATTATGACGCTGTTAGTTTCGTTGCGCGCGTTTTTAAGCCGACTCACTGAGATGTATTATGACGGCGGCGGCTTAATTTAAATTTATATTGAACTTGACTGCACACAAGAGCGAAGGAAAATTTCAGGAAATTTAATAAGGACGAGTCATGGCTGGAATCCTTTCGGGCGAGGCTCAGCAAACATAATTACGGGTGTATTTAAGTAGGAGATGTATTTGTTCGCATCTCGCTCATCCGGCGCGGCCGCCGCGGGGCACGACCCGCTCGCTTGTTGGCTCGACATATTATTATTGGGGATCGAGGAATTTTGCTGAAGCATATTATCATAAATAATGGGATACAATTTACTATAGGCAAATGCTTTTCCTGAAAAGTCCGTCCTAACATCAATAGGAAGCAACAGATTTCTGCACTCCGGCCGTCGTCGCAACCAAGTTTCACAACTAGTTGCGATGGAAGTATTTAAATTCTTTATTCACTACTGGTTGCAATAAAAGAATCTTATTTTAGATGTGACACTTAATAGACAAGATCCAAGTTGTGCCTGCAAAAAAGGTCGCTTGTAAAATGTACTTAGTAGTATAAGTATATATTACAAAAGTTAAAACCACAGGTGAAAACTATATAATCGTTAATTCATTAGCTTTTGTACCATTGTGTTCAATAATGATTTAATAAATAAATAAAAATAAAATTTACCCGTGTGGTTCTGGGTTAGAATAGGACCACTCCATATCTTCCTGTGGATGTCGTAAGAGGCGACTAAAGGATTAAGCACAAACATCTCGTGCTCGTACAATTGCATTCCCAAGGAGGGTTGACGTCAGGCAGGCGGCCGGTCGTAAAACTATAGCCAAATCATTTAAACTGTTCCGACTATTTCTTCTCTATTTTTCAAGGCCTTTGGCATCTTTGGGTGACCATTGACATGCATGTTATATTTGGAGAAGAAAAAGCGGGAAAGCGCACCCTGGGCTCCAAAGCAGCACAGCTGAGGATGCAACCGGGCACGCGCTTAGACGAAGAAAAAATAAATAAAAATAAAAGTAATTTTAAAACTAACCCACGGCGGATTTTTTTACGTTATTTGAATAAAAAGTTTGGACCACAAGTGGCATAAAAAATGTTCATGCTTCGGGAGCCGTTGGTCCGGCTGTCGTCATTATATGGAAATAGTCAAGCTATTTCAGATGCCTATAGGCAGCTTGAAAAATCTGACTCCAGTGTCCACTTGCACACTCGAAAAAAAAACAACAAAAATAAACATTAAAAAAATCCAAAAATTTTCTTTTGGAAAAGGATTATTGCAGCGCTCTCTGACAAGATGACGCGTCAATATTAATCTACCGAACAATCATTTCTAATAAATCCAAGCCGTGTCCAGATAAATAGATTTTTCACACACGCACACACATACAAACGACTTCTAAACCTTAAACGCATACATTTCTAATAAATCCAAGCCGTGTCCAGATAAATAGATTTTTCACACACGCACACACATACAAACGACTTCTAAACCTTAAACGCATACATCTACCTTCTCCAGATAAAGTAGCAAAAATAGTTGAAACGTCATCAGGCAACATCTCTAGCATTATGAGAAATGCAATAACAGCCGCGTTGCAGCGTCACGCGTGCCGCCGCGCTTCGCTACACCCAGCGAGCACGATATGTGAAAAATGTTATGTATTTTTATTTATTTATTTCCAATAAACACGTATAACATTTGTGAAAAGATGACAATTTCCCTCAATGAACTTATACAAGGGCCTTTTTACCTTTTACGAGTGTATACCTCTCTCTATGTACCATTAATAGGCGGTGTTAAAAGAATGGTGAATAGATAAAAAGGGGTTTTTCCTTTCAAAAGCTGGTGTAAAAGCAATTTTGACGTAATGACGACGTAAGTTAAGCTATAAAGGTTTCATGAAAATACAAGTTTTGTCCTAGGGAGACGCTTGCGTAAGCCGCCATCTTAAATGAAATGGGAAAAATCGTATTTTTTTATTAACTTCTCAACAGTTGAATGTACTCGTAGGTATGCTAAAAGTGTCCATGAGAAGAATAAAGCAGATACAATTCCTCACAATTTTTGCATATATTTTTATTCTATATCTGTGCTAGAAAAAAAGCCACAAAATCGTAGAGTAGGTAGATACTTATTTGAAAAACGTTGTGTTATGAGCTCACATAAATAATAATATGAGAACCTTGGAGCCTTTCACAAAATTCTTACGAGTAAGTACTCAAAGTTTGAAGAAAGGTGAAGCGAATTCGCTATGCTATACCGAACTCACAGAATACTTATTTGGGCCGGGATAAAGTTTGTCATTTTGCCGAGGGGCGCGAAAATGTTGGGGAATTCGCAATGAAGACGATCGGAAACATTATATTTATTGTACAATTCATTCGTCCAAATGGTTAGTGTACTGTCGGTGCGCTGGCAAAGGTCAGTCGGTGCGCACACCATTTCAGGGAACAAACTATAATTATGCAATTTGAGTTACATACTTAGGCATGAGTTTAATCCTGATCCTGATGGTATAACTTGTAGGTCACAGAACGGTTATTTTTACTACCACTACTTACTTGCTTCCGGTAAAGGAAAACATCGTGAGGTAACCTGCACAGTGCACACTAATGAATATTAATATTAGTGTGTAAAATGGAGAAGTGAATGGCAAACTATTCCATTATATTTGCCAAAACATCGTCATTGCGTGCGACTCTTTCCATACAATAACATCGACAAGAGCCAGGCTCTTAAATACAGGGTCACTTTTTAAACACCAGCCAAATTTTTGGAGTAAGTTCAGCCCATGATGCTGAGCTACTTTCTATAAAAAAAGTTATTAAAAATTACTAGTTTACAAAGTTTTTGCTGTTCGCATACTTGCAGCGGTTTTATAAAGAATTCAGTACAAAAAACACATTATCTGGTTATAAAAAAAATTAAAACGTCTAAGTTTTAAAATATCTCATGTCAAAAATTAAATTTTCGTAAATATTGCCAATTTAAAAATTTTACTATAAATTCAATTACTTTTTTTTGAACTTTTTAATTTAGGTTTATTATAGTGCAAGCCATCCATTGTACAATTCATTTAGATCACAGCTCAATTCTTTTACGAATTTGAGCTATTCGCGTTTTTGTATAGGCCGGTATATTGCCATACAATGCGTACGGTGCTCAAAGTATGAGGAATGTTGTCGCAACTTAAATTTCATATATCTGTGTACATAAGAATAATAGAGGGATAAATCAAATTTTATTTCGATTAAGAAGAGTGATCTTTTATTTTACAATATGAAAGTAAATTATAAGCAAAGTAGTTAATTTTCTAAAAAAAAAAAAAGTTGAAATTGATAAAATTTGGAAACTTGTTATAACAATATTAACAATACTTCCAATTCTGAAGTCCTAGAAAAAAATCATAATCAGATCCGTATTTAGCATTTAGCATACAAAAATCTAAAAGCAACAACAAGTGTCATATGTGCAACACAAAAAATTAAAAAAATTGTAAACTAGTGAAATTGATAAAAATTTTTCGTCCTCCCATACAAAATCCGTTTGGCTAAGCGCTGATTTGTATGGGAAGGCGAATTTTTATTTTAGCTTTCGTTAATTGTTTTTATGGAAAGTAGTTCAGTATCATGGACTGAACTTGCTCCAAAAATTTGGCTGGTGGTCAAAAAGTCAGCCTGTATAGTAGTAGTTAGTACAGAAGAAAGATAAGATACCTGTGCCACCTACACGTGCTGCACGTAGTGCGCGCCGCGCGAGGTGGCATAGTTATCTGATTTACCGTCTGTACTTCGTTCGAAATCACGCGTGGATGTGGGGTACAAATCTGCTTTCACTGGAAAGGTCTGAAATGTAGGTGATTTACAAAAAGCAGACATATTTTTACATATCAATTAAAGTATTAAAATAGCCTATTATTTTATTAATTAACCTATAACATTAGGCAAAGGTCTAATCACGTCAATAGACTTTGACGTGATCCGCCACCATTTTAGTTCCGAGAATTCTTAATTATGCTTCTACGATACAAATAGTCGATGTCATCATGTTATGACATGATGATAAGGTGTTATAGGTTAATTTTAAAATAGGCTATTTTAATATTTTAATACTACGAGTATAATTCAAATAAAAATATGTATTTGCAATCACATCAAATCACCTTTTCTAAACATCAGTAGAGATAAAATACAAATACAAGTTTCTAAGATATTATAGAGATTCATTTAAACCGTAAGATAAACATAAATAGTGATGAAGTAAGTACAGTTTTTCCAATGGAATACGCAGTAGACTGCCGATGATGATGAGCTATTTTTAACCGATTTAAAAAAAAGGAGGAGGTTCTCGATTCGTCGGAATCTTTTGTTTTTTTATGCATGTTCCCCGATTACTCAAAGACGCCTGGGCCGATTTGGAAAATTCTTTTTTAGTTTGAAAGAGTATACTTTTCAACTAGTCCCATATAAATTATATCAAAATCGGTTGTATAGCTTGGTGTTAAAGTCGGTTTTTAGTTTTGAAAAATTATACATAGAGACTGTCACAACGAAACTCTATTTTTTTTTTCTTTTATTCGTTCTTTCACATTCGATGAACCAACCAACCATTTCGCGAGAGACAGTCTCTCGTGAAATTTCAAAGTATCCAAAGTTTGAAGGAAACGGAAGCGAAGCCGCTTTATTGCACAGACAATCAAATTGGGCCGGGTTTAAGTTTCCCGCTGAGGGGCGCGTACCATTGTTAGAAATTCAAAATGAAGACACTGCAAAGCGTTGTAATTATTAAAATCGTCAAACATTAAGGCTTCAGAAATCAAATTAGAAAACAATTATTTATTTATCAAACTTTATTGTCCAATGTAAAAATATACTTTAAACAAAAGGCGGACTTAATGCTAAGAGCATTTTCTCCCAGTCAACCATAGGGATAAGCAGAGAAAATTGTGCGACGCAAAAGCTATAAATACCTATATACTTACATCAAAAATACTAAGTACTTCATACACACTATTATATATATATACATATATATATTATATATAAATATATCAGAGTAAATACCTACTTACACAATACATATACTAATAAATATAATAACAAAGAAATAGCTAATGAAAATTATGCTTCCCATCTGCTTAGGTTACGAAGTATATAGGTTAACTCTGTACGTTCAGTGAAAACTGAGTAAACTCGAGTAATATCGGTTTTAATATTCTTACATATTCTGAATCAGAAAAGAAAATGCTATTTTTCTGTCTTATTTCATAGCCGTAGGGCTTAAAATGTAAAAGTTAGAATTCGTGTAAAGTGATGTAAGTATCGGTTTTTTCAAGTTCCCACAACTTTTATTGTTTTTCAATACAATTGCATTTAAAACTAGTTGAACTAAACTATATTTTTAATTTTGTTAGTGTAAATTGATATAAACAGAATCATAACACTTAAAAAGGACGGACGGAAAGGACGGGTACTCAGATTTGTATATAGTGATATCTCTTTTTCTCGACATTATCAAAATAAAACCAGCATATTTCAAATGCTGTCATCGAAATTAACCTGTTTAATTTTGTAACTTTTCGCTGTATTATTAGAGATCTCATTTGTCTGTGAAAACAGTAAATGTATATCATTTAGCACTAAAGCAAAGCAGAATGTGTAAAATGTTATAATGTGACTTCTATTAATTGGCACAAATAAAATGTTGTTTTTTTTGTGTCAAACGACATAACTCAATATTTTTAAATTTTTTATATTAAAAAAGAAGACATAACGTAATATTTGTTTCAGTAGTTTATTGAAATGGGTATTATCTATCAATAATAGAAACTACAAATTATAAAACTTCCATAGAAAATGAGTAGGAATTTTTTGAAACTTTAAACTCGATTATCTCAAAACTATGATTTTTGACTTAACCGCGTTTTCACTGAACATACAGAACTATCATCATCATCGGGTCCTATTTAGTCTACACTGCAGGATCACGACCCTATCTGTTCTACAAGAACCATACATTAGCCAGAGCAGTCAGAGGATTTGGCCTACACTCTCCACGCTGGCCAGACGTTGGAGAGGTCTCACTGAAGTTTATAAGCTTTGTTTAGCTTGTGTTTTCTAAGTCGCCATCTACAACATCCATGAGAAGACTTGGAGTGGTCCTATGACTGTAGAACATAAGACTGATAAACTGCAAAAAAAGAAGATTACAAGTGTTGTAGTGTAGTGTAGTTTAATGAGCCGTTAATTAATGAGTATGTGAACAAAGGAATAAAGTCATTGTCATCAGTTTGAATCATCATTTTTCCACCTTCTCGCCCACCATCACGCTAAAAGTGACCTTTGAGTTTTGCGGCCCTGAGCTCTGTCTGCTTAGAGCCGCAAGGCCCAAAATGCTCTGTCAGCCCCATTAGGGATAAAGACGTGATAGAATGTATGTACGAGTACTATGTCTTTTATTTTAACATTTTGTTATAACTGAAAGTGGTTACTACCATATATTATATTACTAGCTTTTGCTCGCGGCTTCGCCTGCGTAGACTCTAGGGTTGCAATTTATTAAAATCCAATTAAGGGATTATTATTTTTTACTAACCACTAATTCAAAAATATCATGTGCCTCGCTTTAAAAATTACGAAGATTCATACAAACTTGCAACCCCTATTTCACCCCCTTAGGGATAGAATTTCCAAAAATCTTTTCTTAGTGGACGTCTCCTAGTCACAATCTACCTTCCTGCCAAATTTGAATTGAATTGAATTGAATTGAAAGACATTTATTTGTTGCTATAACACAATTTATAACATAATTTCACCTTCATTGGCTAAGTAGCCAAAAAGTAAATAGCCAAGTATTAGTATCTATTCTGTGATAGAACATATACTCACAAAAAATTTACTACTTACTGCCAAATAGAAAAAAAATTGATTTCCCATAAAATGCGGCATCCACTGATCTAACTAAGTAGGTACGAGGTCGGATTTTTCTTTACTTATTTCTCCAAATGTTCCTTGAAAGTAATCCAAAGGCCACTTTTAGCGTATGAATTTGCTGCACAAATT
Organism: Acrobasis repandana; assembly: GCA_963576875.1. Classification (NCBI taxonomy): domain Eukaryota; kingdom Metazoa; phylum Arthropoda; class Insecta; order Lepidoptera; family Pyralidae; genus Acrobasis; species Acrobasis repandana. The sequence continues at coordinate 19,217,941 of OY756216.1, forward strand.
CGCACTGAATAAATGATCCTGTTACATAACATTTACCTATAACCTATGCTGAAATGTCGAGAATGAGCTTTCGAGCAGATGCGCGTTGAAATTACCGGGCTCTCCCGTCCCGGAGCTTGTCATAATGAATTCCGTTTACGTCGACGGCAGCTTGACGCAAATTTCGGAACAAGGTCGCCTATACCTACTGTACTATACTAGTAGTTCGGCTTGATAGCAGCAAGAAAATACTTTCTCTCTAAATCTGCAAAACCCATGCTTCATTAACATACGTTAATGAAGCATGGGTTTTGCAGATTGGCTGATGGATAACACCTGGACTGGACATAACAATTCCCCACAATCCACAAAGTAGTTATCTGTACAATTAAGATAAATTAGTAAGTAGAAAAAAAATATGCCGTAACGGAACTTGTTAAAAGCAATCGATATTAGAATATCATCTTATACGACACGATCAATTCATTAAAAACATAATACCTAGAAGGAAAAGTAGAAGCAAGAAGAGCATTTATAGATAAAGTAGAGAGGTCAAAAAGATGACTCAATGGAGGGAGACAGGAAACTACTCCACCGACAAGAACGTAGTCTTTAAATTTATAGATAGAAAAAAAAAACCTTTGCATTTTGTAGTGAAGTACGACACGCCGTTATACATGGATACTGATCTGTACCTTGAGTAGAGTGATTACATTCGACGTGGACATTGAAATTCGAAATATTTTGCATTCCCCGCTTATTTTTTTTGTAACCCAAAACCGAATAATCTGATGCCGTATATTTAAAATATATGTAAGTAACTCGTTAGTTTAAAAACGCTTTAAATTGATCCTACCGTGTAGGACGAAGAATCAAAGGACTTTATTAAAATTAACAATTAGCTAGCATATCTATTTTCTACTTTATTTTACAATAATCCAGAAAATCTAATTAAACAGCTTGTAACGCTGTCACAGACGCTGTCTAGCATCAACAGTCGACCTTGTGCCTCGTACGAGTAGAACGAAGTGAGTGCCGTGTCGACATAAACGGCATATACTCGTATTATGTGCCGCTCACGAGACGCAATTACGCGCATCTGCTGTAAATTTGTTCTTCCTCGTCATTTGCAACGTTCTCATAACGTCTTATTATTTTTAAACAACATAGAACCGAGGGATCTCTCCAATTTAATTGTATATTTTGTTGTTTTATTTATTTATTTATTTAAAAAACTTAATTATAACACACACCAATAAGGCATAAACTTAGCTGTAAGTAACGATTTGACGTCAACATTTGTGCAAAACAAAACTGTGTGTGACTATTATTAAGAGATATTATAAATATCCTATGATAATAAAAATATTTTGAATTTAAATTGAATTGAATAACACATAGTTTTAAACACAATGGTACTCGTATTAAGGTGGACTTATCCCAAAAGGGATCTCCTCCTGTCGACCAGTTGGACAAAGGACAGTTATATTACATTAATAGGAAGGCAGAAGTATGCACATAAGAACAGAATACAATCAGAAAAATAATATTAAGACGACACGGCGAAAAAAATACATATATAATGCTTGATTATTTTATTTATTTATTTAAACTTTATTGCACATAAAAAAGTGTACAAATGGCGGACTTAATGCCTTATGGCGTTTTCTGTCAGTCAACCATATGTCTTCTTGTTATAATTAACAAAAATAAATTATACGATTTATATGCGTTCCCTATCAAGAAACCTTTCAATTTAAGTTAATCTGGTGCTTGTTGACGTTTTTTACAATATATACCTTTTGGTTGTGTTTGGGTCCATACACAAATATTTTAATATACAAATATCCTATAAAGTAAATTTGACACAATCAAAAAACAGAAACTTCCACCACAATTCTACTCCCTAGATAGAAATGGAACTTGCATATTTTTTGATGCTTTTACATAACATTTCATACAACTCGAACAGCGATTTCGTTCGTACGAAAAAGAAGTTTTATAATGTAGTCGGAAACTATTCTGTACGCAGCGCGTAACCTAAATTTGTTTGTGGAAAGCTTAAAGCGAGGGAAAAGTTCAGACTGAGCGCGACAACTACTCAGCTGATCCTTTTTCATTAATCTACCTTTTTACAGTTATGGTGTGGGGTGTCGTTGAATAGGTCTTTATTCTTAGTTTTGTGGTTATAAACCGTAAATTTTTGTTAGAGTCAAGTGTTAGCTAAACTGTTATGTAACGTCTAACAAAATATACTGAAACAATTTTAAGGGTTAATTCAGTTCATGATACTGAAGAACTTTCCCCAAGGAACATATATCGAAATATGAAAAATATTATTTGGCTTTCCATACAAACTCGGATCAGCTGGCCGATCAACTTGTATGGGATGCCAAAAATTATTTTTCATATTTCGATATATGTTCTTTATTTTATTCAAAAGCAAAGGGTCGAGATCGCCAGCCGAACCCTAGCTTGCGTGATGCCCCCTTCCTACCTGCCCTCAGGCTAACGAACATGTAAGATAATCCATTCATATAGATATAAGTGGTTTAAAAGTTCGCCCACTGATTAATCCCGAGGGAAGTCCCCTCAAATTCATACCGCCGCCGGCCAGTAGGGTTTAGTCTGTCTTGCAAAAACAAAATCACCATACCCAGCCTCAGGATGTATTTGAGTAGAAACCTGAGAGTGACAATAACTAGTATCGATCCCTACTTCCTTTGCATTCAGACATAAATAGCTAGCACTTTTCTATATGCGCACGTTGAATTTGGCCTATGAGTCGGTCTAAGGCTACCTCATTGGGGCCAAATATAATCAGTATATAAATAAATAAATATAATAGAATATAATCAGTATATACTATATTTTGCAGCACTGCGAAGACTTGGTAAGTTCCTTCCAATGGATACCAAAGTTACGCTCGCGCACACCCTACTTTTTCCTATCCTAGATTACGCTGATACTTGTTATTCCGGGCCTACTGAGGAGCAACTTAATAAGCTTGAGCGTCTCCAAAACATGTTTATTCGATACATATATGGCCTTCGTAAATATGACCATATTTCTCATTTTCGCAATGAACTCAAGTGGCTTCCGATCCGACGTCGCCGTGACTGGTATACCCTGTCAATGTTATACACAATTCTTTTCAATTCTAACTATCTACGAGAATTATTTATTCTATTTAGTGAGTCTCAAGGGCGTCCACTACGCAGCGCTGAAAACCTTCTTTTAAGAATTCCTGCTTACTCCACCGACTTTTACTCGCGGTCTTTGTCTGTTCGAGCCGTACGTCTATGGAACTTACTACAGCTTACTATCCGACGCGCCCAAATGCTAGCCAGCTTTAAATCCCAAGTAAAATCGCATTTTCTATCTTTATGAAAGGTAATCTCCTTCCCTTGTTTCCACTTAATTTCTTCATTTTGTCCTGTTATGTTTTCTTTGTGTAAGTTGTATGTATGTATTTAAGTATTAGGTGTATGTATGTTTATTATAATTATTGTATATAAGTATGTTTATTATATTGACCACCCCGCACTACCTAATTTCCCATCATTTTTTTCTATATAAACGTGGTTGCCTGGAAGAAATTGCTTATCGGAAAGGCCGCCTTTTGCGCATTTCCTAATTTTTAAGATAATTATGTTCTGTTTTTTACTTTTGTGCAATAAAGGGTATTGTATTGTATATAAATAAATAAATATAAATAAATATTTACTTATTTATATACTGATTATATTTGGCCCCAATGAGGTAGCCTTACACCGACTCATAGGCCAAATTCAACCACACCTAGGTATTTACTATAATAGGGTATTTCACTGTGTTTGATTTTGAAAAATTTTTTATACGAAACTACAAATAAAACTCAAAAGAAATCTTTTGCTGCAAACAGCATGAAAATTGGTTATTTAATGAATCAGCAATTAGCATTTCAAATATTAGTATGAAGACAAGTGGGAGAGTGGTGGGAATACCATTAGGTATCGCACGTATATGAGATGTTCCAACCACGTTCCTACAATGTAGTGACGTCTCAAGCGTAGTATGTATGTGCATCCTTTTTCTGTCGGTTGACCGTTTCCTTTTCCACTATAGATTTGAAAGGCTTATAACCTAATTATTTATAAGCGGATTAAAATAACTATTTTTGTTTTCGGTTTCGGATTATGTTACTTTTTGATATACCTAATTGATAAAAAAAATTGAGTGAAATCCGGTATTCTGCGCGAAAAGAGACGCGGCTGATACATTCTTTTTTTTTCTTTTCTAACCAGCCTGTAAGAAACAAAAGTGCTGGCGACTTTATTTGTTTCGTTTTGAAGCAGAAAGTAGAAACTGGCAATTTCATCGCAGAGTATTTTGAACACGAGTCGGATCGCCTGTTTTCCCGCCGCTTTTCATGTTGTAATGCAACTAGCTGGTTTGATGTGAGCGCTAACGTTCGCTGAATCATGCTAATATGTGCAAATTTTACGGGGACAATCACTTTTAGCCATTTGTTTTAATGTTGATAAGATAGTTTTATTTCAATTTTCCGCTTGATATCTAAGCATTTTGATTTTACAGATTATCAAATTTAAGTTACCGCTGGTTACATAATAATAAAGAAAATAATTATATTTTGTTCATAGGAAATCTAACTGAAAATACAGAATTATTTAAAACGGTAGCCATCTAACGCACATAGGTACGTGAAAGAAACTTATATTTTCTTTATTTTTTCATTACTCATATTTAAGAACATAATTACATATTTAAGTAGATACATAATAAGTAAGAAATAATAATAATAATAATACTAAAACATTGAGTAGAAGAAGCAAAAATATTGAGTATTGATGCCGACCACTCACATCGCCATAAATTCCCGGCAAGATGTACTACTTGTACGTAAGAAAATGTTCAATCAACTTTATGGTGCCTTATCCGGATTATGGGATTCCGTAAACTGATTCGAAGGCTCGATTTAGCTACTGGAAGGCTAAGGCCCGGACAAGGCACTCAAGCAAAAAAAATTTACTAATATACGTATTTTAAAAAAATGTATAAGTAACTCCTGAGTTACAACTTTTAGTACAACTTTTATTTTTATTTTTACAATAAAAAATGATGAAAGTACCCTGGTACTTAATTATTTTTCTCAGTATCATTGTTTTGTTTAGATAGGCCAAGAAGATATATATCTGAAAATATCCGAAAAAAGCAAACGAAAAAAGTGTGGAGATAATTTTATTAGTAGCACACCAACACTAAAGAAAATATTGAAAGTAAATAGTACGTAATCTGTAGCTGATCAGCTGTTTTTTTATGAGAATTATTAACGGCCCTTGATACAAGTCCTTTAGATCTTAATCTTCAGTTTTGTTGCTTCTTTGTTCCTAACAATTTACAATCAAAGGGTGGGCCTTTGATTGCTTCAAGGGAGCTTTTGGCGACAGATTTATACGAGTCCACTGGTTTTCATAGCCGATTAATTAGCGGACGGCGCCTAAAGACGCCCACCACAGTCCGCTTAACAAACATTTATAACACCAAACTACACCAATTTCACATTATAAAGTCCACTAGAATCAATTTGTTAAATAAATTAAAGCAAACCCCAACTGAATCCCGTGACTTCCCGCCAAAAACTCCCCTGATCAGCTGAAGCTGAAGCTAATGTTTTATGTCACTCGCTTTGTAATAATAACTCAACATTTTGCCTACCTGCTTAGCATAAACTCAGCAACGTCCACACGAAAGAAACAAATAATAACTCAACATTTTGCCTACCTGCTTAGCATAAACTCAGCAACGTCCACACGAAAGAAACAAATTATAACTCAACATTTTGCCTACCTGCTTAACATAAACTCAGCAACGTCCACACGAAAGAAACAAATTATAACTCAACATTTTGCCTACCTGTTTAGCATAAACTCAGCAACGTCCACACGAAAGAAACAAATTATAACTCAACATTTTGCCTACCTGCTTAGCATAAACTCAGCAACGTCCACACAAAAAAAAACAACCATATAGTATAAAGAAGATTTACTCACTGAGGAAAATGTTCAATTAAAATTGTTTTGAAAGACTTTTTAGCATAAGTTTAAATTTTATTTTTTATTCAATATTGTACAGAAAAGAGCCTTTCAATATTATAATGTAATAAATCTCAATAAATAAATTACATAAAAAATATAGTGATACGCTCTTGTTCCAGCCCTCATTTGGGCGCTGTAATGACCCATAGGCTGCGGAACAATAATTACCTATCAAAATAAACGGGCAAGTGCGAGTTGGACTCGTACATGAAGGGTTCCGTACCTCCGTACAATGTTATAAAACGCTGAAGAAACACGTTTCTTGTATGACGACCCCCTTTAATTTTTAACTGTATCTTATTTTTAGTATTTTTTGTTATAGTGGTTATAGTAATACATAATCGGTGAAAATTTCAAGTATCTAGTTAGTGCCATTATAAAGATCTAGTCAAAAGGTCTGTAAAAACACGTTTTTTGTATGACAACCCCCTTTAACTTTCAACTTTTTTTATTTTTAATACATAATCGGTGAAAATTTCAAGTGTCCAGCTATTACAGTTCAAGAAATAGAGCTCTGTGACAGACGGACAGACAGACGGGCAGACGGACAGACAGCGGAGTCTCAGTAATAGGGTCCCGTTTGCACCCTTTGGGTACGGAACCCTAAAAAGAGGATGAAAACCATAGTAGGTATGAAATATGCATCAACTTCAAAAAGTACGTTCGAAATGTAAAAACTCCACATCAAAAATACTCCTTCGTGAGGAATTAAGAAAAATATTCAATCAACTTTATAGTGGCAATATCACACTGATCTCGGCCAACGTTTTCAGGCCTCATTTGGGCATATTAATGGCCCATGAGGCTGCGAAACCCACTGCCGATGTGCCCGGCATTGTGGTTGAACAGCATTTATGACTGTCATTACATTTCCAAAGGGTTTTTGATATTTGTAGCTAGAAACATACTATTCTGTCGATATTTTGTTTTTATAAATACAGATACACTATCACGTCTTTATCCCTAACGAGGTAGACGGAGTCTAGGCCACAAGATCCAAAGGCCACTCTTAGCGTGATGGTGGGCATGAAGGTTATAAAAGGGAATCAAAACAGTGATGGGTTGCTAGCCGCATCGCCTATTGATATGATTCAAATTCTCGCTACTTCCCTCGATCGGCTTTTACGATCTGCACGGGAAAAGAAGCAGCTGGTACATTCTGCGTTTTTCCTTTTCTCCCAGGCCAGCATGGAAGATATTTATTAAATACTTAGGTAATAGAAAAGAAACACTTAAAGGATTTGTAAAAAAAAGACAAATCCATCGAGAACTATTCGCCACAGTCAATTAGTACCTAACAAAGATATCCGTAATTACTTAGTAGGTCCCTACTTAAATTAGGGAAAAAAGGGCGTAACTATAGTACTTTAATAATCCCGGGACAAAAGAAATGTTACTCAAAGCTCGAACCTCCCGCTAGACAGGGAGGAATCAATACAATGTTATTAAAAGCACGCAGCTTTTAATAAAGCCATCCATGTCCGTCGCATAATAATAATTTTTCAGAGCTAGCATTATTGATTAGTCTGCCCGGGAGCCGGGAGCTCCTAGCTGCAAATATAAATAGGTATTTTCTGAACATCCCTAGTCAAATATTAACTCAATATAGAGCATGCACGCGAGCGGGAGCGGCTGCCCGGGCGGCGGATGTAACCATTGGCAACTGCGAGGCTGCGAGCTCGATGCTTGCATCCAGTGCCTGGGGGCCTCCTCCCCCGACGACCCATTTTCGCTATAAACACAATCAGAATAGGGCCCGATATTGCATGTTAAACATGTATTTGTAGGTGAATTGCATCACCTGTGCCGACACCTGGCTCTCCCGGTCCCGGGAGGGTCTGTTCGCTCGCCTTTGCTTTGTCGCGGCTTGTCGACGAGTGCACACGGCAACGTTGACGTGTTGTAATTACTTCGCAAGTACACAGAACGCACTCTGACTCAATACATATCAGCCAGTTTCCTGTGCCATATATCAATATCGAGTACGCTATTATCGCCCTTCAGTCGGAAATAATACTGATCATTACAGCGTGTTCGTCGCGAAAGATAGGTGTAGCGAACGTGGTGGTTCTCCGCACATCGCTACTTGTATAGAACGGATTCAATATCGGACTCGTTAATTAATGTTACCTTTGTGACGAGCTCGCATTGGTCAGACATTGACAGACGCGGGATGGAGTCCTAATTGAGGGCTTTGGAAAAGCCGGGGGAAAGAATTCGTCTGCGGAACAAAGAGCTTACATAATGGAAACTAGATGAGATTTGGGGTGACATTTCAGAGATTGCGCAAAATAATGTAGGTAGATAAAGCTGATATAAGTATCATAGGTATATGTTATCCAACGTGATCGTTTTATAAATATAAAAATTGTATTTTTACATTTCGAACATTTCGTTTGCTAGGTTTCTGCGCGCTGTAACTAATGTGGAAATCGCACAATAGCCTACAATTATGGGTTAAAAATAGCCCATTTTATGAAAAACTCGACAAAGTGATAATTCTGTACATGAGAATTTAATATTTTACGGGCTTTTTGCCAAAAAAAAATATTGTATAAACTAAGTCAAGATTTGTGTTGATTTTAATTGTAAGATAGATTTTTTTTAGTATCATTAGAAGAAATTAAGATTTGTGCACTATTTTTGGGAAAACGAGAATAGATGACAAGAAGACTGAAATAGTTATTACCTTAATTTTAATGGTCTGTACCCGCCACTGAAGTTTCAGCTCGTCGTTTCGGAACGACCACTGCTAGAAAGATTACGCCGAAAGAAACCCAGTTCAGTATAAGTAGGGCTCGCTAGTCCGCCAATCTGGAGGTTCTGGGTTCGATGATGAGGAAAGTTGGAAAATGGCCTTTTTCAAATTGTCTTGGGTCTTGGGTGTTTACCTATATATGTATTTATTATAAAACTAGCTGGTGCCCGCGACTTCGTCCGCGTGAAATTCAGTTTTATGGTGCAAATTGAAAAAAATTGTTACTGTGTGTAATTTACAGCCCGAATTTTTTATTTTAATTCGGCGCATACATTCATCATCGGGTCTTTTTTAGTCTCCACTGCAGGAGTACGACCCTCTCTGTACTGCCAGAGCCACACTTGGCCAAAGCAGTCAAAAGATTTGGCCTACCTCTGCACGCTGGCCAGACGGGTGGCTCATGATGTTTATAAGCTTCGTTAGCTTGTGTTTCCTAAGTCGCCTACGACATCCACGGGTAGACTTGGTTGTGGCAGAGTAGAATAGTGGTTCTATTCTACTCTGCCGGGAACCACACGGCATCATACATTACTTGTATGTTATACCTATCTTTATACACGACGAAAAAAATAACATGACATTAATATTTTTATTGTTGCTTGGTCTCATACCTACCTCTATATAGATTACCTACAGCATTACTTATTTATCTGCAAGCAGGCAACGTACAACTTGCCGTGGGAAAAACATTAAGACTTAGATAGACCTGGGACATTTTACGGTTGTCGCGATGTAAGCAGCTATACACCATTAAATTTCAAAAGCCAGAGTATTTATACGAAAAATTACTTTTCTTGTCACAACATCATGCAAGGTCTACGCGTCCCGTGCTTTCAGTACAACGACACAAGACTGAAGCATTTAGGGGGAGTTTCAGGTACGCGGCAGCAAAGTGTTGGAATAACATTCCACCACCCATTAGAAACGTTACATCTAAATTTACTATAAAAAAATTGTATAAATTACATCTTCTGGATATGCAAAAAAATGATACGTCCAAACGCTTTGCTCGCCGCGTCAGTCGAATTTATGCCCTGAATGTTTGATTTTTTATTAATTTATTATTATTGATTTATTATTATTCATCTATTATCATTGATTTATTATTATTGGCCACGCCTGTTTCTGCATGAATGTTTATTGCAGTAGTTGCTAAGTGTTATAGTTTTATTTTTATGTTTTAATTTAATGAGTGTCAATGTTAATTCTATTACTTAAGCTACATCAATATTGTCACTATATATTTAATGTAATTATCATGTTTTTTTTTAAATTGAATAATTGTATTTTTTGTCAATTGTTTCTGTTTATTTAATTTTTAATATTTTTATCAATTTGTTAAGTTCTCATAATTTAAGTTACATATATTTTACTGCTTTAAATTTCATTTATAATTATGATACAATCTGTTTTTTTTTTGGCATCTCGTTCGCGCTTTCTCAAGGGTGCCAGCTGAAAATCAGCTGTTACTCCTAGTGAGTAGCGTTTAGCTGAGCTGTAGCCTTTTTGTGCACTGTGCCACACCAATGCATGCATGCTTAGTTTTAAGTACTTATGTAAATTTGTAATTGTGTACCTTATATTATGTATATTGTGTGTTACAGAAAACAAATAAATCATTTATCTATCTATCTATAGAAAATTTTGTGCATAACTGGGATGGGACATTTTTGAGGATCAGTGGTGTATTTATTTTGTGGTATGAACACAGTTTCGCCTGAACTAAATCCACTGAGAATCGCTGCTTCGACGACGTTTCTTTTTTAGTCTCCAATGCAGGAGCATGACCCTCTGTACTGCCAGAGCCATATATTAGCCCAAGCACTCAAAGGATTTGGCCTACACTCTCCACGTTGACCAGACGGGTTGGAGAGGTCTCATTGATTTTTGTGTTTCCTAAGTCGCCTTCTACGACATCCACAGGAAGACTTGGAGTGGTCCTATTTTACTCTACCGGGAACCACACGGCTTACCACCACCTTTGTAATATAATTAGTTACTTCAAGTCGAGTTCTATTGCACAATTTAAAAGATTTCCAATAATACGTACGTACGCCAAGTTTAAGAGTAATTTTAAGAAAAGACGATTTGCAGTATATGAACTCAAAAATTTACCACTTCATTCCTAACAATTTGTGTCAATATTTCTATTTATTGCAGCGGCTTGGTCATTTCTTGAAGTAAAGCGTGTACACATAACAAAGAATTTTCTTCATGTGGTACACTCGAAACATCCATGAGGACCTTTACTTCATAAAATAACACGACAAACATCTGATTGTATCGACTTATTTCGGTGTCAAACCAAATTAGACTTTACCATCATTTCGTAGCGCTCAAGACACGTAGCTACGTACGCATGTCCTTCCACTTTTGGAGTAAATTTCTTGAATTTACTTTGGCAAGTGTTTCCGGGAGAGTCACTTGACCGCTGACCGTATTCTTCTCTAATTTCGCTTAAACATTAGAAAATTGTTGGGCATCTGAATGGTTAAGTTTACGGTGGTCAAGCTTATTTTTTTTCATTGATCTCGTCAGCTGGTCCCTAAGTTCAGGTCACCAGGAAGGCATTACCTGATCTTCTCAGTTGTAAATTCCTAACAAAAGTAATTTAACGTTCCTCACAATTAATGTCCCGTAGTGTAGTGTTCAAATCTACGATCTGAACGGCTTTTTTGTTTACCATTGTGCATACATCCAAAACTATTAGACAGCAAATCCTCAAACACTTTTTTTGTACTGGTTTCATGTTACACATTAGCTTTAATTTCTGTCTAGGGTTTTGGCGAAATTCGTTTTGATGCCTTTCCAAATGCCATGTGGGACATCCAGGGTGGTCAGTTTTCAATCATTACGTATATTATGCACACCTCGCTGTACGTAATTTTTTTTTTATTTTGAAGTAAAATTGATTTTATTTCCTAAATCGAGAATAGGAATCGACTCATCTACTTTGACAAACAGAATATATTTATTTACAACAAATATCTTGATAAAATAGTATTTTTGTTAATTTTGTAGGGCAGTTAAGCTTTCAAATCAGCCCTTCTAATGATCTTTTTATATGCATTTTTTATCAGGCGAGCGGCGTAATAAAATAACCTTAAAATTATGATAACTTTTTTTCCCGACATCCGACTTTGATAAAACAAAACCTATATGTTGCTCCGAAATAAGCCTAAACTATTATTGAAAACCGAGTTAAAATCCGTACCGTAATTTCGAAGATTAGCGTGAACATACAGACAGACAGATAATTTTTTATTTTTGTCTTTTTGTATTCAGTTACTCTTTTCTAATCGCCCACACTCATTTTTTGATAAATTTATTAAATGTACAGACACGCGATATTTACTGTTTTATTATATGTATAGATATAGTATCGTTGAGTTAGTATCCCATCACACAAGTTTAAAACTTACTCTGGGGCTAGCTCAATCAGTGTGGTTTGTACCGTATATATATATATATATATATATATATATATATATACTTAGCCTGATGGGCTTTATTACATTACAGATTTACACTTAGTCTTATCACATATTAACATTATATTTTACATTATACGTTTGTACGTTGATAAGTTCGTACATAAGCCAAGTCGGTCACAGCATTGCTGAGTTACAGTTTGAGACGAACTCCTAGTTCCTATGATGCCAAAGAAGGTGCGGCAATCGCAGCACGAATCCCAACGTCGCAGGCCTTTACGACATGACATACGATCGGTTAGCTTGCTAGCAGTAATATCTCACAGCCGCCGAGCATGTCCGCGTGCTTTACGACCTATAATATCTCACCCGCGACACGCTGCGAGCACAACAGATGAGTCCCCGACTTAAAGCATAGTGCGGTGCGGATGCGACACGATACTTAATGTCGCTGTATCTATCACCTTATCACAAACGATATCGATCTCATGGACGACCTCCTTGGTGTAATGGACAATACGCTAGTCCACTAATCCGTAGGTTCTGGTTTCGATCCCCAGCCAGGGCAAGTTGAAAAATGGCCTTTTTCAAATTTTCCTGGGTCTTGGGTGTTTATCTAGATAATTATCTATACTAATATTATAAAGCGGAAGAGTTTATTTGTTTGTTTGTTTGTTTGTTTAAACGCGCTAATCTCAGGTACTAATGGTCCGATTTGAAAAATTCTTTTTTTGTTGGGTAGTCCAATTATAGAGGAAGGCTTTAGGCTATATAACATTCCGACAACCATGCGAACGAAGTCGCGGGCACAGCTAGTTTATTATAAAATATAGTAGCGTTGAGTTAGTATCCCATAATACAAGTTTCAACTTACTTTGGGGCTAGCTCAATCAATGTGATGTGATTTGACTTTATCTATTTATTTATTTATATTATGTATAAACGTACGAAAGGTAAGCGCTCTTATAGCGCTTAGCGTTAACACAAATCATTTTATTGTAGATTGATTAGTATTTCTTATCGAGCAAGCAATACTTGTTATCATTTGTTTACACTGTATTATATTATAAGTATTTGTAAATCGACAGAGATACTCGTATGACAAAGCCCTTCTGGCGCGTCGACCACTGTGTAAATGAGTTTCTTTCGGCGTTTCTTCTTAGCAGTGGTCGTGAAAATTCCTTCGAAAATTTGATCACATTTCGGAGTCTCGCAAGAAGCTAAATTGGTTACCTGTTAGGATACGTCGCAACATCCACATTCTCTGCCTCCTCTTCAACGCCCTTTTTAATCCTTCTTCCCCTGATTACCTCCATTGCAAATTTAATTTTCGGATTGTGGATAGTCGTTTGCGCACAGCCGGTAGCCTCGTTTTGGACATCCCACCGCATTCGTCACAGTCTTATTCCAAATCGTTTAAAGTCTTGGCGGCAAGGCTTTGGAACTCACTTCCAGCTGATGTAAGGATGGCACCTTCACTGGATTCATTTAAAACTAGATTATCGAAGTCTTCTCTGGTTATGTCATGCTTGGACTGAATTAAGTACTTATCTTAAATATTTATTTAATATATACCTATGTATGTAAGATATATACTTTATGTATAGTTTGTTTATGTGTATTGCTATATGTATTTATGTAAGTATGTTCGTATATATTTATGTGTGTAGATAAGTAATTTATACGTACAGGCTTCTACCTTATATATAATAGAGTAAATATCCTCTCAATCTATCGCAAGTTGACTGCAAGAGATCCCTACATGGGATAAGTCCGCCTTTGTATATTTGCTCTTTCGTATTATGTTGTCTTTTATACTTAAATTTTTGCTACAATAAAGTTATTACAAACAAACAAAGAAACAAACAAACTCTGGAATACCTTACCTGAAAACATTGGCAAGAAAGAGCGCAAAATGTTCCTAAAAATATTTGTTTCGAACTAACTGCTATATTTTGCGACCGTATTCTGTCGGTAGCGCTGTTGGGTGGACTATGTAGCAACATAATTTCTGGTGCTACAAGGTGCCACCTAACTGAGCTACCAAGCCTAGCACTATAATACATATACAAGTTATTCTTCTGCTATTATTTCTGTTTTTAGCCCGAAGCGCCACGAAAATGAAATAGGGAACAATACACTCTCTATCTTGATACATATTTAAGCACCCTCTTCAGGGGAACATTCTGCCAATATATAATAACCTTGAGCTTTTGTGCTACGAGACTGCTACGGCCTTAGTTTCGTAGCTCTTCGTAGCATTTGTTGCTACGAGAAACTAATAAATAAATAAATATATAAATAACTAATCGTCGTAGAAAGCTCTACAATATATTTTGGCGTTGTTTGTTTGCAAAAGGCGAGGAAGATGATCATCATAATCATCATTTCAGCCGCATAACGTCCACTGCTGGACATAATCCTTGAATCTCGCAAGGATTTCCAAAATGACTGATCTAGAGCGGCCTGTATCCAGCGCCATCCAGCGACCTAGGTCAGGTCGTCTGATCACCTTGTGGGTAGGCGTCCTACGCTTTGCTTGCCAGTACGTAGTCGCCATGTGAGAACCCTTTTGCCCCAATGGCCATCGGTTCGTCGCTCTATGTGTCCCGCCACCTGCCACTTCAACAAGTTAATCCGCTGGGCTACGTCAGTGACTTTTGTTCGCCTACGAATTTCCTTATTTCTGATTCGATCACGTAGAGAAACACCGAGCATAGCCCTCTCCAGTGCGTTGGGCTACCTTTGCGCCTTCTTATGAGAGCTCTTATGTATTCTGTGGTAAGGGGCTACGTTTCAGAGCCATAAGTCATCACTGTCATAAAGAAGATGATGATAAAGTCCAATCTTCAATAGGGGAATTGGGAGTGGGTGGATTTTAGATTTAAGGTATTAATATATTTTAATTATTAAATATTTAATACTGTATACATATATGTATGATGATTATGATAGTATAGGACTCTCTATTATTTTAGACATTAATTTTAAAGGGAACATTATAAAATTTACATAAAAATTGTCATTTTCCTAAACCTTCCAGATGTCTGATATCGCTAACGGTTGTTTCAGGCCATTCCCGTCCTACGTTTTCTTAAACTACCCTCCATAATTGGTACTAAAGGTTAACTCCGTTTGTTTATGATAAACACTACTGTTTCTTTAAACTTGGCGTATTGCCGAGAGAGGCAATAGCTATTTATTCGGAAACGTAGTAATAGATAGAGAAGCTTATAGCGTATTAAAAGAAGTGGAATTGTTATTTCGTTTTGGCAACGTTATATTTCGCTTGCGTTTTAAGTGTTAATAGATATGTTTTACTCGACAACACACACCCAAATTTCCCAAAAAAATCCCGGTTAATATGAGTGGTTTCCACAAATATTATTAGCAATACTATATTGGCAAAATAAATAGGGAAAATGTTACAAATATGATTTTGCTGCCCCCTTTACCTTAGCCGTGTGGTTTCCGGCAGAGACCAGGACCACTCCAAGTCTTCCCGTGGATATCGTAGAAGACGACTTAGGAAATGCAAGCAAAACAAAGCTTATAAATCAATGAGACCTCTCCAACCCGTCTGGCCAGCGTGGAGAACGTAGACACTTGACTGTATTTTGTTATATAAATAAAAATAGTTAAAATACTGTATTTTTTATTGCAAATACATGACTTAAAAATTATATTGTATTTAGTATCGTAAATACGTGCGAGATAGTATTTTGTAATTTGTATTTTAATTAAAGCAAATCATGTATTTTGCCCAGCTCTGCCACTACTAGATATAGGCCTCCCCTCAAGATTTTAGTAAAAGATACCAATGGGCAAAGTGTAAGACTAAGAAAGATCAGGTGTTATCATGAGCCTGATTCATGCAGCCGAACCAGCGAGATTTATAGCCCTCCGTCGGTCTTCGCGAGATTACCGCCGCCTAAGCCCACCCCTTTTGTCACTCAAAAAGCCATTACTTTTAAGGCTACCTTCAGAAATAGGCACTTACATAAACTGTTATTATTACTCAACAGAATAACTTTTATCAAATACTATTCTTTCATAAGAATAATTAAAATAAACATTCGTTCAATTACTGCCCGGTTGATTGGAAGAGATCCCTATATACGGGATAAGTCCGTCGTTGTATGTTTAATTTTCTGTCTTTATGCTCGCTCTTGTGAATAACAAAGCTTTATAAACAAACAAACAAGATTTTATTCCACAAGTTTATTATTTTGACTTATTTTATTTGTTGCCTAGATAAATGTACTTATAGAAAACTTCATAGTTTGTAACAACGTCGTTTACTTGATTTTTCAGCCCATTTATTGGCAAATACAAGCTTTCGTCGCATGTCTACAAAAATATATCACGAAATTCGGTAGCGAAAAGAACGCACCTCATAAAAACCTGTCACCTCGTACGGATAGGCTCGGGGTATCTCCGTCATAAAATGTTAGAGCGTTGACACATTTAAAAACCGCGGCAGCGGTTTTTGCCGGTGTAGCCGCACTTTGGATTTTGAAAGCATTTGTTCTGACCCTTTTACACGAGGCCGCCACCGCCGTAGCGGCGGTGAATCAGCTGCCGCGGCGGCGTGACAAATACATACACTAGTGGCTCTGTGAGCTGTAAACCTCGCTACTCACCCCCGACCCGTTGAAGTTTAGCGGATAAAGAATTTTTCAGACAAAAAAGTCCTAATAAGGATAACAAAAAAGTTTTATGACCTATTTACAAATTTTGCGAAATGGCTGAAATATGATTTTCTTAAAGTTTTAAACCACCATCCGCCATTTTGAAAAATTTCCCTAAATCAAATCGACAAAAAAGTTTTATATAAGAAATTTTTGCCTAATCACGAAACTAATACGAACAAAAATACACAGCGAGCGGCGCCGCAGCGAGAAAAACTACTGCCACGGCGGTGGAATGTGTAAACGTTATATATATATATATATATGTTTCGGGCTGAGGCTGAGGAAATATCGCCGTGACACCTGTGTATACATACAGTTGTGGCCATTGTGCTACAAAATTTCGTACTTCTTCTACGAAAGTGCTACTATGTAACATTTCACAATGTATCTGTTACCGGAAAATTCAGACATTCTATACAATGTCTAGGCATTCTATACAATACCGAGCTCGTGTAAGCAATGAATGTAATATTATTTCTGCCATTCATAATTATTCACAATGCCTAGTCTATTATGTATAGAATTCCTAGACATTGTTTAGAATGCCGGGTGGACATCAGGTAAAGTATGAAATGTATGACAAATGAACACTTTACAACGGTAACTTATTAATTATTTACCCCAAATTAGTCACGGAAGGTACTTAGAGGTTAGGTTAGTTAGGAGCAGTGACTATCACAGGAACGAGCGTTGACAAAGTGACGGAAGTGACCAATTTGGCTACCCCGAATTAGTCACGAAAGGTAGGTTATGTTATGATTAAACCATATAACCAACAGGTTAGGTTATTGTTGAACAGTGACCATTACAATAGCGAGCAATGGTCGACCAAGAGACGGAAGCTTGCTTGATAAATTTAATGTGATAGATTTTACACATTGCCATTCGACATTCTATAGAATGCCTAGGCAATGTATGAAAAAAAATATTTCATGAACGTTTTAGGCTTTGTATAAAATTCCTATTTCTATAGAATTCCAGATAATACAAATTGCAGGTAACATATCCATTGCTATGAGTAACGATGGAGCTACGATGTGTGGGTTAACAACACTTTACTACAAGCTACCGTGGTGCTACAAAGTTGAGGGTTCAAAACTATCTCCATAACACTTTGCTACGAACTACACCGGAGCTACGAGGATGCGGATTCAGAATAGTTGTCTAGAGTCTAGCACACTTTTAGTCCGTTCAAGTTTTTGCCTTGCAAAAGGTGGTGGTGTATAAGCGATTTTGATGTAATGTTGTTATAGTATTGCTTAATAAAAGTTTTGACCTTGGGTATGTATGCGCCAGCCGCCATCTTGAATAAAGATACCAAAATTAGATTTTTTTCAACGACGGAGCTACGAGTTTGAAGTTTTAGAACATTTCTCAACGACTTTGCTATGAGCTACGACGGTGCTACGACGTTGAAGTTTTAAAACATTTCTCAATAACTTTGCTACGAGCTACGATGGTGCTACGAGGTTGAAGTTTTAGAACATTTCTCAATGACTTTGCTACTAGCTACGACGGTGTTACGAGGTTGAAGTTTCAGAACAATTATCAATGACACTTTGCTACGAGCAACGGTAGAGGTACTAATAATTCCCAATGACACTTTGCTGCAAAATAAAGGGTCCTACAAGTATGACGTTTCGCTTCGAGCTACGAGGTTTAAGATTCAGAAAGAAAAAAAGAAAGAAAGAAATCATTTATTTGTCAAACATAGGTATAAACAAGTTGGTAAATAATATTATGGCCGCTATGTTTTGCCGTTGTATACAGCATAAAAATATTTATTAAGTCATAAATACACTAAAATACTTAATCATGCTTTAGTTACTGAGCTAGTTCAAATTAAATTTAAAACAATAAATAAAATAATAAAATTTCCAATTATAAAAAAAATTGTCACATACATTAATGTCAGCTTTACAATTTATCATTTAAAAAGTCCTTAATACTGTAATAACATTTGTCAATGAGAAAACGGAATAATTTATGTTTAAACATTTTTAAATTTAATTCTTTAATTTAATTTGGGAGAAGATTAAAAATTTTCGGAGCCATACCCATTATACTTTTTCTGACTAGAGCTGGTTTACATTTTTGTGTGCTAACATTATTTATATATTAGGTCCTTACATATGAAATTGCCGATTTTCAATACTGGCAACTTTAAAATCAAATATCTTGCGTTTCATTAGGAATTCCAAATTCAAATTTATTTCGAAATAAAGCCAGAAAAATATTGTTTTAAAATTCGTCATAGCTTCTTGTCACATAGAATATTGTACTTTTATAGAAAATTATAAATTATATCATGTATATATTTTTCAAAAATTTTTGAGAATACAGATCACTACCATGTGTAGCGGTCTAAAACATTATACGTCCTCTCTATTTCCTTGTTTAAATAAAGGTCTTAATACGCTAATTTTTTTATTTGTCGGGATATATACCACTAGATATACTTATGTTCATGATGTGACTCAAATGTGGAGCTATAACATCTGAAACGTATTTAACTACTTTGGTGGATATGTTGTCATGACCCACGCTGTTTGTATTTTTCAACGATTTTATTATTGATATGATATCTTGTGGTAATGCTGGTGGCATAAAAATAGTATGAGGATTATGACTCAAATTAGCCGCTATTGTAGCTTTTGGAGATGTATTTACCATATCTGTAAAATAGTCGTTAAAAATATTCGCAATTTTTTCGGGATCTATGATTTCAGTATTTTGATATGTTATTTTAGATATATGATCTTTAGGTGTGTTTTTAGTGGCGTTAATAACTTGCCATGCTGCTTTCATCTTATTATTTGATGATTTAATGTAGTTATTGTTTTGTGCTTTCTGGGTTAGTTTTATAATTTGCTTATATTTTTTGCTATATACTTTAAAACGATTTCTATTTTCACTAGTCAGAGAATGACGATAAAAGCCATAAAAGTAAGCGTTGTTTCTTGCTACATAGTTTTATACCTTTTGATATCCATTTAATTTTTTTTACATTTTTGTTTTTGACTATTTTAAACGGAAAATATAAATCATATAGAAGAAGGAAATTTTCATGAAAATAGTTATACGCTGTTTTTGGATCTTCTGTTTCATATATTTCAAAAAAAGTTAAACTTCGGAACAATTCTCTATGATACTTTGCTACGAGCTACAACAGAGCTACAAGGTTGAAGTTTTTAAATAGTTCCTAATGTCTTTCCTACGAGCTACGATGGTGCTACGAAGTTGAAGATTCAGAAGAAATCTCAATGACACTTTGCTACGAGCTACGACAGGGCTACAAGGATAAAGATTCAAAACCTATCAATGATACTTTGCTGCGAAGTAAAGGGTAGCTAAGAGTTAGACACTTTGCTTCGAGCTACGATACAGCTACGACGTTGAAGTCGAAGAACGTTTCCAATGACATTGCTACGAGGTACGATTGTGCTACGAGGTTGAAGATTCAGAAGAATTCTCAATGACAGTTTGCTAAAAGCAATAAATAAATAAATATATAAGGACAAAAGTAAGTTTAAACTTGTATTATGTGACACTAACTCAACGATACTATATTTTATAATAAATACATATAAAGATAAACACCCAAGACCCAGAACAATTTGAAAAAGGCCATTTTCCAACTTGCCCTGGCTGCAATGACAGCACTAGAAGGTTGAAGTTTCAGAACAGTTCCCAATGACACTTTGCTTTGAGCTACGACAGAGCTACGAGGTTGAATCAGAACATTTCTCAATGACATTGCTACGAACTACGAAGAAGCTACGACGTTGAAGTTTCAGAACATTCCTCGATGACATTGCTACGAGCTACGAAGGAGCTACGACGTTGAAGTTTCAGAATATTTCTCAATTACATAGCTACGAGCTAACATGGAGCTACGACATTGAAGTTTCAGTAGTCGCCAGCACATTGCTACACAGTACGACAGGGCTACGAGGATGGCATTTCACAATTCACAGCCAATCAAAAAAAATTAAATCTCTTAATGTAGTACAACCGCAGAATTCTCGTAAGTCACCTACGAAGCTCTGGATTTCGTAGTACAATAGCTACAACTTGTGGAGAGTAGAATAAAGAAGAACCATGTTGTATCCAAATGTGTCTGCCAAAAAGCGTTAAATTACACCGGATACAGTGGCGCTCAAATAACCGAGTAAAATTTAAATGAAACGCCAAAAAATACTAGTTTTAATTTGCACTTTATTTTTTATTTATTACACACTTGAAAATAATCTTTTATTTTAAAATTTTCCCCATAAATGATCTTTTATTTTAAAAGTTTAACATTTAACACTATACATTCACTAAAAATATTATTAATATTGTTATTAATCACGAAAATAACACACACTCTTGTGGCCCTAGCGCCATTCTGGAGGGATTTGATACTATCCTTTACTTTACTATGCACACTTTTGCAACTTTTTCCCCATGTGAGATGGTCCTCCTTACCTCTACCCTCCATACTACAACTGTATGTGTGTGTTGTGTACACAGGTGAGTGTCGGTGATAATTCCTCATTCCTGATCAAACACCCGCATCACTGCTACGCTGAACAAACACCTCTAACAGCTTATGACAGATACCCCAACCCTACTGGCATGAGGTGACAGGTTTTTATTTACTGTGAGGTGTGTTGTATTTGCTAACGAATTATTAGTTATATTTTTGGGTAGACCAATTTTTGGGGCAAAATGAACGTGTTTACTTGCTAATGGACAATTATATCGCCAAATAGAACGTCTAAACGAGTGCTTCGTTTAGACGTTCTATTTGGCGATATAATAAATATAAAAATACACACAAATACAAAAACAATGTGCTTCTAGTGTTTATAGATTTTTGATATATTTTATAATGCTTTTTACAAGCTACGTCGTATATACAACTGTCATTTTTAGGGTTCCGTACCCAAAGGGTGCCAACGGGACCCTATTATTGAGACTCCGCTGTCTATTCGTCTGTCACAGAGCTCTATCTCTTGAATCGTTATAGCTATATACTTGAAATTTTTACCTATTATGTATAACTGTGGCCGCTATAACAACAGATACTAAAAATAAGGTAAAGTTACAAATTAAAAAGGGGCGTCATACAAGAAACGGTGTTTTTTCAGCGTTTCAAAACATTGTACGGAGGTACGGAATCCTTCATTTATGAGTCCGACTCACACTTGACAGGTATTTTTTTAATCATGAAACGTATGAAAAAATCTTGCAAATAAAAGAAATAGAAAAGAATTGCTATTTGCGCCGTTCGATCAGCAGCCACTGTTATCACCCACCGCCGGATTTGCAGCCACGCCAGCTCGATAAATCACGAATAACATTCGTGACGCCTTATTCCGCACTCCTGCCTGCACCGTGACGATTTTAGTTGATTATTTTATTCAGAACTTTTTTGACAACACAGAAATTCAATGCTATAAAAAACCTAGGAGCAAGAAAGGATGTACCTTCCCTAAAAAAACCTATCCAACCAAAGAGAATTTAATCACTACGTTTTATATCCAACATGTGCAGTATTTGACGCAATCGTCATAAAATCGCACCCGGACGTGCAAGATAGTGTTAAGACGAAGGTACGGTACATTAATAACTCTTTGGTTAAGACGAGGCAAAACATGAAAGCAAATCGTCTGGCAATAATGATGTAAACGCAAGATGCAAAATAATATTGCCTTTCAAGACTTACATTAATTCTTGAAGGGCAATTATTGCATTCACTTATTGAACAAGAATGTGCAAGAAAACAGCATCGTCTAAATGGGCCCCTTAATAAGCCTGCAAGACCCTGATATTTCAATCAACTCTATTCCATTCAGTTTTTTTTTAAGACAAACTCATGCCATGTAAACTATCCAACGTAAGCCTTTCGATCAGTATTTGGTGCCAGTGTTATCACGAATCTCGAGTTGCAGCCACGCCACCTCGATAAATCACCAATAAGATTCATGAAAGAGATTCCGTCACTCCTGCCTCCGAGACTCGGGGATTTTACGATCCTTTTTACGTTCGCAGAGTAAAAACGGTAAAACATTGATTGTGAAATTGAGTACTTGATGAAACAAAAGCATGTGTGTGTGTGTGTGTATGTGTTTGTAACATTATTATTTAAATGTTACTATTAAATAATGTTTCATTATTACCGTTAAATGGCAACATACCGTTATAAATATAATGTTACATGAAAATAACTGAACCACTTTCAATTCAGTTATTTTCATACTAATCGTACGTTAGTTATTACGTAGTAGTTGTATTACCTAGTTCTTTATTTCAACCTGGTTTCTGGTATAAGTATACCTACGTCCGTACAATATGATCCACCTTTAAAAGTTAGAACAAATAAAGACCTAACTACCTACACATCAGAATACCTACTTTTCAATAGAGCAACAAGACACTCTCATATCTCAGATCAGTCACCTATTTCTGAAACGAGACAAAGCCCTTCGCCAGTGTTACGCCTGAAAATGGCATTAAAGGAAATAATTAAAAAGCTTGTTAGTGTTAGCTCACAGCAATAAAGCCTGCCAAAGGCGCGCTTGCAAAATAAAGCACGAAGCGTTAGACGCCGCCCGTTTGAACCTGGATAAATGCAGCACGTTGGCAGGCGTGCCTCTGTCGCTTTTCGAGAACGAGCAGATTGGATCGGACCGAACACATTGCAATCATAGGTACTGAGCACATGAGAGGTTCTCACTTTAAACTGTATACAGTAGTTCATAAAATAGTTTAAAGGGTTATGTAGGGCTTCACAGACAAAATTTAAAATTATATCTCCGTTTTCTTCTCAAAATTTAAAATTATATCACACATACGGTGCGTTTTCAGCAGTGGAAGTGTAGTGCCTTCCAAAGCACGGAAGAGCTCAAGAATTTTTTATGCTTTAACCCATTAAAGTGTGGACCACACCCGCCAAGCCACGAAGCTCGGCATGGCATATACATATCATCTCTGGAGAAGAAATAGGACAACCCCATGGTCTAAAGAAATACAGCTAAGAAAGCGACCGTAAACGATCTAAGATGAGAAGAAGAACGGATCACATTGCAATCAAAAACACAGACTTGGCACATGAATGCACGTCACGGGCCGGTAAAAACCGTCAAAAATTTAGTAAACATGGCATAGACCAGTAAACTACCAAAGAGCTTTTCAAATTCGGCGGGAGCCGGTTGCGTTTATCAATTTATTTATTTTTAATTTATTCTTTATTGTCCATCAAATACAAATTGTACAGAACAATAGGCGAACTTAACGCTAAAAGAGTTGTCTACCAGTCAACCTTTGGGTTATATGTATGTATGTATGGGACAACATAGCTATGATTGTAATTCGCCTCGTAATCCGCCGCTCTACCTGTCCATAATATATAGAATATAATATATTTTTCATTGCTGCCGGATGGAGAGGCCCGCCCAAATATACTAACACCATTATTGCCTGCCACCGTGCAAGACAAAAGAACTAAAACAGCGCCTCGAGAATATTAAAAAAGAACTTATATTGCGCTTCCGTATCGACTTCTTTTGAGTGGAAATTCATAAGGCTACACTTCCACGGGCCTGCGTGGAATACATAACGCGTTCAAATGTAATTTACTTATTCATCGCTAAGTAATCCCGGCCCACAAAGAAATGTTTAAGCTCGCACTGGGTAAACAGTTTTACGGATAGGACAAAGTTTGCGCCCTCCCTGGAGCTCCCGGCTCCCGAACCCGACTCGGGGAGTGACGGCCCACATCACCTACTGATGCGACATAACTCACCGACTCATTGCATGATAAATAATAGCGGCGATACCCTACACGTCTGTGAAGGGGGAACATGTCTACATATTATTTGATCGGGATGTTTTGTAAGCTAAAGAATGGACAACGTATTAATAAGAATATTGTTTTAAATATTTCTAATAAGTATAGTTAAATCTTAATTAAATCAAAGAGCTTTAGTGTTATGAATTCAACAAAACTAGACCAAGATAACTAGTCGTAGTAAATAATATCTTTAACTACCGACTGTCGGCTTTTTTAGGGCACATGACATCTACAAGTTAGTGAAACCTGCATCTAAATTACTACTTAATTTCTGAGATTGTAGACAGAGCAGACACCATGTGACTACGAACACCTTTTATTTACCGATTATTGTTTTACTCTACGAGTAGATTGTTAGCTTTGTTATTAGTATGTATAATATTGATTTAATATAACAGAATATTGCATCAGAGATTACGAAGCCTTGTGTGACTCGAGACAAAAGCGATCTGACGGCGAAATGCACGCACAATTTGAAATGGCGTCACGCGGTCTGCCAAGATGGCGGCTCGCGTTCAAAGCGGGAATGCTACGCTATTATTTGCAGGCCCTCGTTTCCCACTTTCCACCGACCTTCCACATCGAAAAATGAAAGTCTAGGTTTCTTATGAATAAACGTTTCACTGCAATATTCCTTTTTAGTCCTTTAAAAAGATTTAGTTTTAGTTTTTAGTTTACCTAAAGTCAAGAATTCCATAACCGCAAACAGGTATGAAGAGAATAATGAAAAATGCGTAAAGCGAAGATGTCATTACAAATGGAGATCCATAATAACCTCTATCTACTTAAAAAAATACATCATACTTAAATGTATTTTTCTGCGGGTAGTTGCAAATTTTAAAACACATGCTCCAAATCTGATTTGTGTTTCAGGACAGTTACTTTGTAGGTGACGTCAAGTAACATAAAACCATTAATAAGCCTCTTACCCTATCCGTCTAAGTCAACATCGGTGTTCTCGGAGATGCGGTGGGGTGGCGAGCACTCGGGGCGCGTTGCCATGACGACGCACGGGGGCGCGGACCCGAATTTTATCGATTTGGGTACAGACCACACAGACAGCAGCCGGGCAAGCTTTCGCCTACAGTAACACGATTCAACGCCCGTGTTTGCAGATCTCCAAGGTTTAGAAGGGCTTTGACATTTGGAAACACGTACGCTGTTTAAATAGCTATTACGTAGTCGGGATTCGGCTCTTGCGAACTCGTATCTTGTTTGGATGACGAGATTAAGATGGAATATTTTATGTCTTCTTCAGTCTACAGTAAATATTTTTATAAACAAAGAACATTTACATAAAGGCGTGAACTTAAACGTGGATTTACCTAGTTTAAAAACTTTAACTGTTAGTAAGTAAAGAAGTCCTTTTGTTTTCCTGAGGGTAGGCGGTAGTGAGTCAAGGTCAACCATGTGTTGTGAACGTTACGAAGGCAAACTCATCACGGCGCAATTCCCACTCTCATAAGTCGCAGCTGAGAAATTGCGTAAATATGAAGCGAGAGTCACGTAGGTACTTAGAAGGCGATTAGACTTGGAGAGTTGGAGAATAAAGTATAACTTCTTATATGAGCTCGCAACTATAAACAGTTATGATCTAAGTGTGATCAGCGACAAGAGCTCAGCATTTTCAGGGCATTAGAGATCATTGTGTAGTTTATACATATTATAGGTATAATACATACGACGAAATGTTATTTTCAAAATCAAGAGTAAAATAAACATCTTATAAATACCTACTAAAAACAAGTTTACTTTTAGGCTGTACCTGAATTTTCCGGGGTCCAGTGCTGACCCCATTTAAAATAAATCATCAAACGGAGACATCATTTAAAATTTTGCTACTACCAAGTCCTAGATAATCCTTCAAAGTATTTTATGAACTACTTACTGTTTACAATTTAAAGTGAGAACGTTAAGCTTTACTACGCACATTTGCGAAAAACGGCCACTTTTGGCAAATGTGCATAGTAAAGCTTAACGTTCTCATTATAAACTGTAATCAGTAGTTCATAAAATACTTTTAAGGGTTGTCTAGGACTTGGTAGTAGCAAAATTTTAAATAATGTCTCCGTTTTCTTTGAAATGATTTATTTTAAATGGGGGCAGCACTGTACCTCGGAAAATTCAGGTACGGCCTTAATTGACAAGTTTCGATCTTAAGTACCTAACTCTACTCGGGAAAACTAGTAAATTTTAGGTTAGGGACCCACAGCTTTACGTGCCTTCCCAAGCACGGAATCATCTTTCATTTGCATTTCGGATAATCAGGTGACTCAAGCCTATAATATTCTAACCAGACTAGAAACCACTTTTCACAAAGCAAGCTTCCCAGTGGGATTTGAACCTACGACCTTCGGATCACAAGGCAAACGCCTTAACTACTGGACCACGGAGGCGTTAATGGATGGTCAACTGCAGTGCTATATAAAGATAATAAAAATAAAACAAATGAAATAATAAAAACCACAAAAGACCAAGGGTTAGAATAAAAAGAAAGCTAATTTTCTTTACGACAGCATTATATGAGGGGAACCAAATGGACCACTAACTTTAACCCAAAAATAAAGCAAGCTAACCGTAATAACAGACCTCTTACTTCCAATCCGCCGCTCTCACCTACAGACCCCGAGCGCTAAAAACCAAAAATATTATGCAAATCAGACCACCCCAACTTCAATTCAGCGAGAATAGGAGCAATAGTTACCTCGCAGCGAAACAACTCTCGTTTTAGTGGGGATAAAAAGTAAGTGGGGCCCAAAGGGTTCGGTTTGAACTACGGCCGGCCCCTCTCCCTATCAATTGTTACCAGTTGCGCATATTTTTGCGGGCAAAAATAAAACCCCGCGCCGTGAGAATGCGCTATGCCTTGTAAAATCACACGCAAACGGTCTCGATATTTAAATTAGGTAGCTTGATGGTGCGCTTTGGTTAATTGCCATTGTTACACGGAAATCTTCATTTGCGACTATAGATAGCCACAGAATAGGCATGATAACTGAAAAATAATTTTTGGCCCATCGGTTAGATTATTAAAAAATATTGTACACATATTTTTTCTTTAATGAGAAAAATAAATGACGAAGTTACAGCGCATTTAAATTTCGGATGACGTCACGCTTTCGTACGATTTTTACACGACGATGACGTCACAAGCCCCCACTCTGGAACTTAGATACTCTGTCTGTATCTTTGTGAATTTAAACTGAAAAATATGAGTACATTATTTTTAGATAATCTAACCCTAACGGACTTATCAGCATAATACTTTTCTGACCCAGTCATCATCCCTATTGATGCAATTGTAACCTTATTGCGCCACATGCAAATCAATCAACCGATACTCAGATACAACCTAGATTCAGAACAAAATACACAAACGAAAGCTCTGATTAGAAACAAAAGAATCCACCCCCTTGTATACTTATGTACCTACCTAGTTATTTTGATTAGGTAGGTTCAAGTACATTTAAAAACTGCTGTTTTAAACACAGCCTCTTTTTTAAACAGACTATCAGCCAAAGGACTATAATTAAATGCTATTTAAATATGTAGAGCCAATAAGTATAGAACAAAAAAAACTCTTCAGGATACTTGTGAATAAACAAAACATATAGATACCGCATACATTAATCTTACAAATTCCATTTCCCGAATCAAAAACCATCAAGAGTAAAAAAAAAGTTTTTCGACTCGGCCGCTACGCAAAAAATGTAGCCGGGTCCGATTAACACAGTATCCTTGAAGATGTCGCTCACAAAAAGGGGCATAAGGGACAAAAGGCCCTGAAACATTTCTCATTGAGGCGGCCCCCTCACCCCACTCCAGCGACGCGACGTGGCAGTCTCCAGCCGCGGTGTCCATAATTTATGCTTGCGAGTGGACTACGAAAAATAAATGAGCGACGGTAACAGAGGAAATGGAAAAGTAACTCGCTACGCAACTAGCAGCCTACATAAGTGATTGCGAGTGCGAGGTAGCGTTACTAACACTTACCTGTGATGAGTGGAATTTCGCCCTTGTGTGGTAAATTGGTTGAGGTAAGAATTATTGCCAAAAAGCTTTTATTTTATTCGGAAATGCTAGTAAATTCTCTCATCTTGTTTGAGTAGATAAGTACTTACCTACTTAAGATACTTAAAAGAACATGGTAGTTTGATGTGATACTGTTACGAAACTGGGGTTCATATTTGGAAAAAACGAAGCTTCGAAGCCAAAATTGACACGTGAAGATGGTCCAAATGTCCAAGAGCAATGTCGCGTAGCAGCTGTGGTCCAGGCATCTTGCCAAGGTTGTCGCAGGTACTTCTACTTGTCGCACTTATGTGGTTTCCTTCGCTCGTATCAAACTGGCGTAGCATCGACTCTGTTCTCTTTTTATATGCGTCGGTGTACATATATTCTCGAAAATTCTACGTTTTTGACGAATGACGAGTGTGTTTGTGTGAAAATGTCGAGACGCCGGGTATGTGTGTGGGAGTGCAACGGCCAAGACTTTGTCATAAGGTCTAGTTTCGCTTACACCATTCTGACGTTGGTATTTCTTTGATCGCGAACATTCTGTGTATATCGTTTTCGCGACAATAAGATAACACAGTAAACAAGCAAGACAGTAGGTCAGTACTATTGGAACCACGCGTATTGAGAAAGGCAAGATTTTCGACATTTTCCTCAACCATCCATATACGCAGAGAAAGTAGTGTGTTCTTGTAAACTACAAGTAGCTATAAAAGTGATGAATACTTCATAAATAAATTAAATATGCATGAATCCAAATATTCTTAATAATTGATAGTCACCCTATGTGGGGCAAGCAGAGCAGATCAGCGCAAGTACAATGCGATACATTATACATTATGATATTGTATTAATCCGACGAGCGCATGGCCACAGGGGAGAGCCCAACTTTTTAAGAAGTAATTAATGGGGTACCAAGTACCCCGCCTGTTTTGATTCTTTGTTTTCTCTCGCGATCGAGCCCGATGGACAGCTCGACGGGCACGGTAATCTAATCAATTTCACAGAAATTAAGGGCGCCCAAATATTTTTTATTCGACCTGCCTCTCCTTTGAAAATACAACCCGAAAATGGAGGAGATTTTTAGCAAAAACAGTACTGTACAGTCGGCCATAAGATTTTTATCACTACACTTTTATTACAATGCAATTAGGTTCATAGAGTAGTCAACGCGTTACGCTTGATGTGTGGCCCACATCATGGAATTGAATTAGGCGCATATCTATCAAGCTAATTTGTCATTTAATAGGCAGGTTGCAATTAAGGCTTTCATTGCTTTTAAATATATATAGTGATGTTCAAATTATTTAAAGGCCTAGGGTACGTTCATACAGAACGGCTGGAAGATGTTTTTGATAAAAAGCAGGTCCTTTTCAAAATAGCAAATTTATAATGAAAAACTTGTATAGAATTTACAAGCTACAAGTTACAATGAACCTTATACAGTAAAATCTAAGGATCATTTTTCCATGAGTTCTGAAATAAAAAGATATATGGTTCATTGAGGTATGTATTCACGGACATATTGTAAGACATCAAAAGACAAACATAGACTTGAATTATTAAAATACTTTTTAAAGAAATACATAAGTCACATTGTTTTGACAACACTTGCCCACACGGACACAAAACATTTAATGAAATTATACATGATTACCTAAAAATATCTTAGATTATCCGAAACAAAAACTAAAAAAAAATGTAGATTAGGTACCATTAAAGTTCGTTAAAAAATTACATTATTTCTAATCATCATTCCATCCTCATCCCAGCCCTTTTTTCGTTCACTGCTGAGCATAGGCCTCTTTCCGTCGACGCCACCCATCTCGGTCCTGTGCTGCTCTCATCCAGGTGAGACCCGCGATTATGTCGTCAACCCATCGCATAGGCGGAGTTAACTATTTCTATTATTAATATTTAATTACAAAAATAGAAAATTTTATAGCTGTAAGACACTCTTATATAAGCGCTATCTAGCGAAAATGTTAGGCACTTTAAATAAATTGGAAATGTAATAAACACAGTCGAATGCGGAACGGTTCAGACATTTGACATTTCTCTTTTTACCGACATCCATAAAGTTAGTTCTCAATCGCACCGTTATTCTTTTACACCTATTACTACAAGTGGAGTTTAAAAAAATACTGTCTAGGTTGAGTAGTTATTCAGTAATGAGGCCTTTACGCGGACTTTTTCACGTCAATGAGTTTAGTATGCATAACGTGTAAAATTTATTAATATTAAACGATTATTTTAAAGAAAAGCTACCGATACTAACGTTTTACAACGACCACTGCCGAGAATCTCCGAAAGAAACTTATCTACACAGTATTGGTCCCCTACGCGCCAGAAGGGCTCTGTTAGTTTACAAAAATAATATGCCTAATACAATGTTATAATTTTTTTACATGTAAAGTTTGCGAACCAGTGCCAAATTCAGTAACAGAAATAAGTAATACTGAGTAGTCTGAGTAGTACTGGCGGCACCCGTTCACGAGTTGACGCGTTGATCAGCCATCACTGAACTCAACTTATTTTATATTATAATTGCAGAACACTACAAACCGAAGTATCCCTCAGCACCGCCATAAAGCTTTTTACATTTCCGTGTTGGCGTAATAGTTAACACGCTAGACCGCTAATCTGAAGGTTCTGGTTTCGATCCCCAGCCAGGGCAAGTTGGAAAATGACCTTTTTCAAATTGTCCTGGGTCTTGGGTGTTTATCTATATATATACAGGGTGGCGCAAAAGTACTGGCACTAAAGAAAATACTTTTATTTTTTTTATATGACATTTTCTGTCATTCTGTTGTTGAAAATTGTGTAGTGAACAAATGTAAAATACACTGAAAATAAACATGGACCGTTTTACTCCCCAAGAACGTGGAATAATTGTGTCAATGTTCTTACGGAATAATTCATCAGTGATAAGAACACAACGTGAATTTCGTCGACGATTTCACCACCGTCCGGCACCGATTGGTCGCACAATTCGACGCTTTGCCACACGCCTTGAAGCAACTGGCTCAACATTGGATAGACCTAAGTCTGGGAGACCAAGAACAGGCCGTTCAGCTGAAAATATCGATGCTGTGCGCGAAGATGTGGAAGAGTGTCCAGAAACATCAACGAGGCGACGTGCCACGCAATTGGGCATTTCCAGACGGACCCTGCAGCGTATTTTGGTGAAAGACTTAAAGATGTTCCCGTATAAAACTCAAATGACTCATCAGCTGCTGCCTGCTGACCACCGAGCTCGTCTAGATTACTGCCAGCGCGTCATAAACCTCAACCTTGAAGAGGATGATTTTCCTTCAAAATTGGTTATGAGTGACGAAGCGCATTTCCATCTCTCAGGGCATGTCAATAAGCAGAATACTCGGTTCTGGAGCACTGATAATCCGCGCATTATTCAAGAAACACCTCTAAAGTTACTGTATGGTGTGGCATCTGTGTTGACAGAGTGATCGGACCCTATTTTTTCGAAGACGCTGGAGGCAATGCGATAACTGTCACTGGAGAACGCTACAGAACCATGTTACGAGAGTTTTTGATACCCAGTTTGGACGAATTGGGGCTGGAGCACATCTGGTTTCAACAAGACGGCGCTACGGCACACACAGCGCGCGACACTATGGACTTAGTGAGGGACGCTTTTCCAGGCCGAGTTATCTCTCGTTTTGGCGATTTGCCTTGGCCTGCAAGATCACCCGATCTGACCAGTCCAGACTTCTTTCTTTGGGGTTTTTTGAAATCTCGGGTGTATGTGAACAAGCCACAGACTCTCGCAGCTCTAAAAGAAAACATTCGTCAAGAAATAACGAACATATCGCAGGAAGTGTTACGGCAAGTTATGCAAAATGTCATAAATAGGGCTCAAATGTGTATCAACTCTGGAGGTCACCATTTAAAAGACATCATCTTTAAATCCTAATGGTACGAAATTTAATGGCACAAATATACATTTAAAAAAACCTAAATCTAGTTTTCTAATTTAGAAAAAATGTTATAGCTGAACCAAATAGGGTCTTTACTTTTGCGCCACCCAGTATATATATATATATATATATTTATCATAAAATATAGTATCGTTGAGTTAGTATCCCATAACACAAGTTAAAAAAACTCACTTTGGGGCTAGCTTAATCAGTGTGATTTGTCCTTGTAATATATTCATTTATTTAAGTTAAATGTTACGTGAGTTTCGTCTACGAAAGTAGGTACAAAAACTAATTCGTGTACACGATAGGTAGATGTTATTCGAATATACTACACGTGTAGCGAGACCCTCCTATACACTGAAAATAGCAATAACCATCAAGACTTCAATTAAAGTCGCATAACAAATGGCGCCTCTTGAGGCACTCTAGACAAAAAATAAGGGTTAAATAAATAAATAAATCATCATCATCATCATTTCAGCCGCATAAGGTCCACTGCTGGACATAGGCCTCTCCCAAGGATTTCCAAAATGACCGATCTAGAGCGGCCTGCGTCCAGCGCTTTCCAGCGACCTTAGTCAGATCGTCTGACCACCTTGTGGGTGGATGTCCAACGCTTCGCTTGCCAGTACGTGGTCGCCATTCGAGAACCTTTCTGCCCCATCGGCCATCGGTTCGTCGCGCTATGTGTCCCGCCCACTGCCACTTCAACGAGCTAATCCGTTGGGCTATATCAGTGGCTTTTGTTCTCCTACGAATTTCCTCATTTCTGATTCGATCACGTAGAGAAACACCGAGCATAGCCCTCTCCATAGCGCGTTGAGCGACCTTGAGCCTTCTTATGAGACCCATAGTAAGGGACCACGTTTCAGAGCCGTAAGTCATCACTGGTAACACACATTGATTATACACTTTAGTCTTGAGGCACTGAGGTATTTTGGACGAGAAGACGCTGCGTAGCTTCCCGAACGCTGCCCAACCGAGTCGGATTCGTCGAAACACCTCTTCCTCGAAGCTGGAACTTCCTGCCTGGGTCAATTGACCCAGGTAGATATATTGGTCTACAACTTCGAGGGTGGAGCTCCCAACACAAACAGGTAGGGGCGCGATGGACATTTAACATTACTTTCGTTTTGTCCATGTTCATTTTGAGGCCCACCTGTTGGGAAACTCGATTAAGGTCTCCGAGCATGGTGCTTAAGTCTTCCATGGATTCTGCAATGACAACGATATCGTCGGCAAATCGAAGGTGAGTGATATACTCGCCATTGATGTTGATGCCAAGTCCTTCCCATTCCAGAAGCTTGAAGGCATCTTCCATTGCAGCGGTGAACAGTTTCGGAGATATAACGTCTCCCTGTCTCACACCCCTTTGCAGTGGGATAGCCCTCGTGCACTGCTCCTGTACTCGGACTGACATAGTGGCGTTACTGTACAAACACTTCAACACTTCGATATACCGATAGTCAATACGGCATCGCTGGAGAGACTGAAGCACGGCCCATATTTCGATCGAATCGAAGGCTTTTTCATAGTCCACAAACCCCAAGCATAACGGCCGGTTATACTCCCTCGTCTTCTCTATAACCTGCCGCAGCGTGTGGATGTGGTCTATGGTACTAAAGCCTTTACGGAAACCGGCTTGTTCGGGAGGCTGGAAGGTATCAAACCTGTTTGCGAGACGATTCGTGATGACCCTCGAAAACAACTTATATATATGACTCAGAAGCGTGATAGGCCTATAGTTCTTCAATAGAGCGTTATCTCCCTTTTTGAAGAACAGGACCACCACGCCCCTGTGCCACGCTTCTGGCGTTACGCCCTCGAGCAGAACGGAATTAAAGAGCCTCTGAAGGACTTTCAGTACCGGCGTTCCGCCCGCTTTCAGAAGCTCTGCTGTGATTCCATCCTCGCCCGGCGCCTTGTTGTTTTATAACTGTTTGAGGGCCATTATAATCTCGTACAGGCTGATGTCCGGGATATCTTCAGTATAGTGTCGGGTCAGCTTGACTCTTGGGTCTTTAGCCAATTGTCCGCTGGGTTTTGCAACTGAGGTGTATAACTGTCCATAAAACCTCTCGATCTCTGCCAAAACTCCTTCCTTTGTCGACACCACGCCACCGGCCTCTGTCTTCAGCTTCATCAATCGGCTTTGCCCAACCGACGTAGCTCTTACGAACACTTTGGAGCCTTTGTTTTGCTCTATCGTCTCCTTAATACATTTGGTATTAAAGGAGCGGATGTCGTGTCGCAAGGACTTTTGTATACGTCTGTTGAGCTGCCGATATGATTTAGCGTCTTCAGAGGTGTGCAGCGGCCTGGATCGTCGTTCTGCCATCAAGTCTAGGGTCTGTGTAGAAATTTTTTGAGGTTTGCGTTTGGGGTGGGACCTAAAAACCTTCGATCCCACCGCTTGGACAGCTTCTACAAAACCTTGGTTTATCTCGTCCACTGTAACGCAATCCTGTAGGCCTTCAAAGCGATTGGACAGTTCAAGCCGGAAGCTTTCGGAGTTTTCAATTTGGACCTGTGACGGTCGGAGCGTCGACTTCATCAGTCGCGACCTTTCGACTTTGAGACAAATATTCACGATGCCTCTTAATATTCGGTGATCGCTCCCGGTTTTAATCCGATTGATCACTGAAACATCGTTGAATATTCGTCTCTTCGTCGTTAGGATGAAGTCGATTTCGTTTTTAACTAAATAAATAAATATATAAGGACAAATCACACTGATTAAGCTAGCCCCAAAGTAAGTTTTACACTTGTGTTATGGGATACTAACTCAACGATACTATATTTTATGATAAATACATATATAGATGAACACCCAACACCCAGGACTATTTAAAAAAGACCATTTTCCAACTTGCCCTGGCTGGGAATCTAACCCAGAACCTCCGGATTAGCGGTCTAGCGTGTTAACCATTACGCCACGGAGGTCGTCATATACACATAATTGGGCCGGCATACATCGGCACAGCCAGACGGTAATTCGAATATACATACGGCGTGGAAGTGACATACCCGTAATAAATCGAATCACGGTCTATACTAAATCAATATGGTATAATGAAATTAAAATAACAGCAAAGAAACCAAAAAAAAAAACGAAATTCCCATACAATGCGCCCGGGCGGCTGCACACTTTTGTATGGATATTCCGAAATTTATTTTTGTTTTTTGGCTGTTATTTTAATTTAATTACTATAATGATCTAGTATAGATCGTCATTCGATTTATTTCGGGTATGTCCCTTCCACGTTGTATATAAATGAATGTTCGGGGAAAAGCCGATATTGTTCGATAAATACTGCCGAACCGACAATGCCGGCCCGCTTGTGTGTGTAGCAACTACACTGCCTTCAGAACATGTAAGCCCTATGGCTTGGATGAAACTAAAGACGGCAGCACTTACAGCTATAAGGATAAGTTTTACATTGTAACTATTAACATCCTCCTATCAAGGCCGAATAGTTCATTAACGCCACTCTGGTTTTGCCTTTCTTAAAAACACTCCCAGATACACAAACCCCTGTTCCACAACGTCGTCGAACCACACCTTGATGTCAACATCCCTACAGTCCATCGCCGGCATATCCATGTACGTATACGGCGCGAGCGCTATGTGATTCCTAATGCTTAACTTAGCGTCTACATCCGGTACAAGGCTCTGCAGCTTGTCCACCAGCTGTGGAGGGAGCGCGCGCAACACCAGCCCGTCCTGGCGGCGGGCCAATGCTTCTTCGTTGAGTAAACAGCTGATCAAATCGGAAGTGTAACTCTTGAGGGTTTGGATCTGGTCGATATACACTTGATCGTCGCGGATCTTGTTCGTCGCCTTCATCAGGGTAAATATCTTTTTGTACCTGTTAAGAATAGGAGATATTACTGCAATGTTCTGCCGCCAGAGAGAAGCATTAGCGCATACCGTAAACAAATGTTTGACAATGACAAGTACATCAAAGTCGCAATAAATTTGTAAAATTATCCCATCCTCGTCGCCACTATTGTATTTATGTATTGTTCTAATATATTGAAACAAGTAATTATTAAAAAAAAAACAAAAAACCCGACTGCCAACATATAAGTTGTATTAGGTCCTTACATATGAAATTGCCGATTTTCAATACTGGCAACTTTAAAATCAAATATCTTGCGTTTCATTAGGAATTCCAAATTCAAACTTATTTCGGAATAAAGCCAGAAAAATATTGTTTTAAAATTCGTATTTCATTTGTTTTAACATCATTTGTTTGAGTTTCAACATTGCTATAACAACAACTATGGACAAATTGAAAATTCGCGGTATTTACGAATACGAGTTCCACCGTGGCACCAGTGCTGCAGAAACGACTCGAAGAATTATCAACGTGTATGGACCAGGCACCGCTAACGAACGAATGGTGCGTTTTTGGTTTCAACGTTTCCGTTCTGGAAATTTCGATTTACACAATGAGCCTCGTGGACGACCTGATACTCAAGTGAATAACGAAGAATTGGAGGCGATAGTGGAAGCGGATCCATCTCAAACCACTTCTGAATTAGCAGCAGCCTTCGGCGTAAGTGACAAAACGATACTTATCCACTTGCGCCAAATCGGAAAAATTAAAAAACTCGAAAAGTGGGTACCGCACGAATTGACTGAAGCAAACCAACAAACACGCGTTGCTTGCTGCGTTTCTTTGCTTGATCGCCACAATAATAAGGGGATTTTGAACCGTATCGTGACTTGTGATGAGAAATGGATCCTGTACGACAATCGGAAGCGATCATCACAATGGCTTGACCCTGGAGAACCGGCAAAACCTTGCCCTAAGCGAAAACTGACCAAAAAGAAGATTCTGGTTAGTGTTTGGTGGACCAGTGCTGGTGTTATCCACTACAGCTTCTTGAGATCAGGCCAGACGATTACTGCAGACTTGTATTGCCAATAATTACAAACAATGATGGAAAAGCTCGCCATTAAACAACCGAGACTGATGAATTGCTCTAGCCCACTGCTCCTTCAGGATAACGCTAGACCACACACTGCACATCAAACGATCGCCAAGTTAGAGGAGCTGCGACTGGAACCTCTGCGTCACCCACCATACTCTCCAGATCTTGCCCCAACCGATTACCACTTTTTTCAAAATTTGGATAACTTTTTACAAGGAAAAAATTTCAAATCTGATGAGGCAGTCAAAACCGCCTTCAAACAGTTCATAGACTCTCGCTCCCAGGATTTTTTTTCCAAAGGTATCAATGATCTGCCTATAAAATGGCGGAAGTGTATCGATAACAACGGCGCATACTTCGATTGATTAAATAATAATTTGTTAAAAAAAAACTTGTTTCACTTTTTTGATACTGAACGGCAATTTCATATGTAAGGACCTAATATATATTTTTGTATTCCTTGTATAAAATCCTTTAATTTGATACTCCACAAAATAGGTTTTGAATAAAAAAAAGTCGAAGACATAATTTGGCACGAAAATCCGCCATTATGAATTATTTCAATTTTTGATATACCCAGTGTCACTCAGTTAGGACAAATCTAACGATACCTCTCAATCTAAAATCCATCAAGCCTTTAGGCTGTAGAGCGTTCCAAAGAAATTTACATACATACACACACTCGCAAAAACATTACCCTCCTTCTGGCGTCGTCGGGTAATAAAAGTAATAAATCAGAGTACTGTAATTTACTTGTGTTCGTGAAAACATTGTACAAGATTTGGAAAGCAAAGACTTAACTCTCGTTCTGACATCTGTCAAAAGGTTAAGGCGGCAACAACGTTCGGAAGCACGCTGAATGTTTATCAATAGGTATAGTTATTTAAATGGCCGTAGGAAGCCATAACACCACAAATCCACCACATTAGACAAAGCGGAATATAGTATGCAAAATTAAAATCTTATTCATTTCAATGTTGCATAGTATTTTCAGCTTTGTCTGAATGGAATAAGGTTGATATTTAATTAGCACTTAAAAAGTGCTAGAGCATTTTTCCGCCTGATGTGAACAGACATGACAGAATGCTGAGCGGAGACCAATTTGGTACTGTTCGCAGTGTTCGCCATTTAGTAATTGTACCTCTAAATTGTATTTCTCATTTGTGTACCAAATAATCAATTTTTCTTTCTGACACTTAAGGCCTGAATTCATTTAGATTAGTGATTAGTGCAGGTGATTAGTGATTAGGAGTAAATAAGTGTGGACAGCGACTGATTAGTGCAAGTGATTAGTTGGCTGCGTAGTAACGTGATTAGAAGCGTGTTCTATTTTTTTGCAAGTGGACTGCGAGTAGCCACGTCCCGCACGCCCTCCCTTCCCCCTCACTCGCAGCTTGCCTGCCACTAAACGCGTCTGGACAGGCAGTTTGGTGTTTAGCGTCGGACGCTCCTGAGAGCAAAGTAATATTCCGTCGTATCTTCAGCAGTCAATTCCTTAAAGAGTTGGTAGCTTGCGCCATGAATGGGTCTTCTATTAATCCATTTTCGAACCCATACTTTTCTTGGTCTTGCAAGTTCAGCTTCCAAAAGTTCTTCAGTTTCAGACACCACCGCGTTTGATACTTCTTTCAGTACTTCTTCAAATTGCAAGCGCGCTTCTCGTTGTTCGTCTATACTTGCTGGTCGACGGTTAACAACTGAATTTACTAAACAGAGCTACTAAACAAGAATTAGACAATACTCGCACTACACATCTGCACTAATCACCCTCAATTACTAATCACCTGCACTCGCACTTATCAAAGTAAATACAGGCACAGAATAAATAATACTAACGTACAGAAGTCTCACTCAGCAAAGAAATTCAAAGAAATATCTACTCAATGTGGCTAGCGATATGGTTGAATTTAGCTCACGTCAGAACTCAGCACCTTTTCGTATAGATACCTAGACATCCATTGCAAGCCAATTTCATTCTTATTACTCTAGAAAACCGATTCGTATAACTGAATTTACCACCCGGAGGGGCCGCGTGCGCGCATAATAATAATGTAGGTACATTTTCGATACCTAAACGGGGAGTGACACAGGCCTGATACAGGCCTTTATGCATACTCACAGGATCATGAGCGCGGCCACCTTGTCCAGCAGCGCGGCGGAGGCCGCCAGCAGCGGCGCGCCCAGCGGCAGCCGGCCCGGCAGCGCGCCCAGCGCCGCGCCGTGCCGCTCCTCCGACAGCGCCATACGCTCAGCACACATTGACGCCGAGTACACTACGCGCATATCCTCTGTTAAATAAATACGAGTTAATTAAACAGGGTCTTCTTCTTCGTCTAAGCGCGATCCCGGTTGCATCCTCAGCTGTATTGCTTCGGAGCCCGGGGTGCGCTTCCCACTTTTTATTCCCCAAATATAACATGCATGTCAATGATCACCCAAGGATGCCAAAGACCTTGCAAAATGGAGAAGAAACAGCCGGAACAGTATAAATGATTTGGCTATAGTTTTACGACCTGCCTGACGTCAAACCTCTTTCGGAATGTATTTGTGCGAAAAGTTTTACAACCGGCCGCCGCCCGACGTCAACCCTCCTTGGGAATGAAAGTGTTGCACGAGATGTTTGTCGTAGTTTGTCCTAGTCCTTTTGTCGCCTCTTACAACTTCCAACAGGAAGAGATGGAGTGGTCCTATTCCAACCCAGAACCACACGGGTTAACTTAATTAAATAGGGTATTACCAGCAAACAACAAATTACAGCAAAGAATAGTAACTTCTAATATTATCATCGCACAAAACGAACCACGACATTTTTAGGCTTGATGCTACGTTACGCGGACGCCCGCGCGGTTCCACACAAAACTGCCCCGCGCGGGCGTCCGTCGCGTACACCCGCGGCTCGGACTTGTTCAGCATAAACTATAGATCTTCTTCTTAGCGAGTCGGAATGGCTAAAATTATTAAATGAGTGTAGACCAATGTGTGGCTACACTTTCTCCCCTATCATTAGCCGAATTTAAGTCGTCTATTGTACAAGGGGTTGGGACTATAGATAATTATAATCAGATGACTGACTGCCATACATATTTCTGTGTAGTAATAATTCAATTCTCCATCGACACGACTGTAAATGTACGCCGTTAAAATAGGGGATCGGACAACTTTTCACAAAGTGTTTGAAATTAATTAGAATGGTTAATTATTACCATAAAAAATAATATTTTATTTAAATAAGGCTGTATAACAAATATACATAAATTACATTTTAAATTTGAATGCATAAAAATGCCGCGAAAACGCTCCGTCTGTCACCTTGGCCGCGTGAAGTAATCTGTTGTCAGTAGAATGATTATGATGATCTTATATATGAAACAATGACAACTTACCAGGATTGACCTGCAAAGCCTTGTTGCACAGGCTACTAATGCTCTCAGCAACGCCGGGCACCACTACTGCATAGTTCTCTCCAGCCACCTCCATACTCATGAAGTGTTGACGACTTCTTACACTCGCATAAACCTAGGAAAAATTAATAAACAAACATATTAATTTTTTTTTTCCCATTTGCAACTAAAGTTCCAAATATATGTAAGTACATACTAATCACGTCTATATCCTTTATGGGATAGACAGCCTGAGGCCATAAGACCCAAAAGGTAGCTTTTCAGCGCATCAAACCTGGAACCTCCAGCATATTCATTACGCTATAGAGCTCGACATTATCGACGAAGAAAGTTGACGACCTCTGTGGCGTAGTGGTTAATACGCCACTCTGGAGGTTCTGGGTTCGATCCGCACACAAAGCAAGTTGATAAATGGCCTATTTCAAGTTGTACCTGGGTCTTTTATTATAAGATAAAGTAAGTGAACTGGGAGCCTCATTTTCATTTTTATCATCATCAGCGGCTGATGATGGTGCCCATGCAGGTAGGAGCTTACCCACCTCATGGAAACCGGTTCTTCAAGAGAAACGTAGTGGAAATCATGTACAGCCGACAGTCTGACATAGTGAGCTTTTTTCACGCATGGGCACCATCACCAGCCGCTGATGATGATGAACATCAAAATGCGGCTCCCAGTACACCCACTAGAGTCAGTAACGTAGAAAATTAGCACCAACCACCGCAGTGTCACTGCGAGCGCAGTGGGCTAACGCCCGCGCCGCTCGCCCACAGTACGCATCGATAATATCAGTGCGGCTTAGAACGTCTTCGTGTGCGCGTGGCGAGTCACATTCACCCTAAGGAAGACCTCCGGATAAGGTCATGTCGGCCAGTGGCCGACTATTAACGTGAGTTACCCTCGTATCGCATATTAATAATGTGATTTGTCCCTTATCTATTTATTTATTTATTAACACTTGGAATAATTAAAAACATCACATACCATATTGGAGTACATGTTGGCGAGCGCAGTCAGTACGGCGCACTGTTCCATGGGCTGCGCGCGGTGGTACACTCGCGACAGTGACGTCACAATGCACGACACTTGCTCCACACTCTCCACGCTCACCCACTCCACTAGACTCAATATCTACAACAAAGAACAGTTGGTTCCTTTATCAGACAAGTAATAAAAAGTACACATGAGACAAAATACTCTACTACAAGAACCTAGTACTTAAATTTATTGATGACATGAGAGCGAAATAAAG
This sequence comes from Acrobasis repandana, assembly GCA_963576875.1. NCBI lineage: Eukaryota > Metazoa > Arthropoda > Insecta > Lepidoptera > Pyralidae > Acrobasis > Acrobasis repandana. The sequence goes on from OY756216.1 coordinate 19,260,288, forward strand.
GCTTTGAAAAAGTAGCATTTTTACCCGCCTACGGCGAACTCAAAAGGCGGGTTGTATGTTTCGTTCCCTCGTATCTTCAAAGATATTCAAAAACAAATGAGGTATCATTGGAAGCGTCTTGGCAGTTAGCTGGTTATGGGCTATATGACGTCACAGTAAATTAAATATGGCGCCCTCTATAGGGCACAAAGTAATGAACTAAAAAATAAAGCGCATTATACCGTGTAGGGTATCAAATGAAAGGACTTAATTAGCACATTTCAAAAATACATACGTTATTAGCTATTTCTCCCCTCTGTGCTGACATTAACTTGATGAACGTACTTTTCAGCAAGAATCTTCCCGTAAGCGGGTTTTGTTTGTAAAACTATATCTTGTATAGTATTAGGATTGCTACACACTTATTCGGCCGGCATTATCGGTTCGGCAGTATATATCGAACAAAAACGCCGACCCGAATCAATACGCTGGTTGCGCATTTAAAGGCTGCAAAAACTACGATATATAGGTTAAATAAACGGGCAAGTGCGAGTCGGACTCGTACATAAAGGGTTCCGTACCTCCGTACAATGTTTTAAAACGCTAACACACGTTTGTTGTATGACCCCCTATAATTTTTAACTTTTTTTTATTTTAAGTAATTGTTGTTATAGCGGCCATAGTAATACATAATCTGAAAATTTTAGGTATCTAGTTAATGCCATTATAAAGATCTAGTCAAAAACGCTGAAAAAACACGTTTTTTGTATGAAGACCCCCTTTCATTTTTAACTTTTTTTCATTTTCAGTATTTGTTCACAGTAAAACATAATCGGTGAAAATTTCAAGTGTCTAGCTATTACGGTTCAAGAGATAGAGCCCTCACAGGGCTCTATCTCTTGAAGACGGACAGACGGACAGATAGCGGCGGAGTCTCAGTAATAGGGTCCCGTTTGCACCCTTTGGGTACGGAACCCTAAAAAGTACATGGAATATCGTATCATCGGTAAGTAACATAACTGTTTGTTATAATTAAAATACTAAGGAGTTTTACCGCGCTAATTTTACAACCGAATGGCAGCCATGTTTGGGCCGCGATGTCACGTCGCGCCCGGAGTAACAACAGCGCATGCGCTGTGGTCGCTCCGGGAGCGACGTTGAAGTATGAAGATATTTTATGCAAAATGTTCCGATGGGCTCATCCCTAGTTAAAATCATTTTGAATTGTATGAAATATCGATTTATGACGTCATAGTTCCTAGGAGTCAAATAGCGCTCTTAATATCCGTTTTTCTGCATTAATGAATCTAAAATCACGTTCAAAGTGGATGTGATCAATGATAAGTGATTATATAAATGATGTAAATGAATAATAATTCTATTAACAGTACCAAATAACTTATTTTTGACCCACCAAAATACCCAATTATATCGCCTTTTTCCCCGAGCTTTCACCTACATATACAGCAAAAGTTGTTCAGTTTCATGGGCTGAGGTACCATGTGAGAGGTTTGCGGTCTTTACTTAACACGATGTATACGATTTAACGGCCCGGCTGTGCCGATTAATGCCGGTCCGAAAAAGTGTGTAACAACACCGTGACACTAATAATATCATTCTTTAGCTGCGAAATTACCAATATGACTATTTGTCAAACCTGTTAAAACCAAGGAAAAATACTCAAGTAAAAAAAGTCAGAATAAATTGCTTAGCGATAAGGCCGCCTTTTGCGCATTTCCTAGATTTTAAGATAATTATGTCGTGTTTTTTACTTTTGTGCAATAAAACAAACGTAAAAAACAGGACATAAAATGCAATAAAGGGTATTGTATTGTACCTCAGAGAAGTAATCCATCTCGTTCCAAAAAGGCAGGTACTGTGCCAAAAAGCGGGTGACTACGGGCAGACCTTGCAGCAGGGTCCGCTGCAACACCGACAGCCGACGAAGGAAGTCCTGTTTTTCGCTGTAGCTGTGAGAGGAGCCGTCTAGGAAGCCTGTGAAAAGTTAACTTTATTTATTTACTAGCTTTTGCCCGCGGCTTCGCTCTCCTATCCCACGGGAACATTAAGTTTTTCCGGGATGAAAGGTACCCTTTGTCCTGCTCAGTACGTACTATGTGTATGCAAATTTTCAAGAAGATTGGTTCAGTAGATAAAGCGTGAAGTGGTAAAAAACAAACAAATATACTAACTCACCTTCGCATTTATAATATTAGTTAGGAAGTTAGGATATCCAATACAGCTAGTCTTTATAGGCGAGGATAGTTACAAGTTATTGCTGTCTCTGAAGCAGAGATGCTACTGTACACTCAAATTCTAATGCTATGTCGTTTAAACTCATCAGTTATGAAATAAGTTTCACTGTAATAAGGTACAGAGTAATATCAACTCTATAACCACAGCTTTAGCAAGCGTTTAGCAAAGTAGTAGGGAAGAGTGAAACATTCAGAAAATTTTAAAAGAAGAAAGAGTTGTTACGCACACGTTGTCAACAAATGTTGCAGATCGTGCGACAGGAAAGCGTGCTCGTCGTCTGAAGCAACCGCGAGCAAAGTAAGGCCAGTCGTGTTACACAGCAGTGCTCGCAGCCGCGCCGGCCGCGACATCTGATGGTGTAGGTTGTATTTTAGCAGCGACGCTGGTCTGTAAATATTAACAATAAAATTTTTAATAAAAAAAACAACCGACTTCAATTTTTTTTAGGAGTTTCTTCCATATCTCCAAAGTTCTTCATCATATCTTCACCAAATTAAACTGGGACCAACTTGGTAGTAAAGGCTTTCAAATAAAAAAAGAATTATCAAAATCGGTTCACAATTGGCGAAGATATCGCGTAACAAACATACATAAAAAATAAAAAAAGACATATAGTTGAATTGATAACCTCCTCCTTTTTTTAAGTGGTTAAAAATGATTTCTATTTATTTTTATTTAAACTTTATTGCACACATACAGTGTACAAATGGCGGACTTAACGCTATATGGCGTTAAGGGTTGGGAGAGAGAGCGACGGAACGCTTCGGCCATGCTGAAGCGTTCCTTCGCTCTCTCTCGCTCTAGCAAATGACGCTTCTGAGCGTCAGAAAAGGATAGCAGCATAGGAAAGTGCTGTTCCGTGCTGACAGATGTGTCCCAACCCTAAGTCTGCCAGTCAACGAGTGGATCAAGTAGAAAGTACTCGTAAAGTAAATTAATAAAGGTGGTGCGATAGAATGAGTAAACAAAGTTGAAATGTATAAATACCTACAAGAATAAAATATTGGTTTTTATTATGTAAGGTATTTTTTTTTTTTCGTGTGTGTAAGTGGCCAACACTGGTGTCAGATTTTTCAAACTGCCTAAAAGCATCTGACATAGCTTGACGACTGCCATACAATGATGACAGCTGGGACTAACGGCTTTACGTGCCTTCCGAAGCACGGAGGAGCTCGAGAATTTTTTTACCACTTGTAAGAACTTTTTTATAAGAACGACCACGCCCGGGGTTGCTTAACTTGTGAAAGTGCTAGCAATGCGCACTCCCACCGGACCACCGAGCTTCTCGATGGTTCGGTAACACTCAAGGTAATTGTAAGAGAACATGTATATTTTATAAAGAGCATAGAGTACTTTCCTTAAATATAGCTCAGAGGGTCAAAATCACCTGTATACTAGCATAAGTATCATGGACAGGGTTCAGTCTTAAAATAGTTTCAGTTTATTTTGTATAGTACTCACTCTGAGAAATCAAGGTAGTTCTTTTGTGGCTTCTTGTCTGCATATTGCCTGGAGCCCACATTGAGGAACTCCATGTTGGGCACCAATGGTTCAACCTTTTTGTTCTTTCCTCGGTCCTGTTCATTAGGAAAGATTGATAGAGAACACTAGATTGTTAGGTAATTAATGAAGTAATCTTATATGAAAAAATATGAAACAAAAAGACTTAGGTATATAATTTTTTTAAACTATTATTTGATTTATTATATGATTGTATATATATACAAAATACTATACATTTATCTTCTACTAATTTCATACAATGACCTTCTGTGTGTATGTTAAAAAATAATATTTTTTTATCATATGATACTCACTGAATTAAATGGATTGATCCATAGTAAATGTTGACTCTCTTTGCTCAAGCCATTTCTCTTTTCCTATAAATAAAGAAAATATTCATAAAATTGATTACATTATTCTGATTTATTACAAAAACTAAATGTTGAAAAAGAAAACAATAATATACTGTAAGTAGTGTAAGAAGGAAGAACTATTGTTTCTGCCTGCGGGGACTGGTGCGCGGGAGGCGATCGGCTTCTCTGCCATCAGGGAACCGCGTTCGGGAGTCATAGCACAGAATAAGAACCAATACTCACATACAGAAGTCTCACTCAGCAAAGAAATTCAAATAAATATCTAATTAATGTTGTTAACGATACGGTTAAATTTAGCTCACGTCAGAACTCAGCACCTTTTCGTTTACATCCATTGCAAGCCAATTTCATTCTTATTACTCTGGACAAACGATTCTATAACTGAATTTACCACTCCGAGGGGCCGCCTGCGCGCATAGTAATAATGTAGGTACATTTTCGATACCTAAACGGGAAGTGACACAGGCATGGTCGTAGGTCGTGTTGCGCTTGTGGTGTGATTCAAAATATTTGTATTAGTTACCTACTTTCGTTTCACTTCTGACCTTTAAATTTTCCTTAAAATAATATAAATATAAAGGGACATACCATACCACACAGATTGAGCAAGCGCCAAAGTAAGTTTTTTAAACTTTTGTTATGAGATACTAACTCAACAATAGTATATTTTATGATAAATACATATATAGATCTAAGACCCAGGACAATATTAATAGAGGTTTATCGTCATCATTACCTGGTTTCTTTTGAATCTTCCCAGCAGTGTCAAGTCGATCTTTTTGAATGCTGTATGTATTGAAATGGCAGGTACATCCTCAGGCACGCACTCTGGTTTGTAAGACTTGAACAAGCCCAAAAGGACCTGGTGTTGTCGGTATAAGTTCTGGAAAATTATAACAGTTTCAAACTCAAAGAAAATTAATGTATGGCTAATACAAATAGTCCAGAATAAATACTTGTATGTGGTGCCATTGTCTAAGCTGCAAGTTATATAACATCTAACTAATTATACTTTAACTATTTTAAGGGAGAATTCAGTCCCTGATACTGAACAACTTTCCCCAAGGAACACGTCATATTGAAATATGAAAAATATTTTTTGCTTTCCATACAAACTAGGGCCATACGAAATAGTTTTAGTATATTTTGTTATAGTAGGGCAGCTCAAGAAGGGATTTACTTGAGCGCGTCTAATAAACATGCAGTTGTGTCATGTCAGGATGACAGATTATATAATGATATCATATTGGTAAACTGGTGGAGCCGGGAGGTAGCAAGATATATGCCCTAGATATATGCAATTTCTTTAAATTTACAAATTTTTACCTAAATCTGACGTCTTTTCAAAATAAAACGTAGACTATGTTTGTATGGGAAACTGATTCTATCTAGGGTAAGGCGACACATAAGAAAAGATTTTTTTTGTAAAAGCTTTTATTGTGTCACCAAAGAACTAGTCAAGACAAATCAAATGATCTCAAACACGATAGGTTTTTGTCGTTTCATTACTGAGTTCCTATGGCTACCTCCCGGCTCCACCATCAGTTTACTAATATGATATTGTTATATTGTTCTGTCATCCTGACATGACACAACTGCAGGTTTATCTGACAGATTCGAGTAAATCCCAAAATCCCCTCTTGGACCCCCTACTATTAGAACTCAATGCCTGAACTGCAACCCTTTTTGAGAGAAACTTATGGGGGCCCCTCCCTTATGGAGGCCCTGGGGCACTGTTCCTCCAACACTCATTAACATTATTCCCTTGGTGAAGATGATTTCAAGGCATGAAAGCACAATAGTCTGACCACGACCGCAGTACCGCGCCTGCGGTATGCGAGCAGCGAGACGGGGGCTGTCTATGTCAGATGCACATGAGATAGAATATCCAAAGATGGGTCGTGCTTTATCTCGAGGTGTCAAGGCTGAATATTTTAGGAAAGAGAAAGCAAAGATAGTTTCGAATATAAAAGTGATTTTCTAAACGTTTAATTTTTCTAATAATTACACATTAATTTCACTTGCATTGTTTTTTTTGGTTTTGTGCTTAAAAATCGTATCGAACCATAAAAATGGATATAATATGTAAACAGCGTCAAAATATTGTACTTCGACATCTTAACACTTCGCCTGCTGAAAAATGCACTATGTGTGTTATGCGAAAATGAAAACACATACGGTGCGTTTTCAGCAGGTGAAGTGTTAAGATCTATCCGACAGTATGAATCTCTTGTGAGTCCACGATCCCCCTCTGCCTCGCCGCTCAACCTCAGGCGCAGTACAGCGGTCGTGGTCAGACTATAAGCCTCATAGTTCATAGATCATTTTTTCGTTTACCTTCTTAGCCTCTACCATTCTAGCACAGTTAAGGATCTCAAGAACCTTCCTCCTTGTGACATCAACAGGCTTAGTCAAAGTATACACCAGTTTCATAGCATGAGCAATCTGTAACACAAACAAGGATTTATAAGACATTAAGACAAACATTTTATTTACTGTAGAAAATGTATGAAAACTGAGAATAAAGTAATTCATGGATTCTGTACTTATTTTCAGTTTTTTTTTATGTTATAGTGCGGCAAACGAACAAGCGAGTCACCTGATAGTAAGTGATTACTGCTGCCCAAGGACAACCGCAACATGGGTGGACAAACAAGAGCATTCCCGGCCTTTCAGGAAGATATGGACTCGTTTTTTTAAGGTTTCAATGTCGTATCGGTTCGGGAACACCTCTGCAGGAAGTTCAGTTTGTTTGCAGAGCATATTCCCGATTGCACCTCAGCAGTAAACCTTCAGAGCCTGGGGTCCGCTACCTAACCAAGGTGATTTGACGAGGTTACTGGTTTTTTACATGGAGCGACTGCTGTCTGACCTCCACAACCCAAAGGGTAGACCAAAACCAATCCTAGGATAGGTTTAAACAAATGCTATATTAAAATATGTACATGAACATATTTTATTTGATAAAAATAATTTTCATCCAGTAAGCAGATGGGACCTTTGCCCAGCAGTGGGACGAAATAGGTTAATTAAAAAAAGCAGATGGGTAAACCAAATTCTCTTCGAATCTTAGACTACAGTATGTATTAAGTAGCTAAGTTCAACTTACCAAAACTTCATAAGTAAGCATTGTATAAAATAACTCATATCCTGAGTCCAATGCAGCCATGTCAATACATTCACAGTCCATTGCAGCTGTAAATAAAAATCATCAATTAAACAATAGAATAGAAATCTGTGATAGAAATCCACAAGTAATTACTACCTACTAGCACAACTACTAGGTACCTTCTCTTGTGAATAATTTACCTGTTAGCCAGTCAAGTAGGAAACTCAATCTTGAGAAGCTAGTCTGGTTATGGTAATTGTCGAGCAGCCATCGGAAGGCGTATTCAACGGTGCGCTCCTCCACAATATCTGGAGGCACCAAACAGGCGCCCAAACTCATCCATTTCGTTATGGCTAAAAAATTATTAGTAATTTAAATCTTGTTACACATAGGAAATACAAAGTACATTATTAAAGAATTACTTACGTATAGATAAGTTTAACCAAACTCTAAACAAAGTGTGGAAATCGTCATAGTCCAAGCCAGTGGTATCGACGGCATAAGCGAGTTCATCGATCTTACTCTGAAATAATTCCTTATCAAAACCTTTCTTGAGCGACTTTATGTAGTCGATAATCTCATCGACGTCAGCCATCCCAAATATTGAGAGAAAACCAAACAAATTCAAAGCCAAACTACCTATTTCACATTCACAACACTAACCAAACACAACACAAACCACAAGATTCAATTCAATTCAAAAACAAAATACGTTGATTTGCGTGTGAGCGGTTAAAAATTGACAACTTGATTCTGACACTGACATTGACAAATGAAACCGCAAGCGTAGGCTAATGGCGTAGGCATATTGTATAAAGCCGAGATTATAGATAGAATTTAAATAATTAATAAATATATGTACATTCAATGTGATTAACCCTATCTATATAACTGAACTTACATAGTTAAACACATTTCATCACATTTTCGTGTTTTTTAATGTTCAAGAATTTTTGCCTTGAGCTAGGCGGACTGACGTTAAGGATTCATTTATAAATATTGTTATAGACAGATTTTCACCGAGACTTTTACAACATCAAAAACATACTTCATAAACAAAAAAACTCCCTACGCTTCCTTGTCTACGGTAAATAAGAAAAGTGTTGCACAGTGATAAAACATCCAACAAATATGGATAAATTAAATGTACCGGGATATTTACCCACGCGTGGGTAAAGGAGAAGACAGCTGTCAAATTGCGTTAATATGTCTGTTCTACATTAAATGTCAAAACAAAGGAGATTTACTGAAAAATTTTTATTTAAGCTAAGGCCCCGTCAGTTCTGAGCCAAGAAAACTGTGAGTGTTTTTGTTGAAAAATCAATGTAATTAAACTACTACGGTTTATTCCTCAACAGAAACTCACAAGATCCATAACACGATTGAGAATTTTTGGCTCGATAGAAAAAAATCACAAACATACCTCTTTGCCCTTTTTATACGAAAATGATATCCAAAAATGAGTAATCTAAATATGTAGTCGATTTGGCTACAAAAATAATTATAAGTATAATACAAAAAAAAAAAAAAAAGCACAGCGAAATATCGTCGACCACGGGTCCGGGCCTTTATTCGCTCTCGACGAATATTTCACTGTGTTTTATTTTAAATTATTTTTTGTAATATTATATTAATATTTTTTTAATAACAAAATCGACTAGATATTTAGATAATACATTTTTCAGTATAATCTTCATATAAAAAGGTGATTATATAAAACAGTAATATGTCTTATTAAGTATGTTTGTGATTTTTTTCTATCAAGCCAAAAATGCTCAAACGTGTTTTGGATATTATGGGTGTCTGTAGAAAATCCTTAAGATTCTTATGTATTTTTTTTAATATCTATCTATCTACCCATTTGAATTAGGATATTTATTTTATTCTTCAAAGATAATAATATGCATTATACAGAAGTCTCACTCATCAGCACAGCTGCACGCTGTACTGCACTGCATCATATTACCCAAGAATGCTAGACACGGTGTGGCAGTGCAGAAGAAAATGCCATGGTTTTACGACGGGCGTCTGCCCGACTACAACGCTTCTTGAGATTTTTGGGAATCCAGTTGCGCTTACGTGACGAAATGTACGTCTTCACTTAAGTCCTTTACAAGCCTCTTAAAACATTTACAGGAAAAGATATGTGGTTCTTTTAGGCCGGAAATCGCGCAGCAGCACTGAATACAATGGATGATCTCTAAGATATTTAAAATACACGTTTGAAACACACTTTTAGTGTTTCTTGTAAACAAGGAACCCTTTTAATCGCCATGTCTGTCTGTCTGTCCACGGTTATACTCAGAGGCTATTAGTACCAGAAAGCTGTAATTTGGCATGAATATGTATATTAATCACACCAACAAAGTGGTAAAATAAAACCTTGAAAAATGTTTTTTTATTTTATTGTAGCACCTATACAATTCTTTTCTTGACTAGCCCAAATTGTGGGGTGTCTGTCGTTGTTTGGCTCCTTCAAAAAAAAAAAGTTTTTGAATACCATTTTTTGTTAGACTCACTTAAGTGTTTTTCTCCTCTGACAGCTAAACGTTATATACGCACGGACACGTGAAAAAATTCACAGCAGTAGTACGAGTATATACAGGGTTACTGGTATCTAACACATAACCATCTTGGTGCAAGTTCCGTCCGTGATACTGAACTACTTTCCATAAATAAAAATTCGGCTTCCCATGCATATCAGCACTCAGCTAAATGGATTTTGTATGGGAAGACGAAATTTTTTTTTCGTTTTACTATAATGGTTTTTATGGAAAGTAGTTCAGTATAATGGAGTGAACATGCACCAAAAATGTTATGCGTTAGATACCAGTAACAGTAATCGTGTACAAAGCTAAAAAGAAAATTATCTTAATCTTAACTGCTTACATATTAAAGAGTTATAATATCGTTATAGTCCGACTTTCATTTTATAGTTATGAATATTTCATACAAATTCGATTGTAGATTAGTTAGACAATGTTAGTTACGTACGTAAAACAAGTATAGACTACGAAACCCTACTCTGCGCGTAGCCCGACACGCACTTGGCCGGGTTTTACATAGTGTCTAAAATTCGTCTTTTTTATAAAACGCTCTTCTGGCTCGCATCGCATATTATGTCTGTGTAACAGTATGTTTGTTTGTACACATTTAAGTCAAAAACAACTACGCCGATTTTAATGCTGTTTTTATTAACATGTACAGCATTTTAAATGTGTGATACATACGAGTACTCGTGCGTGCCTGTTATATGTGTGGCTACATGGCCCAGGCAGGCTGCTGAAGAGAATCAAAATTATTATGATTTGAGGCTTATTCTCCTCAGTCTTGATGTCCCCTATAGGGGACATTTTTTTCTTTTTTCTGCCAACTATCGATAATTTGTGGAATCTTTCTTATAATTCGTTCCACGTATTCTACATAGATGACGTTTTAGTAAAAAATAAAGATTTTGTTGTCTGTCAAAGTTGCGTGATCACAAAAAAATAAAAAAATGGCTGCTTGAGGTTAGTTTTAATTAATTTTAAAATAAAACCCATGAGTGAAACGTTTTAAATTATTAATTTATAATTTGATAAGGATATTTGACATACAGTAAATGCATTTGCTTTATATTTTGACACATAATTTAACCACGATGATGTCTGAAACCTGTGTGTCCCCTTTAATTTTTTAATAGGCAAAATAATATTTTTATGGTATTTTTTATAATGTACTTGCTTTATTTTTCAGGTTTGTCTAATCAAGAAATAGAAAGCTTTTTAGAATTTAATGATGATGATTCAATAATAGCTAGATTTTCGGATAATGACGACCCTATAATTACGAGTACACCCACGAACGAATTAATCCATGAAGAAGAAGAGAAATGCACTTCATTAGAATATTCAAGTGATGATGGCGTTCTACTTTCGTCTTTTGCTAGCTCTGGACCCTCAAACGTGGCACAGTCTTCTCAGAGTGTGACTTGTCGTGTATACTGGAAGCACCAAGAAAATTTCACACCTATCTCCAGGAATTTACTGCCAACCAGAAGCTGTGCCACTGTTAGGGTTGCAGACACCATTTGAATATTTTTCGAGGTATATTCCGAGATAAATATTTGAAAATGGCACCACCTGTTCATCAATGCTGACATAATGGGGTCTTGAGTCTTTCAAACAACCACTCCTTACAGTTTCAATTAAGGGTTGTATCTTCCAAAATTTATTTTGTCTTGAAATCATATATACTTCGTAATCATTAACAAGTTTTAGGTTTGACCTAATTTATAAGAAAGGATCTCTTTTCATTACATTAGCTATTATAAGAATCATGGTTTTTTGCAACCAATACATTCTAATTCTCGGTAAACCTAAGTAGCTCATTGCAACAGATATACCAATAAACGTTTTCATTTCCTCATTTGTAGTGTCCAAAGTCTTGTTGTTATTTATAAAATAAGTTTGATTTGAAACTGTGCTGAAGATTTCAAATATTTCTTCCGGAATATACGTCGAAAAATATTCAAATGGTGTCTGCAACCTTACCAGTGGCACAGCTTCTGGTTGGCAGTAAATTTCTAGAGATATGTGTGAAATTTTCTTGGTGCTTCCAGTATACACGACGAGTCACACCCTGAGAAGATTGTGCCACGTTTGAGGGCCTAGAGCTAGCAAAAGAAGAGAGTGTAACGCCATTGTCACTTGAATATTCTGATAAAGTGCATTCCTCTTCTTCTCCATGGATTAATTCGTTCGTGGGAGCAATTACAGGGTCGTCATCTTGCGAAAATCTATCTGTTATTGAATCAGCATCATTAAATTCCAAAAAGGTTTCTATTTCTTGATTAGACAAAACTGAAAAATAAAGTAAAAATGGTTGCCTGTAAAGTCGGTTTTACGGGCGAAGATTTTACGTGACAACGCGCGCGGCAGACCGATCATAGTTGAGTGGGAGAGAGACGCAAGGCATTCGGCGGGCCTCTCTCTCGTTCGGTGACTCATCGTAACGTTACCGAGCGTTACACTTTTTCATAAGTGACTCCCAGCCGCAACCTAATTTAAGACGTTGTCACGTCAAAAACAATACCATAAAAATATTTTGTTGCCTACTAAAAGATGAAGTCTGAGTCCCAATGTCCCCTGTAGGGGTCATGTCATGTCATAAAAAATTGTTTGATTTTGAAAAATTAAAAAAAAATGTTCTTTTTTCTCTACAAGCTTTTCAGCATGATACAAATCGCCGTGGCCAAATACAGGTCAAATTTGATTTAATTAAATTAATGAATAGCCTTTCGACTCGAGAAGAAGCATGATACATAAAAATATACAAATATCATTCAATCTGTAGCCTCGGGCCTGAGGAGGTTATAAATAAAATTGCTAAATTATCGTTATACTTTGGTCACCCTAAGGCATAGACAATACAATAGGTACTCAAGCCGTCTTTTCCTGAAATGTCAAAAATGAACGAATTGTCGTTTGAAGTAAACAGTATGGATATTTGCCAATTGGGTATTTTATAAAATATGGTTAAATTCATATAATCAAAGAGTGTTAAATCAGTGTTTAAAATAAACGCTTGAAAATGTGGCCCATGCTCCTTAACTTAACCCGCGACGAATGTCGCCGTACGCTCCGCAGACTCGGTATATATTTAGTCTTATAATGGCATTCATTTTCCCTCCTATAGTTTTCTTCACATAATCTTACTTTGTTTTTGCAAATGTTTGTATTTATAGTGTGTAAAATATAAAACATAATAATGTGGAATAATTGTTTGTTTATAGAACTGGAAGCCTACTCGAATATGATCAGTGTGTTTAGAGCACAAGGGGCATTGGAAGACAACAGAAAAAAGTTACTCGAGGAACTGCGCGCCGTTTTACATATAAGCCATGATCGACACAGCGCCGAGGCACGCCGCGTGTCCAATGACGAATTATTAGCTACAATAGCAGAGCAGTAAGTGAACTTTTAATAATTTATCAGTAGGGTTGTTGATTTATTTTTAAACACTGTTACTAAAAGTCAAAGATGGCTGAGAGTGTGTGAAAGTTAAAGGCATATAGCTACCTAACTAGCTTGGTTTGCTTTTATAGTCAAAGATTCTTGTTTCATTCTAATATGATAGGATATAATGATGATAATTTTGAATACTTTAATTAGTTTGTAGTATCCTACTAGCTGTCTTGGCCCCATAGATATGCATGTCATTTTATATTTTTTATGCATCTATTGCAATATTGTACTAATTTGATATGATTTTCCAATTATTTCACAAAATAATAAAATAATTAAAATTTGACTGACAGATAACCTAACATATTAAAATGACAGTTCTTCTTTTTTTGCTTGATAGAAGCAAAAGCCTAGCCAGCATATAGGTACAATACAATCTTATTATTTTACCTGAAGATGTAATTTTATTTTATATGATTCTACAGACTTGATCTAAAGAGGATAATAACATTAAATTTCTTTTGATTTCATTAGAATTCTATATTTACAGTTATCTATATAGAATATTTACAAGGATCTGGTGATGTTATTTGAACTTCATTTTTTTTTAGGTATCAAATGCTGTATCAATGGCTTGTTACTCCCAAACAAATTTAAGATTTTTCTTGATTTGTTTCTGGACTTTCCCATTGGAAAGCTTTTCACACTTTATCATTGTATAGGTTAAGGTCGTACCTGAATTCCATCCAGTCCAGTGCTGCCCCCATTTAAAATAAATCATTTCAAAGGAATCAGGGATATCATTTAAAATTTTGTTTCTACCAAGCCCTAGATAACCCTTCTAACTATTGTTTACGTTTAAAATGAGAATGTTAAGCTTTACTACGCACATTTGCTAAAAACGGCCACTTTTGGCAAATGTGCGTAGTAAAGCTTAATAACTCTATTTCTTTTGAAGGCCTTAAGGAATTTTTTCATATTTATTTCATAATACTAATTACACTCACCTAAAAGGATGATGCAGGTTTTTTTTTTGTGTTTATGACAAACACAAAAAAAAAACTACAACAGAAGTGTGATGAGCTGAACAATAAAGGGTTGGTGGTTGAATTTTTACCATATTTGTATTGAAGTATGTAGTTAGTATTATTAGTAAATTTAATATGGTACTTATAATTATATAAAAGGCAGTTCTTAATAATAATTCTGAACAACTTTCCTAATATCTTTTCCTAACAATTTTTTTTGTATCCTCTACAAAGTACAGTAATTCGGTTATATAATCTAGCAACTTACTAAATCACTGCTAATCCAATATAATATTACTAGATGAGTCTAATTTTGAGTCCATGTAACTAAATTATACCAATGGTTTGTAATAAATGCTATCACATGTTCTTTGCATATTTTCTCTTAATTAATGTATTTATTTAAAAAACTGGATGGCTAAGGCTGGGAATAGGATTCAGTAGCGCAGACAAAAGGAGGCCTATGCCCAGCAGTGGGTCGTTGAGAGCTGACGATGATGATGATGATTTAAAAAACTTTATTGTACATCAGCAATAGTTACACATAATAAAATAAAAAAGTTAATTTTACAATTTTTTATTTTTTGTAGTTAAAACTTCTTTAGGTGTGTTGGGAATTTTTGATGGGAAAAAACCATTGAACTCACTCACTCACTACACTGTTACCGACACCACCTTGTTCATGTTTTCGCGTCTGTCGGCTCTCCTGCAGTGCCACTTTTTTACATAAGTAATATAAATTTACATCAAATACGAAATTTATTTATTTATTATTAAACTAAGTAACAAACTAGATTCATCACCGTTCAGGTTGGCCGGCCCCAACACCGGCTTAGCATGGATCAGCGAAGGTCGCAGGCGGGTGCCGCTAATGCCCCGCGGCGTCGCACAGTCCATGTACACGGAAATCGCCGACAAACTCGCCGAAGCCACAGCCTCAGAAAACAAAGAGCTAGAGAAAAAACTTGAAGCAGAAAAACTTGTCGCTCCAAAGACCAGTGAAGAGGAAATGGCAGATGCTGAAGGAGAGACAGCTGAAGCTATCCAGTCTAATGATGCGATGGATGAGAGCCTGTACCCACCGGTCGCTATGGAAGATCAGACTAGCAAAGTCAGTGGGTCATTGTGTTGTTAACGTAATAAAATAAGTTTCATTTTTTGCAACAATATTAGTAACTTATACGTAATCTATGCCATAGCACACTGTATCTTGGACTATCAGTGCATATTTCGTTAGAATGACAGCATATTGTATTACTGGTAAACCTGCCTATATACATAACATACATATACAAATACATACATGTATGCTGAACATCTATTTTTGTCTTAAATAAAAAAAAGTTACAGTTTCCATCTAGGAAGTTCATGTCCTCAATTTTTTCCTCTTATTTGGTTGAAAAAGGCAAAGACTTACATATTGTCCCAACTTCTTGTAGAGTGAAATAAGGTGAGACAGAAGTTTATTTTAAAAAGTCTATAAATATTTTAAAATTTGGTTGCAATCTATGAATTAATAAATTCAATCATGATAATTTGTAACATCAACAGAAGAATATATATCAATTTTTTTTTAGATGTGGGAATCAGAACTCTCGAGCCGCAAGAGGAAAATGCCAGAGGGCGGTGCGATCCCCGACGACGGCGTGGCGCCCGTCAAGAACATGCGCAACATCCCCGTCAACACCAACCAGAAGCATCTCAACCTCTCGCAGATATACTCCAAGTTCTCACAGCCTGCTACAAGTGAGGCTTTTTACTTTTTATAGACCCATTAATATTCCCTATTTGTACTAGAATATCAGCATTTTCTAACCAATCAAAAGTTGGTATACTTACCAAATAACAGCACCCTCTTAGTTCTTGATCCATACAGTCAAAAACAATAAATTTAACCGAAAAAATTATAACACAAATTTTGCACTAATTTGTCTTTATGTTGTAAGATTTGATGATACAACAAACATATTTTTTTTATTATAAGAATAAATTCTCAAATATTTCTTACACAGGCAAACCATCAGGACAGTCGAAACACTCATACAATCAAGTAAGCAAAGTATCGACAAGTAAATCAAATCAAACACACACGCCGCGGTCGACGCCACATAAGCAAAGGGCACACAAGGGCAAAGGCGCACAGGCTAAGGCTAAGCGGGAGAAGGAGGTCCCAACATCCCCCGGCAAGCAGTACAACCCTGCTACTATGCAGCTCGAGTACTCCGGCCCACCTAATACCTTCCAAGCCAGTTACGCACAGTCCGTACTGGGCGCTAAACACAAGCCAGACTACATGGACGAAGTAAAGCCTAAAGTGTTGTCATCGCCCAGCATGTCAGAGTCTCCCAGCATGCAGCTGCTGTCGCAGCCGGGCGCGCTCCCGCACGAGCCGGGCGTGCCCGAGAGCGCGCACCCCGCCGACCCGAGCGCGCTGCAGGCGCAGACCCCGCCGTCCAAGAGCGTCAGCGGTAAACCCTGCCATCTCATCATCAAAAAACGCGGCGACGACAAAAAAGTACAAATGCCTGAACTAAAAATATTACAGCAACCCACAGAAAGCGGCGGCATCAAGTTGCTGTCCAATCGGCAGCTGGTCGTGGCGTCCAGCTCCGCGCAAAAACCCCTCGGCGCTGGCGGCAAGATCATCGCAACCAAAGTTATCGGGTCGCTGCCCAAGGCCCGCCCGCAGACCACGCCGGTTTTGTCTGAAAAAATGATAGTCGTGTCTAAACCGTCTTCAGCAGACACCAAAAGTACACCAACCTCTAAATTCATAATCACGTCGTCAGTCAGTTCGTCAGCCAAGGACGGCACACCCGTCAGTACAAATAGCATATCTCCTAAAACTACAGAAACCCTTACCCCTAAAGGAATCCCGGCGACGGACTTAAAAGTCTCCGCGAAAGCAGTCGTCTTGAACCCCAGATCTGGACAAAAAATGGTTGTTTTACCGGCTAAAGCGCGAACGAAACCGGTCGGGGAGGGCCAGTTGCCATTGCTACATTTTAAAGGTCTCTCTACTGCTATGAAACTTGTACCTGTCAGTTCACAGTCGATGTCGCAAGCCTCCAGGCCGGCGGTGACCGTCGTGTCTAAACCTACAGTGGTAAGCTCGATGCCTAAGGCTAGTACTAAAATTCTCGGCGTGGAACCTATCAAGACGGCGAACTTAGCCGACATAGTACCGGCCAAAGGTATGACGCCGGTCACCACTCCGAAACTGACGAATCCGATCGTCAGGCCGACGAGCAGTAAAGGCGTCATAGTGGTTCAGAAAGGGGCGACGATTGGCAAAGCGCTGACGTTCACCAAGAACGGCAACGACATGTCGAAGATAATCATGGGCAAGAATGTCAATCAGTTGTTACAAGCGTCCAAATCGGAGGCAGACGTGAAGTCGGCTGGAAACGTGATCGTGCTAGAGCTGAACAACGAGCACAGCGCGCGCGCTACCACCATGTCGGAGATCCTGGACAGTCGCGCGCCGCGCGCCGGCGACGGGAACAAACTGCCACAGATCACGCAGGACACACCAGTATTATTCGAAAACCAAATCAATGACCCCAGTAGCTTAGACTCCACTGCGGAGAGTATAGGCGGCATCGTGCCCTTAGAAGACACGAGTCTGCCGCCTCTCATTGAAAAAGACGATGAGGCTAAATCGAGTTTTACCAAAGACTCCGAGGGGGCGAAGGATTCGTCGAGCGTCACGGACTGGGAGATGGAGTTGGACACTGTCTCTAGAAAGGACAAAGATGACGATGACAAACTAAACTCCTTGCACTTGGATCTTGGTATGTCTAGTGATAGCGAAAACGAGTTCATCGTCGCTAGACATAAACCGGACAGCAAGCACTCTTCGCATTCACAAGACAGCATACAACGAGCGACACCCAGTGGTAAGTTATCAGAAACTTATGGCACTTTATTTCTTATCTTTCTATTTGGTTATTGCTAGCAACAGTATTATATAGTCTATTCGTTCAATTGGTTAATATGCTGTCGACGCGCTTTAAAGGCGGCATCGGCTTTAACAAAGACGCGGCCTTTGTGGCGCGCCGAAGGCATGCACATCAATTTAGCAAATTAACTATATACAACCTAAAATGCCTACGATGTGGCAAAGCGGTTCGCGAAATGAAGTACCAAAGTTTGTAGGTGCCTCCTTCTATTTGTTGCACTGGCAGTTTGCGGGAAAGGGACGCCTACAAATGTTGGTACCTCTAAGAACTTTTAAGTGTAACGTTAAACATAAGCATTATGGAAATTTAAACTTTATGTATGTGGCATAAAGTTTAATTTTCAATGTATTTTTTTAGATTATTACTAGTAGTAATTCTGGATTGTATTTGATTGCTAACAATTGTATCTATTTTCCAGGTGATAGTGGGGAAATGTACAGCAGTTCGAGCGGGCTGTCGCTCGCGACGCGGACGTTGCTGAGCCAACTCCAAGACGACGGTTCGTCCAGCAACGACTCGTCATTCGCGCTCAAAGCAAAGGCAGACAAACTAAAAGATGCCGATACCAAAATCGACAAGTCCGAGTCGGACGCGCTAACTAAGGCTAAAGAGAAGTTATCGCAAAAAGTGGCAGACGCAAAGTCGCAGCAGAAGCGAATAGACATCTACAGCACAGCGATCAGTACGTCAGATATAAATTTAGAGTCTTTCTCGTATCTAGAGGAGGGGATGATGGCAGGGGATGACGTGTTTGCGGCGGAAGAAGCCAAGCGCGAGTCGCGGCGGACGGACACCCTGGACGACCAGCTCAGCCGGCTGCTCGGAGACGACTCCGCCAACTCAACAGATTCACAGACTGTAAGTGAAAGTTTGCCTTTAAATAAATGAGCAATACTAGACTTAAAATAGTTTTAATGTGAAAATGGTAAAACGTTTCTTTAAAATGGCACATAGAATAAGGTGGACATTTAATGTGAAGTGAAAACTTGTTCATTAAGTTTTGTGTAAATGTAATAAAAATAGTGAATGTTTGAACTGTATTGATTTGTGTATATACATGGGGAACTCCTGAACCAATTTAAAAAATGTGGATTTGTACAGTGATCGACTTTATCCATTGTTTTAAAAATGTGAAGTTGGTGTCCTATAAACACTGAACTTCACATTGGGTGCATGTCAGAATAATAGATACTTATAACAGATTAGTCAAATGTAAATGTATGCACATGTCATTAAAAACTAGCAAAATATAAATAGGTACATTGCTATTGATGAGAAAGGACTTGAGTTTCGATCGTATATTCATGAGTTATAACGTAATAGTTTTAATTTTGTAGAAGTATGGTAATCTGCAGTTTTATGCCGAAGCCACTGCTATTCTTATAATGAGGTTACGTTACAACACAGATAAGGAAAACCCATTGGGTAAACCCGTTACAATTTATAAGATTCGCGGTTCAAGGCAATGCTGTCATTTTCATGTGAACGCAATGTTATCAAAAGTCAATCCGCTTCTAGGAGCGGTGAAAGTCATCTTTGATACCTACTTTTCTTATGGAAAAAAGACTTCGGCCAGCAGGATTTTAAAAAATTCTGCTGTTGTATAATATAACTAAATGATGTTCTGGTTCTACATGTGGGCTGCCATCTAGTGTCCGACTGAATGTTCGGTTTCGGTTGAAATTCGGCAAAAAACGGGTTACGGTTTAGTTTCGGTTTCGGCGGCAAACCTGCCGAAACTACGACTGAAACCGAAACTGCATTCGGCGCGGTAAATTCCATCCAAACGTGAAGCGACGAAGACGTTTTGCCACGTCCACGTGCCTAATCACGTCGTGACTGACTTGTGTTTGCAGTTTGTTTTATTCGTTGTGAGTTGTGTGATTTATTTTGGATTCGGTAAGTTTTATCACGTGATATAGCATAAGAGTAGGGGATAAACAATTATAATAACGTTATCATTATATTTCCCTCAAAACATGATCCATAGAATTTTCGGTTTTGGCCGAAACTAAGACCGTTGCCGAAATTCTGTTTCGGCTTCGGTTTCGGTCGGACATATCGCACATAATCTTGGGGTCTTTTACGAGCCGAGGTCTGGATATTGTATTCGTTATTGTACACCTGCTACTATAGGGAGTCAGTTTATGTACCTAAAGGGAGGACTAGACAAGTAGACAGTATCAAAGAATTTACAGGGGTGCAGAAAAGCAAAAGGGAAATGTGTGTGTGGTCTCTTCCATTTCTGACATTTGTTTCACCCTAGTCGTTAGGACTCAAAATTCTGGCTGCCGCTACCACGCGCTTCTTAAATCCCGACTAAGAGGCCGGCCGCATACATCAGTGTGTCTTGCCATTTAGTCAAAAATTATGAAAGAGTGGTATCGCTAACAAAGGAACATTATATTATTTTTATTGGCTACCATTTGTAAACACATGTGCTTAGCTGCTCGGTCACGACTGATAAGAACTTTTCGTTGAGTTTTTTTACTTCACTCTACAGTAAGAACAGTTAATACTCTCATAATTTTACAACAGTGCAAGTAGATTTCTCGTTTACATTCTCCAATTAAGGCCCTACCTAAATTTTCCGGGGTCCAGTGCTGCAGTGCAATGAGAACGTTAAGCTTTACTA
This sequence comes from Acrobasis repandana, assembly GCA_963576875.1. Lineage (NCBI taxonomy): Eukaryota > Metazoa > Arthropoda > Insecta > Lepidoptera > Pyralidae > Acrobasis > Acrobasis repandana. The sequence goes on from OY756216.1 coordinate 19,281,079, forward strand.
CGCACATTAGCCAAAAGTGGCCGTTTTTCGCTAATGTGCGTAGTAAAGCTTAACGTTCTAACTTTAAACTCTAAACAGTAGTTCATAAAATACTTCGAAGGGTTATCTACCACTTGTAGTAGCAAAATTTTAAATAATGTCTCCGTTTTCTTTGAAATGATTTATTTTAAATGGGGGCAGCACTGGAACTCGGAAAATTCAGGTACGGCCTTAACGTGAGATTCACCATGAACTGAAAGAATACGTGTAATTTATTTTAGTTAATATCTGATGTAAGTTTCTCTAATGGTCTTTGACTATGAATTGTCATTATCAAAGAGCGCGATAGCTGCATCGCACAAATACAGGTTCTAACAAAATATACTGAAACTATTTTAATGCTGAATTCAGTCCATGATCCTGAACAACTTAACATGAAACGTATCGAAATATGAAAAATAAATTTTGGCCTTCCATATAAGCTGATCCGAATTTCTATGTAAATATATTACCAATCGATTTTATTGCGCTTGCTGGGTTCGTAGAAAGAGAAAATAATAAAAATCCTTTTATAATACGCATAAATGATCTTTACTGTTCAAAACGCAATAACACACTAAAAAACAAAATATAATTAAGAATACTATAAAAAAGAATAATAAATAAACGGGCAAGTGCGAGTCGGACTCGTACATGAAGGGTTCCGTACCACCGTACAATGTTTTAAAACGCTGAAGAAACACGTTTCTTGTATGACGACCCCCTTTAATTTTTAACACTATTTTATTTTTAGTATTTGTTGTTATTGTGGTCATAGTAATACATAATTGTTGAAAATTTTAAGTATCTAGTTAATGCCATTATGAAGATCAAGTTAAAAACGCTGAAAAAAACACGTTTCTTGTATGACGACCCCTTTAATTTTTAACTATTTTTTATTTTTAGTATTTGTTGTTATATCCGCCACAGTAATACATAATCGGTGAAAATTTCAAGTGTCTAGCTATTACAGTTCGAGAGATAGAGCCCTGTGACTGACGGACAGACAGCGGAGTCTCAGTAATAGGGTCCCGTTTGCACCCTTCGGGTACGGAACCCTAAAAAGGAGTTCGCAACAATAGCAAAAAATTGTTTTTCATATTTCGATATATGTTCCTTGGGGAAAGTTGTTCCGTATCATTGACTGAATCTACCCTTTAAATAGTTTCAATATATTTTGTTAAACGTTATATAATTAGTTAGTTTATTGTATAAATGCCGTTATGTAAATATTTCTTCCCTCGGTTAAATAAAATCATGAGACTTGATGGTTTGTAAGACTATTCAATTGTGGAGGCGCTACAAGGAAATAGCTCTCTAAAAATTTTAAAAAAGAAATTGACCATGCATGGGTTTTAGGTACGTCAGCTACAGCTACATTTTTACACAAGTTTTTTTTTAGCTTGCTCTGTTAGTTGTTGTTTATTTGTTTGGGTTAAATCTTGCAAGTTAAATTTGAGCCACTTCCCGGTTTCCGATGAGATTTTATATGCTAATGTAAATCAGATGACAATGCAATATTATTATAACAAGACGTTTAAGTTCTTATTGTCCAATTCTCAATGTCCAGTTCTGAGAATGTCCAATCATCAAAATGTCCAGTCTTGTAAATTATTTTAAAAATAAAATAAATCTAATCATACCATGTGGAGAGTACCGTGTACCGGTTTTAGAAAAGAAACTATTTTGTGAGTTTTTATTTGCCTATCCAATTTTAAAGACTGGACATTTTGACAATTAGACATTCTGAGAACTGAACATTTTGAGAATTGGACATTATGAGCTTAGGGTTTGATCTCGTCTATCAGCACGGAACAACAGTTTCCTATGCTGTTATCCTTTTCTGTTGCTCAGAAGCGTCATTTGCTAGAGCGAGAGAGAACGACGGAACGCTTCAGCACCAGACGTGCTGCAGCGTTCCGTCGCTCTCTCTCTCTCTCTCTAGCAAATTACTGTTCTGAGCTGCAGAAAAGGATAGCAGCATAAGAAAGTGCTGATAAACGAGATCCAACCCTTAAACGTAACAAGGAGCTGATCTGATGATGGAGCCGGAACATAACACAGACTAAAGAACGTCCGGTGGCGCCATAATTTCAGGTCCTCACTTAGTTACTGACATATACTTTCGTAGTCCTAGTTATTAGAAACTTTATTTTAAGGTGAAGGTATAGGCAAATGGCCTTGAAGTGGCGCCCTCATTTGGAATAAATTGTTAACTCGTAAATATGGAGATAATTTCCATATTGCTCTTCGTCATGCACTAGATAGCCCTTTAAATTATTTTTTGAACCACCGTTGAAAGTATTTACATTAGTCCGTCTAGCTTTAAAACTTGCCTCCGCCAAAAGTGGCCACGGCAAGTTTTAAAGCTAGACGGATCACCAAAATTAGTTTTAACGGCAGTTCATTTTTCTCACTTCAAGGTCATTTGCCTATATCTTCACCTTAACAGACATATCTACAAGTTATCAAGTTCATATATTAGTAATGCTCAACTGTTGTGTTTTTAATTAGTATTGAATTATTTATCCACTTATTTATAGAGTACATTATTTATTTATTGATTTGCATATATTTTTTCATTGTTTGCAATATTAGATAATGTTGGAGGGTGGTGGAATATTTTAACATTTTTTTTTTAATTATTTGGACGACATATTTTTTTAACCTTTTAGTTCAAACTATCTTTGGTTCAAACCAATGGTTCATTCATTTGCGTATTTTACGATTATCTACCAGGAGACCAAATTAAACAACTTCATAACAAAGACATGTAATTTATTATTTATATTATTAATATATTTTTTATAAGTGTACAATGCAGTACGATGTAAAACTCAATAAGAGATAAAGAAGTGTAGGTAATATGATTCAACAAAATAATAAACATAATTTTATTGTATAGGTGTTATAAGAATGTATGTTTGCTACCCCAAGTGCAATGTTCCTTTTAGTATCTTGGTCCAAAATACACTGTGCTCAGGCGATATTTGTACGTTGTAGTATCTTATCATCATATCAATTTTGTACACCTTTACTACCTGATATCTACCAAAAAAGCCACCACGACCCAACTTCCATATTCGGGGATTGTTCTTACCTGTAATTGCATGCGGCCATACATAAAATTTTAGCCTTTATAAAATAACAGGTCTGCCCCTCGCGGGCTCTTGCTCCATCATAATATAATGTGTAACAAAATATACTGAAACTATTTTAAGAGTGAATTCGGGCCATGGTACTGAACAACTTTTCCGAAGTAACATATATCGAAATATGAAAAATATTTTTTTCTTTCCATACAAACTCGGATCGTTCGGTCAACTTGTATGGGAAACCAAAAAATATTTTTATACTTCGATATATGTTCCTTAGAAAGTTGTTCAGTATCATAGACTGAATTTACCCTTATAATAGTTTCAGTATATTTTGTTAAGAGTATGTGTGGGTCATAAAAATATTTCAAATTTGTTTATAAACATCTCAATGGTAAAAAGTTTGCAGTCTTTGAACGTGTATCGCCTGTATGGATGGTTTGTTTAGGAAAACCCCGTTTTGATTAAGATTTTTTTAATATGAAATCTCATTTTGATGTGCACGAGAATATTTCGTCTAAAACTTATAGGCAGCTTTAATTAAACAGCGGAAAGAATAAACCTTTTTCAGCTTTAAATTGTTTGAGAGAAAAAACTCGTGTTTTAATGGTACATATTTCTTGCTTTAAAAGGAATGAGTGCATTTTGAAGAAATAGTGCCATGTAATTGTATGAAAAATGTACATAATACTATTTTTATTGAAATATCAATGAGAACTGTCGACTTATGTATTAGTATATTTTGTATAATAATGTCAAATAAAATTGTACGAAGCGCGTTTTGGATGTGAATATCTATACTCTACAGTAAACTGATAGTGTAGTGTAATGTTACTACGTGACATCGTTTTTGATGTAGATGCAGGTGAATACTGTTAAATTGTTGCCACGAGGTCATCGTGAAAAATGTGTTCCCATTATTTTAAGCCGTCCTAAAAGGACATATACACTTGTATAAAATATACAAATTAATGTTTAATATAATAAGCAATGTTAACGATTGACCTGCATCCGTTTTTAACTAGAAGGTAAGTTCATTTGTTTGTCGGCTGTAAATATTTTGCGTACACTAGTACTTGTAGATCACTGAACATGTTAATACGATTCCCGTGTTTTGGCATCAAGTTTATTTTATCTACTTATTTTAACAATAAAATTTTAATCATACCACTTTGTTTTATGTTTACACCCTCGTGAGAAAACAAAAACGACTGAGTTTAAACAAAAATATAAATTTATTTCTAATAAAGCAATTCTAAAACGAGTTTTACTCTTAACAGTTGTTATTTTATACGTACGTAAATAATAAAAAGAAACGACTCAAATAAATGTGAAATAAATACTGTGCTCTATGGTACATAAAGACGCGCGCACACTAGGCATTTTACCGGGCGCATTGAACCACATTTTAAAACAACTATATTCAAATTGTCTTCAACGAAGAAGCCAGAAGTCGATGCAAAAGCGCGCTAGAGGAAGACATTAGCGCTTTTGGTGAAACGCGTTACTTCAAACGCCTAATATCCGTGCGTCTATAATCTCTTAATTCTAGCCAATGCTTATGGCAGTGCGTTTTCGATATGTTGTTTAGGAGGTGACCTTGTGGATAGCCTCTGCGATGTAGTCGACGTTCTTGGATGAAATGCCCGCGACGGAGATACGTCCGTCCTTGGTCAGGTAGATGTGGTAGTTCTTGGTCAGCTTCTCAACCTGGAAGACAAAAATAATGGTGGTTACAGTGTTAATAATAAGTTTTCATGTTACGAGGCAAGATTGAAAAGTTCGCGGCCTAACCAAACAATTTTTATCAAACAAAAAAGCATTTTTATTTAAATATTTATACCTAGTTAAGTTCAAGGCACATGTAAATCCGCTAGATGACAAGTCAAATCAGACGCTTTTTTCTAAACGTCGAAACAAACATTTTCTATGGGATTTGTATGAAATACAAAACCGTGACGTCATAGATTTTTCGAGTCAAATAGCGCCCAATAGTCAAATGGCAAGTGACACTTTAGACCCAGTCATTTAAAAAAAAACATTCTTGGAGCTCCTAATTCTTTTTATACACGAAATAAATCTTTATAAAGTGTTAACGATGGTGTTAATCAAAACTTCATTAATTTTCTTTGAGTTATTCCTTTATAAGTAGGCATTTGATGCCTGCAAGCTGTTCAAAATTTTCCATAATGACAAACACAACTTTCCTTAGATAAATAGTTATTTAAAAAAATAAATATTGTCGTAACTACTTGAAACTTTGCACACTTACTCGAATAAACATACTATTTAATGAGGACAATTTAAAAATAATACATAAACTTTTCAATCGACCCTCGTAATATACATATTTTAACTGCGTAGGTACATAGATAGCGATGTGCGAGTAAGTAAACAGTTTTTTTTAAAGTGAAAACTTCCTTAGGCACGTTGGACACTTTTTGAGATAGGAAAAACCATTGAACTCGCGACACTGTTACCGTAACCGACACCACCTTATTCAAGTCACTTCTGTCGGCACTCCCGGAGTGCCAGTTATTTTTGGTAAACAAAAGAAAAATGTGGTAATACACTGAATAAAAGTCACTGCACTCATCTCATTTTTTATCATCCAGTCACAGTATAATATTACTATTAGCCTATTTTATTTATCCTGAATCTGTCGCACTTTGTCTGTTTATCAAACTAAGATTCAAATAATTATTACCGAAATTATGAAAATTAAAAGACTAATAAGCACAAAATAACTAAGACCAGAACCAATTCTGGTGTATCCTTTGGGTTGCGGAGGTCAGACAGCAGTCTCTCTATTTTAAAACCAGAAACCTCGTCAAATCACCTAGGGTAGGTAGCGGAGCCCGGGCTCTGACGCGTTACCGCTGAGGATGCTACCGGGAATACGCTCGGATGATGATGATGATGAGTCAACCTTTGCCCTCCACCTCCCATGGCCATACCAACCTTTCGGTTATATTGGCTGAATCGTGGGAGAGGTGAACTCTATTTGCGTTTCAGCTCTTAGAATGCACCTGTCTTCACTCCCTACAAATCTCTTTAGGTTGTCCACTGTTTTCGGTTTATTTCTTATCCCTTTCTGGGAGCTTCACAGACACATAACAGCTGTTTTTGCTGTCCCGCCATCCAGTCTACTTCCATGGTTTCCTCTGTTTCCCATCTCCTAGTACTGAGTTCTGTGTAGTACAAGACCTCTGTTTCACCTGTCATGGTGTATGCCTCTATCGAGGCCGCTCCGGATGTGATGCCACCGGTGCGCGAATTCTGCTAGCCGCCTGAAATTTGCCTCAGATCCTACGAGATCGCCATAGTATACCGGACCCACTTCGAGCGGAACAACATTATCTAAAAGAACCCTACGCGCTTCCCCGTAAAGTGGGCATTCCCACAGTGCATGTTGTACGTCCTCATAATCCGAACCTGCTCCTTCGCAGAAGCAGTGGCCCACTTCGAAGAGTCCACGGTCGTGGAGTCTCCCCCTGAAACAGCCGTGTCCCGGCAAAATCTGCGAGGTTTCATAGTCCGGCTCGACCCAAGTTGCCTTGCACCGAGCCGTTACGTCCGGAAAAAGCGAAGTAACCCTCCCGTCTGCCGATGCGTTCCAACGCGTCTGCCACTCGGCCATCGCGGACTTAGATATACTGTTGATTGATGATGAGTCAGTGGTACCTGGTCCGGCTTGAGGCCGGTGAAGCAGAACATGCCGATCTGGTCGGTGATGTGCTGCCAGCCCTGCTTGTTCCCGGCGCCCTCGATGCCGGCGCGCAGTCTCTTGCGCATGGAGATGATGCGGTCGGCCATGCCCTTCACGTCGCACAACCTGCAATTAGGACATTGCATTATTTTGTTATTAGAAGCCGTGTGGTTCCCGGCAGAGTAGAATAGGACCACTCCTACTCGTAAGTCTTCCTGTGGATGTCGTAGAAGATGACTTAGGAAACAAAAGCTGAACAAAGCTTTTAAACATCAATGAGACCTCTCCAACCCGTCTGGCCAGTGTGGAGAGTGTAGGCCAAATCCTCTGGCTGCTCTGGGTAATATAAAGCTCTGGTAGTACAGAGGGTCGTGCTGCTGCAGTGGAGACTAAAAAATACCTGATGATGATGAGAATTATTTGTTTTATGGATTTTTGGCATTCAAGATGCAGAACTCGGTCATTCTCCAGTTTTTTATCGCTACCTAATTACCGCTTAAGAAGTGGCTAGTGACCAAGCGGTTTAGGCACTGGCTTTGCGTCTGTGAGGCACGAGTTCGATCCTCACTTGTACCTCTGAGTTTGTACTTATGTACGGTAATTTTCAACTACCACCACCTGTGCTTCCGGTGAAGGAAAACATCGTGAGAAAACCTGCACACTAGTGGCTACTAAGTTTACTACTGGTAAAATGGAGAAGGCAATAGCAAAAAACCACTCCATTATCTCTGCCAGAAATCGTCATTGTGTGCGTTTCTTTCCATACAATGACACCGACAAGAGCGTGGCTTTTAAATGATAGACAGAATTAACGCGTGACCTTTTTACTCACTTGCTTTTTAAGGTAAATATAGAAGCAAATGGCCTTGAAGTGTGAAATAAATTGTTAACTCGTAAATATGGTGATAATTTCTATTTTGTAATCGTCAGGCACTAGGTAGCCCTTTAAATTATTTTATGAACTGCCGTTGAAACTATTATTGGTAATCCGTCTAGCTTTGAAAATTGCCGTGGCCACTTTTAGCGGAGGCAAGTTTTAAAGCTAGACGGACTAATGTAAATACTTTCAACGGTGGTTCATAAAATAATTTAAAGGCATCGACATATAATTCTCTAGATACCTAACGCTCATACATTCACCGCTTCGATTCTGATTCCATTTACGCAAACCAACGAACAGTAATTACAACGAAACACTCGAACGCACACATAAACAAAGATGCATGCGATTGGTCGCGACAAGGTCACGTACGCGTCATGTCGGTCAAGCAGCTAGCTCCCCGAAGCCGGCTGCTCAACCGACACGGCCGCGGTCAACGCCACGAGCTGTGAGGTACAATATTAAAATGTTTATTTACTTACATATGAAAGGTGAGTCCTGTGTTTTTCATGTCTGTATAGCTTTTACACCACTTCACGGCACATGACGGCATTTTTAATGAATCGATTATCGCAAACACATAGCAATACTCTCAAAGGAAGCTTCTTGCGACGCAACCGCACGACTCGAGTGTCACGGCGAACTGTCGCGTTGCGCTGTTCATATTTTAAGCCCCGCGCCCGCCGCGGTACATCGCGTGGAATGATTTTTCAGGATTATTTACGATTCTAGAGAATTATTGTTCGTAGTTTAAAGGGCTATCTAGTACCTGACGATTAGCAATATGGAAATTATCTCTATATTTACGAGTTAACAATTTATTACAAATGAGGGCGCCACTTCAAAGCCATTTGCTTCTATATTCACCTAAAAGTTGTTTCTTGAGCTTCAGTTTAGACAGGATCTCAGTGACCAGGCAGGCTCCATAGAAGCGGGTAGAAGTACATTGTGCGGATCATAATGTATGTACCGGGTGCTACTGGCACAGATGATGAGATCTATTAAAGTATCTGATAATAGGAAAATAATTGTATTTTTGGAAACTTATTTGACTAGGTATGGGAATTGATGTACCTATATGATGTGAGAACGCGCGACATTTGATGGCCGGCTAATTTCGAACTGTTACAATTTGAGACCGCACACTAACGTCTTTCGAGCGTCAGCGACGTCGTCGTGTCAGCGTTTGCGTAGCGTCGGCGCTATGCCAGCGCTGGCCGACTGCCGAACGCCGGGCTTACGCAGCACTGGCGTCGCGTCAACCCAACGTTTTTTGCAATCAAGTACAATTCGCAACATGCGTAGCTACGGGTATTTACCTAATCTATCGGGTTTATACCCAAATGGGTAGATTGGGTATATATCCATCGCCCATCTCTAGACAAGTGAATTGTGTTGCGAATTGTACTTGTTCGCAAAAAACGTTGCGGTGGCGCCGCGGTGACGCGACGCCAGCGCTGCGTAAGCCCGGCGTTCGGCAGTCGACCAGCGCTGGCGGCGCGTCAACGCTACGCAAACGATGACACGACGTCACGCTCGAAAGACGTTAGTGTGGGGGGTCTCTTTAGGTAAAAATGCGCATCGAACACACTTGTGCTAATGCAGCATTTTCTCGTACAATCTAGATGACGATGATGTGATCTAATGAGCTTCAACTCACCATTGTTTCTTGAGCTCTGCGTTAGACAGGATCTCGGTGACCAGGCGCGCGCCGTACAACGGCGGGTTTGAGTACATGGTGCGGATCATGATCTTGACCTGCGACATGACTTTGGCTGCGGACTCGGGGTCGCCGCACAGCATGGTTAGCGCTCCAGCGCGCTCGCCGTACAAGCCTGAAAACAGTAAGGCATCATTATCAGGTCTTTTTTAGGGTTCCGTACCCAAAGGGTGCAAACGGGACCCTATTTCTGAGACTCCCATGTCTGTCCGTCTGTCACAGGGCTCTATCTCTTGAACCGTAATAGCTAGACACTTGAAATTTATTATACATTACTGTGGCCGCTATAACAACAAATACTGAAAATAAAAAAAAGTTAAAAATTAAAGGGGGTCGCCATACAAAAAACGTGTTTTTTCAGCGTTTTTAACTAGATCTTTATAATGGCATTAACTAGATACTTGAAATTTTCTCAGATTATGTATTACTATGGCCGCTGTAACAACAAATACTAAAAAAAAAAAGTTAATAAAATTAAAGGGGGTCATCATACAAAAAACGTGTTTTTTAGCGTTTTAAAACATTTATGGAGGTACGGAACCCTTCATGTACGAGTCCGACTCGCACTTGCCCGTTTATTAGTCTCCACTGCAGGAGCACGACCCTCTCTGTACAACCAGAGCCAATATAAGCCAGAGCAGTCAGAGGATTTAGCCTACACTCTCCACGCTAGCCTTGGAGAGGTCTCATTGATGTTAATAAGCTTTGCTTAGCTTGTGTTTCCTAAGTCACCTTCTACGACATTCACGGGAAGGCTTTGAGTGGTCCTATTCTACTCTGCCGGGAACCACACGGCTAAAGTTTTGGCAAGGAAGGTTGGAGGCTGACACAATAGGCGGAATGCTCGAGCAGTTTTCAAGTGGTAATTAAATATCAACCTTATTCCATTCAGACAAAGGTGAAAATAGTATGCAACATTAAAATCTTATCCATTTATGTTGCATACTATATTCAGCTATATCTAAATGGTATAAAGGTGATATTTAATTATTTTTCAGAGCGATATGCATTATCGCCTTGTTAGTTCTCAATCAATCGTATCATTTATATAGCATCTACTAGACAGAATTTCCGAGACTATAGCGATAAGCCGGTTTGCCCCCGAATAAGTTATCATTATCAACTTCGTAAAATGACATAATATGGACCGCTTTATATAAAGAGCTCTATGTTAGTTAACGTCGGTTTTTCGTTCACCATCTAATCCCTGCCCAGCCCAACCCTTTTTCAAGAATATATATTTAAAAGATATAATTGTATCACAAAAGCACCAAAAACGTTAGGTTATTCTAAAAACGGTCAAGTGTGTGTCGGACTCGTACATGAAGGGTTCCGTACCTTCGTACTATGCTTTGTTTGAAACGCTGACAAAATACACGTTTCTTGTATGACGACCCCCTTTAATTTTTAACTTTATCTTATTTTCAGTATTTGTTGTTATAGAGGCCACAGTAGGTAATACATAATAATCGGTGAAAATTTAAAGTAGCTATTACGTTTCAAGAGATTGAGCCCTGTGACAGACGGACAGATAGCGCAAAGTCAGTAATAGGGTCCCGTTGGCACCCTTTGGGTACGGAACCCTGAAAATTAAATTACAATGAATTAGAATTTTAGTATTTTTTTTCTAGCCATTTAGGTCCCATAGTTGGACAAAGGCCTCTCCTTGTCACTTCGATCCCCAGCCATTTCCTTCCAATCCTTGTCAGTCAAAAGCAGACAGGTCGTCCCGCCATCTCATCTAAGGCCTTCCCCTTGCACTATTTAAAGTGTATACTTTAAAAATCTTGTGATGCACCATTTCTTGAATGCAATTTAAACTGCCTAAATATTTACGCGTTACGTATTCAACTTACAGATAACACAGTACGGAGCCCAATGTCAGCAAGGTTGGCGACCTTCGTCAGTAATATTTCTAGAATAACATACTTACTATATTCATACTTAACTACATAAGGTATTCATTCATCATTCATTCATTTCAGCCGCATAACGTCCACTGCTGGACATAGGTCTCTCCCAGGGATTTCCAAAATGACCGATCTACCACAATGGAAATGAAGTTTCGCTTTTGACGAGGGTAATTTTTAGGGTTCCGTCCAAAGGGTGCTAATGGGACCCTATTACTGAGACTCCGCTGTCTGTCCGTCTGTCACAGGGCTCTATCTCTTGAACCGTAATAGCTAGACACTTGAAATTTTTACCGATTATGTATTACTGTGGCCGCTTTATTAACAAATACTAAATATAAAAAATATAAAAAAATTAAATAGGGTCGTCATACAAAAAACGTGTTTTTTCAGCGTTTTTTGACACGTCATGAGAAGGCCTGAAAATCACATGACCAGAAAAGTGCTAAACATAGATACTGGTCCAAGAAAGCCAGGACGACCCCTACAAACTTGGATGTCCATCATCAACAATGATACAAAGAAAGCCCAAATAAATGCTACGACGACCCAAAACCGAACAGTTTGGCGAAGAATGACGAGGAGAGCCAACTCCAATTGAAATGGGACAAGGCGAGGCAAAGAGAGAGAGAGATGAGAGAGGTGGGCGAGAAGGTGTAAAAGGAATCAGAATAGTGATGGGTTGCTAGCAGCATCGCCTATTAACACGATTCGCATTTTTGCCCATTCTCGCGATCGGCTTTTACGATCTGCGCGGGAGGAGAAGCAGTTGGTACATTCTAAGTTTTTTATTTTCTCCCAGACCAGCATGAAAGATTAAGATAATGCTGCCAAATAAATAGAAAGGAACAAATCACACTGATAGAGCTAGCCCCAAACTAAGTTTAAACTTGTGTTATGGCCCGTCCCCGCACCTCTCCCCCGTTTTTTTGCCGCCGCGTGCGCCGTGCAGTGTGTGTTCGCCCGCTCTCGCCCTAAGACAAAGCGAAAGCGGGGGAGGTGCGGGGACGGGGAACGGGGACGCATATTGCGCGTACCTTAGGATATTCCGTTCTGTATACTCTTACTGTCTTCTGTGGTTATGGGATAATAACGATAATACCTCATATTTTAAAATGACTACTTCAAGACCCAGGACAATTTGTAAAAGGCTATTTCCAACTGTCCCTGGCTATGCATCGAACCCAGAACCTCCAGAGTAGCGGACTGGCGTGTTACCAGTACGCCACGGAGGCCGTCTATAAGTGCTGATAAGGCGTTATCTCCTCACGAACGCAATAATGTTAGTTATTATGTTGATGATAGTTATTAATGTTTTATTCCATCTAAAAGTGGTAAAGAGTACAATATTTTATGTAATAAGTAACATCATCATATCAGCCACAGGAAGTCCACTGCTGGACTGCTCACCCGTGTGGTTCCGGGTTAGAATAGGACCACTCCATCTCTTCCTGTGGATGTCGTAGGAGGCGACTAAAGGACTAAGCACATACATCTCGTGCTACAATTGCATTCCCAAGGAGGAGGGTTAACGTCGGGCGGCGGCCGGTTGTAAAACTTTTCGCACAAATACATTCCCAATGAGGGTTGACGTCAGGCAGGCGGCCGGTCGTAAAACTATAGCCATTCCAACTGTTCCGGCTATTTCTTCTCCATTTTGCAAGGTCTTTAGCATCCTTGGGTGACCATTGACATGCATGTTATAGTTGCCTAAATAACTGGTCATGGGGCGGCAATCTTACTTGAACCCCCCCCCCCCCGCCAGAATAACTAGGGCGCCTTATTTAAATTTTGCCCCTCCTAAAAAAACTCTAGATCCGGCACTGATAGGTAACACGACTCACCCATGTTCTTGGCGAAGCTCTGCGCGAGCATGACCTGGTGGCCGTCCTTGACGAACATGCGCACGGCCGCGGCGTCGTTGTCCACGTCGCCGGTCGCGAACCCCTGGTACGCCATGTCAAAGAACGGGAACAGCTTCTTCTCTTTCACGGCCTGAGGAAGGGTGCATGCATATACTTATCAAACTATTCGATACACTATCACGTAGTGTTCCCGAGGACTTCAGAGGCTTTTAGCCCTAAATTTAAGCCTGACGGTCCTTCTTAGGGCTATGTCATCCACAGGAAGAGATGGAGTGGTCCTATTCTAAGTCCGGAAACCACACGATACGCTTTTTCAATTCTATTACTAAGGGATAAGTTTCAAATTGGAATGCACTTACGGCAGACAGCTGCGCCCAGTCGGCGGGCCTCGGGTCCACACCGGTGGGGTTGTGCGCGCACGCATGCAGCAGGATGATGGAGCCCTCTGGGATTTTCTGTAAACAAACACAAATATTTTTATAACCATATTATGATCGTTAACTTGCATTGTACAGTTTAGCTAATAAGTCTTGAAACTTAACGGTGAAACGTATGCGTCATAGGTACAGTCTATTCGCCCAAACGATTTGCACACTTTGTCGGCGTCCCGACAAAATCGGCGCCGGTCCCATCAAAGACGCTGCTCGTGTTTTATTAATTTAAATAAACGAATGATCCAAAAATATATTTATTATTTTCATATAGTTTCCAAAATAGCTTGTATTGTTGTATAACTATTTAAACGAAAAAACTGTACGATAGCATTATTTATTTTTCTATGGCAGGTCATTACCTGCCATTGGCCATTGCCAACACTACGACTTTTTGTCTTCACACAACCAACGTTTAAATAAGGTTGCAATCATCACCCTTTTTATAAACAGTAGCGTCCCCATTTTTTCTTAGGCGGATTGTAAGGTATTTTGATAGTTGATAGATTTAATTAACCAGTAATATGCAGTATCCATTATATACATAACTACGGCTGGTAGACGAGAGAATGTAGAAGGAGAGAAGAGATAGTAGAAGTTTGAACAACGTTTCTGTAAAGTGCCCAATGTACCCAAGAGAATCCATAAGAAAATTTGCGTAAATTAACCATACTTCAATGGAACACCATTGTTGCATTATAAAAACATTACGAAAATATTTGACCCCAAGCGTGATCTTGAACTGTTTGTCTTGCCCCCATAATGTTGTTTACAAAACATGATAACACAGCGTCACATATAAAATACATAACATTACATTGACGTCATATCATTTGACAGTTTAAAGTTATCTATCAAACTCGATCATGCATCTAACTCGTGAATTTAATTATGTTATCGGGTACCCAGTGAACAGACATGGTTGGTATTATCTTATTGACAACTTTTGCTGAACGTATTTTACCTATATTTCAAACAAATAGCAAGATTTTCTAGAGACATACTATTTACGTACGATAATATACCTCGTATAAGACAGAGAGATAAATACTTTTCAGTGACGTCAGTGACGTTACACTCGTTACAGGCAAGTATCGTCATAGAACATTATAATGAAGTTTCATTTCGGAAGGGAAGGACATACTAGTAGTACATTATCAAATTGCTTCTTTTTTTTAATTTTGTTTTTCATATTTTTTCATTGAAAAGTTCTAACTGGCAAACATGAAATTAAAAATATACTCAGTACAGGTAGATATAAAAAAAACATTAAAGATTTTTTTATATCTACAACACATTCAGAAAATGTATTAAGTTAATAGCCAATACGCATACCTACACAATGTTATCGGACGTTACAGCCTTGATGAATAATAAACTATTGCCATAGAATCAAGATAATGAATGCCTGGAAGTGCTTTTCTAACTAAACATCACCAGAAAGTCATCACGTTTTCCTATTAACTCGAAATTTATATCGCACTTAGAGAAAAAAAAATGTTCTTAGCAATAATCAAATAGCACATATATAAGATAAAGCACTACCTACAATGATAAGGCACATTTCTAATTTATTAAATTTTATTATAAGACATTTCTAATTTATTAAATTTTATTATAAGTTTGATGTAAGTATACATATTATTCCGACTTGTGAGTAGAGAAGGTTTAAAGGGCGTGCGTAACACGGATGTATGCGACAGATCTAGCCAATTCCATTCACAAATCATGTGTCAGATAAAGAGATGGACTGAAAGATAAATATCAAGTGCATCACCCATCTCTATTGCACACATAGTTTAGAGTCTAAACTACTCATCGAGCGGTCCACTATACAAAAAAATCGGTGTGTTTTATATGATGGACCAACCTCTGATAAATTAACTTCCTATATGTAAAATCAGGTTGTCACCTTTTCTTTCGCATTTTGAAATACGTTGAGTTATCTTTTTACGTCTTAGTGGCGGTAGGTATTTATTGTGGCACGCTAAAACTAACTATTGTGGCTCCGAACTTGTACTTTAAGTTTCCCCAGGTGGAAAAATAAATAAAAACTTACGCAGATATCTTCAATAGCTCCCTTTACGTCAAAGCCATGGGTCTTGGGGTCGTAGTAGCGGTACTTCTTGTGGGTCAGGCCGAGGGTGTTGCAGATCTGCGGGTGGTTGCCCCAGGTGGGCGTGGGCATCCAGATCTCCTTGGTCTTGGCATAGTGCTTCGTGATGAACTCGAGGCCGAGACGGAGGGCGCCGGTTCCTGATAAGGTCTGTAATAAAAAAATATGTTAAAAGTCGGACAGTGCACTCTATTAACGGCCTATATTAGTTCACTGTTGGACTAAATGCTCCTCTTAAGGTGAAGTTAGAAGCAAATGACCTTGAAGAGGCGCCCTCATTTAAAATAAATTGTTAACTCGTAAATGTGCTGAAAATTTTATATTTCTAAATGTTAGGCACTAGATAGAGCCCTTTAAATTATTTTATGAACCACCGTTGGAAGTATTTACATTAGTCCGTCTAGCTTTAAAATTTGCCTTCACCAAAAGTGGCCACTTTAGGCGGAGGCACAGAATACAGTAAGAGTAAACAGAAAGGAATCTCCTAAGGTACGCGCAATATGCGTCCCCGTTCCCCGCACCCGCACCTCTCCCACTGTTCTTGACGGCCAACGTGAGTCATCGAGGCGAAAACGGGGGAGAGGTGCGGGGACGGGAAACGGTGACGCCTGGGTGATGCATATTGCGCGTACCTTAGGAGATTCCGGCCTGTGGCGGAGGTAAGTTTTAAAGCTAGACGGATCACCAATAAATAGTTTCAATGGCAGTTCATAAAATAATTTAAAGGGCTATCTAGTGCCTAACATTGGGAAATATGGAAATTTTCACCATATTTACGAGTTAACAATTTATTTCAAATGAGGGCGCCACTTCTGTTCGGTATTCACCATTTGCCTATAATCACCACGCAGGCGGTTTGTTGATAAGTTTTTGAGGTCTGTTATGAAAGGGATATTTATAGTTACGATAGGCTGGGCATATTTTTTTTCATAATCAGGATTTTCATAAATCTGATAAGCAAAAGTTTATATTATAGATAAGAAGTTTGCATGAAAAACTCTATTTCACTCTGATCCATTGATTAAATCCATCAACGGATTAGTTTCAGCTTTTGATTACACTCAAATCCATGATGAGATTTAATTCCGCAATTGAGTACACTCTAAACCCATGATGGGATTTGATTCCGCTATTGAGTACACTCTAATCCATGATGGGATTTGATTCCGCTGTTGAGTACACTCCAATCCATGATGAGATTTGATTCCGCTGTTAAGTACACGCTAATCCACGATGGGATTTGATTCCGCTGTTGAGTACACTCAAATCCATGATGAGATTTGATTCTGCTGTTAAGTACACTGTAATCCACGATGGGATTTGATTCCGCTGTTGAGTACACTTTAATCCATGACGGGATGGCATTATGTAGTGGAAACGTTACGTTTGCAACCTCCATATTTCCGCCATTTTGGAAAATTTTGATAAATAGGTTAGACAAAAAAATCTACATATTATTATCGAACCTGTCCATAAAATTTCACGAGAATGCGGTTGAGAAATGCGAGAATGGCGAGAACCATAGACGAGAACAACCGAAAAACTATAATTCGGACACACGAAAGATTTTTTCCGAAGCTGAAACGGAGACCTTCGTCCGCTCCGCTCAATTAGTCGCATACCTAATAATTATTAAAATACTTAATGCATCAACTCATCAGACCTTCCATATCGGTTGTCATGTCAACATAGTGCATGCATTTCTACCGCGACTCGCGAGCTAGTTGTCGTGTCGTCAATCAACAAAGTCAAGGTCAAAGTAAAAATACACGCAACGAAAAACCGGGTGACATAATAGAGAAGCTCGCGAACTGTGTTATATTTACTTATCTATTTTAATTGTATTGAAACTTGTATTCGGCGGTTCGTGTCGGTATGTTAATAAATAATGATTATGTAACTGCATCGAGTAGGTGTACATTCGTTACCGTATCGTATGTAAAATATAATGTACATATATGATAAGAATAAGTGTAAATCTTTATGTGATATGTATAAAGCCCATCAGGCTGGTTATCACCTTTATTGAACTGGGTTTGTATGTGCAGTGATCGTTTCGAAACGCTAATAGTTTTAGCTTTTGCACCAAAAATAATATAAAATTAAATAAGTGACTGACAAAAAATTCAAAATTTAAATGTGTCTGCAATGCTGGCAGTTAAGTTGTTTAATAAAAAAATTACTACGATTTTGAGTCAGGACAGCATGTAATATTTTATTGACTTTATTTTTTTGTTTTGTTTAACTAATGTGATCATCATCACCAATCCAGCCAGTCACAAAAGCCCACTACACTACTAGAGCTGACGTCTGACATAACGTCAGCTCTCATGCAGCAGTGGGCTAGATAGACCTAGGTCTCTGAAAAGGATTTCATGTCACAAGAAGTACTATGCTACTTTAAACAGAAATTTCCTGGTTTAAATGTTTCCATTAGGTCAGATAGCCAACTTAACATTTTATATTTGAGTGCATCAAGTGCAAATAAAAGCCATAGATTATTGTAAGCTTTTTCATTGCTTAATAGAAGCAAGAAATTCAAGCATTTCTGATTAAGAATTGCATCTGATGGAGAAAATATTTTTTATGGCATCAAGAATTCATATACACTTAGAAATAATGATGTATCATACCTGTACAGTGCAGTTTGTCTTGTCCTTGAGGTCTTGTGCGTTGTCTCCGAATGCCAGCTGGGCTACGAGGTTGGTGTAGGCTGCTTCACCTCCAATAGGAGCATACTCGTGGTTCAAGCCCTTCTGCTGGACGAGACTCTCAGCCTAGGAAATATATGAATTCTTTATTGAATCTCGAAAGTTGGTTGGTGATCTAACCAATAGGGTAGTACCTGGGTCAAAATTGATTATTTTGTATAAAGAGAAAAAAACGTCACAAAATAATGTCACTTGTCATTGATATGATAATATCCATTTTGAATATTAAGAGCGCTATTTTACTCCAAAAAACTATGACGTCACGTTTTGGTATTTCATACATATCCCATAGAAAATAGTGTTCCCGAGGACTATAGGCTTTTAGCCTTTTTTTGAAGGCTAATCTCTTAATTATGGGACTTGATAGGGAATGTTGTTTTGGCGATACTTAAGTAGAATATTAATTTTATTTTCTTTTTTTAAAATAAATGCTTTATTCATAAATTATGATGGCTTACTTAGGCTGAGTCTCAAGGCTTTTTAAAATGACTTCTTATAACCCTAAAAAAGGACCGACAGGCTTAAATATCTTGCTAAAAGCCTATAGTACTCGGGAACACTAATAGAAAATTTTTGTTTGGACTTGGTTTTGACGTTAAGAAAGAAGTATCCAATTTGATTTTTTGGAAACTAGCGGATTAGAAACAGAGAGACAGACACTTTATTAACACACTCAAATATTAAACACATACACACAGAAAGAAGACTATCAACAATGTAGGTAATCGCAAGACTAAAATTAATGGATATAACATAGCTGTAAGAATCTATAATAGTATAGTTTTATCATTTCGACCTTCGATCATATATTCTTTAGACGCACAGATGCCGCCTAAAAAATGGCACCGGAAAAACAAGGCATAAAACAGTATTATGCCTTGATTCGCTCGGTGGCCGCGCGCGTGACGTTACTAAGGTTTAAATTAGATTAAACTGTTTTCGCAATACTTGAAATAGTATACATCTACCTATGTACTTATTGACACGGGGACAATATTTTGTTTGATTTTGCAAGGAACTGTGCATCTATAGAATATATGATCGAAGATTTCGACTGTGATAAGCAAATTGGTACATATTAGCCATTGTACATATTTAATGTATTTTTTATTCTAATTGTATATTTTTTTATTCTTGGTGTACAATAAAGTATTACTTACTTACTTTCTAGTTTTCATTGAACTATGGACTTATCTGTGACCGAATCAGTCAATTGAATAAAAAGTTACATGATTGTAAGCATGTAAGTACTCAATCAATATTTAAAACTGAATAGTATCAGAATATCGTTCAGACATAGCCCAGGTAATTAGCTCATTGAAATGGCAGTGGGCGGGGCACATAACCCGAAGAACCGATGACCAATGGAGCAGAAAGGTTCTCGAATGGCGGCCACGTACCGGCAAGCACAGCATAGGACACACCTGCTAGGTGGTTGGACGACCTGAGCAAGGCTGCGGGAAAACGCTGGATGCAGGCAGCTTCCGATCAGTTGTTTTAGAGATCCTGGGAAGGCCTATGCCCAATGTCCAGACAAACCTTTTTAACTGAAGGGAGAATAAATGGTTTGCCATCGTCATCTCTGTAAGCTCCTACACCCAGGTTGACTTTCTTCTGGTCTGTGTCACGTTTGTATGCTTCTGTGATGCCAAGGATCACGTCAGGAGGGCCCATCTCCACATTGCTCCACCAATGGCTGTGTAAAATAAATAATATAAAACCTGGGCGACCAAGCTTCTTTTTTATTGTATAAACCTATTCTAAATACTTAAATAATAATTATTATAAGTACATATCTATAATAACAATTCAAGATATAAAATACATTTGTATAGCAAAACTAAATATTTACCTAACTACTACTAAATATATTGGATTTTACATACTATTAGGTCCTTACATATGAAATTGCCGTTCAGTATCAAAAAAGTGAAACAATTTTTTTTTAATGAAATTATTATTTAATCAATCGAAGTATGCGCCGTTGTTATCGATACACTTCCGCCATTTTATAGGCAGATCATTGATACCTTTGGAAAAAAAATCCTGGGAGCGAGAGTCTATGAACTGTTTGAAGGCGGTTTTGACTGCCTCATCAGATTTGAAATTTTTTCCTTGTAAAAATTTATCCAAATTTTGAAAAAAGTGGTAATCGGTTGGGGCAAGATCTGGAGAGTATGGTGGGTGACGCAGAGGTTCCAGTCGCAGCTCCTCTAACTTGGCGATCGTTTGATGTGCAGTGTGTGGTCTAGCGTTATCCTGAAGGAGCAGTGGGCTAGAGCAATTCATCAGTCTCGGTTGTTTAATGGCGAGCTTTTCCATCATTTTTTGCAATTGTTGGCAATACAAGTCTGCAGTAATCGTCTGGCCTGATCTCAAGAAGCTGTAGTGGATAACACCAGCACTGGTCCACCAAACACTAACCAGAATCTTCTTTTTGGTCAGTTTTCGCTTAGGGCAAGGTTTTGCCGGTTCTCCAGGGTCAAGCCATTGTGATGATCGCTTCCGATTGTTGTACAGGATCCATTTCTCATCACAAGTCACGATAAGGTTCAAAATAACCTCATTATTGTGGCGATTAAGCAAAGAAACGCAGCAAGCAACGCGTGTTTGTTGGTTTGCTTCAGTCAATTCGTGCAGTACCCACTTTTCGAGTTTTTTAATTTTTCCGATTTGGCGCAAGTGGATAAGTATCGTTTTGTCACTTACGCCGAAGGCTGCTGCTAATTCAGAAGTGGTTTGAGATGGATCCGCTTCCACTATCGCCTTCAATTCTTCGTTATTCACTTGAGTATCAGGTCGTCCACGAGGCTCATTGTGTAAATCGAAATTTCCAGAACGGAAACGTTGAAACCAAAAACGCACTGTTCGTTCGTTAGCGGTGCCTGGTTCATACACGTCGTTAATTCTTCGAGTCGTTTCTGCAGCACTGGTGCCACGGTGGAACTCGTATTCGTAAATACCGCGAATATTCAATTTGTCCATAGTTGTTGTTATAGCAATGTTGAAAATCAAACAAATGATGTTAAAACAAATGAAATACGAATTTTAAAACAATATTTTTCTGGCTATTTGAATTTGGAATTCCTAATAAAACGCAAGATATTTGGTTTTAAAGTTGCCAGAATTGAAAATCGGCAATTTCATATGTAAGGACCTAATATATCTATGTATATATCTAACTATATCAGATACTCATTGACTATTGACTAATGTAGCATAGTATGAAACAACACTAACACTAGTGAATAGATTTAGCAACAAGCAAACCAATTGCAATTTTTAGGGATCAGTACAAAAAATGAAAAAACGGAACCCTTATAGGATCACTTGTGCATCTGTCTGTCTGTCCGTCCGTCTGTCACAGCCAATTTGCTCTGAATCTACTGGACCGAATCAGGTGAAAGTTGTAATCCTATTTAAAAAAAAAGTTTTGCAAACCTTACTGTGTCATATATCAAACAAAAGGGCTCGTTATGAAGATCTCAAATATATTTTTGTTATTATTGTAAAATAAATAGTTTTGATTTTATTCATGAAAGAAGACGATAATTGACCATTCCCCCCCCCGCCCCTGATCTCGGAAGCCTAAAATTTTGAAAAAAATACAAAATATAGTTCATGGCTTGTAGATTACAGGAAAACCTGTAAGAATTCAATTAATTGTACGGAACCCTCTCCACGCCATTTTAACTCGCACTTGACGGTTTATTAACAAGTTAAATACACAAATTATTAAAAATTCTGACTTGAGCACAATCTCAATTGAATTTGTATTTAAAGTACCAAAATCTATAAATAACAAATATTTACTGTCAAATTACAACATTTTTTATCATGTATATCCGACCAAAAGCTATGGATATTTACTATGCCTCGTGCTGGGAGCACGACAACTGATATAAAGTCTCACGGTGAAAGGGTTAACAAACGAGTATAAAATTTAAATGGCTAACTCAAGTCTACAAATAATGTCAACTTAATCTCACCACAGCACACCATCAGCATATAAGCAGAGCGATCGAACCCTACAAAATACTGAGAGAATATAATGATGTCATCTCATCTATTTATTTGTCTACACATACTACTGATTTTTCCTTCTGTGTAACATAAAAAATTCCAATAAATATTCTTCTAATTCTTCTAGTGTTGTAAATTAACGATGCACAACTCCATAAGCTGTGTAGTGTAATGATAGTAGAATTTTTTAATTTTTGGTTCCGGTCCCAGTGACAGTAATCCAAGCTGGTATACATTTAGGAAATATGCACATTCTGAGCAAGTTACAATTTCTTCAACTTATACCTTTCCGACACTCTGACCTCCTATTTCACGTGATGAAGTAAAACCTCAAACAGAAATATTATCATGATATTCATGATGGAGTAGGACCACATTGTCAGAATTTGTGATTCACCTAACGTCGGTAAATAATATTATAATGACTATAAATTAGATATTACGTAAATGATATAATCATGCCGGTACGCCTTACCTGTTTGCCCTGAGCGCAGTTGAACTTAGGATAATCTCCACATTATTATTTTTGTTAAGCACTTGAACCGCCAATTTCTTTAAAGCTTGAGCCATTTTGTATGGTTAACCTTCGCAGCCGGAATCAGACAACAAGAAATAAAAATCTTGGCACACTGTTCGCAACCGCAAAGCAGCTGTCTCGATTATACTTTTTTTTTGCCGACAGGTCAGATGGGGTAGCCATAACTTGTCAAGAATATTCCCCAGTAGACTACAAAGTCTGAATCAGCCCTTCCTTCCTTACATCATACAGCGACAAGTGAAGTGAAGTGACAACGGCGAAAAGGATTAGTTAATCCTAGTTTGTCGCGTTTCGCTGATTTTGCGTAATTTATCCTAGATAAAATTGAGTAACAAAATCTTTACCCCATGATTTTTCTCCATGTCTATAGATAGACATAAATAAATATATAGATATAAATTAAAAGAAATATTTATCCAACATAATTATCTATCTGTTACTTTTTTCAAATTTTTTACAAACAATTCAGATTAAGGCTGGGCCTGATGTGGATAATCTAAGTTTTGCTCTAGCTTCCACGCACACAAATTTACTCTAGCCGAAGCGAGACAGCGAGACCATGCGGGGTGAAAAGGTCAATGAGGATAGTTTTGGTTTTTTTCGTTTTGCAAAGAATATTTAAGAGTTATTTAAAAAAATAAGACATATGATCCCTGCCTTATGTTTAATACAATTATAATCCAAAGTTACAAGGCCTTATTTATTGTATTTCTTGAATACTTTTCGTTTTAGTATAATTCTGAGGTGATTTAGAGGCAACCTCGCAATTTTTAGGGTTCCGTACCTCAAAAGGAAAAAACGGAACCCTTATAGGATCACTTTGTTGTCCGTCTGTCCGTCCGTCCGTCCGTCTGTCAAGACCCTTCTTCTCAGGAACGCGTGGAGGTATGAAGCTGAAATTTATATCAATTACTCAGGTCTACTGTCCCTTGAAGCTGTGAAAAAATCAAACTTCTAAGCCAACGCAATCAAAAGATACAGCCGTTTATGCCGCAAATTTTCGACACTTGCAAGGGAATCAAAACCTACAGGGTACTTCCCGTGAACTCAGAATCTTGAAATTTGGTACGAAGCAACGTCTTATAGCATAGATAAAGGAAAAATTACGAAAACCATAAATTTTTAGTTAAATCACATAATATATTTTTTTTTAATAATTTTAAACTTACTACCCATTTCCTCATAAACGCGTAGAGGTATTAAATTGAAATTCATACCAAATACTAAACCTTGCAGGTTTGTACGGAACCCTCGGTGCGCGAGTCCGACTCGCACTTGGCCGGTTTTTTTTTTCTATTGAGAAAGTTTTAAGCAATCGTGTTTTCGAAACATATTATGTAAAGAGTTAGTCCTGAACTTTGCTGTGTTTTTATCAAAGTGAGTATTTCGTTAATATTAATAATATTTAAGATCGCTCTAAGAACTTTGAGGTAGTACTGGCTCCTAAATGTATATTTAAGAGCCCGTACTACCCTAAAGTTCCTAAACTAAGAAAAAAAGCAAGGAGAGTGTATACTCTCTTTGCCTTTTTTTCTTTTGCCTTGCCTTTTTTTCTTTTACTCATTGTTTTTTACAAATCACTACTAATACTACTAAACCAGAAGAACAATTGTTTGTATTGTATTACAATGTAATGCACACTTAAATAAAATGCGTCAATAAACACTGCTCTCCGCAGTTCATCATCGTGTGTACATCAATTATTGTGGCATTCCGCTGTTGAAGTAAATGACTTAAACGGTGAAATCCCGCAGCCAACAATAACTGATGTAGGGTGTTGCCAACTTTTGAACGCACGCTTTACGCTGAAAAAAAGAAAATGCTTTTTTAGACTTTTGTCATTTCTGAAATAAAAAAAAGTAGGGATTTTTTTTAATTTTTGCTTACGCACGTTGGGAATGTGTGCAATTGATACGGCAGATACGGCGGTAGGTAGCTACCTGAATAGCTATTGGTCAATGAAGGACTTATTAAAGGTGACCTTCCAACTTGCCTTAAAAGACGACTCTTCGACATTTGTATCTTGCCTTTTTTTTTTTTTTTGACGCGGAGAAAATCCCTTCGGATACCTTACCGGTTACGGGACACCGGTAAGGTTATGTGGTGTTACCACTAAAAACTCCGCGGTGTCACCTCTCAGCTGCTATCGGCCGGGGCCGTGTGCTTCTCATGCTCCACAGCCCCGGCGCGGCCGGCCGCTATCTCAGCGGCCCCGGCTCGCCAACGGCCTCACGGCACCCTCTGCTGAATCAGAGGGGCCGGAGAAACCGTCGCGTTGGCCTCTCGGCCCGACAAGAACAGGCGCGCTGACACGCACACGCGCCTGCCTTCCACTCCGGAGGGCTGTCCGTTGGACGATGGAATCCCGTTTCCACCGTCCAACCAGCCCTCATAATTTGGGGCCTGCAGAAGCAGGCCCTGCCCCAGTCCATCTGACGGTGACCGGGGCCCACCAAGCCGGCCGCAGGGGATAGGGAGAGCGGCAACGTAACACCGACACTCCTCTTCCCCTGCGGCCCCACCGCTATATGTTATGATAAATACATATTATATAGATAAATACCCAAGACCCAGGACTATTTGAAAAAGCGGCCAAGTGCGAGTCAGACTCGCCCATGAAGGGTTCCGTAGCAGCAAGTAACATTTTACGAATTTTGACGTATTAAAAAAAACTACTTACTAAATCTCGTTCAAACCAATTTTCGATGGAAGTTTGCATAGTAATGTACATCATATATTTTTTTAGTTATATCATTCTTTTATTTTAGAAGTTACAGGGGGAAGGGGACCAAAATTTTTCCGCTTTGGAAGTGTCTCGCGCAACTTATTTGAAAAAAAATGATATTAGAAACTTCAATATCATTTTTGAAGACCTATCCATAGACCCCTTTCGTTCGGGTTTGATAAAAAAATTGAGTTTCAGTTCTAAGTATGGGGAACCCCAAAATTTATTGTTTTTTTTTCTATTTTTGTGTGAAAATCTTAATGCGGTTCACAGAATACATCCACTTACCAAGTTTCAACAGATTAGTTCTTATAGTTTCGGAAAAAGTGGCTGTGACATACGGACGGACAGACAGACATGACGAATCCATAATGGTTCCATTTTTGCCATTTGGCTACGGAACCCTAAAAAGGCTATTTTCCAACTTGCCCTGGCTGGGGATCGAACCCCGAACCTCCGGATTAGCGGTCTAGCGTGTTAACCAATACGCCACGGAGTTCAAGGTCAATAAACCAAGCGGTTAAAAATGCATTTTTCGTCATTAACAGTTACTTAACCTTATCGAGGGTATAGAGCTGGCCCGACGGGCCATAGTGGGTTGGGTCGTCGGGGCCCATCAACTCGTAGTCATGGACTACAGAGTCCGGGACCTTCGTGGAGTTCCAGGAGTGCTATTTTTCATACAGGGACTCACATTACGAATGATTTGCACGAGTGTTTCCAAATGGGCGCATTTTTGAATTGATCGTATGCGAAGGATTTGCAACGAGTGGTTTGAACCACTCGTAATTTTGACATTTGTGGCGTACAAATGTCAAAGAAACGTTCCATGGAGTATCAGTCCCGCTTCACGCTGCTTTTTAAAAAGTTTAGAAAACCATTGTCAATTTTATGATATTTTCTGCGTAACAAAAAATTACTTATCGCTCACACGATGGTTTTAAAAATACAATGCAATGCGTCGGAACGCGAGTTGTGAGTTGGAAAACTACATTTGTGTTTCGCTGAGTCCCTAAATGAAAAATAGCACTCCAGATCGACAGATGTTTGGCATTAAAGTGTACCAACGAGGCAAGCACTGTTCAGCGTGCGACAGAGAGGTGTATAGTGTAGGAGCGAGATAGCGTCATCACTTCTCGGAAATAAATCAATTGTTTTGTTATTGGTTGAAATTTATATCTAATTGTTATATATATTGGCTAATGATGATTTCTATTGTTTGACTGCCTCCGTGGTCCAGTGGTCAAGGCGTTTGCCTTGTGATCCGGAGGTCATGGGTTCAAATCCCACTGGGAAGCATACTTTGTGAAAAGTTGTTTCCCGTCTGTTTAGGATATTGCAGGCTTGAATCACCTGATTATCCGAAAAGAAAGATTATTCCGTGCTTCGGAAGGCACGTAAAGCCGTTGGTCCCGAACGCCATCTAGCGTTTGTACTTATCCTAGGATTAGTTCTGGTCTACCCTTTGGGTTGCGGAGGTAAGAAGGCAGTCGCTCTGTGTAAAAACCAGTAACCTCGTCAAATCGCCTAGGTTAGGTAGCGGACCCCGGGCTCTGAAGCCTAACCGCTGACGATGCAACCGGGAATACGCTCGGATGATGATGATGATTTCTATTGTAAATAAACTTTGAACTTTTGTCAATAAATCATTCCATACTTCAACTTTGATCCGAAGTTTTACTTCACCAAACCTCTCTCCAAAGTTCAAAAATTCGTTTTTTTAGTATAGTCTGTGGTTCGAATCGGTTTATTAGTTTATTACGCATACATATTTCTATTATGTACACGTTTATATTTTGTTTGACGAGCTTTGCAGTGAGAGTTGCCCGCGTGTTCATTAGCAGACGACAGTTATTTCCCCAACATTATTGTAAATTTCAGTAATAGAGCAACATTTTAAATGACAAGTAAGTGTCTAAGACTGATCTCCGCCGCCGGTGACAAGAGGGCTGGCTGTTTTTTCGCACAACGTATTAGTATTGCGATTCAACGCGGAAATGCGGCCAGCGTTCTTGGCACTATGCCACATGGACACGATTTTTTAGATTAAATTTGTAGTAAGTAGGTATTTAATTTCGTATATCTGTAAATATGTAAATTATTTTATCTTTCTTCTTTTTTTAAATAAACTATTTCTTACAAAAGTAAGTGTCTGTGAAGAAAACAAAATAGAAATGTCATTGTGACGTTTCTCTATTATTTTCTTGTCATAAAGGACATGGCTGTCTGTTAACAACTGGCAGTTTTCAGCCTTCAAAATTAAATACCTACATGAACGCGACCAAGAATTTTAAATGTTGTGTGAACGTTATGCACCGGAATGTCATGTAATTGTCAAAATTATTATGACGTTTTTCTTTTCATTGTAAGAAGTGTCGAATAAATAACTGTGTTTATTTGCATTGAAAATCTAAAATAATGGCTGCTGAAATAAAGCCTGCACCGAGAACTCCTAACGACAGATTTTGTACGACGAAAAAACCAGCACTCCTGAACAAATTGGAGGGCTGTACCGACGATGTGAATGCGGCGGTGGTGATACCTGGCGAGGATGGTGTAATTAGCGTTTGCGACGATAAGTGAGAGCTCTGACTCATTATACAGTGTTAATTCTACTTATCATCTATTCTGTGTATTAGCTGTTTCAAAATATTTTCATCATTTACCCTACTTATGCGACGGTGCAAATTTTAGTGTACCCTCTACCATCTGTCAAATTGTGTACCTACATGAATTGTTTCTCTATGCCTCTTAGTTTTAAATGATTCACTTAGTTTAATTAATGATACTTTTCTGCGGTGGACTACTTGCGACTGAAATGATGATATTTCAAATATGATTACAACAACATTTGCTAAAATGTAGATTTAATCATATTTGATTCTCATTAGAAAGATTACTTCTGTCCTTACTTTAATATAATTTGTTGACCCAATATAAGTCAATTTTAACCACGAACGTCGGATGAATCCGACAAACATTTTCGTGCCCATTCCGCGAGCATCAGATTTATCCAACCAAAAACTTATGGATATTCACAATTCCTCGCGCTGGGAGCACGACAACTGATATAAAGTCTCGCGGTGAAAGGGTTAAGCCAAGTGGTAGAAAGCCTATACATCTACATGTACAGATGAAATAGAATTATTAATTTGCATGCTGTTTACCCAGGACTATTATTTTACATTTTAAATGCAGTTACACAAGTAGCATCTTAATCTCATAAAATTTGTTTTTCATACTAGGACGGTCCGAGTATGGTTGAAGAGGGACTCTGGGCAGTATTGGCCCAGCATCTGCCAGTACATGCCATCAGGCTGTACATCCATGTTCTACACTCCTGAGACTCGGCAGCTCTTCATTGGACAGGAGAACGGCACCATTTCAGAGTTCACACTAGCTACAGATTGCAATAGGATAAATCCAGTATGTACCATCCTAAAGTAACATCTTTTCTCATACACATATTTTTTGAGCAAGTTCTGTCACACATATTCTGCAAATGGTAAAAATTTATTTTTTGTACAAACATTCAAAGAAAGAAATCAAATTTAAGGAAGGTGGATTTTTTACCGGTCCGCCGACCCATTTTGTGCGGACTGCGGGAACACAGCAACTTGCACTATTTTTTATTTTTTTAAAGATGAACTTCATTAAGAATAAATTTCGATCTCGACTTACTGATAAATATCTTCAGGATTGAATGTCAATAGCTTGCACCAATTTTACTCGAAACTTCAGACAGATAGTCCGTAGTAAAAAATGTAATTTTTCTCAATGATATGTAAAAAAATGCCTTTGTTGTTTCTGTAATTACATTTGTTTAATAAATATGTTGTGTGGACCGCGATGATAATTTAATTTCTTAAAACAGACCCTGAACGAAACTAATTGGTGACCCCTGTTCTAAGGTCTGAAATTTCATAAAAGAATCATGGTATTATGTAAATTTCTGTAATTATGCACTTAGCTACTTTTATTTTTATTTATTTTATTTATTAAAGACTTTTTTTTTCTCTTATTGTGACGTATTTCAAATAAATACGCTAATATAATTACAATCTAGCCTAAACTCAGACTAATGAGTAATTTAACATTGACCTAGTTTTATAAAGTACTTATTTTAGAAGAATATGTCCATTGGCACTTTTTTTACTGTCTCTATTAAGGGGAAGGCACTTTGTTCGTGTGTCTTTTGTTTTCATTATCACTATTTATCACTGTTATATATATGTGTCACTGCTACACTAATTCGAACGGTTTAGTTCTTTTAAGTCTTCACAGACTTCGCATTTATTAAAGATGAGCAGCTAAGAGCTGATATGTCAATTTCACACAGTGCTGAGAGTCCATAAAGTCTTTTCACAGTTCATAGATTTATCAATGGCACTTTATTTGTCCTTAACCACTTGTCGAGTCTATTTTTAAATGCATTCATTCAATGCATAGAATGTACCACCTGCTTCTCTTCCCGCACAGATCCTAAAAGCCAATAGAGGGAATATGGGGATATTCTGAATCATATCAATAGGTGATGCAGTTAGCAATGTGTCACATTTTTTTCAATCTTCATGCCCACCAATGCGCTAAATGTGGCCTTTGCATTTTAAGACCTAAGACTCTATTATTTGCCCTACTAGGGATAAAATGTGATGGTGTATAACAAACACCCAGTTTTTGTCTGTATGTAATTAACCCTTTCACCGCGAGACTTTATTGCCGCCTGCCTGACGTTACTATGGCACATCTATAACACAGATAAATAATATTCAGTGGTGCCATCATTTCATGTAGATTAAATTATTTTTTGTTTCACAGACTCGAGAGTACCTGGCTCACACAGCACGAGTCACCGCTGTGGTGTTCTCCCTAAGTTGCGAATGGGTACTGTCTGTTAGTCGAGACAAAATGTTTGCATACCACTGCAGCGAGACGGGCCGCAGAATCGGCGTCTACACGTTCGAAGCCTGGTGTACTGCTTTGCAGTATCCTTTCAAAGTTTATATAATGGTTTTTCTTCTTATTTTTGATTCCTATTTATTGGATTTTTATCTCTCTCGAATATGTCCATAGATGTCAGATCTTTCAAGCTGCTTAAAGTCATCTACATTGACCTTTCATGATCTTTTTGCTATGGTTATTTTCTAGTTGTACATATATGTTATTTTTTATGGAATTTTCTGTTTTGCCTAAAACATAGTAGGTGATGCTTGCATATCCATCCATACAATTTTATTGCAAAACCTTGTTATATTGTTATCAAATATGATTTCCTTAATATTAAATCAGGTTTGACTCCCAGTCAAAATACGCTTTTGTGGGAGATTACAGCGGGCAGATAACTATGCTAAAGTTAGATAATAATGGACCAACACTAGTCACCACATTGAAAGGCCACACTGGGTAAGTCTTTTTTTATTATTGATGATGTTTGTTTTTAATAACATGAGGAAAATTCAAGGATCCGTTATTATTATGAGATCTTTGAGGAAATCTCATATAACAGTGCGCGTTGCACCGAGTTGGGGCCTATCTTAGGCCCTAAGCACACGGTGTATTTTAAACGCGCAGACGACGCGCGTTTTCGACGCCGTAGATTCCGATTGTTGCGTTACAACAAGATACAAACGCGCGCGTTCAAAACTCGTTTGAAGCGCGTTTGAATCGATACAAAGGTATGTAATGTAAAATGGCGTCGGTTGATACTCAACCGACGACGCATTATACAAAACTTTTCGCACAAATACATTCCCAAAGAGGGTTGACGTCAGGCAGGCGGCCGGTCGTAAAACTATAGCCAAATCATTAAACTGTTCCGGCTATTTCTTCGACGTCATAAATCGATATTTCATACAAATCCCATAGAAAATGTTTGTTTTTGACGTTAAGAAGTAGGTATCTGATTTGACTTGTTGCAAAATAGCGTATTACATTTTGAGCTTTCGACACGAGAAGAAATGGTTATTGGGTATATTTTCTGCTACGTTGTACCCTATAAGACGCGCGTCATCGAACTGCATTCGTTAGTTCGTATACAAGTTCAAGTTTGCCTCAGCTAATTTTCGTCTGACATTGATTCACTATATGTTAGTTCACACCATCATGAAAATTCTCACGCCAGTTGTAAATGATGTAATGAATTACCTAATAAGGATATGTAATTGAGTCATTGTTTGTTTCGTTATACATAAATAAGGTTGAAAACCAATGTAGAAGCAAAATACTGAATAGTATGTAGGTTCCTATTATTGTGGTGTGGTTCCCGCCCGGCAGAGTAGAATAAGACAACTCCAAGTCTTCCCGTGGATGTCGTAGAAGGTGACTTAGGACACACAAGCTAAACAAACCTTATAAACATCAATGAGACCTCTCTAATGTGTCTGGCCAGCGTGGAGAGTGTAGGCCAAATCCTTTAGCTACTCTGGTCAACTATGGTTTTGGTAGTACAAAGAGGGTCGTGCAGTGGAGACTAAAAATGACCTGATGATAATGTAGGTACCTAAGGCAAACCTATATTTATATCTCGATATAAAAAACAGTTTTTTTTTTTATTAAATAATTTTACGGCTCTGGATACAAGTCCTTTAGAGCCTATCTTTAATTTTGTTCTTTATTCCTAATCCTAACCTAACCTTAACAAGGCAATCAAAGGGTGGTGTAGGCCTTTGACTGCTGCAAGGGAGCTTCTGGCGACAAATCTATACGAGTGCACTGGTTTACATAGACGATTGAGTGGCGGACGACGCCCGAAGACGCCCACACAGTCCGCAAAATAAATATCACTACAGCCGTACTATGACGGTCCACTTTAACTATTTCACACATTGTTCATGTCATGAGCATTTATAACACCAAACAACACCAATTTCATATTATAAAGCCTAATAAAATCAATTTGTAAAATAATTTAAAGCAAACCCCAACCGAACCCCTTGACTTCCCGCCAAAAAAACTGAGAGTTTTATTTTTGAAGTTGTAGAGATGGTATGATGATGATTCGATTTGTAAAGGTTAACAAATAGGTTAATTCAATAAAAATCGGAACTAATTTTAACATGTTGCCGTTGATAACACAGATTTAAAACCATTCGATGACGCTATTATTATTTCCCTATAATAGAAATCTTTGTCCTTTGTGTATGCGTGTGTGTGTATGAACGAGCTTGGTATTAACTTGGCACACCATAGCCCGGATCTAGACTTTTTTGAAGGCGGGGCAAAATGTTAATATGCCTCCGCCTCATGTCTAGCTATATCCGTATGGCAACGGAGGGTGCGGGGGTGCAAATAGGAATGTTTTCGTTCGCTACCCTAATTACTAAATATTGCTTTCTGTTTAGTGAAAGTACTTACCCCTCTGACTACAAGTAAAAGGGCTGCAGGCAGGACTTGATTTTGCCGGAAGGGGATGGGTGGAAGTATTCGATTTTGCCGCCCCGGATTGCCCGCTTCCCCTAGTTCCGGGGCTGGTCTCACTCAACGAAATATAAAATATCTTATTGTAAAATGACAAATGATAGGAAAATACTTTAACAAAATGACACTATTTCAGTTCCGTGAGGGTGCTAAACTGGGCTCCAATTCGTCAATTACTGTTTAGCGGGTCCTTCGACCAGACCATCATAGTGTGGGACATCGGCGGGCAGAAGGGCACGGCCTATGAGTTACAAGGACACAGGTAAACACGTTTCTTTGTTTACTTTTGCTGTTTGGTAATGGACCACTAAGTCTGAACTAGGTTCCCTTTTATAGTCCCTTTTAGAGATTTCGTGAAGGCACTTTGATTTCTTTAAAATGTTTAAAAAATTGGTTTTAGTGTCATCAAAAGATACACCATTATTTGTTATTAAAAATTAAATTAAATCCAGAGTGTAGTTCCATTACTACAAATAAATATTTTGTTCAATATGTTAGTAAGTTTATCGTCTCTTTCTGATACTCCATTGGCGTGTGCATAGGGCGACGTATCACACTTTTTAATTATTTAGAAAAAATTTTTGTGCATTGGGAATTATTTTTTACATATTGATGACCTCCATGGCGTATTGGTAATCCACGCTAGTCCGCCAATCTGAGGCTCTAGGTTCGAACCCCAGCCGGGTCAAGTTAGAAAAGTGCCTTTTCAAATTGTCCTGAGTCTTTGGTGTTAATTTATATATTTATTTATAATAATATATAGTATCGTTAGTTAGAATTCCAGAACACAAGTTTAAAAACTTACTTTGGGGCTAGCTCAATTTGTGTAATAAATGTTTCCATATATAATATTGTTTTATTTATTTTAATTGACATTACCATTGTGTGCAGCAACAAAGTGACCGGGCTGTGGTACGTGTCGGGCTGCGAGCGGGTGGTGTCGGCGGGCGAGGACGGCGCGCTCGGCGTGTGGGAGATGGGCGTGCGGCGGCGAGAGACCCCCGCCTGGAAGGAGGCCGACCTGTGCCAGCTCTGCCGCGCGCCCTTCATATGGAACGTGCGGGCCATGATGGAGATGAAGCAGCTAGGTGAGTGCCTACAGCTGACTTAGCTTTAGTTGCCTTCTACTCAAATGTAAGATTTTTTTTATAAATAAAAAAAAAGACCGAAGAGTTTTTTCCCATTATTGAAGGTTCTTACATGCTGGTCTGGGAGAAAAGAAAAAACATTGAATATACCAACTGCTTCTCTTCCCGCGCAGATAGATATGCGGTTAGCAACCCATCACTATTACATGAAAATTCAACCGAATGTGTAATGTTATTTTTAACGGTATTCTTGGTTCCCAAGATACAGGGTCTCCCAAGTTTGTAAATCATAGCAAACTCTTACAATTTTCCATTTAAAAACAATAAATAAAATGTGTTCCGTGCAGGGTTGCGCCAGCACCACTGTCGCTGGTGCGGCGCGGCGGTGTGCGCGGCGTGCTCGCCGCACCGCCTGCCGCTGCCCGTCATGGGGTTCGAGTTCCCGCAGCGAGTCTGCACCGTCTGCTACGAGACGCTACGCCATGAGCCGTAAGTTGTACCTACCACGTTCTTTCTTCGTTAGTTTTGTAGGCGAGATAATTAAAAAATATTTTATTATAATGTAAGAATTCTTTTTAAATTATGCAATTTTATACATATTTTAACACGCCAGCCACACATATTTTCTGCTTGGTCTAATGGTTGATCGGTTGAGAATGCCATATTTTTACTCTACCGGCAAGGAAGTGAAGTCTTATTTTTAGAATAATTCGTAAGTTGGTTGGTAAACAATACATTTCAGCAATAACAGCTTTGATTTGGATCGTGTTCAAAAGATATTTACATCGACGATCAGACAAAAGTCTTAGTCATTTGGATTTTCTATACGAAAACATAATACAAAAATGACAAAATTAGAGACGTATTTTCCATTTGACGCAAAGTCAATGAGAGATGACAAGAGAAGTGCTCAGGTAACATAAAAGCACAGAATACAGTAAGAGGGACGCATATTGCGCGTACCTTAGGAGATTCCGTTCTGTATATTTCATATTTCATATTTCATTTATTCACCATTTGTAAACAATATACACATTCACTGTCATGCACTTAACAATTAGTGTTCTTAAAACTATTTACAAAATTGCCTTCTTAGGCATTGGGAATTGATTTTAAACAACATTACAATTCATTACTATTATATACTCTTATTGTATTCTGTAATAAAAGTGAGACGAGTACCTAACTACGGTTGTAGGTGTGATTGATATGCAAGTTCTTTGTGTTTTGCTCATTTGACCACACCTTACAAGCCGACGGTTTAATTATGACTTAAGTGTTGTTCTTTTACTTCTTCTTTTTGGTGTAAGATTTTTCGTGCTGCAGGCATCTGATGTATCTGTCATTTAGTGACAACAGTAATTATTACCACAGAATAAATAATACTAACGTACAGAAGTCTCACTCAGCAAAGAAATTCAAAGATATATCTACTTAATGTGGCTTACGATATGGTTTAATTTAGCTCACGTCAGAACTCAGCACCTTTTCGTATAGATACCTAGACATCCATTGCAAGCCAATTTCATTCTTATTACTCTGGACGAACGATTCGTATAACTGAATTTACCATCCGGAGGGGCCGCCTGCGCGCATAGTGATAATGTAGGTACATTTTCGATACCTAAACGGGGAGTGACACAGGCCTGCTATTACACACTAGTGAACTAGTGTGCAGGTTTCCTCACTATGTTTTCCTTCACCGGAAGCAAGTGGTAGTTAAAAATGACTGTATTTGAGTACAAACTCAAAGGTACAAGTCGCGCCTAGTGAGTAAATCGTTCCTCACCGACGTAAAGCCAGTGCCTAAAGCGATTGGCCACCAGCGCTTTCTTTACTTATCACCGCTTTTCTTCTTCTTCTTCATCTAAGTGCGTTCCCGAATGCATCCTCAGCTGTGCTAATTCGGAGCCCGGGGTCCGCTTTTCCGCTTATTCTTCTCCAAGTATAAAATGCACGTCAATGGTCACCCAAGGATGCCAAAGACCTCACGAAGTGGAGAAGAAATGCCGGAACAATAATGATTCGGCTGTAATTTTACGGCCTGCCGCCTACCTGACGTCAACCCTCTTTGGGAATGAAATTGTAGCACAAGATGTTTGTGCTTAAGGTGAAAGTGGTCCAAATGAGGGCGCCACTTATCCTACCACTTCACCTTAAGTCCTTTAGTCGCCTCTTACGACATCCACAGGAAAAGATGGAGTAGTCTTATTCTGACCCGGAACCACACGGGGAAACTTATCACCACTTTGTTTTCCTTTATATTCCAGCCGCGAATCCCTAGCGTCATTCCACGACATGAAGCACGCAGTAACATCGCTATACGTGGACGAAGCGACGGGGCGAATGTGCACCGCGGGCAAGGATCGAGTCATCAAGGTGTGGGACATCGGCATGCTGCTGGCCCCGCCGTCACACCCCGCCACCAGCGACCAATAGCGCGCGACCTTCCACCGACAGCCGGGGCCATTGGCCAATCAGGGACGGCCTGACAGCGCGACCACGTGACAAGTCCGTCAGAACAAAAGTATGTGAGTCGCCCTCT
Source organism: Acrobasis repandana (assembly GCA_963576875.1). Classification (NCBI taxonomy): domain Eukaryota; kingdom Metazoa; phylum Arthropoda; class Insecta; order Lepidoptera; family Pyralidae; genus Acrobasis; species Acrobasis repandana. Next base: position 19,317,869 of record OY756216.1, read on the forward strand.
TTATTTTGTGTCGTTATGTCAAATCTGAAATACGCGATCGTTGGGCAGCGGTTGTCTTAGGCACTAGTGTTGCAGTATAGTATTGAGTATCGATAGTATTATCAATAGTCGAGTGTCCTTCAAAAATAGTCACAATATTGAATACTATTGAATTTTGACAAGCTAACGATAGTGCAATTGATACAGTACAGCCATCGATACTATTGATAGTTTTAAAAACTATCGATAGTATCGATTATTGGTTGAAATAACTGTGTCCATAGTATCGATAGGCCTTCTTTCTTTCTTTGCCTATCGAAATTGTGACTGTTTTTCAAAGTCAACTATCGATAGTCCTGCAATGCTGTTAGGCACCTCGCGCACAAGTTTGATTAAAGAAGCCGTATGAACGTTGCGCACTTGGCCGCAACTTATTTCTTTAGTCAATCTGGTCATTGCGCAAGGTGCCTTACAGCCGCAATCCACACTACGATAAACTTTAGCGATTTTATTGTATACATAAACTGCGGAGGTTTGTAGAAAGCCGTTATGTAGAATCTGATTAGCGCGGAAATAAATCGCTACGATTCATCGTTATGTGTGGTGCTAGAAGTTACATTGGTACGAATTCCAAAACCTCAGTGAAGCGATTTGACTGATGTGGCGACACCCTAAGGCTTGAAACTATGTTAACCGCACGCCCCGGACGGGTTCAGTCCGTCTCTGTCACTAACAGATACAGGCCCGAGACGGCTTCAGCTGTCTCTATCGCACGTAAGGTTTGTGGCAGAGACGGACTCAACCCGTCCGGGGCGTCTGCTTGGCGTAGTTTCAAGCCTAAAGTCGGTCCTTTGATCCGGATATGGTCGTAGATTTATTTTGCCTTTTTAAAGTTCACGCAGATGCTCCAGTGTGTTTTATTTAAATAGGTGCTAAATAAATATATTCCTTACTGAAATGTTATAAATCTTAGGAAATATATTTGCATGTTACAATGATAAATATTTTTTTTTTTTAATTTTTGTTCTAATAACATTTTTAGGCGCTAAATCACCTTAAAAAGACAAAGACAACAAAACTATGGAGCACCTCAGTGAATAATATTATTTTCTGTTAGAATTAACGTAATATTCCTTAACAATGAGTCAGTATAAATATTAAATAAGAGAGATCATGCTTTTAGCAACGCTTTATATTTTATAGATAGAAAATGTATAAGAATTCTAGTTGCTTGTTAATGTTAAAATATGCGAAAGAATCATTTGTTTCTTTAATTTTAAAATGGTGCAATCATTGGACAAAAAAAATTCGGGATTTTATCTTGTTAATTTTCCCATGATTTTAAAAGGCTGGATTTTTTTTATTAACCTTTACTGTCCCACTGCTGGGAAAAGGTCTAACTTACCTTTAGTTAAAATTATCACAATAAAAATCTCAATCCACTAGTTTCCAACGAGTCAAAACAAACATTTTGTATGAAATACCGGACTGTGACGTCATAGTTTCTTGCAGTCAAATAGCGCGCTTAATATGATTTTTTTTGCATTAATAAATCTACAATCACGTTTAAAATGGATGTGATATTATTTTGTGACTTTTTATTTTCTTATCAGTACCTACAAAATAATTTATCTTTATTTAACCCAGCCCACATCCCTATTGTGTAATGTAAAAAAACCACGGAAGTATAAAAAACTACTCGTATATTGCAACTTGCAACCAGTTCAAAACGTACAGTGCTGAAAACAAAAGCCGTGTCCACCAAACGCCACGCTACGACAGTTTGACACTCGTTTACGCCACAGATTAAAAGGCATTTTACACTTGGTTGGCTGTCTCGCTCGCACATCGTGAATTGATTTAACTAACATTTAAAAGTTTTAATCAACTAATTCACGATGTAGTCAATGTCTACACAATATTAAAACATGTCTAAAATATCCACGATATAATTATCTAGAATAATAATGAAACACTTTTCTAAAAATGAGACAGATCTTTTAATAATCTTTAAAAATGTTCGATTGTGCGAGTGAGACAGCCAACTAAGTGTAAAATGCCTCTAAATATATTATAAAGTAAGCTAGTTTATGCGTTCGAAATTCCGTATAAAAAATAAAAAAAAATCATTGTTGTCGATTTTTATTTTGTACTTCAGCAGGGAAACTGTAAGATAGCAACATTTTACTTTTATACAGGGTCTAAAATAATATACTGAAGCTATTTTAAGGGTGGATTCAGTCGATGATATTGAACAACTCTCTCCAAAGAACATATACCGAAATATGAAAAAAAAATTTTGACCTCCCATACAAGTTGAGCGATCAGCTGATCCGAGTTTGTAGATATATATTTCGACATAGGTTCCTTGGGGAAAGTTGTTCAATATCATGGACTGAATCCACCCTTTAAATTGTTTCAGTATATTTCGTTAGACGTTATATATTACTCTTTACTCGGTTTAGTATATATGCTGAGCAATGTATACAGTACATTATGACCGCAGAGTCGTTATGCTGAAGTTGGATGTAGCATTTAACATCAGGTGTATGGTCTGGCAATGTGGTCACTTCATTCCATATAACTATTGGTTTAAGCGAATCATTTGATCATTTTTATTCATTTTAATTGTAGTTATTCGCTGCCGACTTTAGCGAAATGACACAAAATTGAACAAAGTACATCATGTCATTTAAAAGAATATCTTTTCGATGTTGCTTCGTTTCGTTAAGGTGGCAGTTATGGACGTTATTATTATTATTAGGAATTTAATTTTTAAATACTATGTCATTTATTATATTTATAAAATATATTTGATTAATTGAAATTAATTTTATGGAGATTCGGCGGGCGGCTTACAGGTAAAGTCGTGCATTAGGGTCATTGGAAGGGTTAATAAATAAATCAGACCGCCATGTCTAAAGTTGTACTTAGAGCTAAGTAAATTCTACCCCATCATCGGAACTTTATCAGAAATATTAACGGGGAAACAGAACGGGGAGGAGGCATTAGTAACCCAATTCTAATTGTGTATATCAAAAATATATTATTTTATGTTAATATACTTTTTAATTTTATATTGTTATTTCAAAGACAGTTTCGTTTGTCAGCTGTTAACTAAGACTGAGCCTATCCCTTCAAGTACTGTAGATTCGGTAAGATCTTATCTCAGAATATGTATTGTAAGTAGAATATGTATATCGATATATTATCTTATATTTATATAATTTGTTAATACAGGATCTCTAATTATTTTCGTTTTTTATTTTAACAATTTGGTTCCGAAGTGACTGATATAAACAAGGCCACTGGAAAATAATGTTTAGACCATCGATGAACAACTTTCACTATGGGACTAACTCTGAAATCAAGAATATGAAATATCAACTTTGAACACTTGTTTTTTTTTCAATCGTAAGTAATAATAAGTGTGGAGCCACCGATTTTTTTACTTGCGATATTTCAGAACAAGGCCATTAAGGGTTGGATCTAATCTATCAGCACGGAGCAGCACTTTCCTATGCTGCTATGCTTTTCTGTCGCTCAGAAGCGTCATTTGCTAGAGCGAGAGAGAGCGACGGAGCGCTGCAGCACGGCCGGTGCTGAAGCTTCCGTCGCTCTCTCTCGCTCTAGCAAATTACTGTTCTGAGCGACAAAAAGGATAGCAGCATAGGAAAGTGCTGCTCCGTGCTGATAGATGAGATCCAACCCTAAAGTTACACAATTTTATTTCCCAGTCAGTCTGTAGCGAATTTTCTTTAGTTTGTAACACCAATCCTATAAACGTAAGGTATTGGATAATATTATTAGCAAGAGCTGTTAAAATTATTGTCCAATAAAATAAATTTTGAAATGACGTGTCAGTGCTGCCAGCTTCTGTTTGTTTTTGGCAGTGAACATAACTTTATAAGTTATGGCCGGTAATATCGATGTCAATAAAGACAATGTAAGCAAACAGCGCGGTAAGCTAGCTTACTGGAATGCACACTATTCAGGTTTACCTGTAGAGTAATACTTTCAAGTTTTATTTTTCTCTAATATTTTTGGATTTGATAGTACACACCACAGCACAGCACATCAAGCTTCCTAAATTCAAAGTGATATTTTCTACTTTGAACAGTCAGCGGTAATTCAGTGGTCAAATTGTAATGAATTTGTTAACTAGATTAGATTAGAAATAATTTGCTTAGAGGTTAAATTCTCTGATTGGTGATTATACAAAATCACCCAGATTTTCGAAATCTCTCGATATGGTTATTCAACGAGCTAATGTTTATTTTATGCTAAGACCTGTCCTTGATATTTAAATATTTTGCGTTGCATTCATGGGCTCCACTCCTCGTCCATTGCAAATGTATGCCATTCATGTCAGTGACATTTACCACATTTTTCGAGATTTCGGTGACTCACTGTTGTCGAAATTTGGTCGCGAATGCATATATTGATCTGAATTGCTGGTTCTCAATTATATTCTACTAGATTCTAAACAGGGAAGTGGATATAGTATGAATGTATATATGTTTTGGAGAACTATCGTGTGTAAAATGTTACTAAAATGAGAGGTCGAATCGAAAAAGATCACGATTCCTGTAAAATTACCACTGTATAAAAGTAAATAGTATACCTACGTATATATAATATGTAGTACTCTCGCGAAATTAGGGTATAGTTTGAGTGGTAGTGTTTTATATCAACATCAATTGTTTTTTTTTAAATATATACAGAGTTATCAGAAATTTCAGCATATTAAGTTTCTGTAAATAATCTAATCATAATGTAAAACTAAGTTAGACGTAACTATTCATTTTGGCGCCTAAGTGCGCGTGTTTGTGATTTTGAATATTGTATTTTTAATTTTCTACACGATAAGGTGTTGTATTAAAAGTAAAAATTGTAATTGAATTTACAATATCCCGGTAATATACGTTCCGTCGCCCGTTCTGGTGAAAAGTAACTTTGAATAAGAAAAAAATACTTATTTAAATGTATGCTCCGGGGTCTGTAGAGCCTAGTTAGATAACTGGTTTAATTATACTCACTTTTGGCAATGTAAACTGTACAATATATTATATTTATTACATTTGATTTAAATATTTATATTAGAAATATAAAATTATTGTACTATCAGTTTGTTACATCTTAACGTTTTTAATGTATATAATCAAATTATATGTTGTGATAATGATAACCAGTGACCGAGATTAAATTAAATTTATATTATTTCTGTCATTTCGGTTATAACTTATTGTTGGTCTAATTGGTCGTAATGTTAATGCCAAAACAGTTTCAACTCCTTTATCACGTTAAAATGATAGCACTTATTCTCTTTTAAGGTATGCAGTAACATCGAGTTTTTGGCGTGGACCAATGAAAAAAGATGTATTAAATTATAAATATATTTATATTATATTTAGTATTGTATCATACGGCGTGCGGGTGAGCGGTTGATGCATACTTATCCTAATATGGAAATGTAGGTGTTGTGTAAAAATGTATAAATCGATTATAAATAGAAAATCATGATCGTTCAATAGAGACGAATACGCCATTGAACATTTAAGTTTTTAATATGAGTATTCTCTATTACAGGTTACAATATATTATTAGATGCAAATATAAATAAAAAGTGCTAATTTTATTACAAAAATATTCCATGCATGCAGAATGTAATAAACATTTTCTGTATCAAGTATTTAGCGTATTTTTTATTTATTGAATCTTTAAATATTATATAATATAACTTATTGTCTATGTTTATAGAGTTCAATGATCGAGGTGATATATTTTTTAATTCTTATTACTTACATTATATAATTATTATAATTAATCAATTCGTTTCACTATTCTTTTACGTCGTTAAAAGATAATTTATTTTTCTATTAATGGAGCATGTAACTTATGTGTTTGTAAGTAAATGTAAGATATAGTCACTGTGTAATTACTAGCCATTATATATAACATAGGTTGCTTAAAGTTTATATGCCAATAAAAAATATAAAATATAAACGTCTATTATTACATACAGAGGTAGATTAAAAGGAAGCGTTGATGAGAGTTATAACACAAACAGATGTCATTTGTCGATTCACAGCCTTATTCTATGCTCAGGTACATCGTACAGTCTCCGTGTTCTTCACCTATCTTGGCGTTATTGCCTTGAATTAGAGTCTAAATTGGCCGTGTTTAGTTCAACCCGGGCACGTATATTGTGATTTAGGAACACACACTTGTCCGTTGAAGACACTGTCTACGGGACACGAGAGGTAAGTCCGTACGCCGGTGACGCAGAAGTAGTAGCGTTGGCAGTTGGAGCCGAGTTGCACGAAGAAGCCGTTTCGTTCGCAGTACTTGCCGCCGCTCTCCACGCTCTCCCCCGGGGGCGAGCCGCACGTGTGGTGCGAGGGCTCCACGCAGGCGTGCCCGTCGAATATCTTGCCCCCCAGGCAGGATAATGTCGCCAACCTGTCTCCGCCTTCGCAGTAGAAATATCTAAAAGGGCATAGTATTTTTCTCATTTTCGGTAGAAGTTTTTGTATCTTTTTTAGATTAGGTCTTAGAATTTGGATCTATGATAATGTACTTTTTAAAATATATAATAATGAAATTTTACAGACTTTACCTACTTCCAGTGCCAAGTGCAAATAAGCATGTACCTTTATTATTATTATTATTTTGCAATACATTTCCTTTTTGGAAGTAACTACTTACCCCCTTATTCATAAAAAAATACGAACGTTTGTTAAACCTTTTCTAGTTAAAATATGTTTTGTCTTGTTCTTGCAATGTCAAATTTTGTGAAGAGTGATAAAACATATTTTAATAAAATAGGTTTAGCAAACGTTTGTTAATTTTTATGAATATGAGGGTTAATTTATATTATTGTATTGGATGTGCAGTGTTCGCCCTGTAGAAAGGCTTTTTTTTTTACAAGAAGTAGTTGGGCACCTCGCGCACTAGACGGCCACGACCACGACCAGTGGCTGCAACGACCAGGCAACGATCAGATTAATAAAAGAAACCAAATAAACGTCGCGCACTTAGCCGCAACGGCCAACTTAGATAATCTGGTCATGGTCGTGGCCGTCTAGTGTGCGATGTGCCTTAGGATTACAAACCTGTGACATCCCGATTTGATTTCGGCATGATAGCCGTCCGAGAGTCCGGAGCAGGAGTAGTCCTCCACGGGACAGACCCCCGGCCGCGGCGGCACGCACGACTCGCCGTCGAACACGCTGCCGGCCGTGCACGCGTATATCGCCTTCTCTCCCGCTGCGCACGCGTAGTAGCCGCGACACCCTGTATCTTGCCCACGGTAGCGCCCGTCCGGACGGCCGTAACACGAGTCCCGGTCCAGACTAGGACACAAATATGTTTCTGCAGGAGTACACCGAACGCCATCATACACATAACCAGCCTCACAAGAAAACGTGGTGCGAAGCGATCCCTCGCAATGGAAGTATCGTGTACAGTTCGAATCGAAGTCCTGATAAGTTCCACTTGGAAATCCTTGACACTGAACCGTAGGCTCCGGGCCTTCGCATACAAACGACTTCGGTGGAACGCATACGACACCGTCGAACACTAGGCCGCGATCACACGAACCGCGCGACACGACCCGCTCTCGCCTACATTCGAACCAAGAGGAGCAATCTCTCCAGTCTCTGTACAAGCCGTCTCCACGATTGTAGCACGGGCTTCTCGCCGGCTGGGGACACACTGTGCGCGATGCAGGCTCGCATCCTCTGCCCGAAAATAATAGTCCGGGTTCACAAACACCTCGGCGTATGACACGATGCGCTTCACATACGAAATATTCGCGGCACCCGGTTAGACGATCAGCGTATGCGCCGTCATTTGCTTGTTGGCACAACGAGGAGCATGCTTCATCTGAACAGAAGTCGGCATCGCCGGCCGGCAAAGGGATCGCAGCAGAACGCGGCGGGGGACATGATTGCACACAAGTGCCACTAGGACAAGAGAACACTCCTTGAAGTTCTCCACCACGGCATTGCAGCATACGTCGGCATTCATGTGAGGAATCAGGATATTTTCCGTCAGTGAGTCCAGTACACAGCGGCTCGTAGCATGTGCCGGCTCCTCTGGTGCAGGCTTGAAGGTCTATGTCGAACCAAGCACCAGACGGGCAGGAGTGATCCACGGCGGTGCCGTTCTCGCAGCGGTAGTATTGTCGGCAGGCAGTGCCGGGGGTGGCGTATGCCAGTGTGTCCCCGGACGCGCACTCCCGGCGGATGCAGGGCTGGCGCCGCCGCGGCACGCACGCTCCCGCCACCTCGCTAAAGGCTCTGTCCGCTGCACAGGTATAGCGGCCTTTGAGTGCGCCTCCTGCGCACCGCACGTACTCCTGGCAGTTCTTGCTGTAGTCTGCATACAGTCCATCTCTATGACACTGAATTATTTCGGCACCTGAAATTGAAGTAGGGATTATTTAGTATTTTATTTTATGAAAAATAAATGTACAGAAAATAGCAGTGCAGAAACGAACCTGCATCATTTATAATTTTTACATATTAATTCTAAAGGAGTCGGAATCCTTCAAATAGGATGAACAAACATGATAATCCGTCGGAGATATAAAAATATGCATAAATAAAATCTTAAAAGTTGATATTTCATTAACTTTAAATGTCGAAATCAAATTATTGGCCGAAATATAATACTTACTAAGAAGTCGTGTCGGAGCTATGACGACCAAGAGCACGGCCAGAGCGCGCAAGGAGGCTGGCGCGCGCGCAGACATGTCGGCTGCGACTGGAGCCACTGGCTCTCTCGTGGTGACGCGGCGCCCGGCCAGGGTTCCTTGACATTCGCGCGCCCCGCGTAACTCGATCCCTGCGGTGGCCCGGATGCAGCCTCCGCGCTAGGAATCTAGACACGCCTTGTTATCGCACATCGAGAGAAAATAGATCCGATGTCTCGCTGGCCGTGAACTTTGCCTCATTAACTAAATCACCAACATTAACAATTATTACGATGAATGAAACCTATTGCATTAAATATGATATGTTTTGCTCAATCAAATTAATAAACTATTCGGGTTTTGACTAGATACTACCTACCTATCATAAGGATACGTGGTGACTACTCGTAAATGTCAGTTGTTTTTTATGATTTTTTAGCTGAACTTAGAACTATTTGGTAGATTAAACACTTTTACTTTTACCCAGTCGTTTTCCTTTTGTGCGAATTTGAAAAACAGCATGCTTCGCAGCCTGCACGGATTAGTTTGAACCATCTTAAGTCTTGCTTAAAATGTTCTTCGCAGCCTGCACGGATTAGTTTGAACCATCTTAAGTCTTGCTTAAAATGTTCTTCGCAGCCTGCACGGATTAGTTTGAACCATCTTAAGTCTTGCTTAAAATGTTCTTCGCAGCCTGCACGGATTAGTTTGAACCATCTTAAGTCTTGCTTAAAATGTTCTTCGCAGCCTGCACGGATTAGTTTGAACCATCTTAAGTCTTGCTTAAAATGTTCTTCGCAGCCTGCACGGATTAGTTTGAACCATCTTAAGTCTTGCTTAAAATGTTCTTCGCAGCCTGCACGGATTAGTTTGAACCATCTTAAGTCTTGCTTAAAATGTTCTTCGCAAGACTTGATCCGCTGCGTCGCCCAATTAACTATTCCGTCGTCGTACCCGTGGGAAAATGCTGTAAAAAATATAAATAAAAAAGATGTATCGTTTCGAAACGTCGGTAATATGTTACCAAACCGGAATCTGGGAATCCGCATAGGCATACAAATTGTATGCATTGAATAATAGTGATGTAGCTTCGATAGAGAATACCTACAATGTTTACGTTGAGTTATAACAGCAATAATGCGTGACATTGAAGCTGTGTACGAGTATAGATCGCAATGACCGCCTGCTTGTAGGTAGCGAGCGACTCTAGGTAGCAATGTCATGATCATTTACCGGTTCTGTAAATCTTCATATTACCTTTTTAGAAAAAGGATGTCTTATATATATTACACCTAATGAAGATGTCACTACCAAGCATTTTTAGTTATTTAGGTAGGTTTACTTAGGCTAGTTTATTGGGTAAGAAAAACTTACAAGTATATCTATCAAACTGTTGTAGCATTTCCGTTCTCTAAAAATGAATAACAACTTTCTGAGAACAGCTCATTTTTTACGCCACTAGGCCACTCTTACGAAATGGGGAAAACCGATTCACCCGTTAGCCATTGACAGTAACTTCATGTGCGGTAAATAACTGGTAGCTACGCTATTTCGTGCAAACAAACCTGTGAAACAAACATAGGAATACTAGTACCTAAGTAGTTTCCTACTGTGATTTCGCTCGCGTCTTTAAATATAGTTATGGGGCTAATAAAACCACCAAAGAAACTTAAACTAGTAGTTTGTTCCGCTGTGAACTCGCGAACTATATAGATCGAGAGCTGGCACGAATTTTTGGGTAGGTATTTGAGGCAAGTTGAAAACTTGTCACATACCACTCCTATTATACCCCAACACGGAACTGCACACCTGGCTGGTGAGTAGCGGGGCTAAACCATTTTGATTTATTTAGATTGACCTGGCAGGTAGAAAGTCCCATCAAAATGACCTGTCTTTTAGAGAATCTTTTTATATTTTTTTGTAAAATACTATTGCACGCGCCTGGCAATATCAAAGCCCCGACTAAATCGTCTGGCTTATTGATTTTTTTATTCTTTAAACATTAAACTGCAACAAATAAAAAATGCATATTGCCTCAAATACCTTTTTTGAAAAAAAAAAACTTAATAATTTATAGGTAGGTTGCTTTAGCCCAGCTACTCACCAGTTAGGTCTGCAGTTCCGTGTTGGGGTATAATAGGAGAGGTATGTGACAAGTTTTCAACTTGCCTCAAATACCTACCCAAAAATTCGTGCCAGCTCTCGGACCAATATAACTCAGCAACCCCGTGACTGATTTGGCTCTTCAGTCGAACAAACATACCCACATACATACAAACAAAAGCCGCATTGGTCAAGTAGACTCGGAGAACTTCGCTCGCTCGTTCCACTATAAGTAGATATTATCTTTCTCAGTCTTATTTTCATCAGGTAAAATAAGTTTTTCAAAATAAGCTTAAATTTTATCGTGAGGCCTAAGTACTAATCAAAATTCGATGGGGTTGCGTCGTTTTATTATGGGGTTCCTATAGCCACCTTCCGGCTCCATCATCAAATCAGCTTCTTGTTTCAATAGTATTGCATTGTCATGTGATTTACATTAGCATATACATTTTATCTCAATCCGACACCGGGAAGTGTCTCAAATTTAACTTGCAGGATTAGACCCAAACAAATAATAAACTACGACAAACAGGGCAACCTAAAAAGTTTGTAACAAACCGCACTCATTCTAAATTCTAGCTTTTGCTCGCTCGCGTATCCCAATTCCCACGGGAATATTACTTTTTTCCGGGATGAAAGGTACCCTATGTCCTTCTCAGTACTCCCTAACTATGTGTATGCGAATTTTCAAGAAGATTGGTTCAGTAGATAAAGCGTGAAGAGGTAACAAACAAACAAACAAATATACAAACTCACTTTCGCATTTATAATATTAGTTCGATTGGATTGGATTGGATTCCAGCTTTCATTAAACTTTTTCCTACGGGCCATTATTACGAGTAGATACATTCGTAAGCCTCATATCCTACATACCTAAATCATCATCATCCGAGCGTAGGTATTCCCGGTTGCATCCTCAGCGCATCTAACGCGTCAGAACCCGGGGTCCGCTACCTAACCTAGGTGATTTGACAAGGTTACTGGTTTTTACACAGCGACTGCCGTCTGACCTCTGCAACCCAAAGGGTAGATAGACCAGAACCAATCCTAGGATAGATTAAACAAAAGCTAGATGGCGTTCGGGATCCACAGCTTTGCGTGCCTTCCGAAGCATGCAATATCCTAACCAGACTGGAAACAACTTTTCACAGTTTGCTTCCCAGTGGGATTTGAACCCACGACCTCCGGATCGCAAGGCAAACACCTTGACCACGACCACGGAGGCACTCGATCGATCGATCCTAAATACTTAGATATGTAAGCATGTAGTTCTTTATTAGAGGTCCCCCATTGAGATAGAAGAATTTGTGGAATGCGAGTAACTATCGAGTGATGCGAATATAAAAACGCCACTCGCAGTAGGAGGCGCATACCGCCGCTAAGGGCCTATATACACTATTCAAGTTTGACTGGTCTTCCAGTCCAGCACCATTTGCAGCTTGACTATGTAATGATCTTCTCTGCAGCAGTACTGTTTTTACTCGACGGTATACAGCTATTATGTTATTCATGCTGACTTTTGTGTTGTCATCAAACTACCTAAGAAGTATCTTGGAACAAATCAAAGTAAATAATAATACGAGTAGTTGCAAAAGCCAAATATTAATAATAGCGTTCTGGGACGACTTCCGCTAAGAAGATACGATAGAAACTCTTTATACTTACCTAACTATAGAAATAGAACAATTTAAACATTTGCATTTGCTGAAAAACATCAAAATCCGAAAAACCAGCGATTTTTCAAATTGCCAGTCTTGAAAATGCTTCTTGGAAAGTCGCATAAAACTTGGAACAGTATTTATAATAAATGTAATGTAACACGAAATAAGGACGACACAGCCTAGAATTCGATGTGCCAAACCTTCACGATAAATCGTTACATGCCATTTAAAAAACGAACCGCTCCTCCTCAATTCATTAGGTGCTATCAGTTACATCCGGCTAACGGCAATAAAATAACAATGTCATGAATTTCGTTATAGATCTAATGACGAATGTGAGCGGCTCCTAATCGATGAACACTTAATGATTATCTGGCATCGCATCTAGTATCAATTATGAGTAGCCTCGGCCGAGTGGCGAGTTCCGCATCGTCGCTGGGTCGGCGTTTGACTGAGAATGCTGCTTCAAAATATATACCGTAAAGAAGTATAATTTATCTACTCATCTTCAAAGGTTCGAACTCCACCCGGCCTGACTTGTATGCTTTCGCAAGTTAAGGCTGCGCCTGATGTGGATAATCTGAATATTGCTCCCCCTTCCAAGCACACAAATTTACTCTAGCCGAAGCGAGACAGCGAGCCATGCGGGGTGAAAAGATCACGGGAGTTCAATGAGGCTGGTTTACGCGTTTCTGGTTTTTAAGGTTTTATTCGTTTCTTAAAGAATATTTTAAGAGTTATTTAAAAAATAAGACATGATCCCTGCCTTATCTATACTAATATTATAAAGCGAAGGAAGGAAGAGTTTGTTTGTTTGTTTGTTTGTTTAAACGCACTAATCTCAGGAACTAATGGTCCGATTTGAAAAATTCTTTTTTTGTTGGGTAGTCCATTTATAGAGGAAGGCTTTAGGCTATATAACATTATGTTTCGACAACCACGCGAACGAAGTCGCGGGCACAGCTAGTATTTAATACAATTATAATCGAAAGTTACAAGGGCTAATTTATTGTATTTTATTGAATACTTTCCGGTTTAGAAAGTTTAGAGTACATATAATTCTGAGGTTATTTAGAGGCAACTTCGAAATTTTTTTCTATCGAAAAAATTTTAAGCAATCGTGTTTTCGAAACATATTATGTATAGAGTTAGTCCTGAACTTTGCTGTGTTTTTATTGCAAAAGTGAGTATTTCGTTAATATTGATAATATTTAAGATTGTTCTAAGTACTATCAGGGTCATAAGCGACTTGGATGGGTGACCACAAGTGGAGGGTACGTTAAGCCGTTGCTCCCGGCTGTTATCATTGTATGATAGTCGTCAAGCTACGTCAGATGCCTTTAGGCAGCTTGAAAAATCTGTCACAAGTGTTGGCCACTTGTTTCCATCGACAAGTTGTTTCCGGTGAAGGAAACGTGAGGAAACCTGCACACTTGTGAACTAGTGTGTAAAAATTACTGTTGTCTCTAGATGACAATCTGCTCGAGCAGTGAAAAAAATCTGTCAGAAGTATTAGTTATTGTCACACAATTGGAAAGAAGACACTCAACTTAGTGCGTTCCCGGTTGCATTCTTAGATCTGTTGCTAGGAAAAGCGGGCAGCACAGCGCGTGTTCCGAAGTACAGGCTGCGTTTTCCCGCTTTCTCTTTTCTAGAAGTCTGAAAAAAGTAAGAAGGCGAATAGATAATGCGGTGACCTAATATAATAATAATATAATAATAGTTCGCGCTGCTGCTTGAGTTCATTACGTGCAGGAAACAGCTGGTTAAATAACACTGGCGAGCTTAATTACGACGCCTCGTGGGCTTATGCTGTATCCTTCCATTGTTACCAATTGACATGGTATCTAAGGGCTGGAGTTACATTACAAGAAAGTTAACACTTTTATTAAATACTTTGCCAATTTTTATTTCAAAGAAAAAATTATCAAGGAATGGTGCGTGTACAACAGAAGGCACAGAACTAATAACGTTTCCGAAAGCTGGAACGCCGGCATTAATAAGAAAGTGAATAAAAATTATGTAACGATAGCTAAACTTCTGACTAAAATATATTTAACGCCAAAATCTAAATTAAACGATTCACGGGATACATATTATAAACTAGCTGTGCCCGCGACTTCGTTCGCGTGGTTGTCGGAATGTTTTATAGCCTAAAGCCTTCCTCTATAAATGGACTACCCAACAAAAAAAGAATTTTTCAAATCGGACCATTAGTTCCTGAGATTAGCGCGTTTAAACAAACAAACAAACTCTTCCGCTTTATAATATTAGTATAGATTAAGAGACAATCAGATACTTCAAGCACAAATGCAACTTATTTATGAAGAAATTAGCGTTGGTCATTTCTTGGAGAAGTTGCGTTAGGAATGGCTCTAAGGATGTTTCTCAAATTTTCGTCATCGAGGACACTTATTTACCTCTATTAATTTCCCATAGGAATGTGTTGTTTTGTTTGTATTACTTAATAAAGCATTTTTAAAATAGTATTTATATCGATATATATTTTTCCTGCCTTATGCATAAGGTTGCAGTGGGTGCATGGGGAAAAAGATATGCCCCGTGCACCCACTGGTGGGTGAAGCTGGTGGGTGGACGAGTCGCGTCCGCTTAAATGGGTAGTATTTAAACGCAAATCAAAATTACTGATTGCACAGCAAAATACTCAACTGAAAATATTACTAAACAAACTGCAATTTATATTTGTGGCGCAGTAAAATGGATAGAACTTTCCTAGCACTCGCCGGCCGCTGCCGCGGCACGCTCGCTTCGCTCGCTCGGCTCGTGCGTGTGTTGGTCGCAGTTCTAACATAACCTAACCTATAGGTTTGCCCTAACCTAATAAATTTGATGTGCAGTCAGTATTTATTTGCTGTGCAATCAGTACTTATGATAAGATTGTTGATTTATTTGATGTAAAAAAGTATATAAATGATGAGATTAAATTGATGGGTGATTATTTATTAGATGTGCAATTAATAATATCCCCGCTTAAATCCAGTAAGTATACTGTTACAATTCCAAAAAAGTTTTTATTTGATTGGTTAATAAAGATTTTACTGTACGGCACATTATTGCTCTTTGCTAAATGATCTACACAAAGATATTGGAGGTCTAGGCACAGAACGAGATCTAGTAAGTATTTTTTTTAATACGTCACAAATCGTAAACCGAAATTTACCTTTAGAACTTTTATATTGTTACTTGCTGCCACGGAACCCTTAATGGGCGAGTCCGACTCGCACTTGGCCGCTTTTTTATAGAATTCTTTTTATGTTAAAGGCTTTACTTTTGCACTCTCTTTATTTTGGTACATATCGGCGTCATCGTTAATCACGGTAGGGGTTCTTCCTGATCTAAGATCGTGTAGGTACGATAGGGCCATATCTATTTCTAGATCTGCCAGAATTTGACCCTTTTATTCCAGTCTATAAAGAAAATAAACAAAACGATTTTGCTTGACTATATTTTTAACGGTAATTTCAGTTATAGTGTCAACGAAAGAGGAAATTTTATTTTATAGAAACGTTTCCAACGTTTCTTTTCTTTTTTGGCCTAGACAATGCATTCTCTTGGCATACTTGACATCTATCATCATCATCCGAGCGTATTCCCGGTTACATCCTCAGCGGTACCTAACGCTTTAGAGCCTGGGGTCCGCTACCTAACCAAGGTAGGAGATTTGACAAGGTTACTGGTTTTTTTATACAGAGCGACTGCCGTCTGACCTTCGCAACCGAAAGGGTAGACAAGAACCCGAATGATTCCGTGCCTTCCGAAACACGGAATCATCTTTCTTTTAAAATAATCAGTACACATGTAGGTACTGTCCTATATTTTCATTTGAAAAGTTTTTTACGGCCAAACGATTTCAACGTATATAAGTATGTAGGGTAGGTAGTAAAATACTACCTACATACTTACATACATCTGTGGTCACAAGTTAGTAATAACATCTTGACTCAAGGTTTGAGGGATTGTTATCATAGTAGGAATACGCCTGTTCCCTTGCTAGGTATTGTATAGGTTAATTCCTAAGAGGCTTTCCAACTTTATTAACTAACAAAAAGGTTACACTTACTTTCGCCCAAGTCACAGAAGACGGTAAGAGTACACAGGTAGTGGCGTAACTATACCTTTCAAGGCCGGTGGAAAATTCATCGGATCCCCCTCCCCCAATTTAAAGAAGCTGAACCAACAATAATAGTATTTTTTATAATACTTATTTATACACTTTTACTTGTAAGAGTTAAAATTTGTATTTACTGCTCATTTTTATCAGACTTGATGACTTTTATCAGAATTGAAACAAAAAAGAGTAGTAGTTCATAGTAAATCACAGTTTAGTGAATGGGCTACTACCGGCATCTACATAAGTAGAAACAGGTTATATGATCTATATGCCCAAAAACAATATAACTTTAATCCTTCTTTTATAGAATATGTTAGAAATTATTCTAAAATATTTAAAAAAGTTTGTAGACGAGCCAAGTCGAATAGTATTAGCAAAAAAATAAATAATGCTCCTAATAAAATTAAAGAAACATGGAGTGTCATAAATAAGGAAACAGGTAAAAATAAAACCAAAGAAAATATTTGCCGAATCAAATGTAGTGGTAAAAATACTTCAAAAACTGAAGAAATAGTAAATATATTTGATTATTATTTTACTAACATTCCTTTGGAACTCACTTCTAATGTGAGTTCTAGCGCCCAGCGTGCTGAGGCTTTGCTTAAGAGTAATGTTAGCCCTTGTGATTCTAAATTTAATTTTAAGCATGTTAGCCCTAGCGATATAATAGATGCTTTTAAACAGTTAAATTTAAAAAAATCAGAAGATCACTGGGGCATGTCAGTAGCCGTAGTAAGTCATATTATACACATAATTGCTGCCGATTTAGCTTTCATATTTAACGAATGTATTGATGAAGGCATATTTCCTAACTTAATGAAATGTAGTAAACTAATCCCCTTATTCAAAAAAGGAGAAAAAACAGACCCTGGCAACTACAGACCTATCTCTATTCTGCCAGTTTTGAGTAAGGTGTTCGAAAAGATAATGCTCAATCAAATGCTACTTCACTTTAAGACCAATAATCTTTTCCATAGCCAACAATACGGCTTTACTGCTGGAAAATCGACCACCGATGCAGGAGTAGCACTTATTACTAATATCTACGACGCGTGGGAAAACAGAAATGATGCAATTGGATCATTTTGCGATCTTTCTAAAACATTTGATTGCGTTGATCATCCAACACTTTTGCTCAAATTTCGTCAATACGGTTTTGATGATAAGTCAATTAAATTAATAGAATCTTACTTAACAGATAGGCTTCAAACTGTTGATATAAACGGCGTAAAATCACACGGGTCTAATGTGAAAATGGGCGTTCCCCAAGGTTCAATTCTAGGACTGTTCCTTTTCTTAGTTTATGTCAATGACTTGCCTTACATGGTTGAGAAAGAGGCTGACATGGTGCTGTTTGCTGATGACACCTCGCTAATATTTAAAATAGATCGACATAACAGTGATGCTAGCGCGGTGAACAGCACCTTATCTTTAATTTCTGATTGGTTTTCGGCCAATAACCTCATGTTAAATGCGAACAAGACCCAATGCATTCGATTCTCTCTTCCTAATGTGAATCAAGCCTGCGTTGACATACTAATTAATGGTCAGAAACTCGATCTGGTTGAAAGTACTACCTTTTTAGGAATCACAATTGATTCGAAACTTCAATGGGGCGCTCATATAACTAAACTTTCTAATAGGCTTAGCTCTGCGGCTTACGCTGGTAGGAGAATAAGACAATTGATAGATGTAGCAACTGCTAGACAAGTGTACTTTAGTTACTTTCACAGTCTAATGTCTTACGGGATACTTCTATGGGGGAGTGCAGCCGACATTCAGACTATTTTTCTTTTACAAAAAAGAGCAATTCGTGCTATTTACGGTTTAGGATCGAGAGACTCACTGAGGGAATTATTCAAGGAAATAGGTATACTTACTTTTGCATCACAATTCATATTTGAAAATATAATGTATGTAAGGAAAAATATTTCCATGTTCAATAAAGTAAGTGATTTTACAGATAGAAATTTACGTAATAAGAATGACTTAGTTAGCCCGTATTACAGGCTGAATACAGTCAGTAAGTCTTTTATGGGGAAGTGTATACTTTTTTATAATAAATTGTCAGAATCGGTCCTTGATATGCCAGACAGAAAATTCAAAGCTTATGTAAAGAAAGTACTTTGTGAGAAGGCTTATTATAGGACCGATGACTATCTTAAAGACAAAAAGGTCTGGCTTGAGCTTGGCGCGGGTCCCTCTTAAAGGTTTGTATACTTAGACATGTCATAATTTAGGTACATTGGTACATACTAAATTTACAAATTGACATTATTTTAAATTTCGTAATTCTTATAATTCAATTTAATTATGACATAATAAACAATGTAATCTCTGTCCATCTATATAACTAATTTTAAGTTTTTAGTTTGTTAGTTGACGTCTTTGGAGAAAACGTGCAGTGCAGTTTGTTGCCGCTTCTTCTGCACTTGCGCCTAGGAAGCGGCGTAAACTTAGCTTTAACGATTTGACGTCAACATTTGT
Source organism: Acrobasis repandana (assembly GCA_963576875.1). Classification (NCBI taxonomy): domain Eukaryota; kingdom Metazoa; phylum Arthropoda; class Insecta; order Lepidoptera; family Pyralidae; genus Acrobasis; species Acrobasis repandana. Next base: position 19,336,929 of record OY756216.1, read on the forward strand.
GCAAAACAAAACAAAGTGACTATTATTAAGAGATATTATAAATATCCTATGATAATAAAGATATTTTGAATTGAATTGAATTGAATTGACTGCTGAAGGAGTGTAATTTTTTTTCTATTATCTACTATTGTCACTTTTTAGGGTTCCGTGACCGAAGGGTGCAAACGGGACCCTATTACTGAGACTCCGCTGTCTGTCCGTCTGTCACAGGGCTCTATCTCTTGAACCGTAATAGCTAGACACTTGAAATTTTCACCGATTATGTATTATTGTGGCCGCTATAACAATAAGTACTATAAATAAAAAAAAGTTGAAAATTAAAGGAGGTCGTCATACAAAAAACGTGTTTTTTCAGCGTTTTAAAAACATTGTACGGTGGTACGGAACCCTTCATGTACGAATCCGACTCGCACTTGCCCTTTTATTATAGTTCAGTTGTCAAAATTTAAGAATTATTTTACGAGCCTAGATACGAGTCCTTTAGTCTATTTGGCATTCGGCATTTTGCCGACTTGCCACCTTGTAGTTACGCCACTGTACATAGGTATACTCTTATATACTGTCTTCTGAGCCCAAGTATAACAATCTCAAGGAAAAGATACATAGGTAATTAATTTTACTTTTGCTTCTCTTCAGTTTATAGTTAGTATGCATAATTGATAACTACCTATATACATACTCTACAACGTGTTAATCAACTAACGCAAAACCTCTCAGATGGTACCTCAGCCCATGAAACTGAACAACTTTTGTTCTACAACTATCACGAAACCCAAAAAAAAAATTGGGAATGTTGATGAATTTTTATTTTATGTAAACTTTTATTGCCTGAATTAAAATGAATTGATTGATTGATTATGTATTAACGCTCAATGTTGCTTGACACTGAAACGCATATACGCAGTTACGTACGTAACTGCGTATATGCGTTTCATACCGCTTTTGGAGTAACCCGACAGTGCCCTCACCTACAAGAGCTACTTAGCTAGATACTATTACATATAGTGCTAGGAAGGTAACGTCTAAGCCGTTTATCATTTATTTATTTATTTCATACATCTTCAATCTTGGTAACTGACTATAAAACGTGCAGACACTATTAACACGTTAAGCACGGAAGAACCCATATTCCTAGTTGTTATTTTATGAAGTAGCATGTAAATGTTTAACACACAGGGTTTTTTTAAGGGCCACTGAGCCACGCGATGGCGCGGTGGCGTCGCACACATTAGAAGAGGGTTCCTGGAACATCAGGGAACCGTGGAGGAGGCGGTCAGGGCGCCGGAGAGCGTCCTCGCCTTCCTGCTGGAGCTGGGGTGGTTTAAAAACTGGCAACGGCGCCAGCTCCCCACGCAAAACGGGTTCCTCGCAATGGACCAAATTGCGGAAAAATGTCCTCGAGGGAAGTAAGGTCGAGTGAGGTCTCTAAATCGAGTTGGGGTAAAAACCCATTGTTTGTATGTATGTATGTTTGTACTTTGTACTGCGATAACTGCCGAACCGATGGTCCGATTGTGATGAAATTTGGTAGGCATGTAGGAAATATCAATAGAATTTTTAAGTTCGTTGGGCATTAAAATCGGTTCAGTATTTTTTGAAATATTAATAAAAATGTCCGCGATTATGTAGCAAACAAAACCATAGCGCGTTCTAACTTAGGATAGCGCCATCTAGGTGTTACTTAGGGAACTACTAGTAGTTCGCCGCGAACTTAGACCGCGCAAAAACTACTGAACCGTTTTGATGCCCAACGAACTTGAAAATTCTAATTATATTTCCTACATGCCTACCAAATTTCATCAAAATTGGACCATTGGTTCGGCAGTTATCGCGGAACAAACATACATACATACAAACAATGTGTTTTCGCCCCAACTTGAATTATAGCCCTAGTCGCTTCGCTGGCTCGGTCAATTATTCATTCAATTTTGTTGTAAACATCTAAATAGGCATTGCTAACAATCCCATGGGATCGATAGAGCTTTAGGTACATGGGCGGCATCTCATAAACTTTCTTACAATTAACTTCTTGTTTTATTACCTAGATTGTTGTTTTTTTCTTTCTAAACATTGATAGTTCGTTTAGAACGATTTACCTATATAGGGTTATATATATATATATATATATATATATATATATATATATATATATTTTAAGTCTTTGGTTTTAGAAAACATGACAGCCTTGTCAACCTTACCACATTTGCCTACATGAAAAAGAGCTACTGTTGCGCAGCCGCTGCCGTATATAAACTGACTGGTTCAGATAATAAACAAGAAATAACACAAATATTAACCTTATTCAAATTCAGACTGCTCAATAACAGCTGTCTTTTCCTTTCATTTTTATTTTATTTTTATTTATTTGGGAAACAAATAGCCTTCTACAGATAGATTTCACTTAATAACTAAAACATACATCAGTGAAATTTCCACTTATACTAACTCAATGTTTTGAACAGTGTACGTTACAGATACTACAAAAAAGAATACAAAGAATATAGTGATACAATTTGGAAAACAGAAAATCTAAGAAGTCAAACAAAAACAAATAATATTAATAAAGCGACACATTTTACAGATTTTTTGTTCATATTATTCTTCTTAGCCCATTTCTAAATGAGGCAGGTGAGTGAATAAAGGCGTCAAGTTCTTGAAACAATGTATTGTAACAATTACAAGCTCTTCTCAAAAACATATTACTTGCATAATTCGTTTTAGTATTTTTGTAAAACAAATAACTGATGATTACGCGAGCCAATCCGGTATCCAATCATACATTTCAATAGCAAATGTTGTCAAGGAATTTACTATATATCTTCTAGGGTGCCACACACACTACGATTTGGTTCTTCTAAATGCAAACTTTGCTAATGGCACATTTATAAGGAACTAGCTTTTGCCCGCGGCTTCGCTCGCTTATCCCAAACCTCACGGGAACATTATTAACAGGATTGGTTCAGTAGATAAAGCGTGAAGAGGTAACAAACAAACAAATCAAATATACAAACTTACTTTCGAATTTATAATATTAGTTAGGATTAGGATAGTTAGGATTAGGATTAGTTAGAATTAGGATTAGGATTACGAAGACTCGCCTCAGACGTACTTATAGTTGTGAGGTCGATGCAATGTGATGTGAAAGGTATAGTGCTATAGAATTATTTTATTATTGCATTCATAGTGTCCATAGGAAGTTATAATTACGACATCAGAGCAAAAAGAGGTAAGAAGGAAAACGCTGGTATCTGTGGCAATTAAAACCATTGATCAGTTCCGCGTCATTCTAGTCATGTGATGTGTACATAAACGAGGAATTTTAAACAGTTACACTAGCTATTATGTTGATAACGTAGGTACGTAGGTACCTACATCTATTAACAATAGACCCATAAATAAGCTTATGGTGTTGCAATAGAAATTGTAACGTAAATGAAATCTCTCTATATTGGGCTCGGGGAAAAGACAGAGGTACATTGTACTCGTATCAGATGTCACATTTATTTATTTATTTAAAATCTTTATTGTACATCAGCAATATTTAATTATACATAATAGCTTATCTCTTTCAGTAGGACAAAGAACAGTTACATATAAATTAGGAAGACAGAATCCTAAGATGAGGTAAGTAGGTAATTAGTCATTGGGGACAGTTAAATTCTTAACTCGCCAGGCTGCATCAGCAGTTATCTACTAAAATTAGCCTAAAGATGTACATTAGATTGCGTACTCTTCCGGCGGTGATGTTGATGAGTTCTTTAAAATTTAGATTTTTGTCAAGCATGTCTCCCATATTTAACTTTATCAGAGGATGATAGAGCAGGATAAGGCGAGTTGGTAGAAGTAGAATGCGAATGAGCAATTATGGATAATTTGGAAATTTTTTCGTTCTGTTAAGTAAAATTGTAAATAGAAAAGGTAACCAGGTTAAGATTTTTAAACATTTAGCGTAATAAGATTTTGACGAAGCCAACTGGATACGATATCTAGGCCATTTCGTGCATGTTTCCTCCCATGATTCTGCTGAAAAAAGTAGGGCAGTATCATCTGCATATGATATAATCTTACAGTGAGGAATGTTAAGAGAAACAACAACAAACAGTGCAATCAATCAATCAATACTTTATTTGCATCCTTAATGTATATACATAGGTCGTTTTACAATAGTGCAGAATCAATTAAGGACCCTGACGGGCGCAGCAATCGAAGAGGGGCTGACTTGTCTAATTTCGTATATTTGGTGTCAATAATTTAAATTATATATTTAGTCTATTTAAAAGGATAGGAAAGTAGTTTTTGTACAAATGTCAAAGATTTAAAACAAATTTCATATAGTTGATATTGAAAGGATTTAATTTTATGTAGAGAATATTGAATGATAAATGGGTTATTTATATTGTTATTTATTCAAAATGCAGTGAATTGTACTATGCGAAATTATTATTAATTATTCTTTTAAATGTCATATATTTTAAATTATTTTATCTTTCAGATATTCTGTTATTGTGTAGTAACATCGTTTAGCCAGTATGTCTTTGATTTGCCTCAAGGAAGTTTGTTGAATATTTTAACAGACATTGCTAGAGGGCTATCCGAGTGAAGTTTAAGGCGAGATGTTGGGATCTGTAATTTATTGTGATTTCTCAATGTGTTTCCCTGTAGTCTCTCCTCTTTTTTGAAAAAGGTTTGGATTTTTTCGGACGAATTTACATGTTTCCAAAATGTAGATGCTCGGCAAGGTTAGGATTTTGTATTTTATAAAATAGGGTTTACAACTGTCTGTATTTTGGATATTTGCAAGCTAAATGAAAGCTTGTAAAAAATATACTTGCCCATGCCTTTCAAAGCATAAAATATCTAACGGGTACCGCTACTACCTACCACTTAGTAACGGCGTCTACTCTACCATTATCATTGAAATACTTACAAAGTACCTACCGACTCAGAGTGCATTATAATAAAGCTAGCAAATTGCTATAATTTACCAACCCATTACAGTTTCATCATGCAGGTTTCCCCAAGCTCGGGATTTCCGACCAAATACCCAATAAGCCTTCCACTCTTGTGAACACATATTAAATATGTTACTTATGAGTCAATAACTATATTATTAGGTCCTTACATATGAAATTGCCGTTCAGTGAAACAAGTTTTTTTTTAATGAAATTATTATTATTTAATCAATCGAAGTATGCGCCGTTGTTATCGATACACTTCCGCCATTTTATAGGCAGATCATTGATACCTTTGGAAAAAAAATCCTGGGAGCGAGAGTATGAACTGTTTGAAGGCGGTTTTGACTGCCTCATCAGATTTGAAATTTTTTCCTTGTAAAAAGTTATCCAAATTTTGAAAAAAGTGGTAATCGTTTGGGGCAAGATCTGGAGAGTATGGTGGGTGATGCAGAGGTTCCAGTCGCAGCTCCTCTAACTTGGCGATCGTTTGATGTGCAGTGTTTGGTCTAGCGTTATCCTGAAGGAGCAGTGGGCTAGAGCAATTCATCAGTCTCGGTGGTTTAATGGCGAGCTTTTCCATCATTGTTTGCAATTGTTGGCAATACAAGTCTGCAGTAATCGTCTGGCCTGATCTCAAGAAGCTGTAGTGGATAACACCAGCACTGGTCCACCAAACACTAACCAGAATCTTCTTTTTGGTCAGTTTTCGCTTAGGGCAAGGTTTTGCCGGTTCTCCAGGGTCAAGCCATTGTGATGATCGCTTCCGATTGTCGTACAGGATCCATTTCTCATCACAAGTCACGATATGGTTCAAAATCCCCTCATTATTGTGGCGATTAAGCAAAGAAACGCAGCAAGCAACGCGTGTTTGTTGATTTGCTTCAGTCAATTCGTGCGGTACCCACTTTTCGAGTTTTTTAATTTTTCCGATTTGGCGCAAGTGGATAAGTATCGTTTTGTCACTTACGCCGAAGGCTCCTACTAATTCAGAAGTGGTTTGAGATGGATCCGCTTCCACTATCGCCTTCAATTCTTCGTTATTCACTTGAGTATCAGGTCGTCCACGAGGCTCATTGTGTAAATCGAAATTTCCAGAACGGAAACGTTGAAACCAAAAACGCACCGTTCGTTAGCGGTGCCTGGTCCATACACGTCGTTAATTCTTCGAGTCGTTTCTGCAGCACTGGTGCCACGGTGGAACTCGTATTCGTAAATACCGCGAATTTTCAATTTATCCATAGTTGTTGTTATAGCAATGTTGAAACTCAAACAAATGATGTTAAAACAAATGAAATACGAATTTTAAAACAATATTTTTCTGGCTTTATTTCGAAATAAATTTGAATTTGGAATTCCTAATGAAACGCAAGATATTTGATTTTAAAGTTGCCAGTATTGAAAATCGGCAATTTCATATGTAAGGACCTAATATATTAAAAAATTATTAGCAAAAAAAGAGTAACATAGGTAATAAGTAGGACTTATTACCTATGTACCTTAAAAAAAATTTTAAGTATAATACTTACGTATTTTTTCTTTACTTTGAAAAAAAAATAATGAAGATACAGTGCGTTTAAATTCCGCATGACGTCACGATCTCGTACGATTTCACAAGCCCTTACTCCAAATTCTACACACTGTATCTTTGTGAATTGTCACTCATTTGATAAACCAACAAATATGGGTCCATTACATAAGGATGATCTAGCCGACGGACTAAATAGAGTAATAAGTACTTTACTGACCCAGTCAACATCCTTATTGAAGTTAATTATACGTACACAATTACTTATTTACATAGGTAGGTATAGGTTTTTGAAACAAATAAATATCGAACTCGGACCGGATATATACCTTTTTACAATATTTATGGCTAGACAGCCATAAATATTGTAAAAAAGAAAAAAAAAATTCTATTGCAAATAATATTTATTACTTTTACAATGCGTTAGTTTAATACATAAATATAAAACAATTTAAAATATAAAAAGCTTATTCGAAGTGGTCTCCATTGGCTGCAATACAGTACTTTAAACGTTGAGGCCAGTTATCAATAGAAGCACGCACTCTTTCCATGGGAAAATTCTTCACTGCCAATCGTATGGATTGTTTTAGGGACTCCAAATTATCGTGACGTTAAGAGCAAGCCGTACTGTCTAAAACTGACCATAAATCATAATCCAGCGGATTAAGATCGGGACTAGACGACGGCCAGTCTTCAGCTCTGATGAAGTCGGAAACGTTCGTTTCCAACCAAGACTGCGTGGACCGAGCTCTGTGACCCGGTGCTGAGTGTTGCTGGAAGGACCATCCTTGGTTATTGAACATGGTGTTGTTAAGGGGATTAACTACCTTCTCAAGTATGGTATCTTGATACACTTGTGCCGATGTTTTGATACCTTTTTCACAAAAGCATGGCTCAGTCTCTCCTTCATAGCTAACACCGCACCAAACCATCACTGAAGTCGGATAATGCCCACGTTACACTCTGTCGACTAGTTGGGAAGCTTTCTTAGAGCTTTGTACGGTCATTTTGTTTATTAAAATGTTGCTCAATTGTAAAAAAATTCTCATCCGTAAACAATATTTTTCTGTGACCTCCCTTTGCGTACCGCTTCAGTAGTTGTTTCGATTTTACCACCCTATTCTTTTTTAAATTATCAGATAAGAAATTACCAGTACGTCATAGGCTGTAACTCCTAAGTCATCTTTTACAATACGCGACATGGTTCTAGGTGCTATCTTCATCTCCCGTGATAAAATCATTTGCTTTCGGACAGGATTTCTTCGAATTCTTTCCCTTACTGCTTTAACCACCTTTTTCGTACGTACACCACGTGGACGGCCAGATTTTTTTCTGTCACAAACAGAGGAGGTCTTATTGTACATATTAATAGCCCGGTACACAAACATTTGACTAATACCAAGCGTACGGAGAGTTTTAAAAATTGCATTTGGCTCCATACTACTTTGTGTAATACAATCACAGCGATGCGGTTCTCTTTATCACCCCACTCCATTTTAATATCGCAAAATATTGTACAATTTATTGGCGCTAAAATAAGAAAAGACAATGAAAAATCATATTAAAATAACGGATTCCAAATTCAACTAAAATATTTTGTTTATTTTTAATTGTAACAGTATTTATGGCCAGACTTAGTAGAAGTATAGGTTCTTAGTGGAGATAGGATGACTTTGTTAGCTTATCATCTTTGTCATATAAATAGATTATAAACTAACCTACACAATTAACTTTGTTTTTAAACGACTCAGACATGTAGCCAATCCTTATGTCGTGAAAATGGTTTATTTCGCACTAGGACAATCACTATTAACATATTGCATCTTTATATGGGGAGGAGCTTGTAAAACAACCCTGCTTCGGCTGGAAAGAGCTCCTTTATCAATATTGCGAACTGTCCGACAACTTTATATTTTAAAACACCGCACTGCAACAGTACAAAATTACCCCATACAACCCTTATTCGGTAAAACGCAACCGTCTCGTCGCAACCTCTTGCCTTTTCAATACTGAATTCTCTTATCGCTTTTTTTGTTTTACTGGGCCTTTCACCAACCGTTCCTGAAAATTTTCAATATTTGAATATCTTTAATCTCTTGATTATAATGATACAGAATTTTTTATACACCCTCTTATAGTATAACTGATGGTTGATACAGGCATTTTTTTAGACCCAACTAGATTTAGTGCCATAATTATTTTGTTATTTAATGTTAAATGTATTTAAGCTTTATTTTAGTTCTCTAGTTCATTTATTTCTATTTGTAAGTTTCACGCAAACATTTCGCAAACCGGAAAAGTCCTGATGAAATGTACCTAACTGTCCAGAGGCGGAGAGCACTGGAGTACTGTATATATAGGCCCTGCCTTCATCAGGTTTCAGTCTCCTCCAATCTGACCCAAAAACACTTGTTGATTTTCTTCTTTGTTTATATGTTACACGTAAGATTGTTGAAGAAAATAAACTACTTTTTTACTTTACTTTTTTTTACTATTTGTTCGGGTTAAAGTGCCTTTTCCTGATTTCCGATTGAGAAGAAATTTTGTATGCTAATGTTAGATGACAAGGCAATATTATTGTAACAAGAAGCTGATCTGATGATGGAGCCGGAAGGTGGCTTTAGGAACCCTGTCATAAAACGACACAACCCCATCGAGTTTGGAGTCTTGATTAGTACCTACTCGGCCTCACAACAAAAGGCTTAAAAGAAAAAAATTTTTTTTCGAATTAGTTATTATTTACCATAGCTCCAATCACGTCTTCAGTTGAAAATTCAGAATAATATAGGTACTTTATATAAGTTTAACTGGTTACAGATAAAAATATACTAGCATGGTATATTTATACTGGCATTGGAACATTTTCTTTTGAAGGAATATTGTAGAGTGTTTTTTGTTTATTTTCCTATTTTGTTCTATGATAAAATAAACAGAATAACTGAAAAGTGATAAATATTTTTTTTTTAAAAAAATCAAATATTATATATCTAATTTAATAACTAACTTAACTATAACTGTGACCGTATAACATAATTATTGAAATACATTTTACTAAAAATTGCAATGATTATTTCCTGTTATGAAAGATTCTGATTCGACATTTATTGATTAGAACGACGATACATTACAAGAACTTGTTTCAAAAGATTTATCACTGTTGATATCAAACATATACAAACATAGTATTAACAAAGTAAATGTTTTAGCTGAAGGTAAAGCAGGTTATTTTTTATTTCGCTCACTGGCTCCGACACAAATGGTATAATGACCTATTCTAGGTAAAAAAGGAAAGGCGATTATGTTAATTTTGGCACAGGTGTGTGACTGTGAGAAATAAAATATATATCCATCTAATGATAGTGGTTGACAATGACCTGGTGTACCAGCCAAACTGTATCCTAGACGAGAGAAGATGCCACGTCTGTTCGGTATCGAGCTATCCATCAATATCAATAAATTGATAAAACATAGTCGCTTCCCGCCGCCTATCTTTTTACGAGTATATGGCTGTGAACCCACTGTGCTGAATCTAAGATGCTGATTTTATATATATTGCCTGTTTTGCAACGATCGGTCACTGTATCATTACAAAACCAGCAATGTAACAACTTATATAAAACCAGCAACTGAATTTTAGCAAATGGATTCTCAGCCTATGTGTGCATGTACGCTTAGATCTTGTATCTAACACAGAATACTGTAAGTGATACTACAACGGATTTTAATGCGGTTATCATCAATCATATGATAGTAATTAAAGAGGAAGGTTTATATGAATAATACCAATACGAAGCCGATATAGGCCGCTAGATAAGTAAATATAAGCTTATTCGAACTAAAACTCAACCAAACTTTATTGCTGGCAGGTTTATATCATTTAATAATTTTAATTAAGAACATGACTTATCCTATTGCACTATACGGTGCAAAAAAAAATCGTTCTTGATTAATTGTATTTTTTTAACATGAGGGTGTTTGAAATGTTGGGAAGGCAGTCAAACGCTGAGGACCTTTGATCCTCAGTCATGATCCTGATCCTGAATCACAGAAAGGCTATATTTGAAACAACATTAAATTATTAAATTTATTAAATAAAATTAATTCATCTAATGTAATCATTGGGGGTTTTCGCTCATTTATCGATACACGTATAAATTATTCAACAATTACGAAATAAGAAGCCGGACTCGACGACTAAACTCATTTAAACAAAAATCTACATATGTAAACACTCGGTTTCGGACCAACCGATAAAAGAATACACATAATGCATACTGTAGTGGACGAGATAAACCGAAATTTTGTAGTGTAGAAGCCAGTGTTACCAACTCTCAAAAATATTTATCCCTAAAGTTTGTGTCAAAACCCCTAAAATCGCCTTAATTATTTAGTTGCCCCCCTTAAAAAATATATGACCGCCAGTGGCGCCAGTATCGCCGCCAGTCATCACAGAGTGGTTGTAGAATTACGTACTAGATGTCGTTATAAGTCGCTAGGTCAAGAAATAAATATTAATATTATCAATTTAAAAATATTATTAGCTAAAGATAGAAGTGATTGGAAACAAAAAGTGGAGGCTTTTGCCCTACTATGGGACAAAAGTGGCTAAAAAAAAACCAAAATATTAAAGAGTCAAAAAGTCCCTGAAAATACCCCTAAAAATTTCAGACCCCTGAAAAATCCCATCTCACTTATTTACCCCCTAAATCTGGGGGGAAAACCCCTAAGTTGGTAACACGTAGAAGCTGTCCAAGCTGAGATCGAAGGTGTTTAGGACCCGCCCCCAACGAAAACCACAAAAAATCTCTGCTCAGACCCTAGACTTGATGGCTGAGCGACGATCCACGCCACTGCAGACCTCCGAAGATGCTGAACCATATCGGCAGCTTAACAGACGTATACAAAAGTCCTTGCGACTTTATATCCGTTTCTTTAATGCCAAATGTATTAAGGAGAAGATCGAGCAGAACAAGGCTCCAAAGTATTCTCAAGAGCTATGTTGGTTGGAAAAAGCCGATTGATCAAGGTAAAGACGGAGGAAGGTGGCGTGGTGTTGGCAAAGAAAGGGGTTCTGGCAGAGATCGAGAGGTTTTATGGACAGCTGTATACCTCATTTCCATAACCCAAAGGACAAATGGCTGAAGACCCAAGAGTCAATCAGATCCGACACTATACCGATGATATATTTGACATCAGCCAGTACGAGATTAGGATGATGTGAGATGATGGATCAAACAGCTAAAAACTATAACGCTTCTGAGTCATGAATATAAGTTACTTTTGTGGGTCATCACGAATCGTCTCGCAAACAGGTTTGATGTCTTCAAGCCTCCTGAACAAGCTGGTTTCCGTTAAGGCTTTAGCACCATGGATCATTCCTCACCATTCACATGCTGCGGCAGGCACTGCAAAGAGGTGTGAGACAGGGAGACGTTATATCTCCGAAACTGTTCACCGTTGCACTGGAAGATGCCTTTAAGTTTCTGAAATGGGAACGACTTGGCATCAACATCAATGGCGAGTATATCACACCTTCGATTTGCCGACGAAATTGTTGTCATGGCAGAATCAATGGAAGACTAAGTGAGTATTAAGAATGAGTTATGAATGAGAATGAGTTACTTTGCTCGGAGGCCTAAATCGAGTTAGATTAAACGGATTCTTTACTTCCTAAAAGACAGCCATCGTCCAGGATTTAATATTTTATTTATAGATGATTGGATGTATACCTAGACTGAAGAGCAAGGCGATCCTCTGGGGCTGGCCCAGGGATCGCCTTGCTGCACTCCTGCAGATGATAAAATTGTGTTATTTTATAGTACATATCTAATTTTGAGGGTGAAGTAACATTGAAAGTTCTACTGAATTAAAAGCATTCTTCACGTCTATTTTTAGTAGTACCTTTGCGCAGTTATTGTTCAAAAAGGTTTAACCCCAACCTTGCTGCTGAAGTCTAGTTGTATTGGTTGAAATTTATTTCTACCTAAGTGTTCAGGCTAGGTACTCGTATGTGCATACAAACTAGTTTAGATGTTATACGATTGGGTGCACTCTTAAACTCTTAAAGGTACATCGCCTAGCACCATAAATTCAAATATATCTTTACTAGCTGATGCCCACGGCATGGTCCGCGTGGTTAACTTTTAAAAAAATGACGGATATACAAACTTTCATCCTGAATTGTACCCTTTTAAAGAATATTTTTTAAAAATAGTGACACAATAAACTTATTTTGAACCATAAGCTCATATGTAGGTATTTTTTTATATTTTTAACTTCAAAATTGACCAATTTTTATAAAAACTTTCAAACCTTTTTTTAACCCCTTAGGGTTAAAATCTGATCGAGGTTATGAGCGAGGATCTGAATTAATTATTCTCTCGTCACTATTTGATACTCTTTTTCACTTACACGACTTCAACACGCTGAATGTGGCGTTTGGTTATAGGCGATAGATGTGGTTTATCACCATGTTTATCCCAATACGGTTGTCAACATAACGTAGAATATTTCTTTTTTTTAAATGTATTAGTTTTAAAATTAGGAGCAATTTGCTAGAGTAAAAGACATCAACTGGCCTTTTCAAAAATTTCCAAAATTTTAATGACAGATTTAACAATCTTGATAACATATTAATCCTCATCATCATCATTCATCATTTCAGCCGCATAGCGTCCACTGCTGGACATAGGCCTCTCCTAAGGTTTTCCAAAACGACCGATCTAGAGCGGCCTGCATTCAGCGCTTTACTGCTAGAAAGAACCAATTTTGTTGTTGTTTTCAGAAAAATATTTCTTTTTATTGTTAATATTGTTGTTATGTAAAAATATTGCACAAAATCAAACACAGTCAAGTACCCTATTTATCAAATATAAATCAATTTTACTATTTTTAATCACTTTTACTAGGCACTACAATTTAAACCTCAGTTTTATGGAAATGGATTAAGAACAAATAAATATTTTATCCTGTTAGGTTTGTGTTAGGTAGATTGATAAGTAAGTAAGTACTATGTTTTCCTTATTTTTTTATGTGTATGTTTGTAAATTTCCAAGTGTACTTGAATAAATAAAATAAATAAATAAATTGATATACAGGGTTTACCAAAATATACTGAAACTATTTTAAGGCTGACTTCAGTCCATGATACTGAAAAACTTTCCCCAAGGAACATAGGTATGTCGATGTATGAAAAATAATTTTTGGCCTCCCATAATACAAGTTGACCGATCAGCTGATCCAAGTTTCTATGGAAAGCAGAACAATATTTTGCATATTTCGGTATGTGTTCCTTGGGGAAAGTTGTTCAGTGTCACAGACTGAATCTACCCTTAAAATAGTTTCAGTATATTTTTGTTACATGTTATAATAGTGTGTGTATATGGGATATTTTCACACAAAATAGAATAATAATTTACATATCCACAAACTACTGGGATATGCTGATTTCACACAATAGTGGGATAAAAAAGAAGATGGCTAGACAAGTGATAAGGTAGGTGCTCTTTGGCCAAGCGTATATAACTCGTATTGCATTCAAAACAGGCGAACCGCCTGTATCAGTTTCTATATATTCTGTACATAACACACAAATAACATCCGCAATGGGCGGTCTTTACAGAAACCGTCTAATTAAATCCACGCGTGTTAGTACAGGATCTCACGGCAAGATTTTAACGCTCATCTGAATCCATGGATCAGAATCGCTTTTTAGATTCTTAATTTTAGTCAAACAGCTATAGGTAATTATTTTTTTCATCTTTCGATAAGTTTTATAATTAACATAAGTAAGAAAAGTCGACCATATCGCATTGTTAACAGGCATTTTTCAGGAATATGGTATAACCGAAAATATTAGTAAAAAGGTTGTTTAGTTCTCTATGATTCCAAATGAAATTTTAAAAAAGGGCGGTGAGATTTTGGACTATGTGAGATATTTTTTTTTCTAGCGATACTCTGGTTCATCGGTCAATCATACAAATAAAAAAAGCATTTGATATCGTCATTTAGCGGAAATTTTCGGGTAAACCCCAGGGTTTACAGCATACACTTAAAACCGCAAGGTTTTAAGGATCTGCTGTTAATCAATGTTTGACATATGGGACATCTTGTTTTAATAATGTAAATCCAACCTAAACAGCATCTAGACAACAGAAAGTCTATGCTTCAAATCTTAAACAATGTTTAACGATAAGGTATCTAATAAAATTTTCAATTATGAAAAACGACAATGAAGTTATAATCCGTTAACGTATTTTTAAAAAATGATATAAAACTTGTTGTAAGGAAACGTCCAACAATTAGAAAAACGTACAAAGTACTAAACGTATTTTTGAAAATTACACCTTTTAAAATCCTTTTGTAAAATACTCCAAAACTCCAAACAGACGTATCAGCGTTACTCGTCACCGAAACTCAAAATAAACGTTATGCAGATTTATGCAATAAATATCCAGTAAACGAAGACTCGCACGGCGATAACTTAGGCTGAGGCCACACTATCCGTGTCAAGAGCGAGGCAAATTTGCTTCCTTCACGATCACCAATCATATCTACCGATGTGTACTCACTAATATACAAGAATTATAAATATTAGTTCATAAACGTTGATAACGTCCATGGTCTGGAATCAATGACAAAAACGTTGAATGTTGAGAACATTCGACGTTTTTGCACGGTTCTGCACTTGAATAATAAAATAAAAGGAATGTGGCGTAACATTTGCAGTCATGCCCTTAATTAACCTATTTTATCTAATCTCATATCGTAAAATTCGAATTATAAAATTTAAAACGATTTTATATTGACATACTTTAACACAATACAAAAAAGTGCAAGATTCCCAGCGATGGATTAAGAAAAAATAATATAGTTTCAGCATATTTTGTTAGACCTTATAGAATCGCGATCCTTTCCTGCAGAAATTATTCGTGATTCATTCTGAGCATTTTTGTTCGTTACTGCTATTGTTAGGCACAGTCTAACTTAATTTACTTTACTATTTTACAATGACTGCAAGAAGTACTTAAAAGGAAAATTCCCCGCTAGATTTTTCTTTGCAAGTGTCTTTGCCACCTTTTTTAAAAAACTGGGCTACTGAAATAGTAAAGGAAATTGTAATAAATAAATCCTCAAAGGCAACGAAAGAAATAAAGCCTCGGACCACAAGGTTTAGCCACTTGAACCGAATGCGAGGTGTAAAACGTAAAAAGCCACTTTCTGAAAGACGTTAAGTTGTATGTAAATTATGATACTTATTGGCCAGGGGATACATACATTTTTAATGAATTAATAAGAATCTGTCTAAAACATCAGGCGTAGATAACAATATTAGAGACATGTACCTATTGATGACTTTAGTAACTGTTTATTATAATAAGAAGCATGTCCACCAAAACACTGCAAGTGATACTATATAGAAATAGAGATACGTATTGCAAGTTTGTTATCGAATGCCACTAAGTTTTCAAACAAATAAATTACGATCTCGTCTCAATCAATTTACACTGCATGTTATTATCATAATAAAGTTTAAGTGCTCAATAAATTATTTGTATTTATGCAGAGAGGAATGCTGACGACGGTTTATCTCAGATAAAAAACAAACAATGTATCCTATAATTTACAGCCCCAATGGATCCGCAGGGTTTTCGTTGTAAACCTTCAACTCGTGAACGAGTGCGCCAGTAGGGACTGGTCAGCTCGGCTCCGTTTTTAAAAACTACTCAGTATAAAGTTAATTTATTTCTGTTAATTTTATTTGGCACTTGTTTGCAAGCTTACATGTTATTAGCTTTTTCTTTAGAATAATTATTAATTTAAATATAAATAAACATTACACGTCATGTACTAAACTTATGAAGTGTCCTGCAAAACCTAGTTAATTACTGAAAAAATATTTGATTCTTTGATTTTTAGCTGATGATTATTTTCTCCCAAAATACAGTAAAATATATATGACTTTAGGTACGAGTATTTTAGAGAAATTATCATTTTTAGGTTCCGTACCCAAAGGGTGCAAACGGGACCCTATTACTGAGACTCCGCTGTCTGTCCGTCTGTCACAAGGGTCTATCTCTTAAACCGTAATAGCTAGACACTTGAAATTTTCACCGATTATGTATTACTGTAGCCGCTATAACAACAAATACTAAAAAGAAAAAAAAGTTAAAAATTAAAGGGGTCGTCATACAAAAAACGTGTTTTTTCAGCGTTTTTGACTCGATCTTTATAATGGCATTAACTAGATACTTGGAATTTTGACCGATTATGTATTACTATGACCACTATAAAAACAAATACTAAAAATGAGATAAAGTTAAAAATTAAAGAAGGTCGTCATACAAGAAACGTGTTTCTTCTGCGTTTTAAAACATTGTACGGTGGTACGGAATCCTTCCTGTACGAGTCCAACTCGCACTTGCCCGTTTATTTTATTTTTACTCCCACCCACCCAAATAAAATACGCCAGTAAACATACCGCATAAACCATGCCGATCGAGCTAAAACCTAACAACCTTGTGGCGTTCGGCAAGCTTGTGGCGTTCGGATACGAACGCCATAAGCTACTCTCTCTCTCACTCTACTCACTCTCACTCTACAAAAATGGTGACAAGAAGCTTATTACCATTTTTTATAGAGTGGTAACACTAATTTTTCACTGTAACAGAGATTTTTGTAGCTTCAAAGTTTCATGTTACAACTCGAATCTATGCAATTGTGAATTAAAGCAGGCCTGTGTCACTCCCCGTTTAGGTATCTAAAATGTACATTATTACTATGCGCGCAGGCGGCCCCTCCGGGTGGTAAATTCAGTTTTACGAATCGTTTGTCCAGAGTTATAAGAATGAAATTGGCTTGCAATGAATGTCTAGGTATTTGTAAGAAAAGTTGCTGAGTTCTGACGTGAGATAGATTAAACCATATCGCTAGCCACATTGAGTAGATATTTCTTTGAATTTCTTTGCTGAGTGAGACTTCTGTACGTTAGTATTATTTATTCTGTGATAAAAGTTAAGTTAAATCTTCATTGGAGTTTTTCATTGGTGGCAGCAAGTGCAGTAACACGAACACAACTACAAATATAATAAAGTGAGACCCGCGAACTCGTTTAGTCAGAGATCCACAATTTATGCCCTTAGGCTGTCTTGAATGAATAGATGCCCACTAGGTACCACCATAAAACTAACAATATGAGCACATCTTTACGTTCACAAGTTCCGGCTAGCACCGGCCGCGTACTGTATAAATATCTGTGATAAATCTGTCAATTTCAAAGATGTCCCGCTTTGCATAGCGGCATTGCTCATGCTGAGAGTCGCTAATTATCGTGGATTCGGCGAATGAAACATCCGGTTTCAGAACTTGGAAACAAGATTTGAAAGGCAGTCTGAAACGATCACTTTAAAAGTGTCGATTTACCATCCAGATTGTATTATACTATTGTACTAACATATGTACAATCGTACATGTTCCCTTGAAGCGACTTAGGTACTAGGTACTAACTTAAGAGCTAGTGCACTAATCATCCCAGCGTATTCCCGGTTGCATCGTCAGCGGTTACGCTTCAGAGCCCGGGGTCCGCTACCTTATCTAGGTGATTTGACGAGGTTACTGTTTTTACACAGAGCGACTTCTGACCTCCGCAAGCCAAAGGGAAGACCAGAACCAATCCTAGGATAGGTACAAACGCTAAGTGGCGTTCGGGACCAACAGCTTTACGTGCCTTCCGAAGCACGGAATCATCTTTCTTTTCGGATAATCAGGTGATCAGGTGAAGCCTGCAATATCCTAACCAGACTGGAAACAACTTTTCACTAAGTATGCTTCCCAGTGGTATTTGAACCCGCAACCTCCGGATCACAAGGCAAACGCCTTGACCACTGGACCACGGAGGCAGTCAAGTCAAGAGCTAGTGCACTATTGTGTGACGAAGATGTGACTTTCCACGGGTAAAGGTACCATACGGACGCTGGCACTTACGACATTGTGTTTATTCAATCTAAGTTAGTTTTACAAATTGTTTTTCTAAACGTCTTAAGCGCCACCGCCCACAAGGTACCTTTACATACCTATTGTCACTAGATGAGGGTTGCTACACAGTTTTTTTTTGGACCGGCAATGTCGTTTCGGCAGTATTTGTCGAACAACAAAGCCGATCGGCTTTTACCCCGAATATTCATCTACATATATTCGATTTTACCGCCGGGCTGTGCCGCGAATAAGTGTGTGTAGCAATCAGGGCTTGTTAACGATACCAAATTCACACTAAAAGTAACGTTAAATAACGTTATAAGGGGTATCGATAATGCAGTTTATAACTTTATCAAGTAACGATACTTTTTTTTAATACTTGTAAAATATTATATGAATAGCTCTAGTAGCCTACTAGACAAACTCTCATCAATTTATTCTGTCAAATATCGAAAAAAAATATACAGTGTAAACAATACCTATTACCGTTTATATCATTGTTAACGTTATCTGAGTATCGGTAAATAGTAGGAAAAATACCGTTACCCAGCATAACGTTACCTTTGCTGATAACGTTAACGCCGTTTGACAGAATTAACGTTACCAGATTTTTAACGGTATTCCAAGCCCTGGTAGCAATAGCAACCATGACAGTCACTAAGCTACGACAGAATCTGATGCCTTTAGGTACTTAGTTCGAAAATTTTGACACCCTATGTTAGCACGCAGTGTGTTGCTTTGGAGCTAGGTTCCGGAATTCGGAATTATAATGCAATAATTTGGCTATGATTATATAATATGTCGACTGCCTAACGTCAGCTCTTTGAAAATGCATATACTTAGATGAGACAAAAAATGTTTTTAAAATATTAATATTAATAATTAAAAAGCGCAAAACAAGTTAGGTAAGGTTAGTACATAATTTTCAACGGTTAACTTTTTAATATAGATCTTAATCGAAGGCCACACCGGATTCTGTACGTATAATATTTCCATTTATTAGCGAAAACGAACGAATATGACCTATAAGTATTCGGTTATATAAGCGACCTTCAAAAATAATTCGCTTCATTACCCCCCGGCGGGTCATATCCGCTTGATTAATTTTGCTTATATAATTTAATTCATTTATTTTTGGTACAGATACCTATTTGCCTAATTAATTATGTACTGATCGAATTTAAAGTACCGCCTCCGTTTTTCTTTTTGGTATTGTCTTTTTACTTTTTAGTCAATCTACTTCTTCCTGAGAAAATGTCGTTCAATTTTTAGATGTGAATAAAAAAAGTCTTTTTCCCTTTATTCTATAAATGTAATCATCCAGTGATGGTTAACCCAATATCAAGACTAGGGACGTCAGTCATAACAAAAGGTTAAAGAGGTATTATATACAAGTTCTTCGACATAGGCCTTTATGTACTGACAGAACGTTAAAAATTGAAACAACTAAACAGCAATAATGGCTATTTTATATTCGTATTATAAAGGGTATTTTATACAGACACCACATATCACTGTTTTGTCCAGTTCTATATATTGTAGCTACCTCCATAAACTACTTACACTTAATCGCTTTCTAGCTCTTATGCGGTGAAAACCATAAGAAAACAGTCTTGTTGTGTTTAAATACTGCAAGAGTAATTCAATGAACACGCAGTGAAAATAAAATTGTCTATTAATAAGTAACCAGAGATCATTGTTTGTAAATTCAATACGTATAAAACGCCGCTATATTTTGAAAAATAGAACCGGGGCGAATATTTGAGTAGTTATTTACCGATGGAAAGTTATTTTTTTACACTTTGCCGTGTTCCTTGAATTATGCTTACGTATTGTAATACACACCAAGGCATTTTTCATTATGTTTACCATGTTTTCCTATGGTTTTCGCTTATAAACTGTCGAAAGTATTAGACGTATAAGAGCTAGCAATCGTTTTCATTAATAGTTCTTTTGATAAAATATACTACAAATATTCTTTATTGCACCATAAACGAATATAATTACTTACAAAAAACAGAAAAATTATACAAAGGCAGACTTATCACATAGCAATCTCTTCCAGTGAACCTTTAGCCAGAGAGAAGTGAATATTTAAGAGAATAGGCGGTGCAATCAACTCTAATAAATAATTATTATACGTCGTCACAATTAACTACCAGTTGAATAAAGTTGTGTGAAGGGTGTGCTGAATGTAGTAAAGGATATTTATCTAGACCAGAGAGGAACAACGGTTAGCAGCCTTGAATGCTTTTACTGTGTTTTAACCCGGATCACAAAAGTAACAGTAACCACGTGCGTCAATTTGATAATTATGCGTTAGGAATGCGCGCAAAAAGCACGGATCCGCCAGTTTTCGAGCATCTCCGACATAATTACAGCTTCCTAAATGAACCGCGCACGGAATACATGCAGGATATGATCTTTTTGTCTATATTATATTTATAGATAGAGCCAGCGCACACTTGTGATTTTTAATCGTACAATAGTTTGATCGTTATTGTTCTGAGCCGTGTGGTTTCCGGTCTAGAATATGACCGCTCCACCTTTTCCGGTAAATGTCGTAAGATGTGATTAAAGGACTAAACACAAACATATCACACAATAACTGTATTCCCAAGGAGTCTTTTGGCGGCTGGTTGTACAACTTTTCACATAAATGCTTTCCCAAGGAGAGTAGAAGCCAGGCAGCGGGCGGTTGTAAATCCTTATCTGGATTTTGCTTCTGCACTTTATATGGTCTTGCATATCTTGGAAAAGGTTTGCCGGTTACCTTACTCACCCCAGGCTCCGAAGCAGCACGGCTAATGATGAAGGCACTAAGATAAGCTGTCATTAAAAGTCAGTAAAATCAAGTTGATTGTGTTTTGTTGTTAGTTCTGTACGAAGAATTTAATGCGTATTGCTAAAATTGCTAAATACTGGCTACTCCTTTTTCAATTCAGTTCGTTGGATTAATCTAGTACATTATAGCATTTTGGATTAATCGATCGGTTAGCCGCCTTTAGGTAACAATATATTATTACATATTGTATACTTAAATTCTCCTGCTTTCCTACTCTTTTAGCTTTATTTTTCGCGTTAGTTTTTTTAATTAAATATTTATTGCACAATAATTAAACGATTATAATACAAAAGGTAATAAAACTTAATGCTAAGTATGTCTACCAGTTCACTTAAGGGACGTAGCAGAAAAGGTAGTAAATGGGGTGCAAGATTAACTACTTAAAATAAAGTAAGAAGAGTATCATATACAAATAATAAAACATATATAATTCGTAAATTTACATAAGATATATAGACTATGCATATATTCATATATAAATTCCATTAATCCATATATATATTTACATACTTAAAATAAACTTACATAAATATGAATACATACGCATAATATAAATATTCTTAAATTATTGCAGCAAAGCTTTTTCGCGATAGTGACGAATTACCAGCATTTTGAAGTGCTCCCGCGCCTGTGCTCCCATGATGTTATCGGGAAGGGCATTCCAAAGTTAGTTTCACTCGTTTAATTTACTTGTGAATACTACGTAATGTACTATGGCGTCGAGATAAAAAAAAACCTTGAAAAAAACATTTCAGTTAGGTCTGAAATGTTTTCTTCTTTGTTTTGTGTTCCCATGGCCATACCCCTGCTGGTACGGTGGGTCTTATGAAGTGTGCATACTCATAATCACAATTTTTATTATGATCTCTTTCTCTCTCTCTTCATCTTAGCGCATTCCCGGTTGCATCCTCAGCTGTGCTGCTTATGAGCCCGGGGTGCGCTTTCCCGCTTTTTCTTCTCTAAATATAATATGCATGTAAATGGCCACCCAAGGATGCCAAAGACCTTGCGAAGTGGAGAAGAAATAGCCGGAATAATGTAAACGATTTAGCTAAAGTTTTACGGCCGGTTGCCTGCCTGACGTCAACCCACCTTTGGGAAGAGTCTACCACCGGATTTCGACAGAAAAAATCTCGGTAAACGCTAACTAAACCGATAGTTCATGCAACCACACTTGGGACTACTATATAATTTGTGTGTGACCACACGGCACCTTTTATTATAATCATAAGTTGTAAAACCACTGTTCCTTTGATAAAGCTGTAGATCATTGTCATAGTTTAAATAGGTTCTAAAATTCAGTTTCATTGTCTAGATCAGAAGAGCTAGGATTGTTCACAAAACTGTTTAACGGTAAGCACTAAAGTGGGTTACTAATAATTTTGTGCATCTACAGATCTTTGAAATGTCGTTCCACAGCTTTCTATTAATGATTCTTAAGATTGATCAGCTGCTTGCTAACGGTAGACTCCAAATGTAAAGCGGATAATACCGCAGCCACTGTACCATTTGGAAAGTAAACAATTCTTTTATCAGCTAAGGCTTTAGATGGAGCCCGTACTGCCATCTCTAAGAGCATAGTAAATCTATTTGGAATCTTATGAGAAGGTTTATGCTTCGCTGTTGCTGCTTGCAGCCGGTACTTAAATGTAGTTCCACTAGAAAAAATATAAAAAGCTTTTATTTAATTCAGTACCTATTCTCAAAGATCAATCAAACTAGAAAATAAATTATTTACTCGAGACATTGAGCAGTATGTAATTAATAACTAAGTTAACAACAGTCTATCATCACAATGATGTTATTCTCGGTTGCTTTAAACATGCCTAGATGGCATTAGTGGGTGTGATAAAACAGACGAAGGCTTTTACGCTGAATTTTCCGGGAAAATTTACTAGTTATCAATGAAAATCATTTGTATTTATTGTGTATTTTTATATGTATTGGTTGTATTTATTGGTTTAAAATTCACAGGTGGGTGATGCGGTTTATATTCAAAACATGTGGAGAAGAGGTTTAAATGGGCAGGTATGGAGAATGGAATGAAAAAATGGCGGCGAGCCTCGTCGGTAAAATGGCCGCCCCGGTCCGGTGGGTCGACGGCGCGACACGCAAGCGCTGCCACACAGGTAGGTTAAGATTCACGCTCCGCCGCATTTGCTGCTCCTATGCGCACTCGACGCGGCCCTGTCGCACACCATACGCCATACCACCGCGACCGTCGAAATGTCTGAGGATTCGTTAACGGTGACACAGTGAGGTGATCCATACAGTGATTATACAGTGCATGTGATTGTGATATGACGAGGACGCGCTGCATCTGATCGAGCCATCTCGACAGCGGATCTTAACGGTAAATTTCGTCGAACATGACACTGTGACCTGCATGTGTTTACTGTCTGGTCAGGTGATTCGCCTGCCCGATTATCCAGCGGCTCATCTGGCTGATTTAATTGTGCATCGCACGCGCATCATTGTTCCACATTCGAGGGCGAGAACCGTGGAGTTTTCTTCCACGTCGCCTTTCGGTGTTTACTCGTGAATTATGACACCGTTGGTCCGTGAGACCGACAGGCGATCTGTAAACCGACATTAGTAACATAATCTAGTTTTATTTGACGAAGCTCGTGTTAGTTTTCACGAGTTTGGTGTAGTTTTATGGAATTGGGCGTCAGATTTTACCGTTGCGGAAGAAAGTTAGTTTAGAGACGGCAGATATGTAGGTTCTTACATTCTAAAAACGTTGAATCGTTTAGGAATCTTATTGGATTTTAATTGACGGCTCAGTTGGAAGATTTAAGATAATTGAAGTTTAATTTTCACGGTGTTTTGAGGACTTCAGTAAATTAAGAGAAATAACTTGAGATAACATCGTTATCAGTTGTTTATATGATCAGGTCCCGGTGATCGGAGAAACTGCGGAGTTTTCTCTATCATTGATTTGAGAAATATTCTCGAGGCGTGAACAATGGCATTTGAAATTCCCATAGAAAGTTGTAAACAAGTTGGTCTCCGCGTAGCCCTCATTAATTGCCATGGAAATAGTATTGAAGCACCACGCACTGGAAACGAGCTCGTATATCATTTCTGATTCTGAATATTCATACAAATTGCTTTGAAAACGGCTTCGTCATTTATTTGCGGGACACAGTTCATAGCATGGCAATGATTCGAGATAATGATCTATAAGTAGACCGTGTTTCTTAGTTTCATGTTCACGTTTTTACCGGCTATTAAATGTAGATAATGTTTTTGTGTATATTTACCGAGGGTTTCTGTAATATCGTTATAATCGGCTCTCCTATCTATGTCATCGTTTTATTTACAACAGTAGCAATTGTTCCATACAGTCTCTCAACTTGAAAAAAGTGTAATGCTCGTTGCGCTTCACACGCGATGCGGAGTATCTAGGGGCATCTTTTAATTAGGTAAGGAAGGAATTCATTAAGTTTTTAAAACCATTCGCTAAAAAAATATATTTGCTGTAATGTATCTTCTGAGGTAAAAATTTAGCTGCAGTATGTTGACAGCGTGAGGAAATCTGCACACTAATCACTATTAAGACGATACACGGAATCCAGTGCTGCCCCTCATTTGAAAAAAATAATTTGTAAGGAAACGGAGATATCATTTAAAATTGTAAGCTACTGAATCCTAGATAACCCTTCAAACTATTTTATGAACACTGTTTACAGTTTAAAGTGAGAACTTTAAGCTTTAGTTTGCCAAAAAGTGCCCGTTTTTTGCAAAAATGCAAACTAAAGCGTAACGTTCTCACTTTATCTAGGTTTTAGTAGCTTAAAATTTTAAATATCTCCGTTTCCTTACTAATAATTTATTTCAAATGGGGGCAGCACTGGACTCCGTGTATCGTCTTAACTTTACTAGTGTCACAGAAGACGTAAGAGTATACAGAACGGAATCTCCTAATGTACGCTCAATATGCGTCCCCGTTCCCCGCACCTCACCTCCGTTCTTGTGCGGCCGGGTGCGCCGTGCAGTGTGTGTTCGCCCGCTCTCGCTCCTCGATAAGGCGAGAACGGGGGAGAGAATTTGATTTTTGATTGAATTAGATTTTTTTCATCCAGTACTTTTTACGTATCTCTAGATGACTAGTTTTAGATCTAGGTGACAAATACATAGTCGAAACTTAGACGACTTTTCTACATAGCTTCTTTCTTAGATCTTCTAAACTGAACTGACATCAATTCTCTATTTACCTCAGTGTTTGTAGAACAATCAGCAATGTTACGACATAGTCAATAATTCATAAAGTTACGACAAAAGACAATACTGAAAAGACGATGTAAGTATAATATTATTTAAATACCTACTGTTAAATAAAAGATTCGCGTAGATTCCATAACGTGTTTTAAGGTGACGTGGATTCACAATTTACAAAATTATAAATATAATACAAAAAATATAATAAATAAAACAGTGAAATATGCCTCGAAAGAGAAGAAAGGCCCGGAGCCGTGCTCGACGATATTTCGCAGTGTTTTATTTATTATTTTTTTGTATTATATTTATAATTTTGTTTGTAGCCAAAACGGATAGATATTTAGATAATACATTTTTTGGTATAATTTTCATATAAAAAAGTGATTATATAAACAAGTTATACGTATTATATAGACAAATTCAGGCAAATTAGAGGTATGTTTGTGATTTTTTTCTATCGAGTTAAAAATGCTCAATCGTGTTTTGGCTATTATGGGTGTTTGTAGAAAATCCTTAAGATGTTTATGTAGTTTTTTTATAACAGTGATTAACATTAATTTTTAAAAACACGCACAGTATTTCAAATTGTGAACCCACGTCGCCTTAATCTCAACCGTCGATCACAATTCACCACCAAAGGCATTTTTGTTCATCGAACCATTCATACGTCAGAATGATAATACCTAATAATACATATTAGGTATTAAATATAACAAAGTCCATAAAATAAACGGCAACAAATACTCGTATTGTATATAATAAAACAATAACCTACAAAATTATACAAGTACTATCTTGCTAACCAATTTTTTTATTTTTATTTCTTTTCGTGTTATTAGCATGTCCTATTGTTTTGCTTTTGTACATGATTTATTCCAAAAAGATTCAACAACCAGATTTATATTATAATAAATATGTGAAATCGTATACGTCACACTGTCGTTATTCATAATAACAGATTTGTTATGTGTTTTCACAACTCTCTAATCCACCAAGTTGTTGTCCAAAATATCACCTTACAATAAGTACGATACTTATCTAATTAATCGTCTTACATTAGAATGTTTGATTTAAAATTATTTAATCTTAAAAACGTAATTTTTCATGTTGATGATTTGGACGGTGTACGATTTTCGCATTGTATTTAGACGATTCACCCACTGGCAACGCACCCCGCCGCGGTGCGCGGAATCTGCCGCGTTTTTACGGAATCTGCCGCGTTTTTAGTGGGTTGGACTAGGCGTGTTTTCTATACAAACTGAGTTACTTGCATACAATGTTAAAATTTGCCGACCCGCGCTCCGCGACGGTGCGCGGTGCAGTGGGATCACCGCCTTATGGTAACCTACTAGTTAATAAAGATTAACCCCCTTATTTATAAAAGTTTTGTAACGTTGGCTGAACCTATTTTAGTTAAAATATGTCTTGTCTTGTTCTTGCAATGTCAAATACAGAAAAGAGTGATAGAGACAAAACATATTTTAACTAAAATAGGTTTAGCAAACGTTTGTATTTTTTTATGAAGTAATTTGTGGGGCATTTTAGGCAATGTCTATGGAAATATGACATATCTACTTAAATCATTCTAACTTCTATTGTGTGAATTGCGTAGGTAATAAGTTCTTCGGTCGTTGTGCGTGTATTCTAAAAATTTTACATTTCCGCGCGAATAAAAGACATAAACGAGTCAGACGTCAAGGATGGATATTTTTAGATCATTGTGCAATACATCGGCCATACGAGTACGTCATCAAGTCGTTAAGCAAAGTGCAGCGGAAAATTATTCATTTTATTAACTCATATTTTGAAATAAGCGAACGAAAAATTCGCGTTTTCATTATGCGCCTATCTTCACCCAACAATGGGTTAGAAATAAATAGTCTGCTGTTAAGATTGGTTGATAATGAAGGCAGTTTGTTTGTTTGTAATAACTTTATTGTACCAAAAAAA
Source organism: Acrobasis repandana (assembly GCA_963576875.1). Lineage (NCBI taxonomy): Eukaryota > Metazoa > Arthropoda > Insecta > Lepidoptera > Pyralidae > Acrobasis > Acrobasis repandana. The sequence goes on from OY756216.1 coordinate 19,364,401, forward strand.
TATGAGTGTAAAAAGAAAAAATAATACGAAAGATCAAATATACAAAGCTGGACTTATCCTATGTAGGTATCTCTTCCAGTCAACATGCGATAGATTGAGAATTGAGAGGATATTGATTAATAGGGTTTTCTTTTCACTAAGTAGAACACGATCAGCGCCATGCTTGATCAATCGATTCATACTAACCTCTCTATGTAAGGCTGTTCGGCATTTCAAACCCAAATACGACCAAGCTACTACGTGGCTTTCCTTTGTATGTATCTTTTTACTAGCCACGGTATAAAAGCTTGGTAGTATCAGTTATTTATTTTACATTACCTCGGGATCACGCACATGTGGAGAAGTACCAGTAAAACGCTTTTTGATATGTAATAAATAGTCATCATCATCCAAGCGTATTTTACCAGTTGCATCGTCAGCGGTTACGCTTCAGAGCCCGGGGTCCGCTACCTTACCTAGGTGATTTGACGAGGTTACTGGTTTTTACACAGAGCGACTGCCGTCTGACCTCCGCAACCCAAAGGGTAGACCAGAACCAATTCTAGGGATAGAACAAACGCTAGATGGTGTCCGGGACCAACAGCTTTACGTGCCTTCCGAACCACGGAATCATCTTGCAATTTAAGCCTGAAATATCCTAATCAGACTGGAAACAACTTTTTACAAAGTATGCTTCCCAGTGGGATTTGAACCTACAACCTCCGGATCACAAGGCAAACGCCTTGACCACTGGACCACGGAGGCAGTCGATTTGTAATAAATAGTTATTTGTAATATTGTAATAAACACTAAAGATTTGAACACTTAAATCATTTTTTGGCGTTCATGTATGACCTTCAATCCGTGGCAAGTTCTTAACATCTCCTGGTATGATTTAACCTTAATGCAACATTGCAGTATATACTAAGGGCAATTAAATTTCTCTTTTCTTCAAAGGTAGCAACCGCTGCTTTGACCTTTGCGTTTTATTTTCGCAGCGAGCGCAATAAATTAAAAAGAATCATTAAAGTGCACACCGCAGTACATCGTACGCCTTTGTCTGTCTGTGACAGGTGCAAATTAAAATCGTTATTTTATTGTGACCATTAGCTATACGTTACTTATTGAATTTAAACTAAGAGCATTAACCAATAATTTATTTGTAAGGGAAGAATATTAAATAAGTTAACTTCGTAAGAATGTGCAATTGTGCATGTATCATTTTAGTGACAATTTGCCTTAAAAAAACTTAGTTAAATGCACGTAGTTATTGGTAATTCATCATCATCATCAGCATCCAGGTCTATTTTAGTCTCCACTGCAGGGGCAAGACCCCGATAATACCAGAGCCATATATTAGCCAGAGTAGTCAGAGAATTTGGCCTACACTCTCCACGCTGGCCAATGAGTCCTCTCATTGATGTTTAGAAACTTTGTTCAGCAGTGTTTCCTAAGTCGCCATCTGCGACATCCACGGGAAGACTGTGAGTGGTCCTATTCTACTCTGCCGGAAACCGCACGGCTAATAATTGAACTCGTAATAATTGAACAAAAAGAAATGAAAAAAAAATTGAAAAAAAGAAGCAAAGAAGTAAAATAGATCATAACAAATGACAAGGAAACCACAATAGGAAAAGGAAACACAAAAGCAATTAAAATAGTAAAACTATGGCTTGGAAAGTACGAACAGCGTTGATCGAAATCAAAAGTTTTAAACAGTACGAGTAAGTAGGTACTTACACGCACGTTGACTTTTGCAAGCCTTCCGATACCTCGTTCTCATAAATTACACGAAGTACAAAATGTATTTGTAAATCAACAAAGTTATTGTACTAAATATTTTGACACACTAGTAAATAATTAATTTATAACAAAAAACATCAACTTATATACTTTAGTGAAATTGAATTATACACTACTTATCCTAAATAATTAATTGAGTAGCCAGCTATAAAGAAATATGAAAATGATAGCATTCTCGTAGTTTTTGTTGGTTTATGACGCGCGTAACTTTCACTAAGAGGGTCGGCGAGCTGGCAACGCTGGGTCTACCCACACTCCATACGTGACTGACGTGACTGGTGAAATAGTTTATTAAAATTCACCCGGTGCCTTGGTATTTCTAGAAATAAACAGCGCCGATTATGGTCTTCAAAGAAGGAAAGTATTTTCTAAAGTATAGGCGTTTCATGAGTGAGTTGAAAAAGATCTAAATGAGATCTTTTTACTTTTCAATTATGATAAAATCGCTGAAACGTATAGTCTTGATTTCAAGAGCGCAGAAAAGGCAATAAAAGAAGAATACGCACACTAGTACAGTTCTGCAAGACAAAATTGACTGCTTGTTAGTATGCTGATAACGATACAGCGAAACAAACTCTTATTAGGTCTACTTCTATCTAGCGAAGCTAACTAACCACTAGACACGGGTAGTAGGAACCTACTAATTGCCTTGAAAGGACCTCCTGGCAGGACAGATTGCCACAAGCAACAGAAGATGTAACTAGGTAGCTAATTTAAGTATCAGAGAAGTTGCGTGAAAGTTGATTTTGCATGAAATTACATGCCACTTAGCAGAAAGGACGGACAGGTTGCATGTAGAACCAGACAGGTAATATGGTTTAATTTTTCATGTCCTGCAAAAGCATGATAACGATCAGTCGATCATAACGTAGTGTTTGACGGTAGTGACTAATGTTTAACACCTGTGACTTCAAACCACAGAACTTTTTTGTAAGTTTCTTGTTGGTTCATTCGTGCCATCCTATGTCTGTAAAAAAATTGTGGTAAAATACCCAATTGTGGACACCAACAAAACAACTTTTTGTGTTGCACTTGCTTGCACCCAATTTGTTATTGATTAAGTATATTACGACGTGTTTTCCTTAATATTTTGAAAACGATTTATGGTCTGGTGTGATAGTAGCAGGTAGATAGTACGAGCTATACCAGGAGTTTAAAAAAAAGATTTATTTGCACACTGAGTAGTGTATGAAACTCATAAACTCCTTTAAAGAAGTTCTTTTCGTCTCGATTCAACCTATCTAGTAGATTTTGTCAGATATGGAGAAGACAGGCCAGAGACAAGCCGAAATAGCAAAAAAATCGTTGTGGAGGCCAAGACCCACAAAGGGTTGTAGCGACGAACAAAGTTAGTAAGTAAGTAGATTTTGCCACTCCGGTAGCTTCGATAGCTAATTAGCGATTCTGTAATACTTAGATACAAGTATTCCAAGGTATAGGAAATAGTAAAGTTCACTCCAGTTTCGTGATTAAAACTCTACTATCAAATTGTTTATTTTACACTGTTGTTTGTTCATTGTACACCTACAAGCTCATATCGCAGAAACCTCAAAACTGTTTGCTTAGCACTCACGATCGATATCAGTAGCGCGGTAAACTGACATTGTAAGAATAAGCAAATCACGAAGGAACAAAAATTATATATAAAGTTATCGAATTAAGAACCATTATTTACTTACAGCTTGAATTGCCGTTTAAAATTTAGTACATAGAAATTTAGATTACTTTAATTACAGTTGTACCTATTATAAATTTAGAATACTATACTGGGTAATCATCAACAAGAGAAATAATGATTTTCTTTTGTCTAAAAGAATTTAAATTGCATATCTTTATTCACCTAGCAAAGCATCTCCGTTTCAGCGTCGGCAAAAATTCTTTCGTGTGTCCAAATTTCGGATGTCCGGTTGATCTCGTCGCATTTCTCAACCGATTCTCGTGAGAGAACAGGTTTGATAATTAATTATATAGAATTTCTTTTTCAATTTAGTTTTTTGAAATGGGGGTTGAAACAAAAAAAAAAACATTTTAACCATTTCGAAATTTTTAAAATATTTCGACCTTTTTGTTACCCTTACGAAGATACAACTGTGTGTCCGAACAACTTTTATACCCGATAAAATAAGTGGTCAGGTGTGATGCAAAGACTCGCGAGGTCTATAGCTCACAGATTCACTAATCTATAGCATAAATAACTAATATGAATATTTAAATCTTTACTATTTATTTTCTTTAAAATACACTAAGAATAATTTATAACCTGAATTAAAACTAACTCTAAATTAGAATGGCAGAATATGTAGGTGTTGCTATGTACACTGTTAAATCCGATTGATGAGTACCTATTATTCTGGCTATTCATTATACAAAAGTTATCTATCTAGGTACCTACGTAGTACTTTATGTTTCGGAATTGAAAAGAAATATTGTTAGGTTGTTGGTGCGGTTTACCAGCTCATATTTTTAAAAAAAAAAGTAATCTCACAGTCTTTATAAGGACTGCGGTTTCACTACAATAATTCCTTTCCTTTCAAGCTAAGTAGTATGCTTACGTCTGTAGATGGAGGCCCTATACAAACATACGCTCGTCAACACAACTCTTTTGTTGACTCAAGTCATTAACAACGTCTATCTTACGCAAATAACTTGGATGTATTTGGAGATTTGTAAGCAGATTCAATAATGGATGATTCATTTTCTTTAAAATTTACATTCAATATAGGATAGGATCTCAATGGTACAGCTGTGCTTGCGTTTTGTCATGCTAAGGCAGAGTTAGGTATGTATAACGAAAACATTATTGTATCTTGAGCGTTGCGTGCTCTATGTTACATTGCCTGGATGGAGTCTGCTATTGGCACACTTTATCAGGGTTCCTCAGTGCGTTCGAAGGTTGCAAAAGCAACTGCTTGTACCTATACCACTTCTCCAAAGTGTTTTTTCTGCAATGGCGCTTTGAAAGCGGAACTAGCTGAAGTAAATCATTTAATGTCAACATTTGAAATCAAGAACAAAACTGACAATAATTTATTAATAAATATTTGTTCTGAGTTAAAAATGCTCGTTATTTACACACAAACATGTACAGTAAAACAGTTACTTACCGTGCCTTAGTTCAGAAAGGCTAGATTATTTTCGTGGTTGTACCTATATATGACTTGTGCTACAACCATCAAGCATACTAGCCTCAGCCTAGCCGGTGCAGTGCATAATAAAACACTTTCATCTGCCAAGTGTTCGCAGTTAACGAACTAAAAATTAAATAAACTACAGAGCTGTGACTCGCTCGCTCGTTTAAAGCTTTAGGTGTATTTCCACCAAGGAGAATACGTGGTGAAATAAACCCGCCAAGTGCGAGTTAAACTCGCGTGGAGAGAGTTCCGTACAATTGATTAAATTCTTATAGGTTTTCCTGCAAACTACAAGCAATGAACTATATTTTGTATTTTTTTCAAAATTTTAGGCTTAGTAGTTTCGGAGATCAGGGGGAGGGGGGGAATGGTCAATTTTCTTCGTCGTCTTTCATGAATAAAATAAAAACTATTCATTTACAATAATAACAAAAATATATTTGAGATCCTCATAACGAGCTCTTTCATTTGATATATAACACAGTAAGGAGAGCAAAACTTTTTTTTAAATTTAAATTTTTAATTTGTCCCCCGAAAATTACCCTTATTTTAAAAAAATGTTTATTTACTTTGCACATATGTGTTTGGGTCATAGGATTACAAATTTCACCTGATTCGGTCCAGTAGATTCGGAGCAAATTGGCTGTGACAGACGGACGGACAGACAGACGCAAGCACGAGTGATCCTATAAGGGAACCCTAAAAAGTGCCAAAAATAATATAATTACTAAGAACATCAGGCACACCCGTCACAGACTCGGCTGTCTATAATAAAACATTTTCTTGTTGGAATTTGAGTCAGGGTAGTATTGGTTTAATTTACCTACTGCTCACTGATTGATTCTTTGATTTTCCGATAGCCCAGATTAGATCTAGCCGCTTGCTACCTTGTTTAGGTGTACCTACAACAAAAAAGGTAGTAAACATTTATTATTGATGACATCACTAACCCAATTAAACTAATGAATTTGCTGTTTGACTAGCTATAGTTGTATGGGATTTCGTGCTTCCACTTATAATAATATAAAAAGTATATACGTTTATAATTTATTTTATTTAAACGAACACTAATTAGTTTGCTATTATAACATATATTTTTTGAGCTCAATGAATACTTTGAGTATGACCAATAGGTTTGCACTGTTATAATATTTTAAGTCCAAGATGTATCTAGGTATATTTAATCCATCCTTTACTATTGCATGCCTGAAAGGGTAGATGTTGATTCTTTTTTCAGTTTAAGCAAATAAAGAAGTTTGAAGTTTTATTATTAGACCACGAGCGAATGCTAATGCTATGAACCGTTATTTCTGCACTTACTATCAGGTAACAGTGTTGATCTTATCGGGCAATCTCTAGTACGCCGCGAGAATTAGTTAAATTGTTTTTATTATGTACGCTATTCGGTTACCGTATATATGAGTAACAATTAATTTATCACGATTTGCTGAGAAAATTATGTCTCTCACTTGTCTCAATTTTATTTGTATTGAGGAGTTCGATTCAGTACTTGGTTGGGGCATAAAAGAGAGTGATCTTTTTTTTTTATAAAGACAAATGATTGAGCTAGTAATGATACAATATTTTATAATCAAAACATATATAGAAAAACAACCCAGGACAGTTTGGAAAAGGCCATTTTGAATCTTGCCCTGGCTTAGGGGAGGTTAGGAGGTGTTGCCTCCGGAGTGGAGGACTAAAGTGAACTATTACGCCACGGAGATCGACAACTTATCCGAAGGTCATGACTATCATCACTAAATGGCAGTAAGCCAAGCAGATAAGCTAAATATGATGCTTTTAGATAGCTTGAAAAGTCTGACATTAGTGTTACCCACTAACACACTCGAAAAAAGAAAAGAAAGTTGTTGTGTCGCGTTAGTAAACACTTTCATTCTTTAGTGCTAAATACGTAAGACATGTTTAACGCATTGTGAAGACTTGCACATAAACATTTTACGATCTACAGTTTATGATGAGCCTGGAACGAAGATGATTTCATTTGAATCTCGCAAAATGAAATCATAAAGCTTTATTTAATGGTTCAGATTACGGCGACTGGTATCTGGGGCGTGCAAATAAAGATAACGATGGCTGACGAAGGTTGAGTCAATTAGTTGAACGAGAAAACAGCAAAAAATTATCAGATTCTGAAAAAAGAACAAGGCCCTTGGAAGAAAATTGTTCTCTACTTTTAAGCAGATATTTCTTAATTTAAATAATGTTACATTAAAAATAAATAATCGACTAGAATTCAACAAAATTATAAGTATTTGTCAAATGGAATTTGCGTAAATTTAAACATTTTTAATAGAAAATAAGGACAGTGTACTGGGAGATACCACCACAGATTATGAAGATGGATGAAAGTCATTGATAACAGAATCGAAATTTCTAAATTAAGTTTCCTAAAATATGCCTTATATTTTAGGAAACCTGATTTAGAAATTTAGGAAACTAGGTATAGAAACTGATGGTGTATGAAAGTGAGCACGCGCGACGCTTTGGATGGCCGGCTAATGAATGCGCATCGAACACACTTGTGCTGATGTAGCTTTATGAGTATAGGTATTGTACGACTTGCTCCTACTGAAAGGAACATTATGACATGCTAAGTAAATTTTTTGTTCACCGTTCATATTTTCTTATATTATTTATTTCATTATATTTTCAAGTTTTTTAATTAGTTAATTACAATGTTAGGATCGACAACTACGAGTAAGATATAATATACACATCACTTGCGGCAAAATTCACAGATAAATTAACAGTCTCGATAACGGAAATAAGGAACAACAAAGTACAAACCCATCACTTTACAAAAATATACAGGTAAAGCACCACCGCAGCGTAGTTCCGTGTCGATGGCATCGCACGCATGAGTAGCTAGGCCCCATTCCCCGATGACGGACACCGCGGACCATCGACCACAGTGCTTCTAAGTTATCTTAATGGCTCATCCACACGTTGCACTGTACATTGCTGTTTAACTTACAAAAGCTTTTGAGAGTTTACCATCCAACGCAGCAATGGACAAAAAGTGTAGAGGAGCTATTAGTAGGTATATAGTAGGTACGTAGATTGTTCGAGGTGTCCGGACGGTGACCACAATCGGAACATTCGGAAATAAGTACGTATACTTCAAACTTCATAAGAAATTCTTACTAGTAAATAAATAGGAACAAATCACACTGATTGCGCTATCCCCAAAATACCAATTCAATGATACTGTATTTTATAATAACAATGTGTATAGATACACACTATTAGTGTTAAAATGCTTACTAGTATAGTACAATGAAATGTGTTCTCACATGAAATATAGTAAACAATATTCACAAGAAATACTTATGTAGCCTGAATAGACATATCAGAGGTAGTATACCTAAATTGGAATTTACGGCTAATGAACAGGTTAGTTTAAACACATGAAAACTTAGGGGACAAAACGAGTTTAGATGAAATAGTAGGTACCCAATGGATCGTTTTCGACAATGTTGAAAATAGCAACAGTAAGCAACTCGTCTAAAGCGTGTATGGAAAACGTGAACCAGTAGGAGCGCCACTGTGACCATAAAAAGTTTGCTGTAGGTATTATTACGTGCATTTTCTGTGCTGGTGCACTGGCAGGCACTCATCCTACCACCAACGAATGTGACAAAATATTACATTAATTACCATTGTTAATTACTGAACTTCCGTACTGAACACCAACAATACTACCTAATTGTTGGTGTCTATCGTTTTTAGTTAGACAGGTAACCGTACTCGTTTCTTTTTTTTATTTTAAGAGGATTTTATAACTATCTATTTTAAACTTGTTGTAATTTTTTTAGTATAAAAGTATATTTTCTTAAAATTTGAAAAAGATATCTTAATAAAGTATTAGAGAAAATCCTAGACCCAAAATTATAAGTAAGTTAGTTATTAAGTATAATTAGCCTATCTACTACTTTTTGACGTAACAAAAAGACGAAGATGAATAGTCTCGATGGTCGCACAATGTCTAAAGCTACACAGCATTCACTAGCTTGGTTCACACTCCTCCATTCCATTACACATCTGTATTCGTTTGATTTGCATTGCATTAGCGACATCGCTCACCCATGACCGCGGGTCACGGTCGAAGCCCCGTGTCGCACCTCGCACATATTACGCCGAGCGCGGCGTAAACACGTCAACCACATAATAGCGACTGGAATCGAATTACTGTCAATCTTAGTTAGACGCATGTAGATAGATGTTCTTGGAAATATATTGACTAAAGATTTTGATCTTGGAAAAGGGAAGAAACGCAATCATCATCATTCGAGCGTATTCCCGTTTGCCATCTTCAGCAGTAACGCTTCAGAGCCCGGGGTCCGCTACTTAAACTAGGTGACTTGACGAGGTTACTGGTGTTTAGGTAAAAGGAAAGAAACGCAATATTAGTGTCGATTGAGATAGTGTGAATCATCTACTAACTAGAAGGGAAGAATAAGAAGAGGATTTGTAGATCAAGTATAGTGTCGTATAAGTCAAAAGGATGACTCAAGAAACTACTCCACCAACAACTATATAGATATATAGAATACGTTAGTTTGCATTCATCAACATCATTTCAACCTTTCTCCCGCCCAGTAAATTACGTGCATTGAAATGATGATAAGGCCAAATATATATGCTTGGCGGCTCCACCAGACACGGCGAAACGCATTGATATCGAGTAGCTTTCGGCAAAAGGTTCCTCACGGTTTTTCCCTTTAGGATGACAAATATTATGTATAGAGTCATTAAATTGATCTGATTAGAGTCATGAAATTGATCAGTTAGATTAATATACAATTTAAAAATACAATAGGAGCGACAGTTATACTGGTCTAGTTAACAGAAGTCCTGAAACAAACAATCAGAGCCGCCGTTCCCGCTGCTGCATTGCCTTATGCAAAGAGGAGTCGATAGAGCTGGTGCTTTTGGGGTGAAAGATTTAAAGGGCATTACGCCGCGAGTAACTTTGGAGAAAGCGCAGCGCGACTTTCGACGCCTCTGAGTCGCCCACAACGGTGTTGCCCCTTATGCTGGCAACAATCATCAGCTCATTTTAGGGGCCACGCCACCCCCTGCCACACAAATAGTCAGTACCATGATTATGACATGTGCCGAAATGTCTATTGCAAAAACCCTGTATTAATCCATCAAATTTTTATCTATAAACCAGACAACTTTCCTTTACAATATGCAACCTGTTCAAGGCAGATATATATCTGCCGTTCAGAAATGGGATTTCGTAGGAGTACCTACCACACTACATCAACTTGTCCTTGGGCCTCTACGTGTTGAATCTGTATATTTCCACCTTGGATGTTTATCTATATATGTATTTGTTATAAAATATAGTATCGTTGAGTTAGTATCTCACAACACAAGTCTCGAACTTACTTTGGGGCTAGCTCAATCTGTGTGCTTTGTCCGTATATATTTATTTACCTATGCAAGCCTTCTAAAAGACCGTGGTGAAAAGACATACAAACATAATAATAATATTGCCTGAACTTAGTAAATTCAACGAGGTATCCGCATTTCATGTGCAATGACCACTCTAGAGGACAAGGTGCGGTAAACATCCGCGTCTACCTACAGAAGATCCCAAACGTTTTAATCATACCAGGCTTGACTAATACTTTCAAATTGAACCCGTCAGCTGATGGTTTATAGGGGTGGTCCGCACTGATCCGCGACGGACCGTTTCTGCGGACCTGCAGCTGTTGCCAATCAACTGGTTGTTGCACAGTGCAATTCCTTCGTAATGCAATCTAAATCCGGAAGGACTCAAACGGTAATAATTATTGCGTGACACTCGTTAACTTATTGCTGTTTATTAAGGCCCCGTTAGTTCAGGTCCAAGAATACTGTGAGTGTTTTTGAAAAATCACTGTAATCGTAATATAAGTAGTTTACTACTACAGTTTATTTCTCAAAAATTTTACATACGAATTTTAAGGCTTTTCTACAGACACCCACAATATCCAAAACACGATTGAGCATTTTTGCCTTGATAGAAAAAAATCACGAACTATTTAAAAAAAATATGAAAACAAAAAAAATGTCAGACTACTTCGTCCACAAAATATATCATTATTGGCACTCGTGGGATTGGTTATATTTAATCAGACTTTAATTTAATTAGTTTATTAACATATTAATTAACTTTCTACTTTCAAAGACACGATGAATGCTTTTTTTTCTTAAACAAGCTGAAGTTTAATACTGATTTAATAAATAGTTTAAATAGATCTTAATCCAAGAACCAATCTAATAATGCATATGTCCTCTAGGTCATCGAGAAATATTGATGCATAGGAACCACTGTTGCCAAAAATAAATCTGATAGAGGTGCGTCTCGTGCAACAGTTCCGCGTCGGCCACTAGTGGGCATTTGCTAAGATTCCAAGCGGGTTTGTCAGTCCGCGTCCGTATGAGTAATTTGCGGAGGAATGTTGATTCCGAGACGTGTAGTAATTTTACTCACTAACATAAAGTGCACTGGCAAATGAATGTGGACAACTGTCGCAACTGTAATACTAAATATTCCTATGTTTGCGCAGATTTTCCGTCCTAAGTACAGGTTTTTTTAATAAGTACATCAGAATTTTAGTTTTATCGTTTATGATGTTATGAAATTATTAAGCTTATCGTTCATCTATTGATGAACGAGGCCGCCTTAAAAACTATCGTGGTGGACTGTAGGGATTTTTCTAGTCTCCGTTTTAATCACGCCCGAAATGAAACGGGGACTTGAAATATCCCTTCCAGGGAACAAAATAAGAAGAACAAGTTACTTTATTTTTTCATAGAGAATTTTTTTGTAATAGATTTCACAAAGGCTTTTCTAGATTTCACAATAATTCATGACGTCAACAGCATTTATTATATTAGTGCCATTTCCTCGGCGCAAGTGCAGAAGGAAAATCGGAGTTACTTTGCTCATATGGATGTCGCAGTTGGATGGTATAATCCGCTTAATCACTAAACCTCTAGCTGTTTGGTACAGCAAATGACGTTTAGCGTTTTGATTAAATAACTAAACCCTCATACGCAGAATCTCACGAACGATTTGTATTCATCAATGCCGCGGCGCAAGACATCAGATTGTAGATTTTAGCTCGGAATTCGTCATAACAACAAATATGGCAAATATAAGGTAAATTTTTTACAGTATTCCGAGAATAAGCTGTTTTCATCGAGAGATATCGGATATACGATAGAAAGTAGATACCTACTATGTACAATTATTCGGCGATCAAAAGAACACTTCCGTTAAACCTGATCTTAGTAGAATATCTCTCAAGCTGGCCTGCGATGACATTATTTTATACGAGTAGGTTCCATTCCGTTACATAGCGGCTTGTCTCGTTGATATAACGAAACACGGTACATTCTTGTACTCCACGATTCATACAAATTATACATAATGAATGTTTGGTATGTGAGATGGATGGAGTATTAAGTGAGGCTTATTATTAGGAATCAGTAAAAGAAACAATCTTTCAATAAAAAGAACTGATTTAATAACAATATTTTTTGTGCCTGACTTATAAAAATCGGATTTTCTTTATTTGACTAAGTGTTATTAAGTCTGCTTTTAGACAACATAATTGAACACTGAACTAAAACTTTAATTTTACGAAACCTTTGTCTCCTCATTTCCTTATCGAATCAACCCTTCGATATCGAACCTTGAAGATTTTAAATGATGGATCTTAGATGAATTAAAAAAATCTCTACCTACATACCGTAGTTTACCAAACACCCAACTATTCAAAGGTTTTTTTAGAAATAGTCGGCTAAAAATAGTTTTTCAATTATTGAGGAAAATATCATCAGAGTTCACTAGCCGTTTCCGCTCATTTCCACATTACAAAGTAGTTCACGTGTACGTAAGCCTGCTCTTTGCTAATCGCGCTCTGACGACCGTTTAGTACGAACGTTGACCTGAATGATCCAGTATTACCGAGCCAACTCAAATAATCCTATTATATTCTGACAGTAATTTTCGACAATGTTGAGTTCTTTATTTTGATGTGTTAGGTTTAGAACAACATTTTTTTCAAGCAAGAATCAAGAATAAAATATTTATTCAGTAATTAGGCCTTCGCAGTAGCTTTGCAGGCACTTTTACACCTCAATAATTTTAGTGTACATTACGCGTAATGTTTATTTATATTTAAAAAAAAACTAACCGATACTGTCGTTTCGCAACGACCACTGCTGAGAAGAAACGCCCCGAAAGAAACTCTTACATTACACTGTATTGGTCGCCTTCGCACCAGGGCTTTGTCAGTTTACAAAGACTTTATGCCTAATACAATATTATCACAATATAGCATTTTAAGCTTGCGAACCAGCTTCAATTTACAGACATAAGTAACACGTACCTAGTAGTCTTAAAAAACGGAGCCGAGCTGACCAGTCCCTACTGGCGGCTCCCGTTCACGAGAGAAGCTTTACATTCGCAATATCAATTGGAACCTAGTCTTTATTTTTTTAAATAATAATAATAAATACGAGTATATAAGGACAAATCACATTTATTGAGCTAGCCCCTAAGTAAGTTTAAATTTGTATTATGGGATAGTAACTCAACGATACAATATTTTAACACCCAAGACTCAGAAAAAATTTAATAATTAATAAACGGGCAAGTGCGAGTCGGGCTCGTACATAAAGGGTTGCATACCTCCGTAAAATGTTTTAAAACGCTGAAGATTTGTTGTTATAGCGGCCACAGTAATACATAATCAGTAAAATTTCAAGTGTCTAGCTGTTACGGTTCAAGAGATAGAGCCCTGTGACAGACGGACAGACAGGCAGCGGAGTCTCAGTACAGGTAATAGGGTCCCGTTTGCACCCTTTGGGTATGGAACTTTAAAAAGACCATTTTCCATTTTGCCCTGGCTGGGGATCAAACTTAAAACTAGCGTGTTAACCATTACGCCATGGAGGTAGTCAAACTACGTATATTTATATAAGTACCTAATGTACCATAACGAAGTTTTAACGCTTACACCATGAAGTTATCTGTTTTTATCCGCAAAAAGCAATGTTTTACTTACTAATTCCATTACTATGTTAAACTGTTTTTGTTTAGCTCACACCTGTTTTCCAGCCATTTCTTAGACTCCATTTTGAGTTTAATCTAATCAGCATCGCATATTACGGAATAAAATTACAAAATAGGGGTTTGCCTATCATAGACTTTTGGACAAACAATATGTGTACGTTACCGAACAATTCTGCGTACAGGCCACACCCGGGAGATGAACGGCCTTTAGATAAAGGACTTCCGGCGAATTAGTTCCGCTGCTCACTTACACATGGTTATTACGGCACCGACAGAGTGCGCCTGCGCCGGCGGCTCGCAGCGACGCACGCTTGACTGTAATCCACGGGAGAAGTGCTTCGGTCACGATTTGATGCTTGATGACTTTTATGACATGTTACAAACAATGTTGCATGATTTTGATGTTTATTTGCGATGTATACATATTTAAAATTTGTTTAATAAGGTTTATACAAGCTAAGTTTTTAACCACCAGCCATTTTGAGTCATATTTTGTAAAAACTAACAGTAGTTAATGAAACAAAATTTATCATAATAGCAAAAAATGCGTTTCTTCGTAGTACTCTAAAGTCTACGCACTTCTTAGTTTCGTAGAGGCTACGAAAATCGGGTCTACGATGTAGACGCCACAGTTTTGTTACTTGTACTAAAATGTAGTCTGTGGTTTTGTCTAGGCTCGTCACAATTTCTTTTTGGATAATCTAATTTAATTTCTGCTAGTTTAAATGTCACCGTGGTATACATGGTTACTTTTAAAACACCGGCAACATTTTTGGAGCAAGTTCAGTCCGTGATACTGAACCACTTTCCATAAAAACAATTATCGAAATACTAAAAAACTGACTGAACTTGTTCCAAAAACGTTGCCGGTGTTACAAAAGTAACCCTATATTGTTACTCTGTGAGTGATGCCACTAACATATTAATGTAAAATACAAACCTGTGGCTTCGGTCGCGTGCTAATCTTAATTATTAATAAAATATTGTTATTACGCTACTACATAACATTAAAAGTTTTTAATAGTTTTTTTTGTTGTTAAATGGTTTTTTTAACAAAAAAAACGACGGGTTGCACTCCGGGAGTGCCGGCAGAAGTGAAAACTTGAATATTAACGTTGTGCATTTTTGATATTTTGGAATGGTTAGGGAATAATTTTGCACGAATTGCTTTAGTTATCAGTATAAAAGTATATATATATATGTGGCATATTTGGGGGCATATTTATGTGGTAGAATACAATATGTATTTATTGCGCTATCGTACACAAACATGACAATTTATATTACATTAAAAAGTTTATCTCTCAGCTAAACAAAACAGCAGGCGCAAGCATACATTTTCGCCGCGCCGTAGAAAGAGAGGGGGATACTTCCTCTCCTACGCCGCGCCGGTTGTCTACCTCTCCATCCGTCTTACGAATTTTTGATCAGGACACGTGTCCTGACGCGAGTTTAAATTTTTTTACCCATTACAAAAAAAGTGCACAACGCCGCTAAAGAAGTTTTCACTTCAAAAAATACTAGTGAATATCACTAAAAACTATTTTAAATTTCCAAGCTCTTCTTTTATTGATCTCGTATCTAGAACCGGACTGGCTTATAAATAGTAAAATACTGACGGTACTGATGCGAAAATAGTAATTAACAGGCAGTCGTAGATACATTATTATGTATTCATATTCATAGCCAGGCTTGTTGTCGATGGGTTAGATAATATAGTTGCAATTTTATTACTAAAATACAAGCGTTTTATCTGAGTAATTCAATAATTTGTATTTTATAGTCAAGTGTAATGAAGCCATGTAAGCGTTCTAATGAGGATAGTTATAACATGCTTGTGTAAAATGTGGCTATCGTACTTGCAAAAGTGAATTTATACATAATTATAGTTTTGGCTGGTGGTGTTGCGTTTAAACTTTATACATAAACTAGCTTTTCGGGCGTTGCACGGGCTGCAAGCAGCCCGCGGTTTTTCGTGCAGCTGTTGAAGTTGGTTAGAATCTATTTCCAGTTGAGAAAACATCAAAAAAATTGTGGGTGGGCATCTTGGAATCAAAATTTATTTGCAGTTTTAAGTTTCGCGGGGTGCTTTACCCCAGTATAAAAAAATCCAGATCCCTTCGATGTTCCAGTAGGACGCTATGAATGAATTAAGTTAAAATTCTAAAATCCAGACACCATCTTGGATTCCAAAAAAATTACAGATTGTCTTTGATTCCGCTATCCTAAAAATCCTTGCATACTTAATTTCAGTCAAATCGGACGCAGTCAACATGGAATTGGCGGCCATCTTGGAAAATTAAAAAAAAAAAACGCTCAGTGCTTGGCTTGGTGGTGGTTACGTTCCGATACTGCAAAAGTATTTACTAAATTTAGTACAACAAAAATTTTGTACTATTCGGTTTCCGAAGCATGCATAGCAAAACTGCAACAAACAATAAATCGTGTTCCACAAACCTGTATCGGTCAACACATCAGTATTGTATTAGTGAACTGCAAACGAACAGACGTGCAACGTAATACAACTGCTTAATAAGAACCTATATCGAACAATAGTGTTGCGAAATATGACGCTACCTGTGCGTTCGGCGTGACCAGCTCTGCCTGGGCTTTTTACCTCCTATTGTTTGAGAATATTGGCAAATTTACCGGGTGTAAGTGTACGGTCAATATAATATACGTGAAGGGTGGCGTAGCTAACATGCGGGATATGGTATCCGCACCGGGTGCCACCCCAACAGTACGCGATGTAGAGTTTTTTTGTCCAATTATTTCTGGCCACGGGTGGGAGGGGTGTTGTGCCAATAGGAGTCTTTAAGTTGCCGCCTCGGATGTATCATAAGATTTTTTTGTAAAACACAAATGATTGTTGGGTGTCACCCGCCTCTCACCTTCCTTAGCTACGCCACTGCGTAGGTAAAGGCACGGGTAAAGGGGCTACTCTGTCTGTCAATATGAACAATTTTTACTATTGGACCCATGCTGGCTACCAACAAAAAAATCTTTTTCATCACATCAAAAACAAGTTATCATAAGTATATTCAGAGCTATTAAGAAAATCAATTTCCATGTGACGATGTAAATAGTACGATATGTTTGCCGTCTCTTTTATATGTTTTATACATAGAAGGTCTATATTTTCTTTCCTCTTATATTTTCGTCTATGATGTTCCTCATAAAATGTTGTGTCTTACTAGTAACAAATACTTGCTGAATATTTACGAATTTCTCTTGTTGCAGATCGGGTCTGTGACCACATGCCGCTGTCACCATGGTGATCGTTACTAGGGTAAGTTGCCTGTCTTATAATTAAACTAGATTTGAAACCGTATGAGTCGGGACCAACACGAACCACAAAAAAATATAAATATACTTAAGTGCACTATCCGGCAAAAAGTTTTTCTTTGAAAGAATAAACAAAAAAAAGACGTCTCACACATTTGAACTTAACTAGTATAATAAATTATTAAATCACCAAAAGATCATATTTTTTGCTTGATCTAAGATATTGCTATATCAATACAGAAGTACTTATAACACAAAAATCATTTGCAATATGAAAATTAATACTTAAATCAAAAAAAAAAATTTACCTAATAAAATTTTTTGCATTGCTGTTAAAAATATTAGTGTTAAAATATCTTAAATTCAAGAAATACTAAAGTTTAACTATTATATACTATATCTTAACATTTATGTAAATTTTTCCAATGGATATTCATATTTATTTACCATTAATATAATAGCTACAAGATGATCAAACGAGTCTTAATATGTTGAGACCATTCGCAAATAAAACTAACCACAGAAGTAATCGCATAAGAAGTAATCGAGGGAATTGTTCGATCGGTTGTCGTGTTACGAGCAGCGCTTGCTTATAATGCTATACGGATACCAGGTTCTTTATTAAGTATATTTTAAAAGCACTTGACTCGTAAAAGTAACCGAAGTAAGCATATAAATGATGTCATTTGTTCGATCGGATGTCCATTTCATCTAATTAACCACAAGTCAAAACAAGCCGTGTTCCGAGCAGCAGTTGCTTATACTGCGATAAGAATACCAGGTTCTTCATGAAGAAATCCAAATCCCTTGAGTCGTAAGAAGTAACCGAAGGCAGTATATATATTAATGAAGTCATCTGTTCGATCGGATGTCCATTTTATCTAATTAAACATAACCATAATTCTGTATGTTCAGAGAAAACGGGGTTAAGTCAAAAATCATAGTTTTGAGATAATCGAGTTTAAAGTTTCAAAAAATTCCCATTCATTTTCTATGAAAGTTTTATAATTTTTGGCTTCTATTATTGATAGATAATACCCATTTCATTACTTTACTGAAACAAATATTACGTTATGTCTTCTTTTTTAATATAAAAAATTGAAAAACATTGAGTTATGTCGTTTGACACAAAAAAAACAACATTTGATTTGTGCCAATTAATATAAGTCACATTTTAACATTTTACACATTCTGCTTTGCTTAAGTGCTAAATTATATACATTTACTGTTTTTATAGACAAATGAGATCTCTAATAATACAGCGAAAAGTCACAAAATTAAACATGTTAATTTCGATATCAGCATTTGAAATATGCTGGTTTTATTTTTATAATGTCGAAAAAAAAAGAGTTATATCACTGTACACAAATCTGAGTCCCATCCTTTCCGTCCGCCCTTTTTAAGTGTTATGATTCTGTTTATATCAATTTACACTAACAAAATTAAAAATATAGTTTAGTTCAACTAGTTTTAAATGCAATAGGGGATCGGATAGGTCTCACCAAAATCTTTGTTGTAATTAGAAATAATGTTAATTAAATAAACTGACCATTCAATGAGTATTTTTGTGAAATAATAATCATTTATATTTTTAATTCAAGAAATAAAATGCGGTAATTGCAATATTTTGAATCTGTTCGCCACCTTGAACGAAACAACAATCACAGCGTGTTACGTCATTAGTTTGTAATTGCCATTTTTGACGGCTGGGGTAACCACAAAATGTCAACCATAGATGTCAACATTACTATGTGAATTTGTGACCTCCACTATTGCCATTCTTTTCACCACTTGATTGTTTGATGTTTACTCACACACAGATGACGTCACGCGGCCAAGGTGGGAGCGTTTACGCGGCATTTTTATGCATTCAAATTTTAAATGTAATTAATATATATTTACAGCCTTATTTAAATAAAATATTATTTTTTATGGTAATAAATAACCATTCTAAGTACCTTTAAAATCTTTGTGAAAAGTTGTCCGATCCCCTATTGTATAGAAAAACACAAAAAAAAAGTTGTGGGAACTTGAAAAAACCGATACTTACATCACTTTACACGAATCCTAACTTTGGCATTTTAAGCCCTACGGCTATAAAAATAAGACAGAAAAATAGCATTTCTTTTGCTGATTCAGAATATGTAAAAATATTAAAATCGATATTACTCGAGTTAACTCAGTTTTCACTGAACGTACAGAATTACCATTAGTATAATTGCTACATGATAAAGTAACGAGTCTTAATATGTTCAGACCATTAGCAAATAAAACTAACGACAGTGCGAAATAAGTAATCCAGGAAAGCATATTAATGAAGGAATTTGTTCGATCGGATGTCCATTTCATCTAATTAACCACTAAACAAACCGTGTTATGAGAAGCGCTTGCTTATACTGCTATAAGAATACCAGGTTCTTCACGAACAATATTTTAAAAGCACTTGATTCGTAAGAAGTAACCGAAGGAAGCATATAAATGATGTCATTTGTTCGATCGGATGTCCATTTCATCTAATTAACCACTAAACAAGCCATGTTATGATTAGCGTTTGCGTACCTATACTACTACAGGAATACCAGGTTTTTTGATACAGAATATTTAGAATCATAAGAAATAATCATCATCAGGTTTTACTAGTCTCCACTGCAGGAACACGCCCCTCTCTGTACTAGCAGATAAGAAGTAATCGAAGGAAGAAGTCATGACGTTGGCTACATCAATTGTAGCATGCATGGCATAATAAAACAAGGTATTCCCGTGACAGCTGGGTCAAGTGATTGGCCCAATAATACGTCATCAGTTGGGAGTGTTGTTAGATAGTATTTTATTTTATATTCATTAACTAATGTCCGATTGTCGTGGTCTTAGGCCATCGCGGGAAGAAAATACCTTTTCTTCTTCGTCTAAGCGCGTTTACCGGTTGCATCCTCAGCTGTGCTGCTTCGGAGTCCGTGGTGCGCTTTTCCGCTTTTTCTTCTCCAAATATAACATGCATGTCAATTGTCAGTCACCCAAGTATGCCAAAGACCTTGCAAAATGGAGAAGAAATAGCCGGAACAGTTTAAATGATTTGGCTATAGTTTTACGACCGGCCGCCTGTCTGACGTCAACCCTCTTTGGGAATGTATTTGTGCGAAAAGTTTTACAACTGTCCGCCGCCCAACGTTAACCCTCCTTGGAAATGCAATTGTAGCACGAGATGTTTGTGCTTAGTCCTTTAGTCGCCTCTTACGACATCCACAGGAAGAGATGGAGTGGTCCTTTTCTAACCCGGAACCACACGGGTAGACCAGCGAGATCTATGTATGTCAATGGCAGAAACCCATAAAGACGTCACACACACATCGGGAATAGAATACCTACCTTGTTTTATTATACCATGGTAGCACGCACCTCTACCATAATGATTATGCGCATAGTCATAGGATTATAGCTCTGCATGAAATCTGCCGTCGGAAGGCCGTCGGTTAATATTTATCAAGTTTAAGGCTTGGAAATAGGAAATATGATGTGCAGTAAACTATCGGCTGGACAGGAAATTAATAGTAGGTAGTCATTAGTAAACTACCTGTTTGTTGTTTTTTTTCGTGTTTGAGTAGCCAACACTGGTGTCAGATTTTTTAAGATGTCTCAAGTCATATCTGACCTGTGATCTGACATAGCTTGACGACTGCTATACAATGGATTATAGCCGGGACCAACGGCTCCTAAGTACGGAGGAGCTCGAGAAATTTTTACGCCACTTTTTGTCACCCATCCAAATGAACTACCTGGTTCTGTCTCATGATTAGCAGAAAAAAGCGTTTGTCATAACGTCAGCTACATAGTGTAGCACTAGCACGCACCATTAGGAGACGCATGCGCAGACGCGTATACAGTTTGTTGTGAAAAATTTAGTATTGCCGCATGCGTAGACGCCTATACAGTTTGTTGCGAAAAATTGTGAGTATCGTGACAAATAGGGTGGTATCCTGGGTCATAAATAAATTGTTTTGTACTGATAAAAAAGGGTCACGTCACGGTATGATATCGCCTACCTTGATTGATCATTTCTGTTTTGAACATGATTTTTTAATTTTTCATTATTCTAAAAACAGATTTTTATTAATTTAAAAGAATATTAATCCGATGATATCTTGATTTAAATTATAAAAAAAACTGGTAACGTACGTAAACAACGCACGGACTACTGCGAAATAAGCAGCGCTTAGTGCAGGGTCCAAAAGTACTTATGCCTGTACAAGTTTATTTAGGTTAATATAAATAAGTTCAACTAGGTTAAGCAATGTAAACTATTTTATTCTTATTTCGGTAAAAAAATAAAAATGTGTGGCACTCGGGGACTGCCGCGGTACAGCTATTGCATACAACGTTAGACGATGCACGGCTTTCAACGCCGCGCCGCTGTGCCGGTCGGTACGCGGAGTGGGGGTGTTAGGTTTTATTTTCGTTACGGAATTTCTTGATTCGGTTGCCGCGCTCAAAGCCCGCGATAAAAGCTATGCAATATAAAAATTGCTCGAATCTGCGTGAAGTCTACCGTCAGTTTACATTTATCAAGGTCAATACTTGGGAATGGAAGATATATGATGTGTGATAATGAACTATCCGCTTGTTACTCGTATCTGCTGGACAGTTACTCAATAGTAGTGAACTTAGTACTGTGTATGAATAGTCTACTTGAGTCGCTTATTTAGATTTTGCTTCCCGTAAAAAGTACAGAACAAAGTACAGACTCTTTCGCCGCGTCGCCAGAAAATTTGTAAAACAAAGTATAGACTCCTATTTGCCTAACCCTCTCCCCCCCTTGTTGCATAAAACTGTCATAAAAGTAAGCAATTTTACTTTGACACAACATTTACATTTGTAAGTAGGATTTTCCAATTTCTCTAAATATTCCAACATTTACTTACTTTTTCTAGTTCTCGCGCTGTATCAGGAAAAACATTGCAACACTGTTGCAAGTCTGAGTTGCAAGTTAACCACACCTCTACGCTCGCAGTGTATGTTTAGAGGGGGTTAGTAACTGCATTACCAATAATGCCTAAGATCAATAAGCAAAGAAGATTGTTACACACTATAAAGATATGCTATGCGTACTTTTACACTTACTATAACTATTTAATTATACATATTTTTCTTTATAAGGAAAATCAACTAAGTAGGTACCTATGTTATGTACTTAGTCCATAAAAAAAGAATTTTAGTGTTTAGACATAAAGTATGAGGTGTAGGCCAAATCCTCTGACTGGTCTGGCTAACATATGACTCTGGTAGTTCAGAGAGGGTCGTGCTCCTGCAGTGGAGACTAAAATAGACCTCTAAACTAAAACTAAAATAGTCTGCAGGACGTTGCTGCCTGTTCTCTGTTATAACGCCCGTGGGATAGAAAAGATATGGCATAAATAGTAGATTGTGCTACAAGGCGTAAAGGTAATGGTTTTAAGATGAGTGCGCTACTTTAAATCCAGAGCGAAACGAAGGATTCTACGATGGAATCCTGAGTGAAACGAGGCATTCAAGTAGGTATATCGCCCGAGATATACCGTACACCGTGTAGCACATTCTTCTTTTTATCTCCATCTATGAAAAGAAATTGCAAATATATACCTATAACAAAGGTAGAATACCTTCATTTACCTAATCAGAGTTTAACAGACAGTTACTGACCTTTATTTAGTGGCATTTTCACTAAAGAAAGTACTATGAAAATATTTTTCTAGGACCACCACATCTTATACATTTTCCAGTCATTAGAATCGTTTCATTACTTTTTCCTTGTGCGTAATTTTTTTATATCTTTAAATATATATACGTAAACTTCATATTTACTATCGGCCTCATCAAGAAATTATTTAAATTTAAAATAGTTTAAATAAAATAACCTAATAGTTCCATAATAAAATTACTATTATATTTTTTTGAAGCAAAAAAACCAAACAATTTTGAGCTATACATCGTGTTAATGAAAGAACGCAAAACCTCTCAGTTGGTACCTCAGCCCATGAAACTGAACAACTTTTGTTCTTTAATTAACACGATGTATATATTATATTGTTTTAAAACTAAATTCTTCTTTTTTTGCTGACTGCCAATGCCAATATTATTTTTGATTTTACATTCGTTTTCAGTTTGCAAATGTGTTTTAATCCCTAGGGAATTTCTTTTTTACTTTTCAGTGTCTAGAGAATTACCAGTGACTTTAACCTACGCTAGTAATATATACTTAAGTCAATGCTTTAACCCCAAATATTTGGGATGAAAACATCGTTTTTGGTATAGATGAGATGAAAATGTTATTCTATTCTGCCGTTACCACATGGCGAGTTAGGCGTTAATAAGTTACAAAGAAAGATTCACCATCTGCACTGCACTATTCCACCATCGGACAACATGACGTGGACAGGGATTCCACCCATTTGTGGTCGATATTCCTCCTCATCGTACCTCTCGATTCGCCTCCTCCTTCATTGTGCGAACCGCTAAGGTGTGGAATTCCCTCCCTGCGTCGATGTTTCCCCATACATATGATTTAGGGATTTTTAAGGCAAGAGTGAATAGGCATTTTTTGAGTCTGCGTGTTACACCTTAGACCTCATCTTAGCTTCCCATCAGGCTAGATAGAGGTCAAACGCACTCAAATTTCTAATAAAAAAAAGAAAACTAAATAAGATTAATAGCTCGCGTCTGTGGTCGAGCATGATCAGGTGATGTGTAAGTGGCACCCATGCCCCGAGCGGAGCATTTTCTCGCGGGTTCCGATCGGTGCGTTTGGCAGCACATTCCGCAGCCCCAGGGCATTCACCTCGGGAACTACCACGAGCAAATTTTTGTTGAGCTCCTTCTTTGAAGAACATTACAAAGCATATTTACTATCCTTCTTTGATGAAAAAAGCTTTAGGTATAATTATGCGCTAGATATAATAATTATGTACTTACGTATTTATTTACGCATTTTTGGGAATTGGAATCACTCTTTTTAGCGCTTCCACTAATTTCAATACTATATGATGTCACTAGAGTAAGTTGGTGACAAATATCAAAATAAGTTTTGTAGCTACTAGGATACCTAGGAAGTTTGTTATGGCAGAACAACGACTATAACTATTTCTTCTGAACTAGAATGATCTTTAGCACAAATATACGGAAATTCCGTTGTATTCTAATATTCATGTACGTTACTGCAGATCTAGTTACTCATATATTTGTGACCATATTTTATATTATATTGAGTG
Source organism: Acrobasis repandana (assembly GCA_963576875.1). Classification (NCBI taxonomy): domain Eukaryota; kingdom Metazoa; phylum Arthropoda; class Insecta; order Lepidoptera; family Pyralidae; genus Acrobasis; species Acrobasis repandana. Next base: position 19,388,937 of record OY756216.1, read on the forward strand.
AATTTCGGCAGTTATATGTGTCTTGCCAAAAAAATTCACACGTCTGTGTTCATCGATCGCTGTAGTAAGCCAACTTAGTCAATTGCCCATTGTCATCAACTTCCCAATCCCAGCCGATGATAATCTTTTTACACGATTATTTACAAGCAATATACCTAACAATGGGCGCGTTTCACACAATGCGGGTGACCGCAAGGCAAACAGTCGACCATTACTACACATTATGGAGGGTACAGATATGCACATCGTATTTACCATAGACCTAGAATTTTTAAATATATACATACATAAATACGCGATACGACACAACACAGATTCATAATAAGCAAAGATAGCCGTGTGGTGACGGCAGAGTAGAATATATTTCGTCACCACCCCTTTCCTCTTCATGGGTGTCGTAAGAGGCGACTAAGTATAAGTAACAGGGAACGGGTAGCCACTATTCCCTCTGTGCAACGATTTCTTCTTGTGCGAACACCAACCTGGGCATGTGGCCCAGCGTGGTAGGCAAATCCTCCTTTATTGGAAGTGGCCTTTAGCCCAGCAGTGGACTGTTATAGGCTGATATAAAAAAAAGAAAATGCAAGTTGAACTGTGGTGGGTCCACCCAGAGTCTGGTACATTGACAACGATGATGTTCACGTTTACTCTATCTTCGGAGAATAAAATAAACAAAAAAAAAGTGTGGCACTCGGGGACTGCCGCGGTAAAGCTATTGAATACGACGTTAGACGATGCATGGCTTTTAACGCCGCGCCGCTGTGCCGGTCGGTAGGCGGAGTGGGGGGTGTTAGGTTTTATTTTCGTAACGGAATTTTTTGATTCGGTTGCCGCGCTCAAAGCCCGCGATAAAAGCTATGCAATAGCAGCAATAGCTTAAAAGAGATAACGAAATTTCGACACGATAACCCCTCTAGGAGCACCATCTTTGTGTCTATTTCTGTCGGCTACAGTACAATACAATACCCTTTATTGCACAAAAGTAAAAAACAGAACATAATTATCTTAATAATTAGGAAATGCGCAAAAGGCGGCCTTACCGCTAAGCAATTTTTTCCAGGCAACCTCGTTTATATAGAAAAAAAATGATGGGAAATTAGGTAGTGCGGGGTGGTCAATATAATAAACATACTTATATACAATAATTATAATAAACATACATACACCTAATACTTAAATACATACATACAACTTGCACAAAGAAAACATAACAGGACAAAATAAAGAAACTAAGTGGAAACAAGAGAAGGAAATTACCTTTCATAAGGATAGAAAATGCGATTTTACTTGGGATTTAAAGCTGGCTAGCGTTTGGGCGCGTCGGATAGTAAGTGGTAGTGAGTTCCATAGACGTACGGCTCGAACAGACAAAGACCGCGAGTAAAAGTCGGTGGCGAGTAAAAGTAAGCAATCGTAATCAATCTGCTGGCGATCGTCGTTAGCTAAGTCGCCGAACAGTGTCGCGAGTTATCGCTGATACTGTCCCTCGTTTGTTTGAGCCGTAATATGTTCTTGTAAAAACGTTTCATGCTTCAAAAAGACATACTAACATAGGTGTAAAAAAGGTTTAAAACGCATGAGCTTTTCTTCCGTATTCTCCCTTTTTGTAACGATTACCGAAACGAGAGCGAGAGTAACTCGTACCTGCGCCTGCGCCAAGCACAATGAATCGTAACTCACAAAGGTGGGCGGGGGACTAGGAGTGATCTGGTTTCGAGAAATTGAACCATAACCAGCGAATAAGGCTATTTCACCTTGGGCTTAAATGTCACAGCACAGAGTGGCGATTTGTTGCTGTAATCGAAATATGGACTAAGTAGTGGCCTGCGACATTAACTTTCTATAATTCTGAGAAAAAAGCAATATGTTTTCACCAAAATTCTGTCATGCTATTCTAGCGTGATTGTGTAGATACAATGCAAAAAATAATATACCTGCTTTTAGTGGACAAGTTAGGTACTTTCGATATATTTTTGCACTCCCGTGATGGTAAAACATGTTTGGACGTATCGAAATGTGAATATCTTGTTTGTAACACATGTTTGGCAAATAAATTTATCTTTATGTGCTTATATCAAGGCAAAAGGTAGGAAGTTTAGGAAGGTCTGTGTAAGTAATTATATCTTGGATAGCCGTGTGGTGTGCTAGATTGAAGTTCTGAATAAACTTTATACTCTAGGTATTAAGCTTTCTGCAAAGCACAAATGCTTCTACGAGGAGCAAAACTACCAGTTAGAGTCTGATTCAACGGCTTCTACAACTTAAAGCTATGCTATGTGTTGGTAGTCAATTTAAGTATATATATTATATATAATACTTCAGGATGACCTACTTGCCTTCAGCTTTATCTTTCTTGTGACAGAAAGGATTAAATTTATCTTTAATTTTTCTGTTGCTATTATGGTAGTAATTGTTACAAAGTCCATATTAAGGCCGTACCTAAATTTTCCGGGGTCCAGTGCTGCCCCCATTTAAAATAAATCATTTCAAAGAAAGCGGAGACATTATTTAAAATTTTGCAACTATCAAATCCAAGATAACCCTTCAAAGTATTTTATAAACTACTGTTTACAGTTTAAAGTAAGAACGTTAAGCTTTACTACGCACATTTGCGAAAAACGGCCACTTTTGGCAAATGTGCGTAGTAAAGCTTTACGTTCTCATTATAAACTGTAAACAGTAGTTAATAAAATACTTTGAAAGGTTATCTAGGATTTGATAGTAGCAAAATTTTAAATAATGTCTCCGCTTTCTTTGAAATGATTTATTTTAAATGGGGGCAGCACTGGACCCCGGAAAATTCAGGTACGGCCTTAAGTATTTTTTTGTGAAAATTGCAACAGAAAACGATACTTTATGTAAAATTACCAAGTTACTCTTATAACAGATAAGAAATGAAAACATAAATATTTAACACGTAACAGATGATTGAAATTTTACAGCAGGTATTAGGTCTAACAATTCCTCAAAGCATTCCCCATGATAAATGCGATAAAGAATGCACAAGGATGCAACATCCCTACGTAGAGCCAAAGGATCGAGACGGCCGACGAAAGTCTCATCGACGATTATACGAGTTGCGCGATTTTGAACACGGTCAAAAGAAAGAAGCTGGTATTGAGGTGCCTCGGCCCAGAGATGTGAAACAATATTCCATATGCGGCCTAACTTGTGCCTTATACAGCTGAAGGCGATATGCCGATGTGAAATATCGCCTTGCTTTTTATCTACCGAGGATACCTATTTTTTTTGTGATGAAAATTCTTTTGATTTTTATGACATTTACTATGTACGTATGTGCTATTAAAATAGATAATCTTCTAATATATAACGTATACATTAAACGTCACGAGAATACAAAATACTATTGACTAGTTGAAAGCAAGTAATTATTTTCTTAATATACGCACCACGTTTTCACTTCCAATGTTATTTCACAGTGGACATGGGCTCAAGCGAGTCTGTCACGATATTTTTTGTAAATATGCGAAGTATTAGCAACACGTTACGTGTGCTTTTAAAAATAACTTAGAGAGGTTATGGAATTTTGACTAAGTATGTTAGCGTTGTATCGGATACACTAACAAAATCTTTGAGGACTTTTTAAATTATCATCATCATCATCAGGTTTTGTTTAGTCTCCACTGCAGGAGCACAACCCTCTCTGTACTACCAGAGCTATACTTGGCCAAAGCAGCCAGAGGATTTGGCCTGCTGGCCTACACTCTCCACGTTGGCCAGACGAGTAAAGGGATCGCACTGGTTTTGAGGTATAAGCTTTGTTTAGCTTGTATTTTTGAAGTCTCCTTCTACGACATTCACAGAAAGACTTTGAGTGGACCTATTCTACTTTGCCGGACACCACACGACAAAATTTAAATTATAGAGGCCAGTAAAAACACTAATACAAAAATAGTAAGTAGTTTATGTTAGCAATAATTCTTCGAACTTTGACTATTTATGTTTCCCATTTCCAGAGTTTTATTTTGGGCCACAGTTTCGGAATCAAAATAGGCACTTTTACTGTACCAAATTGTTTTAAATCCTTTATAACTAATTTGCTTGTAAATCTACTAATATGTAGACACTGTTTGTATGTCACAATCATTATATCTGAAGCTATCAAGTCGTCGATAATAGCAAATATTTAGAAAGCTATAAATATTGCGGAAACCGGTACCGAAAGTTCCCAAGCAGGTAGAGGCAAAGCAGAGACGTCATGTCTCTCTACAGATGGCACATTGACTTGCAAATAACATGTGCTTTCTTACAGCTTAAGTTATTGTATAAATTATAAAGCCGATATAGGAGAAATTGACGAAGTGAAGAGAAAATTAGTACTCTAAACACTCTGTAAGTAGTTATTAGGTATAATTGTTTTCTAAAGAATCGCTTCATCATTTTAGATCAAGTGTGCGATCTCTGTATTAAATCGGGCTAAATTGTACAAAATAACGCATGCTGAATTGCTCAGAGGTAGATATATTTAATCCATTTCCCGTAAAAGCTATGTAAAGGTATTAGCGTAGGCACAGCGTAAGTGTAGGTAATCTTGAAAAATAAAAAGTGTCACTTTAATAGTATTCACTATTCACAGTATACACAGGTATACAGCACCCCATTGGTGCTGTATACCTGTGTATACCTGTAGTATATGTTATACTTTAGGCATAGATAATAAATTCAAATCTTGGCGATGACTTATTTTATTTTTATATGTTAAACTTTATGTACTTATCTTCTACTAAGCTACTAAAACGGATAGTAATAAACTGCATTATGAAAATGAATTCGCACTGGTTGTATCGTTCATATTGTAAATACTACTAATAAACTTCTAGATGTTTATTTAATGTATGTATCTTTTTTACCTATTACAATACGGGAACTAATTTTTTGAGCTGTTATTTAAATATTCGAGATGTTATTATGATCAGTTGGAAAACATATTGAGCAGTTATTTAATGTAATGGCGGTTGATTAATTATTGCGACAGTAAAACATGAACAGTAATAAAAAATCAATTAGTCGGTTATTTTATCATATTACTAGTTCTATTCATTTTACTAGGTTAAGGAAAACCTTTAGGTTAGGTTAGGTTAGAACTGCGAAGCGAGCGTGCCGCGGAAGCGGCCGGCGAGTGCTAGGTCGGTTTTATCCATTTTACTAGGTTAGGGAAAAAAACCTATAGAACCGCTCGTTCAATTTCTTTTACCGCCCATTTAATTATTTTCCTGCTCAATTATATATTCACTGATCTAGTTCATTATTATTTATTACTCATTTTTGTTTACTTTACTGCTTAGTTTTAACTGCTGAACTAGTTATTAAACATGCCATTTATAATTTTTAATTTACCAAAACTGCTATTTACAACTGCATCTTTAAATCAGTACCTTACAATAATACCTTAAGTACTTAGACAGCGTGCATAAACGTACTTAATTCAAATGCATATAAATGCCATTCGTTATTTAAAATTGAAACGTTAATTTGTTTGATTTTCTAATCAACAGCTTGTATAACAAATCTAGTCTAGTTTTTATATTAATTAAGTAGTCCGCACTTTTCTAAATCGATATTAGCGAATAATATATGAATGGAGAGCGGTGAGATAATTATTATTATAGAAGTGGCAGTAGATTATTCAATCGAGCTGCGACCTCATGCGGGGCAGTCAGCTCTGTGATATGATAAACTTATCTAAGTATCAGCTGCTGCGCTGGTCCGAGAGTGTATCGAATTATATAGTAATAAATGAAAATAAAAGTTTGATTTGTAATGTGTGATGGAAATAATGTGGTTTTCGAGGTAGGTAAGTTGTTTAATATTACGGAAATCTTTCAATAGATCGCTTTTATTTTGATTGTGTTCTTTTTTTTCATTTCGCTCTGTCGTATTACCATACAGTCTTGTATTTATTTATTATCTTGTAGGTAGTAAGTTACCAGCTTCATCAAAAACAAACATAGGGCGATAAATTTGAGAATAACTAGCTATATTAAAAGACTGGTGTAGTCGTTTACGTTAATTGTATTTATGCATGCATATAGAAATTAACATCAACATGTCATCAACATAAAAATAACGCCGTCTTTTTACGACTCTTTCGAGTCTTAGATCGCCTTATCTTAGTATTCAGTTATAACGATTTAACAATATAATAACAGTGGTGCTAACAATAAAATCGAATGGGAGTACTTTCACGAAGATTTCGATGGTTATCTAGCTCCCGCTGTCTATGGGCGGTCGGATTGACGAATTGTTTAGCATCGACAAACAAGGACGAGACTTTCTACCGAATCGATATTCGATTGTATATTCAGTGTGTATCGCCAGTTAGCCAGCTTGTTGTTTTGTTCCTTGTTGTCAATTGTCTAAAAACGACTCTTCCGCTTGTCACTCATTTATCCTTCAGGGCTTTCACATGGAAATTACTCTTATCGTAACTTCATCGTAGGTAGTTATATTTTATACTGTAAATCTGTAAGCAACACAAATATCTCCTATAATATTTATTGATGTGGTCATGGTCATGTTAGTTCTCGTTAAATCATGGAAATTGCAGTATCTACTGTTTCTTTTGAAAAAATCATGATTTATGATTGGAATTACCATTTATATTTAATGTATATACTTAAAAATATTTATATTTACACATATAAAAAATATAATTAATGATTTGTAATGAACACTTGTGTATCAGACTCCAAATTAATGGATGTATCATAATAATTAGACAAACAGTAATAGCAATCAGTATCACAGAACAGACAGCCATCAGGATTGCGAGGATATCCTTCCAATTGCACGCCTCATAAGCGAAGCGCATGAGGTAGTGCTCTACTCTCGCCTTACAAAAATCAAGTGATTTTTTTAACTAAATGTGTCTCTATTTATTTTCTATCGCACTTGTACAATAATATTTACACATAAATGTCAAGGAAAAACACTAGTTTCAACACTTATGACATTTTTAAAAGACATTTTGCCTTTTAAATAAATAAAAACAATGTTTAATAAAATCATTTTGTGGACGTCCGTGTGTCTGTATGTATGGAAACTGGCGTGGTCACGATAACTCCCGAAAAACTTATCTGATCAAGTCCATTTTTTTTATACGCTTCAGTATTATCCAAAACTAAGTCCTTTCGAAGATCACGGTCTAATTCAATGTAGTTTAATCGTAATTATTATTATAAAAATACAGGTGACATTTCGTTTGTGTTGTATATGTAGATAATAACAAGGAAAAACTTAGCTCCGTTTACAACGCTTGCGTGGTATGGTACTGAGTTAAAAAAAAGGCGCGTATCATTTTTTATTCGAAAAAATAATAATAATAATTAAATAAAAAAGTCTTGGAGAAATTAGTGGACCAATAATTTCTAGAACTAAAAAAATGTCTCCGTCTTGTCTTTTATTATTAATTTATTTTGTTTATTTATTTCATTTTATTAGTGTTGTTTTTTTATTAGTATTATTATTTTTATTTTATACTCGACTTTTTAAAAAAGGGGTGAAACTAATAACGTACCGAATTTTGAAAATTTTCAATTTTCTCAGCGGGAAGTTAAAAATAAAAGTTAAAAATAATCTCCAGTCGTGCGTTAAAGCCGACACATACTTTTCTTCGTTTTAAGTTAGCAATAAAACAATCAAAATCAATTTAATTGTGAAAAATGAGATTATGAGGCGTGCATTTTTGGATTTACCAATAGTTTTAATGTAAACGTTATATGATTTCAGGGCGATTACATATGGATCGAGCCGGTGTCGGGACGCGAGTTCGACGTGGCCATCGGGGCCCGCGTGCTCGCCGCCGAGGGCCGGCGTATCCGGGTGCGGGACGACGACGGCCAGGAGCAATGGCTGCCCCCAGAGCGCCGCATCAAGGCAATGCACGCCACCTCGGTCCACGGCGTCGAGGACATGATATCACTTGGGGATCTGCACGAGGCGGGCATATTGAGGAATCTCCTTATTAGATATAATGAGAATCTCATTTATGTGAGTATCCTTGATGACATGTTTACCTATCCTTTTGTTTGTGGCCCGCTTTGTCTTCCTTTTTAATGTTCTTGCCTACGCTCATCAGATCTCATCTGATATAATCCTGACTTTGCCGCATGGGTCTCATTGGGAAATTAATTTCACAACTTTAGTTTCATCTGAGTAGGTAATGTTTCAAAATCGAGAATCATATTTGTAATGATCGAAAGCAAAAGTAAAACTATCAGTTCAAAATATAAGCATACATATGTCAAGTAACTAATTGCGATCTTCACAACGAAGCTAAACTAATGAAATAATACTCATTTCTAGACATACACGGGATCAATATTAGTAGCAGTCAACCCGTACCAGATCCTGCCGATCTACACGGCCGACCAGATCAAGCTGTACAAAGAGCGGAAGATCGGGGAGCTACCACCGCACATATTTGCGATTGGCGACAATGCCTACGCGCATATGCGACGGTATGGGCAGGACCAGTGCATCGTCATCAGTGGGGAGTCAGGAGCGGGGAAGACGGAATCCACTAAGCTCATTTTGCAATACTTGGCAGCAATCAGTGGCAAGCACTCTTGGATAGAACAGCAGGTGTGTATGAAACATATAATGATCATGCAAGCTTGATGCAATTAGTGCCTTAGCTTAGACATAGGATTAGTCAAAGATTCGTCTATAAGTCATAACGTGATTGTTTGGAATCTGGTGGAGAATATGACTTGACTGAAACACTTGACTCTATACCTATAGAATGAACGACGAAAGAAACGTTCCAACTAATAGTTCATTGCAGCTGCAGTAATTATAACATTTTTATAATAGAGCAACGAACGGGAAATAATTATTTAACTTTCTGTGAATTTTCTGTTACAAAATTAATTAAGTCAAATAAAATTGATAATTTAGTTTACAGACTGTATGACACTAATATTTAATGAAAAATCCTTTATTTCAGATTTTAGAAGCAAATCCAATTTTAGAAGCATTTGGTAACGCCAAGACGGTGAGGAACGACAACTCATCCCGGTTCGGCAAATACATAGACATCCACTTCAACAGCGGGGGTGTGATTGAGGGTGCTAAGATAGAGCAATATCTACTGGAGAAGTCTAGGATCGTGTCACAGGGGACGGAGGAGAGGAATTATCACGTGTTCTACTGCGTGCTAGCTGGTTTGTCAAAGGATGAAAAGAAGAAGTTGGAATTAGGAGACCCGTCCGAATATAGATATTTATCGGCGGTAAGAATATTTATATACTTTTAAAAATAATAATTCTACTATTAATCAATCTACTCGTAAAGATAAAATAATAAAGTGTATCCTAATTAAATAATCTTGAAATTTTCTAGGGTGGCAGCTTTTCCTGTGAAGGTAGAGATGACGCTGCTGAATTTGCAGACATTAGATCCGCCATGAAAGTGCTGCTATTTACAGAATCCGAAATATGGGAAATATTGAAACTATTGGCAGCTGTGTTACATTGCGGTAATATAAAGTACGAGGCGACCATCATTGATAACTTGGATGCTACTGAAATAACGGAACAAGCAAACGTGCGGCGAGTCGCTTCCTTGTTAGGAGTGCCAGCGCAGGCGCTGAATGACGCGCTAACTAGAAAAACACTGTTCGCGCACGGAGAAACGGTCGTGTCCACTCTAAGTAGGGACCAGTCCGTAGACATTCGAGACGCTTTCGTCAAGGGCATATATGGCCGCCTGTTCGTAACTATAGTGAAAAAAATTAATGCAGCTATCTACAAACCCAAAGCCACAACACGAACGGCCATCGGCGTTCTAGACATATTTGGTTTTGAAAATTTCGATCAGAATAGTTTTGAACAGTTTTGTATAAACTTCGCAAACGAAAATCTACAACAATTTTTCGTTAGACATATTTTCAAATTAGAGCAAGAAGAATATAATCACGAAGGAATAAATTGGCAGCACATAGAGTTTGTTGATAATCAGGATGCATTAGATCTGATTGCTTTGAAACAGCTGAACATTATGGCTCTAATAGACGAGGAATCTAAGTTCCCCAAAGGAACTGACCAAACAATGTTAGCAAAGCTACACAAAACTCATGGATTACACAGAAACTATTTGAAACCAAAATCAGATATAAACACCAGTTTTGGTCTAAACCACTTTGCTGGAATAGTGTTTTACGATACTCGGGGATTCCTTGAGAAAAATCGAGACACTTTCAGTGCTGATTTGTTACAACTCATACACATATCAACAAATAAATTCCTACAGCAAATTTTCCAAAACGATATTAGCATGGGGTCAGAGACGAGGAAACGTACTCCGACGTTATCTACTCAGTTTAAGAAATCACTGGATCTATTAATGAGGACACTGGGCACATGCCAACCTTTCTTCATACGTTGTATTAAGCCAAATGAATTTAAGAAACCGATGATGTTCGATCGTGGGCTTTGCTGTAGGCAGCTTAGATATTCAGGAATGATGGAAACTATAAGAATCCGACGAGCTGGTTATCCGATTCGTCACAGTTTTAAAGAGTTTGTTGAAAGATATCGGTTTTTAATTCCGGGAGTTCCTCCAGCTCACAAGACAGATTGCCGAGCAGCCACTTCGAAGATCTGTGCGTCTGTTCTTGGGAAATCAGATTACCAATTGGGACACACCAAAGTTTTCCTCAAAGATGCCCATGACTTGTTCCTAGAGCAAGAAAGAGATAGAGTACTTACCCGTAAGATCTTGATTCTGCAAAGATCTATCAGGGGCTGGGTGTATCGACGGCGATACTTGAAGATGAGAGCCGCTGCGATCTTGATACAGCGTCACTGGCGAGGCAAGCTGCAGAGAATTCGGTACAACAAGATGAAGGTCGGATACGCGAGGTTGCAGGCCCTTATTCGAGCAAGACTTCTGGCCCACCGTTTCAGGCATTTGCGTGGACATATCGTATCTTTGCAAGTAAGTATAATAAGTACACCAAATTATTAATAATAATGTTTTAGTAAAATAGCTCCCATTAATTTTTGAGTTATCATTCAACAGTAGTCTAGCGCTTTATACTTAAACTCATGACTAATATTTAACCCACCTTATCATCCATTTACTGAATAAAGTTTAGTCTTTCTAATGAAAATACGTAATATTTGAATAGGCTGCAGCCAGAGGTTACCTCGTTCGTCGATCATACGGCCACAAGATGTGGGCCATTGTGAAAATCCAAAGCCACGTACGCCGCCTTATAGCTATGCGGCGATACCGGCGGATGAAGCAGGAAGCCATCGCGCACACTGAAGCTTTGAGGTTGAGGAGACAAGAGGAGCAGCGGCTGCAGCACCAGGGCAACACGCGCGCTAAGGAGATCGCTGAACAGAACTATAGGGTATGTGCAATTATATTATATAAGTAATCTAGACTTCGATCAACAATACAACTAGATAACGTTTGATTTTGAAAGCTACATAATCAAAGGAAAATTCTGTCCGCTGAAATATCAAATAACATTCACTGTAAAATTAACCTTATTACACAACGTATAAAGTGTTTTTCTCTTTGACTGAACCAAACAAAAAAGAGCGCACCGCAGGGCGGGCGCTCTTATTTGGAGAGGCCTATTTTTGTGCCGACCCGATATCTAGTTGTATTGTTGATCGAAGATTCTAAATTAAAATCCATGTGCTTCTCTTGATGAATTTATAGCGATACCGGTGGGAGCTATATTTAGGTTATCGCCTTCATCGAGTGGGTAGAATGTCTATTGGAGTTAATGGTACTAAAATACAATATATCTTTCATGCTGATCTTGGAGAATATAGAATACTGTAAAAGACAGGCAAGGCTTAATTGTCTTTCACAGCAGATCGTAAATGCTTATGCAGCTGAGAGAATGGGCGACAATCAAAAAGTGGATCAAAATAATCACTATTTTGATCCACTTTTTTACACCTGCACCAATCATCACGCTGGACGTAGCTTTTGGGCATTATGGGTTTAGGTGTTGTCTACCTAATAAGGGATTAAAGACGTGATTAGGTAGTAGCTAGATTTATGCAGTAAAGAATATTACGTCATTTTTATTGGTTGGAGATCTCTTACGTTACGACTGACGATTTATCTAGAGATGCCGGGTAAAGATTGTGTCTTTATGACGTACGACTTAAAGTACAAAAGCCACAATTGTCGTTGCTTTTGTTACAATCATATCATGCAATATAATTAATTACCTTATCTCAACTATACCTTGCCTAATAATCATTTCTATGAATGAAATACTTATTTGATAGGTATTAGAAATTAATAAACGTGTACGCGTCGTTGATTGATTAAATCTGTGAAATCAAATGGTTGAAATACATATTTTTTCCTCAGAATAAGTAAACAAGAATAGTAAACATTTTCGTGCACCCCTTCTTTCGAGCTCACTTATCACACTAGTAGTGGTAACCAGTGAATGGTCACACATTACGAGAAATCATGCAAACTGGATTTAGTTTAGTTGAGCCATACATTTGGGAGTTACGGCCAAATCTATCCCGTTAGTCCATGTGTGGCCATGGACTTCTATTATCATCAATGTTTAGTATGTTGTGACTTTAATGTTAATCGTAGATGGCAACCTCGGACGTTCTGCGACTAACTTGCTGATGGTCTTTAGAAAGGTGAAGTAAGAAGTACCCAAATAAGAGCATACATGAAAATAATGAGTATAGACGAAGCGAAAGAAGTTTGCAAATTACCAAGTAAAAAGTCGAATATGCACGTAACGCCTTTACCTGCTTCTTTTGGGAGCCCCACCGTCGAAGTTGTAGACCAGTATATCTACCTGGGTCAATTGATTCAGGCAAGAAGTTCCAGCTTCGAGGAAGAGGTCTTTCGACGAATCCGACTCGGCTGGGCAGCGTTCGGGAAGTTACGCAGTGCCTTCTCGTCCAAAATGCCTCAAGACGAAAGTGCTTAATCAATATGTGTTACCAGTGATGACTTATGGCTCTGAAACGTGGTCCCTTACTATGGGTCTCATAAGAAGGCTCAAGGTCGCTCAACGGGCTATGGAGAGGGCTATGCTAGGTGTTTCTTTACGTGATCGAATCAGAAATGAGGAGATTCGTAGAAGAACTAAGGTCACAGACATAGCCCAGCGGATTAGCTCATTGAAGTGGCAGTGGGTGGGGCACACAGCGCGAAGAACCGATGACCGATGGGGCAGAAAGGTTCTCGAATGGCGACCACGTACCGGCAGGCGCAGCGTAGGACACCCACCTGCTAGGTGGTCAGACGACCTGAGCAAGGTTGCAGGAAAACGCTGTATGCAGGCCGCTTCCGATCGGTCGTTTTGAAAATCCTTGGGGGAGGCCTATGTCCAACAGTGGACTCCCTGTGGCTGATATGATGATGATGATGATGATGAAATTAGCAAGTGGAGATCTATAGTCTCTGTCTAACCCATGGGAAACAGGCGTAATAATATGTATGTATGCCATCGACTTACTGAACATGAACCTAGAGAATATGGTTGACCGGGAGAAAAGGGTTCGCCTTGTAAAACAATTTACACTGTGGAACAATAAAGTTTTAAAAATAAATAAATGAAAATTGCATAATAAAAAATTCATGCATGAGACTAGGCAAATTTACTATTAATATATTATATAAATCTATACTAATATTATAAAGCGGAAGAGTTTGATTGTTTGTTTGTTTAAACGCGCTAATCTCAGGAACTAATGGTCCGATTTGAAAAATTCTTTTTTTGTTGGGTAGTCCATTTATACAGGAAGGCTTTAGGCTATATAACATTCCGACAACCACGCGAACGAAGTCGCGGGCACAGCTAGTAAATAAATATATAAGAAGAAATGACACTGATTGATAGCCCCAAACTAAATTTAAGTATATACACACCCAAGACCCAGGTCAGTTTGAAAATGACCATTTTCTATCTTGCCCTGGCTAGGGATTGAACCCAGAACCTCCGGAGTGGCGGGCTAGTTATGTATACTTATACTTACTTGACTATGATTTAAAAGTAGGAGAGGCAACATTCTTAATTTTTAAAAACATGACATGAAGAAAAGATAAAACAAATTTAGTTAAACTTGTATCTATTTATAAATAAATAAATAAATAAATATATAGGGACAAATCACACTGATTGGGCTAGCCCCAAAGTAAGTTCGAGACTTGTGTTATGGGATACTAACTCAACGATACTATATTTTATAACAAATACATATATAGATAAACATCCAAGACCCAGGCCAATCTGAAAAAGATCATTTTCCATCTTGACCTGACCGATGGTATAGTAATCTGTTTATCAGTGATTGATAACAACAATTGGATTGGATGTAAAATATGCTAAAATCTAATGTTTAATGTTATTCAGTTTATCTACATCTTACATTAGTCTAAATTAAGACTTATTTGTATTGTTATAAGGTATTTAAAATCAGTTTTATTTAGGGTTCCACATTCCGTAGATAAACTCCTACACCAATGCCAATGACCTGCATAATATCACGTCTTTATCCTTTCGGGGTAGGTCAAAGCCCAAATGTCGCAAATTCCAAAGTTACGCTTAGCAAGATGGTGGACCTAAATAAGAAAACGGATCAGAAATAGTTTAACTAGACGCATTCTACTTTCAAATTTCTACGGTCGTGGGTTCAAAGCATGCTTTGTGAAAAGTTGTTTCCAGTATGGTTAGGATATTGCAGGCTTGAATCACCTGATCATTCGAAAAGAAAGATGATCCCGTGCTTTAGAAGGCACGTTAAGCTGTGAGTTCCAAACGCCATCTAGCGTTTGTTTATACCTATTCTAGAATTGGTTCTGGTCTACCCTTTGGGTTGCGGAGGTCAGACGGCAGTCGCTAGGGGTCGTTAGGTAGCGGACCCCGGGCTCTAAGCGTTACCGCTGAGGATGCAACCGGGAATACGCTCGGTGGATGATGATGACGCATTCTAATCTCAATTGGTCATTTTGCAATCTTTGATAAGTCCGCCTTTGTGCAAATTACTCTCTTCCCTCTTATTTTAACTACACTAGGTTCAGAAAATAAGTGATATTTCTTATGAATAAGACATTAATTTATAAGTATGTTATTTATACAATAAAGAGATTACAAACAAACAAATCTATGTCCAGCAGTCGTTTTAAGTTTTCCGGCAATGTCATGGTGCTGTGCGAGTAAGGTATATCTGTCTGCACGTCTTGTAAGCGTATAATCAGAGCTGTGTCACTCCCCGTTTAGGTAGCGAAAATGTACCTACATTATTACTATGCGCGCAGGCGGCCCCTCCGGGTGGGAAATTCAGTTATACGAATCGTTTGTCCAGAGTAATAAGAATGAAATTGGCTTGCAATGGATAGACATCCATTGCAAGCCAATTTCATTCTTATATCTATACGGTATCTATACAAAAAGGTGCTGAGTTCTGACGTGAGCTAAATTAAACCATATCGCTAGCCACATTGAGTAGATATTTCTTTGAATTTCTTTGCTGAGTGAGACTTCTGTACGTTAGTATTATTTATTCTGTGGTATAATCGCCGTTAAGTAAGAAAGGTGATATTTTTGTATCATCTAGGAAGTGCCTTCCTTAGTCTCATGCTTATACAAGAGTTCCACCACAGAATAAATAATACTAACGTACAGAAGTCTCACTCAGCAAAGAAATTCAAAGAAATATCTACATAATGTGGCTAGCGATATGATTTAATTTAGCTCACGTCAGAACTCAGCACCTTTTCGTTTAAATACCTAGACATCCATTGCAAGCCAATTTCATTCTTATTACTCTGGACAAACGATTCGTATAACTGAATTTACCACCCGAAGGGGCCGCCTGCGCGCATTGTAATAATGTAGGTACATTTTCGATACCTAAACGGGGAGTGACACAGGCCTTGTTCTACGGAACTCTTTCGCATTTATATTACGTATTTAAAAAATGCATGTAGGTATTTATTATCAATAACACACCTTATTAAATAAATATAGTGTTTCCTTCTTTTCCTTACGTCACAGAGCATTAGAGAAAGGGTGTCAACTAAAATAGTCCTTAATTTGATGAACATAAAATCTAATTCTGTAAAATTTATCCAATTATTATGTAGAAGGCGGCGCGTTTTATTTTCCTTATCGCATAATCAAAAAGGTTAATCGGCACTGATTGATTGATAACGTTGGTAATGCAAAAATAGGTGTCTTAATATTAATGTTATCTAACGCGATAATCTCATGCGGACAAAAGATTTCGTTTAGACGTGCTGAAAACTAGTGCGTGTTGCTTGTGTGTGTATTCATCGCTGCCATTTTTTGTACTGTTTAATTGGCACTGGCTGTGATTACGGAATTGGAACTGTTGAAACTGAATTAAGAATGCAGATATGGACTACTTTTATAGCGTTTTGGCAAAGCTACTTTTTCTGTTTCCCCTGAGGATGTGTTGCGTTACAAGTGTTACAACTACAATGAGGTGAAACATTGTTTATTTATTGTTTCAATCCGACGTTTTGTTGAGCTAACATCTTATCCAACTGGCTTAAATGTATAATTACGATCATTTGCCGAACAAGTTATATTATTCGACGTGTTAATTACATTGTAATTAAGTATTGCTCGGTAACATGATTTACTGTCATTCAATCATGCATGCGGAACATTGCACAACGGTGGCCAGCGCAGGTTAAGCCGCCTGACCACTGCTTCTTTACAACCAGATTACTGAGCAAATCCGATATGTATTGACTCTCACCTATTTTGTGCTGGTAGACGTGTTAGTTCAAATTAGTGCAGTTTCTTGCCATAAAAACAGTGCAGCGGACACCATGAGTTATTCATGGTTTATGTGTGTTAGTGATGATGTAGACAGTGGCTGTAATTGTGGTAGTGTTAGTATACTTTTACCGCATGACTGAGTGTTGCTTATTTTTTTTTGTTATAATAAGAACAAAAAATATGTAACTCATTGTATGTTACTCGATAACGATATTGATACGAAATAAATCACTTAAAATTGACGTCTGTTTTTGTTAGAATTGTAAAATACAAAAACACTCGTTGGGTTGGGTAAAGTTGTTCGTAATTGAAGTTTCATTTTTATTCTAGCATTGTAATTATGTTATTGATTTTAATCGTAAAGTTACGAAAATTTTCTTTATTTTAGTAATCGTACCTTAAATTGAATTAGTGAAAGGACTCACTGTAATTCTCAAAAAATATCAGGGTCAGGTCTTTTTTTAGTCTCCCCTGCAGGAGCAAGACCCTCTCTGTACTGCCAGAGCCATATATTATAGCCAGAGCAGTCAGAGGATTTGGCCTACAGTCTCCACGCTCAAAAAATATACCTAGTTTTATTTTAAAACGGTTACTTTCAAATAAATACGATAAAGTAAATTATTTGACGACTATACTTACAAGGGAAAGCGGCTCATTATAGACAAAGCCACAATTCGTCGTTGTATTTACTTCTAATTTAAAAATTTTATAAATTATGTAGGTATTCTTCCGTTAATGTTATCGTTGATCATGATACTTATTTCCTTTTTTCTCACCTTCCCAGGAGCGTATGTACGAGTTAGAGCGGCGCGAAGCCGAGTTGGTCCTAGAAGAGAAACGTCAACTAGAAGCCAAGAGGACTCTGCTGCAGGAGGCGGCCCGCAAGCAAGAGGAGCCGGTAGATGACAGCAAGCTAGTGGAAGCCATGTTCGACTTCCTGCCAGACTCCAGCAGCGAGGCGCCCGCGCCCAAAGACACGTCTGTCTTCAGTGACCTGCCGCAGCAGAGAGCTGATCAACAAGAAGTAAGCTTGAACTCTATTTTAGTAACCTGGATCCACATAACTCCTAAATAAGTTGGAGTTATGTGGTTTTATGTGGATTAAAAGATATATCTTTAATTATGTTCCCCTTAATATGCGTCTGCGATCATCATTGAAATCGATTATTTGGTATTTGCGTGGGCGTAGGGAACCCCTCGAAAACATACTTAACTATTGTATCTTTTTTAGATGGTCACTCCAATGCAGACGACATCAGAAGACGAAGAAGACTTGTCCGAGTTCAAGTTCCAGAAGTTCGCAGCCACCTATTTCCAAGGAAACGTCACACATCAATATTCAAAGAAACCGCTGAAGCATCCATTGTTGCCGCTGCATACGCAAGGCGATCAGCTGGTGGGTTTCAGATTAGATCACACGATAATTCTAGACAATTCTACGAAAATAATGCATTGATAACATCTATATTACTTTATCTAATATTTCATCAATATTATTTAAATGCATACGTACTTTGATTTTAAGATTGTGAATTGTGTACTTGCAGGCTGCACAAGCTTTATGGATCACAATACTGCGTTTTACTGGAGATTTGCCGGAGCCAAGGTTCCACACAATGGACAGAGACAACACGTCGGTAATGTCAAAGGTGACGGCGACTCTTGGACGCAACTTCATCAGGTCCAAAGAGTTCCAAGAAGCTCAGATGATGGGCGTCGACCCTGACGCTTATCTGAACAAGCAGAAACCAAGATCGATCAGACACAAATTGGTTTCACTTACACTGAAGAGAAAAAATAAGCTCGGAGAAGACGTCAGGAGGAAGCTACAGGTACTTTTGTAATTCATTATTTTATAAAGGTTCTCTCACTTACCCAAATGGTACCTACTTATTGTTGTTTTTTTTCGATATTTTTCAGGACGAAGAATACACGGCTGATAGCTACCAGTCGTGGCTAGAATCTCGGCCAACGTCTAACTTAGAAAAGTTGCACTTCATTATTGGCCATGGAATACTGCGTGCTGAGTTGAGAGATGAAATATACTGTCAAATATGCAAACAACTATCAGGGAACCCTTCTAAATCTTCACATGCGAGGGGCTGGATCTTACTATCTTTGTGTGTCGGATGTTTCGCTCCTAGTGAAAAGTTTGTGAATTATCTCAGAGCCTTCATCAGAGAGGGGCCACCTGGCTATGCCCCATACTGTGAAGATCGTCTAAAAAGAACTTTCAATAATGGCACAAGGAACCAACCTCCATCTTGGTTGGAGCTTCAAGCTACAAAGTCTAAAAAACCGATAATGCTACCTATTACGTTCATGGATGGTAATACTAAAACTTTATTAGCTGATTCAGCCACCACGGCAAGAGAACTTTGTAATCAGCTGTCGGACAAGATTGGTTTACGTGACCAATTTGGATTTTCGTTGTATATTGCACTCTTCGATAAAGTCAGCTCATTGGGTAGTGGTGGAGACCATGTCATGGATGCAATATCACAATGTGAACAATATGCAAAAGAACAAGGAGCTCAGGAGAGAAATGCACCTTGGAGATTATTCTTTAGAAAAGAAATTTTTGCTCCTTGGCATGATCCTACTGAAGACCAAGTGGCAACAAATCTCATTTATCAGCAAGTGGTACGTGGAGTGAAGTTTGGTGAATACAGATGTGATAAAGAAGAAGACTTAGCTATGATTGCTGCGCAACAATATTACATCGAATATGGCCAAGATATGAACACAGAGCGGCTTTACACATTACTTCCCAATTACATACCAGATTATTGTTTGACTGGTGTTGAGAAAGCTGTAGATAGATGGGGCGGTTTGGTAGTACAAGCCTATAAGAAAAGCTATTACGTCAAAGAGAAAGTTCCTGCATATAAAGTCAAAGAAGATGTAGTAAGTTATGCAAAGTTCAAGTGGCCGCTATTGTTTTCTAGATTCTATGAAGCGTATAGAAATTCAGGGCCTAATTTGCCTAAAAATGACGTTATAATTGCAGTCAATTGGACTGGTGTTTATGTCGTAGACGATCAGGAACAAGTATTGCTAGAATTATCTTTCCCAGAAATCACGACCGTTTCAAGTCAAAAAACTAATAAAGTTTTTACCCAGACGTTTAGTTTGTCGACTGTGCGTGGTGAAGAATTTACGTTCCAAAGTCCTAATGCAGAAGATATCCGTGACTTAGTCGTTTACTTTTTGGAAGGCTTAAAAAAGCGATCAAAATATGTAATAGCTTTACAAGACTACAAAGCGCCAGGGGAAGGTTCCAGCTTTTTAACGTTCCTGAAAGGTGATTTAATAATTTTAGAAGAAGATAGCACCGGAGAGTCTGTCTTAAATAACGGATGGTGTATAGGGCGCTGTGAAAGATCAATGGAAAGAGGAGACTTCCCAGCTGAAACTGTTTATGTTTTGCCAGCCCTTACTAAACCACCACCAGATATTTTAAATCTGTTCTGCCAAGAGGGTGCACAACATGGTAGACGTATTCCAGCCGCTACCTTTAACGGAACAGATACTAGAGACAAACCACATACTCTTTTGGAATACGCTTTGGATCACTTCAGGCTCCCACCAAAACGTACCGTGTCTAAAGCTCTTACACTATCTACGGCTAAACGTGGTGGCGCTGAAGAGTTATGGAAGCACTCAAGAGAACCTATCAAATTGCCCTTATTAAAGAAATTACAGACTAAAGAAGAGCTTGCTGAAGAAGCCTGCTTTGCATTTACAGCTTTACTTAAATATATGGGCGACCTTCCATCAAAACGGCCGCGTATAGGCAATGAATACACAGATCACATTTTTGATGGTCCACTAAAGCATGAGATTTTGAGAGACGAAATTTACTGCCAAATAATGAAACAACTGACTGATAATAGGAATAGAATATCGGAAGAAAGAGGCTGGGAACTAATGTGGCTAGGTACGGGACTGTTTGCATGTAGTCAAGGCTTACTTAAAGAGTTAACATTATTTTTAAGAACCAGAAGGCATCCAATTGCTCAAGATTCTCTACAGAGACTCCAGAAAACATTGAGAAACGGGCAAAGAAAGTATCCTCCACACCAAGTGGAGGTGGAAGCTATTCAACATAAAACTACGCAGATATTCCACAAAGTGTATTTCCCAGATGACACGGATGAAGCGTTTGAAGTAGACTCGTCAACCAGGGCTAAAGATTTCTGCCAAAATATCGCACAGAGACTGAATCTCAGATCTAGTGAAGGCTTTAGTTTATTTGTTAAAATAGCGGATAAGGTTATATCTGTGCCGGAAGGTGATTTCTTCTTCGATTTCGTGAGGCATCTGACAGACTGGATCAAAAAAGCCAGACCTACGCGTGACGGCATCACACCGCAATTCACTTATCAGGTAAATACAAAATACAAAACTAAAGCATTAAAAGACCATAACGATGGTATTCATCGACATGCAAAATTTATTTTTAATTTTTATTCAAGGTATTCTTCATGAAGAAGCTTTGGACAAACACGGTACCTGGTAAAGACCGAGCGGCGGACGTGATCTTCCACTTCCACCAGGAGCTGCCGAAGCTGCTCCGTGGGTACCATCGCTGTGGCCGGGAGGAAGCCGCTCGACTCGCTGCACTCGCATACCGCGCCCGGTTCGGCGACAACAAACAAGAGCTGCAAGCAATTCCGTGAGCAACAATTAATATTAAAATATCCACAGTCATGATTATTTTTGCTTGGACATACACTGCCGGAAGCAGAATAAGTAATGATTAGACGAACTTACCTTAAGTAAAGTTATTATCAGGCCAAGATATAAAAAAAATCTGCTGTTCCATGTGACGTACAGTTTGAGTACATAGTCGAAGGACTATTAACTTCGTAAATTTTCGAAGCACCATGCGTAAATTCTGGTTACAATTATTAAAGGATAAAAAAACGTTCAAATCAATCCAACGAAACTAGCTAAATATGGTTAATTTATAAAGTATGTAAAGTAATAAAAAAAAGTTATTAGTAGTAGTTATTTCGAAAAAAAAAACATTTATATCATTACTTTTTTATAAAATTTCAGGCAAATGCTACGGGAGCTGATCCCCGCAGATCTGATAAAGCTGCAGAGTTCAGCGGACTGGAAGCGAGCCATCGTGGCCTCCTACAACCAGGACGCCGGCATGACGCCCGAGGACGCCAAGATCACGTTCCTCAAAGTCATATACCGGTGGCCGACCTTCGGGTCCGCTTTCTTCGAGGTCAAGCAGACGACGGAGCCGAACTACCCCGAACTGCTGCTGATTGCAATTAACAAACATGGAGTCAGCCTAATTCATCCTCAATCTAAGGTATTATCAGATATGCCTTTCTCTTTTATCATCTCTGTCAGATGCCTTTAGACAACTCAAAGAATTTGACACCAGTGTTAGCTATTAACACGCTTGATGCGAAAGAAACTAATACAATTTTTCGTTACGGTTTTTACCTCAAGATATGTAGGTAAAAACCTCAACTGAGTAATAAATAAAAGTTTGTTAGTTTAGCATCATTCACAAGATTTCAATATAAGTAGAAGGTACTAAATAAACATTCGCTCATAATCATTAGCAGGCATTTCCTGCCTTTCTTTATCAACGTAGTTAAAAATATTTTTATTTTTTAAGTAGATACCTAGTTAATTGACAACAGCGATATCGCTTCTATTATTGTCATCATTACAAAAAGCTTTTTAATGTTCAATTTCTGTTATCCATGTTTCAGAATCTTCAATCTGTGTTCTGATAATAATGATAAAATATTGTTATTTTTCGTTGGTTAAGATATTTTTAACAAAAGGACCTTGATGCTAATCATTTGTTTCTTCTTCAAGGATATCCTGGTCACACACCCGTTCACAAGAATATCGAACTGGTCATCTGGCAACACTTATTTCCACATGACGATCGGCAACCTGGTGAGAGGTTCCAAGCTGCTTTGTGAGACCTCGCTTGGCTACAAAATGGACGATCTTCTCACTTCATACATCTCCCTCATGCTAACTAACATGAACAAACAGCGTTCCGTTCGTGTCAAATGAGGGTAGGAATTTATAGAGTTACAAAGGACAGTGCCTTTGGTAATCTGCTTAGTATTAAAGTGCTTTTACATGTTATTAGTGGAAGATGCCGCGTGTTGACTTATTGCTCCAGTAATATGGGATAGCATCGATGGATATTGATATTAGCTAATGGCTCATATAATACACATTCGTATTTCAAATTATAATGTGTTTTTAACGTTCTTCTAACAAGAATGTTTAGTAGAAATACATTAAGTTATTAAATTGAAAAATGTGGATTTGATTTAGAGATTAAACATGTGTATTTTAAAATGAGGTGTTATTGTTATATTTTTTTTTGTTGCTACATAAACTGCAATGAATGTATGACACTGTTGCATAACTGTAATATGTTAAATTCATTTAATAAATGAATTTTATTGCTGCATGAAATCACAGGTGTTGTGATAACCTGTAACCGTATAGTTTTAACATTATTTAAATCTCCAGAAATGAAAGGTGGCGATTTCTCATTCCAATTATTTTCAAATCTTACTTAGATGTTAATAGACTATTTACTGTTCAAACATATTATTCTACCTTAATATTTGGCATTTTCCTTCAATATCAAATCACAAGTACTTAATTATATGTTATTTGTGTAAACATAGGGGTAAATGCACAATGTTATTAATGCATGCTTTGTAGTTACATTTTATTTTAACCGTAATAGACGGTTGCTTATAAACATAAACAACTAAATGTATTTACTTAGAGGATACTCAATCAAAATACTTAATAGTAATAAGTACTTTGTCCGTCCATAACATCAGATTATTCAAGTATATTCCAAATATATAAAGTAAGTATAGGGTCCACGTATAAGGTCCATATGCACGCATGTTTAAATATAAATAGGTATTCATTTTAAGTACAATTAGCAAATCAACATTATAATAATACAAGTATATATCATACATAAGTATTATATTTTGAAGATGACAAAACTTTCAGTTCTTCAAATTATAAACAAAATGTTAAAAATAAAGCTCTGTTAATTATATAAGTACTCACTATATAAATAAATTATATATATAATAGTTGATTACTATGGAACAAATGTAACAGATGTTATTTTTTCCATTAGCTTAATATATGGCCGCCTTGCCATGTCAATGCAAAAAAATACTATTATAGACGGTTGTACGTTGCATTTTAGCAAAAAATCAGTCAATCCAAGTGAAATATAAACTCCTGAAATTAATTACTCTTATGTAAGTAGTCAAGTATACATACTAACTTAAAGATCTGCTTTTATTTAATTATAGGTGAACGGTTAAGATAATATGATGAAATATAAAAAACTTACGCGAATTATTGCCTTTTAAAGTGCCTCGTTGCTAACAATAAGTTATACATGATTTATATAGGTATATAGCGGGACTTCGAACCTTTTCTATTGTTTTGTCTAACGTTTCGGAGAGTTACATCTTTCGTGGTCGCAGTCAGTCCCGTTATATATGTGTTCAAAGCGCAATAGTTTAAAAACCAGTAAGTTATAATACATTGAAAGTGTATGAGGAACAATACTTTAGCAATATTCAAGGGTGTGCTGCAAAATTAAGTTATAGATTTAAAATTATTAAAAATAAGAAAAATTTTGATCTACTTAACGAAAATCTTAATTAATCGTTAAAAGTGGTATATAGTGGTAATAAGTGGCTAAATATTGAATTTCAAACAAATAAACAAAGTGTAGGTACTTATTTAGTGAATACGAGTATCGTAAAAGTAAAATATATTGGTTATTTTTGTATTCATATTTTAACAATCGTCTTATTTAAGTTACTTGGTATATATATATTAGAATATGTAGGTAGAGATCGCAATGTATTTATTTATTAGTTGTATTCATACGAACTAACATGTAATATTGTCAATGTTATGCCATGTGTTCGGAGACAATTTGTACTTAGTTCTACTTCGCTTTAAAGTCAAAAGTTGCATTTGTGAGTGGTTGTAAACATGAGTCACAATGGATTTCTTGTTTTATTTCTTGTCAACCTTCCCTTAAAAACTGAAGAGAAACAAAAGATCTATAACGTTGATTTATTTATATTGAATGTCAAGGAACGCATTAGTCCATTTGATCCTCCTAAATTACAAATGACATACAAATAATTATACCCTACAGTACTGCTCTAAGCTAAAAGTAGGTAAATAAATAGTCACTATCATAACTTGATAGAATAGTCCAGCAGAGGACTTCTTGTGTTGTGGCTGATATGATGATGAGGATCTATCACTAAGGGCGTCCGCTATGATATGCGGTCATATCAATAGGCGAAGCGGTTAGCAACCTGTCATTATTATGATTTCCTTTTTCCACCTTCATGCCCACCATCTCGTTAAAAGTGGCCTGGGCCTTACCGCCCTAGGCTCTGTCTGCCCTGCTTTTTAGGGTTCCGTACAAAAAATGAAAAAACGGAACCCTTATAGGATCACTCGTGCGTCTGTCTGTCCGTCCGTCTGTTACAGCTAATTTTCTCCGAATCTACTGGACCGAATCAGGTGAAATTTGGTAGGATCGTGTAATCCTACGACCCAAACACATATGTGCAAAGTAAATATTTTTTTTTAATAAAGGGTCATTTGCGAGGGACAAATTAGGAAATTAAAAAAAAAAAGTTTTGCAAACCTTACTATGTCATATATCAAATGAAAGGGCTTGTTATAAGGATCTCAAATATATTTTTGTTGTTATTTTAAAATAAATAGTTTTGATTTTATTTAAGAAAGAAGACGAAAATTGACCATTGCCCCACTGATCTCCGAAAAAAAAAAATACAAATTATCGTTCATTGCTTGTAGATTACAGGAAAACCTATAAAAGTTCAATTAATTGTACGGAACCCTCTCCACGCGAGTTAACTCGCACTTGGCCGGTTTTTTTAAAGTACCCCCTGCCTGACATTATCATGACCTATATTTTCTAGTGTTAGTTTGTTACTTCTTAAGTCTGTCTGTCCCGTTAGGGATAAAGACGTGAAAGTGTACTGTACATAGACTGCTAAAATCATTATACCTACTATTCCTTTTAGCTTTGCCGTAGTCGGGTAAAAAGAGCCACCGGAGCCGCACAGATAAGGATACAATACGCGCTGAGATTACTCAGTCGAATCAATGTATATCGAATCGTACTACTTAAATCGAATTTTGCACCGCGCCAAATTATATGGAAGTTATTTGTTTTTAACAAAGCTACGCCGGAGAGTTGGTTTCATAAAAATTCAAAATATCTTTATTATCATAGGATATTTATAATATCTCTTAATAATAGTCACTTTGTTTTGTTTTGCACAAATTTTGACGTCAAATCGTTACTTAAAGCTAAGTTTACGCCGCTTCCTAGGCGCAAGTGCAGAAGAAGCGGCAACAAACTGCACTGCACGTTTTCTCCAAAGACGTCAACTAACAAACTAAAAACTTCGAATTAGTTATATAGATGGACAGAGATTACATTGTTTATAATGTCATAATTAAATTGAATTATAAGAATTACGAAATTTAAAATAATGTCAATTTGTAAATTTATTATGTACCAATGTACCTAAATTATGACATGTCTAAGTATACAAACCTTTAAGAGGGACCCGCGCCAAGCTCAAGCCAGACCTTTTTGTCTTTAAGATAGTCATCGGTCCTATAATAAGCCTTCTCACAAAGTAGTTTCTTTACATAAGCTTTGAATTTTCTGTCTGGCATATCAAGGACCGATTCTGACAATTTATTATAAAAAAGTACTATACACACTTCCCCATAAAAGACTTAATGACTGTATTCAGCCTAACGGGCTAACTAAGTCATTCTTATTACGTAAATTTCTATCTGTAAAATCACTCATAGTATAAGTTGTTCGTAGGTATTAGGTAGTACGTAGGTGTCCGACTTTAGACGAAACAATACAAAAATAGTATTTCGTAGTAGGTAGTTGCGAACTGGTAAATTCTACAATAAACTGTATGGTGTTGCTTTCCTTATAAAGACTTTCTTTTTTGGGGTTCCGTACCTCAAGGTAAAAACGTAACCGGCCGTGTTCACACGAGCGCGAATTTTTTGGCGCGACACAGCGAGCTCGTCGCGTAACCATCGCTTCCACTTTAGAAACATTGGAATCTAACGCTTATCTATTGTAATATTAGGTCCTTACATATGAAATTGCCGATTTTCAATACAGGCAACTTTAAAATCAAATATCTTGCGTTTCATTAGGAATTCCAAATTAAAATTTATTTCGAAATAAAGCCAGAAAAATATTGTTTTAAAATTCGTATTTCATTTGTTTTAACATCATTTGTTTGAGTTTCAACATTGCTATAACAACAACTATGGACAAATTGAAAATTCGCGGTATTTACGAATACGAGTTCCACCGTGGCACCAGTGCTGCAGAAACGACTCGAAGAATTAACGACGTGTATGGACCAGGCACCGCTAACGAACGTACGGTGCGTTTTTGGTTTCAACGTTTCCGTTCTGGAAATTTCGATTTACACAATGAGCCTCGTGGACGACAAGTGAATAACGAAGAATTGAAGGCGATAGTGGAAGCGGATCCATCTCAAACCACTTCTGAATTAGCAGCAGCCTTCGGCGTAAGTGACAAAACGATACTTATCCACTTGCGCCAAATCGGAAAAATTAAAAAACTCGAAATGTGGGTACCGCACGAATTGACTGAAGCAAACCAACAAACACGCGTTGCTTGCTGCGTTTCTTTGCTTAATCGCCACAATAATGAGGAGATTTTGAACCGTATCGTGACTTGTGATGAGAAATGGATCCTGTACGACAATCGGAAGCGATCATCACAATGGCTTGACCCTGGAGAACCGGCAAAACCTTGCCCTATGCGAAAACTGACCAAAAAGAAGATTCTGGTTAGTGTTTGGTGAACCAGTGCTGGTGTTATCCACTACAGCTTCTTGAGATCAGGCCAGACGATTACTGCAGACTTGTATTGCCAACAATTGCAAACAATGATGGAAAAGCTCGCCATTAAACAACCGAGACTGATGAATTGCTCTAGCCCACTGCTCCTTCAGGATAACGCTAGACCACACACTGCACATCAAACGATCGCCAAGTTAGAGGAGCTGCGACTGGAACCTCTGCGTCACCCACCATACTCTCCAGATCTTGCCCCAACCGATTACCACTTTTTTTAAAATTTGGATAACTTTTTACAAGGAAAAAATTTCAAATCTGATGAGGCAGTCAAAACCGCCTTCAAACAGTTCATAGACTCTCGCTCCCAGGATTTTTTTTCCAAAGGTATCAATGATCTGCCTATAAAATGGCGGAAGTGTATCGATAACAACGGCGCATACTTCGATTGATTAAATAATAATTTCATTAAAAAGAACTTGTTTCACTTTTTTGA
The DNA here is from genome assembly GCA_963576875.1 of Acrobasis repandana. Taxonomy (NCBI): domain Eukaryota; kingdom Metazoa; phylum Arthropoda; class Insecta; order Lepidoptera; family Pyralidae; genus Acrobasis; species Acrobasis repandana. The sequence goes on from OY756216.1 coordinate 19,417,181, forward strand.
TACTGAACGGCAATTTCATATGTAAGGACCTAATATAAAGTTTAAAATATCTCGATATAAAATACGCGCGTTCGCTCAGCGATCGCGTAGTAACAGCGTCGCGCAGGCGTCGCAATCGCACAGCGCACGAGCAGAGCCCGCGTCGCCTATTTTATATCGAGATATTTTAAACTTTATATTACAATAGATAAGCATTTAATTCCATGTTTCTTCTCTGCGCGTTCGCGACGCGGATTCTTATTGAAAGCTGGCTCTACGCAATCGGCGCTCGTGCGCGCGTGTCGTCTGAACGCGCCCTTATAGGATCACTCACTTGTCTGTCTGTCCGTCTGTAATAGCCAATTTGCTACGAAACTACTGGACCGATTGAGTTGAGTTGAAAATTTGTACACATATGTAAGTCAGTGACGCAAAGACGGACGTATAACGTAAATAAATCAATTTTAAATATGGGGGCCACTTATGGGGGATAAATTAGACATTTCAAAAAGCTTTGTGAACTATATCTTGTGACAGATCAAATGAAATAGCTTTTTATGAGAATTTTAAATAAGTATATATTATAAGTTATAAAAAATATAATTTATTAGATCAGTATTTTTCATTGACAGTACATAGATCTCGTTCGTATTTTTGGAGTTATTTGAGAAAATAGGCGAAAATTGTCTTGGCTTTATTCCCTCCCTATCTCCGAAACTTCTTCAATTCACCAATTTCCAATTTTAAAGATAGTCTCATGAAATAGTGCTTTTCCAAGCCAGCAAGGGGCAGACTTACGTTATTTTATAAAGGCACTTTCTTGAATAGCCTCAATACAGCAGTAATTACAATCACAAAATATGAAAGTTGGGTCGTGGTGGCTTTGGGAATAAAGGTGTAAAAAATTAGAGCTATATTTTCTGAGTGTAAAGCTAAGTTTATTAATTAAACTACTTTCAATGTGTCTGGTAAGATGAAGGAACCATCGAAACTATCTGGCTGCCGAGGAAACATTATTCGGTAGTTCCCCAAATAACTAGCTTATTTGAAATTTAGTTAGGCCTTAGGCTGTATTTAGACCTATACGGAAGATCGTACGGACTTCCGTATAGCACTAAATACAGCCTAAGACTGCGTTTCTCCCAGAGATGTGCGAGGAAGCGTAGCGAGGGATGTGTTTTTCAAGAACCAATAGAATCGCTTCATTTACCTTGCCTCGCTCAGCACAGCTCTAGTGGAAACGGCTTAGTGGAGCGAGGTTTTGTACGTACAAAACAAGCGAGAGATGTGTGTAAGGTATGTGTTGCGACTTGCGAGGGATGTGTTGTGTTGTGAGGGATGTTTTGCGAGGAATGTGAGCGGCTCCGCTCCCACTACACTGCACCCCCTCGCCGACACATTTCACAGCTTTGCAACGCATCCTCGCACGGCTCGCACCGCACATTAATGCGTATTTTCACAGCTCCGCTACACATCCTCGTAACGACACATTTTCTTCGAATATCTTTGGTGGAAACCCCCGTACATTTTCACAGCATCTCTGGTGGAAACGCAGCCAGTGTCTGCCAAGGGACGGAACCGCCACAATTTGTCCGCACGTGTCTGGCAATGTGCGATTTGATTTTCTATCTCTATGACTATTGGACAGGCAATTATTTTTATTTATAAATTCTGATATAAATAAAGTAACGTAAGTCTGCCCCTTTGGTCCATGTAATTTTATTTGGAAAATCCACCTGCTTATTCGGTAAAATTTTGAGCACAACGACGCACACTCAAACAATTAGGGTAAAAGCAGGCTATTAGAAAAACTGTTAATTATAAAACAGAAAAATATATATCCGTAATAAAGTCGTGAGAGACTCCCACGGCGGCGGCCTATTCTTGTAGACCCACGAATAATGATGCCTCTATTGTGCCAGCAGGAAGTCATTTATCTAACATCAGAATATGAGTGTTTAGAGCAATTTCGTGTCTGATTTCTCATCCTAAATTGTGCAATTTTGGGTGACGCGGCGGCCACGCGCGGAATGTCAACAAACTCTGGCCGTGATTCGGTGGATACCAGGTAGAAGTTTGCGGTTTTGTTTTTAACTTTTTACTTAACTAAAACTACCAACTTCGAATATAAAGGTACCAAATATACGAGTAGGCCAGAGCAGGCCAAAAAAAATCTCCATAAAAATATCTGTCTCGACTCTACAAACATGTAAGTACTAAATTGGTGTCTTTTTTACTAACTAATATGAAAAAAATGGCAGATAGGTATATTTATTTAGATACGAGTGGGCCAGAGCAGGCCAAAAAAAAAATCTCTATAAAAATATCTGTCCCGACTCTACAAACATGTATTTACTAAATTGATGTCTTTTTTACGAACTAATATGAAAAAAATGGCGGGTATTTATTTAGATACGAGTAGGCCAGAGCAGGCCAAAGAAAAACGTCCACAAAAATATCTGTCTCGACTCTATAAACATGTATAACTAAATTGATGTTTTTTTACGAATTCATATGAAAAAAAAATGGCTGGTAAGTATATTTATTTAGATACAAGTAGGCCAGAGCAGGCCAAAGAAAAACCTCTACAAAAATATCTGTCTCGACTCTACAAACATGTATTTACTAAATTGATGTCTTTTTTACGAACTAATATTTAAAAAAAAGGCGGGTAAGTATATTTATTTAGATACGAGTAGGCCAGAGCAGGCCAAAGAAAGACCTCTACAAAAATATCTGTCTCGACTCTACAAACATGTATTTACTAAATTGATGTCATTTTTTTTACTAATATGAAAAAATGGCGGGTATGTATATTTATTTAGATACAAGTAGGCCAGAGCAGGCCAAAGAAAAACCTCTACAAAAATATCTGTCTCGACTCTACAAACATGTATTTACTAAATTGATGTCTTTTTTACGAACTAATATTTTTAAAAAAAGGCGGGTAAGTATATTTATTTAGATACAAGTAGGCCAGAGCAGGCCAAAGAAAAACCTCTACAAAAATATCTGTCTCGACTCTACAAACATGTATTTACTAAATTGATGTCATTTTTTTTACTAATATGAAAAAATGGCAGGTATGTTTATTTATTTAGATACGTAAGGTCGGTCGTATTCTTATCATATAATAAGAAAATCATCCCCGGGCATAAATCTGGTCAGAAATCATCTTATCACATACAATAAAAATAAATGCTGCATAAGGGCGTTATAACCAATCCGAATAGACCACTTAAGAAGCAACTCTAGCACCATTTTGGGTACACTTACTTGCAGCTCTAGATTTTATTGTATTACTATGCGCGCTGCCGGCCCCTCGGGGTGGTAAATTCAGTTATACGAATCGTATGTCCAGAGTAATAAGAATGAAATTGGCTTGCAATGGATGTCTAGGTATGTAAACGAAAGGGTGCTGAGTTCTGACGTGATCTAAATTAAACCATATCGCTAACCACATTAAGTAGATATTTCTTTGAATTCCTTTGTTGAGTGAGACGTCTGTACGAGAGTATTAGTCTCTATTCTGTAGTACCACCAAACACAAAATGGTAGTCATTTTATTATGGACTGTTTTTGACGATCATAATTGCCCTTTATCAAATCTACCACTTCAGGCTCCGACACCGATGGCGAGACACTCGTATATCAGCTGCTACCAAGAGGATAAAATATTAATGAGCGTAAAATCACACGGGTCTAATGTGAAAATGGGCGTACCCCAAGGTTCAATTCTAGGACCGCTCCTTTTCTTAGTTTATGTCAATGACTTGCCTTACATGGTTGAGAAAGAGGCTGACATGGTGCTGTTTGCTGATGACACCTCGCTAATATTTAAAATAGATCGACATAACAGTGATGCTAGCGCGGTGAACAGCACCTTATCTTTAATTTCTGATTGGTTTTCGGCCAATAACCTCATGTTAAATGCGAACAAGACCCAATGCATTCGATTCTCTCTTCCTAATGTGAATCAAGCCTGCGTTGACATACTAATTAATGGTCAGAAACTCGATCTGGTTAAAAGTACTACCTTTTTAGGAATCACAATTGATTCGAAACTTCAATGGGGCGCTCATATAACTAAACTTTCTAATAGGCTTAGCTCTGCGGCTTACGCTGTTAGGAGAATAAGACAATTGACAGATGTAGCAACTGCTAGACAAGTGTACTTTAGTTACTTTCACAGTCTAATGTCTTACGGGATACTTCTATGGGGGAGTGCAGCCGACATTCAGACTATTTTTCGTTTACAAAAAAGAGCAATTCGTGCCATTTACGGTTTAGGATCGAGAGACTCACTGAGGGAATTATTCAAGGAAATAGGTATACTTACTTTTGCATCACAATTCATATTTGAAAATATAATGTATGTAAGGAAAAATATTTCCATGTTCAATAAAGTAAGTGATTTTACAGATAGAAATTTACGTAATAAGAATGACTTAGTTAGCCCGTATTACAGGCTGAATACAGTCAGTAAGTCTTTTATGGGGAAGTGTATACTTTTTTATAATAAATTGTCAGAATCGGTCCTTGATATGCCAGACAGAAAATTCAAAGCTTATGTAAAGAAAGTACTTTGTGAGAAGGCTTATTATAGGACCGATGACTATCTTAAAGACAAAAAGGTCTGGGTTGAGCTTGGCGCGGGTCCCTCTTAAAGGTTTGTATACTTAGACATGTCATAATTTAGGTACATTGGTACATACTAAATTTACAAATTGACATTATTTTAAATTTCGTAATTCTTATAATTCAATTTAATTATGACATAATAAACAATGTAATCTCTGTCCATCTATATAACTAATTTTAAGTTTTTAGTTTGTTAGTTGACGTCTATGGAGAAAACGTGCAGTGCAGTTTGTTGCCGCTTCTTCTGCACTTGCGCCTAGGAAGCGGCGTAAACTTAGCTTTAAGTAACGATTTGACGTCAACATTTGTGCAAAACAAAACAAAGTAACTATTATTAGGAGATATTGTAAATATCCTATGATAATAAAGATATATTGAATTTTGAATTTTCTTTGAATGTTCATATATCAGTTTACGTAGGTACCTATGCCTTTTTATTGTTAGGCTTTGACCTAACAATAAAAGTTTTTGCATTAAACCAAGGGGACAACGTCGACACATGACAGCCATTAAGTATATTGCAGACCACTAGATTGTTAATAATTGGGTGGTTTCTTTCTTCGAGCCACTGAACAATGGCCGCATAACTTCAGGCAATCAAAGCGTCATTATAGAAATTGTTTTCCTGCAATAGTGCCAGAACGACATTTTGTAATTAACTATTTAAAACTGTCGTTGTTTTAATAGCTTATTTTTACAAAATAGTATCCCGTCTTTGTCTTTTACGGGGTAGATAGAGCCGTCCAATGGCCACGTATTGCAACACAGCGCACAATACCTTAAGCCGGGTCCAGATGGGTGTAGCGTGTAATGCATTACATATATATAACGCTCGTAGTGCCGTCCACACACAGAATTCGCGTTACATTACTCGTTAGATTACATTACACGTTACACCCGTCTGGACCCGGCTTTAGTGCATGAAACAAAAATATTTAGGGTCTAACGAAACTATTTTAAGGGTGGAATCAGTCTACGATACTGAAAAACTTTCCCCAAGGAACATATATCGAAATATAAAAAATAATTTTTGGCCTCCCATACAAGTTGATCGATAAGGTGATCCAAGTTTGTATGCAAAGCCTTTCAATATATGTAACTTGGCAAAAGTTGTTCAGTATTATAGACTGAATTCACCCATAAAAAAGTTTTAGTATATTTTGTTACACGTTATATAGCTCAAAAATAGGGTATGTCAGCCACATCAGGGCACATGAACGACGTCAACAATGAATTTTTGTTTGTTATTGAACGAAGACAGTCACCATAGCCGAAAACGGCCAGGGAAGATATATATATCTATATATATTTACTTAATGTTAGCCAGGACGTAATATGTAAGAATAAGTCAGCCTTTTAGGAATTCTTGCTTGCTTTTCCTGAATTTTTAATTTCAGTCTTGGTGATGTGGTCATCAGGATCGGAAATTGAAATTGTAAATTTGATCCATGATGATGATGAATCAAATACAAACATAAGAATCATAAACTGACGTGAAATAGAGCCAAACTATGGGCCTCTAAATTATAATTTGATTTTGATAGTCTATATTATTTTTACATCATATGAAATAAGAAATGGTGAAAAAATACCACGTGAGCGGGATTTCTTATTTCATTATTTAATTTAAGTAAGTACTTTAGTACTGCATCTTGAATGCCAAAAAACCCTATAAAAATATAAAAAGTATTCATATAAATGACGACCTCCGTGGCTTAATGGTTAACACACGACTCCGCTAATCCGAGGGTTCTGGGTACGATACACAATCAGGGCAAGTTGGAAAATCACCTTTTTCAAATTGTCACGGGTCTAGAGTCTTTATCTATATAATTACGTAGGTATTTATCATAAAATATAGTAAATTAGAGTAAGTATCACTTAACACAAGTTTAAAAATTTACTTTGGTGTTTTAAAATTTTCACAAAGAACTACATTAAGGCTGTACTTGAATTTTCCGGGGTCCAGTGCTGCCCCTATTTAAAATAAATCATTTCAAAGAAAACGGAGACATTATTTAAAATGTTACAACTACCAAGTCCTAGATAACCTTTCAAAGTATTTTATGAACTACTGTTTACAGTTTATAATGAGAACGTTAAGCTTTACTACGCACATTAGCCAAAAGTGGCCGTTTTTCGCAATTGTGCGTAGTAAAGCTTAACGTTATCAGTTTAAACTGTAAACAGTAGTTCATTAAATACCTTGAAGGTTTATCTAGGACTTGATAGTTGCAAAATTTTAAATGATGTCTCCGTTTTCTTTGAAATGATTTATTTTAAATGGGGGCAGCACTGGACCCCGGAAAATTTAGGTACGGCCTTAAATAGATACCTAGCACTAGTACCTGTCTTTTCCGGAAAGACGATTGTAATACTGAACAATAGATAAAACGTTCCGAAAAGTACAAAAGTGATTTCTTTTCTCGTACATTTTTATAAACAAACGAAACTAAATAAAATAAATGAAAATAAAATATTATTATCAGGTGAAATCTCTTGCACAATAGCCAATAGCAACGCCTCAAGTAGGTAAAGTATTCTTTAACCGAGCCAACTTGCGTCATAGAAGCGGCGTGTAATTACATTCTTACAATGATCTCTCATTCAAGCAGAGGAAATAAGCAGACTTAATCGCAGCCTAGGGTAGTAATCTTCTTGTCTCGCGATATCACTTACATACAAATCTTTATGAACCTATGTATAGAAAATTCAGTGGTATCTTTCTTAAAGCGCTCCCACACTGCTGTTAAAAAGTTTACAAACATTTTCTAACAAAATAAAAATGCTTCTTCTTCTTCTTCTTTTCTCAAACCACATCAACCCACTGCTAGGCATAGGCCTCCCTTTTTTCGCGCCATTTTCTACAGTCCTGTGCCAGTCTCATTCAGTGCTTTCCCGCCACACTAACAACGTCATCTAAAAAAAAAAGCAAAAATGCTTAAAAAAATAAAAATAACATACTGTTCATCATCATCATGAGGTCCTTTTTAGTCTCCACTGCAGGAGCACCACACTCCTATCCTATACTACCAGAGCCATATATTAGAGGATTTGGCCAACACGTTCCGCGCAGGCCAGACGGGTTGGAGAGGTCTCATTGGTCGTAAGCTTTGTTTAGCTTATGTTTCCTCAGTCGCCTTATACTTATAATAATGTATAATAACAAAAATTACAATTTTGAAAATGCTTACTAATTTTTGTGAACATTTTTTAACAGCTAAGAAAAACTCCCGTTGTCGTGCCGAGTAGTACAAAACGGGAAGTACCATTTATGTACCCTTTTTTTTCTTTGAAACTAAGACTGAGTCGTATTGGACACTGATCTTACATAACGTATATAATACTAACCTTTAAAACTCATTAACGACCCTTAATGTAGACAAGATACAGTTTTAAAAACTAAAACCCGACCACGGGAAGACTCTTGTTGAAAATTACGTTTATCAAGTTAATGCAGTACAGCACAGGGATAAACAGCTTATACCTAATGTATATATTTTTGAAATGTGCTTATTAAGTCATATCTTTACCATTTGGTACCATACACGGTATGATTCGATTTATTTTATTTTTTAGTTCATTACTTTATGGCCTATCGGCGCCATATTGAATATACTGTGACGTCATATAGCCTATCACCTTGTCAAGGTATCATGGATGCATGCATGGATATCATCGAAAATACGAGGGAACTGATGAACATGCATACAAAGCGCCGAAACACATAACCCTGCTTTTGGCTTCGCCGTAGTCGGGTAAAATAAAAATTCATATAAAGGAGGTTATCGAAGTTCATGTGAGTAGTTAGTTTATGTATCAATCGTACAAGACCTAGAAGGAAACCGAAAAAAGAATTGTTTTGCTTTATACTCCCAAATGGTGCGACGTGAACATCCAAGGTCCAAGGCTAAGCCAATGAAGCTACAGATCTAGAAAATTTATATACTACTGTGCCAGAGCAGACAGATGAACTGAATTTAAGAAAATCTGTTAATTTTAGGGTAGTGTGAATGAACACACTAACATAAAAACACTTTAAATTAAAACATATCTTAATTTAAAACGACTATAACTACCTACGAACGTAGTCCTGAAATTGGGGTAGTTTTCGTTCCCACGCTCGGAGATGACATGTTGGAAACCACGGCCGCGGCAGACTTTTCTCACACTCTGCATATCTCGCCTCCATATATCAAGTGGCGAATAAAAAGTAGACAATGATTCAATTGTGTGCACATAGCTTCTCACAGCCCTCGAGAGATTTAATCATTCGCTTTAATTAGTGCAGGTAAATGACCAATAACTGTTCCGGGTGTTTCCGAGCGGATGTCTGAAGAAAATTGGCTATTTTCATTCATTAGCTTCAGGATGTGGAAGATCCTGCTCGTAAAACAATGAGTTTTTTTCCAGAGCATGAATGAATGGTTACGTGGAGGCTGGCGTCATTAATTTTTCTGCACGTCACTTATAAGTGATGCAGTCACGCGAGTTGCATAGGTGGAGATGCCGTTAAAGCAGGTACTGTTGTATCTTACTTCCTGATTGTTTATTGAGGACATTTGGTTTCAACATCGGCTGATATAAGATTAAGTGTCCAAGGTCCTGGATTATAACATTATCGATGTATATTGTTGGCTTGTGCTTATAATACTTGTTTATTATTTTAGGAACATGATAGTATATCTTGGTAAATAAGATTGTACTGCCGAAGAATAAACTAAATACCTAGTAAGTTTTTAGATTCTGCACATTTCACTTGGGCGGCCTCCAAAGCTTAGATATGATATGCAACTGGCTGTAGTTCTGTGCTTTTTTGACGAGCTGGGTTGGTTAGACTGAAGATCACCAGTAGCCCGGGGAAGTGCGAAGACACAAATCTTTCATACCACTAACTAACTAGGTGCGTTTCTACAGTTGTTCAGGACAGTAAGACAGAACTGGGGACGGTAAAAAAGTGAAGCAGATTTTATTTAAAACATCAAAGCAATTTTACATTTACATAATTAGCGTAATAAACGAAAAGAAACTCTAGAGCTATGTACCTACGTAGGTACCTCTAGTATAATTTATGAAAATAAAATCTTTATTTGTATTCAGCCATCTCCGGTTGGTAGCACAACAACGTGTTGTGGTGGCCAGCAACGTGGAATCAAAAGCATGAGAACGATTTTTTTTCAAAATATTATACCTTCTGATCTAGGTATCTCGTACCTACATTAGTCTAAAGAGTATGTTGGACCGACCTGTCAATGTACATAACTGTTACTTTAGAAACTAAAGGGGAACTAGGACAATCCTAGTTTCTTTATTGCTTTATCAGCCCTTAACAGTCCACTGCTGGACTAAAGGCCAGTAAGGGGGGGATATGCCTATAATCACCACGCTGGGCAGACGGGTTGGTGATCGCACTCGTAGATGGTATAGTCGTTACGCAGAATACGCTGCTGCCTGTATTCTGTTACTTATACCACTCTTTAGTCGCTTCTTACGACACCCAGGGGAGAGGAAAAAGGTACGGCTAAACCTAAACTAAAACATATCAAATGTCCCATATATTTTGTCACTTAATACCTAGTTTTAAAATTACTTATCGATTTTACAAAACATTTTGAAATGCTACGAATACAAGTTGGTAGAGCTGGTACACGCGTAAAGCATTTTCCGAAAAACATTAAAATTAACCAATTGCTGAGAATGGCATATCAGCGCGAATGTTCCCAAAGGCTTTTCTCAGAAAATATATATAAGAGAGAGAGAGGGGAGACAGAGCAAAGTTCTGAGTTCTTGGAAAATCTGGCGTTTGTATGTTCGTTCGACTCATGAAAAATAAGTAACTTTGGGAAATTTGGCAGGCAAGTGAAAGATACCAATTTTATTTTTATCTTGGACCATGAGCCAAATCGATTAAGGGTTGCCGAGATATAGGGATTTTGTAAGAATATTAGTTAGTTATTAGTTTGTGGCGAACTACTCACTTCATCTTCTTTCATCACTACGCAGACGAGTTGCAGCTCTTATATTTGAAGAAGATGTAGCAAAAAACCACGGGTTGTAACTTTGTTATTATCGTATCAGCCACAGGAAGTCCACAGCTGGACATAGGCCTACCCCAAGGATAACCAAAACAACCTATTGGAAGTGGCCTGCATTTCGCATTTTCAAGGATTCCCAAAACGTTGGAATTTTATTATTGGCAGTAAGTACTAGTATGTAAAATATTTGAAAAGGACGAAAGATTTGGACTAGATTTATTTGTTTATTTAATATTTATTGCACAATAATCTGACTATTATGATACAAAAGGCAAAACCTAATGCTAAGCAATGTCTACCAGTTCACCTTAGAGACGTTCTCGTTGGTTTACTTCTTAGCACTCACATAATCTGCTAAAACTTAGGGGTTTAGGTTTTAGATGCTAACAAGTTGTAACCGATGCTGCAGTCGACGCCTACATAATACACTGAACTTTGTGCAGCCAACCCTCACAGGTTCTAGTCAGGTATTAACTAGGTACCTGTGAATACGAGCGATTATTTATTTACACATTGATTAATTTGCGAAGATAATCAACAGGATATGGGGAAGTCCACTTATTAAACTATACTTAACCGATTTTTTCTTTTCAATATCGCGATTATAACGCCACTATTATGTCCACGCTCAGCCATTACGTAGTTAGGGGCGTCACTCATGGCATGTTGCAAATTACACGCTTGTTTTATGTCTGATGCACGCCCTATGTAGAGCTACGCTGTAAGGTGAATCGATCGTGTGGATTGTTAGATTGAAATAGTAATGTATGTCAACCACTAACTGATCACCTCGTTTTATACAAGTTTTATTTAGTTTCACCTGTCCCGTTGTCTGTGTGTCCGTAATCAAATCTTGCAAGCTAAATTAGGTCAATTTCCCATTATTTGATTGAGTTGAAACATCACATACTTATGTAAATTGGGTGACAATGCAATTTTATGGTACCAATGACGTGGTCTCATGATGAAGCCGAAAGGTGGCCACGGCATCTCTGTTGTACAACCAACATATCTAACCCCACTGAATTTTGGCTAAATTGTTTCGTTTTGAGAAGCACTTTAAACTTTTTAGTTCATTGTTTTAGTAAAAAGCTTGTTTTTAAAAATATTTTTTAGCTTTTAATGTAACTATACTACTTTATTTATTACTTATTATTACTTTATTTATAATACTTTATTTTGTATCTAGTTTTTTGCGCCGCAACATGATTTGTTTCTGTTTATCCCTATGGTTGACTGGGAGAGAACGCTTTTAGCGTTAAGTCCGCCAATTGTACCATTTTTTTTAATGTGGAACAATAGTTTTTTAAATAAATAAATAAATAACTGACTCAGAAACGCTGACACGTACGTAGCTACGAGTATGTAGGTACACATGTCCTGCCGCTTATCCTAAAGTAACGCGAGGAAATAGTAAAGGCCTACAGCTGTTACCCTTTCGTTAGTTACATCAATTACTTGTATATCCTATTATACTATATCTCTATACCTGAGATCTATACTCTAGATATACAAAAGTCGGACCGGCCGCGTTTATGAATGATTTTCTGTACAGGAAGATTCTTTTCTCAGTGCGCAATTTTTTTTAGCCAGTTCAGTCCATTGAAGATCACATTCCATAGAAATAGGTGACAAATAATAATAAAAATAAACAAATTTTTAACGTCCCTTCAAAGTCGAGGTTGGAAGATAAACTTTTAGTAAGATAAGATGGTCCGAAAATGTGTTTCATACTTCGCCATACAGATACACTATCACGTCTTTATCCCTAACGGGGTAGACAGAGCCAAGGGCGGTAAAGCCCAGGCCACTTTTAGCGTAATGGTGGCCATGAAGGTGGAAAAGGGAAATCATAATAGTGATGGGTTGCTAACCGCATCGCCTATTCATATGATTCAGATTCTCGCCCATTCCCTCGATCGGCTTTTACGATCTGCACGGGAAGAGAAGCAGCTGGTACATTCTATGTTTTTTCTTTTCTCCCAGACTAGCAGAGAAGAAATTACTTCGCCATATTTTACATATATAATGTATACCATGGAATGACGTATCTGACTTTGTTGTTGCGTTAGCTTACATGTTTTTCGGGAGAAAAACTGCTGCTTTTCCGTCTTGACCGTAGAAACCGATTGATTTTTCCGATACCCCTTTTAGGAAACTTCTACGCAAAGTTTTAGCATTTCTAAATTTTGTTTACCACTTAGATACTAGGTGTTATAGTCATAGTCCCGCCATATGTTTAGGTAGTTATAGTCCCGCCATCTTTATTCTTACAGGCATTACTCCACTATTTTATTTATTACTTATTGAGCCAAAAGCTACAATAGGTAGACTTAATACTAAAGCATTCTTTCCCTGTCAACCTTTAGTAAGTCATTCTGGCTTAAAAAATGGCAAAATTAATGTACTTAGTATATTTTAGTATCAGAATATGTTCATTGAAGTTAAATATTTTATTTTATTGGTTCTTCAATGAACACCTGATAGATAAAGCACTACATTAATTTTGCCAATTTTTCCATACATTGCGATCTAGAATGAGTGTTGGTGTCTAAAGGAATAATAAAAGACTCCACAAATATTGCGGCCCTCAACTATGTATATTATACACTCATAAAAACATGAGTGTACATATACGACTTATTTTCCTATTGAGAAATTTGAAATGGAACTAAAGAAACAATACTTACTTCAATTATTTATCAACAAATCGGTTAGTTTTGAGAGTTTTACTTGTGATTTAACGCCAACCTAAACATACGGCGACACCAAAATCTCTCCACGAATAATTCTCATACCTACTATCAAAACATACTTATATTCATATTGCAGTGACTACTATATTGTTATTTTATGAATTATTTTACACTTGGTCTAGACATTGGAAAAAAAATATTTTAATTTCTTGAGAGAGCAAACTATGGATAAATAGTAATGCAACCGTCGCCACTGGACTCCATATTCTCACCCTTCCAGCCAAAAAACAACTTAAGGCCGTACCTGAATTTTCCGGGGTCCAGTGCCCCCATTTAAAAAAAATCATTTCAAAGAAAATGGAGACATTATTTTAAATTTTGCTACTATCAAATCCTAGATAACCCTTCAAAGTATTTTATGAACTACTGTTTACAGTTTATAATGAGAACGTTAAGCTTTACTACGCACATTTGCCAAAAGTGGCCGTTTTTCGCAAATGTGCGTAGTAAAGCTTAACGTTCTCACTTTAAATTGTAAACAGTAGTTCATAAAATACTTTGAAGGGTTATCTAGGACTTGATAGTTGCAAAATTTTAAATGATGTCTCCGTTTTCTTTGAAATGATTTATTTTAAATGGGGGCAGCACTGGACCCCGGAAAATTCAGGTACGGCCTTAAACCCAGCTGTTTGACGATAAAAGGTGAAATAGCCGCAAATAAATTAAAAACAATCTAGAATGACTACGAGTAATAATCTCAAAAAAAACAACAGTTAATATTTCCATAATCTTTATGTTTAAATACTTATCTAAAGTTCCCTAAAATTTGTAAGCGTCCCTTTTCCGCATACTGCACTGGTAGGATTCGTATGTCACTAGAGTTGTTTACTAATACTTGCACTGTTTACTATCTCTATCTCTTTCGAAATATCATTGGTTGTTAAGACGACGTGGGTTCACAATTTGCAACACCGTGCGTGTTTTTGAAAAATCACTGTAATTAAACTACTACAGTTTATTCCTCAAAAAAATTATATAAAAATCTTAAGGATTTTCTACAGACACCCACAATAGCCAATACACGATTGAACATTTTTGGCTCGATAGAAAAAAATCACAAACTATATTTATAATTTTTTCTGCAGCCAAAACGGATAGATATTTAGATAATAAATTTTTGGGTATAATTTTCATATAAAAAGGTGATTGTATAAAATAGTAATACGTATTATAAAGGCAAATTTAGAGGTATGTTTGTGATTTTTTTCTATCAAGCCAAAAATGCTCAATCGTGTTTTGGCTATTGTGGGTGTCTGTAGAAAATCCTTAAGATTTTTATGTACATTTTTTGCGGAATAAACTGTAGTAGTTTAATAACAGTGATTTTTTAAAAACACGCACAGTTTTGCAAATTGTGAACCCACGTCACCTTAAAACAAACCACATCCTCGCTCAGCTTAAAATGTGTCTTGGCCTAAAACGGAATGTCACAAAGCAATCAATTTTATTATAATACTCCCAAATTTGCATACCCTTAGATGGCTGCATCCGGGTTCAAATCCACATTTCATATTTATTGCCCCGTTTGTTTTTCTCAATCTCAGCGAACAATGGTGGATGGTTATAAACTTGTGATAATTATCTGAGGTCAAACCCAGCGCTGCGGAACGGTATGTAGGGGAAGACACTTGTTATTATCATGTGAAGACTTTTTGAAGACGTTCCCACACTGAACTGATTCCTCGATTAACACTGATTCATAATTAGTTAATTACACTTGACCCCGCTTTAATTAGACAATGAGAATCAAAGCGAATCAGATCCGCCCTAAATCCGTACCTGTGAGAAAATTTACTTTAATGGCTTTAAAACCGACTACCGTTACATGCTAACTGGTTGTAGAAATAAAAATTTAGATAAATAAACACTAATTGCTTTTGCATCTATTGCGAAAGATTTGTGTTAAAATGGCCGGACATATTTTGAGCAGCTAAAAAATTAAATGAAAAGTAATATCTACAATAGAATTGAAAAGAATGACATGCTTTTACCTTTTATTAGCAAGATCTCAGGATTCCCTCGAACACCTTTTGTTTATCAAATCTAATCCTAATTATTATGAGGATCAATTCTGAAAGTTTTGCCTATTGTAAAGTACGATTGCATATTACTTTTACCACAATAGTTAAAACGAACCAATGAGCTATTACCTCCCTATATTATTTCTACATCATCTCTCTGAGAACAATCTGATATGTATTCTCGTCTTTTATGTTCGTGTATAGTAGTCAACGCAGATCTTGCGTCGTGCGAAGGGGAGTTTCGTGATTTGAGAGAAATGCCATTACTGCATATCTATTCAAAATACAATTTGACCTATATATAACTGTATATATTACCTGCCACTGTAAGAAAATTGAAGTAGACGCAGACTTGTCTCACTGGAAAGTAAAATATAAAATGGTGACACTGACGATATTGTGTGACTTCCTCGCAATGGGGAAGAAAAGATAAGTGGATGCAACGAGGGTTGTGAAGAAGAAAAATAAGGGAAATACTATATAACATCTAGCTAAGATTGCCAAATGTAGAGCTAGATGCCTCGTGGGATTGCAATAAAAGATGGTGGATATTTGAATTCGATTTTATTAAAAAATATTCATATCTCAAAATCACTGTTCGAATCGACAATTACATGGTGTCATGTCTCAACAATATGTTATCTCACGTTGACCACTTCCGTGTAGAAACATCGTGTAAAATGATAAAAACCCATCAGTAAACAGTACTTTGAAGTGAGTCACTTCGTATTCACAATTGACGGCGCCCCCGGTACTCGAGTACCGGGATTTAATACTAATTTCCTCGTAATACTGTACAATACCAATTCCATAATTCAACGTTTCGCTACAAAAATATTGATATTTTTTGTACTTCTCATTACATTACATTTTCCACATGGAATGTTTGAAATCACACTTTTATTAAAATACACATCAAATTCAATTTCAAAACTATAAATTCTTCATAAATTTACTCGAATAAAATAAATAGAATTTTAAATTCAGTGTTTTAAAACAATGTCTAGTGTACTATGGGCTAAAGCTACTTATCTATGTTGTTCGAATCTCCATAATCAATTTACATACGTACATTAGCATTACAAGGGTACCGAACCGAGCACCTCACGAGGAGTTGCCTCAGCCGGCCCGACTGCAAGCAAATGCTGAACTTATAGGAAAATAATGGGGTAAATTCTATTCTAAATGAATTGACGAGTGATCAAAATAACTGAGATATACAACAACCCCATCGGCTTATTTGGCTTTTGACTTATAATTGCAAAACAATCTTAACTATCTAAATAATGTACAGATACATCACAAATCACACATAAACAATCTCGTTTCGAGTCCGATTCCTCAACCCATTATTACGATGTTACTTAAAATAAACTAAATTGCAATAAAATATAAACACAATGACTTGTCATGGATTATAGCTATTTGGCCCCGAAGAAACAAATCTAAGAGGAGAGAGATCTCTTTCCTTGACACATAAATGATAATACGATCTTGTGAAGACCACAACATACCAATATAATCTCTTTCTAGTAATTGTGCACTAGAAACACTAATGTGAAGGCTAGCAAGTACTCGCAAACGAAGCAGAAAACCCTGTCTAGATAAATAAATTGTAAAAACACTTAAAACGTTAAAAGTCGTTGACAAATATCTCGTGATACGTTTTATGACTTTTGATAGTTGCTGCTGCCAACTTTGTACGATGTTACCGCTAAGTCCATATGGACTGATAGTTCAATCTATTTCACAGAGACCGCTTTAACACATACGTTTTTATGACAATCCTTATGTAATAGTGTGGAAATAACTGAATCCAATCCAAATGACCTTAGTGGTAAGACGAACTGACTGCACGCGGGTATTCCCGCATTAAAAAGCTATATTTTATTATATCCCACAGATTACCAAAATGCGTGATACAAACATATTTTCTTCGCTTAATAAAAGACAAACATATAAAGTATGTTTATATATAAGGACACACGTTGCTGTCACTATGCGATGTGCCTTGTAAAAACAATTAACTTTTCCGCACGGATGGATGGCTAACTACCAACTAACTACCAATGGCTCGAAAACTTGTGACACTTTAATCCTGGCGTCATGATCGTGACAAACTAACACGAAATGACAAAACATTTACACAATACAAGTAATGTCGTATCGTGATTGAAAAATATCATAATCCAATGAAAAATCGGACAGAACAAAGACTCGAATCAAAGAAATATGACAGAAGTGTATGGGTTGGGACACATCTGTCAGTACAGAACAGCATTTTCCTATGCTGCTATCCTTTTATGTCGCTCTGAACCGTCATTTGCTAGAGCGAGAAACAGAGCGGGAATGCGACAGCATCGCCGATTTCGCGGCCTTCCGTCGCTCTCTCTCGCTCAAATGACGGTTCAGAGCGACAGAAAAGGACAACAGCATAGGAAAATGCTGTTCCGTACTGACAGATGTGCCCCAACCCTAAGATTACAAAACAAACTGTGTCACAGTCATTACATTACGCCAAGATGCGAACCATGAGGCACTATAGAAACTAGTGGTCAAATCACTCACCGCGCCACTATCTTCTCACTACAGTCTATGGTCCGTTCACTGCAGACTGTCCAGCCTGCAGTCCATGGGCTATTGCAGCGTGTTGTCGGGGAGCCTGCCGTGCGCGTCGTGCTGCCAGGTGCCGGCCGGCTCGGGCCGCATGACGTCGTCCACGGGCGGACACACGGGCCGCGGGCCCGGCTCGGGGGTGTACGTGAACGTTAGTCCTGTCGCGTAGATTATCCCGTCGTTGCGGACTAGAGACACGGGTACCTGAAGGGAAAGATAGATTCTTTACAAATTTTATACTATTTTATTTATTTTATTTAATTTTTATTGAGCCAAAAGCTACAATAGGTAGACTTAATGCTAAAGCATTCTCTCACTGTCAACCTTCAGGAGAAGAGAAACAGATAGAATAGTTGGCGTCTAAAATAGATAGAAACAATCGAAATAATAAGTACCTTTTTTTTAAGATTTTAATCTTGTAGTTTTATTTCTGATTAAGAGAATTAAAAATCTGTATGTATAATGTAATAAAATATCCGCAACATGCTTCGTCAAAATTCTTAATCTAAGAGACCGCTCCGCATCGTTCCCGGCCCGAAGGTTCCCATAACGCTTGCTGCATTTAAGTACTTTTAAATGATCATATATAAATATCGTATAAAATAAATAAATCCAAAAAAGTAATAATTCAGATTTTCATACAAATTGACTCGATCAGCTGATCAATTTGTATGGAAATTCAAATTTTTTTTAAGTTTCGTGAAAGTTGTTGAACAAAAGTTGTTCAGTTACATGGGCTGAGGTTATCTGAGAGGTTTTGCGTTCTTTCATTAACACGATGTAGAGACATGAGGACAATCGATGTAAGAAGGGGAAAAATGATTGGACACCTTATACGACACGATAATTTCATCAAAAATATCATGGAAGGAAAGATCGAGGCAAGGAGAGGAAAAGGAAGGCCAAAAAGGGCGTTCATGGATGAAGTAAGGGAAAAGAGAAGAAGTCGTGTCGTATAGGGAAGTCAAGCATTTGGTTGAGGATCGGCAGACATGTAAAATACTCCGCCGACAAGAACATAGTTCTTAAATATATTGATTGATTGATGTATAGAGATAAATGTTTCGGCCTTATCGCACAGCAATCTCTTCCAAAAAACCTTAGGGTAGTTAAGTGATGTGCCGAGTACGCCGCTACAGGAGCGAGTCAGACTCGATACTCGAGCAAGTAGTTTTCGAGTCTCGAGTCTGACAGACTCGATTTCAGTACTCGAGTCTGATCGCGGGTGCCATGAAAACATTGCCTTATGGAATTCGAATCCTGGACTACAGACACTACAGTAAGGATCCGACCGAATATCATACTAAATGGCTCGAGTCGACTCGTTACCAAAAATTGTCGACTCGGCACATCACTAACTTATGGACCCAAAATAAATTTAGTCATGTTACAGGTGAGGTGCAATGTTACAAGAGAAATTAAATAAAATACTATCTCTTCTGAGACAATCTATCGTATTTACAAAACTTCCGCTTGCTTGTCATTTGCTATCAAGCAATTATCGTAAAAAAAACAACGTTACGTGCAGAAAAGTAACTGTTAAGAGTACCTTTGCCTAATTACGATTTAGGTTCGTTCTCAGATGAGTAGATAAAACTTATCGTTGTTTTTAACCCTTTAACCGCGAACGTCGGATTAATCCGACAAACATTTTCGTGCCCATTTCGCGAGCGTCGGATTTATATAACAAAAAACTTCACTTCTTCACATTCACAATTCCTCGCGCTGGGAGCACGACAACTAATATAAAGTCTCGCGGTGAAAGGGTTTAGGGAAACTGCACCTATCGCCTCTCCACCCGCGCCTGTCACAAATTCGATTCTAAGCTACGATATAAAACCTTATATGATTGTCGTTATGCACTGACGTGCTAGTTAGTACATAGTGTAGAAAACGTAACGGTATTACTTAATACACCGTCTTGGATCGGATTGCACGCTAAATTGGCAAAGCGCTGGATTCCCACGGCTCATAACATGCGCCAGTCTGCCACTAGGTCTGTTTTTGCTGAGTATCGGAGATAACCGGGATTTGAATTGCAGATACTATCGACTGATAAATATTAATGACTGGAATAGTATGGCTACTTTACATGCCATGCTCTTTAACGCGGGGGATTGGCAAGCCGCTTGCTATTTTTAGCAGATTGGCAATTGAAAAGTCTAGGGGACTCTTAACTACCTACATTTAAGAGCCAGGCCCTTGACTATGTCATATATTATCTCTCTTATCAAGTATATTAAGGCGACGTGGGTTCACAATTTGCAATACTGTGCGTGTTTTTGAAAAATCACTGTAAGTAAACTACAACAGTTTATTCCACTTCCAATTTCTTCCAATTTCAATTCCACAAAATTACATAAAAATCTTAAGGATTTTCTACAGACACACACAATAGCCAAAACACGATTGAGTATTTTTGGCTCGATAGAAAAAAATCACAAACATACCTCTAATTTGCCTAAATTTGCCTTTATAATACATATTATACAATCACTTTTTTATACAATCACTTTTTTATATAAAAAATATACCAAAAAATGTATTATCTAAATATCTATCCGTCTTGGCTACAACTTAGCTATTAAGGTGACGTGGGTTCACAATTTGCAATACCATGCGTGTTTTTGAAAAATCACTGTAATTAAACTACTACAGTTTATTCCTCAAAAAATTTACATAAAAATCTTAAGGATTTTCTACAGACACAATAGCCAAAACACGACTGAGCATTTTTGGCTTGATAGAAAAAAAATCACAAACATACCTCTAAATTTGCCTTTATAATACGTATTACTATTTTATACAATCACAGTCTTTGCTACAAAAAAAAAATTAATATAATACAAAAAAATAATAAATAAAACACTGTGAAATATCGTCGAGCACGGCTCCGGGCCTTTATATACGTATGGGCCGGGATATTTTGATAATACATTTTTTAGTATAATTTTAATATAAAAAGGTGATTGTATAAAATAGTAATACGTATTATAAAGGCAAATATAGGCAAATTTAGAGGTATGTTTGTGATTTTTTTTCTATCAAGCCAAAAATGCTCAGTCGTGTTTTGGCTATTGTGTCTGTAGAAAATCCTTAAGATGTTTATGTAAATTTTTTGAGGAATAAACTGTAGTAGTTTAATACCAGTGATTTTTCAAAAACACGCATGGTATTGCAAATTGTGAACCCACGTCACCTTAATAGCTAAAACTGGTGTCTGATTTTAGATCGATTTTGATCGATGCCTGTCATCTAGTGTCAACAGTCATTATTACACGCTAAGTGAACAGGTATCCTCACAACGTTTTCCTGCACCGGAAGCAAGTGGAGGTAGTTGAAAAGACCAGATATCCTCACTAAGCGCGGCTTGTACCTCTGAGTTATAAACTTAACAGGATACAAATCGCGCCTATTAAGGCGAGGTGGATTCACATTTTGCAATACTGTGCGTGTTTTTGAAAAATCACTGTTATTAAACTACTACAGTTTATTCCTCAAAAATTTTACATAAGAATCTTAAGGATTTTCTACAGACACCCACAATAGTCAAAACACGATTAAGCATTTTTGGCTCGGTAGAAAAAAATCACACACATACCTAAATTTGCCTAAATTTACCTTTATAAGACGTTACTATTACTTTTTTGACGTATTACTATTTTATACAATCACCTTTTTATATGAAAATTATACCAAAAAATGTATTATCTAAATATCTAGTCGTTTTAGCTACAAAAAAGAATAATAAATATAAACAATAAAATAATAATAAATAAAACACAATGAAATATTCGTCGAGAGCGAAGAAAGGCCCGGAGCCGTGCTCGACGATATTTCGCAGTGTTTTATTTATTATTTTTTTTTATTATATTTATATTTTTTTTTGTAGCGAAAACGACTAGTTATTTAGATAATACATTTTTGGTACAATTTTTATATAAAAAGGTGATTGTATAAAATAGTAATATGTCTTATAAAGGCAATTTTAGAGGTATGTTTGTGATTTTTTTCTATCAAGCCAAAAATGCTCAATCGTGTTTTGAATATTGTAAGTGTCTGTAGAAAAGCCTTATGTAAAATTTTTAAGAAATAAACTGTAGTAGTTTAATTAGTGATTTTTTAAAAACACACAGTTTTCTTGGTTCTGAACTGGCGGATCGAACTCACAAGCACAGCACAGACGCACAGCCAGTGCTTAGATCGCTTGGCACCACAAAAACAAAAAATGTCGATTTTTGGCAAAAGTACTCGTAATGTAGTGTTTTGCCGTAAACCTTAGTAGTCTAGCGTGTAAGTGGTGGTAGTTGAACACGACATGAGTAAAGTCGAGGGAAGTCGTGCATATTGGATCGAACTCGCGCCTCAGACACACAACCAGTGCTTAAAACGCTTGGTCACCACCGCACCGCTTTTATTATACATATTAAAACATGATGATGATGACGTCAGGCAGGCGGCCGGTCGTAAAACTATAGCCAAATCATTTTAACTGTTCCGGCCATTTCTTTTCCATTTTGCAAGGTCTTTGGCATCCTTGGGTGACCATTGACATGCATTGCATGTTATATTTGGAGAAGAAAAAGCTGGAAAGCGAACCCCAGGCTCCGAAGCATCACAGCTGAGGATGCAACCGGGAACGCGCTTAGACGAAGAAGCAAATTAAAACAGAATATTTTTTTATCATTTATTGCGTTTGATCAATTTAGTACATACATACATATTATCACGCTTGTTTTCTATAGGGGTAGGCAGAGACTATGGGCCTCCACTTACTACGACCCTGACACACCTCTTTTGCTTCATCTCATCAATTTAGTATTTCTAGCCAACACAACTAGATACAATTAGGTAAATCGCCAGAGGCTTTGTACTACTTTATGATGTGAGGTTACTTGTTAGGGTCAAATTACATTGTCATTAACACGTTCTCTGCCAGTCTCGCACGCTTACGTGCCGGGGCGCCTTGGGCGTGTGAAATGCCTGACGATTTTAATGTTTTAATATACAATACAAGTCCAAAGATGCTTTAGCTTTGGAGAGTCAACACGAGGCACCTATCACGAACAAGTAAAATTTCGCCTACAATCAGAAAAACATTCTAAAATTCTTCATAAAAATAAAATATTTCAGTTTTCGCAGATCCAAAACTATCATAGATAGAGTTCCCCGATTGCTCGAAGACGCCTAGACCGATTTAAAATTTTTTTTTTGTTTATTTCTTATTCTATAGTTTGAAAAGGTATACTTGTCAGGTGGTACCATATCAATTTTATTAAATCGGTTGTGTAGTTTGATTTTTAAACCAAAATTATTTTTGTTGCAAATGTCTGCAGCCTTTCATCGTGAAAGGCTTATTAACTAATTTTATTTACAATTATTTCAAAGTAAACTTATCATACATGGCCTCCACGTCACCAAACAAGATTTGCAACGACGACGTGAAGTTGCCTCCGCCTAGCTTCATCATGGCTATGTCGCCGAGACGAATGGAAGATGGGAGAGACCTGTCCAACAAGTAGGACAATATAGGACAAGACAAAAGACGCTTATTACCTGCAAGGGCTGTTGCACCCAAAGCCACTGCCCTATAAATTGGAAGATGTCAGGCACGACACAGATAGACTCGGCACACCGGTACACGGTCTCGTCCCCCACGTCGCCGAATTAGACTTAGAGGGACGGCGCAGCGTGAAGTTGTCTCCGTCCATGGTTACGTCACTCTGATTGAACGGAAGGAGATGGGGGACTTTAGCAAAGCGACAATATAGAATATATTGAACAGCATTTTACCTGCGTAGGCTGTCGCACCCAAAGCCACTGCCCCCTGAATTGAGATATATCAGGCACGACACACAACATGGACTCGGCACACCGGTACATGGTCTCGGCCTCCACGTCGCCGAACCAGACTTGTAGGGATGGCGTGAAGTTGTCTCCGGCCAGCTCGAGCATGGCTACGTCGCCGCCGCCGTTGAGATTCAACGAGTGGACTAGAGGCACTGGGGTTACTGGTGACCTGACAAAAAGAAATGTTTGGCTCAATGACTTTTTTTAGTTCTGTTAAGTGTTTATTACTTTTAGTTTTAGTAAAGTTGAGTACGAGTGTATGGGAGCAGATCAGCTCCGCAACTCTGCTCGGTGTCTGTGGCCGGACCGGACACAGACTGCAACTTGCTCCGCATTACTTTCTAGCACTGCTCTGCTACCTAGCTCTGCTTAAGTGGACAGGACAGCCTTAATAAAGAAATTAAGACACATGCAAATATGCATTTATTTTAAGTTTGCATATTTCAGAGAGCCAAGGATCGCAAAATAAAGCCATAAGCAAAACTTTAGGTTTTCTTATTTTTTATGTCGATTCTACTATGTATTCTAAAATGAATTTCAATTTTTATTAGAGATAGAAAGCATTATCAGAAATAGTAATTTTTTCTTTTCTTTATCCTTGTACAAACTAGCAGTTTGCAAGTAAAAATATTTCCAAGTTTTAAAAATTTATTTGAGGCTACTGATTTTTTTTAAACAAAACAGAGTAGTGTTCATTCGGCAGCGGCATCCGTCAGCGGCCGACCATCTGCAAACCATTTAAGAGAACAAACTGTACCTAAGAATAGTCCACGTATGTGCTCAGTTTGGAGTTTTCAACTTGACAGCAATTGTGAATAATAACCTAACTATGGAATGGGCATATTTTTATCCTAAAGTATTAATTGCCATTTTAGGGGGCTTCATCAGAGGACTTGTGGTACTGCTTATTTCAATGGTACATTAATCAATTATAATAATAAAGGTACCTGACTGGTCCCATCCCCTCATAGAACTGATATTCCGCTTTGTCAGTTGAGATGATGGTCCAGCATGCTCCATCATTGATCATCTCTTTGTTTGGTTCTTTGGGGCAAGGTGTAGCTTGGAACTGGATAATTCTCTCCTGGGAGAGGCACAGGTACATCCGTTCCGTGTCTTTCATATAAAATGCACATTTGTGCAGCTGGGACACGGGATCGTCAGCCTCTAAAAGGGCCATTTGTTTGTCTACCTAAAAATAAAATAACATAAAAAATTGTAAAGAAAAGTTTGGTAAATTTTTAGCACTGGGACAAAAAAAAAGAGAAGTACATATGATTTGAGAGTGTGTAAATCTATGTGTAATTATATTTTGATGAAAAGAATAACTTTTGTTTTAATTAATGTTGATAGTTATAATTGTTATTTCTATTGTGTCTGGTTGAGTGTCAAATGTGTTAAACTCACTAGAGTTTATAAATCTGGAATTATAGTCTATCACCAATTTTGTAATATATGATTGGCCTATAAATTTAGTAGACCTAGGTATAATCTTTACAATTTGACTAGGTTTTTGTGTGTGGCATGTATTTTTACTTTTTAAGATTAGAAACAGCATTGTTTTTTACCTTCCTGATAATCAGTCGAGGCAGAGCCATCCCTGTTACAGAGCAAACAAGCTTGACAGTAGACCCGTAGTGCACATATCCATCCCTAACTGCGAACTCCTCCGATTCACTTTCATTGTCATCCAGCAGGTGTATTGTAAATGCTCCCCACTGTGTAGATGATGCATGGAAGTTGCCATTCTCTACATGGAGATACCTAGTGGACACTGTCTGAGACCTTAACCGATTAAACAACGCCACTTTCGTTCCACTAGCAATACACAAGTCCGCATTCTTTAGAGACTGCTTCTTTTTTGATGGCTTTGAAATAACTTTTATTCTTTTACTATTGAAAATACCAATATCATGACCATTCCCATAGAACATCTTCACAGATAGCATAAAGTGTTTCCTTTTGTCAGAATCAGATATGTATAAAGTTTTGGCAGCACAATACTGCTTGCCGTTGTTGAGGTCCAGCTGTTGCATGTCCTGGTCAGAGTTGCCGATGCCAATGAAGGCACACAGCTGAGCAGCCTGCTCTGTTTCGCCTTCGCGGAGCATGCGCTCGCGTCGCAGCCGCCAGCCATCTCCAAACAAGTAGATACAGGGAGGAGGACAGAAAAACCTTTTTTCATTGCCATAAGATTTTTGAGCAACTTTAGCATGTAATATGACAACAACCATGTCCGAACGGTCGCGGAGATACCGCTCCATAGCCTCCCGAGTAAGGCGGCGTTCCTCGGGGCGGTAGGCGCCGGCGCCAGGTCCCGCCGCATTGGCGTAGCGCGGGTATAGCGCGCCGTGCTGCGGCGGCGGCGACGGCGGGCCCTGCGCCATCCCGCCCGCGCCGTACTGGTGCGGCATGCTCGCCACGGCTCCTCCTCACCGTCTACCGTACTTCATAATATAGTGGCTCACAGCCGGCCCGAGCATCGTGCTTATCTTTATAAGTCCATTAGGACATAATTTTCATGTTGATCTTATGGTAGACCAGACTCGGCGGCGTCCCTTGTTATCACTCACTTTCGCCACTCCACTCCAAACTTGGGTATAAACGTGAAGGGCTGAAGGGTGCCGGTTACCCCGATTATGTTCTCTTGCGATCGATACACTTTTGTATTATTCACGACACTATAAATTAATTACGGTGGGAACCTCAACACACATTTCATTCAAAAACACCTGTTCGACGGCAGAATTTTCAGACAGTCCAATCAACATTCCACGGGTTTGTTCCTGTTATTTTGCGCACCAAGTAGAATCCAATTCATCTAAAATACTTTCCTTATAAAGTATTACTGAAATATCCTTTGGATTTGTTGATATATTGTATGTTTATTCGTGAATAAATACGACAACGCTAAAATATGAACTGTCAAAAGACAGACCATAGACAAGAAAAGTGCAAGCGTGTTGTCGACTACACGCGCGCGAACACAATCGAGTGATGTGATGTGAGGCCGGGCGCTCCGCTGACAGCCGGTCATAGGATGTGGGGTTACGCATGGGGCGTGAGAAAATAAAGTGTGGGAAAGAGTGGGCGTCGTCGCGAGCGTAGTAAAACATTTGATATGTTGTAGTGAACCAACACAACGCGCCAGTAGCAGTATTTGGCGTTACGAGTGTGTGCGTGATAAATACGTCGAGTTCATGAAGCGAAAAGGTTGCGTTGTGTGAGGAAGAGACCGACGATTGACCGGAGATCTCGTGGGAAACGACCTTTGTTATGTACACTGATATATACATTAGTATAAACAAAAAAATCTGTTCTGGAATTTGATTGCACGCGATGGGAGTCACTGGACTGTGGAGACTGATCGAGCCCGCCGGCAAACCAGTGCCCGTAGAGACTTTGGAAAATAAGGTTTTAGCTGTGGGTATGTTAATTTTCCAAAACACCATAATATTTTTTTGTTGAATAGGTAGGTACCTACCTAAGTAGAAACAGCAGAAGCAGTTAACTATATGTACAACTGTACACCTACTATGATTTTAATTGTTCTTTTGCCTTTTGTTTTTATCAACAGACATTTCAATATGGTTGCATCAAATGGTGAAAGGTTATCAAGATGCAAAAGGAGCCCCTTTGCCAAATGCCCACTTAATGGGTCTGTTCCAACGCCTCTGCAAATTGCTGTACTTCAGAGTCAAACCAGTATTTGTGTTTGATGGTGGCTTCCCAGATTTGAAGAAAGAAACTATTGTGAGTCATTTTATGTTTACATTTTGAGATAAATTTAGATTAAATCATTACAATAAATATTATTAATCAATACTGTTTTTAGGCCAAGAGACAAGATCACAAAACAAAATACAACTCAGAATCTGAACGGATCAAACGAGAACTGGCCCTGTTACTTAGCAAAAAAACAGCCATAGGTAGTTTACTCGGCAAACAAATATCACCAAAAAAGGGCAGCACAGCTGGTGGCAGTAAGCTGGAAGCTGACAATGACATCTTCAAATTACCTGACTTGCCAGCAAGGGAAGAAAGTGAATCTGAGTAAAGTATTTTTTTGTGTTTACCAATATTAATAAAGGAAATATAATTGGAATAGATTTATTATAAAATTATTACTTTTAGATCTGAAGATGAAGACAGTTCCAGCAGTTCCATTATAGATTTACACTCAATTGATGTTGAATCAAACAACTTCAAGCAATTACCTGTGAAAGAAAAGTATGATTTGCTAATAGAATTGAAAGAAACAAGAAAAATGAATTCATGGGGAAAGCTTCACACATTGCCTAAAAAAAGTGATAATTTTTCAGATTTTCAAGTATGTCTTTAAAAAAATTAACTTATTTTGCCTGCAGGATGCAGGATCATTGTACTTCATATTATTAACCTTTTCTGCTGCATTTACAGATGCAGAGGTTATTGAAGAGGCGAAAAGTTCAAGAATGTTTGGAGGAAACAGAAAAGGAAATGGGAGATGGTGGCATGTCTTTGAATGAATTAGAATCATTATTAAATGAAGAAGGTATAGATACTAAAATTGAGGCACTTCCAACTAGAAGAATTGCATCTAATAATACAACTCGCTTTGTACTTATTAATAATGTTAAACAAGCATTAGAAGATGCTAAAAAGAAAAAACTTGAAGCAATTAAAGTATCTGAAAACACAGCAAAAGAAATCGAAAGGACTGAAACAAAAATTGATAAAACTGATGAATTAGAAGATGATTTACAGAAAGCAATAAAAATGTCTCTAGAATGTGTTGAAGTTCATGGCGCTAGTGCTTCTACTTCTAAAGATTTAGACACAAGTGCCTGTACGTCTAAAACAGATGATTCGTGGACATCTAATTTAAGTGACTCTGATCATTCACACTATGATTCAGAGGAAGCTGATGGTTTTGAGCAACCAGATGATATGTCCTCAGCTAAAGCTTACATAATGCAGTATAGTGATTTCACTCATACAGCAATTGACGAAATGGTTGGCTCTAAGAACAAGGGAAAAAAAGACAAACAAAAGCCACAGAAAGTTGAAAAAATAATTGATGAACTAAATAAAGAGAAATCAATTATTACCGATCAAGTCGAATTATCGTCAGATGACGATGAAGGCGAAAATGAAAGTGTTTTTAAAGTACCTATGAAAGTAGAGCTTTATTCATCAGATGAAGATCCACTAGATACAGACAATATAGAAGTCACTCAGTCGTCAATAATGATCATTGAAAATACTACACAAGATATTGTTAGTTTAGATACAAGCATAGACGACAATGTCGAAGCCACTCAGTCGTTAGTTAAGTTCATTGAAAGTCCATTACAAGAAATTATTAGTTTAGAGACAAGTTTAGATGACAATATCGATGAAACATCAAGTATAGGCAACAAAATAAAAGAAGAGATTGATTCTAGTGAAAGCAATGATGAATTTGAAGATGTTCCTGAAAAAGAAAATCCTGATATTAAAACTGTGGTACAGCTTACATTGAACATGGGAACAAAACCTGAGGATGACATCTTTGCAGACATTTTCACAAGTGAAAAATATAAAAATAGTGATATAAAAATTAATAATAATCTTAAGTCTGCACCTGATATTTCTCATCCAAATCCACTCATTACTAAAAGATTGGATGTAAACGTTAGTTCAGTTAAATCCATTGAAACAAATAGTATGGAAAGTGAAAAATGTGCAACAAATAAGAACAATAAAACGAATTTTAAAAAATTAAAAGAGGCTCACTCCTCTACAAGTAGCACAATTCAAGAAGTGGATAAAGTCAATAATGTCAATGTTCCAATACTTCCAGATCATGAAATAATAAGAAAAACAAAAAACGCTAAAGATAAAACGAAAATGTTTGTTCATGGTAAGGATACGGCTAATAACGAGAACAAAGATAATATCAGCGAAGATTCTCGCGATTTTGAAGTTGAACATGAACAGAATAGTAAAGTAAATATCGAACCAATTAGCAAAATTATTCCTCCTAAAGACCCAAACACCGAAGTACCTCTTCCTTCCCCTATAATTTCAGAAAAGCTAATTTCTATGGTAAATGAAATGGAAAATGAAGAGCAAGATTTGCTACAGGAAAAAGGCAGATTAGATAGAGTCGGCCGAAATATTACAGAACAGATGACAAAAGAAGCGCAAGAATTGTTACAGATATTTGGTATACCTTATATTGTGGCTCCAATGGAAGCAGAAGCTCAGTGTGCTTTTCTTGAAACCGCCAAATTAACGGATGGTACCATCACTGATGATAGCGATATTTGGCTATTTGGCGGGAAAACTGTGTATAAAAACTTTTTTAATCAGAAGAAGAATGTGTTACAATTTTTATCTGAACGGATTGAAAAGTCCTTTAGTAAGTATTCCGTATTATTACATGATCCTTCTTACCAGGGGGTATGTTACGTTCATACTTACCAGTAGATTAGAATTCTCGACGTTTCGTGGAAGTACCAATTATCAAAAAAACAAAAAACTTGACATTTAACGTATAACTTGTATATATTTTTGTAATTCCTGTATAAAATCCTTTATTTTAATACTTCACTCAATAAGTTTTAAATAAAAACTTTTTGAAGGCATAATTTGGCGCGAAAATCCGCCATTTCGGATTATTTTTTTTAATATACCCAGTGTCACTCTCAGACAGAGCTCTCAAGCTAAAATCCATCAAGCCGTTTAGGCTGTCGAGCGTGCCAAAGAAATTTACATACATACACTCGAAAAACATAACCCTTCTTCTGGCGCAGTCGGGTAAAAAGATTGCCAATTGAGTATTGCTTGTCACTTCACACGCTACTCAGTGATTTTAATGGATGTTTTTATAAAATTATTTGTTTTTGCAGATCTTACTAGAGAACAGTTGGTATTATTGGCTCTCTTAGTGGGCAGTGATTACACAACTGGGCTGACTGGGGTAGGCCCAGTTACTGCTTTGGAAATCTTGGCATCATTCCCATTCAACAAGAAGAAACTCATTAATGAGCCAACTAAACAGGGGCGATATCAAGAAATCGTCACAGGACTACAGGAATTCAAGAAATGGGTGAGAAGTGGAAAAAGAACTGATAACACAACTCTAAAGAAAAAATTAAAAAATGTGGATGTCACTGATGATTTTCCAAGTATACGGGTAAAATGTTATTTATTACTTGCTCATAGTTTTTTATTGCAAAATATTTTATGTTTTAAGGGTTAACGCTTTGGTTTTAGGTTGTGCAAGCGTATTTAGATCCTAACATAGAGAAAAGCGAAGAAACCTTTACCTGGGGTGAATTAGACATCACAATCTTACGAGATTACACAAAAGCCAAATTCGGTTGGTCACAAAATAAGTTGGACGAGATAATCAAACCTGTGATAAAAAGATTGGAAGATCGTAAAAATCAAAAGAATATTTACGATTATTTTAAAAAGAAAGTGGACTTCCAATCACTGGAAGAACATATGAGTAAAAGAGTTAAAGCGGCCGTGCAAAAAATGGGCCCAGAAGACGTTTTACCTCAAGAAGACCCGTATGATGTGCCAATAACTAAAAAAGCTGCCCGAAAAAGAAAGCCTAAAGACGACGTAACTAGCTATACAACTGACGCTACTACGGCAGGTCCATCGAAATCAAAACAAAAGAAAACTAATGAGGACATAGTACTTAATGACCTCGGCGTTAAAGTTTTATCAAAAGTCTGCGATGGAAAGTCGACAATAGAAATAACCATTCCAAAAACAGACAGGGTTCAAGAAATAATCCCACAGCGCGAGAAGGACAAACAAAGCCTGCTGCAGAACAAAATGAAAGCTATAGAAATATTTAGGAAATCTAAATTAGATCAGAAGAAGAAGACTACAAAAAGAAAAGTGATCTTACCTAAAGAAAAGGCTGAGCTGTCTGAAAGCGACAGTGATTAGATTAGTACGTAGGTACATACCTATTTATTTATTTAAAAATCTTTTAATAGGCTCGTTTGTGTGATATAAAATAAAATACGGTTTTAAAATAGTCAATTTATTGTTTACATTCAACTGTTCACTAAGCATAATTAGTTTTAAACGTAAAGAAGTTTAAAATAAAATCGCATAATATGCACACACTTATCCAAAATACTTACGATTTTAGGATGAATAGACCTAAGATTTAAATTAGGTATAGGTACTATAGAACGGTTGCGCAGTAGTAAGAATTTCGTAAAATGACCCATTTTGTTCCCGGCAGTCAATTTTTACACATAGCACACAAAAAAAAAACAAAAGAGTTCCAGGATTTATCTGCATGTAATTTTATTTACAGATGTCGTTTTTTTCTGCTTTTCTGTTTTAAAATTAAAATATACTACCAAAAAGTAATATTGCACTTTATTACATATCTACTCCAAGATATTAAGACAGTGCATGAATACTATCTAAAACAGTGAATTTTTCAAACAAGGCAACATGACCTAAAAAGGATAAATATGCTTTTTGAAATATTTTACAATGATTTATTTAATTTAAACACTAAAAATTAATTAAAAATTCTATACACACATCCGCAAATAAACTGATACATTGAGAGCCAATGAACATGTATAGAAAAGGTCAAAAATGTAAACAGATGTTAAATGATGAAAATATAGAGCACCAATCGTTTAAAATATCTGCGAAGTATTATCTACACGTATTGTAGGTCCTTAAAGGCCTGGGGTAGATGCTTCTGAACATTTCGTTTAGATCTTCAACCTTCAATAAAAATTAAAAAAAATTAAACATCTGCTAAAATTCAAAATCTAAATAATTAAAAATAAAGGTTAACAAGTTAGTGGACCTGGCCATATTGCTGTGAAATCTGCTAGTAACTCACCACGGTACCGCCCAAAACAGATAAAAAAAACATTCGGAGGCCAAATCTTTAGGTCCACCCTTAGTTGTTAATATTTATTTCTATGGGACGACGCATCTCATACAGTCCTCATTTAAACGACAGTGATGTGATGTAGGTATGGATGATTTTCGGATCATTAGGGAACCTCTGCTCGGCTTATTTTTACAAAGCGAAAATCTCAAAAGAATCTCGTGCTATCACTGTCTAGCTAAAGTAAACAAAAAAGGCCAACATAGTACCTACTTTATACATGGCGTTATCTTTGAAATGCCTATTTGGCATTAATATTAGATAGGAACACACATTTTTCGTCGATAAATATTGGAATGAAATATAATGTTTGCTCAAGACTTTTTTTGAAGACTAAATATGATACATTACATACAGCATGATTCATAATTATAATTGTTAAGTACCAAATATCGAGGACTGTTTTCATTGGAGAAGACTGCACATGCTACCTCTAAATTCATTGTGCAATTACCAATCGACGAGACAATAATAAATACTCAATTAAGACATATTTTGTAGAAATTATTTACAATTAATGACTAACAAATAAAATATGAAAACAAAGGACAACTAAAAATCACATGACTATTTAGTTATACATATAAACTTTTTATACAATCAATCACATTGCGTACAGCAGTCTCATAGACCCTGCTGCCGGCATCCACCGATGCCACACAATCACGCGTATTTTTTAAATAAAAATGATACAAGCTTCGTTCGATCGCCATAAACATCATAAACCCTATCCCTATCAAAAGGGCGGTATACAATACATATAAATCTCGTTTACAATTTACGTGACACTGGAAAAGTTACTCTCGCTCTTTCGACTGGCGCTTAGTGCCATACACAATCGAACGAAGCTTATCGCCGTTCGGGCGACCGCTGTACCAACGCCATCGTCTTAACCTAACTTACTTTAATCCACTTTGACTACGCTATAAATCTTCCTCACAAACCAAAAGCAGGCCATGAATCCAATTGTTCCCGTCAGAAGGAAGAATAAGAAGACCATGATGAGAGTGTAGCCGAAGTAGAGGAACGTAGAAGCGGCGCCTTCGATGTTTAATTTGGTGACGAAATAGTGGCAGCAGTAGATGAAGAGATATCCGGCAGTGGAGCCCGAGCTGAGGAATGCTCGCCACCACCAGTGGTAGTCCTCGGCGCAAAGATGGAAGTAACAAAGAAGGATCGTGGTTTCCGAACACGTGATCACTAGGATCACGAATACCAAGAACAGGAAGCCGAACATGTAGTACATCTGGAAGAAATGAGCTAGTTTATTTCAAATTT
Source organism: Acrobasis repandana (assembly GCA_963576875.1). Classification (NCBI taxonomy): domain Eukaryota; kingdom Metazoa; phylum Arthropoda; class Insecta; order Lepidoptera; family Pyralidae; genus Acrobasis; species Acrobasis repandana. The sequence goes on from OY756216.1 coordinate 19,451,271, forward strand.
ATCATCAGCTCACAGGGGAAGTTACAGGAAGAAATTCATAAAGACCGAAATTTTGCCTTCATTGACTTCTTACTCCTACACAATATATGTGCTTATTTATTTTGTTCTATGTAAAGATTCAAATGATATTCAACTTTTAAGCTTGATAACCAAGAACAGGTACTTGAAATATGTATGCGAATCTATCATGGATAGACAACAATATCAATCGCTTAGTAGTGTCTCACTGGCGAGACTATAATTACGAGTATGTCATGTGTGTGATCTACTTGATCAGAGTGAGGGACCTAAGCTTATGACTCTTTTGGTCAAGCTAACCCTCTCTAAGCATAATTTACATCCTTGTCCTTAATCTTACCTGACTTGACCAGAGAGAGTTGAGAATGAAGAACAGTTGAATGAAGATGCAACCGAAGGGCAGTACACCTCCCATGACGATGCCGGGGATGGGCTGCGTGTACAGCGACTGCTCGGGAATCTGGCGCGGGATCTGGTTGGTTCGCACAGGGTGGTCCAAAATCTGAGAAAAAAAAAGAAAAAAATACGCTCTGAACGTAATGTTGACATGGTCATCAAATGTTGATTATGGACTTGAATTCGGCATCTACTTTTCCATACAATGATTGTTTTACAAACGATATTTCGTTGTGTATAATATTTGATTGCATTCTGTTACGGCTGTTTACGCTTCCAGTAACAATGCCACGGACTTGAAAACTTCCAACACAGGTAAGCTGTGAAGTTTTTTTATAAAGATGAAATGCTTTTCTATAGTAACAAAACTTTATTTATAATGCGATTCTGGCGCCTAAAGTCCGACATGTGGAATTCAAATCACAAAAGGTAACAAAAAGAACATTGAAGATGTCTAAACGCTAATAAGAATTTTGTAAAATAATCTTTTTACACTAACGGTGAGATGATGCGAATGTAATGAGATATTCTCATTTTAAAAGTCAATTAAAAATTACTATAAACGACACCGTTATGTTAATTGTAAGCAAATTGAATTATAAATCACGTCCCACGTTGGTCGCCAAATTTCATTCTGGCGCCCAACGTGGAACTGATCTAAAAAAATTTAGTAACATTTGAAGTCAAGCTTCATGTGTTCATTTCTAATGATAAATAAAGTAAATAACTCACCCTCTTCCTAAAGCCGAAGTAAGCGCCGATGAAGGTCAGTGGCACCGACACCCCAAACCAAAGAGCCAGGAGAGCCACAAGCGTAGAGAACGGTATTGCGGCGGACGATCCCTTGCCCCATAGTACGATATTCATGATGAAGAACAGTGAGAACACCACTCTGAAAATAAAAAAAGTTCAAATCTTTTTACGATTTTAGAAAAGCGTTGTGGTCGGTTTGTTTGTTTATCGTGTGTGTAAGTGGCCAACACTGGTGTCAGATTTTTTTGTGGTCGGTGACAACCAAGCTATTTTTACGTACAAAAACATCGCTACTAACGCGTGTTAGTCGCATTTGCAACGCGCAACAGCATCGCGACTATCAAGGCAAACGCGCGACAGTATCGGACGACATCGGGGAGAGAACGGAGGGAGGGTGACGCATGAGTAGAGAACCGAGTTCAGAATCGCGTTTGCATCGCGACTGAATCGCAGTTACATGGGCGAGGACACACAGCTAGCGACCGCATCGCGACTGTATCGATGCAAACGCGCGACAGCATCGTTACAAAAAGTCGCCGTGGGCGAGGGCCCTAAGAGCTATTGTATCGTTTACTACATCTATTTAAAAATGAGCCTAATCAAAAAGTTCCAGAAAAAGGTAGCAAGAACTCACCCAGGGCAAACCATCGACGTAAGCAGTATATTGCTCTTCCACCTCCTGCCCCCGAAGCTCTTGTAGATCCTGGCGCTGACGTAGCCCGCCACCGCGCCGAGCAGCACCCAGGCGACCAGCGCGCACGTCATGAGCGCGCCGCGGTTGGCGGGCGACAGGAAGCCGAGGCACGCGAACGCCAGCGTCACGAGGGTCATGCCGAATACCTAACAACATAAACATTTATAGTACAAAGGAAAAATAAGATACCTGTGCCACCTCACGTAGTACGCGACGCGCGCAGTGACACAGGTATCTGATTAACCGTCTGTACATTACGATATAAGTGCGTTATGGTGGATATACGCACGTATATCGTACGACGTTTTTCAATACACTTGCGAGGAAAATACCTAATAAACTGTTTTTTTTTTATTTAAACCACCATAAAACTGTGATGCACACTGTTGCTTTCCCGCCGTTTTACTTTTTAAAACGCGGCGCGCTGCCTTCTGGCCGGCAGGGCCACGCGGCGGGCCTGTTCGAAATTTGAAAAAAAAAACTATTTGAAGCATATAAATAGCAAGTAGTGCGATTATATAATATAACTTCACTATTTGCGTTTATTATAACACACGCGTGTTTTATGAGCTGCTTTATATATCTAAAACCGGTGAAATTAGATCCACTTTACGAGCAAGTGTGTTAAAAAATACTCAACAACATATATGTTTAAAAAACTGATACCCGACTGCGAGAAAATTCTTACTGAAAAGTATTAAATTATCCAATTAATCCAAACTCGGCAGCCATTTATGGCTAACAATTTATATTTTTTTTAAATGTGCTAAAATAGACCTTTATTTGAACTCGATATTGAAACATTTTTTTTTTGCCAAACCTTAATTACAAGCTTCTATTTAACTTGCAATGTATGTTTGTTCGGGTGGAATCTTGCAACTCAATTTTGAAGCAGATATCTTCAACTGATTGAGCTGAAATTTTGCGCGCATATGTATATCACGTGACAATGCAATATTATGATGACTTGGAGTTGATCTGATGATGAAGCTGGAAGGTGGCCATAAGAACTCAGTAATAAAACGACGCAACCATGTTGAGTTTGGGCTTATTTGTTTTGTGTTGACAAGACCTCTCTCATAATAAAAGCTTGTACAACAAATGATTTTTTTTACAAAAACTTATTTTATGTGTAACTTCATATACGTTGATTGCATACAAATTGTAGGCTATATCATCCGCACAATAATGACGAATTAACATCTCATTTGTTAAAATTGGATATGTATGTGGGTATAAATACCCACACGCATATAATAATATAACATACACATACATAGACTACTTAAGACGAGGTGGGTTCACAGCTGGCAATACTGTGCGTGTTTCTGAAAAATTACTGTAATTCTAAATTAAACTACTACAGTTTATTTCTACGAACATACCTCTAAAAAAGATTAAATTCTTTAACCTTTTTATATGAAAATTATGCCAAAAAAATTTATAATAAAGGTGAATTTAGAAGTATGTTTGTGATTTTTTCTATCGAGCCAAAAATGCTCAATCGTGTTTTGGATATTGTGGGTGTCTGTAGAAAAGCCTAAGATTCCTATGTAAAATTTTTGAGAAATAAACTGTAGTCGTTTATTTAGTGATTTTTCAAAAGCACACAGTATTCTTGGCTCTGAACTGACGGGGCCTTAAATAATATTACCCTTTCATTCGGCTTTGCCGTCGTCCGGCCGTCGGGTAAAAAGTACACCTTAATTTAAAATTACTGTGGTATTTTACCGACTGCTATGAGGAAATATGGTTCTAAATACTGATTATATCACTTTTTTGTTCTAAAAATTGGCACCAACATGTGTGATGCCGTTTTTCCCGCAACGTTTCCCGCACGTCGAATGAAAATAATAGTATTTTGTGACGTTTTATAAAACTAATAGTAAAAACTAGTTAATTTTTGACCCAGGAAACTATCCAATTGTCTGACTAGCGCAGCAATCGCTCGGCGATTGAATTTCGTCGAACCTCGACAAACATCACTCGTCATACCGCCATAAACAAGCAGTGAGTTTCTAAATAAACAAATATTTTCATCATCATGAGAGAACGACTTGTGAAAAAATACCTGAGCGCCGGAACCAAGGAACACAGCTAGCAACATGCCGCGACGAGGCGGGCGGAATACGTCGCCGTGTACAAGTTTCCAACCAAACTCCTCCTGAAATACCACATTCAAACATTTATATTTCAATATTTTTATAAGGTTTTTTTTAGGCATTCAAGATGCAGTACTAAAGTACTCAAATTAAATAATGAAATAAGAAATGGTGAAAAAATACCACGTGAGCAGGACTTGAACCCGCGACCTTAGTCTCAATGCGACTATGCTCTTACCAACTGAGCCATCACGTTTTTAACCACGCACGCCGAATTTCGCCACCATTTGATATTCCTACACGCATTAGGCTTTTATATGTTAATGTCTAGTTGTCAAACCAAATTGTATAAAACAGCTTAGTCTAAATACCTACATCATAAGAAACTATTTGTTACTAAGTATAAGTTTTAAAAACCGGTCAAGTGTGAGTCGGACTCGTTTTAAAACCCTAAAAAAAACACGTTTCTTGTATAAACACCCACTGCAATTTTTAACTTTATTTTTTTGTTATACGGCCACAGTAATACATAATCGGTGAAAATTTCAAGTGTCTAGCTATTACGGTTCAAGAGATAGAGCCCTGTGACAGATGGACGGACAGACAGCGGAGTCACAGGGTCCCGTTTGCACCCTTTGGGTACGGAAACCTAAAAGCTAAAACCCGACTACCGGAAACGTTAATGCAGCTCATAAGAAACATCTAATAATCGTTATATTTTTGAAGAAGCCAAAAAGAAAGTTGTGTTTCGCCACTATATACGAGATACGAGGCACAGATAAACATACATACGATTACATAGCGGCGAAGCGAAACACAACCTTCCGTTTGGTTTCGCAGTCGGGTAAAAATTGCATACCTGACAATGTATAAAGACATGTATAGTATGCACCTATCAGCAGCATTTTATCAACCGGCTAAATCTAATTGATTCAAAAGAAAAAATATTATAAGGATGGCCACAGAATAGACATACAATACAATAATTATAATGCATAATATATAATTATAAAAGGACAAATCACACTGATTAAGCTTAAGATAAAGGCAAATGGCCTAGAAGTGGCACCCTCATTTGAAATAAATTGTTAACTCGTAAATATGGAGATAATTTCCATATTGCTCTTCGTCATGCACTAGATAGCCCTTTAAATTATTTTATGAACCACCGTTGAAAGTATTTACATTAGTCCGTCTAGCTTTAAAACTTGCCTCCGCCAAAAGTGGCCACGGCAAGTTTTAAAGCTAGACGGATCACCAATAATAGTTTCAATGGCAGTTCATAAAATAATTTAAAGGGCTATCTAGTGCATGACGAAGAGCAATATGGAAATTATCACCATATTTACGAGTTAACAACACTTCAAGGCCATTTGCCTATATCTTCACCCCAAAGTAAGTCTTAAACTTGTGTTATGGGATACTAACTCAACGATACTATATTTTATGATAAATACATATATAGATAAACACCCAAGACCCAGGACAATTTAAAAAAGGCCATTTTCCAACTTGCCCTGACTGGGGATCGAACCCAGAACCTCCGGATTAGCGGTCTAGCGTGTTAACCATTACGCCACGGAGGTCGTCAAATAATAATGGCATAAGAATAGTCATAATGCCTTATACACAAAAGGAATGCTGGCTTATTGTGATCATTAGTCACTTATTCTATTACCACATTACTAAATACACCTAGAAATCGTTCAACAAAAACGTTATCCGACAATTTAATCAGTGATTCAATGAAAAGCAAATAATCGGTTTTATATCACTGCTTGGCTTTTGTAATCTTTAATTCACTCATAAAATTTGTTGTAAAATGTGTTTTCCTGACTAGCATTGATTTCCTTGATTAATACAACGTGGAAGGGATGTACCCGTAATAAATCGAACCACGGGCTATAGTAGATCACTAAATAAATAAATAAAATAAATATATAGGGACAAATCACACTGATCGAGCTAGCCCCAAAGTAAGTTATAAACTTGTGTTATGGGATACTATTTCAACGATACTATATTTTATGATAGATACATATATAGATAAACACCCAAGACCCAGAACAATTTGAAAAAGGCCATTTTCCAACTTGCCCTGGCTGGGGATCAAACCCAGAACCTCCGGATTAGCGGTCTAGCGTGTTAACCATTACGCCACGGAGGTCGTCACTAAAGTATAATTAAATTAAAATAACAGTCAAAAACTTTGAAAAAAAATCGACATTCCCATAAAATCGCGCGGGCGGCTGCACACTTGTATGGATATGCCGAAAATTTGTGATTGTTAGCTGTTGACCACGGATGTAGACATATTCTACACTTTAGAATCAACTGTAATAGTTTTCCTTAGGACTCACAGAATGTAATGTAAGAACAGTATCTTAGAAGTTAACGTATCACGGATAAAAATATTTACAGTAAAGTTAATATTATGTACTTTACCTGAGCGTCTTCTCCGCATTCCATTTGATTGTATCTTGCGATGTCCTTATGCAGAGTCCTCAGCAATATCATAGCGACCATTCCACTGAGGAACAACACTATAACGAGCGAGTTCAATATTGAGAACCACTGTATGTTCGTCTGAGGCATCGACTCCAATATGTAGTCCCATCTGGAGGACCATTTGATGCTGTTGTTTACATGAAATGTGACGCTGTAGGTGTAAGTGACATTAAGGATTTCGTTCTGACTCAGAGCTTTCGGTAGTTTTAGCGGAGTTTGGTAGGTACAGTCAACTTTTCCTGCTTTTTGATAGTCAATACTCGCAGGTTTGACCTGAAATTAGATGGTTCTTATTATTAAAATACGTCTAATTCTTCTGATCCTTTTCCCGCTTTTATGTCTCCCCATGGATCCATGATCACGAGTGAGCGCTGTGAGCGGCTAAGGTATAGGTTTATTTGTTATGTCGGCAGTTTCACTCTGAATATTTTTTTATTGGCAGTGACAAGCGCGCAATGAAATGCAAATCGCTTGCTGCTGCCACTCATCTTCACGTCCAGGCCGTAAAAGTATTAATCAAAATAACGGTACTTTTTTGCATTGGTGTCCGTAAAAATAATGATTGTAAATAACAGTTTTTCCTTTTTGCCTATAATGAAGCACATTTTTTTGAAACACAAACTGTCTACAGACTCGAGTACTACTTATTACAGATACAAACCTTTGCAGAAATGATACGGCCACCGTTTGTGAAATCCACTCCCCAGTCCTCCTTCTCTCCACTGTGGTAGGTGATCTCCAGGTCCACGTGGTTGAAAAGGTAAAAAGTGTCCACTTCAGACTTTTGGGTCACAATTGGCCCACAAGATGTGTCCTACAAAAAAACATGTTGTTTAAACATGTAACTTTAACCAAACATAGCAAAAGTAAACATACGACAGCTATGCTCATCGATACAGGCTAGTTTTAACAAAATTTTGAATAACATGATCGTATTAAGTAGTTATACAGGCTGAATTTTTAACTACTAGCCAAATTTTTGGAACAGATTAAGTTCATGATTCTGACTGAACTATTTTCCTTAAAAATAATTATAGTATATTGAAAAAACTCTTTTCATAGAAAATCCTTTGGGTTAAGGCTGATTTATATTATATGGGAGGACAAAAATATTTCTTAATTTTTCACTAATTATTTTTATGGAAAGTGTAAACAGTAGGTAGAATCATGCAGTTTGTTTCAAAAAATTTGCTGGTGGTTAAAAAGTCATCTGGTAAAATAGTTCTTTGTACTCGTCATATACATTTTCTATTTATAAAGCATATTGTTATTTCATGAATAATTGTATTAATAAACAAAATCTAAATTACCGAATCGGCAGTAACTTTGCATCCCATTGGGAAACCAGTGCTACAGAAGGTTTTGCCTCCCTCGGTCACCACATAACACCATGTCACAGGCATGTTATCCAGAATCCAGTGATGCTGGTAGTACAGAGCAGCACCCATTTTCAACAAATTAAGTCGCTTGTAGGATTCGTTATCGTCATTCTTGTATACCTTGCTACAAAGGGGTACACAACGCTGATCTGTGAGGAACTTTATTTTGTATGGGCTGGGACGAATTCTCTCACCAAACACCACTTGGCCGAGATTCTCGACAGGCGATTGGGCTTCATCGGCGAGACAAAAATCGAAGTGGTGGTATTCAAATGGAATCACAGACTCTTCTGTATTCAGCCTATTAACATACAGAGGAATTTCATTCTGAAAAAAAAAAAACATTTTTGTAAGTATTCTAAAATATTATATGAAACTTTATATTTAGTTTCTTGTATAGTTCTTTAGTTTCTTTATATTTAGATGTCTTCCGCGAGTTGTATTATATGACAGAACTTTATTCTTTTTTTAAATAAAAACTGTTCATTCAGCAAAGATAACAAATCAAATTCTAATCTGAATCAGTCAAGAGACTTACACAGATGCTCAATTATTGTTTTGGAATTGCTTTGCTCAATTAGCTTCTGGCTATCTAGATCCCGGAGCATGATCCTAAAAGCCCTTGCTCTACAGCGGTATTCAGCAAACTTTTTGTGTTCAAGGTACATCTAGATTTCTGGAGGTACACCACATATTAAAAAGTATTTAGGTACCTAATATTAATCAACATTTGTTATTAATCAACGAAACAATATTTATTATTAATCAACAAACCTGAACTTTAACCCTTAATAAAATACTGGGCAGATATTTCCCACTTCCTCCATTTTACTAAAATCGTTCGTATTTCCGGTAAAAAAAACTGCAGGCAGTCAGAATAAAAAAAATATAAAAAGTTACTAAATTAATCGGATGAATGGCAGCACTTTTCATGATGACATTTTCTGTGGCCATATGTCAACGTAAAAGTCACCAGTAGACTATTTTTCTCGAAAATAGGTACGTGTTCTCTTCAGTAATATCCCAAAATATTTTATAAAAAAATCTGCTAAGTGTATATATTCAATACTAAATAGATTAATTTTCCATATGTTTTAATTGAAGATTGCTGCAAAAGCATTTAGGATTGTTGTATTTTTTTAGTTTTGAATATGTGGGAAATTATTTTATATTGGATATATTGGAAATTAATATGGTTTCTTCCTGCTTTAAGGAATTATGATAAAAATCATATACCTATAAAATACAATAATTGTTTGATGAATCTTTTTATTGATTTTCCTATTGTTTAATTATTTTGTTTTAGAACTCTGAAAATGGATTGTAAAAAGAAAAATAAAGTACAAAAAAGAAAATGTAACATAACACTTACTAAGGCGAATTTAGTAGATAAAATTTATTCTTATTATTGGTTTTTGTGTTTTCGATGGTAAAACATTGTCCCAATTTAATTTCTTCACATTATAGGCCAACATAAATTAAATAATTTACATAATAGATTATTTTCAGAAATTCGAAAGCATAGCCGGCTGAAAAGCATAGTATGAAAATTGTACTAGTAAAAAAGCATTACCAGGACCGGATAGTGAGAACTATCTTTCCACTTCCTGCTATTTTGTCTTGCAGTAACAAACACTATTTCCCAGCGCAAAACCCCTCCGTCCCCCCACTTTATTATAAAAATTTTCAAAAATTTGAAATCCTGAGACTTAAATTACCTATAAACCTAGTTTTTAAATAACTAAAAAAAATGTTCCCTTTGATTGAGGGTTAAATTGCAGAAAAGTACCGAGGCTTTCCCTTTTTTTGGTTTTTATTGTGGTAAGTCGAAAATCCTAGTTCACACAAATATTTAGGTCGTTACAAATAACAAAAGTATCGCAATAGCATGGTATTAAAGTCAATTTTTGTTTTGAAAAAGTATCAATTATTATAATATTAAAAATGTTTTTTGGTCATAATGAAATACATAGGTACTACTCTCTCATATCATCAGAATATAGTACAGGAGATAAGAACAGTCCCAACAAATAGGTACCTAAGTATCTATATCATAGACAACATAATGAGGATGCTGAGTGATGCTTTTATCAATCTTTAATTAGAATTTCCAACTGATTCTGACTATTGCATTGTATTGTGGACTAGGCACTGTTATACAAATTCCAAGAATGCTGTTCACATGTTAAAGAAGTTATTCAGTAAATATGTAATAAGTTTATAGAAAAAAGATACATATAACACCTGATAATCCTAATTACCTACTTTTGTTCTGATGTAAAATAAAATAAGTACAGTCAACACCCAGTAAGTTGTTTGTTATGTTGATGTCCTGCTGTACATGCGGGAAGAGAATAAACATTGGGATTATTAACTCTTCATTGCAATGATTTGACAGCCAAATAATTTTATCAGTAACAGGCTGTAGCTAATATAAACACATGGCATTTCTACAAATGTAAGGAAAATTTTACCAAAAATGTTTCTATTATGTGTAAACCTTCACCCTTATCTAAATTACCAATTTTTACAACCGATTGTGGAAGTAAAAACGATGTCGAAGCAGGCAAATGTAATTAAAAGGGTATATACCTACATGTCCCGATCAACCTAATGTTGAAATATGTATGTGAAGCTAACTTATCTACTTGGCTATAAACAAAAGTACTTACCTTGCAAGTCTTAGCATTTTCGTCTGTTGCTTTGCAATAATTTACCGGGGCTAAGCCGGGTAAATAAAATGCTGTTGTAGGCGTCAAAAGCAAAAATGCACAAACCGCATAGGCGAGAGACATGACGAATACCATCTATTGCGGACTTGAAACTCTACACTGGCACTATCATAAACTGTACGCATAAGAAAATGATGTCCTCATAATAAAAAGAAGCTATTAATATACCGATTTTGGTAATTTACAAAATAAATTCCACTGATGATTTACAAAATTTTTGTCGCCTCGTCAGAAACGTCACCATTTAGAAATTTGGTGTTGCCATTGAAAATTATTATATTTAATTTTCTGAACGACCTATTGTCTATGATTTTCACCAAGAAGATAACATTCTATAGCCAGTATGCTGAAATATGGCTGAAATACAGTTTTAAGTGTACTAGGTACACGGTACTGAATTTCAATACCATAGGTAGGAGGCTTACGATGACCACAGAATACATAAGAGTTCAAACCATGACCACAGAATAGGATACTACCTAGTTATCCGTACAGAAGTCTCACTCAGCAAAAAAAAAGAAATATCTACTCGAAGTGCTTAGCGATATGGCTTAATTTACCTCACGTCAGAACTCAGCACCTTTTCGTTTAGATACCTAGACATTCATTGCAGGCCAATTTCATTCTTATGACACTGGACAAACGATTCGTATAACTGAATTTACCACTTGGAGGGGCCGCCGCGCTATTAGTAACAATGTAGGTATATTTTCGATATCTAAACGTGACACAGGCCTACCATGACGCCTTATAGCAGGACCTAAACTGAACTGCCCTACTTATTTGTACCATGACACCCGTAATAGCAGGCCTGCAGCAGGATTGTTTAAGCTGACGTAACAAAACCGTTCATAATTTTTTTTGTATGGACTATTCGTACCATGGCGTCTATTTTGAGTTTTTTACAGCATGAAAACGATTTTTGTACGTCTTACGTGTTAAATAAAGTGATAAAAAGAATAAAGATACTTTTTATGATTTTGGTTGTTTTATTTGTGAAGTTGTGAATTTGAGTACCTATTTTAAAAATACTGCAGTAGGTACTTAAATGAAGTGACGCCACCCTGAGATGTTAATTAGTTTTATATACATACTTTTTATTGAAAATTGGATTTCATAAATAAAAATAATTTGAAATAAATAATGTTAATAACCTATTGTATAATAATATAACTTGTCAAAACTAGTAACTTTTATTATTAGGATTTGGGATTTATTCAAACTTATGTTTTTTTTGTACTTGTGATTCCCGGCAGATTAAAAAAGGACCACTCCAAGTCTTTTCGTGGATGTCGTAGAAGGCGACATAGGAAACACAAGCTAAACAAAGCTTACAAACTTCAATGAGATCTCTCCAACTCTCTGGTCTGGCCGACTTGGAGGGTGTAGGCCGGGTCCTCTGATTGCATTGGCTAAAATATGGCTCTGGTTGTACAGAGGAGGTCGTGCTTCTGCAGTGGAGACTGGAAAGGACCTGATGATGATGATGAATATAATACTTGTAAAAAAAATATTTACAAAAACAACACATGTAGTTATAATTTATTTATTTATGATTAAACAACAGTCATATAACAGTATCACTTTATATATTTTGCCTTACAGATTATTCTGGTAAGATATTCTTTTAGAAGTAATTTTTAAAGCAAGACTACGATTCACCAAAAGCTTAATATAAAGTTTGGAATCTGTGATTGCACCAGTGTAACGGCAGATTGTTGAACTCCATTATCTTTACAAGGCAAAGTCAGACAGAGTAGATCTGTGGTCAGAGTGCATGCGTCTGGTTTTTTCGCCGTAATATGTACCTAAAAGAAATTAAAAGTTTACATTTCATGTCACAACACAAACTACTAATATCAAATATAAGTACTTTGTTTGAAAATCCTTTTTATACATAAATAAATAGTGTCACTCTACTACAAGTTGAAATAGAGTGACATTTATTTATGTATGAAAATTATTATAATACTAAGGTAATGTGATAAACCTTTCTGTTTCTTCATCACTTCTATTATAAAATTTAAATAAAACATACAGAGGATATTATATAGTAAGTAAGTACACATTGTTTGTACTCTACAACCAATATTATAATATTCCAAAAGAAAATAAATAAATAAAATATCCAGGTCCAGGAAAGAAGAATCAGCCCCCTGTTAAAAACGAAATCGACTTCATCCTAACGACGAAGAGACGAATATTCAACGATGTTTCAGTGATCAATCGGATTAAAACCGGGAGCGATCACCGAATATTAAGAGGCATCGTGAATATTTGTCTCAAAGTCGAAAGGTCGCGACTGATGAAGTCGACGCTCCGACCGTCACAGGTCCAAATTGAAAACTCCGAAAGCTTCCGGCTTGAACTGTCCAATCGCTTTGAAGGCCTACAGGATTGCGTTACAGTGGACGAGATAAACCAAGGGTTTGTAGAAGCTGTCCAAGCGGTGGGATCGAAGGTTTTTAAGTCCCACCCCAAACGCAAACCTCAAAAAATTTCTACACAGACCCTAGACTTGATGGCAGAACGACGATCCAGGCCGCTGCACACCTCTGAAGACGCTAAATCATATCGGCAGCTCAACAGACGTATACAAAAGTCCTTGCGACACGACATCCGCTCCTTTAATACCAAATGTATTAAGGAGACGATAGAGCAAAACAAAGGCTCCAAAGTGTTCGCAAGAGCTACGTCGGTTGGGCAAAGCCGATTGATGAAGCTGAAGACAGAGGCCGGTGGCGTGGTGTCGACAAAGGAAGGAGTTTTGGCAGAGATCGAGAGGTTTTATGGACAGTTATACACCTCAGAAAACCCAGCGGACAATTGGCTAAAGACCCAAGAGCCAAGCTGACCCGACACTATACTGAAGATATCCCGGACATCAGCCTGTACGAGATTAGGATGGCCCTCAAACAGTTAAAAAACAACAAGGCGCCGGGCGAGGATGGAATCACAGCAGAGCTTCTGAAAGCGGGCGGAACGCCGGTACTGAAAGTCCTTCAGAGGCTCTTTAATTCCGTTCTGCTCGAGGGCGTAACGCCAGAAGCGTGGCACAGGGGCGTGGTGGTCCTGTTCTTCAAAAAGGGAGATAACGCTCTATTGAAGAACTATAGGCCTATCACGCTTCTGAGTCATATATATAAGTTGTTTTCGAGGGTCATCACGAATCGTCTCGCAAACAGGTTTGATACCTTCCAGCCTCCCGAACAAGCCGGTTTCCGTAAAGGCTTTAGTACCATGGACCACATCCACACGCTGCGGCAGGTTATAGAGAAGACGAGGGAGTATAACCGGCCGTTATGCTTGGGGTTTGTGGACTATGAAAAAGCCTTCGATTCGATCGAAATATGGGCCGTGCTTCAGTCTCTCCAGCGATGCCGTATTGACTATCGGTATATCGAAGTGTTGAAGTGTTTGTACAGTAACGCCACTATGTCAGTCCGAGTACAGGAGCAGTGCACGAGGGCTATCCCACTGCAAAGGGGTGTGAGACAGGGAGACGTTATATCTCCGAAACTGTTCACCGCTGCAATGGAAGATGCCTTCAAGCTTCTGGAATGGGAAGGACTTGGCATCAACATCAATGGCGAGTATATCACTCACCTTCGATTTGCCGACGATATCGTTGTCATTGCAGAATCCATGGAAGACTTAAGCACCATGCTCGGAGACCTTAATCGAGTTTCCCAACAGGTGGGCCTCAAAATGAACATGGACAAAACGAAAGTAATGTTGAATGTCCATGTCGCGCCCCTACCTGTTTGTGTTGGGAGCTCCACCCTCGAAGTTGTAGACCAATATATCTACCTGGGTCAATTGATCCAGGCAGGAAGTTCCAGCTTCGAGGAAGAGGTCTTTCGACGAATCCGACTCGGTTGGGCAGCGTTCGGGAAGCTACGCAGCGTCTTCTCGTCCAAAATACCTCAGTGCCTCAAGACTAAAGTGTATAATCAATGTGTGTTACCAGTGATGACTTACGGCTCTGAAACGTGGTCCCTTACTATGGGTCTCATAAGAAGGCTCAAGGTCGCTCAACGCGCTATGGAGAGGGCTATGCTCGGTGTTTCTCTACGTGATCGAATCAGAAATGAGGAAATTCGTAGGAGAACAAAAGCCACTGATATAGCCCAACGGATTAGCTCGTTGAAGTGGCAGTGGGCGGGACACATAGCGCGACGAACCGATGGCCGATGGGGCAGAAAGGTTCTCGAATGGCGACCACGTACTGGCAAGCGAAGCGTTGGACACCCACCCACAAGGTGGTCAGACGATCTGACTAAGGTCGCTGGAAAGCGCTGGACGCAGGCCGCTCTAGATCGGTCATTTTGGAAATCCTTGGGAGAGGCCTATGTCCAGCAGTGGACCTTATGCGGCTGAAATGATGAAATAAAATATAAAGGGACAAATTACACTGATTAAGCTAGCCCCAAAGTAAGTTTTTAAAACTTGTGTTATAGGATACTAACTCAACAGGACTCAACAGGACAATTTGAAAAAGGCCATTTTCCAACCTGCCCTGGCTGAGGATCGAACCCAGAACCTCCGGATTAGGGGTCTAGCGTGTTAACCATTACGAAAAACTACATTATTAAAATGTTGCTTACCACATAGTTAATATGGTTATAGAAAAAATAATAAAGATTCTGTGCTTTTTTTACGATGATGCCGACAAATTAACTTCATCATTATGAAATAGGTACTCATATTGTCTTCTGTTCTACAGTGTCCAACCCTGGGTTTCCTATAATTGTTTATCTCACCAAATCAAAAAAGACATGATAATGTGAAGACAAAGAAATAGTAATTTATCAAGTGGTTGCTCCACTTCAAGCATAAAAGACAATAAACTTCTTCCTCCGGCCTTATCCCATTTCTATTTGGGGTCGGCTCTCCTAATCGTTCTTCTCCAAAGAGATCTCTTTTGGGTCGTCGCTGATTCTGTGTTCGCTTTCTTTAGATCCTTATTTACGACAGACATCCATGTTAATCTAGGCCTGCCGGGGCGTCTTGGAAACGACTTGAAGCCCATCACCTTCCTGGTCATGTGATCGTTTGGCCTCCTCATGACATGGCCGTACCATCGAAGGCGTGCCTCTTCTAACTTTTCAGGCATGGGTCTCACTTTAAAAGTTCTTTGGATAAGACGGTTGGGCACTTTGTCGAGAAGTGTGACGCCTGCCGACCATCTTAACATTCGCATTTCCGCCACTTGCACCTTATCAGTTTGTAGTTTGCTAAGAGACCAGCATTCTGCTCCATAGGTCATGGCGGGTCTGACTGCAGCTTTGTAAACCTTGCCTTTTGTGAATATTGGCATTCTGGCATCGCACAACACTCCTGTCAGCTCTCTCCATTTCTGCCAACCTGTGTTTATTCTGTGCTTGATGTCGGCATCAATGGTGCCGTCACTGGATAACACACTCCCGAGGTATTAAAGGAGGACACAGTTTTTAAGGCGGTGCCCTGGATATGCAGAGTAGGTTGGCTATTCACATCAGAGAAGGGACAGTGCATGTGTTCCGTCTTCTGTCTATTTATTCATAAAAGACAATAAACATTTAAGATTTTTACGAATACACAATTTATTTTAAAGTTTCAATACCTACCTATAGTACCTACCTATTAGGTACTAAATAGGTACTAAAAAAATTACGCTGACGATGTACTAGGTACAGTACACCTAACCTATAAATTGTTATTATGTATGTTTTGTTAAAATTTTAGGCAGAAATCCGTTCAAAACGTACGTTTACTTTACAATATTTTTACACTCATTTTAGCACTTTGTTAGGGTCAATTAGAAATTAAATTAGAATACATAATAAAATAAAAACAGAGTAATTAACTTTAAATTTTAAATATATAAATAAAAAGTAAATAAATAATTTTGTTAAATGTAAATAAAAAAAACCGGTTAAATTATATTTTTTTTCAAGGATTTGAAAGTTTTCGGAATCTCATCACAAAACAAGCCAAACACAACACTGAGCAACAAACAGTTCACCATTCAGGAATAACCATTAAAAAAAACGTTCAGCAAAAGGACTTCATGGTAGGATTTACAGAAGGCCTGCTTTTGAACTGCCTTGTTTCTGAATGGTTTTATAAACGGTCGTACATAGTAGACCTCCAGGTTTCACATTGTACCTACTCCCAGCCAGCCGCTGTTTCTTTCACTAGCGTGAAACCGTGAAACCATTTAACAATATTCACACGTTCCCAACAGGCAGGCAGCTGCAGGACGCATTAGTTGATTTTGTTTGTTTGTACATATCTTACATCATCATCATCATCATCATCGTCAGCTCTCAACGACCCACTGCTGGGCATAAGCCTCCTTTTGTCTGCGCCACTGAATCCTATTCCCAGCCTTAGCGATCCAGTTCTTTCCAGCAATCCGTTTGATGTCATCGACCCACCTAGCCGCCGGATACCCAACACTCCGTTTTCCATTCCTGGGGTACCACTCGGTGACTGCCTTACTCCACCTTCCATCAATTCTTATAGCCAGGTGTCCCGCCCAGTTCCATTTCAGGTTCGCAACCCTAGAGAGCACGTCGTAAACTTTCGTTCGACGCTGGATCTGTACATTGCGAACTCGGTCCTGCAATTTAATACCGAGCATGACTCGCTCCATGGCCCTTTGCGTAACCGCTATTTTATACATGGTTCCCTTTGTGAGAGTTTATGTCTCGGCACCATAAATAAATAAATATAATAAATAAACATATTTACATCTAGGAATAAATTAAAGCGCCGGTGACTTAGTAAGCAAAAAGCGTAGCGGTAACATACTTACTCTTTGTAAGCAAAGGTCGTCAGCGTAATCGAGATCCTGCAGGTGCTCGGTAAGACTTCACTTGTTTCCCCGCGGTCCATGGGTGCACCCATGGACACGACATGACTCCGTCCAGCACAATTAAAAATAGAAGCGGTGACAAAAGACAACTATGTCTCACTGAATGCACCTTCTTCGGATAATAAATAAGCCATCGCAGCGAACTAACTAATCCTTACTAATCTGATTAAACTTGTCTGGGCATACCAGATATTTGCTGGAGTCTTGACTCTTGACCAGACAAATGGATGATCATCGCAGCGTATCGAAGACTTTTTCGAAGTCTACAAACAGAATGTATATTTCCCTTCGAAATTCAGGCCTGTTCTAAAATGATACGCAGGGTATATTGATCTGGTCAACACAAGATTTACCAAAGTGCTTCCTCGTTGCGGAGGATGGGTCGTCGATAGCTACTGATAGACAGGCTGACTTTTGAACCACCATCCTTTTTGAAGCATGTTCAGTCCATGATACTGAACTACTTTCCATAAAAACAATTAAATAAAAACTAAAATAAAAAATTGCCTTTCCATACAAATTAGCGCTCAGCCAAACGGATTTTGTATGCAAGGACGAATTTTTTTTATTGAAATTAAATAACTTTTTTTATAGAAAGTAGTTCAGTGTCATGGACTGAACTTGCACCAAAAATTTGGCTGATATTTAAAAAGTCACCCTGGAACCGGCCTGGATAGTCGACTTAGGATGATATGACAAGACACTCTGGCGCCGTCTCATCTCTCAGTCACAGGGTCTAAAGCAGGGACAGCCGCAGCTGCTGCCAGAAAACCTCAAACGGCGTAAATATACTCGTAGTAGCCTCGGCAATAATTACTTATTTGAGCCGCTTGGGGTTGAAACTTTGGGGCCGTGAGGACCACAAAATATTTAATATTGTCGCCCAAAAATTGACAGAAGTTACACATGACCAGAGGGCTGGCCTCTATCTGGCTCAAAAGATTAGCATTGCTATACGACGTGGCAATGCTGCCAGCCTTCTGGGCACATTACCATGGGGCAGCGATTTGCCAAGTGTTTTTTATTAAGTTACTAGTTTTAATAAAATAGTTTTAGTTAGTTTTTTCTGTTTTTCTTATTCATTTATATCTTCTTTCTAAATAAAATATTTAGTTACGAGTAACATAAAATAATAAAAACAAGAATAATATAGACTAAATTACTTTATTTTAAATAAGGTACCTACGTATATCAGTGGCAAATAAATGAGAAAGCTCATTGACTATTTGACGGGCAAGTGTCGACGTCTCGTCGCCATCTTGTCTACGTTTACTAAGGAACCGGTGTCGGACTCTAGAGTGATGTCCCGAGCAAAGGCGGAAATGAGGCCGAGGGATGCAGCGGGCTTGTCCGCGGGGACCATGTGACCGGCGCCGCGGATCATCACCTCTGTTAGATTGCCTGCTATTTTGTAGTATCTGTTGGAAAGCATAGAAAAATTAATATTTACTCGTAGTTGACATGCATGTACCTCTATAATTGGGATTAGATGGGATGGGACTCCAGTTCGTTGATTTAAAAATTGAGTTCATTAACCATGCAGTGGTGGTGGTAAAATTTACTCCCCAGGAGGCAATGATTTCAACTAAGGATAAGCCCATCGGAACATTTTGCATAAAATATCTTCATACAATTTAACGTCGCTCCCGGAGCGACCACAGTTATATTATCTATACTAATATTATAAAGCTGAAGAGTTTGTTTGTTTGTTTGTTTGTTTGAACGCGCTAATCTCCGAAACTACTGGTTCGAATTGAATAATTCTTTTTGTGTTGGATAGTCCAGTTATCGAGGAAGGCTATAGGCTATATAACATCACGCTACGACCAATAGGAGCAAAGATATAGTGGTAAATGTGTAAAAAACGGGAGAAATTATTTCATCTTTGAAGCCTTCCGTTGCGTGCGCCGTGAAAACGGTTCAAGATACACAAAAAATATGTATTAAAGAATAATAGCTCTTTTAATGATCTAAAAAACAGTCTGCGATAGTATATGTCTATCTTTTAAGATTAACTCACAAAAACCGTTTTTATGGTACCTAATTTGGTCGAAATAATTTGTTTAAGTTGTATCAACATAATAATATTAATCTTTATTCAAATAAATATGTTGTTGGTTAAGAGTACTTCATCTATACTAATATTATAAAGCGGTAGAGTTTGTTTGTTTGTTTGTTTAAACGCGCTAATCTCAGGAACTAATGGTCCGATTTGAAAAATTCTTTTTTTGTTGGGTACTCCATTTATAGAGAAAGGCTTAGGCTATATAACATAACGTTCCGACAACCACACGAACGAAGTCGCGGGCACAGCTAGTATTACTTATATATGATACGATTACCGATGATACGATATTCCATGTACTTTTTTAACCTATATCGTAGTTTTTGCAGCCTTTATTTATTTATTTTATTTTATTTTACTCTTTATTGCACACAATTTAACAAATTATACATAAATAATAGAGATAAATTTTAGCATACAAAAGGCGGCCTTATCGCACAGCAATCTCTTCCAGGCAACCTTAAAATGCGCAACCACGTATTTTTATGGCATTTACAAGTATGAAACAAAAACGAATGAACTCTTCCGCGAACCGAGGACGACTAAGTCGCGTTGGTCCCCAAACCGACTTTATCGGGCCAACGAGTTGCTGCCATTTCTTCGAGGCCACCCGCGCGAAGAAATGGCGAAAGAAGAAATCCTTACGCTAGTAATATTTATGTCAATGCCAGGAGGTAACTTAAGAGTCCACTTACTACTAGGCTTCTATTCCATACAAACGTAGTCTAGCTTGAATTTTGAAATGACATGTCAGATTTCAGCAGTATTTTGTAATTTCAAAGATATTGCTTATACTTAAGGCGAAGTGAGTTCACAGCTCGCAATATTGGGCGTGTTTTTGAAAAATCACTGTAATTAACTACTACTAATTAAACTACCAAAAAAAAATCACAAACATACCTCTAAATTTGCCTAAATTTACCTTATTATGATATTTCGCTGTGTTTTATTTATTATTATTTTTGGATAATATTTATAATTTTTTTTTTGTAGCGAAATCGAAGCCAAGAATGCTCAATCGTGTTTTGAATATTGTGGGTGTCTGTAGAAAAGATCCCTATGTAACATTTTTGAGAAATAAACTGTAGTAACTACTACAGCTTATTTCTCAAAAAAATTTAATTGATTTTTCAAAAACACGCATAGTATTGCGGGCTCTGAACCCATCTCGCCTTAAGTAATTCTAGAATAATGAGTTTACCCGGCTAAGTTCCCGTCGTGGTACCAGGGCAACCGCTTAGCTTTCTTGAAGTCCTCAGTCCCGGAAAACGCGAGGCTGTTGTAAGAGTTCACAGATGGATGATACGCCACAATGATGTCAAGATGACCACTGAAAAGAAGTGCATATTTAAATAATTAATGAGGTCGATACAGTTATCTGTGTGGTGTAGCAGGGGGGGCATGGCCCCGGGTCAGCGACAAGGTCACAATGGTAAAGAGTGGCGGCACAATTTAGGCGAAGAAATATGATTATAAAAATAATAAGGCGGCAATATCTCAAATTAAATTAAAGGTCACAATGGGGCAGCTGCTTAAAGGCAGCAAATTTAGAGATTCCTATTTGCACCCCCCCCCCCCCCCGGCCCTCGCCAATGAGCTCAGTAGCGGGTGGTGTGTGGGCGGCAAACTTCCGGTCAGCCCCGGGCGGCGAAAGCCCATGCTACGCGACTGGAGTACCTTCTTTATCCTAATTTAGAACTACGTATGTAAAATTTGAAAATCCATTACCTACCTAATTTTGGTGTTAACGTATCTCTAGGCAACTAGGTTATTAAGTACTTTTATGTAGATGCAGTAATTAGTGTTAGTTGTAGGCTTTCGTAGGCGTATTGTAAGCTCTTTGACGGCCTCCGTCGCGTAGTCCGCCAATCCAGAAGTTCTGGGTTTGATCACCAGCCAAAGCACGTTGAATAATGGCCTTTTTCAAATTATTTTGGGCGTTTTTAGGGTTCCGTAATCCACAAGAAACCCTTATAGTTTCGTCATGTCCGTCCGTCCGTCCTTCTGTCTGTCCGTCCGGGCTCGTACTCCGCCGCTACTGCACCGATTGTCACGAAAATTGGTGGAGAGATAGATATTGAAGTTCCAAAAGTTGGTTTTTAAAATTATTTTTTAAATTAAAAAATGTTTTTTTTTTCAGCCCCCCCCCCCCCTCCCATACAACGAAAAGTGAATTTAAAAATTAAATTGGACTAACCCCAACGTGTGGGGTATCGTTGAAAAGGTCTTTTAAAATGTAACAAAAACTGCTTTAAAACTATGTACATCGAACCCTTGTCTTGAGATAATCTAAAACAAAGTTAAAATTTGAGCGCCCCACCGTAACTTTTGAAATATTACTAAAATAATTAAAAAAAAAATGTGGTATATACCTCAAAGTATGTACTTTCAATTAAAACTATAGCGGTCTCGGTTTCATAGATAGTTATTTTTTAATACGTCATAAATCGTAAACCGCAATTTACCTTTAGAACTTTTATATTATGTTACTTGCTGCTACGGAACCCTTCATGGGCGAGTCCGACTCGCACTTGTCCGCTTTTTCTATTCTATGTATTATATATTTATTATAATAAAGTTATAATTCATAAAACAAGTTTCAACTTACTTTAGGGGTAGTTCAATTAGTGTCATTTGTCACTATTTATTTATTTTATCTTAGGACTGCAGTCTTCGACCGTGGGAATTTTTTATTGAACACCCGAATCTATATTTTCTATCTACACATACGCATTGCGCTGTATTGCACATGCACCCTGGAGACGAATTTAGCCGAATTCAGAAGCGCAGCGAGCGGTCTGCCTTATCAGCGTTTTCGTCCCCATATTTATTTGAGAATTTCGGAGAACTTTAAATTTTTCTATCTTTTTGCAAAAGACAAATTATTTTGATTTATTTATTGTACGTGTTTAAGCATGAATCAGTCTTCATATATGTGTATTTTTTATTTTTTAACTCAGTCGTATGCGCAAGAAATCCGACGACGTATTCGCTTCTATTTTCTTCAAAGTTTAACCTTTTTAACTAAGTTATTGAATGAATTAAAAAAAAAATTACTAAAATAATTTTCATCACTTTTTAGGATTTTCCTTTGTCTTTATTTCTCTGTAATTTATACACAACTTCATGTTTTAAATTCCGTGTAAACAACAAAGACATGAACGTCGCGCACCGAAAAAAATTGAAACACGTCTATGGTTATTTGGAATTAAACAAACTATTACAATGAAACTCAATAAATTGTCTAATTCACTTTTTTAATACTTAAATAAACTTCAATTTAACATATTTTTACTAAGATAGTTTGGCTCCAATCGGCTCCGAGAAAGCAGTCAAAATCACTAAAAATAAGGACTGGGCCCTTAAGCTTAGGTGGTTGTACCTTTTTTCGTCCCAGCGTATTCCTTGCCGTGCTTCGGAGCCGGAGGGCGCGTTTTAGCGTATTCCTCTTGAAAAGCGATATGGATTGTAGGTATATGTCAATTGTGACCCAAGGGTGCGGTTAATAACCATGCGATGCATGCGATGTA
Organism: Acrobasis repandana; assembly: GCA_963576875.1. NCBI lineage: Eukaryota > Metazoa > Arthropoda > Insecta > Lepidoptera > Pyralidae > Acrobasis > Acrobasis repandana. The sequence goes on from OY756216.1 coordinate 19,474,310, forward strand.
AAGAAAAAAATTTAGCTGTCACCTACTTAGGTACTTGTAAAGAAAATTTTTGGCGAAATTGGGGTTTGCTTTAAATTATTTTGCAAATTGATTTTAGTGGACTTTATAATATGAAATTGGTGTAGTTTGGTGTTATAAATGCTAATGAACAATATGTGAAATAGTTAAAGAGTACAGTCAGTACGGCTGTACCTATGGGCATCTTCAGGCGCCATCCGCCACTCACTCGGCTATGAAAACCAGTGGACTCGTATAGATTTCTCGCTTAAAGGCCTACGCCCACCTTTGCTTGTAACTTGTTAGAAATAAAGGAGTAACAAAGCTAAAGATAGGCTCTAAAGGACTTGTATCCAGTTCCGTAAAATTATTCTTAAAAAAAGTTACTTGTAAAGCATGACTCTGTAGTTCTCCAGCAGCTCTTCCAGCCACATCTTGGCACTGTTCATGAAATCTGGCACTAGTTTCCTATACACCACTCCGATCGACGTGAAATTGGTATTGCCAACATGCAGTGCCTTTCGGACTTCTGTGGTCTGGAGATAGTCGTTGTAGGCTCCTTCCAGGCTAATGTCGTCGTCAAGGTAGTTGTACAGGTTCGAAAGTCGGGACTCTGACAAGAATAGCTGCAGCATGTAGTTGTAGTACTGGAATTATAAATAGTGTAATAAGAAACAGAAAAAGACAGGTTTTCATGCATTAGATAAATTGATTAACTTGCACACATGTACTTCGATAGTTTTTTTTTTATTTTTTTTTATTAGAAATTTGAGTGCGTTGGACCTCTATCTAGCCTGATGGGAAGCTAAGATGAGGTCTAAGGTGTAACATGCAGACTCAAAAAATGCCTATTCACTCTTGCCTTCAAATCCCTAAATCATATGTAAAACATCGACGCAGGGAGGGAATTCCACACCTTCCTATATCTATACTAATATTATAAAGCGGAAGAGTTTGTTTGTTTGTTTGTTTGTTTAAACGCGCTAATCTCAGAAACTAATGGTCCGATTTGAAAAATTCTTTTTTTGTTGGGTAGTCCATTTATAGAGGAAGGCTTTAGGCTATATAACATTACATTCCGACAACCACGCGAACGAAGTCGCGGGCACACCTAGTATATATATAAACGATCGAGTTTTGCCCGATTAACCCACAGAGAAAACTAGGTTCTCTAAGAATAAAACCTAGACCTGATTATGATGATGGGATCCCATCATCAGATCTTCACCTGATGACAATGGGACCAACTTGCATGTATACGCTTTCAAACAAAAAAATAATATTCTAAATCGTTTCAAAAACGGAGGCTACACACCTGATGTGGATAATCTAAATTTTGCTCCCGCTTCCACGCTCACAAATTTGCACTAGCCGAAACGAGACAGCGAGCCATGCGGGGTAAAACGGTCACGGCGGGTCAATAAGCCTGGTTTACGCGTTTCTGGGTTTTGAGGTTTTTTTTTTCATTTACGAAGAATATTTAAGAGTTAAGTATTTAAAAAATAAGACATATGATCCCTGCCTTATGTTTCATACAATTATAATACAAAGTTACAAGGGCTAATTTATTGTATTTGTTGAATACTTTCCGAGTATAATTCTGATGTGGTTTATAGGCAACTTCGCAATTTTTTTCATTCGAGAAAATATTAAGCATTCGTGTTTTCGAAACATATTATGTATATTGGTATTATATATAACTACCAATTGAACGAATGGACTATACTAAAGGTTGGTACCTTTTCTGTGCTTTGGAAAGTGCCATGTGCATGTTGCCATCATTGGTCCCTCGCTTCAAAGATCTGACACATATGTTCGCCACTGACAAGCAAAAACAAACCAAGAGCTCAAGTGTTGTTAAAATACTTACGGCATATGCTTTCAGCATCTCCCCTTCCTTGATAAACTGGACAACGGCCCCCTCCAAGATGTTCATAGTGTCTGCGACCTTGTCGTCCACCAAACCGACTTCCCTGGCGAAGTAGCTGTACTTCTGCAGCGTCCGGGGATCCGTGAAACCGTTGCCAATTGCTAAACCCTGTGACAAATGAAATGTAAACCACTAGAAATTCTGTAATAAAGAAAGAAAGAAGAAGATTATAACTGGGTAGGTAAGAAAGTTATTGTAATGACATATTTAAACTTATTATAATACCCATGATAAAAAGACAAACACAAATTACCGATAGGGCGGCAAGCTCAGCTATGTGCCGATTATAGAGGTAGGTTTGTTGCACCTATAGGGATTGGTGCTGATGGCAAGGTGCCATAGCGCTGATTTTCGGCAATATGAAACCATAATCTTTTTTCCACCTTCTCGCTAAAAGTGGCTTTTGAATCTTGCGGCCCTGGGCTCTGCCTGCAAGATCCAAAATGCTCTGTCTGCCCCATTAGGGATAAAGACGTGATAGTATGTATGTATGAAACCATCAAAAAAGTCAAAAGTTAAAATTATTTATTGCTTAACTGTGTTTTTAAAGATGATACTTAATGAATAAGCAAACCCATGGTATAATAAAATATGGTATTTTCTTTCCGTGACAGCTGGTCACGTAATTAGAACAAGAATACGTCATCATTATAAAATATAGTGTCGTTGAGTTAGTAACCCATAACACAAGTTTAAAAAAAACTTACTTTGGGGCTAGCTCAATCAGTGTGATTTGTTCTTATACGAGTATTTAGTTTATTTATCAGTTGGGAGTGTTGCCACTGCGTGTAATTGAATACCTGAGCAAAGTACATTTTTTAACTTAACAACAAACCGATCATAAACTAAACTTATACTCGTACACAGTAAAGAAAACCTTATTCGTCGAGAAAACCTTAGTTTAAATTTTCATAATAATATTCATTGTATTTTTTATGACATATGCGTTGATGTCTTTTACTTGAAAGTTTTATTTAAAAAAAAACATCTCTAAGGTCTCCGCCTATAAAATATCCCGCCTTTGCCCAGCAGTGGGGCAACATACAGATACGGATACACTATCACGTCTTTATCCCTACTTTAGGCCACTTTTAGTGTGATGGTGGGCATGAAGGTGGAAAAAGGAAATCATAATAGAGATGGCTTGCTAACCGCATCGCCTATTGATATGATTCAGATTATCGTCCATTCCCTCGATCGGCTTTTACGTTCTGCGCTGGAAGAGAAGCAGCTAGTATGTTCTATGTTTTCTTTTCTTAGGATATTTATAATATCTCTTAATATAGTCACTTCTTTTGTTTTGCACAAATGTTGACGTCAAATCGTTACTTGCAGCTAAGTTGAGTGCCGCTTCCTAGGCGCTAGTGCAGAAGAAGCGGCAACAAACTGCACTGCAGCATTTTCTGATATTTTACCTGTAGATTGATAGGTTCATTTTCATCTCTGTGCCACAGGATCTGCACACCGAGGGACGGGATATGTTTCCCAGCGTAGGACTCTCCGGCTACGATGAGGGGAGCTTTCCGAAGCTCGGGGAAGAGTGTCATGAACTGCTGTAGTGCTGCGTACAGGTTCTCACCGATCTGTAAACCAGAGACCTTGTAAGTAGGTAACAGTACATGAATGCTATCTCTATGTGTAAACATAAGGGCGTAAACTGCATCAAGCGACTACATTTTTACAGATTTAGGATCAAATCTTGCAAGTTGAATTTATGCCACTACCCGGTTTCTAATTGAGATGAAATTTTGTATGCTAAGTAACCTAGATGACAGTGCAATATATATAACAAGAAGCTGTTCTGATGATGGAGCAAGAAGGTGGCTTGAACCCTTTGATAAAACGACGCAATCCAATCGAGTTTGGGCTAATTACATTTGTCTTGATTAGTATGTACTAAGCCTTACAATAAAAGCTAGTACAAAAAAAAATATTTTAAAAACTTATTTATAAAATTACATACCGTCGTCTGATTGGTAGCGTAGCCTCGATCGTCATCAGTAAAGCTGAAGCCAGTACCTACTGGGTTGTCGATGAATAGCAGCGAGTGGTTCTTTCCCCATGAATACTTGATTTCTAAACGACAAAGTTGAATCAATTAATAAAATAAGTAAGTAGGTAATAATAAAAGCAACTAATTAGTTTTGTGAAGAAAAATCTATGGTATTTTAACAGAAACTGTAGTGCCTTTATAGTACGTGTAACTAAATATTTATTGAAACTATTTTATGGGTGAAATCAGTCCGAGATAGTAAACAACTTTCACCAAGTATAATATTATATCGAAATATGAAAAATTTTTCAAACTCTAATCAGCTGATCGGTCAACTTGTATGCAAGGCCAAAAAATTTTTTTTATATTTCGATGTAAGATTAATGTAACATACATTAATCGAATATGGAAAGTTGTTCAGTATTATGGACTGAATTTTGATAGGCCCTATAAAGGATTAATTTTTAAACAGCGGCAACGTTTTTGGAGCCAGTTCAATCCGTGATACTGAACTACTTTCCTTAAAATAATTATCGAAAATCGATAAAAAAAATTGTCCTCACGTACAAAATCCATTTGGCTGAGCGCCGATTGGTATGGTGAGCCGTATTTTTTATTCCTCATCTGTATATAGCGCACGAAACATTATAGTATGATTATAAATATATAATGCAGTTCGACAAATTCAAAAACTCGTTTCACAAGACTATTGGGTATTTTATTTATTTATTTATTTAACTTTATTACAATAAATGTAAATGACGGACTTAAGGCCAGATACGAGTACTATACTATCTGCAGCGACTAACCCTCTAAAGTCTTGTCCTCAGTGACGAAGAAAGGTCCGATCTCAGTGAAAAGACCGTACAGCGAGGACGCGCCAGGCCCGCCCTGCAGCCACAGGATCAGAGGAGTCTCTGCTACGTTCTTCTCGGCGACGGGAAAGTACCAAAACCAGAGATTGGCGTTGTATTCTTTGTTGACCTAAACAAGAAAAAAAAAAAAAAAAAGCTGTACTGGAGTGACATGAAGTGTTTATGGATTTCAGTGTCGTTTATAGACCTAGCGACTTATACAATACAACACGCACAATATTTTTTTTGCCTCTTTTTCGTATTAGTTAGATACTTAAGTATTTCTAAAAAAGACAAACACGCTATTCTTGGAACGTAAAAAACATTTCTTTCAAAATGTAAGGATTATTGAGAAGGGCGAAACTACAGACAGCTCTTAAGGCCGTACCTGAATTTTCCGGAGCCCAGTGCTGCCCCCATTTAAAATAAATCCTTTCAAAGAAAACGGAGACATTATTTAAAATTTTGCTACTATCAAATCCTAGATAACCTTTCAAAGTATTTTATGAACTACTGTTTACAGTTTAAAGTGAGAACGTTAAGCTTTACTACGCACATTTGCGAAAAACGGCCACTTTTGGCAAATGTGCGTAGTAAAGCTTAACGTTCTCATTATAAACTGTAAACAGTAGTTCATAAAATACTTTGAAGGATTATCTAGGACTTGATAGTTGCAAAATTTTAAATGATGTCTCCGTTTTCTTTGAAATGATTTATTTTAAATGGGGGCAGCACTGGACCTCGGAAAATTCAGGTACGGCCTTAAGATAGTCATATAGTAAAATAAATGGTCATGTGCATATCCTGGCCACGCTCAAAGTAGAGTTCCGAAGTGACACGTATAACTTGCAACCCCTCAATGTTTTTCAAAGACCTATGCAATGATTCCTGCATACCCCTCACTATGGGATACACGCGTAAAAAAACTATCATCAACATAACGACTGTGGTACAAATACAATCAGATCGTAACGTCATGCGCCCTATCACGATTTCAAATTTTTCAAGCAAAGTTTAGGTTTTAGAGGGGGACACTATACCTGAACAAGAATTAGTTTAATATTTTAAAAACGGATCACAAAATTTTTGCAATTCTTCTTCTTCTATCGTGTCAATGGCAATGGATCTAAAGTGTTTTGGCCCAGAAATTCGCCACATCTACAGGCTGACTTTTTATACACCTGCTAAATTTTTGGAGCTGGTTCAAAATAAAAAAAATAAAAAAAAACTTTTCGACCTCCCATACGAATCAACGCTCAGCCAAACGGATTTTGTATGGGAGGACGAAAATATTTTATTGATTTTTAATAACTTTTTTTATAGAAATTAGTTCAGTATCATGGACTGAACTTGCTTCAAAATTTTAGCAGGTGAAGAAAAAGTCAGCCTGTATAGCCCTTTCGATCGCCTCCATTAGATCGTCTCTAGAACAAGATGCATTGGCCGCGTGCATCTTTGCAATGGTTTTAAATTACCTATCTAAGGATACCCTTACTACGGAGTACACCCGAAAAAAAATATCATCCCCACCACAGATCTCCACTCTACGTTTAGTACTCATAAAAGATTTTTTTCATTATTTTATTTACTTTATAACTTCGTCAACATACGTAATAACTATAAGAATTTCGTCTAGAGACTTCAGAACGCTAAAAAGTATAGGTGTTTAAATAATAAATAACTAAATATACACGTACAAATCACACAGATCTAGCCCCAAACTAAGTTCAAGACTAGTTATAGTCCAACATACAGTCAAATATCCCGCGTAGCTCTGCATGTCAGGCAACAGATAGTCTGAATCCACGGCAGCGGCCTTCCTGCCTTCCTCCAGCTTCTTCTCCTCGATGTAAGGAGTGAGCAGCAGCGGCGCCCCAGCATCGTACGTCTGTCTCGCCCTACCAGCCTTGTAGGTCCGTTCCATGAAGGTTAGGATCGGTTCAGGATCTTCTCCTGCGGGAAGATCCGGAGGGCTGTCACTGCCCAGCACTGCTTGAGCGCATCTGATGAAAACAGAATGCACGTAAGGAAGTTGATAAAGAGTAAGTTGGTAACTTTTCAAGGTAAAATGTATTGGTAAAATAATATTTGTTAACATCCTTGTATTTACCTACATTTTTGTATTTTGTACATTGTATTTTTTCGGAAAATAAATTATATTCTATTCATTTACGCAAATAAACAGAGATATGATAAATGGTTTATAAAATTTATTTAAATAAATAAATATAGGGATAGGGACAAACCTTATTGTTATTTTAAATTGTATATAGGTCAAATGGTTACCTGAAATCCACACTGATTAAGCTAGCCCCAAAGTAAGAAATGCAAATAAACTTTATATTTTTTATTTTCAATGCAAAATTTTGGAAATACATATTTTTCATTTTGTATTTTAAATAGTAAGTGCAAAATATGTATTTCCAAAATACTTCAATGACATACAATAGTTATATAGCTTTACACTTATTTAATTAGTTACTATTTTATTATTTATTAGATTTAAAAAGTTCGTAGTTGAAAAAAACCTTTTGGAACTAGATTGTATGTTCATTATTGATTTAAATTGCAAAGCTTGGAATAATGTGTAATAATTAAAGATTATATTATAAAAAAGTGATTTCTTATTCTTTTGTAATTAAAGCAAATAAAAGGACAAACTATTAAAGTAAGTAAGAGTTTGGGGGAATGAGAGGTAGGGGGTAAAAAAAGACGGGATATTTATTAAGTTTAGAAACAGGTGAAATGGATGCTTCCTAACAAACTTGCGAAAAAATAAAGTAGGTAGTCAAAAATATTCAGTAAAGTTTAAGAAAGTCTTAAAATAAAAAGTAAATCTAGATACCTGTTAGACTTGTTGACTAGAAGCAAATCGATACAGCAGGGTACCTTGTACCCAGTTTTACAAGGTAGCTTACAAGGCATTTACATCATAATTTATATACCACCACAAAGTGACTCTGTTATGGCAAACACTGTAGTTTCTTGCCTTTTTATCTTTCAAATTAATAGTTTAAAAACAAAATTCCATAGAAATATTTTATTCATAATAACAACATAATTTGATTTAAACTAAACTAAAGAATTATTAGATTGACGACCTCTGTGGTGTAACGGTCAACACGCTAGTAGTCGGAGGTTCCGGGCACGATTCCCAGCCAGGGTATATTGGAAAATGGCCTTTTTCAAATTATCCTGGATCTTGGCCGTTTATCTATATACTTATGTATTTATTATAAAATATAATATTATAAATTAAAACCGGCCAGCCACGTCCCGTCATCAGAAACCTATGCTAGACGGTTTAAAGATCCCAAAAAAATATGGGAGTTTACATAAACTTATTCTTACTCTTAATTTTTATTGATATCCTGGCAACTAGGTTGATTCACTTTTCTTAAAATTTTAGGGCTGATTTTTATATACCTAATATTCTGGCAACTATTTATATACAACAGCCAGACGGGCCAAATATCCCGCCAGATACACTTTAGGTATTGCTATAAGGATATAAGGGGGGGTGTGGGTGGATATTTGGCCTACTTACAATCCTTCTGGCCTTTGCTCGCGGAATGGAACCGTGGTATTAGCGAAAACCTTATTACTACTTTTTTTCATCCAAGCGCGGTCCCGGTTGCATCCTCAGCTGTTCTGCTTCGGAGCCCGGGGTGCGCTTTCCCGCTTTATCTTCTTCAAATATAACATGCATGTCAAATGGTCACCCAAGGTTGCAAAGAACTTGCGTTGGAGAAGAAACTAAAGGACTAAGCACAAACATCTCGTACTACAATTGCATTCCAAAGGACGGTTAACGTCGGGCGGCGGCCGGTTGTAAAACTTTTCGCACAAATACATTCCCAAAGAGGGTTGACGTTAGGCTGGCGGCCGGTCGTAAAACTATAGCAAAATCATTTAAACTGTTCCGGCTATTTCTTCTTTATTTTGCAAGGTCTTTGGCATCCTTGGGTGATCACTGACATGCATGTAATATTTGGAGAAGAAAAAGCGGTAAAGCGCATCCCGGGCTCCGAAGCAGCACAACTGAGGATGCAACCTCAGCGCTTAGACGATGAAGAAGACATAAAATAACAAAATATTAGAACTCACATCATAGAGATCCAAAAGAGCAACATATCGCTTGGTGTTGTCCCCCTGGCCTTCGCTCGCGGAATGGAGCCGGGGTGCTAGTCTCGGGAACCTTGTATACTACGCCGGCTCTCGCTCTGCACTTGAACTTGGATTTATCTCGATCTTATGTACAGGATGTTCCGATTTGTTCGTGTCCATTTTATCATCGTTAGTTTTTTTAGACAGTTTTATGAGTGTCTTGTTATTGAATATGTTTTGAGAGAATACTATAAACTTCATATTTTTTTACATTGTAACAAAATAAGATGGAAAGTAAGTAACAATTTTGCAAATTATTTTTTTAAATTGTAAGATTTTGTATTTACAAAATATCAGAAGTGCTCGTATTGATTGAAATATTTATAAAACAAAAGTGCTTGGGTACTTGTACTGATAAGTTACTACTTATCAGTACAAGTGTTCATTGAATAGTACCTACTGCTTTTACCATTTAATAGCACAGCGAAAATACATACCTATAGGTACTGAATAAGGCAATACTTAGGCGCAATTTACATTGCGGCAGAGTCGCAGCGATTCGCCGAAATCGTACATAAAATATAGTACTTTATGTCAATCGTATTTCTTTATTATGCTTTTTTTTATGTACGATTTCGGCGAATCACTGTGACTCTGCCGCAATGTAAAGTGAGCCATAGGCACCATAGGCAACTCTTACTGTCTTCTTTGACATAGGCATCATGACTGTAATATTTTGGCTCATTATAATAACAAAAAATATTGTAAGTACATGTATTTTTTACCCGGCTGCGCCAGAAGGAGGGTTATGTTTTTCGAGTGTATGTATGTATGTAAATTTCTTTGGCACGCTTTACAGCCTAAACGGCTTGATGGATTTAAGCTTGAGAGGTGTTGTTAGATTTGTCCTGACTCTGAGAGTGACACTGTGTATATCAAACATATGAAAAATCCAAAATGGCGGATTTTCGCACCAAATTATTGTATTCAAAAATTTTTTTTATTCAAAACCTATCGTGTGGGGTCTCAAATTAAAGGATTTTGTACAAGGATTACAAAAATATATACAACTTATATGTTAGCAGTCGAGTTTTTTGTGTTTTTTAACAATTACTTGTTCTTTTCCCTGACTAACACAATACAAAGATACAGAGCATTGAAATTTCGCATGACGTCACGCTGTCGTACAATTTTTGTAGGGCGTGATGTCACAAGCCCCTAATCCTTACCTAAAATACTCTATATTTTTGTGATTTTTTACAGTTTTGATAAATCCAAAATAAATGTCTATTATTTTTGCATAATCTAAGTTACCCTCCCTATTAGATTACATCTGCCTGCTCTCTACATTAATTTCCTTATAACGGTAGAGCTAGAAAAAAATTCAAAGTTTTCTTTACTAATATTTGAGTACTATCAAGTCATGTATATCAACTTTATTTTGAATTTATACTTTGATACTAGGTACTTTATTTAAGATTAAAGTTAAACTTTAGAAAGTAGACAACAGATTTTAAAGTGATGATGTCTTTGGAATAAAAAAATAAAGACACTTAAAAAAATTGTGATTTATCCCGAACGATTTATGTCCACTGGCCAATCAATCGTAGATTTACTAGGTATATAGTATACAGTGAACAAGAAATCGGAACATCCTGTGGTAGTGGCGAACAGGTATGGGGTACCAACGACCTGTTTAACATAATCCCGCTCCCACGCTCCGACATTCGCGAACATTGGTAAATCAATCAGTAGATCCAACAGTAACGCTCTAAAAACGCGAAATAATTTATTCGAAATACATTTTATAGTTACTCGTATATCACTTAACAGTCTTTTTTTTTTATTTAACCAAGAAAAAATATATTGAATTGAGAAATGTAACAGTCTATTACGAAGTAGCCCAATTCCCATACCACAGGGAAACCTCTATAGGAATCAGCGCAACGCAATATTATACGAGTAAAATATGATTATAAATAAATTAATTTAATTTCATTATGTTTCAATCCTCTAGGGGGCATTCTCTAAAGCAGACAATGTGATCGTAACCATAATCGGACAACAACCTATAGTCCAGTCAATGGGTATTTTTGCCATACAAAAGGTGGCGTAGAAAGTTTTTTGACATAATATTGTTAAGGTATGGCGGCCTAATAAGAATCCAAGTTTTCGACCTTTCAGGGCGCCTGCGCGAGCCGCCATCTTGGATTAAAGGTGCCGAAATGAGGTTTATTTTAAATAAGGTCACAACCGCTTACTTTATCACAAAAATGTCTATGAGAAGACAAAATTACTTACATTTTTTGCATACATGTTTATCCTGTACGAGTAAGTCTAATAGGTAAAAAGATACAAGCGATGGAAAAAATAATATTTACAAAAAATCATTCAATGTTACTCTGACCTTATTCGTATCACTTGGCGCGTTCTACTGTGTATGACGCAGGCTCGTAGCGTTGAAGATGACATGTTAAATACATTTATTTACCCGAATGCGCCAGAAGGAGGGTTATGATATTAGAGTGTATGTAAGTATGTATGTATGTATGAATGTATATTTTTTGGCATGCTCTACAGCCTAAACGGCTTGATAGATTTAAGTTTGACAAGTATCGTTAGATTCGTCTTAATTTTGAGAGTGACATTGGGTATATTGAAAATTAATAAAATCCAACATGGCAGATTTTTGGCGCCAAATTATACACTTAAATATTTTTTTATTCAAAACCTATCGAGTGGGGTATCAAAGAAAAGGATTTCATAAGGGGATTACAAAAATATATACAATATACATGTATAAATGTAATTTGGAATGAGAAAGCATAGGTAGCCGCCATCTTGAATTAAAGGTGCCAAAATTAGGTATATTTTAAATAACGCCTCAACAGTTTACTATATCACAAAAATGTCTATAGGAGGTATAAAGAAGACAAAATTACTTACATTTTTTACATACTCCTTCTGGCGCAGTCGGGTAAATAAATGTATTTAACATGTCGTTTTCAACGCTACGAGCCTGCGTCATACACAGTAGAACGCGCCAAGTGATACGAATAGGGTCAGAGTAACATTGAATGATTTTTTGTAAATATTATTTTTTCCATCGTAACTTTTTACCTATTAGACTTACAGGATAAACATGTACGCAAAAAATGTAAGTAATTTTGTCTTCTTTATACCTCTTATAGACATTTTTGTGATATAGTAAGCGGTTGTGACGTTATTTAAAATAAACCTCATTCCGGCACCTTTAATCAAAGATGGCGGCTCGCACAGGCGCCCTAAAAGGTCGAAAACTTGCATTCTTATTAGGCCGCCATACCTTAACAATATTATGTCAAAACATTTTCTACGCCACCTTTTGTAGGGCAAAGGCCTTTTTATATCCCCACAGACTGGACTACTATCAGTATGTTCTATATTCATGTAATCTGTCATGATAGTTCTTGCTCGTAGCTAGGTATATCTTTATTAGATACTAGCGGCCCGCCACGGCTTCACACGGGTATGTATGGATGACTGTTATAAACTTCTTTCATAACGTTGACTAGACGATTTTCATCTATTCGATATATAAATCTCGTAGACTCATAAAAAAAATAAGTACTTATGTCGATAAAACCTCATTATTTTTTCCACTTATTCTATCTCCTACAAGATTCATATTACGCTTCTAAGGATCCACTCGTCTTTACATATCGGAAACATTTTATTGTAGTTTGTAGTCATAAAAATCTTAATCAAAATAATATTTATTCAGAAATTTGTGTTTCGCAGACACTTTTCAGTATGTACCTACATTAAAATAACTGCAACAAACTACTATTTTAGAAAAAATATAATGTGGGATGACGTATCTTGAGAAAAGGTAACATCATTGTTCCCTATAGATTCTTGCACGCTCGCGGTTGTGATTTGCTCTATATTTAGGATGGTCGTAGTAAACATCGATGATACACGATACACCACGACGTGAGTAAAGTAGTTAAATAGCCGGCAAGGAGTTAAATGCTAATGGTTTTCTCACGGTTCGCCAGAGATCGCATCATCCTTTTTTTTATCTATCTTTGAATACTAAACTCTATGAAATAGAAAAGTGAAAATCCAATCTAAGGTTTGGTATTTTAAGATGCCCTACAATGTACGCTCGAATGCCTAAGTAGTAGCTAGAATATGTAATCGTAATATTGACCAAATCATTCATCAAACTAAAAATAAAATCTGCAAAAATATATAATACCGGCGATTATAAGGCGATTCTCACATTGCCCCGCACCACGCAGCGCAGCGCGTGAATGCGTGTTCTAACGTTGCTTGTAAGTATCTCCGTTTGTATAATAAACACGCACAGTCCAACACATAGAAAATACATCCAGAAAACGCAACATACAGCGTGATGCGTGACAGTGATAATCGCCTTAATCGCCTTAAGATCTAAAATGAAAAAAATATTTTTGAGAAAACTAAGACTACCTTTTGGAAAAACGTTTATATAGTTTAGAAGAGTTTTTGGAATAGATTTAATGTAAGTAGTAGGATTTAAATAAAAAGGATTTATTATTATTTTCACTACTAATTTGAGTTACTATTATTTTGAATTTCTAATATTAATTTAAAATGTTGACAATTCACATACCTACTAATGTTTTATTTTATTTTTGATATATTTTGTATATTATCCTAACTTTTGTCTTTATCTACTTAGTTTTGAATATTATAATATTAAATATTAATTATTGAAATAATGCTCTACCATGTTTCCATGTTATGCTTATAGAATGAATATGCATACTCAGTCACATAGTTAATATAAAATATCTATTTAATTAACTAGTATAAATTACTTCACGTCACTTTTAGATAGGTATGTAAGCGGATTTTTACTTTTTAATAAGCACTGAACAGGTAGTAATTACTTAGTAAAAGGTAGCTTCATTTCAATAAAGAAATACCTAACTCTATCAACAAGTAAGTAGTACGAGTAAATTGCATTTACCGGGTGTAAATATACCTGTCAGCCCCTTCGATTGTATACAGGGTCTAACTAAATATGCTGAAACTATTTTAAGGGTAGGTAGGGTAGATTCACTGCATAATACTGAACAACTTTCCCCAAGGAATATTACACGTAGGTATTCACGAGAATACTTCATATTTAGATATAATAGTAAATTTCATATATTTATTTAATTTTAGCACCACCTGTGGGTACTTATCAGTAATAAAAGGAAGATATGGACAAAAATATTTTACATTTTATGAACCTACTTACGTTCCTGCGTAGTTATGTGTATGTGAATTTGTAGTAAAATGTGGGCAAGAAAATGTTTAAAATATCCGTAACTGAACACTTAAACATGCCCTTAAAGTAGAGTTGGTATGTCACCAAATTGTGATTGTGTGTATTTATCCTTAATTATATCATCATCATCATTAGATGATGCAAGCAATTTATTATGAATTTTGTTATTTGGTGACCAACTAACAAAAAGGATGTTTGTTTCTTATTCATCGCTTGATCGGCATCATTTTACGGATATTTCTTTAATTACTTTCTGTCGAAAATTTGTTTCATTTTGATTAAAAAATGATGAATGGATAAATGAGTGGTAGACTAAGGATGAAATGGGCAGACGATTTGCGTGCATTTGATAAAGTGAAGACCGAGGATAGAAAATTGTGGAAAGAAAGAGTGGAGGCCTTTGCCCAGGTCCCACTGCTGGGCAAAGGCCTCCACTCTTTCTTTATAGTTAAATAGCTAAGAAAAAAAACCAGTGGCTCATCTGTGTGGTTCCGGGTTAGAATAGGACCACTCCATCTCTTCCTGTGGATGTCGTAAGAGGCGACTAAAGGACTAAGCACAAATATCTCGTGCTACAATTGCATTCCCAAGGAGGGTTGACGTCAGGCAGGCAGCCGTTCGTAAAACTATAGCCAAATCATCTAAACTTTTCCGGCTATTTCTTCTCCATTTTGCAAGGTCTTTGGCATCCTTGGGTGACCATTGACATGCATTTTATATTTGGAGAAGAAAAAGCGGAAAGCGCTTTTCCGCTTTTTCTTCGGGCTCCGAAGCAGCACAGCTGAGAATGCAACCGGGAACGCGCTTAAACGAAGAAGAAGAAAAAAAACAGCGGCACTCCGAGAGGTTCGGCAGGAGTGAAAACTTGAACAAGGTGGGTACGGTAATAGTGTCGCGACTTAGTTGTTCCCATCTCAAAAAATGCCCAACGCGCCTAAAGAAGTTTTCACTTCAAAAAGGTGTGTCAAATGATTTACCAGTCAGCCTGTACGTATTCATAGTTGCGGATGTTCTACTTGCGACGTGCTTAGCTTCGTCAAGCAGCCGCCAGACGCGACTGAACTTAAATGGTAACCGATATTCTCACGCTCTCGAAATTCGGTCGGGATTCCCGCCGTCATTCCTTGGAGAGCCATTAATCTTGTGTATTTGCGGGAGTAGAACACATTTATTACTCCGTATTATATCGTATTCATATTAGTCATAAGTACCTACATAGTAGGTAAATGCTCAATCGTGTTTTGGCTATTGTAGGAGTTTGTAGAAAATCAAAAATAAAAAATTAAATATTTATGTGATAGTATGTATTTATGTATAATATAAACTAATACAACAAAGTATTTACTTGTATCTACACAGTTATTATCGAAATAATCCTTTGCATGGAAATTTTATAAGCATTTAGCAGAAGATATGTATGTAAATAATCCGCTATTCATAGGGAGAAATAGAACCAGTTGTGATCAGCAACTGTTGATATCATAATAAAGAGTTCAATATCCTTCAATAATTTAACATTTTTGAACTGGTTTACTAAAGCGGTTATTACACTATCCAATCTGAAGGAATCCTAGGAAATCGGAAGATTTAATCGCAGTTAGGACTGATTGGATCCGATTTCTAAATCGGAACCAATCAGAACGCGTTTTTACTCTAGTAAAAACGCGTTCCGACTTCCAGCCGCTCTACTTCCTTATAATCTGTGAATTCATTATCCAAAACGCAATAGGTCATAAGCTGTGGTCATAAGCAAAATGTTCAACAGGAATAACCTTATAATATAAACCGGCCAAGTGCGAGTTAAACTCGCGTGGAAAGGGGTTCCGTACAATTGATTGAATTCTTATAGGTTTTTCTGAAATCTACAACCAATGAAAAATATTTTGTATTTTTTTCAAAATTTTAGGCTCAGTAGTTTCCGAGATCCCGGGGGGGGGGGATGGTCAATTTTCGTCTTCTTTCATGAATAAAATCAAAACTATTTATTTTACAATAATAACAAAAATATATTTAAGATCCCCATAACGAGCCCTTTCATTTGTTATATGACACAGTAAGTTTTAAAAAGTTTTTTTTTTTAATTTCCTCATTTATGCCCCGAAAATGAGCCTTATTTAAAAAAAAAATATTTATTTACTTTGCACATATGTCTTTGGGTCTTGGGATTACACCATCTTACCAATTTTCACCTGATACCAGAAAATTGGCTGTGACAGACGGACGGACAGAAAGACGCGAGTAATCCTATAATGGTTCCGTTTTAAATTTTTTGCACGGTATCCTAAAAGCAACAAAGATACTTAGTTTTTGTATGCGTCGCCGTCCGTCGGTCATGATGAGCCTCGATTTAGGATGCAATTTAGTATAGTGTGATCACTAGCTAACAATGTAGGAACCTAACTGTTCCTAGTTAAAGTTCCTACGAATTGGATAGTGTAATAACCGCTTAAGATTAGATGGCGCTAACTAAATACGTAAATGTTTTGGTTTTTCGTGTGTGTGTAAATGGCCAACACTGGTGTCAGATTTTTCAACCTGCCTAAAGACATCTGACATAGCTTGACGACCGCCATGCAATGATGACAACCGGGACCAACGGCTTTACATGCCTTCCGAAGCACGGAGGAGCTCGAGAAATTTTTGTACCACTTGTGGTCACCCATCCAAGTACGGACCACGCCCGGGGTTGCTTAACTTGCGAAAGCGCTAGCAATGCGTACTCCCACGTGGCCACCGAGCTCCTCATATATAATACGTAAATACAAAATACTTAAGTATTTTTTAGAGCTGACTGCCAATTTTCAGGAATGAAGCGGCGACACCTAAAGAAGTATTTTTTGCAAGATACATAGTTAGAAAGCAAGACATAATATACCTATATAATTCGGAATAATGTGTATTTAGATCATTTACGAGCGTGACCAACACATCAATAAGTACTTAAGTAATCGAAGTGATCGTAATTAGAAGAAATACCTAAATTGAAAGAAAAAATTCGGCAAGTGCGTAGAGTTCCTAAGTTACACGTTACAATATGCAAACTTTACTTTCCATATATTTACATGTTTACTATTCATCTTAACAATAACTTAAATTAGTTAAGTACTTAATTGTTTTTAGGGTTCCGTACCCGAAGGGTGCAAACGGGACCCTATTACTGAGACTCCGCTGTCTGTCTGTCCGTCTGTCCGTATGTCACAGGGCTCCATCTCTAGAACCGTAATAGCTAGACACCTGAAATTTTCACCGATTATGTATTACTATGGCCGCTTTAACAAAAAATACTAAAAATAAAAAAAGTTGAAAATTAAAGGGGGTCGTCATACAAAAAACGTGTTTTTTTCAGCGTTTTTAACTCGATCTGTCACAGGGCTCTATCTCTTGAACCGTAATAGCTAGACACCAGAATTTTTCACCGATTATGTATTACTATGACCACTATAACAACAAATACTAAAAATAAGATAAAGTTAATAATTAAAGGGGGTCGTTATACAAGAAACGTGTTTCTTCAGCGTTTTAAAACATTGTACGGTGGTACGGAACCCTTCATGTCCGACTCGCACTTGCCCGTATATTTATGAATTGTGTATTCTGCGCGAAGTTACGCGGCTGTAGGTACTCTTAAATTAACTTAGCCTTAAATTTTGTTTAGCGAAAACAGGTCATTAAATCGTATAGATTGCCAGCCCATGGTTTTAAAAGACCTATCTAACGATACCCCCACACAGCAGGTATACGGGAGCTACACTATTTTTGCTGGACTTACTGCTTAGTCACAGGCTTAGTTTAAACCATTCAAAATAAGTTGACGCTGACAGATGAGTAAGTAACATATTCTTCTTCTTCGTGTCGATGGCTGAAACTAAAAGGAGGCCGCAGCAACAGCACTTTCCGTGCACTGCATCAAGTCGGCCATCGAACATGAAGCAGGACATGAAGGACAGCGGAGAAGGTGTGACATCGTCTGCCTGGGTTGGCTTCAAAGACATTGAGGGTTATAATTTGCCGTGTTGGTAAAGCAGAAGACAGTAAGCCGCTACGTCCCCTACTTGAGTCCTCAGTCTGTATAAGTGACTTCCAAACTGATCATGGCTGATATTAATAAGTGATATTACCTAGTTTAAACCAAGTACTAAAGTTATACGGACACAAAGTGGTCACACGATCTGACCAAGGTCGCTGGCAAGCGTTGGATACAGGCCGCTCTAGATCGGTCATTTTGGAAATAATTGGAAGAGGTCTATGTCCAGCAGTGGACGATATGCGGCTGAAATGATGAATGATGATGAAATGATAATGTTTTATAATTAGACAGTTTTAGTCTAAATCATATGTCGTCGTAATAGGAAGAATATAACAATCGGTGAAGTCACGTCCTTCAATTTTTATTGATTAGTCACAACATAAGTGCCTATTTATATTATAATAAACTTCCTATTTTACATGATTCGTTATCGTATACCTATTATGAGTTGGTACATGAATTTACGTCATTTAAAAACCTTATCGAGGCATCTCTAATTATAATGTTCTTGTTTAACTAAAACCAATTTTCACGGTTTACTTCTACATTATACATATTTCGATTAGAGTACATTTAGAAGTGCTAGAAGTCTTATGTTTTATATACGTTCGTTTAGTGTACTCTTAGAATACTTTATTTTAGGTGTTTAAAATATCTGTATCAATTTTAATTTTGTAGTATTTATTATTTGTATCTGTTAGGGAGATTTTTCACCCTTAAAACTATGTTTTAATACTCAATAGGCTCAATTTATGTAGTGAATTGTGCGTATGTCTTGTACATATCTGTGATAAAATTGGAAATGGAGATTTTACAGAAATCAACAGTATTGTTTATCTGGTTAGTATTTTTGTGTATTGTTTCTCATTTTTAGCTAAAACAACAAAGTATTCATTGACTACAATTAAGTACATACCAAGCATTATTGCACATATTTTAATACTTTATTTTGTATCTGTTTTGCGCCGCAACATGATTCGTATCTGTTTATCCCTATGGTTGACTGGGAGAGAACGCTTTTAGCGTTAAGTCCTCCAATTGTACCATTTTTTTTTATTGTGGAACAATAAAGTTTTTTAAATAAATAAATTATTACATCTATAAAATCGTCTTCAACCAGCTTTGTATTTTCAGCTTAATTATACAAATAAAATTTGATTGTTGCAAAGCAATCAAATCAGAGGAAGGTGATAATGGTGGCCTATTTTTAACACCTCTTATCAAAAAGGGGGATACCTTACTAGCTAGATCATTGTCAGCTGTAAAAACGACGGCGTTCTCCCATCTTGAAAGTCATGCCGGGTTCATCACGGTGCACGAGGGATTTGGCTCTCATTTGTTCTTCTGGTTCTTCCCCGCTCACAATCGAACGGAGAACACTTCATGGATCATTTGGCTGCAAGGAGGGCCGGGGTATTCTTCACTTAAAGGATTATTTGATATCATCGGACCGTTGACAGTGGAAAATGGTCAAGGTACGATACGATTTCTGTTTTAGTATCTACATAATTTATCTTTTAATATGATTTGATTTTTATTTACGTAGATATATTAAAACTATGTAAGACGTAAACTTTAAAAAATTACAAATTGCGTAGTATATTTTCCCTCGGCAGTGTAGCCAAACCAAAAGGATAGCAGAGTTGCCACGTTGGTTGTATGACAATGCTGATTCTTTGTGCCAGATGTGGCCTATTTCGACTATCAAAAGGCGTTCGACACAGTAGACAATGACACATTACTCATGAGCTTGGCAGAGGCGGGCTTTACGCCGAAAACACTATCTTTCTTCGCCAGCTACTTAAAGGATAGGCGACAATACGTGGACTGGGCTGGCCAGCAATCTGAGCCATACTTTACAAGGTCAGGAGTAAATCAAGGGAGTAATTTAGGACCCCTTGAATTCAATCTACTCATTAATAACTTGCCAAAAGTAGTATCCGAGTCAACTTGCCTTCTTTTTGCAGATGACCTTAAACTAGTGAAGGAAATAAGAGATCCATCAGACAGTGAGAAACTGCAAATGGATATAAACAGGGTGGTGGAATGGAGCCACAGAAACGGGCTCAACTTTAATGTATCGAAGTGCTCGGTAATATCATTCACCCGAGCTAGGCAGCATTACGTACACCCTTATCATATTAATAACGAACCGCTGCAGAGAGTTACGGAAACAAAAGATCTTGGTGTTCACTTCACTAGTGATCTAAATTTCCGGGAACATGTCGTAAAGGCTTGCAAGAAAGCTTACCGGAATTTAGGGTTTGTTATGCGTCAGACTCGAGAATTCACGAATCTTAATGCAGTGAGAGCATTATATGATGCACTGGTGAGAAGCCACCTAGAGAGCAATGCGTGTATTTGGGCACCACACGAAGCGAAGTACAAGTTGATGGTAGAACGGATACAAAACAAATTTACAAGATTTGTGTACCTCAAATTGTACGGAGTGTATCCGTTTTATCCATTAATGTACCCAACGTTGTTCGTATTGGGGATGGTGGGGTATAATTCACTCGAAGTGAGACGGAGTCTGTACTTGGCGACATACCTGTTTAAAGTATGGAGGGGACGTCTCTACAACCCAGATGTTTTGGGATGGATGGCGCTGTGCGTGCCGAACCGGTACGTTTGGCGACGACATCAGCCACATATGTTCGCAATACCCCGCGGTCGTACGAATTTGATGAAAAAGGCGCCACTCACAAGAACTTTGAAAACGCTGAACGAGGTCGCCAATAAGATCGATATGAACTGTTGCTCCTTGACTGAGCTCACAAGGGCCACACTATATGTGTTATGTTATAAATAATTAAATAGATGTAGCTAAATGATGTAAATATAAACTGTACGCTATTGCATTAGGATAATCCTGTAATAATAGTGTATACACATGTATTGAAAATAAACAAATAAACAAATAAACAAATAAACAAATAATTACCAGCTCTTTGGCGTTTTCATAAGTACAATACAATACAATACCCTTTATTGCACAAAAGTAAAAAACAGACATAATTATCTTAAAAACTAGGAAATGCGCAAAAGGCGGCCTTATCGTTAAGCAATTTCTTCCAGGCAACCTCGTTTATATAGAAAATAATTATTGGAAATTATGTAGTGCGGGATGGTCAATATAATAAACATATTTATATTTAATAATTATAATAAACATACATACACCTAATACTTAAATACTTACACAAAGAAAACATAACAGGACAAAATGAAGAAACTAAGTGGAAACAAGGGAAGGACCTTCATAAGGATAGAAAATGCGATTTTACTTGGGATTGGGATTAGGATTAGGTACCTAAGTACCTATTAAAATAAATTTGTATTTTTTTTAAAATTGTAGTTTTATTACTTACATAGATTTAATTTATCTAAATTGCATATCTAAAATATAGGTTACGTAGTCGTTAAGTAAATAAAGTATATTGGTTCCAGTGAAACACAGAAATGTTACTTGGGGAAGTGACCACTCGTTGCTTTTTATTGACAATCCGGTGGGCGCTGGTTATAGCTTTACTGAAGACGACCGTGGGTATCCAACCGACGAAGATGCTGTAAGTATAAGTACATACTTCAAAAATTTAAGACGAATTTGGCTACATAAACAATCCAGCGGATTAGCTCCTTGAAGTCACGGACTCGTACATGAAGGGTTTCGTACCTCCGTAAATTTTTTTAAAACGCAAAAAAATGGTACACGTTTCTTGTATGACCCCTTTTGATTTTTAATTTTATCTGATTTTTAGTATTTGATGTTAGGTATAGCGGCCATAGTAATACCTACATCATCATTTATCATCATTTCAGCCGCATAACGTCCACTGCTGGACATAGGCCTCTCCCAAGGTTTTCCAAAATGACCGATCTAGAGCGGCCTGCATCCAGCGCTTTCCAGCGATCTTGGTCAGGTCGTCTGACCACCTTGGGGTGTCCTACGCTTCGCTTGCCAGTACGTGGTCACTATGCGAGAACCTTTTTGCCCCATCGGCCATCGGTTCGTCGCGCTATGTGTCCCGCCCACTGCCACTTCAACGAGCTAATCCGCTGGGCTATATCCGTGACTTTTGTTCTCCTACGAATTTCCTCAATTCTGATTCGATCACGTAGAGAAACACCAAGCATAGCCCTCTCCATAGCGCGTTGAGCCACCTTGAGCCTTCTTATGTGACCCATAGTAAAGGACCATGTTTCGGAGCCATAAGTCATCACTGGTAACACACATTGATTATAAACTTTCGTCTTGAGGCACTGAGTCCTAATATAATACCTACATAATCGGTGAAAATTATAAATGTCTAGTTATTACTATATAAAAATCGAGTTAAAAACGCTGATAAAGCACGTTTCTTGTATCACAACCCCTTTAACTTTTAACTTTATCTTATTTTTGGTATTTGTTGTTATAGCAGCAACAGCAATACATAGGTAATCGGTAAAAAATTCAAGTGTTTTGCTATTACGGTTTAAAAGATAAAGCCCTGTGACAGACAGACGGACAGACAGCGGAGTCTCAGTAATAGGCTCCCGTTGGCACCCGTTGGGTACGGAAACCTAAAAAGAGGCATGCAGGCTGCTTCTAATCGGCCATTTTTGGAAATCATGATGATGATGTATGATGAAATTATGAAATGGTATGTTATTGAATAAGTAACTTTCTTATTCAGATTGGCGAGCAACTGCACGAGTTCTTGCAGCAATTCCTTGAAGTGTTTCCAGAATTCCGCAAAGCGCCGTTGTTCGTGGCGGGCGAGTCGTATGCCGGCAAGTATGTGCCAGCTTTGGCTATACAGATACACAAACAAAAGAACCAGCAAAAGCCTATTGATTTAGGGGTAAGTAGACAGCAGTGATCTCGATCTCCCTCGTGGACCCCTCATCCTTTCAGCTTGCTCTTGTCGGTGGAGTTAAGTGGATGTGCCTCCATTCCTCTCTTCTCTCTGCTTCTAAGATGGTGAGATGATTTTCTAAATGATTGAACTGGACTTTATTTCAGGGTCTTATCATGGGCAATGCCTTGGTCGATCCCCGGAATATGATGAAATACAGTAGCTTGTGCAGGGAGTTAGGCCTTGTGGATGACCAGCCTTTGGAGAAACTAGAAGAATTGGAGAACAGTGTTGTTCGGCTTATTGATGAAAAGAAAATGGTCGACGCTTCTAATGTAAGTACACACAACACTGACGGTGGCCGTTCGGGATTGTTTTTACTTAGTTATTCGCACACACTTTTTACAAAGCTCAATCATCGGATTCCATGTCCCAGATAACTTGAAGCGTCCTTAAAATAATTACAACTGAACTAAAGACTAAGTAAATTAAAATTCAAAACAATTGAAAAAATTACTTCTGCACTCAATGTAGGAAGAGATTACATTTTGGAGAGAGAAGCTTTAAGTATAATCAGTTTCGTAGATGTATAAAGCTATCGTTTAAATTTTAACTTTACGTATGATTTCTCGCGCAGAAATTCAACGAAACGATAGAATTCATTAAAAAGGCAAGCGGGGTGAACATATACAACTTCCTCAAGAACCCTTCCTCAGGCGCTCCGGAGTTTGAGCATTACGTGCAAAGAGAGGACGTGAGGAAGTGGATCCACGTGGGCAACGCAACGTTTGTACTGAACAACCAATACGTGTACGAGAAGATGTTGTCGGACATTATGAACACTACGAGGCCCTTCGTCGAGGAGCTGCTGAACCATTACCCCGTATTGACTTACAGGTAACTAACTCTATCTCTCAAACAGCGGATTTAGACTTTTTTAAATGCAGGGCTCAACTTGGATATGAATTGTTTGTCAGCCCTTTTGCCTATGCCAAGAAAACTTTTAATTCCACGTGATTCGTGGAACAACTGGTTGTTGAACACAAGCTAAACGAAGCTTATAAACATCAATGAGACCTCTCCAACTCGTATGGTAAGCATGAAGAGCGTAGGCCAAATCCTTTGGCTACTCTGGCTAAGTATCGCTCTGGTAGTACAGAGATAGTTGTGCTCCAGCAGTAGAGACTAAAAAAGACCTGATAATGATGACCTTACATACATTATCACGTCTCTATCCCGAACGGAGTAGACAGACCCTAGGGTTTGAAACCATGGGGATGTTTGTTGTTTATCGTGTGTGTAAGTGGCCAACACTGGTGTCAGATTTTTGAAGCTGCCTAAAGGCATCTGACATAGCTTGACGACTGCCATACAATGATGACAGCTAGGACCAACGGCTTATACGTGCCTTCCGAAGCACGGAGGAGCTCAAGAAATTTTTGTGCCACTTGTGGTCATATCCAAGTGCGGACCACGAATGGGGATAAAAGAATCAAACATAGAAAAAAATATAACAACTTTATGAGGGTGACCTGTGAAGCCTATTGTATGTTTTGTAATGTCTTCTTCTAGGTATATTTAAGAGCTGCTCTTGTCGGTGCCATTGTATGGAAAGAGAGGCACACAATGACGATTTTGGCAGATATAATGGAGTGGTTTTCCATTGCCTTCTTTTGTAATGTACTTAAGTAATTCAATTTTTTATCATTAGAAAAAGGCAATATACCTATGGGTACAACTGAGTTCCAGTGTGAGCCCAGCCTCATTTGTATTTACTTACTTTAGAAATAGGTACTTATGTAGTTTCTTTCAAATTTCTCCAACAGTGGTCAACTGGACCTGATCCTGCCTTACAGCCTAACAAAGCGTGCCTTCCAGTTGTTTGAGTGGAATGGCAGCAAGGACTTCCACAACGCGAAGAGAACGCGTGTACGCGACAAGAACGGGATTGTGGCGTAAGTAAAAGCTTTATTGTATGGTAGATAAAATACTTAAGAGTGTTACTCTAGAGAGTATCAGACTTCCATACAAACGTAGCTTTAATTTTGAAACGACAAGTCAGATTTCGGTGGCTCGGCGGTAGTATGCATTCCTTGTTTTTGCAAGTTAAACGACACCGGATGTGGTCCACATTTAAATGGGTAGGTACCGCAAGTAGCATACATTTTTCTTAAACTTCTCCGTGCTTCAGAAGGCACGTTAAGCCATTAGTCCCGGCTGTCATTAGTGGCATATGGCAGTAGTTAAACTATGTCAAATGCCTTTAGGCAGCTTGAAAAACTTACACACACGAAAAGCAAGCATTGAAAATTGTTGGATGGGATACAGCAGTGCAAGCCAACTAACAACTAACTTTACAGGATAACTCCTAAAGCGTTAGAAGGAAATAATACATAACATAAAATATAATACACAAAATTGCTACTAACTAAAAACTAATCTACGTAAAGAGGTAATTATTATGTAAGGCTACCTTTGCGAATTCACTCAAAGGGCATGAAAAGATTATGACTATACAAAAATATTTTTAGGTATAAGAAAAGCGGCGGTAACTTGACAGAAGTGCTGATCAGGAACGGCGGGCACATGGTGGCTGCGGAGAATGCTTTGGCTACTAAGCACATCGTCGATGAATTCATCAGCCAAGCCACGGCAAAGCCAGAGTGGAATGTACTTTAAAACAGTAAAAGAATTAAATAGTTTGGAAAATCCAAAAGTGCACGCCTCATAATCTCATTTTTCACAATTAAATTGATTTTGATTGTTTTATTGCTAACTTAAAACGAAGAAAAGTATGTGTCGGCTTTTACGCACGACTGGAGATTATTTTTAACTTTTATTTTTAACTTCCCGCTGAGAAAGATATAGCGGGCACTGTGAAGGAGGACCCATTGCAAACCTCTTTGCCTACACCCCGACGATTTACGCGTGCGCGAAGAGCAGCTCAAGTTCTGCCACCCTGATTTGTTTTTGACAGTAAGATTTTGGTTTGTAACAAAATGGCGAGCTCACGCGCGACAATTTAAATTTTTTTGCTGCTCGCTATAACTAAACTACATTGAATTAGACCGTGATCTTCGAAAGGACTTAGTTTTGGATAATACTGAAGCGTATAAAAAAAATGGACTTGATCAGATAAGTTTTTCGGGAGTTATCGTGACCACGCCAGTTTCCATACATACAGACACACGGACGTCCACAAAATGATTTTATTAAACATTGTTTTTATTTATTTAAAAGGCAAAATGTCTTTTAAAAATGTCATAAGTGTTGAAACTAGTGTTTTTCCTTGACATTTATGTGTAAATATTATTGTACAAGTGCGATATAAAATAAATAGAGACACATTTAGTTAAAAAAATCACTTGATTTTTGTAAGGCGAGAGTAGAGCACTACCTCATGCGCTTCGCTTATGAGGCGTGCAAAATAAATTTTAAAGAAATAAAATTTACTATGTATGTCGTGGTATGACGCATAGATTATTTTAGCTTTACGGATTACCTTATATCAGCTGTAAGTAGGTACTGATGCTGTGCTAGTAGGTAAACAAATATTGTAGGTAATATTGTGGGGTATGGTCTTTATTAATTTTTTTTGTCTCTACAAACATGCGTGCTACGCATCCTTTCCAAGCACGTTAATTTCTACAGCATGTCTCACGATACGACGTGACTTCTATACTCTGTGAATTCTATGAACATACCACGCAATCTGAAAGAGATATTAGGGGTCCAAGCTTTTTGATCTGAACCCTATGTTTGAAACGCGAAGTCAATAAACAAACGATTATGTAAAAAACCATCAACTTGTTGACTTGACCTTTCAAAATATAGCCCTGCTACTAGCAGGTGCCATATTTTGAAACTTCGAGTTGTCAATCGATGCTACGTATCATATATCCCATAACTCAGCTACGCATTCACTACGAGTGTATTTCATTCAAGATTACATTGGCATAGCTAGTGTACACTCATATCGTACATTTATTTTCTCTTAGTAATTAAAATAGGTGTTGTTATAAGGAAGTTGAGTTCTATTTTTTTAAGTTAGAGCACTGTGAACAGTGTATAAAGAATACTTTAATCTATAGTTTCTAGAACTAGAAGTCTAGAAATGTTATTATCACCATTTGGCTTGTACCCCGTGGGGCAAATATTAATATAAACTTTCCTATAAGTAGGTACTATAGGTAATTTTGGTTAGGATCTATCAAGCAGAACAATAAAAATCATGTTTTAACTTATGGTGACTAATTGATTCTTCTCTAATTGCTGCATATATTTGATAGCCATTTTTAGGTAAGTACATATAAAACATAAAGGTAGGAAGAACAATTTATTCTTATTTATAAAAGCACCAAAGGCAAAGGAGTGCTTCCGATTGAGTTACCTTGTACCCTGGACCGAGGTAACACTATTAAATAATTATGTAAATACCGTTTTCATATATCATCAGGTCCAAAGGGCAAAAGAAGGATAGGAAAACCAAGACAAATATGGGTCGATGATGTCATCGACCCATCTTTGTCTTAGTTCGTTCGTAGAAGTGGCAGGAAAAAAGTGGATGAAAACGGCCAAGAATAGAGAAAAGTGAAAAAAGATGGAGGAGGCTTTTACCCTCCAGTCTCTTGAGGGTTAAAGCCTTCTCCATCTTTTCATCATGTCCAAGAAACCAAAAATAAATAACCTGTAAATTGTAACTAGAGTGTGGAACATGTGAAAATAAAAATCTTTAAATAAATAAATATCGTCAGGCAGGCATGAATCAATTCAATAAATACAAATAAATTCTAATGACTTTATTTTGAAATAGTGGAATGTACTTACTAAGTATATTGAAGATTACAATCATATAAATGTATTGTTAAGTTACCTTACTGTGATATGGTAAGCATAGCGTTGTGATGAGAGTCTTGGTCATTTATCAAATGATCATGGACGCCCTTCTATATCTTGCGTACTTACAAAAAACCACCAACAAGTATACATATTACGAATAAAATGGCATTTAGAACACAACTGACAATGAAACTCGTTTGTTGGTAATTCCAGGAGTTGCCTTCAAGTAGTTCCAAATCTGGCACGTCGTCATATCGATCACGCGTTTAATCAGAAAATTCCTCTCCTCTAATGAACAGGGATACCAGTTGTTCAGTCTCCTCAGGCTTATCTATTGGCACAAGTTGTCCGGCCCCAATAACCAAAACCTCTGTTAAACCACCGCCAGTCTTGAAGTAGCTAAAATAAAAAATATTTTTATCTACAGACGAAAAACATTAAAGGGCGATGATACTGTACAGTTTAACCGAAAAAAAAAAAGTTTAAAACTAAACTATATGTATCTAAAACTTAAAACTAATTTCGAGTTAACGTGCCCATAAAAATGGCAGTATTCCCCCACTGAATAGCTAAGCCCGTGACTAAGCTAATCCTTTGGGCGAAAAAACTGCCAGCTTAAAATATTTACTCAATGACTATTGGTAGTTGTAAGACTTTTAATTTTAAGTTTTTAAAAATTTGAATTTTCACCCATTTTCCACCAATTTTCTCGCCCAGTATCACGCTAAACATGGCATTTGGTCTAATAACTCTGGGCTCTATCTGCCCCGTTAGGAATAAAGACATATCTGTCTCTTGATTATATGATAATCTTACCCTGCGGGCAGTGAATCGAAGCAGATGGTCAGTCGTTTAGATTTCAGGAACTCGTTCCGCCTGCTCCACCGCCAGTGCCGACGCCGCGCTTGCGCGTTTGACACACATTCAGCTTCCAGGCTAAGCTGCTCACTGTAAAGTGACACCTTCTTATATAATTACGGTATAATAAAATATGGTAAAGTACCCGTGTGGTTCCGGGTTAGAATAGGACCACTCTATCTCTTCCTGTGGATGTTGTAAGAGGCGACTAAAGGACTAAGCACAAACATCTCGTGCTACATTTGCATTCCCAAGGAGGGTTCACGTCGGGCGGCGGCCGGTCGTAAAACTATAGCCAAATCATTTAAACGGTTCCGGCTATTTTTTCTCCATTTCGCAAGGTCTTTGGCATCCTTGGGTGACCATTGACATGCATGTTATATTTGGAGAAGAAAAAGCGGAAAAGCGCACCCCGGGCTCCGAAGCAGCAGACCTGAGTATGCAACCGGGAACACGCTAAGACGAAAAAGAAGAAGAAGACGACGAATAAAAACGAGAAACTGGTTGGGATCTACTGAGGAAAGATCCTCCCTTCAACCGTTCTATTGGTCTTTATGAACGGTGTGAGAAATAGATGAGAGATCTCTGCATTCTCTGCACACGTGAATGTGACCCTGGAACGTACATAATTGGGAATTTAAACAATAACTTCAAATTTATTTCCAGTCCAGCATAATTTATTCATATCTACAATTTGTGTAAACATAGAGCCTAAAGGCACAAATCCGCTAGTTTGCAACAAGTCAAATCAGACACTTTTTTCTAAACGTCAAAACATACATTTTCCATGAGATTTGTATGAAATATCGGACTGTGACGTCATATATTTTTGGAGTCAAATAGCGCTTTTAATATCCGTTTTTCTGTATTAATAAATCTAAAATCATGTTCAAAATGGATGTGATCAATGACAAGTTACATTATTTTGTTACGTTTTATTCTCTTAACAGTACCAAATAATTTATTTTTGAACCAGGTGTTTTTACTTACTACTGTTTAATTTATTAGATACTCCTATCCTTTAAATTTTAACAGTCTTCGTAGAACTTAAATGTGAAAACATTTTATGTAGGTTAAGAACTTAGCGGAGGAAAGACATAGAAAGCACTCCACCGACAAGAGCGCGGTTCTTTAATACAAGAAGAAGAATAGAACTTAATATATAAGTCATATATAAGTATAGGTATTTGCATATTTTTTGTATTGAGATATGTCATATAAGTAAGGGAGATAACTCTGCACAAGTGAATGTGATCCTGTAAAAGAAAAATATTAACAGTGGCAAATGAAATTGCGACTTGTTTACAATAGGAAGTAAAACATGTAAAATTTTGGAAAATAGACCCTATATTGACACTACTTGTAAAGGAAATAAGCAGTTTAAACGGAAGTTCTTTTAGCACGGTTTTATTTTGACGGCTATTTGTCAACGAGAATCGTCGATTAAAATGTACTAATTCGCCTACTTGTTGTGCCTCTACTGTACTATATTATACACGCTGAATTTTCATTACTTGTGGAAAAAAAATGTATTGTAAATAAATAGGGGATCGGACAGGTCTCACCAAAAACTCGTTGTTGTAATTAGAAATAATATTAATTAAATAAACTGACAATTCAATAAGAATTTTTGTGAAATAATTATGATTTATATTTTTAAATCAAGAAATAAAATACGTTAATTGCAATATTTTAAATCTGTTCGCCACCTTGAACGAAACAACAATCACAGAGCGTTACGTCATTCGTTTGTAATTGCCATTTTTGACAGCTGGGTAACCTCAAAATGTCAACCACAGATGTCAACATTACTATGTGAATTTGTGGTCTCCACTTCTGCCATCCTTTTCACCCCATGATTGTTTGATGTTACTCACACACAGATAACGTCACGCGACCAAGATTTATGCAATTAAATTTTAAATGTTATTTATATATATTTACATCCTTATTTAAATAAAATATTATTTTTTATGGTAATAAATAACCATTCTAATTACTTTCAAACACTTTGTGAAAAGTTGTCCGATCCCCTATTCCTCTATCCATATACGTAAGCCAGAACGACATAAGATAAAAAATTATTATACACGCTGAATTTTCATTAGTTTTGGAAAAAATATTACGTATTGTAAATAAATTCCTCTATCCATATATATATACTTACGTAAGCCAGAACGACATAAGATAAAAAAGTTGCGAAAATGATTTTCGATCGAGACCACGTAGTTACGAGTACGTACGACGCCCGTCTACTCGAATACATGGGTAATCGCGCGGCGAACGACCGAACGACGGACTTTGTTACGCTACTAATTGAACTCACGGTTTTACTTTCGAGTTTTAGTCAACTTTTTTTTTTCCTCAATTTTTTTTTACTAGTTGATTGGGTCTTACCACAGAATACAGTAAGAGTAAACAGAACGGAATCTCCTAAGGTACGCGTAATATGCGTCCCCGTTCCCCGTCCCCGCACCTCTCCCCCGGTTCTTGACGGCCAACGTGAGTCATCGAGGCGAAAACGGGGGAGAGGTGCGGGGACGGGGAACGGGGACGCATATTGCGTGTACCTTAGGAGATTCCGGCCTGTGGTCTTACTAACGATCCTTATGAAGTGGCCTTCGGCTCCAAAGCCGATAAAAAATCACCGTGTATACCTACTTGAATCTATTAGAGGCTTAATTGTGCAAACAAGTACAAAGGTATTTACATTTAAACTTGTAAGGCAAACGATAAACACAAATACATACAAGGAATAAAGCGCAACGAAGTAAATTCAAGACAAAAAAAAACATTTACCTACTTAGATATCTAAGCAGGGTGATTTTGGAGGTACCTCGTAGGTAGCGCTAGATATATTCATTAAAATAGTGGTCATATGTATCTTTGTTTCATAATAAAAACCAAAATCAAATATTTATTCAGGCACTTTTACACGTCAATAATTTTAGTGGACATTACGTGTAATGTTTATTTATATCTAAATTATTCTTTTCTTTGTTCAAAAGCTACCGATACTAGCGTTTCGCAACGATACAAAGGTAATCCAAAGATATTAGCCGACAAAATAATCTCCCATTTGAAGGTCACCACCCGCTACCAGGCTCGTAGCGGGCGGCGGGCGATGAGCGGGGAGGGCGAAAGCCGCGGGTAATGTCAGTAGGTTAGCTATTTATTATAAACGTGAAAGAGAAAAAAATACAAAAAATAAGTCATTTAATTTTCTTACGGTTTTGTTTTACTACCTAGGCTCAGATCAAAGAAAGGTCTACCTAGGTGGTGCAAAATCAACCACCAACCAGTAAAGATATAGTACCTATGACTATGATGTAACTTACCAATATGACAAAATAAAGCCCACGCCAAAAATACGCATCATCTTAATTCAATTTTTTTTTTTTTTTTAATTCAAAATATCTTTATTATCATAGGATATTTATAATATCTCTTAATAATAGTCACTTTGTTTTGTTTTGCACAAATGTTGACGTCAAATCGTTACTTAAAGCTAAGTTTACGCCGCTTCCTAGGCGCAAGTGCAGAAGAAGCGGCAACAAACTGCACTGCACGTTTTCTCCAAAGACGTCAACTAACAAACTAAAAACTTAAAATTAGTTATATAGATGGACAGAGATTACATTGTTTATTATGTCATAATTAAATTGAATTATAAGAATTACGAAATTTAAAATAATGTCAATTTGTAAATTTAGTATGTACCAATGTACCTAAATTATGACATGTCTAAGTATACAAACCTTTAAGAGGGACCCGCGCCAAGCTCAAGCCAGACCTTTTTGTCTTTAAGATAGTCATCGGTCCTATAATAAGCCTTCTCACAAAGTACTTTCTTTACATACGCTTTGAATTTTCTGTCTGGCATATCAAGGACCGATTCTGACAATTTATTATAAAAAAGTATACACTTCCCCATAAAAGACTTACTGACTGTATTCAGCCTGTAATACGGGCTAACTAAGTCATTCTTATTACGTAAATTTCTATCTGTAAAATCACTTACTTTATTGAACATGGAAATATTTTTCCTTACATACATTATATTTTCAAATATGAATTGTGATGCAAAAGTAAGTATACCTATTTCCTTGAATAATTCCCTCAGTGAGTCTCTCGATCCTAAACCGTAAATAGCACGAATTGCTCTTTTTTGTAAAAGAGCAATTTCTTCTTCGCTTAAAAACTGACACTATATAAGACTGTGTACCTATATAAGTATTGTTTTGTAAAATCTCAGAACTCTTAGATATTACTAATCTAGATATTCCAGGTAGAATAAAATAACGACGTAATAAGTAATTAATCTATGAAGCACTGCCTACCGCATGTTAATGTGAAACCCACAGACTGATAACTGATTTACGAAGACAAAGTGCTTAGATTCGGAGACCAAATTGATGACGTCACATGTTTTAAGTATGTCTGAAATGAACCTCTCTATTTATTTAGCCTGACGTTTGACAGGAGTAATTACACCTTTCATGGCCCCAGACAGCGATAAAAATCATGTGTTCTAAAAGCGATAGAAATTAAATATCTAAATCACGGTTATCGTGTCTATAAATTGTTGTCGTCTCGCCATAAAAGCTGTGGATCGCACATACATACGTACTTTTGTACGTATTTAATTACACACTATTCTAACCTTGAGTTGGGCCAATGGCCGTGAAACATTCCTAAAAACAGCCACACACACATAACAGGCGTAAATAAATGATTTAAGCCTGTGTGTTTAAAAACCATTTATTTAGGCCTGCCATGTGCGGCTTCCGGTCTAGAATAGGACCTCTAAGTCTTCCTGTGGATGTCGTAAAAGGCGCCTAAAGGACTGAGCATCTCGTGCTACAACTGCATTCCCAAAGAGGGTAGCGTCTGGCGGCGGAAGGTTGTAAAACTTTTCCTAAATAGTGTACCTACTCCCAAAGAGGCTTGACGTCAGGCTGGTGGCTGGGCGTATTTCCGTAGTCACAGTATACTTAATAAGATAATATTACCATGTTGTAGTATCCAAAGTGAACTGCTTGACATTTATTCTAACTAGTTGGTATAAATCATCATCATCATCAGGTCTTACTAGTCTACACTGCAGGAGCACGACCCTCTATGTACTACCAGAGCCATACTTGGCCAGATGAACGAGAGGATTTGGCCTATACTCTCCACACTCGCCAGCCGGGTTGTAAAGGTCTCATTGATGTTTATAAGCTTTGTTTAGCTTGTGTTTCCTAAGTCGTCTCCTACGACATCCACAGGAAGACTTGGAGTGGTCTAGTACTACTTTGCTGAAAACCACACAGCAGATATATGTTGGTTGTATAAATATAATGACTGAACATTTAAGCAGATTGAAAAATCTGACACCAGTTTTGGTCACATAATTATGCTTACACGAGAAACAACATTGTTGTTAAACAATAATTCTTGCTTGCACGATAATTTAAAAAGTAGAGTTCGTGTCATGGCCATATTATTATACAATCTGTTCGCGCTAAGTTTGCCGGTCCGTGGTATGCGTGTCCCTTCCCTTCTCGTCAGCGGTAAACTTAGCGCGAACGGTGAAGTAAAAACTTGTGTCAATCTATCAACGACTGCCATAGCATAAGGTAGATAAGCCATCGGTTTTATGTCCAAGAGGTAGCGAGTTCAACCATATTAAATAAATAAGAACAAACTTATATTGTTTTTATTTTTATTTACAAACTCAGGTAACATACTGATGTATCAAAATGAGTCAGTTTACTTATCTACTACGAGTTTACTTGTGGCACAACCATGAAGTTATTAGTATGTGACAAGTAGTGTACCTACCTATAAAACTATATATTTTTACACTTTCAAACCATTCTCCATCACAAACCAGGCGACTCGATGACCAACGATTTATATTACACAAGCGTTATTAGTCTCCGTAATCAAATTTTTTAGGAAAGATTTAATAATAAATTAGACCCACTTTCCAATATTCGATGGAGCTGAAACTTCACATACTTATTTATGTTGGGTGATAGTACAATGTTATGGTGTCAATAACCTGATCTCATGACGAAACCGGAAGGTGGCCACGGCATCTCTGTGATAAAGCAACATACCCCCCACCGAGTTTGAGCTCAATTGATTTGTCTTGTTTCATTGTTTTAGATAAAAGCTTGTGTTTAAAAATATATTTTTAAAATAATTACTTGTTTTCTTGTCAATCTGTATGCGACTTACTCGAATAACTCTAATAAATAAACAAGGCGACTAGATAAATTAAAAATCTGCCATGGATCAAAAACCCAGGAATGTTCAAGTAAAATGGTGAATTTTCAATCCTCTTATAAAGGCAGTTCAACTTCAAACGCATTGATAAAGTAGCCTAAGTAATCTTCATGTCAATAAACTAAAAAGAAATGATGTAAAGTTAAATTAATCGTAAAAGACTTTTTTAACCAACTTCAAATAAGGTGGAAGGTTATCAATTCGACTGAATTTTGTTTTTAAATTTTCTTCATGTATGTTTGTTACGCGATATCTTGTGCCATGCCCATTGTGGACCGATTTTGATGATTTATTTATTAATTTAAAAGCCTTTACCACAGAATACAGTAGAGTAAACAGAACGGAATCTCCTAAGGTACGCGCAATGTGCGTCCCCGTTCCCCGTCCCCGTACCTCGCCTCCGTTTTCGCCTCGATGACGCACGTTGGCTCACAAGAACCGGGGGAGAGGTGCGGGTGCGGGGAACGGGGACGCATATTGCGCGTACCTTAGGAGATTCCGTTCTGTTTACTCTTACTGTATTCTGTGCCTTTACTACCAAGTTGGTCCTAGTTTGGTGAAGATATAATGAAGAACTTTGGAGATATGGAAGAAACTTCTAAAAAAAATTAAGTCGGTTGTTATTGTTTGTGTTAAAAATTTAATAATTTTTTTG
Organism: Acrobasis repandana; assembly: GCA_963576875.1. NCBI lineage: Eukaryota > Metazoa > Arthropoda > Insecta > Lepidoptera > Pyralidae > Acrobasis > Acrobasis repandana. Next base: position 19,509,992 of record OY756216.1, read on the forward strand.
TACATTAAGTGCCTCTCTATGGGATATTGTTCTTTGGTCATAAAATATACAAACGCTTGACAGAATGCACGATGCGCGACTACTCGAGCCTAAGGCTCGAGCCAAGGGCGCGAGCCGCCCCACCGCGCCACGCCGACTGTCTAGTTATTGAACTGCTCGTCGCGTCGCCGTCGCTGCCAACTCTGTGTAGCGCGAGCCTAACTATAGGTACCTTAGAAGCCGTGGGTTATGCGTGTGTGAGGCACAATTTTAATCCTCACTAGGCGCGACTTGTAACACACAGTTTGTGAACACACAGGTGATATTAAAATGACCATACATGCTCATGTACGGTCATTTTACTATCACCTGTTACTACCAGCACTTGCTTCCGGTGAAGGAAAATATAGTAAGGAAACCGGCTAACTAGTACACTAGTGTGTTATAATTCTGTTGTCACTTCTTCTGCTTTTCGTGTCGATTGGCTCAAAAGACACATTATATTTTGTCCCTCCAGTAAGTCTTAACTCTTATGCCACTTTCCGACGCCGGTCTAGGTCGTGTTTCGTGCAGCTGGTCGGGCATGAAGGACACGAGAGAAGGCGCTGCATCGGAGTGACCACATTGGCATCGGGCCTCGATAGTCACTAGATGACAGACTGTTGTCACTAAAGTACCTAAATTAAATAATGAAATTAGAAATGGTGAAAAAATTCCACGTGAGCAGGAATTGAACCCGCGAACTTGGTCTCAATACGACCATGCTCTAACCAACTGAGCCATCACGTGTTCAACCCTACACGCCGAATCTCACCACCATTTGATATTCCTAAGGCAGCTATCACTAGATGACAGTAATTCAGCTATGTCAGATGGCTTTGGGAAGCTCTGAATCTGACGCCAGTGTTACCTACTCGTATTAGCACACTCGTTAAGAAAGAAGAAGAAAGAACAGACCTTCTCGACGCTAGAGTTGATAAAAATATTTATACCTACAGGTGATCTAATCACACTATGACATAGTAAGCACAGCATTGTTTAACGAATCATCGTCATTTATCAAATAATCATGAGTCCTCCTCTTATGTTTCACGTACAAGTAACCACATATAACAATGACAGTTATTAAAATACCATTGAGGACCCAGCTGAGAGTGTTTACTGGATTTGTGCGGGTTATGATCATAGGGGTAGTACTAGTATTGCTGGTAGTTTCTGTATTAAAATCGGGCACATCGTTGAAGTCGTAACTTAGATGCGCATGCGGCGGCAGTTCCTCTCCCTTGATGAAGTAAGAAGCCATGTATTGAGCTACTCTGGGTTTATCAATTGGGACGAGGTGTCCGGCACCACTGACCAAGACTTCTGTTAGGCCACCGCCGCTTTTGAAGTAACTGAAACAATATTTAACGTTATTTAGTTAAATTATTATTCTTTCTTATTTAACTAAACACAATCAGCCCTCGGTTGAGAAATTCCATTTGTTTTGGTACTGAACCAATCCTCTAGTTTCCAACAAGTCAAATCAGATACCTTTTTCTTAACGTCAAAACGTTTAATAAGAGATTTGTATGAAATATCGGACTGTGACGTCATAGTTTGTTGAAGTCAAATAGCGCTCCTAATATTCATTCTTCTGCATTATATAAATATAAAATCACGTTCAAAGTGGATGTGATCGATGACAAGTGGCATTATTTTGTGACTACCAGGCTCAGGAAACTACCGTATTTTGATAACATTTCTACAAACCTTCTTCATGTAGAAGAAATAATAGGCGTTAGTTATTAAATTATCTTTGCTATAGGTAAGTACGAGTATCCTTTTGAACAAAAAGACGAATTTCGAATTTTTCAAATCAGTTATTGACTGCGCGAGCAAAGCGTCTCAGTTTTGCGTTAGGCTAAAAATGCTTTTGTCTGTCTATCTGTTCTCGCCTACAGGTGGTATTTTTCAACTGATTTTTACGAAAAATTTATAGCAATTTTCACTGGGGGAGAAATAGGGGAGAAAAGGGGTTCCCCCTTTTGTTTTGTTTGCTGTAGCGTTTTATGTATATGGACGGATTTCACTAAAATGGCTATGCTAAGCCAGGGGAAGGTGAAAAGTGTCGAGTATTACATGGTTATAAGTGTTCTCACAGAACTTAGTACCTATTAATATGTACCTACGTACATATTTATAAATGATACTACTGAATTGATGTTCTCCTTTTTTTAAAGTCGGTTGATAGTAAAAGAAAGAAGTTGTAATGTAAGTTACCCAGCAATAGGCGGTGAGTCTTGGAGAGGTTTCCGCTGAGCTTTCAGGAAGGCGCGGCGGCCGCTCCAGTGCCACTTTCTGCGACGCGCCGCCGCACTCTGTACACACGACGCCCTTAAGTCTAGCTGGCCGCTGAAAAGCATTATTTTCACATTAAAAAATTTATTCGGAAAATAGTCTATTACAAGTACTTTTTCACATCAAGCAGGCGGACCGTCGCACCGTCGTCGTGGAGCGCGGGGCGGCAGATTTTAACATTGTATGCAAGTATCTCAGTTTGTATAGAAAACACGCCTAGTCCAACACTGAAAACGCGTCAATGCGCGGGAGCGGCAGTGTGTTGAACCGCGCTCCGCGACGGTGCGCGGTGTGGTGTGTTCACCGCCTTAGATACATAAACGCTGAATTTTCATTGATTTTGGAAAAAATATTGCATTACAGATTTACACTTATTCTAATCATTATATTTACATTACATTTTAAAGAACTATTCTATTTTGTTTAGAATTAGGTACATAAGGAACATATGTGATGAAGCTCATAGCTTAGTAAAAAATTTAAAGGTCAACTTCGTAACAATCTCCACTACTTACCAGTAAATAAGTATTCTGTAGTGCTCCAATAACAAGATCATTGTTGAATCCATATTTATAAGAAATTCTGGTAATAATTTTCTCTGAACTTCGTGGTTTACAAGATCAATGGTTATATTCTTCGCGTGGACATTTTCTTTAAATTTCGCAGAGTTCAAGTGTTCAACTAAGTCATTTGTGTTCAATACATAGTATTGCAGAACATTGTACATCTGAGGCAGTTGTGATAGACTAAAAAGTCTGTCCAGTAAAGGATCGGCGAGCTGCAAAATCGAAGCTTTTTTTTTTATCAAGTAGGTATTACATTTTATTATGTATTAAATTTTTACAAAATTTAAATATGTTGGTCTAAGTCCCAGGGCGTTTTCTACCAATCAACCAACATTGTGTTGAGACAAGCTCTATGGATAATTATAACTACCCTACATACCTACACACATACACAAAGATACGTACGTCAACAACATAAATCTGTCTTACTTCATGTCAGTCTTCAAAGATAATGTGCACGTGGTGCATCCTTAAAAGCTGGCCTAGCGAATTTCAACAGGAAGAGCATTCCAAAGCTTCATGGCTTGTACGGTAAATTAAGCGTCAACAAACCCCCTCCGGCAGCGAGGCATATCGAGAAAGAGATTTTATACAGATCTCTGCGATGGGTAAATCACCCAGAATCGTGAAAATTTGCAAGTTACGACCCATATGAACTAATTTTTTTAAGGATCGAGATCGAGAGATAATAAAGGCTCGCATGAGAGGTGTAATCTTAATAAGTAGGTATGGAGGTCTATGGAGGAAGCCTTCGTCCGAAGACGGACAAATAAAAGGGTAAAATGATGATGAAATTAACTTTCTAGAATTGGAAGTTATCTTGTATGATATTATGTTGTTGTTAAATAACCTTCAATTCGTCGAATTACTATCTACTTGACAAATGGGTGTTTTATCGTGTGGTCAGACGAAGACACCTGGTTTTAAAATTCTTCTAGCCTGTAAGTAGATAAGTTTAGCTTACATTGCTAGCAGCGGTTGCATTATTGTTGTTTATCGCTGCAATATAGGAGTCCTGAAGATCTTTTACAGCAAGCGCACCTTGCTGGTCGATGAGACCCCATTGATAAAATATCTCGGTAAAATTTTCTGTATCCTCATGATTAAACATCGGGTTCCCCAACATTAGACCCTGAAATAGAAAGAAATCGAAATAATGATAAATAAAGCAAAAAATTAAAAGCAATATGTCCAAGTAAAGATCTTTTTTTAAAAACAAACTAAACTAAAACTAAATTATATCTTTAATTTAAAACTAATATTAAAAAACTTTAAATTTAGTTTTAAAAAGCGCTACATGCCCAAAATATAGAAGAAACTCAGTATATTTTTCTTTTTAGTTAGAATTCTAAGTGGATACCACTAAATAACACAATTTGAGATTAAAATTGAAATCAACTGTGACTTTTTTTAAATTCAATTTGTTTTATGTCGTAACGTAACGACATTTCAATTTATTTATATCCTCAATTAGCACAATAAATATTAACTCTTTTTATTAATATAATTGTTAGCCACAATATTTTTTATAAAAAAATCTTTGTACAAGCTTTTGTTATGAGACCAAAGGTCTTGTCAACACAATACAAATAAGCCCCAACTCAACGGGGTTACATCGTTTTATTGCGGAGTTTTTATGGCAACCTTCCAGCTCTATCATCAGCTCCCAGATCTAAGGACATAGAACTCGTTAAGACGAATCCAACGAGCCCAAACTCGATGAGGTTCCGTCGTTTCATTACAGAGTTCCTAAGGCTACCTTCCAGCTTCAAGTCATCATAATATTGCATTGTTACGCGATACACATATGCGCGCAAAACTTCAGCTCAATCAGTTGAAGATATTTGCTTTAAAATTAAGTTGCAGGATTCCACCCGAACAAACATAGTTAATACATACATACCTACATTGTAAGTTAAATGAATAGCAGCGCCGCCAACGGTGGATAATGTAAATATTTTACGTTATGATCACTAATGTTTGACCATATCATGAAGTACCCTACGTTTACTTTTCACAGACCACAACATGATGTGATCTGCGAGTATTTTCCATATCATGAAAAATAACAATTTCATGAAATGGTCGGGCACATCATCAAATGATCAATTCTACAATCTGGTCACGACATATATTATATTATACTTTTGAATTCAGTCCATGAGTAATTTTCTTAAGGAAAATATTGCGAAGAACGAAAATATTTTTTTGGCTTCCAATGCGTGTTTTTCTGATCAGCAGATCCAAGTTTCTATGGGATAGTTTTGGCAGTATGAAGCCTAAGACTTGTGTCCTGGTTAAAAAATTACCTGTAAGTTGATTTTTCGCTGCTCACCGTCGGACTCCTTGCTCTCGTAAACTTTTTTTGCGAACGCCGGGACGTATTTGCCGGCATACGATTCTCCCGCTATGAACAGAGGTGACTGCCGTAGTTCTGGAAAAACTGTCAGGAACTGCTGGAGAAAACTGTGCAGATGTTCGGCGCACTGGAAACACACACAGCACTCTTTTGCAAGTGGCCATAATCATCATCAGGTCTTTTGAAGTCTCCAATGAAGGAACACGACCCTCTCTGTACTACCAGAGCCATACTTGGCCAGAGCAGTCAAAGGATTTGGCCTACACTCTCGACGCTGGCCAGACGGGTTAGAGTGTCGAGAGGTCTCATTGATGTTCTATAAGCTTTGTTTAGCTTGTATTTTCTAAGTCGCCTTCTACGACGACATCCACAGAAAGACTAGGAGTGGTCCTATTCTACTCTGCCGGAATCCACACGACATGGTGGCCATAATTATCTTAATCAAAAAATATAATAGAAAATGAACGTAAAAAAGGAGACGATTTAAGAAAGACCAAGTGCAAGTTCTAAATAAGTAGGTTTTATGGAACACAATTAAATAATATATCCTCACAGTATACAACGTGAAAGGGACATACCCGTAATAAATCGAACCACGCGGTCTATACTAGATCATTATAGTATAACGAAATTAAAATAACAGCCAAAAAATATCGGCATTTCCATACAAAAGTGTGCAGCCGCCCGGGCCATTTGTATGGGAATGTCAAAATTTTTTTTGGTTTATTGTCTGTTATTTTTGTTTCATTATACTTTAGTTATCTAGTAAAGCCTGTGGTTCGATTTATTAAGGGTATGTCCCTTCCACGTTGTATAAGATCCGGGAAAAGCTACTTTAATGAAAGTCTAATTTAGATTTTACGAAATGCATTGTGCGGACAGTTTGAACTGGTCACTGCTCAACATCAACCCTCACTTACCGCTCAACTCTTTAGGAATGCACTTGTTGCACGAGATGTGCTCATCTTTCAGTCTTCTTACAACGTAAATTTAATAGAGAGAGGTAGTGGTCCTATCCTAAGCCAGAAATCAAATGGTACATGTATGTCGCATTGACTGCCTCTGTGGTCCAATGGTCTAGGCGTTTGCCTTGTGATCAGGAGGTCGTGGGTTCAAATCCCACTGGGAAGCATTCTTTGAGAAAAGTTGTTTTCAGTCTGGTTAGAATATTTTTTAGATTGGAGGCTTGAATTACCTGATAATCTGAAAAAAGGATGATTCTGTGCTTCAGAATCAGAGTGCAAGCAAAGCTATGAGAAAAAAAAAATAACCTATCCTAGGATTTGTTCTCATCTACCCTTTGGGTTGCAGCGGTCAGACGGCAGTCGCTCTGTGTAAAACCACAGAATAAATAATACTTACGTACAGAAGTCTCACTCAGCAAAGAAATTCAAAGAAATATCTACTCAATGTGGCTAGCGATATGGTTTAATTTAGCTCACGTCAGAACTCAGCACCTTTCTGTGAAGATACCTAGACATCCATTGCAAGCCATGTAATTTCATTCTTATTACTCTGGACAAACGATTCGTATAAGTCAATTTACCACCCGGAGGGGCCGCCTGCGCACTTAGTAATAATGTAGGTATATTTTCGATACCTAAACGGGGAGTGACACAGGCCTGGTAAAACTCAGTCAAATCCCCTAGGTTAGGTAGCGGACCCCGTTCTCTGAAGCGTTACCGCTGAGGATGCAACCGGGAATACGCACAGAAGATGATGATGTATGTCGCATACACTCACTGTATCTAAACTGGTGACGTATCCGTTTGTGTCATTGGTGAAGCTGAAGCCAGTGCCCACAGGGTTGTCGATGAACAACAGCGAATGATCCTTTGCCCATGACGCGCGCTCAGCTGAAAGTACCAATTTTAATATACCATGGGTGCCACGTTAAACTTAGTTCTGTTTTTTGCACAATATAGATTTAAATAAAAAAAGATTCTCTCAGGGGAGTTAAAAATTTCTTCCATATATCTCTCTTGTCCACCAGGATTTTAGTTCACTGTACCACAGGACAATCACCTTTTTCTTGGTTTTCTTCTTCTACTTTTCCGTTCCTTTAATGATGGTTTTTATTGTTCCGTTCCCGTGCCGGATCCCGTTCACCCAAAGGGTGCCAACGGGATCCTATTACTGAGACTCCGCTGTCTGTACGTCTGTCCATCTGTCTGTCACAGGGCTCTATCTCTTGAATTGTAATAGCTAGACACTTGAAATTTTCACCGTTATATTACTATGGCCGTTATATATAAAAAACAACTAAAAAATAAGATAAAATTAAAATTAAAGGGGGTTTTTAACTCGATCTTTAAGCATTAACTAGATACTTGAAATGTTCACCGATTATGTATTACTATGACCGCTATTAAAACAACAAATAAGTACTAAAATAAGATAAAATTAATAAGGGGGTCGTCATACAAGAAACATGTTTTTTCAGCGTTTTAAAACATTGTACGGAGGTACGGCACACTTCATGTACGAGTCTGAGTCGCGCTTGCCCTTTTTATTTGAAGACGCTTAAAAATAGGTAATAGCTAACCAAAGCAAAAAAGCTAGGTAATACACAATAACGGAACTGAGATATAAAGCGAACAGTTTTATAGAAAAAAGGTTCTCCAAAAATATGAGCTTTGGAGAAGCTCAAGTGAACCAGTGGAAAATTACATAGGTATGTATAAATTAGTGAGTAGGTATATTTTAAAATAGCTCGACATGAGTTAACCTCACTAAAAGCTATCTAGTCGTAGGCCTTGGGTTATCAAGCGTCTTATTGAAATGAAGTTTTTGGCTGAAGTCAAGGGGTTTGGTTGGGTTGGGGTTTACTTCAAATTATTTTGCAAATTGATTTTAGTGGACTTTATAATATGAAATTGATATGAAAATGGTGTAGTTTGGTGTTATAAATGCTCATGCTCATGAACAATGTAATTCTTAGTATGGCTGTGATATTTTTTTAGCGGGCTATGTGGGCATGTTCAGGCATCGTCCGCCACTCGTATAGACTTGTCACCAGAAGCTCCCTTGAAGCAATCAATGGCCTACACTGTACCTTGTAAAAAATAAAGACGCAACAAAACTAAAGATATGTATTCAGAGGGTTCCCAACCTTCCCGGATTGCCCGGGAGACTCCGGTAATAATGGTTAACCTCCCGACCTCCCGGAGAGCCATACCTTCTCCGGTTTTTCTAAAAAATAAATGCATCCGTCGTTCGCTCGTCGCTATTCACTCGCTTCATTCAGTCTCGTGAGCAAGTATGGAGCAAGGAAAGAAACCGAATAAGTATTTCTTTAATAAAAAAATCGTAGGTGTTTATCAAAGAGTTATACTACTGGTGTTAATGAACAAGTGTCAGCCTTGTCAAAGTGGCTAAAGGTCACACAGCTTGATAACCCCTATCGCGAATCGGGTTACCTAACACGAGTAAGTGACCCTACCAAGACCGTCTCTCCGTGTTAGGGGCCATCATTGATTAGTTTGGTTATGATAGAAAACGGCCGCGGGATCCCACTATCTTTACACTTTGATGATAGAGCAAGAGCCCGCGAGGGCCAGACCTCCGTTATTACATAAAGACTAAAAGTTCCTTAATGAATGGCCCCAATACAGGTAAGAACAACCCTCCAATATGAAAGTTGGAATAACATATATAAAATCCAGCTTTTATACTATGACGGACGTAGGTAAAATTTTTGATACTTTAGAGCTATCTGGCAGGGGGTTGGAAGTGTTGGAACCGCACAAAGTGTCTGGCAATGTGCGACGCGATTTCTAACATTATTACGAAAATATACATAAAACTAAGCCACAGAATACAGTAAGAGTAAACAGAACGGAATCTCCTAAGGTACACGCAATATGCGTCCCCGTTCTCCGCACCCGCACCTCTCCCCCGGTTCTTGACGGCCAACGTGAGTCATCGCGGCGAAAACGGGGGAGAGGTGCGGGGACGGGGAACGGGGACGCATATTGCGCGTACCTTAGGAGATTCCGGCCTGTGACTAAGCTATACACTATGACGGTGTTGAGGTCCAATTTTGCACACTTATTAACCGACTTAAAAAAGGAGGAGGTTGGAATCTTTTCCGTTTAGCTTTTCTGTTATGGAATGAATGAATGAAATGAATGGCCCCGGCTTACCAAAGCCACCTCGACCCAACTTTCGTATTCGGGGATTGTTATCACCTGGATTGGGGCCATACATATAGAGAAGCTTTATGAAATAACGGGTGTCTGACCCTCGCCTGACGCTGATCCTGTAGCTGTCTAGTATTACATACGTACATTTTAATTTGAAATCAGTTTCGTTAAAATCAAAGGGTCCAATTTCCATAAACGTGGCAAAAAGGCTCGTCGCACCAGGTCCTCCTTGCAGCCAGATGATCAGCGGGGTCGTGCTGACGTTAGCATTGGCGACGGGGAAGTACCAGAAGAAGAGGTTTGAGTCGTACTTCTCGTCCACCGTTATGTATCCAGAGTAGCTGGTGACGTTGAGAAACTGGTTGGGATCTACTGAGGAAAGATTCCTCCCTTCAGCCGTTCTATTGGTCTGTATGAACGGTGTGAGGAATAGAGGAGAGATCTCTGCACACGTAAATGTGACCCTGGAACGTACAAAAATGGGGATTTGAACAATGACGCCAAGAACTATTTTAAATTAACATATAATATGCATTAATATTACACCTTTTTATCTAAGCGCGTTTCCGAATGCATCCTCAGCTGTGCTGCTTTGGAGCCTGGGGTGCGCTTTCCCGCTTTTTCTTCTCCAAGTAATACATGCATCTCAATGGTCACCCAAGGATGCCAAAGACCTTGCGAAGTGAAGAAGAAATAGCCGGAACAGTTCAAAAGATTAGGCTACAGTTTTACGACCGGCCGCCTGCCTGACGTCAACCCTCTTTGGGAATATATTTGTGCGAAAAGTTTTACAACTAGCCGTCAACTGACGTTAACCCTCCTTGGGAATGCATTTGTAGCACGATATGTGTTTGTGCTTAGTCCTTTAGTCGCCTCTTACGACATCCACAGGAAGAGATGGAGTGATCCTATTCTAACCCGAAACCACACGGGGAATGCATTAATCTTCTTATCTATGTTATTGTTATCAGTGTTATTACTTACATAGGTATATAATATACCTACGTAGATAACACAGGCAAGTGTTTACGACTTGTCAGAATATTTACGTTATTTTTGCATTCACCTAACCTTCAACATCAAATGAATATTCCTAAGTACCTACCTACCTATCTACCGTTTATATGTACATTCCAATAATAATTAGTATTTAAGCGAGTATAATTACTATAATGATCTAGTATAGATCGTGGTTCGATTTATTACGGTTATGTCCCTTCCACGTTGTATATTATAGCATTATAATACATTTTCATGGTATCTATACTTCTATACTAATATTATAAAGCGGAAGAGTTTGTTTGTTTGTTTGTTTGTTTGTTTAAACGCGCTAATCTCAGGAACTAATGGTCCGATTTGAAAAATTATTTTTTTGTTGGGTAGTCCATTAATAGAGTAAGGCTTTAGGCTATATAACATTCCGACAACAACGCGAACGAAGTCGCGGGCACAGCTAGTTTCAAATATAAAATTTACGTCCAAATACTTCCAAATCGGAGATCGGTTGATTCTCATGTACTCTAACTAATACACCGTAAGCACACAACCAAATTTAAAGCTTATTTAGTTAATATTAAACTCTTATAACGTGAGCGTACCTAGATCTTGTTATAGTTTATTTTATGCGAAATCGTTCCCTTAGAATGCCGTCCACGCGAATCTACAAAACTAAACACGTAAAACTCCAACATTGCGCGAAAATGCAAATCATATTTAAATGTTCTATTGCCGTTCGGATATTCGGCTATCCGGCCAGGCGGAACATTCGGTATCCGGTATGCAGCCGAACCACTATCCGTTGCAGACTTGCATCTCTAGCTTCCATGCGCAGCGGTGCACGCACATCCCTAGCGGGCAGGCTCCTAACAGTGCCTGCTTTTGGCATCGTTTTCTTAGAAACGTTTGCAAATTGGCATGATTTCCAGTATGTGAATCAATGCTCAACCATTCAGATATTGAAAAACAAAGATCTTTAAATGAAATTAGGTATAGTACCTACTACACTAGTTTTATTTAAGTTCTATTTCTGGTACTAACACATAAATGAATGTAAATGATCCTTGTTGGTCAAAATAAAAAGATTTTATTTTTTATAGTATAATATCACGTCTTTATCCCTATAGGGTCAGATAGAGCCCATGGCGGTAAGGCCCAGGCCACTTTAAGCGTGATGGTGGGCATGAAAATGAAAAAGGGAAATCATAATAGTGATGGGTTGCTAACCGCATCACCTATTCATATGATTCAGATTCTCGCCCATCCTCTCGATCGGCTTTTATGATCTGCATGGGAAGATAAGCAGCTGGTACATTCTACGTTTTTTTCTTTTCTCCCAGACCAGGAAAAAATAAATATTTAAGAAATATAGGCACTTGCAACTAATAAATATAGAGCAACTTACCAAAAAAACAAACAGAGTCCCACGCTAAAAATACGCATTGTCTTCAGATCCGCTCAACAACACATTCACAATTTTGTATGATGAAATATTACAAATAAAAAAATACACAAAAATGATTTCTGCACGTTTCTAAACCGAATCCTACGAGATATGAACTGATTCTATAAAAATCGAGATTTAAAAAAATATTGGACACGCGTCCATTGCAAGTTCATTATCAAAACAAACTGGACTATTGCTGAATGTTGATGTAATGACGTCTGGCCTTGGGTTTAGCCCGACCATAAAACAGCACCTATGTCGGCGAGGCTCGGCGTGTGTGTGTGAGCGTCTGTCTCACTCTCACATGTGAGAAAGTTATTTTGATCATCATCAGAACCAACGAAATGGTTTTTAGCCGTAAATAACATCACAACAATATTAGTATCTATAAGAAAAAAAATAGTACAAAATCCATAGAAAATATCGTCATCCTAGGTGCTGATATCTGAGATAAAGTTTGAAGCTTTAGCATCGCGAACCACAACCACTCTTGCAATTGCAGAAAATTGTATTTAGCAAATCTTCTGGAGCAGGTGGTAAAATTGTCATGATAGGCTCCAGAAAATCGTTTCGCATTGCCCAACCCCATACCTGACCTGGGGTTCCAAATCATGCCCTTACCAAGTATGCACTTGATAATATACTCGTTTGAAATGTTGATGAGCAGCTGCTCTTGTTGGTGGAATATTTGAAAGCTGCACAGGTTTATTAAGTTTTGTAGACTTGACGTAATGCATATAACGAAGATGATCGATGCGAATGCAGGAAAGCGGGCTTGCAATGATCTTTAGCTTGTGGCCAATGTAATGGGCAAGCTTGTCTCAATGCTCTACCATATCAGAGCGACATTAACGAAGATGGAACCTTTGACCCCGAAATCACGGAAGAACTAGAGACAAATGTCGTTGAAGACGATGATGAAGACCAGTTTGAAATTTACCAGCAGCCGGAAGGCGACGATGAAGAGGGAGCAGATTATTAAAATTATAAATTGTAGTTTTCGTACCCTTTATTCAATTTTTTTACTTTTAATAAAAATAAATGTATTGAATGATATTTTTGAATAAAAAAGATTAATTCATAATTTATTTGTTTTTTTTTTTCATCATGTAAGAAGTTATTAATATTAATTAAGTTAAAATTCAAATATAATTTCTATATTTTCATTAACAATTCTGCAATTACGTGGGCAGGTAAGTGTTGTTAAATAAATTAATACTGAATAAAAAGTGGATAGGTTAGGAAAAAAATGATAAAATATAATATAGTTAGTAGTTAATAAAAATTGACAAATATTCAAATCATTGATTTATCGATAGTTCATCAACTATACGAGTATATGGCGCGTTTTCTACCGGAGGCACCGGTTGACCTGAAGTGATGCAGTGACCGCGCGCTCTCCGCCCTCTATCTCGAAAACGGTTCACCGTATAAAAAAATTCTTTAAACAAAATTTGTAGAGAATTTTGTATTCTACAATATTGCTAATAAATACAAATAGCAAAAAACCCATAGGAAATGAGATATTTACAAAAAAGCGCAAAAAACCGATTTTTGTGACCTTTGACCTTGAAATTTAATAGTTGCGTACACCCTACCATATGTAGGTTTTGAGACAACTATTAGGGTGTCAATATACAAGTATTTACAGACTTACAGCTGGGTATCTCGAATTCCGAGATTCTTACCTAATTTAAGCTTAAATGACTGGACTATTTAAAAAAATTATATTAGAAACCTCAATATCATTTTTGAAGACCTATCTATAGACCGCACATGTATCATGCACATGTAGTTTCAGTACTAAGTAATATGGGGAACCGCCAAAATTTATTGTTTTTTTTTCTATTTTTGTGTGAAAATCTTAATGCGGTTCACAGAATAATTTTGTCTAAACACCAGGAACTCGTAACGTTATTAACTTATTAATTATAGTTATATCCATTGTAAAAAATCAAGTTGGCAATAAAACAACTTCAAGTGCTCAATTTTGTTCAGATCCCCAAGAAACAACCACATCTGTTTCGAAATTGGCCAAAAATGATTTTGTTCGTCAGCCTGTCTGTCTGTCTGACGGTTTGCTCTTGCCTACAGGTCGCATATATGAACCGATTTTCGTGAAATCTTATAAGCAGGTTCGATAATTATATAGAATTTTTTATCGATTCAGTTTTTGGAAATTTTTCAAAATAGCGGAGATATGAGGGTTTAAAATTTTAGGAAATCATATATCAGCCATTTCTAAAAATTTTCAAACATTCATATAGAAGATTGTGCTACAAGGCGTAAAGGTAATAGTTTTAACGCGAGGGCGCTACTTTGAATCCAGAGCGAAACGAAGGATGCCACAATAGAATCACGAGCGTAGCGAGGGATTCTACGGTGGAATCCTGAGTGAAGCCAGGGATTCAAGTATATCGCCCGAGATAAAACTATTACCGTACACCGTGTAGCACATTCTTCTTTTCATCTCCATCTATGAGGAAAATTTGCAAATATATACCTATAACCTATAACGAAAGTCGAATACCTATATACTCGTATAGCTAATCAGAGTTTAACAGACAGTTACTAACCTTTATTTGGTGGCATTTTCACTGAAGAAGTACTATGAAAATATTTTTCTTGGACCACCACATCTTATACATTTTCCAGTCATTGGAATCGTTTCATTACTTTTTCCTTGTGTGTTAATTCTTTATATATTTAAATATGTATATTATACGGTTACTTCATTTTTACTATCGGCCTCATCAAGAAATTACTCACATTTAAAATAGTTGTAAAAATAACCTAATAGCAATAGTTCCATAGTAAAATTACTACTTAAATCAAAGACAACAATTGCGCGTTTTTATTGGTTTTTAATAAATTATTATTTTGAAGCAAGAGAACCAAAACATTTTGACCTACAGTCATCCACGTAAAACGTGTTGTATTCCAATTTTAAAAAATTACGACGCCCTTGCCTATATTTTATAATTTTAAATATAAATTATTATTTTTTTTTAGCTGACTGACATTATTTTTGATTCTACATTCGTGTTCGGTTTTCAAATGTGTTTTAACGCCTAGGGAATTTACTTTTTACTTTTCAGTGTCTAGAGAATTACCAGTGACTTTAGCCCCAAATATTTGGAATAAAATCATCGTTTTTCGAATAGATGAGATGAAAAAACTTTTTTGTTACCCTTATTGAGATGCAACTTTTTTGACTGAACAACTTTTTTGTCCGATAAACTTAACGGGTTGGGGGTAAGTCGCGACGAGTACAGCTAACAGAGCCACTAGTTTTAAGAGGAAACCTTAAGGGCTAGAGAAATGAAAAATAGGTATTTGTAAAATCTATTGCTGTCGCGCTGTGCCCGAACTACAACCGAGCAAGTGCGATAGAGACATACTGCAGCTTGGACTGAAAATACCTATTAATAGAACAGAAAATCAACATTTCGTAGTCCCCTGATTTCTTCTCCAAAACTTAACCAATATAAGTACTTTTTTCATGACGAATTAACAAAGACTGAGCGGTGTTCCTATGTTTTAACTTTTTTATATAATCTAGTCAAATTTGTTTTCTGGATGTTTGAACACAGCGGAAAATCTGGCCATTTTTTTAGGTTTTTGAACGTTTATATCTCTTAAAATAAATAATTTATGAAAAAAAAAGAAAACATAGGGACATGCTAATAGTGGCTATAGATATTCAGGAAAAAAATATAACTCTACCGGCATTATCCAGGGAGGAAACAGGGTACTACGTTTGTATGGAAAAACGGCCCCTTTATTTCGTCTTAATCTTTACTGTCCCACTGCTGGGCAACGGTCTACCCCATCTCCCTCCAAATATATCGATTTTGTTCCACTTCCTATCATTTCTCCTCAAACTGGTTCCAAGTCGTCACACCAATGCCTCTACCTCTATTCATGCAACATATTATCTTAAGTGCCAAAGTGGGCTGAATATCCTTTATTTAATTTATTTATACTTTAAGTCACTCTGCACTGTTGTTATTTATTTATTTAATGTGAAATAAATAATAAACGGGCAAGTGCGAGTCGGACTCGTACATGAAGGGTTCCGTGCCTCCGTCCAATGATTTAAAACGCTGAAGAAACACGTTTCTTGTATGACGACCCCCTTTAATTTTTAACTTTATCTTATTTTTAGTATTTGTTGTTATGGTGGTCATAGTAATACAAAATTGGTCAAAATTACAAGTATGTAGTTAATGCCATTATAAAGATCTAGTTAAAAACGCTGAAAAAACACGTTTTTTGTATGACGACCCACTTTAATTTTTTTTTTTTTGGTATTTGTTGTTACAGCGGGTACAGTAATACATAATCGTTGAAAATTTCAAGTGTCTAGCTCATACGTTTCAAGAGATAGATCCCTGTGACAGACGGACAGACAGCGGAGTCTCAGTAATAGGGTCCCGTTTGCACCCTTTGGGTACGGAACCCTAAAAACTATGTGTAGAAGAAGAAAAAAACAATTAACTTAGAAAACTCGATTTTATTGATTCGCATACCCAGGAAATTATAAACTAATATCTACGAGTAGGTAAGTAGACCTAGATCGATAACTACAACTACCAACGTAAAAATGGTAACATAAATAACAATATTGGCTATAGGGTGAAGTGAAGTGATGATGAGTAAAGCGGAATGTGTGTCATAGAATCACATAGTCAGAATGAATATATGGAACAGTATAATGTAATGTATTATCTTATTTAAAAGCAAAGTGCTCTTGTCGGTAGACTATTTATCAAGATACCGAGTGTATATTTAGGTACCTACTTATCGCCGACATATACTTGAAGAGGTGACGGGGTGACTGAACACGTCAATATGAACCACTTTCTCTACGGGACCACTGCACAGATCTCGAAATAAAAACGTGTTTTTAATAGAAACGTGTTCAGCCGACCGGACAATTTGTATGGGAAAGCCAATTTCAGTTTATATTGACAAGTCACCTACATATGTCGGCGGTAGATTTAAACCCGGTCAAAGATAATATAATTACTAACGTAAACCCAGTATAATACATAAATTCGACACAGGTCCCATATTTTTCAATTTAGGTATGCTTAAATTTAACGAACGTAATGACGTTTTTACTAATCCTGTATTCAGGTAGCTAGGACTCTGAAAAAATTGTTTGAAAATACAATAGGGATGATGACTGGGTCAGAAAAGTATTATTCTAATTAGTCCGTTAGTTAGATTATCCAAAAATAATGTTTTTTTTTTATGTTATAGGGCTGCAAACGAACAAGCGGGTCACCGGATGGCAAGTGATGATTAATGATGATAAGCCCATGAACAACTGCAACACCAGGGGTGTAACAAGAGCGTTACCGGCCTTTCAGGAAATTATAGACTCGTTTTTTGAAGGTTTCGATGTCGTATCGGTTCGGGAACACCGCTGCAGGAAGTTGATTCCACAGTTAGGTCGTACGTGGCAGAAAGTTCCTTTTAAAACGTACGGTGGATGATTGCGAACTATCCAGGTGGTGAGGATGAAATTTTAATTTCAGGCGGGTGGTGTAGTGGTGAAATTTTGCAGCAGGTTAGGTTAGGTCCCATATTTTTCAATTTATCAAAAAAGTAAAAATTTACAAAGATACAGCGAGTATCTAATATGGGGGCTTGTGATATCGGTGACGTCACCGATGTGTAAAAATCGTACAAAAGCGTAAAGTCATGCGAAGTTTAAATGCGCTGAATCTTCGTCATTTCGTTCGTTCTTCTTTGTTTCAACTTCGTTGTTTCTCAGAGAAAGAAAAAAAATGTGTAGGTATAATATTTTTTAATAATCTAACCGATGGGCCTCAAATAATTTTTCAGTCATCATGCCTATTTTGAATAACTTTTTAATATTAATCTTTCGCTAGCATGTAGGTCTTGTGTCCCACTGCTGGACTGTGGCGTCCCTCTTATTTTCCCACACGTCCCTGTCTTTTGCGATCTCCTGCTATTGGCGCAAAAATTTGTTCAAATCCCGCCATTATTGACTGAAAATGTTATCCTCCATTTATTTAATATTTTAATGATAGCTACTTACAGATACAGATACACTATCACGTCTGTATCCCTAACGGAGTAGACAGAGCCTAGGGCGGTAAAGCCCAGGCCACTTTTAGCGTGATTGTGGGCATAAAGGTGGAAATGGGAAATCATAATAGCGATGGGCTGCTAGCCGCATCGCCTGTTCATATGATTCAGATTTTCGCCCATTCCCTCGATCTACTTATCTGTTATTAATCCCAATCCTAATAATTAGATCCAAAACATTCCGCAAAATATTGCCAAGTTGAAGGCCAGATGGCCAACAATACCTAGTAATCTAGTAAAATCTTTAAAGGAGCTCGTATATTATTAGGTTCGTAGAATCTTGGCTGCAGTAAATCTTGTAATTTTAAATAAATATACATATACATACCGCTGTGTTCATAAAAAATATGCACATAAATCAGTTATATAGTATAACGTATTAATATAACCCTACTGATTTATGGAGCACTGTATTTTGTTTCCAAAGCTTAATAAGTTTTTCGTTCAAGCTTTTATTGTGAGGCCTTCTTCTTCTTCTCGAGTCGAAAGGCCTAGGTATAGTACCTATGGGATCAATAAGTACTTATCAAGACAAATGCAATAAGCCCAAACTCGATGGGGTCGCGTCGTTTTATTACAGGGTTGCTATAGCCACCTTCCGGCTCTATCATCAGATCAGCTTCTACTTAAAATAATATTACATTGTCATCTGATTTACATTAGCATACACAATTTTATTTTAACCGGAAACCGGGAGAGGCTCAGATGCGACTTGCATACAAGATTTGACCCAAAAAACAAACCAACAAACAGAGCAAGCTAAATAAAACCTCTAAAAAAAATTTCATAATGAAGCTAGACAGATACCCGATTTTAAATTACCAGAATTTCTTGAGTCAAAAATAAATTATTTGGTACTGTTATGAGAATAAAACGTCACGTCATAATGTCACTTGTCATTGAACACATCCATTTTTAACGTGATTTTAGATTTATTATTGCAGGAAAAAGGATTTTAAGAGGGCGCCTGATGTCAATAATCTAAATTTTGCTCCCGCTTCCACGCACACAAATTTACTCTAGCCGAAGCGAGACAGCGAGCCGTGCGGGGCGTCGGGAATCGCGGTGGGTCAATGAGGCTGGTTCTAGTTTTGAG
This sequence comes from Acrobasis repandana, assembly GCA_963576875.1. NCBI lineage: Eukaryota > Metazoa > Arthropoda > Insecta > Lepidoptera > Pyralidae > Acrobasis > Acrobasis repandana. The sequence continues at coordinate 19,529,043 of OY756216.1, forward strand.
GTTTTTTTCGTTTTACAAAGAATATTTAAGAGTTATTTAAAAAGTAAGACATATGATGACTGCCTTATGTTTAATACAATTATAATCCAAACTTACAAGTGCAAATTTATTGTATTTCTTAAATAGTTTCTGTTTTAGTATAATTCTGAGGTGATTTGGAGGCAACTTCGCAATGTTTTTCTATCGAGAAAATTTGAAGCAATCGTGTTTTCGAAACTAATTATGTTTAGAGTTAGTCCTGAACTTTGCTGTGTTTTTATTTCAAAGTGAGTATTTCGTTAATATTGATAATATTTCAGATCGCTCTAAGAACTTTAGGGTAGTTTGACTCCAAAAAATTATGACGTCACAGTCCGTAATTTCATACAAATGTCATATAAAATGTTTGTTTTGACGTTTAGAAAAAAGTGTCTGATTTGACTTGTAGGAAACTAGCGGATTCCAAAAATCAGGTAATTACTCGTAAAATAATCACTTATTTCTACCAAACGCGCCAATAATATTTTTTCAAATCATGCGACATTCACCTAGACGTAAATTCACCTGATATCAACCGCTTTTTGCTTCAGTTGACTTGACTCAGATTGCATACATTTATGTCCTCATATTTTTTTAACTATTAAACCAACATCTAATGCAATATTTATCCCCTTTCGGGACACATACGGCTATAAACAATATTACAACTACTTTCTTACATAAGATGACACGTAAATCCGATTTCTTGATCAAACCAAGTTGCGCTAGTAATACTAACATAGATTTATAAATAAATAGACGAGGTATTAGAGTATGTCCTAACAAGACTCTGGACGTAAGAGCCCTCGAGAATGCCGAACCCCGAGCTAAGGGGGAGCTGGTGTGTCCACCGGGAGACGAGGTCCTGCGCCGCGCCCGGCGTGTCTATGGGCACCATGTGGCCCGCGCCACGGAACAGCACCTCGGTCAGACCTCCGCCAGTTTTGTGATAGCTAAGTAAACAAGAAAAAACAGAGCAATAAATTTAATTTTTTTTTAAATATATATTTTTTTTAATTGGCCCACTCGGTTCCGGATATCCGATAGGTATGGCGGTGATCCTACTGCACCGCGCACCGTTGCGGAGCGCGGGGCGGTAGATTTTAACATTGTATGCAGTACGAGTATGTCAGTTTGTATAGAAAACACGCCTAGTCCAACACACTGAAAACGCGTCAACGCGGGGAGCGTCAGTGTGTTGAACCACGCTCCGCGACGGTGCGCAATTTAATGCAGTGGGTTCACCGCCTAAGAATATATTCCTATCCTACTTAGATCAGAGTCCCTTTACCCTAGACAGAATCAGACTGTTTTTTATTTGAGCTTTAGTAGGAAAACCAACAGCAATCAATTTAAATAAAATAGGTAACAGTCTTAGATATTAAGAAGCCAATTCCGAAAGAAACTCTATATTCTCCTTTAAGTTCATATTTTGTTTCAAAATAAAAGCCTGACTACCTTTTTAAGGAACATGATTTTTGATATTTGATTAAAATATATGAGTCGAAGCTTTGATATTCAGAACTGTACATACCCAGCCAGTTTCGTATTATATATGTAGGGGAACCGAGTAGCGTTCAAGAACTCCTGAGATTGGTTCCATTTCCACTGCCGGTAGCATTCCGACACGTACGCGCAGGGCAACATCTGATCCAGTTGACCACTGTAAATAAATTGTTCATGTCTCATTAACAAAATCTTTTAAAACCCGATTAAGTGCGATATCCCCTCCTACATAAATAAATAAATAATAAATATATATAGAAAGGCACAGCTCGGCATATAATTCTAACCTAAAAGAAGCAACATCCACAGTTTTCCTGCTGAAATAGCCTTTAATAGCCTAAGATTAAGGTCCCGGTGTAGTCTGTATATTTGACCTAATCTTGAACTCCTTTTACTGCTAACAAGTTCCCGTTATATCTTAGATCCTTTAATATTTGGAGAAAAAAAAGCAGGTGTGCGCGCCCAAGGCTCTGTAGCAGCACAGCTGAGGATGCATCCGGGAACGCACTAAAAAAAGATGAAGGATTTGCCATGAATCACCACGCTTGTCAAGCGGGTTCTTCTATGCATAGAGAACGCTGTCCCTTAGACGCCTCTTACCCTTGGGAAAGAAAAGGGGTGTTGATATTCTTTATAACACACGGCCATAGATCGATATGTGACGGGCTTAAAAAAGACACTCACCAATATGTAAGAACCCTGTAATGATCGAGCAGCATCTCAAACTTAGGCCGGGCGTTGCTCAGGAAATCCGGCGCCAGTTTGGAATTCACAGTAATATTGATGAAACTGAACTTCAAGTTCCCGACGTGGAGAGCTTTCTTCACCTCACTCTTCTGGAGATACGAATAATAAGTGCCTGCCGCTAGTTCGTCCTTGAGGAAGTTGTAGCCTTGCTTCTGATGCGAGAGGAACAGCAAGATCGTGATGAGGCCTGTGAATTTCTGAATAAAGAATAAACAGTCACTATTCGTGTTAATCGGTATAATAAGATGGCATAAAATTTTTAAAATTTATTTTTTGACTGGCATTATCAGTTTGTGATATTGATACGAAACTGCTGACCCTCGAAAGAAGAATTTTCCCAAAAAAACTTTTTCACAATTTCATAACTCTAATCGTTTCTCTTTTTTAATTTCCATATACAGCACAGGTACAGGATGTAACAAAATATACTGAAACTATTATTAAAACGATACACGGAGTCCAGCGCTGCCCCCATTTTAAATAAATTATTTGTAAGGAAACGGAGATATCATTTAAAATTTTAAGCTACTAAAACCTAGATAACCCTTCAAACTATTTTATGAACCACTTGTAGGGGCTGATAGCCACGTCTACACTTGATGATGATGAAGTGAGCTGATCGCTCTGGTGGTGTGGAGAGAGGTTTTGAAATAATACCACCTTAGTTGAGTACTTGAATTAGATTGATTTATTGATATCGACTTGAAATGTATGAATGGCGTTAAACTACTGAGTCGGCATCTGCCTGACCTAATTATTGTAAGTATTGTTCAATAGATTAAACACCACTGTTTACAGTTTAAAGTGAGAACTTGAGAGAGCCACTTTTGGCAAAAACGCAAACTAAAGCTTAATGTTGTCTCTTTAAACTGTAAACAGTGGTTCATAAAATAGTTTGAAGGGTTATCTAGGTTTGAGTAGCTTAAAATTTTAAATGATATCTCCGTTTTTTTACAAATAATTTATGTCAAATGGGGCAGCACTGGACTCCGTGTATCGTCTTAATGAATTCAGTCCATGATACGGAACAATTTTCCCCGAGGACCATCTTTTTACACTTTGTCATGAAAAAACAGTTTTTAATAGAGACTCTCAGCACAGATGTAAATTGAAGGAAACTGTAGCCTGATAAAGGCAGAGAGAAAACCTGTGTTACAGAACTCCAGACCTGTCACCTCTGGGTGAGCGATCGTAATTAAACATTACATACAGGCTGACTTTTTAACCACCAGCCAGATTGTTGGAGCAAGTTCAGTCCATGATACTGAACTTCTTCTTCATCTAAGCGCATTCCCGGTTGCATCCTCAGCTGTGCTGCTTCGGAGCCCGGGGTGCGCTTTCCCGCTTTTCTTCTTTCATTTTCTTCTCCAAATATAACATGCATGTCAATGGTCATCCAAGGATGCCAAAGACCTTGCAAAATGGAAAAGAAATAGCCGGAACACTTTAAATGATTTGGCTATAGTTTTACAACCGGCCGCCTGCGTGACGTCAACCCTCTTTGAGTATGTATTTGTGCGAAAGTTTTACAACCGGCCGCCGCCCGACGTTAACCCTCCTTGGGAATGCAATTGTAGCACGAGATGTTTGTGCTTAGTCCTTTAGTCGCCTCTTACGACATCCACAGGAAAAGATGGTGTAGTCCTTATTCTAACCCGAAACCACACGCACGGGTCAAAATACTGAACTACTTTCCATATAAACAATTAACGAGAAACTAAAATAAAAAGTCGCCTTCCCATACAAATCAGCGCTCAGCCAAACGGATTTTGTATGGGAGGACAATTTTTTATCGATTTTCAGTAACATTTTTTATAGAACTTGCTCCAAAAATTTTGGCTGGTGTTTAAAAAGTCTCCTGTATAGCGAAGTCATTTTTTTTTTCATATTTTACGAGTAGTATTCTGTTCCATGAGGAAAGTTTTTCAGTATCATGGACTGAACCTGCACTTGAAATAGTTTTAGTATTTTGGGTCATTCTTTGATTTCGTGCATATCAGGCTGTCAGTAAAGAACGAAAAAACATGACTCAAAAACCGTTCTTACGTGTGACCAAGTCTTCGAATGGTAATTATTACAAAACCCTGGGACATTTTTCCGAGCTTTTAAAATTTGTTTATTTATAATCTTTATGCAGTTGTATTTAAATAGTAGATAAGAGTAGTAATCTAGTTATTGAATTTAAACCTAAAATCCCGTTCTTTAACCCTGTTTCAAAATAAAATGTGAAAATATGTTGAAATCTGGGAAATGGGACATTACTGGTAATGAGATTTTGCCTGTTTGATTGCTTATAACTTTGAACTAAAGCAAATCTATATTTTTTTATCAATTACGAAGTATAAAGGCCGTTCATATAAATCTTTTAAACTCAAAACATACGTTATAAGTAAATTTTAATATATTATTCAGCTTCCGCCGCGCGATTTGCACGAAAACAAAGAATTACCCTTTTGTAAGACTTTATATAAATGTTTTCATTGGTCAGCTGTTCAATTTTACTTAGCAATTCTGAGTTATCATGTCCTTCAATTATTAATTCACTTTTCTGTGACACTGTGATCATAGTGTAAATACTCAATAATTTATTGCTTCCTTAAATGACAAATGAATACATGCAAACTAGATAGCAAGTTGATAGTGATTCCACAATCACTTAAGGACCCTGTTGGGCGCTGCAATAGGAGAGAGGAGAAATCGTGTCACTGTTAGTATAGTACCTTGAAGTAAATTAATTAACATTCAGTTTTCATTAGTTTTTATCTGTACATCTATAATTTAATTATATATGTACGTATTTTATGTCCGTCATTTAATAATGTATTTAGATTGTATTGTATTATAGGTATTTGTACTTTAAGATATATGCATTTTTTTTTTTATATTTATGTATACGCATATTCATCAATGTACCGTAATTTATATATATTATTATTTATCATTTGTAATTTCCAAATATCTTTTTATGTCATGTTAATTTCTGATACTGAATAGTAGCATTTGGATAGAAGAATTTGTTTTATTTCTTTGATATATTTGCTATCTTTAACTTCATTTTTTATTCGATCTGGAAGTTTATTGTATATTTTTACCGACATCGCTAAAGGGCTATTTGAATGTAATTTCAGTTTGGAACTAGGCAACTGTAATTTGTTTATATGTCTTAGATTAAACCTAGTAGGAATATCTCGTCCTTTTTTGAAAAAATGTTGGTTATAGCGCGCGAACTTACAAGTTACTAGGATATAAATACAGGGTAATAATAAATAGTCCTTAGATTCTGGCATACTAGCTGAAAACCTACCTCTTTGGCTTCGACACTTCTATTAGCAGCGATATCTTCTTGGAAGGCTTCCACCAGCGGCTGCACGATGTCGAGCTGTTCCTTCACAAGCAGTCCAAAGTCGTGGAAGGGCTTTGCCAGTTGCGCTATCATCGCAGGCTCCACGTATGCGTTGCCAATCATCATACCCTGAAGATTTATATAATTAACATAACTACTTTAGATTAGTGATGTGCCGTTCCCGTTCCCCAGATTTCCGGGAACGTTCCCGGGGAATGTTCCCAAAAAATGGAAATGTCAGGGAAAGTTGTAATTTTATTTATCAGACATATTTTTTGTCACTGTAAATATATTTTACTAACGTAACTGCATCACTTGATATGGTTATAATACAAATACATATATCCAATATTCTGTAACATTCCCTAGAAATACGGGCACGTTCCCAAATTCCCAAATTCCGCGGGAACGTTCCCAAACTCGTATATAAATAGTTTTTGTGTTTTTGGTCAAAACTTGCAAGTTAAATTTCAGCCACTTCCCGGTTTCTGATTGAGATGAAATTTTCTATGCTAATTTAAATCAGATGACAATGTAATATTATTACGACAATATGATAGAGCTGGAAGGTGACTATAATAAAACGACGGAACCCCATCGAGTTTGGGCTTATTACATTAAAATTATTATTTTTCGAAAAACTTATTATAGACAACTAAGTACTTCTTCCATGCTGGTCTGGAAGAAATGAAAAAAACTTTCAATGTACCAGCTGCTTCTCTTCCCGCGCAGATCGTAAAACCGATCGAGGGAATGGGCGAAATTGCGAATTGTGTCAATAGCCGATGCAGCTAGCAACCTATCACCATTTTGATTCCTTTTTCCACCTTCTCGCCCTCCAACACGCTAAAAGTGGTATTTGGGTTTTGCAGCTCTGTGCTCTGCTTGTTTAGAGCCGTGGGACCCGAAATACTCTCTCTGCCCCGTTAGGGATGCTAGAGATGTGATATTATAATGTATCTACGTACATTGTGATTAAGATCCCAGACCTGCCACTTAAAACAAAGTTGTAACTTGTTTAAAGTTGGTAGTAAACATGTAAAATTATGTAAAATAAAGTTTCCATGTTGTAACTTCGGAACTCTACTCTGTGCCTGGCCCGCGCACTAAGCCGATTTTTTTCTTAAACTATTTCTGACTACTAACAGAAATTTTGTTATTGATGAACATTCAAACTGGCCGTGTGGTTCCCGATAGGACTACTCCAAGTCTTCCCGTGGATGTCGTAGAAGGCGACTTAGGAAACACAAGCTAAGCAAAGCTTATAAAAACATCAATGAGACCTCTCCAACCCGTCTGGCCAGCGTGGAGAGTGTAAGCCAAATCCTCTGAATGCTCTGGCTAATATATGGCTCTGGTAGTACAGAGAGGGTCGTGTTCCTGCAGTGGAGACAAAAAAAGACCTGACGATGATCATTCAAATATGGAACGCAAAAAATCATGACTTACTTTCAATTCGACGGCCCCGTCGGGCTCTCCGATGTGGGTATGGATCTCGGTCGCCAGCGCAGGCACATACTTCCCGGCGTAGGACTCCCCCGCCACGAACAGGGGTGCGGATTTCAGCTCGGGGAACAACTTGATCAACTGCTTGAAGGCCGTGTACAGATGATTCCCATACTGAAATAGAGAATAATGGCATTTTAACGACCCCTCGCTTTTACAATCTGTGATACAGACGCATGACAGTGTGTCACATCTTAATCTTTAACGGGGTAGACAGAGCCAAAGGCCGTAGAACCAAAGACCACTTTTAACGTGATGGTAGGCATGAAGGTAGAAAAATGGAATCGAAATAGTGATGGGTTGCTAGCCGTATCGCCTATTAACATGATTCAGATTTTTGCCTATACCCGTAATCTGCTTTAACGATCTGTGCGAGAAGTAAAACAGCCCGTACATTCTAAGTTTTTAATTTTCGCGCAGATCTTAGAATCCAAAAGTCGGCTGAGAGAATAGACAATATGCATGTGATTCAGAAACGAACAAAAAAAATTATGTGTAAACTTTATTGCTAAAGAAAAATACTTACCCATATATATATTTTTTCAATTTAACATGTTTCCATAGAGAAATTTTCCAATTCCTTCGCAAATTTCCGAAACGCAACGCTATTGGCGGAACGAAACGTGACGACACCAAACACTGTCAAACTTAATTTTCTAAATAGACAGACTATTTAGAAAATTACTGTCAACCACAAATAATAAAGAAGGAGAATCTGTCACTGTCAATAAGTTGTTTGTAATTTGTATGATTGTTGGAGGTTATTTTCATTGTTTTGCTAAATTATTAGTGTTCTTTGAGAATTATTAGCTGAAAGTTTGACTCCTGGTGAAAAAATACTTGCTACAATGATTGAAAGCGGTTTTGTTGTGGTGGATACAGTTAGGTAATCTGCCTAAAATTTATGTGTTTATGATGACTATGTACTTCGCAAGTAATTCCAATGTTACATCCTTTGAACTCAGAGGAGTAAAAGCCGCGAGGTAAATAATTTATAGATATTTGATAAATTTCCATTTTTCTCAGTTTTGTACTTATGAGACAAGTCTATCAATTAATTTATAACCTAAAATATAGTACTACTATTTTTTGATTTTCTTTTTATTGACACTGACATTGACAGTGTGCGGTGACGTCACAGAATAAAAGTGCAAAATTGCACCGCGTTTAAGTTGTCCGAAAATGATAGTAGTTTTAATTTATTTTTTTAAGCTTATTTAATAATATTCTGTGAGTGCCATATTTTTTTCCGTTTATATAATAACTTAAAGAATCATTTAAAAAAATAAAAAAAAGACATGAATATACCCTATTAGCAAAGCAGTGGGTGAAGAGATGGGTGAGAATTTTAATTATGTCAATAGGAGATGCGTTAGCTACGCACTATTCTGATTCCCTTTATCCAACCTCATGCTAAAAGAGGCCCTTCCGTTAGGGTCAGTTCACACCGAGATGCGACGCGACTAGACGTGGCGCGCACTTTTGAAAAATATAGAACTTGTGCAACGCGGGGCAGCGGACTCTCACTGTAATTATTATCTTTTTAGGGTTCCGTACAAAAAATTAAAAAACGGAACCCTTATAGGATCACTCGTGCGTCTGTCTGTCCGTCCGTCTGTCACAGCCAATTGCTCCGAATCTACTGGACCGAACTCTCCACGCGAGTTAAACTCGCACTTGGCCGGTTTTATTTGTTAGTGAACATAAATTCTTTAAGTGCGCGCTACGTCGCGTCTCGTTGTGAGCTGACTCTTAGGGATAAAGACAAGACAGAATATCTGTTTTTATCTATGAAACTCAGACAGACACCGTGAAATTGCAAACAAGAATATAATCGTTAAAATTACATGTGTGTGTGTTACATGTGTCGGAATTCTCCACCGAATAAGTATGTTATACGAAGCCCGTTATTTTACTAGAGCTATCAACATCAATTTATTATTTTAATGATACAAAAAATGTAAACGCTACAGCTATTAGATTTTAATGACTTCCAGAGACTTCCAGAGTTGGGTATGGCAAAGAAAGCATGAAAGTAGAATAAATGCAGTTGAAATGCGAGCGCTGAGAATCTGTGGAACACCACATGGTTCAAGAACCTTGCAAGATCAAATAAGAAAGAGGGGGTAGTAACAAAAAAAGAAAAAGGGAGATGTTAAAATGGTTTGGGCATGTAAAAAGGATGGATAAGAAGAGATTAACAAAAAATATTTATAAGGCAAATGTGAATGAAAGAGCGGGACGGGGTCGACCTTAGCGAACTTTCTGCGATGCAGTCGTTCCGAAAAAAGAAGAGGCAAGAGTACCCGTGACCCGTAACCGAAGAGAATGTATGAAGAGATTAATGGGTGTAGATGAAGTGAAAGAGGTCTGTCAGGATCGTAGCAAGTGGAGGACCATAGTCTCTGCCTACACCTGTGGGAAACAGGCGTGATTGTATGTATATGTATGTATATATATTTGACAACATAAGAACTTATCGCAACGGTAAGTAAATACTAGTGAAAATATGAAGTAAAATTAAGGTGAATATAGAAGCAAATGGCCTTGAAGTGGCGCACTCATTTGAAATAAAATGTTAACTCGTAAATATGGACATAGTTTTCATATGGCTAATCACTAGATAGCCCTTTAAATTATTTTATGAACCACCGTTGAAAGTATTTACATTAGTCCGTCTAGCTTTAAAACTTGCCTCCGCTAAAAGTGGCCACGGCAAGTTTTATAGCTAGACGGATCACCGATAATAGTTTCAACGGCAGTTCATAAATAATTTAAAGGGCTATCTAGTGCCTGACGATTAGCAATATGGAAATTATCTCCATATTTACGAGATAACAATTAATTCAAAATGAGGGCGCCACTTCAAGGCCTTTTGCTTCTATATTTAACTTAAGTTAAATATTTGGCCGACTGGAGCAAGACATTCATTTCCAATTATGTGCTCCCCTTGGATGAACACAGTTAGGTAACATAGATAAGTAGGGTTCGCGATTTTAACCTTTCAGAATAATTTTAACTGAGATAGCTCAAATTTTAAAATCGTAAAAGCCAAAGCAACTATAATGCATTGTAAGTAATTAAGTCGAGATTCAATTTTAGTTTTGGAACGTTTTCAACGCGTTTTTAGTGCGTTAAATCACGGTTGATTCCGGCCAGCGAAAAAACCGTGCATTCAACAATACAAATTGGCCTATCTGTCAAAATTAGCACACACACACCGTTTTGCGGCTGTTTCTTTACGTGGTCTTTTAGATCCGCAAGCGAATGGTAAATATTAACAGTCAGTCAATGTGACATTACGTTCTGTTTTCAACGGTGTATACAAGATAAATGTACGCAACTTGTTTAATAAGATAAGTACCGTTGTGCTGTCTTGGATTATTCCATGTTCATGATCAGTGAAGCTGTAGCCTGTGCCCACTGGGTTGTCAATGAAGACCAAGGAGTGGTTCTGCAGCCAGGTAAACTGGTTACCTGAAACGTTTCGTAAAAACTTAAGGCGTAAGCCATGCTGGATATATGGCGTGGGCAGTAATGAGGCGTGGACGTTGGACGTCTATCGATTTTATTCAAATTTAGAACAAAAAACATGGAATTAAAAATAAGTTTGCAATATCGACATGACATCGCGCCATACGGAATTCGTGCGGTGTGTTCAAATTTTGAAGTTATTTCCATTTTAGTTCCGAAGACGAGCGCGTCACGTTGTGCCTCCAATATCGTTAAACGTTTGCCTAAAATAAATCTGAAACGTTTGAAAATGATTCGCTTTATGAAAACTAGCAGTCCACCCCGGCTTCGCCCGTGGTACACACATAGCCTATGTCCCTCGGGGATAGTGTAGCTTTCCAACGGTGAAAGAATTTTTTAAATCGGTCCAGTAGTTTCGGAGCCTATTCGATGCAAACAAACAAACAATGAAATCTTTCCTCTTTATAATATTAGTACAGAAGACAGTAGGTGACAAGATGTCAAAAAGCACTATGAGAAGTACTTGTTCCAAATACACAAATAAAATTAGATAATAGGCACTTATAAATCATAACTCGGTAGCATAAGATGGTACTCGTAGGTAAAAGATTACACATGTACTTACGTATTAATTGTCCGTCCTTATATGTGAATGGGCCGATCTCGTCGAAGAGGCCAGTCAAACTTGAAGCTCCTGGCCCACCCTGAAGCCATATGATCCAAGGCGTCTCAGCCACGGTCTTATTCTCTACGGGGAAGTACCAGAAAAACAGGTTCGAGTTATACGTTTTATTCACCGTCAAGAAACCTGAATAACTTTCTACGCCAAGGAATACTTCAGAATCAACTTTACTAGCATTTCGAGCCTCTTCAATACGATCTTCTTCTAAGTATGGCGTTAGAATTAACGCAGTTCCATTTATAACTGTATTATCAGTAGTAAAATTAAGTAGTTTGTTCAAACATTCTAATTGTTCAGCCGCCGTTAAGTTACGTGTATTTTTTACTTCTGGATTTACACCATTTGATTTTGGAAAGAAGTATTCACGGCAAGGGTCTTCTTGCTTTTCTTCCTTGGCTAATACTTTCGGTGGTTCGGTTTTGATTTCTTTTTTTATATCATCCATGATTAAGTTATCAGATATATCTGCTCCTATTTCTTCAAGAACAGCTACTCTTCCGTAGACTCTGTAACTGTGAATAGGTACAATGAAAAAACAACTGCAAAATAATTTATGTATATAAATCTAATGACTTATAAATGTATTACATGCAAATTCCTACTTGTTAGATAAATTGCTTAGAAATGTCTATTCATCTATCTAATGGATGATATGGACATTGCACCTTATGATGACAGTGTTATTCAATGTTCATTATTAGTATTTATGTAAAAAATACTACACATCTTACTAAGCATAATCTTTCATTAACAAAAATAAAAAAACTATAAAATACTTCTTTATAACGTTATCATCTTAACTGTGTCTAAATAAATAGTATGTACCCAAAGATAGATAACTATTAAGTTCAGACTGCCAATGTCACACAAGTAAGTACCTTTTAATTACTAACTCTACGTTCTCTTAACCCAACATAAAGATAAAAACATAATAAGTTCACATACCTGATCGTGAGAAAGAATACAAATATAACAGCGTTCATATTGGCAACTTTTCTTTGGGTTACACCACATATTCCGCAGTGGAGCAGTTGGTCTGAGATTTTTGTGATCACTGGCACTATCGTACTCATAGTACGAGAATATCTACTGCTATCAATTTGAACTGTTTGATCCCGTTACGTTGTAATCACTATTGACACGGTTATCTGAATTCCCCACTTATGAAATACTGTATGAATGGAATGAAATATGAATGGTGCTTCGTTGACCTGGTTTAGTGATTTGGTTGCTTTCTCTTAGCCAGGTCTGACATGGATCTGACTGGATTTGAAGATAAACTAACACAATAGTTACGACCACTTGTATACTCGTATTGGGGCTGCTTATGTCTACATGAGGTAATTATTGTAGCATATAACCTCATAAGATACATATGGCATATTTCTATTAATCTAGATACTTAGATTTAAACAGTAAAAAAATGGTTGCCTGTAAAGTCGGTTTTACGGGCGAAGATTTTACGTGACAACGGCGGCAGACCGATCATAGTTGAGTGGGAGAGAGACGCAAGGCATTCGGCGGGCCTCTCTCTCGTTCGGTGACTCATCGTAACGTTACCGAGCGTTACACTTTTTCATAAGTGACTCCCAGCCGCAACCTAATTTAAGACGTTGTCACGTCAAAATTGCTGTGTGCACAAAAGTTTTGGAAATGTGACTGAGGCTCTGGTCACAGTTCTGTAGGGTTACTCCAAAAGCGCTACGCAAGACGTACGTTACGTATATGCGTATCCGCCTCTGATCTAAGGTATCCGCATTTTAGTGGTATCCGCATTTTAGTGTCAAGCAACATTGAGCTACATAATGATAAAGTCTAATTTGGTTTGACATAGAAATAGGACGTCACTATCGTACGACTATCGTATTATTTTATGGAGTAACCCCCCTGGCATATTGACGACAGTTCTTAAGGTAAAGGGGGTCGAATCAGAGGTGTCTGATTTTTGGAATAAAAAAAGTACAGATATATTATCATGTCTTTATCTCTAATGGGGTAGAAGGAGCCCAGGGCTGTAAAACCCGAAGGCCACTTTTAGCGTGGTGGTAAAACGTCATCATAATACGAGTAGTGATGGGTTGCTAGCCGCATCGCCTATTAACATGATTCAGATTCTCGCCCAATCTCTCGATCAGCTTTTACGATCTGCGCGGGAAGAGAAGCAGCTGGTATATTCTAAGTTTCTAGCTTTTTTCCCAGACCAACATGGAAGAAAATCAATAATAATAATAAAAAAACTATTATTTAATTTAAAATTATTAATTTATTTGAGCAGGTATTGCTTGCTCGTACTTGCTTCATTGTACAGATACGGCGATGGCAGCTTCTTTATTTAGGTTCTGTGGTATAGTTCTAGTCAGAAGTACCTGTATCAAGCGGAAGACCGTCACATTCGGTTCTATGACCGTGTTATGATTATTATTCTTATTATAAATTGACTCTGTTATTAATTAAAACGTCTCTAATGTGGCCCATGACGTCAGCCAGCCGCGTTATCTCCGAAGCTATCGTTTGTATTGATTCACACATTTTTTTACTGTTATCTAATTTTTCTCGCTCTAAACTCAGAAATTGTGAAGCTTCATCGTCCATATCTAAAACAAAACAAAAGATTGAGGTAAGTCGTATTTACTTAAGTTAGTCGCTTTTCATTCAATTTGAGATCTAGTTACTTTGCCTCTAGCCTGGATATCGGGTCACAAATGATTCCTTTTTAGGGTTCCGTACCCAAAGGGTGCAAACGGGACCCTATTACTAAGACTCCACTGTTTGTCCATCTGTCCGTCTGTCCGTCTGTCCGTCTGTCCGTCTGTCCGTCTGTCCGTCTGTCCGTCTGTCCGTCTGTCCGTCTGTCCGTCTGTCCGTCTGTCCGTCTGTCCGTCTGTCCGTCTGTCCGTCTGTCCGTCTGTCCGTCTGTCCGTCTGTCCGTCTGTCCGTCTGTCCGTCTGTCCGTCTGTCCGTCTGTCCGTCTGTCCGTCTGTCCGTCTGTCCGTCTGTCCGTCTGTCCGTCTGTCCGTCTGTCCGTCTGTCCGTCTGTCCGTCTGTCCGTCTGTCCGTCTGTCCGTCTGTCCGTCTGTCCGTCTGTCCGTCTGTCCGTCTGTCCGTCTGTCCGTCTGTCCGTCTGTCCGTCTGTCCGTCTGTCCGTCTGTCCGTCTGTCCGTCTGTCCGTCTGTCCGTCTGTCCGTCTGTCCGTCTGTCCGTCTGTCCGTCTGTCCGTCTGTCCGTCTGTCCGTCTGTCCGTCTGTCCGTCTGTCCGTCTGTCCGTCTGTCCGTCTGTCCGTCTGTCCGTCTGTCCGTCTGTCCGCCTGTCCGTCTGTCCGTCTGTCCGTCTGTCCGTCTGTCCGTCTGTCCGTCTGTCCGTCTGTCCGTCTGTCCGTCTGTCCGTCTGTCCGTCTGTCCGTCTGTCCGTCTGTCCGTCTATCCGTCTGTCCGTCTGTCCGTCTGTCCGTCTGTCCGTCTGTCCGTCTGTCCGTCTGTCCGTCTGTCCGTCTGTCCGTCTGTCCGTCTGTCCATCTGTCCGTCTGTCCGTCTGTCCGTCTGTCCATCTGTCCGTCTGTCCGTCTGTCCGTCTGTCCGTCTGTCCGTCTGTCCGTCTGTCCATCTGTCCGTCTGTCACAGGGCTCTATCTCTTAAACCGTAGCTAGACACTTTAAATTTTCACCGATTATGTATATACTACACCGATACTGTAGCCACTATAACAACAAATACTAAAAATAAAAATAGTTGAAAATTAAAGGGGGTCGTCATACAAGAAACGTGTTTTTTTAGCGTTTTTAACTTGATCTTTGTAATGGCATTAACTAGATAGTTGAAATTTTCACCAATTATGTATTACTATGACTACAATAACAACAAATACTAAAAATAAAATAAAGTTAAAAATTAAAGGGGTCGTCATACAACAAACGTGTTTCTTCAGCGTTTTAAAACATTGTACGGTGGTACGGAACCCTGCATGTACGAGTCCGACTCGCACTTGCCCGTTTATTAATGCATACTGACTCAACGTTGATGCCATTGAAATTTCAACGAAATATTACATAAACCACTAACAAGTTTTAATTTTTAAAATTAAGTACAAATATGAATAGGGGTGATTCAGTACATCATTTTGAACAACTTTTCCCAATAAATGTATATCAAAATTTTGCTTCCCATACAAATCAAATTAGTCACGTGATCTAGTAACTATGGGAAGTGAAAATGTGTTTTTTTTGTATTTCAATATGAAATTCTGAATCACCCCTTGAAATATTTACGAATATCCTTGTATTGTTATTGATTTTGTCATTACAACTAATGACATCAAATCGGTTTTCTTGACTCTACAACGCGTAAGTTTAAACTGGACTGTCTGCTTTTGATGATTCTTTCAATTTTTATTAGTACCTAGTACATATATTTTGAACTATCTCTAAACAATAACTCATTTTGTACCTACACCTAACTTCATATTTTATACTTTGCTGAATGTAAATATTCACCTGTCTCGTTGGCATCTCCATTTCCTGTGACCTTCGGCTTTCTTTCACAGGGGGGGCTACTGGGGCCTCCAATATCGTCTATATCCACTTCTCTAGAAAGCCTACGCTTCCGACCCCTCGAGGGTTTTGGTGTCGGACGTGTGACTTGATTAACTGACGAGTCGTCAACAGCGTCCTGGTTTTCTACTTCATCTTCGTCTGTATCCTAAAAAAATAAGCATTTAAAATATTATTAGCTTATCTATGAAATAAACAGAGCGAGAAGAAAGTAAGAAAACAATAAATAGGTGTGGTATTTTTATGTGTTTACTAGCTTTTGCCCGCGGCTTCGCCCGCGTATATTTGGGGTATGAAAAATAGATGTTGGCCAATTCTCAGACCTACTCAATATGCTCACAAAATTTCATGAGGATCGGTCAAGCCGTTTCGGAGGAGTACGGGAACGAACATTGTGACACGATAATTTTATATATAAGATTATGGTGCAATAAAGTTAATTTGTATTGTATTGTATTGTATACCCGTGTTGTATTGTATTGTTAGCCGTGTGGTTCGCGGCAGAGTAGAATAGGATCACTCCAAGTCTTTGCGTGGATGTCGTAAAAGGCGACTTAGGAAATACAAGCTAAACAAAGCTAATTTAGACCTCTCCTATCAGTATGGCCAGCGTGGAGAGTGTAGGCCAAATACTCTGGCTACTCTGGCTAATATATGGCTCCAGTAGTAAATAGAGGGTCATGCTCCTGCAGTGGAGACTTAAAAAGACCTGACGATGATGATGTATTGTATTGTATGTTAAGTTCTGGGACCCCAAAGTTGACTATATGGAAGGTCATTGACTATATACGATAAAGCCCTATGTCTAAAAAGACACGTCTTCATTTCAAAATATCCGTACGGAGGCAGTTAAATATATTTGACGACCTCCGTGGCGTAATGGTTAACACGCTAGACCGCTAATCCGGAGGTTCTGGGTTCGATCCCCAGCCAGGGCAAGTTGGAAAATGGCCTTTTTCAAATTGTCCTGGGTCTTGGGTGTTTATCTATATATGTATTTTTATAAAATATAATATCGTTGAGTTAGTATCCCATAACATAAGTTTAAAACTTACTTTGGGGCTAGCTTAATCCGTGTGATTTGTCCCTATATACAGATTTTATATATATCTTATATATATATATATATATATATATATTGCGGTAGAGTATTTAGCAGTAAGTAGAGTTAATAAGACAGGCTTACTCCACTTCCCAGCGGGTCACACTTGATGATTACACCTTCCACACTATTTTCTCCAATGATGATCAATATGTCTTCCTCTAAGTGAGACAACGGGGTGACGCCATCTGGCGGCGGACGATTGCTGTCCTTGGCTACCTTTAGTTCTAATGTTCTTCTGCGGACTCTGTACTTCCAGTCGCACCAATACTGGAAACATGGAGAAGTATGGTCTTATTATACAATGTGGAAGGGACATACCCGTAATAAATTAAACCACGGGCTATACTAGATCACTAAAGTATAATGAAATTAAAATAACAGTCAAGAAACCAAAAAAGACCGTGGTTCGATTTATTACGGGTATGTCCCTTCATCTTTGTATAATAGGTGTGCGACCATATGTCGACAAGTCCAGCGCAGGTCACCTACTAGGTCGACAGTTGGCTTGATTATTAAGGTTGCAGGAAAAAGTTGACTGATTGGATGGATGAGATGACAGATTAAATGGGCTTCCAGCAGTTGAAATGATAAAGACGTGTAAAATGAAGTCGCCCACTAGCATTAAGTACTATGTACCTAAATTAAAATGCTATCAAACGTAAGTATATGTATAAAGCCTAACATGATATACTAAAACTATTCTTAGGGTTGTTTCAATCAACGTCAGTGGGCAAGTTTCCCCAAAAACATATACCAAAATATGAAAAATATTTTTTACTTACCATACAAACTCGGATCACCTGATTGGCAAACTTGTATGAGAGGCCAAACTTTCATCTTATTTTGCTATATTAAATTTCTTGGGGAAAGTTGAAAAGTTGTCGGGGTATCAATATCATGGACTGAATTCATTAAAAATAGTTTCAGTATATTTAGTTAGACCATTTTATACCTTAGACCAGCCCTTCCCATCTTTAGTCGCTCCGTCTTTGATACCATTGAGTTTCTTCGCACATTGGTTCCATAGCTTGAAAGTCTGAAGTTTGCCTCTGCGACCCCGCACCAATCCCTTAGCAAGTTCTTGGTGTTCCTTCAGAAAATCTACCAGTGCTTTTAGTTGCTCCAGGTTCACTTGTTTTCGAGATTTAAATTCTAAAACAAAGAGTTCAGCTAACAAAACTAAACACAAATAACTAAAGTAACACAAGTAACTAAATATAAATAAGCACAAAACTAAACCTAGTTTTCAGCCTCTTCTTCATCTGAACGCGTATCCGGGTGCATCCTCAGCTATGCTGCTTCAGAGTCCGGGGTGCGCTTTCCCGCTTATTATTTTCCAAATATAATATGCATATCAATGGTCACCCAAGGATGCCAAAAATCTAGCAAATTAGAGAAGAAACAGCCGGAAAATTTCAAACGATGATTTGGCTATAGTTTTACGACCGGCCGCCTGCCTGACGTCAACCCTCATTGGGAATGCTAATGTAGCACGAGCTTTAAGTGCTATTTTCCTTTAGTCGCCTTTTACGACATCCACAGTAAGAGGTGGAGTGGTCCTATTCTGACCCGGAAACACACGGAGTCTAGTTTTCAGTCCATTGATACTGATTATATTGTCCCAGAAATTTATAGCAAAATAATAATAACAAGTGATTAGATTCGCGCAATCAGCAAATCATGAGGTTTGAAACTTTTTTCATATTCGACTTTGTTCTTGGGGAATATAATCTGTACAAAGAAGCTGCAAAAAAGCTATTTATTAGGTATGCGTACAGTCTGAAATATAAGACTATAAGAACATACGTAGTTACTTAACTCTTCAAGTAACTAAGTAAGTTCTTATAGTATTTTTCTCAAAAGTAAAAAAATAAAACTAAAAACACCAATGCCAAAACAGCTAAAAACAAGTTACGAAATTTCAAGAAAAGTTTCTCAAGTTATACTGATATCGGCTAACTTATAAGAACAGCAATTCATTGTTCTATGCCAACGAATGATTTTATTATTGTACACCAACCTGCTTCCATTATTTTGCACTAATTTTTTACTCAGAATTAATTTCAAGCAAAATTGTAACACATTATGAGTTTTGATGACAGACCTTATATCACATAGACTTTATTTTTTATTTATGACTATTTTGATTTTAGTTCTATTTTATCGGAATATTATCGGAGTTGTATCGAGCTTTCCAATCACGATTCACGGAGGTTCTATATCTACGCATGGAAGGAAAGAAAAGGACAATGTTTAGAATGAGATAGAAGATATTGCGCACGCAATCGGCGATCAATTGAAATGGTCCGAAGTGCCTTTCAGCGCTGTAGCATTGGGAAAGGGCTTTTCCTTCTTGATTGTGCTAAAATAAATATTCCTATGTAGTGGTTGATTTTCAAATCAATATACATACCTATATAATCGTAAAGAACGGTGTTATCAGGATTAAGTATGAGTTTTATACTAAATAGTACGTATGTACAACAAATACTTAATACTAATTTTTAAAATTAGTTTTATTGAGTAAAAACTACTGCATTTTGTTTTAAAAAGTTACAAAAATGTTTATCTATTCAAAACTAAAAGAATTCTACAGTACATTACAATGTTTTAACTTTGTTTCCTAATGTAGAGAAGCGCTGAAGAAAAAGTGTAAATTACAAAAAAACTATTAAAGTTGCGCCGAAAAGCTTTGTAAAAAGCAAATGACAAGCGCTAGATCTGCTGAAAGCTTTCATTAGCGACTTTCGATGTCATCACAACAAATATTTGCTTCGCGCCAAATATTTTGATTATCCAAACAAATAGAAAAGCTCTCTCATAGATCAACTGCGCAGGTGTCTAACACCTTTTATATTCAGCAGAATAATCTTCCAGCGTATTGACAAGAGATAGCGGCGAAGGTTTTCAGGTTTCAGATTTCATTAGTGTTTTTTTTTAATCAATGAGGATAATTTTTATATTTTTATTGAAAAGTGAAAGCCTATGTGTACATTATGGTGCTGGAGGCTTTGAAAATGTTTAAAAGGGTAAGTTAAGTTCGTTTTTGAAACATTTGTATCAGGAAATAATATAATTATGCACCCTACATTCTCTTCCATGTTGGATTGCAAACGATTGATATTACGGCCTATGAATAAGTTATCTATATTTAATCGCTAAATTAAAAATATCGCGTGTATTATTCTTCTAGGCCCACCTTTTTCAAATAAAATCAGATTCATTTTGTCGTTATTTTTCTATTAATTTCTTTTTACCTACGTTTTAGTAATACGAATCAGAAATCTGTTCATATATTAATATATATTTTATTATACTATGGCTTTGTACGATATGTTTATTGAATGCGCATTTTTTCTTTAATTAAGTAGCCTAGTAAATCCATATACTCATTTTCCCGAAAATCATAAAGCTAATAGGTACTTTTTGTACAAGAATATAATTTTTACATAACTTTATTCTTCCCGCAGAAATGTTTTACATGAAAATTTACGTCAAAATCTTTAGTGTTATTCACTATCATTTTTTTATTTTTATTAAATAATTTTAAGGCTCTGGATACAAGTCCTTTAGAGCCTATTTGTTCTTTATTCCTAATCCTAACAAGACAATCAAAGGGTGGTGTAGGCCTTTGACTGCTGCAAGGAAGCTTCTGGCGACAAATCTATACGAGTCCACTGGTTTAGGCGGCTATCCCACTGCACCGCGCACCGTCGCGGAGCACGGTTTCTACATAGTGACGCTCCCGCGCGGTGACGCGTTTTCAGTGGGTGGGAGTAGGCGTGTTTTCAATACAAACTGAGCTACTTGCATACAATGTTAAAAATCTGCCGCGCCGCGCTCCGCGACGATGCGCGGTGCAGTGGGATCACCGCCTTACATAGACGATTGAGTGGCGGACGACGCCCGAAGACGCCCCCACACAGTCCGCATAATGAATACTATGCCTGTCCACTTTAACTATTTCACACATTGTTCATGTCATTAGCATTTATAACACCACACAACACCAATTTCATATTATAAAGCCCACTAAAATCAATTTGTAAAATAATTTAAAGCAAACCCCAACCGAACCCCTTAACTTCCCGCCAAAAACTCTCACTTTCATTTTCTAAAGGATATTGTTTTTTTTTTAATTTATTTCATTTAAAAAAATCTCTCGAGGTAGATAAATCCAAGAGTTACAATTTGCAAGACCCAAAGGCCATGCTTAGCGTGCATTCAATATATGCAATGGCCGAATGTATATAATCTTGTATATAATAAACTAAATTAAGAGTATGATTTTTTTTTCTGAATTGATCTTTACTTTTTAGGTGTGTTTAAGTATTCCATATTTAAGGCTTTGCTCATAATTGCACCACTCTAGCAAATAAGCAAAATGAGCAGAATTAATTAATATTAGTTACTTGTTATGAAAATTCTTACTTCACGTGTACAATTCCTTCTAATTAGGAAAGTGGTTTCGTTTCCCACAACGATTGCCTCATTCGTGATCCAATCGTTATAATTTTTATTCTAGTGGCCGTAACTGTATTCGTAAATTTCCTCTAAATGGCATTCAATTTTCCACTCCCGCCTTTTTTTAAAATTCCATTCGGCAAAGGAAACCGAAAGTGTAGGGTACGGGCTGATTATATTTTCTTTGTTAGAAAAGAGGCTATAAGGTACGGACGCCGAATAAGGACCATGTTTTTGCAAATCCTTACCAAACCACTAAAATCAAGATAAAAAACAGTGATTTCAATAAACACATATTTTAAATCCACGTTTAAAAAGTTAAAAACACTATATTTGAAAAAAATATTGGAAAGACCTCTTTCTTTACTCGACGTCATGGAATCAATAAGCGCTTATGCAGTGTAAATTTCCTCCAAATGGCATTCAATCAATTTTCTACTCCCGCCATTTTTAAGGGTTCCGTACCCGAAGGGTGCAAACGGGACCCTATTACTGAGACTCCGCTGTCTGTCTGTCCGTCTGTCCGTCTGTCACAGGGCTCTATCTCTTGAACCGTAATAGCTAGACACCTGAAATTTTCACCGATTATGTATTACTGTGGCCGCTATAACAACAAATACTAAAAATAATAAAACCGGCCAAGTGCGAGTTAAACTCGCGTGGTGAGGGTTCCGTACAATTGATTTAATTCTTATAGGTTTTCCTGTTATCTACAAGCAATGAATAATATTTCGTATTTTTTTCAAAATTTTAGGCTCAGTAGTTTCGGAGATCAGGGGGGGGAATTGTAAATTTTCGTCTTCTTTCATGAATAAAATCAAAACTATTTATTTTATAATTATAACAAAAATATATTTGAGATCCTCATAACGAGCCTTTTCATTTGATATATAACACAGTAAGGTTTGCAAAACATTTTTTTTCAATTTCCTAATTTATCCCCCGAAAATGACCCTTATTTTAAAAAAATATTTATTTACTGTGTTTGGGTCATAGGATTACACCATCCTACCAAATTTCACCTGATTCGGTCCAGTAGATTCGGAGCAAATTGGCTGTGACAGACGCACGAGTGATCCTACAAGGGTTCCGTGTTTTAATTTTTTGTACGGAACCCTAAAAAAGTTGAAAATTAAAGAAGGCCGTCATACAAAAAACGTGTTTTTTTCAGCGTTTTCAACTCGAACTGTCACAGGGCTCTATCTCTTGAACCGCAATAGCTAGACACCTGAAATTTTGACCGATTATGTATTACTTTGGTCACTATAACAACAAATACTTAAAATAAGATAAAGTAAAAAATTAAAGGGGGGGTCGTCATACAAAAAACGTGTTTCTCCAGCGTTTTAAAACATTGTACGGAACCCTTCATGTACGAGTCCGACTCGCACTTGCCCGTTTATTTAAATTCTATTCGGCAAAAGAAACCGAAAGTGTAGCATACTGGCTGATTATTTATCATATTTTCTGTGTTAGAAAAGAGGCTTGTCGCCGGTAGGTCGGTACTCTTTGGTCAGTGGAAAACCGTCGGCGGTCGCGCTAGCCGCGTGTTGATTGTTGTTTTTTGTGCACAAATTTTCCCGCGAAGTTTTGATATTACCTAGCTTTAATAGTTTTTACGTGACAGTTCAAAATGAAAATGGAAACAAAAGCCGACGTGGTAAGTGATTGAATTTTTTTTAAAGTTACTCTTTTAAAACAATTGTAAATTAAAAATAATTAGTATCCGGAATGTGTCACAGTAAACAATCATAAGATGGTTCTGTTTAATGAAAATTTTCGATATTGGCAGAGATAATTGGTAATTTTCAATTGAAATTTAAGTTTGTGTTCATTTTATTGTATGCGTTGCGTACCTACATAACCCAATATACTTGCTATGTACTTTATACAGGGTTCGATCATCTAATGCATAATGTTTTGTTTTTTGTTAAAACAAAACTCATGACTTATGTACAAATAAATTAAATATCATAAACATGCTTCAAATATTTTTTCTGTCCTTCCAAATAGAACAGAATAGAAGCTTTCTAGTTGTTTGCGTAGTTTCCGTAAACTACCTACGTATTTAAATACAGTTTTGCGTGTGGTCCTTTATTTCTAGAGCTATTTACTTAGTAATTGAACTCTTATCGTTAAAACTCTACTCAATCCAATGTCAAGTTAATTAAATGGTAAGAATGATCAATGCAGATATTTTTTTTATTAGAGATTTGAGTGCGTTTGTATATATAATATATATATATATATATTATATATATATATATATAATATATATATAATATATATATATAATATATATATAATATATATATTTATAATATATATATATACACTTGCCACAGAAGACAGTAATAGTGCTTATGATGATCCTGTTAGTAGTATTTAAGTTTGAGTAGACTACCTCTTCCTGAAAAACTCTAGCTCTATCGGTTCTTTTTACCCGACTACGGCGACGGCAAAAGGAAGGTTTTGTGTTTCGCCGCTATGAATACAGGCTGAATTTTTGGAGCAAGTTCAGTCCATGATACTGAACTACTTTCCATAAAAACAATTAACGAAAAACTAAAATAAAAATTCGCCTTCCCATACAGATCAACGCTCAGCCAAACGGATTTTGTATGGAAGGACGAAAATTTTTTATCGATTTTTAATAACTGTTTTTATAAAAAGTAGTTATCATATCATGGACTGAACTTGCTCAAAAAATTTGACTGGTGTTTAAAAAGTCACTATGTATATTATATTATTATGTGTGTTCATCTGTTCCCTCGTATCTTACTCAATGCTATGCTTGCATTATCTGGATAAACGTACTTTATGGAAAATAATTAGTTTCCTATACAAGTTGACCGATCAGCTGATCCGAATTTGTATAGAAAGCAAAAAATAAATTCATATTTCAATATATGTTCCTTGGGTAAAGTTGTTCATATCACGGACTGAGTGCACCCTTAAAATAGTTTCAATATATTTTGTTAGACGTTATAAAATATTATTAAATTAAATTATGTTATAATTATTATATTAAATACCCGCCGTATTTATAAAAAATATTTTTATGTACAATGCAACCAATTTCGGGAGTGCTGATTTTTCTGTAAAATTAATTAAACGTCTGTGTAGACGTTTAATTACTTTTACAGAAAAATCAGCACTAGCGTAGTAATCTACCAATTTAAGGAGTGTTCCTCAAATTGGTAGATTACTCATACTCACTATATGATTGATGATTTTTATGAATACTGCGGTTGGTAATTAAAACTTCCTAAGTAGAGTCTCTCTCTTTCCCTCTTACGGGCAAGAGAGTATTTTACTAAGCACATGATAAGGTCATCTCTCACTACAAAGATAGTCCAATCCTAGGAGTTCTTGATAACGTAGATACCTAAGTACACACCATATATTTTAAAAGCCCAAATAGTGTCTCGCAAAAGAGATCATTCACATAATTGTGCCTAACATTCGAGGCTATGACTTTGAATAGCTACGTCTGATATAGATAACTTTGGTAATTTGCCGCACCCTGTATTTAATTATTTCGGGTAATCTAACGAACTTCCATGTGCCTAACATGTTACCATCCATCCACTTTACTAAATTGGGTAATTTCTTATTTTTTTACCGGGAAATATTTCTAGGAATAATATATAATAGGAAAACTGATTATTAATCAAGTGGTTCAAGCCAATTCATCATCCCTTAAAGAGGTATCAGACTGACTTAAGTCCAAGGAGCAAATAAAGTCACAGATCCTTTTCTTTAACAATATAGGTATATATATATATATATTAATATTTCATTAAATAATGAAATAAGAAAAAATACTGCCTCCGCGGTCCAGTGGTCAAGGCGTTTGCCTTGTGATCCGCAGGTCATGGGTTCAAATCCCACTGGGAAACATACTTTGTGAAAAGTTGTTTCCAGTCTGTTTAGGATATTGCAGGCTTGAATCACCTGATTATCCGAAAAGAAAGATGATTCCGTACTTCGGGAGGCAGGTAAAGCCGTTGGTCCCGAACGCCATCTAGCGTTTGTATCCCAGGATAAATTCTCCAATTTTTTTATTTTTTTTTTAAATTGCTGTAAATTGCTTTTTGTGTTCGATTTGGAAATAAATTTGCATTTTAAAAATATATGACACAGATGCGTCCTGTGTTCAAATTTTGAGCATCTCAAAACTTATATAGTGACCTACGTACTAGATCTTGTTCAAACCAATTTTCGGTGGAAGTTTGCATGGTATTGTATATCATATATTTTTTTTACTTTTATCATTCTCTTATTTTAGAAGTAACAGGGGGGGGACGACACACATTTTACCACTTTGGAACTGTCTCTCGCGCAAACTATTCAGTTTAGAAAAAAATGATATTAGAAACCTCAATTTCATTTTGGAAGACCTATCCATAGATACCACACACGTATAATTGTGTGTGGGTTTGATGAAAAAAAAAATTGAGTTTCAGTTCTAGGTAAGTATGGGGAACCCCAAAAATTTATTGTTTTTTTTCTTTTTTTGTGTAAAAATCTTAAGGCGAAGATATAGGCAAATGACCTTGAAGTGGCGCCCTCATTTGAAATAAATTGTTAACTCGTAAATATGGAGATAATTTCCATATTACTCTTCGTCATGCACTAGATAGCCCTTTAAATTATTTTATTAACCACCGTTGAAAAAAACATTAGTCCGTCTAGCTTTAAAACTCGCCTCCGCCAAAAGTGGCCACGGCAAGTTTTAAAGCTAGACGGATCACCAATAATAGTTTTAACGGCAGTTCATAAAATAATTTAAAGGGCTATCTAGTGCATGACGTAGAGCAATATGGAAATTATCACCATATTTACGAGTTAACAATTTATTTCACACTTCAAGGCCATTTGCCTATATCTTCGCCTTAACGCGGTTCACAGAATACATCTACTTACCAAGTTTCAACAGTATAGTTCTTTTAGTTTCGGAAAAAAGTGGCTGTGACATACGGACGGACAGACAGACATGACGAATCCATAAGGGTTCCGTTTTTTGCCTTTGGCTACTACTATATATATATATATATTAAGACAATATTTGATTAATTAATGAAATAAGAAAAAATACTGCCTCCGCGGTCCAGTGGTCAAGGCGTTTGCCTTGTGATCCGCAGGTCATGGGTTCAAATCCCACTGGGAACCATACTTTGCGAAAAGTTGTTTCCAGTCTGTTTAGGATATTGCAGGCTTGAATCACCTGATTATCCGAAAAGAAAGATGATTCCGTACTTCGGGCAGGTAAAGCCGTTGGTCCCAAACGCCATCTAGCGTTTGTATCCCAGGATTGGTTCTGGTCTACCCTTTGGGTTGCGGAGGTCAGACGGCAGTCGCTCTGTGTAAAAAACCAGTAACGTCGTCAAATCGCCTAGGTAAGGTAGCGGACCCCGGGCTCTGAAGCGTAACTGCTGTCGATGCAACCGGGAATACCCTCGGATGATGATGATATATATTAAGACAATATTTGAAATAATGAAATAAGAAAAAAATGCCACATGAGCAGGACTTGAACCCGCGACCTTAGTCTAACTAACTGACTAAGGTCGCGGGTTCAAGTCCTGCTCATGAGGTATTTTTTCACCATTTCTTATTTAATTTGAGTACTTCAGTACTGCATCTTGAATGCCTTAAAAAACCCTATAAAATATTTGATTATTCGCCGAAATGAATCAAAATGTCTACCATCAACATACCTACATTTAACTCGTTGATCTTATATAATGTTAATATGGATAATAGCCTTTATTCTATATGTGTCTTTCATTCCAATCCGTTTAGCTGTTTTGGCGTGATTGAATAAAAAACAAACATATGCATTTATACCATTAGTATGGTCGTGGCCAAAACTAATACCGGTGAAGTGCGTGTCGGTACGGGCCACGCATACTGAAACATGGGGAATTATTTTTAAAAATTTTACATGTTTAGGTTCTGATAAATAGATAAGTAGATAATCACTTTATTTGTGTAACTGAGGCACATACATAAATACATAAATTAACACAAAAATAATAATAAATATTCGTAGACATTGGTGTAGGTACCGCAGTGATACAAAAAGTCAATAAATCAGCTATACACTTGCTCAGGGAGCAAACGCTGATTTTCAGTCATCACTGTCATTCAAGTAAGAGAACGTGAGCTCTTCATATGAGTGCTTAATAAAAACCTAAGGATAGAGAAGAAGAAATATATGAATAAAGTGCAGATGTGACGGAATTAAAAGCGTGAAAATGAAACATTGGCTTCTACTACTACTGCCCATTTTAAACATGTGTAAGAACTTCATTTAACTATGTTTTTTCTGAGGACGTTATATTTAATAATAATAATTAAGGCGACTATTACCTACTTTTTAACTAAATTATAGATCTTGCGAACACTCATGTTTTTAAAGACCTATCTAATGATATATAATTTTTAATTATATACTATGGGATGCACAAGAAAACAAAATATCATCATTTCGTATTTTTTTTCTACATTTTATTATTTATTTTTATTTAATATTTTTTTATTTTTTTATTTTATTTTTTTTATTAGAAATTTGAGTGCGTTTGACCTCTATCTAGCCTGATGGGAAGCTAAGATGAGGTCTAAGGTGTATCACGCAGACTCAAAAAATGCCTGTTCACTCTTGCCTTGAAAATCCCTAAATTATATGTATGGGGAAACATCGACGCAGGGAGGGAATTCCACACCTTAGCGGTTCGCACAATGAAGGAGGAGGCGAATCGAGAGGTACGATGAGGAGGAATATCGACCACAAATGGGTGGAATCCCTGTCCACGTCGTGTTGTCCGATGGTGGAATGGTGCAGGGGGAATTAAATTATGTAATTCCTGCGCACACTCCCCGAAGTGCAACCTGTAGAAGACACACAGACTTGCTACCAGTCGGCGATGTTCGAGGCTGTGGAGCCGTCCTGCCGTAAGCAACTCATCACCAACGAGTCTTCTGGCACGTCTGTCGATAGCTTCCAGGGCTTCGAGCTGATAGCGGGCAGATCCATCCCATAGGTGGGAGCAATACTCCATACATGAGCGGACTTGAGCTGTGTAAAGGCTCAACAGTTGGTCAGGGGTAAAATACCGTTGGACCTTGGAGAGGATGCCCAGTTTTTTAGAAGCCGTCTTAGCCCTGGACTCAATATAGCTACCGAAGTTAAGATTTGATGAGAGATCGATACCGAGAAGTTCGAGATGACGGGTGATAGGAACAGGCACACCCCGGAAAGTGGGAGCCAAGTTGAAAGGGCTCTTTTTAGCAGAGAAGAGACACGCCTGTGTCTTAGAGGCATTGAATCTCACAAGGTTGGCATCACCCCAATCGGAGACAGCTTGCAGAGTAAGATTGGTATGGAGCACCATTGCCTCTCTTAGTTCGTCTATTTCCGGTTTTTTTGCCCTTGCACTAGAAAAATATCTTTCCGTAACGGTGCTATCGTCTGCATACCCAAAAATACCGGGCTTTAGCAGATCGTTAATGTGAAGCAGAAATAGCGTTGCGGAAAGAACAGATCCCTGAGGTACTCCAGCATTAATTGCCAATAGGTCAGACGAGCAGCCGTCAAGAGTTACTCAAATAAACCGTTCCCTCAGGAAATCGGAAATCCAAGCACAAAGGCTGGGAGGGATACCGTAAGCGGAAAGCTTCGCTATAAGAGCGTCATGCCATACCCTGTCAAATGCCTTTGAAATGTCAAGTGAGACAGCAAGTGCCTCACCGTATTTTTCAAGGGCTTCACCCCAAAGATGTGTAGCGTACACAAGATGATCCCCAGTAGATCGGTTCTGGCGAAATCCGTATTGCCGGTCACTGAGGAGATCATTGTCCTCAAGGTACGCAAGTAAGCGCTTGTTAATAACACGCTCCATTACCTTACACAGAATGGAGGTGATTGCAATTGGGCGATAGTTTGAAGGGTCGGCACGTCTACCCTTTTTAGGTACGGGTTGAACATTGGCGAGCTTCCACATTTTTGGGACGATTCCGGACCGAAGAGATAGACGAAACAGGCGCGTCAGAACAGGAGACAACTCGGGTGCGCAATTCCTTAAGACAATAGCAGGAATACCGTCGGGACCACTGGCCTTATTCACATCTAAGTTGCGTAGAGTCTTGAGAACCTCCTTTTGATGAATGCGGACTTCAGGCATTTTACATCCACAAGGAGGTAACTGGGGCGGTGTTTGATTGCTAGCATCTAGACGTGAGTTTTCGGCAAACAGTGAAGCTAGTAAATTAGCTTTTTCTAAAGCCGTGTGTGCCAGTGTACCGTCAGGTTTCTGCAAAGGAGGAAGTGAGGAGTGGCAAAAGTTAGCTTCAACGCACTTAGCCAGAGACCAAAATGCTTTACTACCGGATGGGTACGAAGCGAGTTTGGCACCAACTCTGCCTATGTGGTCGAAGCGATTATTTTCCATTAAACACAAATTTCACAGAACAATAGGCGATTTTAATGCTAAAAGCGTTGTCTACCGGTCAACCTTTGGGTTATACAGAAAGTCTAAATGTGGGTATTATATTTATGCCCATGCAAAATACAGCTTTTTTGTCACTTAAATACATCATTTCAAGTGTCTAGCTATTACGGTTCAAGAGTTAGAGCCCTGTGAAAGACGGACGAACAGACGGATAGACAGTGGAGTCTCAGTAATCCCTTAAATCCCTTTGGTCACGGAACCCTTAAAAGAACAATTTTGAAGAAGGATTATAATCTCGAAACAATTAACACGTCGGTGGTGGCAGTCAATCGGTGTTACCGGTGAAGCGAGGCCAGCCGTTAGCCTCCAAGCACCGTGATTTGAATACCAACGAGCCATTAGTGCTTTCCTTTTAGGTTGGCGATAAACAGGTGATAAACAACTACCTCCAATGGCTGAATTAGAATAAGAAATCAATACTGAATGATTTTAACAATGTAGAAAATTAATATAAATTTGGTAACAATGATTTCTAAATGTTACCGGGCTTATATTGTCAAACAAGCTTTGGAGTAAAGTGGGAGAACCCTTTAAGTTACCTGATCGTTATACAAATGAGGATAGATAGATAGATATATAAAATTTTAAAAAACAGACAGCTAATATTCTTTTGAGGATTGACTCAGATCCCAGGATTCTAAGTAGGTATATGCGATTTGAAGCTTTGCTTGACTTAACAGTGGTGCGTACTTATACAAGATTTCGTCTTTTTCTTTTTTAACCGACTTCAAAAAAGGAGGAGGTTATCAATTCGACTGTATGTTTTTTTATGTTTTTATGTATGTTTGTTACGCGATATCTTCGCCAATTTTATTGATTATTTTTTTATTTGAAAGCCTTTACTACCATGTTGGTTCCATTTTAATGCGGTGAAGATATGATGAAAAACTCTGGAGATATGGAAGTAACTCCTAAAAAAATTGAAGTCAGTTGTTTTTTTCTTGTTAAAAATTTAATTATTGGCGAGACATTTTCTCACACGTCAAGGCCGCTTGCGGCCCGAGCTGACAAAATATAAATTTTGATCAAGATAATCCCACATGTTTACTACATCTTATATTTTTTTTTGTCAAATGTCCCATAGGACTCTCTGAACTTACAGTAAACAAATTATAGGTCTGTAGTCTGATCTTACTATAGATATTGGTAAAGTTTAAAACTGTTCCTTAATTCAATAGAATATGATTGATCTACCCTAATGCGAGAATACTTACGTAAATTGATGTTTGAGCATACTCGTAAGAGCCATTAAAACACGGCTATTAGATGCGCTAATAAATATGATGTGAAACCGTAAGGAGTGGACATCGTTCATGTTTTATGGCTTCAATAAAAAGGAACGTAAATTCGCCCTCGGGCTCGTTGAAATCTGGCCTCAGTTATGAAGAAAATTATATCATGCTCTGCCATATTGACGGAATTTGAGCTGATACTAGGAACTATAATTAGTTGCCACACTTTTTATGGTTCCGTAGCCAAAGGCAAAAAACGGAACCCTTATGGATTCGTCATGTCTGTCTGTCCGTCCGTATGTCACAGCCACTTTTTTCCGAAACTAAAAGAACTATACTGTTGAAACTTGGTAAGTAGATGTATTCTGTGAACCGCGTTAAGATTTTTACACAAAAAAACAATAAATTTTTGGGGTTCCCCATACTTAGAACTGTAACTCAATTTTTTTTTCATCAAACCCACACACACAATTATACGTGTGTGGTATCTATGGATAGGTCTTCCAAAATTAAATTGAGGTTTCTAATATCATTTTTTTCTAAACTGAATAGTTTGCGCGAGAGACACTTCCAAAGTGGTAAAATGTGTGTGTGTGTGTCCCCCCCCCCCCCCCCCCTGTTACTTCTAAAATAAGAGAATGATAAAAGTAAAAAATATATATGATATACAATACCATGCTAACTTTCACCGAAAATTGGTTTGAACAAAATCTAGTACGTAGGTCACTATATAAGTTTTGGGATGCTCAAAATTTGAACACAGGACGCATCTGTGTCATATATTTTTAAAAGGCAAATTTATTTCCAAATCGAACACAAAAGGCAATTTACAGCAATTTAAAAAATATAAAAAAATTTGAGAATTTATCCTGTCTTCATTTCCCGCTTTTTCGTCTGCTACGATAGAGCTTAAACGTGAACATTTGCGTGCTATGATATACTCGTATTATGACTTTAATTGTAGTTTATCTGAAGTTTTAAGCTTAGAACGTATAAAATCAGCTTTAAGTGAGTCTACTTCTTCGCGGGCAACCATTTTTAGATAGTTTAAAAAAAATTAAAGGGAGAAAACCAGACTTGATGAGACAATGATGAGAGAAGTGGACGCCCCCGAACAGCAGTTACTACTGAAAATGTGTGGACTACTGAAATGCTTGTGCGAGATGACCCTACATACAGGGACATAGAGAAAATCTTAGGCATCAGTTCGGTTAGTGCTCACGCCATATTACATGAACATCTTAGAATGAGGAAGCATTGTTGTCGTTGGATACCTCATTTGCTCTCCGAAACGGTAAAGAAAGCCCATGTGGATTGATGCCGTGAGATGCGTCTACGTTTTGAAAATGGGGGATCAAGAAGTATTTCTGAAATCATTACTGGCGACGGAACATAGATATATCAATATGATCCGGTAATTAAGAAGCCTTCCTCGGTATAAGTGTTTTCAGATGGCCAGTAGCCAAGAAAATTGCAAAGACCGCAAAACATTGGGAAAAAAATTGTGAACAGTTTTTTTTTACAGAGTGGACATCTTGCATCATCAATGCTAGAGAATTATAGGTCACTTAACTCAGAATTGTACACTACAGTCGCATTGCCAAAAGTTTACAAAGCTGTGCAGGAGAGACGACCAAAGACCGGGCGCCGGGGAATGATGCTGCACCACGACAACGCGTCTTCACACTCTTCCCTCAAAACAAAGGCGTTTATTAAAGAATCGGGTAGTGAAACCCTACCTTACCCACATTACAGACCCGACTTAGGTCCTTGTGACTTCTTTTTATTCCCCACCATAAAAGATAAGATAAAAGGCAAGTTTTTTTCAAGTGCCGCAGAAGTGGTGACTGCGTACAAATCAGCCATTTTTGACCTGTTCTGACAGATATAAGTAAGATTGGAATAAATGTTTCCAAGACTGGTTTAGGCGGATGGAAATCTGTATAGATAATAATAGAGAGTATTGTGAAAAAATACAATATAAATAGTAATTATATGTTGTCTACTTTTTGCGTGTCTCAAAACTTATATAACGTCTAACAAAATATACTGAAACTATTTTAAGGGTGAATTCAGTCCATGATACTGAACAACTTTCCCCAAAGAACATATATCGAAATATGAAAAATATTGTTTCGCTTTCCATACAAACTCAGATCAGCTGATCGGTCAACTTAAATGGGAGGCTAAAAATTATTTTTCATATTTCGATATATGTTCCTTAGGGAAAGTTGTTCAGTATCATGGACTGAATCCACCCTTAAAATAGTTTCAGTATATTTTGTTAGTCCCTGTATAGTGATCTACGTAAGTAGTTTTTTTTAATACGTTATAAATCGTAAACCACAATTTACCTTTAGAACTTTTATATTATGTTACTTGCTGCTACGGAACCCTTCATGGGTGAGTCCGACTCGCACTTTGCCGATTTTTTTTAGGATAAAAATTTCACTTTGAGGAACGCGCCCGGGTCCCGAGGGCCCTTTTAACTTCGAGAGTAAGTATTTGAGAAGCTTGTGGTGCTTTAAGAAAATCCTTAAGAGCCCGTATGACCCTGATAGTACTTAAAGCGATCTTATATATTACTTATATAAAAACACAGCAAAGTTCAGGACTAACTCTATATACATATACATTATATGTTTCGAAAATACGATCGCTTAAAATTTTTAAAAAATTGCGATGTTGCCTGCAAATCACCTCAGAATTATACTAAAACGGAAAGTACCTATTCAAGAAATACAATAAATTTGCCGTTGTAACTTAGCATTATAATTGTATTAAACATAAAGCAGGGATCATAATGTCTTATTTTTTAAATAACTCTTAAATATTCTTTGTAAAACGAAAAAATCCTCAAAAACCAGAAAAGCGTAAACCAGCCTCATTGACCTCCCGTGATCTTTTCACCCCGCATGGCTCGCTGTCTCGCTTTGGCTAGAGCAAATTTGTGTGCGTGGAAGTGGGAGCAAAATTAAGATTATCTACATCAGGCGCCGTCTTAACCCTTCAATCCTTTATCAAGTAGTAAAATTTTGAAGCGGTGGTGGACTAGCGGTTTAGACACTGGGAATGCGGAACGAGATGGATGCTCACTAGGCGCGACTTGTACCTCTGAGTTTGTACTCGTGTGCGGTCATTTTCATCTACCACCACGTGCTTCCGGTGATAAAAACGTCGTGAGGAAACCTGCACACTAGTTCAATGGTGTAATAATTACTGTTGTCATTGCATGACAGTTTTCTAGCACAAAAAATCTAATACCAGTCTTTTTTTTTAATTTTTAACAAATGTTTATTAAGAAAAAAAATACAAATGAGAATAAACTACAAACTAAACCAAAAAATAAAACCTAATCTAAATTATTAATTTAAAAAACTGAAAGATTACGACTGTGCGGCATGGTGCCAAGAACGCTGGCTGCGTTTCCTCTCTGGATAGCTATGCTAATTCGTTGAGAAAAAAAGCAGCCAGTGTCTTTGTATAATAATAACACACTCGATAAGAAAATATCTTCATGTCATCATCCGAGCGTATCTGTTTGCATCCTCAGCGGTAACGCTTCAGAGCCCGGGGTCCGCTCCTAACCTAGGTGATTTGACGAGGTTACTAGTTTTTACACAGAGCGACTGCCGTCTCATCTCTGCAACCCAAAGGGTAGATCAGAACCTATCCTAGGATAGGTTTAAACGAACGCTAGATGGCGTTTAGGATCCACAGCTTTGCGTGCCTTCCGAAGCACGAAATCATCTTTCTTTCCGGATAATCAGATGATTCAAGCGTGCAATATCCTAACCAGACTGGAAACAAATTTTCACAAAGTATGCTTCCCAGTTGGATTTAAACCCACGACTTCCGGAACACAAGGCAAACGCCTTGACCACTGGACCACGGAGGCAGTCCAAAAATAGATGTAATGTGTCGAAATGTTGTCCACAGCATACGGTGCACCCTGCTTCAGCCAGCACCAGCAATGCTAAAACTCCCGCCAAACCCTACGGGTCATGGTGTACGCCGGACGCCACTCCGCATCATTCTGCGTAAGTTTAAGTACATAGTGTAAATGTGGTCACACCTTTTTCTTTTCGTGTCGATAATTTGTGACTTCCTTTTGTAACTCCAGTATTGGGCCACTACGATATTTTTGTCACTTGCGTTGCGGCCGTCATTACATAATCCGTCATACATGATAAACAATTTTCACATTTCAAACATGTTTTTGAGTCCCATCGTAACTTTTTTTTTTCAATAAATATTTTAAAAGTTGATGTATGCAACGCCCTATTCATGAATTACATTAATTTCAGGCTAACACAAACCAATTCGATAGAAAACAAAACCCAAATTCAAGAGGACCATCATACAGCAAAGAAGTAAGCGAATTAACTTATTGTTTGAAAATTTATCATCAATTTTTAATTGTAATTACAACTAAATACATTTTTAATTAGACAGATTTTACTTATGTAAATATTTATTTTTTCAGCATAATTTTTCAATTGCAAAAAGTACGTCTATTTTCGACGCCACCGTTGCTCACCTACCAATCTACACACGACATAAGAGAAGCATCCACCGAACTAAAGGATTTCAAGATACCTCAATCGAGAGACAACTCCTTAAAAAGGTAAAATGTAATACACATTAAATGATTTCAAGATGACAAGTGGCTGTGTGACTGTGAGCCGTGGACCTCGCGAGTCTGACTTTGCATAGCCCGTCCAACCCCTGACCCCTTAAAAAGTTTATATGGTGAAAAAGTTGTTCAGACAAATAAGTTTCGTCTTAGTAACGGTTAGGGCTTGGGTAAAAAATTGTTGAAATATGTAAATTTTTACGTTTTTAACCCCGATATTTCCGCCATTTTGAGAAATTTTGAAAAACTAGCGCGACAATAAATCTACATATTTTATCGAACCTGCTCACAAAGTTTCACGAGAATCGGTTGACAAATGCGACCTATAGGCGAGAACTACCGGAAATCTGGAATTCGGACTAATACGAAAAAAATTTTGTCGAAGCTGAAACGGAGACCTTCGTTCACCTTGCTTTTTTGCAATTGTATGTAGGTACTTAAAAAGCTGTTTCAGCTTCATACAAATCCTTCAAAATCAACGATAGAATTTAAGGCCATACATGAGTTTTGTGACAATGACTCGAAAAGAAAAGCAAGACTGAAAAATCATCGTTTTTATTATTCTCAGGGTTTCACCAACTCAAGAGAGAAACATTCCACCAGTAGAGACTCCACAAAGTCCCGTGCCAACGTCACCCGTCCGGGGGAAAAAATGCAACAAATTCTTCCGCCTGCTTCCGCTGTGCGACCCATTTGTGCCGATCGACCCCCAAGGTTAGTCAATAAACATCTATTACTTTAATTAATCAATGGGGAACTCGATGTTGTGGTAGGTAATCGATAAATGGTGGAAAATGTCCGGTGTTATATGTATGTGTCATATCAATTAAATGGGAACTGTATTCGATTAGATGGCCTGTATGTATTACAATAAACCCTAATATCACCCTTTACCTTTAGGAATTGCTATACGCACTGTTCGGCAAAAAGTATTGAAAGATCAAAAAACTGGGGAAAATATTGCGCAGGTGTGGCGAAACTCTTTAGGTATAAAAGCATATCAATTTAATTACTTACCCACGTGTACACACCTCCCCATTTAGGCACGTCCCCAGTTGCATCATTAGCTATGTTACTTCGAAGCCCGGCAGGTTTACATTCAGGCCCTTTCTTCCAAATAATTTATTATATAAGTTAGTTAGTTTGTTTGTTTGTTTATAAAGCTTTATTCTACACAAAAGAGAAGCAGATACAAAAACAGAAAAGTAAACATACAACGGCGGATTTATTACTTATATACTTAGATGCACGTTGCTTATTTTATACATCAATTAAGTCCTAACCTTGGTCATTTAGATCTAAGTTTTATAGCAGTAGACATCATAACGGAAACAGGTGTCATAAAAAGCTAACGTTTAACACTACAAGAAAGTAATTAAGATCAGTAGCAATAAGGTGCACTAACAGTTTATTATACCAAGTAATGATGACCATTATATGCATATCAATAGTCATCATTACTTGAATAAAAAAGCTGTAAAGCGCACACAAACTCTGAAGTAGCATAGCTAGGTACAACTTTTCAAGAAGATAAGTATAGAGTAATACGCAAAATTATTACTAAGTAAATTTTTGAACCGACCAACAATTTCGTTTCTTCATATAGTAGGTATTGCTCTGTACTTTAAATTAATACGATTACTCAAGAACCTTCTAACTATGATACTTATTTTATCTCTTTTTAATTTAATTTTTAGGTCGTGGATACATCAGCTGGCTAATGCTGGTCACATTCTGCTACAGCTACAACGCCTGGTGCATTGCTTTACGAGCCACCTTCCCGTACCAGACTCCTGAAAACACACCTCTCTGGATGCTGGTGGACTATCTGTGCGACCTCGTGTACTTGCTGGACGTGGCGCTTGTGAAGCCCAGGCTGATGTTTCTCCATGAAGGGTTTTGGGTGGATGATGCAGGGGAGACCAGGAAGAACTATAGGAACAAGTTGCAGTATAAAGTAAGATTTATTTCGATCTGAGTACACTTTGGTTTGAGAGATTACACTTACGGCAGAACATCTGACGGTTTACGAGTATCAATGCACTCGTGGAATTTTAGATAGATCATTATAATTAAGTACTATCAGTAGTACCTAGACTTCAGCAGTAGCACAATATGACTATGTTAAAATTTGCAACGCTTTTTGAAAGTTTTACCGTGTCTCTTTGGGACACCGATGCAGAAGTTTACCTTGCTTAGTTACCTTACTCTTACCATCCTCGCGTACTCTTCGAAATGGACCTTTGAAATTTGCTGTTAGACATTCTATTTTGCTATACAATACAATATAAATTATCTTTATTGCACCATAATAATTCATAAAAAAAATAACAAACACAAAGAAAATTTTGGTACAAAGTACTCGTACAATGTACATATATGATTGTCTTTCTGTTTTTTTATTCAGTTCGACGTAATCTCGCTCCTTCCTCTGGACATATTTTACTTCTACTTCGGCACGCACATGGTCATACTACGAGCCCCACGTCTTTTAAAACTACAGACTTTCTGGGAGTTTCACCAGGCTATGGACCGAGTGCTGTCTTCACCTTATGTGGTAAGTCACAAACACTCGCTATTATTTTTCACACACATCAAAAAAAAAATATATCATAATAAATTTTAAGTGCAATAAAAATATTATAAAGACGAGTGGAAGAGGAAGGGGGAGGCCTTTGCTCAGCAGTGGGACATAACACCAACAGGCTAGAGAAAAAAAATTATAAATACATTTATAGTAGCTTAGTTTTAATTCAAAATCTTTCTACAAAAAAAGTAATTCAAATATTCATACCAGCGTTTTCCCGATCGGATCACTTGTACCACTTAATTCCATTACAATTGATGGTATTATTGACCCATATTTATTCCATCGTTTTAAAACAGAGATACGACGGATTGTCAGCTTCTATTATTGTTAATCGTCTTTCTAGGTAAGGATCGGCAAGACCCTCTTCTACATCTTCTACCTGATCCACCTCAACGCTTGCGCGTACTACGCCATGAGCAGCCACATCGGCCTCGCCTCCAATGGCTGGGTGTACGATAACAAGGGCAATGCCTACATCCGCTGCTTCTACTTCGCGACCAAGACCGCTACTTCTATAGGAAAGAATCCTAAGCCGGAAAATACTGCGGAGTATTTGTTCATGACTGCAGCTTGGCTGATGGGAGTGTTTGTGTTCGCGCTCCTGATTGGACAGATCAGAGATATTATTGCTACGGCTACCAGAGCTAGGGTGAGTAGACTCAATTTGAAGTAGAATTAGCAGAAACATCGTGGGTCGGACATGCATGGGAGTAGCACAATACCGTGGTAAATGGCATTCATTGAGAGAGACCTCTTCCTATTATATAGTTACTCTCTAGACTTACTATATAACCTAACCTAGAAAATAATTTAGATGAGCTCTTTATTTCCTACTGGAAAAGATCAAATAACATCAAGACGCAGACCTATTTATAATCATCGCTTGGTCGATTTGATTGGGGTGTTCACGCGTCTGTTAGGTAAGTGTCTAATTTAATATATTAGGTTTATTATAACCGTCGTCGTTATTAGCATGACTTATCAAAGTTATTGGCAACATGTCATTTCGCACTGCCATAAGTAGTACCTACGGCAAACGTGAAGAGGTCTTAACTAGGTATTACTATTTTTTAGCCAACCTTCAGGCTATAAGAGCCATACTAGCAGAGCAAGAGGCAACCGATGACGACATAAGTCAACGTCGACGATCCCACCAATGTGAGTGTGAAGCAAAATTATTCGCACTTTTCCTATTCCTTCTGCCTAATGTGTCCATTTACATTATTTTCATGTCTTTATTATATTTTCTAATACCAATCCGGAACTTCAGACCGAATACCGCAAGACCATCGATGGAGCTACCCGCTACCTGCGCCAGCTAAACATGCCAGCGTCACTACAACGACGGGTCACCTGTTGGTTTAACTACACTTGGAGCCAACAGAGATGCTTTGGTACGAATCCGCTTATTACTCGTACATATCTTGGGCCTCAGCTAAAGTTGTTGTTATTCGTCTCCTGACTCATTGAATCCAAAAACTATTTTTTTTATTTGAGTACTATTTTGTTAAGTAGCTCAGCAAGTTTATAATAATATAATTGAATTATTAAAAAAATGGCACCCAACGTGTTAGCCAACGTGACGTAAGCCCCAGTACTCAAGTTTTTCTTGTAAAATTTATGAAGATAATTGTAACTGTTTCTTTTTTAGACGAATCGAAAATTTTGAACTCGCTCCCTTTCAATATGAAGAGAGACGTTGCACTTGCAGTCCACATGACTACTTTGAGTAAGGTACGTTTACGCTATTAATCCACAAAGAAACACAAAAGGTTCTTTATTCTTATTTCTTACTTTTTTAACCTAAAGATATATGTAATCATCAAAATAGATATACTATAAAATATACACTTATACGACTATAAATTGAATTCGATATTCAGTAAAAGATAAAGTAATTACAAGAAAAAGAAAAACACCGTTTTGATACACATTTCTATGCAGAATCTCTCCAAATTTTCTGCAAGGTTTGATAAATGTGGTGGTTTCATTCCAGGTGCAACTATTCGCCAATTGTTCCGACTCTTTACTCCGCGACCTGGTACTGCAGCTTCGGTCGGTGTCCTTCCTGCCAGGAGACGTGATAGTTCGCGCCGGTGATGTTGGCCACCACATGTACATCATCAAGTCTGGAGAATGCTGTGTAAGTGATACCATCGTTACCTTATGTTTCAGATTTGTTCAAGCTCTTTATCGCCATTTGACTTAACGACTATCGTCTTGTGATAAAAACAACTAAAGACTCGCGTGTTTTCTAAGGCATAAAGCAGGTCAAAATAAATTACCTAGGCGTGGTGAGGTGATCCAGAAGTTGATTAAGACTAGGCTCCCAGAATATGCTGACGCAATCAAACT
Source organism: Acrobasis repandana (assembly GCA_963576875.1). Taxonomy (NCBI): domain Eukaryota; kingdom Metazoa; phylum Arthropoda; class Insecta; order Lepidoptera; family Pyralidae; genus Acrobasis; species Acrobasis repandana. The sequence continues at coordinate 19,569,761 of OY756216.1, forward strand.
GCACAACCCGCTAGACCCTTCACTTCCTCACTGTAAAACATTGATATAAATTAAATAAAGTATAAATCATGCATTTACGATAATGTTTTATACGTTACGGGGTAAACAGAACCTAAGGCTGTAAGATTTCACTTTTAACGTGATCGTGAGCATTTAGGGGGGATAAAGGGAATCAAAATAGTAGTAGAAAGAAAAATGAGCAGTAAACTCCCTCTATCTTTTCAGGTTATGTCACCCGACGAAAACGAAGTGCTGGTTACTCTTCAAGAAGGTTTGGTGTTCGGGGAAGTCAGTCTCCTGGGAATCGAAGGTCTACGGCGTCGTACAGCTACTGTCAGGTACGTCTGTCACCACAAATCAAAATAAATATCTGCAAAAAGATATTTATTTTTTAAATTACCTGATTTTTCATTTTATCTACAACGTGTTAGGGACATATTATGCGTAATAAATCTAACCGTGGACTATGATAGATATCCATACAAATTGTCCGGGCGGCTGCACACTTTTGTATGGAAATGCAGATTTTATTTCCTGTTATTTTAATTTTATTAATCTTTAGTGGTTCGATGTCCCACATTGTACAAGTTGATTCAGTGTTTAGCGTCTACGGGAATAGATTATTTAAGTCCAATGCAAGATGACCAATAAAAACCGATTTTATCTGAGCCTTTCTTTTCCCAGATCCCGCGGATACTCAAACCTCTTCGCTCTATCCCGAAATGATCTCGAAGCTGCGCTCAAACACCACAAGGAAGCCGCTCAAGTCCTCCGTCTCCGCGCAGACCAGATCATCAGGGAGAACGCCGCTCGCCAGGCCAAGCAGAGGCTTGCTATACTCGAGGCCAAGATGCACAACCATTCGGAGATGACGGGCTTGAGGAACAGGAGGCTGTCGACTGCAGGCACCAACGATGGTAGCAGAGCTGTAGAGAAGCGGCTCAGAAGCACCAGTGCGCTCTCCCATCACCATAAGAGGAGGTTATCAACAGTATCTGAAAATAAGGTATGTCCTTGTCTTCTTCCTCATCCAAGCGCGTTCCCGGTTGCATCCTCAGCTGTGCTGCTTCGGAGCCCGGAGTGCGCTTTCCCGCTTTTTCTTCTCCAAATATTACATGCATGTCAAGGATGCCAAAGACCTTGCGTTGGAGAAGAAATAGCCGGAAGGGTTTAAAGATTTGGCTATAGTTTTACAACCGGCCGCCTGCCTGACGTCAACCCTCTTTGGGAATGTATTTGGGCGAAAAGTTTTACAACCGGCCGCCGTCCGACATTAACACTCCTTAGGAATGCAATTGTAGCACGAGATGTTTATGCTTAATCCTGTAGTCGCCTCTTACGACATCCACAGCAAGAGATGGAATAGTCCTATCCTACCCGAAACCATGGTAAGGTATGTCCTTGTATTACAGGATTAATCCCTTTTTTACAAGCTTTTATTCAGTTTGCCCAATTTCTTGTTTATTTGTTTGAGTTAAATCTCGCAAGTGAAGATTGATCCACTTCCTAGTTTCCGATTGAGATGAAATCTTGTATGCTTACGTAGAGCCGGAAGGTGGTTATATGAACCTTGTAACGCAACCTCATCGAGTTTGGGCTTATACCATTGTCTTGATTAGTAGTTAGGCCTCACAGAAAAAGCTTGTAAGTACGAAAAAACTTATTCACTTTCTATTTTACAGAAAATGTAGATACTTATCAACTTTTTATCTAGACTAAGTAAATACATAAGTTTAGGTAAAATCGTTAAAAATCAAATCGTTTAAAATTTTCCGGCTATTTCTTCTCCAATTCGCTAGATTTTTGGCATCCTTGGATGACCATTGATATGCATATTTGGAGAAGAAAAAGCGGGAAAGCGCAACCCGGGCTCCGAAGCAGCACAGCTGAGGATGCAACCGGGAACACGTTCAGATGAAGAAAAGATAAAATCGTTATGAAACTCTATAATTTTTGCAACCTACACAAATGGTTTCCCATTTGTGAAGGTTGCAAAAATTATAGAGTTTAATAATAACTATTAACTTATATGTTGGTCTGGGAGGAAAGTAAAAACTTAGAATGTACCAGCTGCTTCTCATCCCGCGCAGATCGTTAAAGTCGATCGAGGAACTGGTCGAAAATGCGAATCGTGTAAATAGGCGATGCGACCTATCACAAGTTTGATTCCTTTTACCATGTCGCCCACCATCATGGTAAAGGTGGCCTTCGGATCCTGCGGCCCTGGGCTGCTTAAAGCCGCAATACCCTAAATTATCTGTCTGCCCCATTAGGGATAAATGAATGAATAAATAAATAGATACGGACAAATTATAAGGATTGAGGTAGCCCCAAAGTAAGTTTTTAACTTGTGTTATGGGATACTAACTCAATGATACTATATTTTATGTTAAATACATATATAGAGAAACACCCAAGACCCATTTGAAAAAGACAATTTGGAAAAGGCCATTTTCCAACTTGCCCTCGCCGGGGATCGAACCCAAGACCTCTGGGTGGTGGCCTAGCGTAGTAACCAATAAAGACGTGTTAGTAGGTATAATAAGTATTTAAAAAATGTGACAGGTACACCATGGGCGGCCATCAGTCACATCGGCCTGCGCTCGCGGTCCCCTACCCACCATCGTGTTCTCCAGCGAGTGATCCCAAAAGAATTCCAAACTTGACGACCTAGCATGGCGACCTAAGCGAGTCTCATTTTTATTGTATAGTGTTAGCTAAATGTGCGATGTATACAAATGTTTATGGCCAAAAAAATCTCAAAAATTGATGCAAATTTTTAGTGATAGTTTCCATAAATTATATCTTTTGAATAATTTGTGTATAGGAATTTAAATACAAAAAAATTGAGATCGTCAAATACCTATGTTTTTGCTGTTTTTGTGAGGCGGACTGGTGTGTATCCTAGATTAACAAGGAAAGTCAAAGGAACTGAGAGACTGGATTTTTTTTCTTATTTAGATCACACAAAAAACACGATCAGCACATTGAATTTAATACCTAGTCCAGTCAACACGAATCAATCTGTATGACAATCTATTTGCATCAGTTTGTTATTGCAAGTAACATAATGCCAAAGAATTATACTTACTTATCTACTGAATTTTTTTTAATAACATGTATTTAGTAGATTATCTACTGAATTTTTTTTAATAACATGTATTTAGTAGATTAAATACTTATAAGGTATATTTTTTTTTGTATTTAGGCACGTTGCACAATGTTTTAAAACCTAATATTATTTCACAATTAAATTTGGCGCCCAACGTGGTACATCGTAAAATAAAACTTTACTTTTGAAAATTATATTTTGATACTTATTTTATTATTACTAATAATTAAATAAGTAAGTAGGCTTTAAGCCGTATTTTCTAATAAATGTTTAACTAGTCAATAAAGGTTCAATTTTAAATGCTCAAAAGAGCAATATATTCAATAATAGGTATACTTCCTTATTATACGTGTTAGTTTAGTACTCACACTACATTGTAACAAAAAAGTACTTTGATGTTAGCCTGATCAAAGTTTATCCATAATTGTTTTATGAAATCTTGATGTTTTCCAAATAAATTAATACACTCCAATAGAGAAGACACAATAAAACGAGAATATTAAAATCAATGGTGCTATTTTTTAATTTCCCCTGAATCATTACTTTTACTCGCAAATTATATGTATGTCGCAGCCATCTGGTTAAATTAGCCAACTAACTGGGTTTCAAGGCAGCTACTTGAACGCCAGCATCAAATTTGACGCCTAGGCTGATAGTTATTTGAACTAGAATCACTCAATGTTTAACAACTTGGCGTATTAAAAGTCAGTCCCTTTAAAGGTTTGAACATTTTGGACTCGACCAAGTGATTCAAGTTTCGTTTATTTGTTTGCAACTGCGGCGCTAGTACCCTACCTAGCCAGCAAAAACTAATATGGAGTCAACAACGCAAATCGTAAATATTATTTTTCGTTCGTACACATTTCATCAATACTATTGATTTTTTTTTATATATCACTATTTTTAGTACTTAGTGGTAGGTGATATTAGTAAAAAGTAGTCGTACATAATTTGTGAACCCTAATCACACATCAAAAGTAAAACGTTGCGCTTAATGACTTGGCTAGTTGTCCGTCAGCCATTTAATTGGATACCGGCTTTTAATGACCGGGCTAGGGGCCACGTCCAATTAGGTGGCTACTTTAACCAGATGACTGTGACATGCGATATACTTATGTCATGATTTGAAGAATTAACAAGTGACTAATTACGCTTTAAGATATTGTGCCTAGGTAACTAGTTTGTTCTGAACTAACTTTTTGTTCTGAACTAACTTATTTAGAGGCCAAACTCAATACTGCCAACGTACTTTTTCAACACATTAGCTCGGAAAGTGCTATTTTCCATACTGATTTTAATTGTGTTATGCCATCACGCACATAGGAATTCTATATCGTGCGTTTTTACATTAGAATAATTAACACGCGTAATTTATGCGTCAAAATTAAATAAATGCGGTCCTTAAGTTTCCTGTGCAAAGTATCGAATGCATATGTAAATTGAATTTTTTAATTAATATTATTACAAGAATAAACCCCCTGTTCAAAAAAGTCGCATTAAAAGCTTTTTAGCCAACATCTCCGATCTCTTAAATTCTACTGTCTAGGCTGGAGACTTTGGAGGCAGTCGACAAGTATGTTTATCTTTGATATGTTCTATCTTTAAAGAATCCTTCTTGTCCTTTAATTTAAGAGCTTGCTCTTGTCGGTAGAGTTAAGTGGAGATGCCTCCATTCCTCTCTTCTCTCTGCCATCTTTTTAATGTCGTGGTAGGACCTTACTCCTAACCCTTCCTTATTTAATATAGGATTTATTATTGTTATTAGTTTGCAGGCATTTTAACACGTCATACGTTTGGATATTATACACTACAGTACCTATGCCACGTAGACCAATGTTAGCACAAAACGGGAATGGGGCAAATATTCAAAAAATTCAAAAAAATATTAAATAATCTTTATTTTCCAACAATTTCTATTATTTATCAAACCAGTAGTTAAATAATACAAATTTCTGGGACCCACCTAATAAGCTTTAGAAATAGCCTGTGGCAGGGGGACCCGCTAGCAGGGTAAGATACAGCAAAACTTTTGTCATAATCCTATGTCCCTGGCTGCCACTAACAATAATAATCATGGTTATTTTCCCCCTTTCTACGAACGAAACTGCATTAATTACATTTTGTATCGATATCGCGTGCAAAACTTGGGTGACAATATTTTACAAATGCCAACTGCATAGCAATCAGATCATTTTGAACTCTAAGATCTAGGGCATAAGAAATATCGATTTGTTGTTACTAAGTTATGTAAACAAATTTTAATATTGATCTAAGTTTAGTTTGTACTAAATTTGTCACTGGCTGTGGTCACTATTAGGTGAGTATAGGGACTCCTCTACTCTCTTGTTGCTTGATATAATTTAACTAATTATACCTAGGTATGTAAGTACATACTACATTATTACTATACCGCGCAGATCGTAAACTTCGATCGAGGTAATGGACGAGAATCTGAATCACGTTAATAGGCGATGAGGTTAGCAACCCATCACTATATGATTTCCTTTTTCCACCCCATCACGCTAAAAGTGGCCTAGGGCTTACCGCCGTAGACTGTTTGCCCCGTTAGGAATAAAGACGTGATAGTGTATCAGTATGTAGATAGTTAGATATAATCTTGGTATAAGTTCAAGATACATATTTAGAAAAACTGTTGTGAGTATGAATTAGATATAACTTTCGATAATGAACCAATTCACAAGAAGTAGATATGTAGGTATCTATTTCTAAGATAAGCTAATTTATACCAGTTAAAAAGGGAAAAACGACCGATGAACCATTTCCCGTTTCGTTTTATTGCCTTTTTATATTCGGGCCAAACAAGGGTGGATCCAGCTTTGGGGGGGGGGGGGGGGGGGGTCACAGAGTCGAGATCAAGTCACAAGAAGATATAATTTAATTTTTATAATAATTATAATATAAAGGGTGTTTATCTATATATGTATTTATTATAAAATATAGTATCGTTGAGTTAGTATCCCATAACACAAGTTTAAAAACTTACTTTGGGGCTACCTCAATCAGTGCGATTTGTCCAAAAAATGTGTATATAATCATACCCAGCCCATCATGACCCCCATGACCCCACCCCCCTGGATCCGCCCTTGGGGCCAAAAGAAGTGAGTAATGTGTAATACCGATTAGAGTTCGTCATTTGCATCGCGTGACGTTAATCATTGGTTGTCGTTACCGAAACGTAAGCCAGCGTAATGTAGCCAAAGTAAATAAACGGGGAACTTTTCATCGACCGTTTTTCTTTTATTTGTTCAATACTGGCTGGAATACTTTTGGTAGAGCAGAAAAAAATAAAATTAAAAACGGCTAATATAGACGGTTTCATGTTTTTAGTTCCGATTTATGTCGCGAATAGAAAGAAACGCGATTGTATAAAATAACCGTGTGTACGGAATTACGAATGCGGTGTCATGATGATCTGTGGAATCCATATTGTTTAGAATCAGGTTACGAATAGGAAGAAAAACGATTATCAAAAACGTCGACAAATCCGTGAAGTCCACTAAATTATTTGATGTTAACCTTTACAGTAAATAACTATATTTTTAAATCCTAAATTTAAATCAAGATTAATTCGATTACAGTCTCTATGAAAATTCCACAGACTTCAAGTTTTAAAAGAAGTAACTAAGTGAAACCATAATTGTTTCGTAGAAAGGTCAAAGTATACCAACTCTTTTTTTTTTGTTGCAATTTCCGAAGTTACAAAACTTTTTTTGCTGTTGTGCCAAGTAAGTTAGTAAGCTCGCTACCTTTGTAGAAAATAAAACAGGACTTTATGGAAACCCATTTCTTTTAAGCGTCTTTTAACTTTCGTTTTTCAAACTTTTAAATCACATAAAAACAAACGTCTTTTTAAAAACATCGCTGAAAATTGTGATCAAATCATTACATTACAGTAGGTACCAGTTAAAGATTATTTTCTCTTAATTCATAGAAATTAAGTTGATAGCCATTTTGTAAATATGTTAAAAAGCAAGCAAATTATGGAACACGTCGGGTTGTGTAAACAACCCTTTCATTATGAACCTTCGAAGCACGATCAACAGTTGCTTATAGCTCAGTCGCAATGTTACCTCGCTCGCGGTTCTACCCGCCGATCTGCTTGTGCTATATATTTTTTTAATTAAGTAGGTAGGTATTTTAATTTTGTATTTAATAATCCTGCAAGAAAACTTCATATGGAAATTTTGGCATCCTGGACTATTAATCTGCACTTCGTTAAATACAATAAATTAACCATTAAACCGAAGGGTAGGTAAGTCTTCATTTTTGTTTTTTGCACAATTTTTGCTTTTAAGTGGGTAGCAAGGTTTAAAACTAGGTAGGTATAAAACTGTTTTATTAACTCTGATTCGGCAAATAATAAAAAAAGCTTTATGAAATATATTATTACAAAAATTTACGCTGATGGAATTATTTTGCGTCTTTGCGTTTGCGTTGACTCAGTGACCCAAAATGGATCTTGGCCTCTGACACCAGAAGACGCCACTGTTCCCTATTCTGCGCCCTCTGTAGATCCTGAAGGGCTTTGACGTCTTTGCAGGCTTCGTCTTTCCAGCGGTATCTCGGACGACTCACCGGCCTCTTACCGGTTGGTCTGCAATTAGGCTTTGCATAATCACGTAACATTTTTTTACCCTTCCCGACTAACAGGAAGGGTATAAGTATTTGGTTTTGTCTAGACTAACGTCGAAATAACTTTGGTGTTGTTAAAATAGGGTACAATAATTATTGTATGGTAGATACTGCGCTCAATAGCAACCTACCTACTTACGAACTCCGCGGGTTGATGGTTGGAAATTGAAAAAGTTTAAGTTCAGGGTAGACAACTTAATTTATAACAGCTTAGGTCAAAGGTTGCAGAAAGCTTTAGATTCTGCATTAAGAGCTGCTTATGCAATTCAATCGTGAATCTTTCACCCGGCGTTTATTGGCTGATGAGCATCCAACCCCAAACATATCACGTCTAACAAAATATACTGAAACTATTTTAAGGGTAGATTTAATCCATGATACTGGACAACTTTTCGCAAGGAACATATGCTTATTGAAACTTGAATACAAAATGTTTGGTCACCAAATGGCGGACTGCGGTCCGCATCCGGACCACCCATTTTGTGCGAACCGCGAGAACACAGGAACTTGCACTTTTTTCATTATTTATTTAATCTTTATTGCACAATTAAAGCACAAGGTACAAGTGGTGGACCTAATGCCATAATGGCATTATCTCCCGGTCAACCATTTTTTTTTCCAAGATGAACTTTATTAAGAATAAATTTCGATCTCGACTTACTGATGGACATCTCCAGGATTTAATGTCAATATCTTGAACCAATTTTACTCCAAACTTCAGACAGATATTAGTCTGCAACAATAAATATCATTTTTCTCATTGATATGTAAAAAACACCTTTGCTATTTCAGTAATTACATTTGTTTAATAAATATTTTTTTCTATAAAATGTAGTGCGGACCGAGATGGTCATTTCATTTCTTAAAACGAGCGAAACTAATAAGTGACCCCAGGACTATATAGCTTTAAAATAGTTATAGTATATTTGGTTAGACCCTGAATCTACCTACTTGACCTAAAGTTAGCACTAGTACCTAAGTACCTACCCAAAGTAATTACAATTTTTTAAATATTTTGTTCGAGTTGAATTTGGTCATCGATTTTTATCCTTTGTCTTACCCCGAAAAGCATAAAATTACGTCTACTAATTTCATTAGTTGCGGTAAAGTCACGACATCGTGGGTTCGCGTGTTTGCAAAAAGTCGTATAACATTGGAGACATTATTTAGGTACTCGTATCGGAAATATTCAATCAGCTTTATGTGGAATAAAATGTTTATGTTGAGACGTAAGCTTGACGATATCGTCACTAAACTTATGAATCCTTTTTGAGAGTTTTGTTACTACAAGTAGGTACCTATTCGTGATAATAGGTGTGTGTTACTTTAAGTTAAAGTTGAGCATTTGAAGCAATAACCCCACCGACGTGGCTTGGTTCTTTTCAATAAGAATACTACCGATTTGAGATATTTGCTAAACAAAATAGCGTTTTGATTCTGTGCATTTCTATTACTGCCTTATGCAGATGTAGAGTATCATAAGTTTTTGAAACACAAGGGCATTTACCATAAGTACGAATATATGTCTAGGTGAATAAAGGCACGTTACTGAGGCAAACTAATAATAAGTATCTATCTACATAAATTACTTCTGAACAATTTTGTGAAGAAACTTTCCATTTACAAAGTTTTCAGCGGTGCACCAGAGCTTTCCCTGCATTGGGACCGTTCAAGTATTACGTAAACACCACAGGGCGGCGGGGGGTCTTATTATTGATGACATAGGGGACAGGGGAGTCTTAACTTCTATTACGTAGGCAATCTTTTTTAGTCTTTTTGTATTTCTTAGCATTTTTTGTAATTTTCGTTTAAAATTAAACAGACACTAAATTATTAGTTAGTAAAACAATAAAAAACTTAAGTAGGTAGATTTTATAAAATATATCAATGCTTACGTAAGCATAGGAGGCGATAAAAGATTTGCTTACTTTGCTGTCATGGGGGACGGAGGGTTAAAAATGGCTGCTAAATTCTGTTTACGTAGGTAATACTTGAACGATTCCAATGATACAAGTCGAGTCGTAATAATTCAAAGTCTTGCATGAATAATTTCCACGATAATGAGGTTGGGTAACCGATGCCAGAGTAACGGGCGCCGTGCCCTTGCGGTCACGAATAGCAGGGGTGATTACATAGACCTAAACCATTAGTCAGCTAGTTTTATTTGAGACTTCATTCATCATCAGGTCTTTTTTAGTCTCTACTGCAGGAGCACGACCCTCTCTGTATTACAGAGCCATATATTAATTAGCTAGAGCAGTCAGTGGATTTGGCCTACACTCTCCACGCTGGCCAGACGAGTTGGAGAGGTCTTATTTATGTTTATAAGCTTTGTTTAGCTTGTGTTTCCTAAGTCGCCTTCTACGACATCCACGGGAAGATTTGGAGTAGTCCTATTCTAATTTGCCGGAAACCACACTTGAGACTTACTTACAGGTTCATATTTATCATATCATACACTAATCCGGAGGTTCTGGGTTCGATCCCCAGCCAGGGCAAGTTGGAAAATGGCCTTTTTCAAATTGTCCTGGGTCTTGGGTGTTTATCTATATATGTATTTGTCATAAAATATAGTATCGTTGAGTTAGTATCCCATAACACAAGTTTAAAACTTACTTTGGGGCTAGCTTAATCAGTGTGATTTGTCCGTATATATTTATTTATTTATTATTTATTTATCAACGTAATATCATGCGTCGTCTAAAGCAGGAGGAATTCACAGTATACTATTTGCATATTTTTACAAGCTTACCTATAATTATTTAGCTTGCCGTTTGTTGTTTTGTTTTTTGGGTCAAATCTTGCAAGTTAAATTTGAACCACTTCCCAATTTCTGATTGACATGAATGTTGTATGCTAATATGTCGATGCAATATCTGACGGCCCGTGGTGCAGTGGTCAAGGCGTTTGCCTTGTGATCCGGAGGTCATGGGTTCAAATCCCACTGGGAAGCATACTTTGTGAAAACTTGTTTTCAGTGTTAGGATATTGCAGGCTTGAATCCCCTGAATATCGGAAAAGAAAAATGATTCCGTGCTTTGGAAGACACGCAAAGCAGGGTCCCGAACGCCATCTAACGTTTGTTTAAACCTATCCTAGGATTGCTTCCGCTGAGGATGTAACCGAGAATACGCTCGGATGATGATGACGAATGTTGATGCAATATTATTATGACAAAAAGCTGATCAGAACAGATGACGTGCAATATTATTATGACAAAAAGCTGATCAGAACAGATGACGTGCAATATTATTATGACAAAAAGCCGATCTGATGATGGAGCCGGAAGATGGCTATGTAATAAAACGACGCAACCCCATCGGTTTAGGCTTATTACATTTGTCTTGATAAAACTTGATAAGTTCTTAGGCCTTACAATAAATTAAGCTATTGAAGGAAAAAAAATATTTTTTTCAATAAAACTCATTAACATTTGCTGTTACCCAAGGGATTTAAACTGCAATTCAGCTCACACATTCTGTAGTTAGGTGTATATTTATATTATATATATATATATATATATATATATATATATATACTGGGTGGCGCAAAAGTACTGGCACTAAAGAAAATACTTTTATTTTTTTTATATGACATTTTCTGTCATTCTGTTGTTGAAAATTGTGTAGTGAACAAATGTAAAATACACTGAAAATAAACATGGACCGTTTTACTCCCCAAGAACGTGGAATAATTGTGTCAATGTTCTTACGGAATAATTCATCAGTGATAAGAACACAACGTGAATTTCGTCGACGATTTCACCACCGTCCGGCACCGATTGGTCGCACAATTCGACGCTTTGCCACACGCCTTGAAGCAACTGGCTCAACATTGGATAGACCTAAGTCTGGGAGACCAAGAACAGGCCGTTCAGCTGAAAATATCGATGCTGTGCGCGAAGATGTGGAAGAGTGTCCAGAAACATCAACGAGGCGACGTGCCACGCAATTGGGCATTTCCAGACGGACCCTGCAGCGTATTTTGGTGAAAGACTTAAAGATGTTCCCGTATAAAACTCAAATGACTCATCAGCTGCTGCCTGCTGACCACCGAGCTCGTCTAGATTACTGCCAGCGCGTCATAAACCTCAACCTTGAAGAGGATGATTTTCCTTCAAAATTGGTTATGAGTGACGAAGCGCATTTCCATCTCTCAGGGCATGTCAATAAGCAGAATACTCGGTTCTGGGGCACTGATAATCCGCGCATTATTCAAGAAACACCTCTACACCCACTAAAAGTTACTGTATGGTGTGGCATCTGTGTTGACAGAGTGATCGGACCCTATTTTTTCGAAGACGCTGGAGGCAATGCGATAACTGTCACTGGAGAACGCTACAGAACCATGTTACGAGAGTTTTTGATACCCAGTTTGGACGAATTGGGGCTGGAGCACATCTGGTTTCAACAAGACGGCGCTACGGCACACACAGCGCGCGACACTATGGACTTAGTGAGGGACGCTTTTCCAGGCCGAGTTATCTCTCGTTTTGGCGATTTGCCTTGGCCTGCAAGATCACCCGATCTGACCAGTCCAGACTTCTTTCTTTGGGGTTTTTTGAAATCTCGGGTGTATGTGAACAAGCCACAGACTCTCGCAGCTCTAAAAGAAAACATTCGTCAAGAAATAACGAACATATCGCAGGAAGTGTTACGGCAAGTTATGCAAAATGTCATAAATAGGGCTCAAATGTGTATCAACTCTGGAGGTCACCATTTAAAAGACATCATCTTTAAATCCTAATGGTACGAAATTTAATGGCACAAATATACATTTAAAAAAACCTAAATCTAGTTTTCTAATTTAGAAAGAATGTTATAGCTGAACCAAATAGGGTCTTTACTTTTGCGCCACCCGTTATATATACGAGGGCTGTTTGATAAGTACCCGTTTTCTAAATATATTAATATCACTGGCCGCAAATAAGTATACCACCTTTTTAGGCCATATATCAGAGGCGGGAAAATTAAAAAAAAAATGGCATTCTTTTGTTTTTTTTGTCATTTGACAACGATTCAGTGAAGGCGTGAACTTCAAATTGTTAAAATGGAGAAAGAACAGTATCGGTCTGTAATTAGATTCTTATTTTTAGAAGGAAAAACATGTGATGAAATAAAAGTAAGAATGCAAGCGGTTTACCATGAATGTGCTCCTTCTATGACAACCGTCAGATATTGGTATAACGAGTTTAAGCGGGGGAGAACAACCGCCTTTGATGAGGATCGCCCAGGCCGGCCAGTTGAGGTGACTACAGACGATATGGTTAAGAAAATTGAAAATATCGTTTTAGCCGACCGCCGAATTAAACTTCGAGAAATCGTTGATGCTGTAAATGTTTCAATCGAGAGGGTACAACACATATTAGAAGAAAAATTGGGTATGAAGAAAGTATCGGCGAGGTGGGTGCCGCGTTTACTCACGGAGGAGCAAAAACGGAACCGACTGACTACTTCGGAGCAGTGTTTGGCCGTGTTCAAACGTAACCCGAAGGAGTTTCTGCGTCGTTTCGTGAACGTGGACGAAACGTGGGTCCACCACTACACCCCGGAAATGAAAGAGCAGTCGAAGCAGTGGATTTTACCAAGTGAACCTGCTCCAAAGAAAGCAAAAACCGTCCCATCGGTTGGAAAGGTCATGGCGACCGTTTTTTGGGATTCGCAGGGTATTATTGACTATTTAGAAAAGGGAAAAACAATAACAGGGCAGTACTATGCCAATTTATTGGATGAATTTGACGCCGTGTTGAAGGACAAACGACCCCATTTAAAAAAGAAAAAGTACTGTTTCATCACGACAACGCCCCGGCTGTCCAGAGTTGTGACGGCTAAATTAGCACAGTTACGCTACGAACTATTGTCTCACCCCCCGTATTCTCCAGATTTGACCCCATGCGATTTCTTTTTGTTTCCCAACCTAAAAAATGGCTCGGTGGCAAGCGATTTGGATCAAATGACGAAGTCATTGCCGCCACAGAGGCCTATTTTAATGACTTTCCAAAATCATACTTTTTTGATGGTTTATTGAAGCTTGAGTATAGGTGGAACAAATGTATAGAGTTAAAAGGTGACTACGTAGAAAAATAAATGCATATATACAAAAACAAATGTTTTTTTTTTCCATAAACGGGTACTTATCAAACAGCCTAGGTATATATATATGTAAATATTTTTTTTATATAAGTATGTATTATATATCTATATGTAGTATATCTAGTATGTATCTATAATATTTTATTTGTATATCTCCTTTGAAATATTGCACCTCACCTGTAATATATCTAAATTTCTTTTGTATCCATACTACCCTAAGGTTGCCTGGAAGAGATTGCTGTGCGATAAGGCCGCCTTTTGTATGCTAAAATTTATCTCCATTATTTGTGTCTAATTAGTTAAATTGTGTGCAATAAATTGTAAAATAAATAAATAATTGAATGTGTCACGGGATCGTCACATTTTTGAGATAAAAAGTACACTATGTGTTAATCCAGGTGATATTAAGCTACCTTCATGCAAAAGTTCATTTCAATGCAATCAAATTGAGTAGGTAACATGTAGGTATCCAACATTTATAATTTGGTACTTATAGGGTTTAGTAGGTTGACATTTATAACTCAAATAGATGCTTTTAATTTTCAACATTTTTTTATTTTTAGTATGTGTTGTTATAGCGGCCACAGTAATACATAAGTAATAGGGCGGGACCCTATTACTGAGACTCCGCTGTCTGTCCGTATTGCACCCTTCGGGTACAAAACCCTAAAAAGGTATCTAATGAAAATACTTCTAAAGTAGGTACATCTCTCACAGAAAATCGACGTCTGAGTAGTAGCTTCACCGCTTCTATGCTTCATTCGGTGAGTGAGAGAGCCGGAGCCCCCCCCCCCCCCATCCCTCCGTCCCCCTGAAAGGCCGGTAACGCTTTTGTTACACCCCTGGCGTTGCAGTTGTCCATTAGGAACAGTGATCACTTACCATTAAGTGACCCGCTTGTTCGTTTGCCGTCCTATGACAAAAAAAAATAGATTTAAAACACAACTAATAGACATCGCGTTCCAATCCAAGCAACCCTTACCCACTAACACGATGCCACCACCATAAACTAGACTCTTTACAAGACACAGTGCAGCCCATTCATGCCACCTGCCCTGAAGTACCGTGCCTGAAGGGTTCGCCCGTAACCGCGATCCGCGATAGCGAATCGAAACAAATTACTGCCAACCGGTCTGATGACACAGATAGACGATAAGCCGAGGAATAATTGTGCTTCCTCACGGCATCGGGCCGGATACGGCGCCCGTTAAAATTATCTGATCATAATGTACAGTCACCTCATCTAACTAGAAATAAACGGGCAAGTGCGAGTCGGACTCGTACATGAAGGGTTCCGTACCACCGCACAATGTTTTAAAAGGGTTCTAGCGATGTTATTTACAATGTGTATTAGTCACTCTTATTTACCTCATGACTTAATGAACTTCGAATGAATTTCAAAATATTTTTAAATATTGGTACAATGGTCAAACCAACTTCGTGAGGTGGGCTGACTGTTTGTCTGACCCATATGTGTTGGAATGTGGGGTGAGACAGGGTGGGTTGACCTCGCCCAAGCTTTTCAACATATACGAGTATGTAAACGATCTTATCGCTGAGCTGAGCAGCATCCGTGTAGGCTGTAGTATAGGGGGCGTAAGTATAAATAATCTAAGCTACGCGGATGATATGGTGTTGCTGAGCCCAACGGTAGTCTTAGACAATTATTAGCAATATGTGAGAGGTATGCTGCCAAACATGGTTTGACTTATAATGTTAATAAATGTGAGTATATGATTTTTAAGGTCGCCGGTAAACGCCCAGAAGCTATACCTAACATAAAATTAAATGGGGTGTGCATAAAGCGTGTTCATAAGTTTTAATATCGGGGTCATTACCTTGCTGACGACCTTAAAGATGATGTAGATATTAAAAGAGAGCGCAGAGCCCTTTCAGTGAGAGGTAACATGCTAACCCGTAGATTTTCCATGTGTACAGACCAAGTCAAAGTGACACTGTTCAAAGCATATTGTCAAACATTTTACACGGGAAATCTGTGGGTTGCACATACCAAAAGAACGCTGGATGTTTTGCGTGTTCAATACATCAATGTTTTCAGAATGCTGTTGGGACTGCCTCGCTTCTGTAGCGCATCAGGGATGTTGGCGCACTACCCACTGATAGCTTTCATGCTATAATACGCAAAAAAACAGCATCCCTGATAAACAGAGCCAGGTGTAGTCATAAAAGTATCCTAAAAACCGTGGCTAATAATTGGACCTCTCCACTATGGAAATGCCTAGTGAGAAGAGTAATATAAGTAGAATTAGTAAGATGTTTTTTATGATATTAAATAATATAATTAATTCATCAATTATAAATAAGTTTTGTGTAAGGATATGGATTTAAATTATCTGAAATAAAAATTATTTTATTTATTTAAAACGCTGAAGAAACACGTTTCTTGTATGACGACCCCCTTTAATTTTGAACTTTATCTTATTATTAGTATTTTTTATTATAGCGATCATAGTAATACATAATCTGTGAAATATTCAAGTATCTAGTTAATGCCATTATAAAGATCTAGTTAAAGACGCTGAAAAAACGCATTTTTTGTATGACAACCCCTTTAATTTTCAACTTTTTTTATTTTTAGAATGTGTTGTTATAGCGGCCACAGTAATACATAATCGGTGAAAATTTCAAGTATCTAGCTATTACGGTTCAAGAGATAGAGCCCTGTGACAGACGTGTGTGCGTGACGGACAGACAGCGGAGTCTCAGTAATAGGGTCCCGTTTGCACCCTTCGGGTACGGAACCCTAGAAACGTAGAATGAACAAACTGCTAAAATAAATGCTTCTCTTCCCGCGCATCAAGACGTAATTAGTATCTAGCTCATTTCATATTTATCACCTATCCTAGGATTGGTTCTGGTCTACGAGTACCCTTTGGGTTGCGTAGGTCAGACGGCAGCCGCTCTGTGTAAAAACCAGTAGCCTCGTTAAATCACCTAGGGTAGGTAGCGGACCTCGGGCTCTGGAGCGTTAGCGCTGAGGATGCGACCGGGAATACGCTCGGAGGATGAGTAGCTCTTATTAGCATTAAAGGTTCCAGGTACGTATTTCGTTACACAACTAATATAAAAACATAGTCACGAATGATACAAGAGAGTATTAGCGTAGGTAAATATACACCTACAACAATACGTTAGCTGACTGTACGTACAACTACGGCAAAAATGAAAAATCATTTATTCTCCTTTACATAACTACCTAAGTATAGCATACCTATACTCGTAATGTATATACTGACTGGTTAAATACTTTTAGGTAAATTATGAGCAAATAACTACTTATTTCACCGGATCAGCTAATCTAAAAGCATCATTGCATTTGGCAATGAGTCTTTCCTCCGTATTAGTGCAATCGCCATGAACATACTAATCCACCTCCATAATTATATTATATAATCACTACATAGTATAAAACAAAGTAGCTTCCCACTGTCTGTCCCTATGTATGCTTAGATCTTTAAAACTACGCAACGGATTTTGATGCGGTTTTTTTTAATAGATAAAGTGATTCATGAGAAAGGTTTATATGTATAATACATACCCGTGCGAAGCCGGGGCGGGCCGCTAGTAAATTATATAATACTTATCTATCACTTTTTTCTTTGACTGTACAATAGTGACAAAAATAAAACATGATTTATTACAGCACACTGTGACCCCACTTTGGTTACTAGATCATCCAGAAAGTTTGTTTTGGTAACAAATGATGGCAGCTAATATTTGCACAAGCATAATGTTGTCGTAAAGTATCAGCTTTTAGTAAATGTTTATGTAAGTGCCCTCCCTTTTCCGGGGAATAGACCAAACCACTTAGAAAATTATAGCAGTAGACGTGCGTTCCGCATGCCGATAAAACCAGGACCCTTACTCCAAATTCAATTCAATTCAATTCAAAATATCTTTATTATCATAGGATATTTATAATATCTCATAATAATAGTCACTTTGTTTTGTTTTGCACAAATGTTGACGTCAAATCGTTACTTACAGCTCAGTTTATGCCGCTTCCTAGGCGCAAGTGCAGAAAAAGCGGCAACAAACTCCACTGCACGTTTTCTCCAAAGACGTCAACTAACAAACTTAAAACTTAAAATTAGTTATATGGATGGACTGAGATGACATTGTTGGTTATGTCATAATTAAATTGAATTATAAGAATTACGAAATTAAAAATAATGTCAATTTGTAAATTTAGTATATACCAATGTACCTAAATTATGACATGTCTAAGTATACAAACCTTTAAGAGGGACCCGCGACAAGCTCAAGCCAGACTTTTTTGTCTTTAAGATAGTCATCGGTCCTATAATAAGCCTTCTCACAAAGTACTTTCTTTACATAAGCTTTGAATTTTCTGTCTGGCATATCAAGGACCGATTCTGGAAATTTATTATAAAAAGGTATACACTTCCCCATAAAAGACTTACTGACTGTATTCAGCCTGTAATACGGGCTAACTAAGTCATTCTTATTACGTAAATTTCTATCTGTAAAATCACTTACTTTATTGAACATGGAAATATTTTTCCTTACATACATTATATTTTCAAATATGAATTGTGATGCAAAAGTAAGTATACCTATTTCCTTGAATAATTCTCTCAATGAGTCTCTTGATCCTAAACCGTAAATGGCACGAATTGCTCTTTTTTGTAAAATAAAAATAGTCTGAATGTCGGCTGCACTCCCCCATAAAAGTATCCCGTAAGACATTATACTGTGAAAGTAACTAAAGTACACTTGTTTAGCAGTTACTACATCTGTCAATTGTCTTATTCGCCTAACAGCGTAACCCGCAGAGCTAAGCTTATTAGAAAGTTTAGGTATATGAGTGCCCCATTTTTTTTTTTTTTTAGGCACAAGTCACACTGATTAAACTAGGCCCAAAGTAAGTTCTAAACTTGTGTTATGGGATACTAACTTAACGATCCTATATGTTATGATAAATACGTATATAAATAAACACCCAAGACCCAGGACAATTTGAAAAAGGCCATTTTCCAACTTGCCCTGGCTGGGGATCGAACCCAGAACCTCCGGATTAGCGGTCTAGCGTATTAACCATTACGCTACAGAGGTCGTCATTGAAGTTTCGAATCAATTGTGATTCCTAAAAATGTAGTACTTTCAACCAGATCGAGTTTATGACCATTAATTAGTATGTCAACGCAGGCTTGATTCACATTAGGAAGAGAGAATCGAATGCATTGGGTCTTGTTCGCATTTAACATAAGGTTATTGGCTGAAAACCAATCAGAAATTGAAGATAAGGTAGCAAGTAGTAGTAGCAAGACAGCTATACGTAGCTACGTGTCCGCGTTTCTTGCTTTTCGTAGTCTAATAATTTGTACTCTTAATGTATTCTGTGGTCTAATTTGGTTTGACATAGTAAGAGGACGACACTATCGGACAAATGTCGTGTGTTATTTCATGAAATAATGGTCCATGCAGTACCTGCAGCACGGAAATAATTTAATAATTATTTTTACTGTGTAAAAAAAAATCTAGGTCAAATTTTTTTAGTCTCCACTGTAGGATTACGACCTTCTCTGTACTACCAGAGCCATACTTGGCCAGAGCACCCAGAGGATTTGGCCTACATTCCACGCTGGCCAGACGGGTTGAAGTTGTCTAGTGTACCTAAGCTTTGTTTAACTTGTATTTCCTAAATCGCCCTCTGCGTCCACTCCACGGGAAGATTCGGAGATCCTATTCTACTCTGCAGAAAAACCGCACAGCTAACTCGGAGGTAGAAGTCATAATATCATATCACCACTTTCTGTAAACAAGATACCTATACTTAACTGTCATAGTTTTTCCATTCTTAGCGCGAATATGCTCCAGCGAGTAATTTTTTTTTTTATATTTTGTGAGACCCTTCCGGATTACTTGCATGACTAAAGGGATTTTTTTCATTACAACCGTAATTTAAACCCGATAGAATCTAGAGCACAAAGCAAGCCATACAACAAAGACCACAATACGACATACTGTCGCATGGTCCAATCTAACAGATACAAGGAAATAATTTGATGTAGCACCACGGGTGTGTAAACCTTTGTCGCATTAACATTTCAGAGGGGTTGAATATTGAAAAGGAAATGTGGGCATTTACCTTATTACACATTTACGTTTACGTCCCTAACAAGGCAGACAGAGTTTTCTTTTTAAAACAATAAAGAGCCTGATGAATGAAGAGTTTTAAGGACACCTAGACTTTTCTGTACAAACGAACCAAAAAGCCGCGCAGAAAAAAGCTACGGAACCCTTCATATACGAGTTCGACTCGTACTTGCCCATTTATTTTAGTCTCTATTATACCTGTATTTATCATTAAAGTAGTATCGTTGAGTTAGTATCTCATAACACAAGTTTAAAACTTACTTTCGGGGCTCAATCTATGTTGTTTATCCTTATCTATAATATTTATTTATTATTATTGCCCCTTAATGTACTTAAGTACTACCAGAGCAGCCAGAGCCAGACGGTTTGGCCTACACTCCACGCTGGCGAGACGGGTTGGAGTAAGCTTTGTTTAGTTTGTATTTCCTAAGACGCCTTCTACGACATCTACGGGAAGACTTGGACTCTTGGAGTAATCTATTTTACTCTGCCGGAAACCACACGGCCAATAGCTTTTATTATAGGTATCACGCATGATTATAAATTATTGAACAGTTATAGATATGTTTTATATTTTTAGCTTCTTAATAAATATAAATATACATAATGGGTCGCAATAAGGAGCCTGAAGGACCCATCAGCAATCCAGTGGAAGCCAAAAAACACAGAGATGAATCGGTGGGACATTTCCAGAACGGAAACTACGACAGAGCTCTTAACGCTCTTCATAAGGTACGTATAACATATGTACGCAGAGGCCTCAATGAATCTTTCATCGTAATTCGCGTATACAGGGTGTAACTAAAAAAAAAACTAAAACTACTTTATGGGTCAATTCTGTCCATTATACTGACCAGCTTTCTCCATGTAACATATAGCTTGCTGGCCTCCCATAAAAGTTGACCGATCAGCTGATTGGTCTGAGTTTCTATGGAAATCTATTTTTATTTCATATTTCGATGCTATATGTTCCTTGGGGAAAGTTGTTCAGTATCATGGGCTGAATTCAACAAAATTTAAATTAAATTTTGTTAGATGTTTTGTAAGCAGTGAAAATTGTCATAATACTTAAGGCCGTACCTAAATTTTCCGGGGTCCAGTGCTGCCTCCATTTAAAATAAATCATTTCAAAGAAAACGGAGACATTATTACAGGTTTATAATGAGAACGTTAAGCTTAACTACGCACATTTGCCAAAAGTGGCCGTTTTTCGCAAATGTGCGTAGTAAAACTTAACGCTCTCACTTTAAACTGTATACAGTAGTTCATAAAATACTTTGAAGGGTTATCTAGATCTTGGTAGTAGCAGAATTTTAAATGATGTTTCCGTTTTCTTTTAAATGATTTATTTAAAATGAAAATCCAGGTACGGCTTTAAGTCATTTAATTCCGGAATTTCCGAAAAAGGACATGCGCTTCGCTGGTCTTTCCGTACAAGACTAGCGTGATAGCTAGTGGCATGAGGGTGCGAAAACACTCGCAGTCACCATGACGACGACAGCAAAGGCGTCAATAATATCGCCTCTTCACACACTTACGTAACATACGGGCCCACTCTGGGCCCACTACTGACCGCGATCATCTGGCGATGGACAACGCTACAGCCCAAGCACGGTCTATCCTTGGACCGACAAAAGACGCGGAGTTCTTGCAAAGTTTCGTCAGGGTTGGAGTTGGCGACGAGGAGGAAGAAACTCCTGTCCCGAAAGCCTCTATCAGCAAGAGGGTCCCAACATCTTCTGATAAGAATGGAGATGGTGAAAATGAGCAGATTAAGCAATCCGCGAAAGAAAGGAAGACATCAATCAAGCCGCGAAAGAAGAAAGAACGCAAATCAAAGCGTGAGAGAAGACACCGAGAAGAAGAAGTTTACACGGATAAGGATCGCGCAGCTGCTGTGGTCATGGGATCTAAGGACATAAAACTATCGCTTAACATGAAGGATAAGGCAGAACGAAGCAGTGCCCTTTCGCTGCCCGAGGAAGCTGATGCCGGCACTTTGCTGGCGTTGTCCAGAGCTGAGATGATGAGAGAGCGATATCGCACAGCAGTTTCTTTTGTCGATAAGGTACAACACTAGACAAAGTCATCATGATTGCTTAAAAATACAACAAATGATATTGAATATAAAAGAAAAACAAAATATGTCAAATATAATATACTAGCTTTTGCCCGCGGCTTCGCTCGCGTATCCCACGGGAACATTACACTTTTCCGGGATAAAAGGTACCCTATGTTACTTCTAGTACCTCCCAGGATATGTGTACAAAGTTTCATGATGATTCGTCAAGTAGTTTTTGCGTGAAAAGGTAACAAACATCCACGCTTTCACATTTATAATATTAGTAAGGATTACGTCGCGGCTTTCTGAGGCTAAGACGCTGGTTTTCAGAGGAACTAGTTGAATGTTATATACTTGGAAAAATAAATAATGATAAAATTCTCTTTTTTCAGGCAATAGAGTTGGCTCCAGAAGAAAAGGCAGCATACGTAGCTCGCAGCAAGTGCTATCTCTTACTGGGGGAGCCCCGACTGGCTTTAGCCGACGCCGAGACCGCCTTGAAACTCGACCCGAAACACGCCAAGGCGTTGCTGCAGAAGGCCGAGGCCCTATACTACTGCGGAGAGTTCGAACTTAGCCTGGTGCACTTTCACCGCGGTTTGAGGGCAAGGCCCGATTTGAGCCATTTTAGACTTGGGGTGCAAAAAGCGCAGGTTGGTACTTTATTAGTGAGTCTTCGAAATGTTCTCTCAAAACTGCTAAATACTGCTCCGGCTACAGCGTCAAATATAGCTATATTTGACGCTGCTGACCCAGCTAGGTAGATAACATGAACTAATCAGCCAATTAGAGAAGTAGAGTCACGGAAAAGAAAAAATACCCATGAAACTACTGGTAATGCCACGCAGTAGTGTCCTGGGCAACGAGTGGGAATAACTAGCTAATAAAAACCATTTTCCAGTAACTAGTTTCGATCGATGTAATTAGTTTGAATTATAAAGAGAACGGGTCAGATGTATTAAATATTTGTGAGTACTATTCTTCCAATAGTTAAAAACATTCTTCCCAATAGTTTATCAAAAAGAATTATCAAAATATTCAAATTTTATTCCAGGAAGCAATAGAGAACACGATCGGCTCCGTAAAGCCAGAGATAAAGAAAATCGCAAAGAAGCCGCCGACCAAGCGGTCTAACTCCAAGCCCCCTCGCCCGGCTTTGGGACAGCTAATGTCTGACAAGATTTATCTTGAAAACCTACTGAAAAATCCAGATTTAGCCATAGCTGATAAAAAGAACGATATAGTGACAAAACAAGCTGAAGAAGCCATCAGGTTCCTGGAGAATAGGGAAGAATTTTGGAGACAGCAGCAAACCTCTAAAAGGCAGTTTTAGAAACTAGAATTGCTTTTTGGGTGCTTCTTACTGCCTTTAGGATCGATCTTATATTCTAAATGAAATTAAATAGTAGCTTACCAACTCTATTACTTTCATCATTTCAGTCACATAACTTTCATAACATTGATTTCCAAAATGACCGATGAAAGGTTCTCGAATGGCGACCACGTACTGGCAAGCGAAGCGTTGGACACCCACCCACAAGGTGGTTAGACGATCTGAACAAGGTCGCTGGAAAGCGCTGGACGCAGGCCGCTCTAGATCGGTCTTTTACTTTACATTGATGTTGGGTACAGTGGCGGCGCAAGATCAAATTTTGATGTGGGCGAGATAGTTGAGCAACGCCCTTTGGCTAGTAAAAAAATAACTTTCAGACGCGAGGCGTCCTAAAATAAACGGGCAAGTGCGAGTCGGACTCGTACATGAAGGGTTCCGTACCTCCGTACAATGTTTTAATACGCTAAAAAAACGCGTTTTTTGTGTGGCGACCCCCTTTAATTTTTAACTTTTTTTTAATTTCAGTATTTGTTGTTATAGCGACCACAGTAATACATAATCGGTTAAAATTTCAAGTGTCTAGCTATTACAATTCAAGAGATAAAGCCCTGTGATAGACGAACAGACGGACAGACAGCGGAGTCTCAGTAATAGGGTCCCGTTTGCACCCTTCGGGTACGGAACCCTAAAAAGGATATCCACTTCACATGTCCCCTGCAGACCGCGAGGACGTGGGAGATTGTACACGGCGTCGCCTGCGCCTAACACCACCTCTGGTTGGATAATCGTTTTTGTACGTAAACGAACACATTATTCAAATTATACGTGCTTGTTTCTAAATCGAAAGATTCTCCCCATTGTTAAGTTAACCTAACGCAGTAGTATTATTTATAAGAATTCACTTATACTAATGTTAGTTAATTTTAAGTTTTACCTTTAAAATAAAAGAATACAATAAAAGAAATAACGTTTTATTTGTTCCATCGGCTTCCGAATTTGACATCGCACTGAGCACGCGCAACACGACAAAATAAACACATCTCTAACAACGCGAATAGACCATCTGCGACTCTTATGCCTTATGTACAACATTTACACTTCAAACACTAATAGGAGAGTCTAACACACGTTCAGCCTAGTTCGCTAAATATACAGGCTGTTTCAAAAAGTTCTTATAAGAAAGTTTTGCTATCGCATTTAATTGTAAAAAAACCGCACCAAACAGAAATTCTGAAATAAAATAAAGCACTATGTTACATGTTAAAAGAAAACGTTTCAAATGGTGACTTTTATATTGTTCTAATAAATATTTTCTTTACTTAAAATCAAAATTATTATGGTTCCTAACTTTGATAATAATATAAAACTCATTCAACATTTTAGAAACAGCCTTTATATTCGACAAATTTTAATATTGGAGTCTACTAAAAGTTGCTTTTATCAACTGCCAATGAATTATATTCTAAATGTCAATACTTATAATTATTAGTCAAAGTCTTCAGTACTAGAAGTAGTAATTCATTGATTTATGAAATGAATCGCTAACATTTAGTTCATGCCACACAGTGGCCGGGCGATAAATACATAGCAGACTACAGAATCGTGGCAACATAATACAAAGCGTCACACGGAGCAGTACTCGCCGAACCTCATGGCAGTAACGTCTTACTACTGTCTCATTATCTATCGCTTGTCTTTATAGATGTGATAACCTAAATGGTTGTCATGCGTGCGTCCGCTGCGTAAAGCGGGCGCACGCGACGGGTTCAGTCTATCTCTGTCACAAACTCTGCGTGCGAAATAGCAGAATCCGTCGCGTGATGACGTGTCTCTTTCGCACGTAGAGTTTGTGATAGATAGACTGAACCCGTCGCGTGCGCCCGCTTTACGCAGCGGACGCCTTTATAAAAACTTGATTTTTAAAACGACTGCTTTTCTTGAATGATAAAATTTTACCCATAAATTCATAAAAAAACATCGGCCCTTTTAAGTCAGTGATATAAAGAGTACGCTACCAATTTAAAGAATGCAGTCTTTTTTAAGCAATTGACAGAAAAAAAAATGCTTCACGAGAAGCGTCATGTTATAAAACTAAGTACTCGCGCTCTGCGCTAATGTACTTATACTATGCTCTTAGTAAAAGAATCTTCGGCTTATTATTATTAGGGACTCCAACTACTCCCACTGGGAACCCAGTATGGTGACTCGAAGGAAATGTTGTTTTGGAATAGAATGGCTATGTATGTTTGGCGAGTACAAAATATGAGTGTTCACATCAAACGCATATTGAACTATCGATTGTAAACCAGCGATACCAGCAACTAACCATCATTACGTATATCAGTTATTTTCAATATAATTAGTGAGACGTCTTAGCCGGCAACTGACAATACGTTTGGTGTGAACACAGTCTATATGTAATAAAATATTATGTTGTATAAATACAAAATACTTTTTTGTAGAATATAAATCATTTTCAAAGCATATACTTACTATTGCCATCGCCAGTATAATTTAATGTAAATAATGACTTTATAGTATATGAATTGTTCTATTAGATTAACATAACAAAATTCAAAAACATTCAGTCTGATTAAACCAAATTGGAATATAATATTTCCTCATGAATTTCCTATAATAATATGCAATTGTATAAAGAGCTTGAAAAAAATCACAATTTAATTTCACTGTCATATCATGATAAAAAGAATCTAATAAGTAATAAAAAAATGCTGTAGTCATTTTGGTGTCAAATAGACCTACGTACGAAAGTAAGAGTAGTTTGTACAATTCTATTCGTAAACTATAATAATACTGTGTACTTCAAAACATTGTAGTTCATATTCGAGCTAACCTCTGTTCCATACACAAATAATCCTGGCCAGGAAAAGATGCTATACTTGCTTTAAATGAGAAGGAAAATCCGTCAAGTCCGCGTCACGACATCAAAGCGTAAGTGATCGACTTTTAATTTTAAATATTTAAAGAAAGAAGAGTTATCGAACTCTTAATATTATCTGTCAGACAAGTGAGCACTGCCTACATACAAAACACATCGAGAAATAAAAAAACAACACATATTCTATTATAATCAATAATAGTTTTGCCAGTTACATTATGCATATTTGCTTAATTTCTGAGACATACGATTAAAAATGGAATATTCACTGAATGTATTTATTTCGTGTGGTTCGTCACGTACGATGCCGTGTGGTTTCCGGCAAAGTAGAATAGGACCACTCCAAGTCTTCCCGTGGATGTCGTAGAAGGCGACTTAGGAAACACAAGCTAAACAAAGCTTATAAACATCAATGAGACCTCTCCAACTGGCCAGCGTGGAGAGTGTGGGTCAAATCCTTTGACTGCCCTGGTCAAGTACGGCTCTGGCAGTACAGAGGGTCGTGCTCCTGCAGTGGAGACTTAAAAATAGTTGATGATAATTATTTATTTCACCTTATAGGCAAAATTATTTAAGCCTTTTTCAATTACTTGATTTATTTGTCATCCTTATTAGTTTAAATATATCTAGCAAGTATAGTCCTGGCCAGGTACCTTTCTAAAGCCCCAGTCAAGCTAGAGATCATAAACAATAAATATTGGTATTATTCACTTCGAAATTAACAGAATTTAGTTATATTTTGGTTACATAATCAATTCTATTTATACAGTCCATTAAAACTAAATGAGGGACACCTTAATTCAATATATAAAACTATTTACTTAAGTCCTAATATTTACAACTGGATACTCTTACTTAGTAAAATGTGACTTACTCATGACAAATGGTAAGGAACAGTGATCTAAGTAAAAAAAAAACATAGGAAAAGTAACCTTATTAAATTTTTAGACTAAAATGCTTGAACACATACAATTTATTTCATCCATAGATGTCATACTAACATATGGGTCGCAAGGTAAACTTTCCTATGAAAATTTTTATGCTACTAATCTATGCCTAAGCATTAGAAATTTGACTTGAAAAACACTGCATATTAAAAATGAATGTATAGCAACTATGGCATTCCTAAGGCTAAGTATAGATGGCTCGCTATTGATATTATCACCAAGTTGCCACTCGCGCGCGGATCGTCAGTCAAAATTATTTATTTATCTTTGAATGTTTTTAACACTAGATAATAGGGTATTTACACTCATTTTTGAAAAGTCAATTAGATTCCATGGTCATGGTGCTATTAGCTACTTAAAAAAACATTGTTATTCAATGGTTAAGTGCCATAAAAAGGCATTTAAATTTTACATTTCACGAAATTTCATTTTGCGCGTAATTTGCCGGACATTCGAGCAGTGGACGCTATATTGCTCTGTGGCAAAAGATCTGAAAACTCAATTGAATTTTAAAATTTACATTTTTATTTTATAAACTAAAACTAACATTTTCAGTCTGTTTTTAGGCAAAAAGACAAGGAGGTCTGTCAGGATCGTAGCAAGTGGAGGATAGTATGTATGTATGGATGTATCTCAAGACTATATCTGTCTTATTATAAAAACAGGACTAAATTTGTTACTACGTTTAAATCATTATCCGCCCAAATCAAGTTGACATTGACAGGTGAGATAGTGTGATATTACTAGATGTCTTGAATTGGGCAGGTAATGGTTTAAACCTACTAACAAAGTTAGTCCTGTTTTTATAATAAGACGGTATGTATTTTTATTGTATCTGAAGACCAACGGAATCAATCAAATCATCACTTCATACCATTTTTTCCAGAATAAGGAACACGTACTAGGATCGTGCTATTCTAGGACCCTAAGCGACATAGCGACATGTCTCACACCTTTCTTATGGGAGTATCCCGAAACGCGCGTCCCCAGCGCGTTCATTTGATCTCCTTTCAAATGTTACTTATAAGACGATTTGGAAAACAGAGTATCCTGAGCCACGCGTCCCCCGCGGGTTCATTCTATCTCTCTTTAAACCTTTTCTTTTTATTAGTGATTTGAGTGCGTTTGACCTCTATCTAGCCTGATGGGAAGCTAAGATGAGGTCTAAGGTGTAACACGCAGACTCAAAAAATGCCTATTCACTCTTGCCTTGAAAATCCCTAAATCATATGTATGGGGAAACATCGACGCAGGAAGGGAATTCCACACCTTAGCGGTTCGCACAATGAAGGAGGAGGCGAATCGAGAGGTACGATGAGGAGGAATATCAACCACAAATGGGTGGAATCCACGTCCTTTTGATGAAGTATAAATGATGCAGGTTTAGCGTGACATACTATGCACTATCACATCTTAATCCCTAATGGGCAGACAAAGCATTTTGGGTCTTGCGGCTCTAAGCAAACAGAGCCCAGGGCCGCAAGACTTAAAGGCCACTTTTAGCGTGACGGCGAGAAGGTGGAAAAAGGAATCAAAATAGAGACATTCTGCTGTGTTTTTATCTTGTGTGTTTTTGCCTAAGTGTTCATATGACACATTCTTTAAAGCAGAGTATCCCAAACCACGCGTCCCCCGCGGGTTTGAACGATCTCAGAATACGAAGAAAGCCAGTCTAAAGAGTTAGGTGCAGTTCTACCGACCGCACTCCGTGTGCAATTTGATTGCAGTCGTCTCAACTGCAATAATACTGCATTTCAATTTAGCAGTCGAAATGCGGTCCGTCTGCCTAGAGCCTTAGGTTATATCACCCACTGAAGCTACTAACCGCATGATATCACGCTGCCACCTACACTTAACCATAGGAGAAATAGCATATTTAAGTATTTATGTGGTGGCATTATCCTGCGAAAAATAACCTGTTACGTTCAACTTCTCTTCATGAAATTTTTAATGACATGGACCTTACAATAGAACTTTCCACAAGTCCTCTGGACTTCACTTATTTCACCATCACTTCGTTTTTCAATACACATTCACTTCACATCACAGGAACTTGAGTACTGAATCTAAAATGCGTCATTTCATTCTAAAATCCTCAAGCTCCCAGCTTGGTCATCATGTTGTTTTTGATCAGTGGTCAACACTGGTGTAGGCTCTTTCAAGCTGCCTAAAGGCATCTCACCAACTTGCCATATAATAATGACAGGCCGAGTCATGTATTTGAACCATAAAGTATGTTCTCCTTTTCACTTTATTCACAAAACGCATTTAATCACAAGTGGTCACAGGAACTTCAGTAGTGAGAGCCTGAAGTGCCTCATTTCGTGCTAGTCGGCCTCCTCCGGCGGTCGTTTGTACACGGGCCCGAATTTGGCCATGTACTTCTTGACGAACATCTTGGCTTTCGACCGCACTGAGTCGGTCACTACTAGCTCTTCTACGGATTGGCAGTGCTTCAGTTCTTTCAGCATCACGAAGTGGGTTAGCTGTGGAGGGAACATAATTTGTCAGTGATTTTCGT
Source organism: Acrobasis repandana (assembly GCA_963576875.1). Classification (NCBI taxonomy): domain Eukaryota; kingdom Metazoa; phylum Arthropoda; class Insecta; order Lepidoptera; family Pyralidae; genus Acrobasis; species Acrobasis repandana. The sequence goes on from OY756216.1 coordinate 19,599,521, forward strand.
ATTGGCTGTAGAAATTGGATTAAACACTGCCGTAAACCAAAAGGAATATTGGAGGTAATTTCTATTGACACTGACTTGACGCAGACCCAAGCATACTGATTCGTCCATTTTTGCTATGTGCTATGTTCAAAACAAAAGAATTACAAGTGAAAAAAAAACCTACAATCCGCCATTTTGTTTTTTATTTTAATATATAAATAAATAAAGTTAATTGGATACTATCATGGCTGGGTCAAAAATATATTATTTGGCACCTACTGCTAAGAAAAAACGTCACAAAATAATGCCAGTTTTTCATCATATCAATTTTCAACGTGATTTTAGATTTATTAATACAAAATAATGGATATCAAGAGCGCTACTCGAATCCAAAATCTATAACGTCACAGTTGAGTATTTCATACAAGTCCAATAGAAAATAATTATTTTGATGTTTAGAAAGTTTCTAATTTGACTAGTCACAATCTAGCCGGATCCTCTTACCTTCCTCGCGAGATGCTTGAAATCCGCCGTGCACGTGATCCTGCCGACGGGCGCGCTCTCGTGCCGGTACGGGTTGAGGTGCGACACCATGACGCGCGCCATGCTGCTCCGGAACTGCTCCTTCTTGCGGCGCGCGATCTCCTCGGCCTCCGCGGCCGTGAGCGCCGGCGGAGACACGACGATGGGGCTCTCGATGGTGGGGGACTTCTCCACCGCGACGGGTGGAGGCCTCTCCTCTTCGGACTCGTCGTCGGAGTCCGTTTCCGAGTCCACCAAGTCCACCATCTAAAAATTTAATTAATAAAAAAAATTTGACACAAAAAACGCGTTTTCTAATGCAATAGCCACTAACCGCCTAAATCATTCATATAGTGAGCATACTACCAATTTAAGAAGTGCATTTTTTATGCAATTGACAAAAGAAACAGTGCTCATTGAATCAGTAGCGTTATATATTTATATCTGCCCCCGTAGCATGGCACCGGTGACAGCGTTTATCGAGCGGTACCATCTACCGCTATCTCACACTAGCTAATAATAACGAATGGGATGGCACTTGTCCGTCTTCCGCTTTCTCACTCTAGATAATATCCAGTGGGATGGCACTTGTCCGTCACGCGATATAAACTTTATTTGGATTCATCCACGGTGCCATGCTAAGGGGGCAGATTTAAGGAGTGCAGATTTTTTTTTATAAATACGGCGGTAAGTAAATAATAACACTAAATCAATAATATTTCCTGTCCTTAAAAAAATAATAGTCAAGAATTGACAAGAATCATAATTATAATCAATCATAATCATCTTTGTTCGTAACAAAGTTCACACGTCATCTTGTATGTATTTATAGAAAGAAAAATCAAATAACATGTCAAAAATTAAATTAGAAGTTGCAAAATATTTTTACAATAACAATCAGTCAATATAATTAATCATACTAATTAAACATATATGATTCATGGGACAGAGAACCAGTATCCTAAATTTAAATCACAATCACACACAAGGCAGACAAGAATAAAGTGCAATTTTATTGCAAATAAATGCACCCCAAAATTCATCACAAGTTATCTGCATTATTAATTAACACATAATATAGTCGGAAAGACCGAATAGGTTTTAATTAAAAATGAATTTATCTCACATTAGTCTCACGTTAGTTGACAGAGTGAGCGTAGCGAACTTTGGATGGTGGTTGAAAACGTAAAATATATCACTTTTTCATGCGATAAACTTCAAGGGGTCGGTATGTGAGGGGCCATGCTGCGCAAACACAGACTAACGAGATCTACAGCTCACACAGCCGCTAGTTTTAATACAATTATAAAATTTTTAACAAAAAAAAAAACAACTGACTTCATTTTTTAGGAGTTTCATCCATACCTCCAAAGTTCTACGTCATATCTTTACCAAATTAAAATGGACCCACTTGGTAGTAAAGGCTTTCAAATAAAAAAATAATCATCAAAATCTGTTCACAATTGGCGAAGATATCGCGTAACAAACATACATAAAGAGAAACATAGTCGAATTGATAACCTTCTCCTTTTTTGAAGTCGGTTAAAAATACAAGTTATCTTGCTCAAAGTTAACAGTGAAACAAATATTCGTACCTTGAGGTCGGGTAACAAGGGCTGTTTGTCGTGCTTGCTCGCCGCCAACCGCATCTTTAGCAGCATGCGTTCCCGTCGACGTCTCAATTTCTCCTTGGTCTGTTTGTATCGCTTCACCTCTAATCTACCTGCCAGTTTGTCTTCTTCGGTTCGTGGCTGTAAAATACAATTATATTCTGAGATTTACGATTTTCTAGACCGAATCAATAAGGGTACAAAAATACGACGAAACACTTCGAAAAAAGGTAGGTAGGTAGATTCCTGCGCTACCGTTGTCTCGTCTTGGCGGTAGTGTCCGTCCGAACTGGTTTTTACGACTGAAACCGAAACCGAATTTCGGCAACGGTCTCATTTCCAGTCGAAATTGAAACTTCCTTACAAGGGTCATGTTTTGAGGGAAAAATAAAGAAAACGTTATTATAAATGTTTACTACCGTACTACTAGTGATAAAACTTACCGAATTTGAAATAAATTACGACATGATTAGGCACGTGGACGCGGTCTTCGTCGCTTCCCGCTTAGATGGAATTTACCACGCCGAACATGACCGAGCACAGCGAAAGAACTCCCGAATGCAGTTTCTAACTAAACCGAAACCCGTATTTTTGCCGAAATTCGACCGAAACCGAAACCGAACATTCGGTCGGACACTACTTGGCGGGGGCACTTCCGTGTTCCATTTCTTTTTTATTTCCTTCGTTATTCTTTATGACATGCCTCGTTATGTTACGATAGGTTTGGTTAAAAAAAATATTAACGACTTATAATTTAGCGCCAAAACTTTTAAAACACCATCGAAGTAATTGGAGTTACGAGACGAATCTAACAACCTTAAATGTCGAAATCCATCTAGCCATTTGGAAGATACGAGGTCATAAAGAAATTTACAAATATACAAGATACGCGCGAAAAACGTAACCCTCCCTTGGTAGTCGGGTAAAAAAGGTCAATACTTTACGAAACAGCACTTACACTAATGGGTCTTTCAGATACCAGTCCCGGCCGTCGCTTCCTCGGCTTCATGCTCACAAGCGCGTGATCAGGAATCAGTCCGTTGTGCGTGTCTTCTTTGATTGTCACTAAAAGATATAAAAAAATTCAAGACCAACACTAGGATTTAACTAAGTAATAGGTTCTTTTAAGCCGAGTGGTTCCCGGCAGAGCAGAATAGGACCATCCCAGGTCTTTCCGTGGATGTCGTAGAAGGCGACTTAGGAAACACAAGCTAAACAAAGCTATGATATTATAAGATGTTTATAACATCAATGAGACCTCTCGAACCCGTCTGGCCAGCGTGGAGAGTGTAGGCCAAATCCTCTGACTGCTCTGGCTAATATATTGCTCTGGGAGGAGGGTAGTGCTCCTGCAGTGGAAACTACAAAAAGACCTGATGATGAATAAGTCTTTTAGGACTTTAACCGTCTCAAACTAGATAACGTCCTCTCGGGAGTTGCCATATAAACGGAAAGAGTCAACAAGATTTAAAAAAATACAGTGTCTTTATTTCAGGGGGGTTTGAACCCCCGGAGGTTTGGTACGCCTATGTTTATTTTATTTTATTTTATTCAGAAGATTAACAGCAAGAATATCTTATATATAAAATTCTCGTGTCACAATGTTCGTTCCCGTACTCCTCCGAAACGGCTTGACCGATTCTCATGAAATTTTGTGAGCATATTGAGTAGGTCTGAGAATCGGCCAACATCTATTTTTCATACCCCTAATCTACGCGGGCGAAGCCGCGGGCAAAAGCTAGTAAATATATACAAGAACTTATATATCTATAAGCCTATTACAAATCTTCATATATGTATATACTAAATAAACATATGTAATACCCATCAAACACCTATCGGTTGAAACCGACCGGGCGTCCATTTTTTAACTATTGTGTCTGGTTTTTTTCGCGTTTGACGGGTTAGACCCAATACCTACGTGTATGATTTTATAATACATAGATAGCTAGCAAAGAAAAAGAAAAAACAAAAAGTTATACAAGTAATTAATTAATTACATAACAACACCACAGAGTACTAATAAGTTTTACAATACAGATGAGGACTAAAAAAATATTTTTAGCTCATCAGGTAGATTAATAAAAAATATTGTAAGCGTATTTTTTCTTTTTTCTGATTAGCATATAATTACAAACATACAGCGCATTTAAATTCCGCGTGATGGTGAGGTCAATCACCCCCAGTCTGAAACTTCGACGCGCTGTATCTTTGTGAATTTTCACTTCTTTGATAAACTGAAAAATATGGGTCCATTATTTTTGGATAATCTAACTGACGGACTAAATAAAATACAATTTTTCGGACCCAGTCCACATCCCTATACTAACAAGTTGGCATATTTTTAAAATTACTTGCCTTCATAAAGCCCATTCACTCCCTCGACTAGTTTGCCCATACGGCTGGCGTACGGTGTGTCTATTGTATTTATCTGCTCCTCTTCCTCTTCTTCCGAGCTGTCATCTGTAATTAATCATTTGTGTAAAGGACCGCTTCTTTCACGATGATCTAAGAAAAAAAATATGTTCCTGCTGCTACCCTTTTTTTTAGTAACTTGTGAGGAAAACAGCGGTTTCCGAAATCTATAAATCGTCTAATTTAAAACTGCTAGCCCCACTCCTCAAGCATTATAGGTAGGTGTTTAATCTCAACACATGCATTTTTTTTTTGTAATTGGTCATTCATTGCCTGCTTGTCAAAATACCGAACGGCCAAGATCTATTACCCAACTAGTGCATAAATGACACTTTATGCACTAGTTGGGTTTTTTAGTTTAATTTTTGGGCTAGCCAGTCTTTTTCAAAGTGGGCAATAACGCGCCCTTGTGGGCGTTAGGGACTTAGAGGGCGTTAAGGGGCGCAGAAAAAAATGGGGGGCGATGGTTGATTGGTAATTTCATTTACTTTATATTTTAAAATTTACTAAAATTACAACCTACCTACTACCCAATATCGAATAAGCATTCCCATCGTCATATTTGTGTGAACGTGGATTTAGCGCTGTGACAACGCTGGTTACTAAAAAAAGAAATCTTTTGCATGTTACCGAACGCGGCGACTTACGATTGTTTTTGAGTAAAATCGAACCTGATATCAACAAACTTGTTAAAAACTCATTAAATTCATCCATCTCATTAGATTAGTTTTAAAACTAAAATTGATTACCTATCTATATTGCTTCTTTTAATTTGATTAAAATATATTCTTAATATTATAAAGTTGCGTTTTAATTGCTCTCACTGGTAAAAACGTCTAGTTTAGAATGTAAGTTTAAACACCAGAACCGATTAATATAGCACACTATAACTAAATTTATTAAACTAATAAAATTGTGGTTTTTAAGTTTTAGGAGTGTATTAAAAATTGGGGGCGCTAAAAAAATAATGATTTTCAAAGAGGGCGGTAAAAGAAATAAGTTTGAGAATCTCTGGGCTAGACGATCTATAACTTAGCGTTTCATACCCGGGCTCGGCGGCGGCGGCGGCGTGGGCGGCGTCCACTGCGGCTGCCGGAGCTTCACGTGGTAGTAGTACCGCCGGCCGCGGGGGTCCACCGCGCTGCGCCACATGGACGGCAGTAACGGCTCTTCTGAGCCGGCCGTAGCTATGACCACGGGGCCCGCGGGCATGCTCTGCCCGGCCGGCAGGGGGGGCAGCAAGCCGGCCGCGGGCATGTCTGGAGTCTGCCCGGGCAACCCGCCGGGCATTTGCTGGAAATATTTCATATAATTAGTAGTCATCCATTTATTTATTTATCCGTATATATTAGTTATTTATATATTATATTCACATATATGTATGTATATGCGCTGGTTCCGACTGGAATGGCAACGGCTGGCAGCGCACTTTCACTGCCAAGCCATATTCACCTTTATTTCTATATGCGAAATGCATAGAATAGCATGGGGTAAAAAAGTCGCGTGCCAGCCCGTAGCGACGTGGGCTACCAGCGAAGGATTCATATATCTCTGTCGCACGAAGGCTTTCTAACAGAGAGGAACTGAAACCATCGGAGCTTTCCACAGCTGCACTTAACACAGTTTACACCCTAAACAATAACAAACACAATAGTCAGAGGCGTTGCAAGATCAAAGTTTAACGTGGGCGAGATAGTTCTGGTGAGGCCCTTTGGCTCGTCCAAAATCGCTTTTAGAAGCGAGGAGTTCTAAAAAATAACGGTCATCCGCTTCAGTGGCGGAGCAAGTTTTATATGAAAGGGCAGTGCTAGTTTTGCGGCCTTTCTGGTTTCGCTTTATTACGCCTCTGACAATAGGTTAGAATCCATACATACATATATACTATCACGCCTGTTTCCCACAGGTGTAGGCAGAGACTATGGACCTCCACTTGCTACGATCCTGACAGACCTCTTTCGCTTCATCTACGGTAGAATCCATGGTCAAAAATAAATTGTTTGTTATGATAAAGAGAATAAAACGTCACAAAATAATGTCACATTGGTCATATCCATATGGACGTGATTCTAGATTTATTAATGCAGAAGAACTCAAGAAATCAAGAGCACTATTTTGACTCCAAGAAACTATGACGTCACGACGTGATATTTCATACAAAGCACGTCGCATTTTTGCGTCGTTTATTACTTTTTTACGGATAGAAAATTTCCCCAATACGGTATTTGTCTATTTTTTTTATTACTTATATCGGAAAGTAACAACTAACCGTTCGCGCTAAGTTTGCCGTTGACGGGACAGGACGCGCATTCCACGGTCCGGCAAACTGAAAGCGAACGGGTTGTAGAAAATGTTTTGTTTTGACGTTTGGAAAAAAGTATCTGATTTGACTTGTTGGAAACTAGCGAATACTAACCGGAATGGCGTCCCCCAGCTGCGGCTGCGCGGGCGGGAAGTTGGGCATCTGCTGGCCGAACATGAAGCCCGGCATACCGAACCCGCTCATGCCCATCATGCTGTAACCACAAATCATTACTTTTTGATGAGAATTGATACTAGATTCGTGGCGTCGACGAACAGAGGCCAATGCTCAATAGTAGCCGAAAGAAGAAAAAGGACAGTCCTTTTTCTTCTTTCGACTGCTGCTGATGATTATGATGGTAATGGTTTTTAACAGGGCGAAACACGTCGCATTATTGCGTCATTTTTTATTACTATACTATTTTACAGATAGAAAATTTCCACAATACGGTATTTGACTAATTTTTTTTATTATTTATATCGAAAAGTAACAATCCGAAACCAAAACCAAGTTTTTTTTTCAATCTAGTCAAATATAAGTTACAAGCTTTTAAAATCTAGTGGAAAGGGAAACTGCCTTGTGACGTCATTGGTATTAGGTTTCGCGCGTATAAAAGAGATAGCGAGATGACCCCACCACGCTCCCACTATTTTCATATCAATATTTGAAATGCTGCTTCATTTAATAACCAATTTTCTTGCTGCTTACAGCACAAGATGTCATTTTAGTGTTCTTTCTTGTTTCGTATTAAATATTGACCAAAATAAACACAGTCAAATACCCTATTATTGAGATTTTGCATAGCCAAAAAAATTTTAACACATTGTGACTCCACGACCTCACAATGAATGTGTTTTTTTAACCCTCTATATCCACTTACTTAGGCTGCGGCATACAGAAGGGCTGCGGCCCCGGGAAGGGCTGGCAGAAGGGCGGGAAGTCGGGGCCCGGCATCCACTCCGGCGGCATGTCGGGCATCATGCCCGGCATCATTCCGCCCATCGGCATGCCACCCGGGAACATTTGCTGCAACACAATTATGCTCAATGTGATACCGTTGCTATCACCATAAGCAAAGAAGGTGGAAAAATTATCTTAGGAGTATTAAGATCTTCGCAAATACACCAACTCGAAGATGACGTCACACTAACTCGCCTGACAGTAAATAAAATTTAAAAGACATCAATCACGCTCGGTCAACATTCAATTTCATTTCTGAAATAATAACATAAACCTCTAGTATCAGTAGTTCGATGATTTAGTCCGGGAGCCAAGTCAGGCGCACTCCGCAGTTTAGGTATGAAGTTACAAACATGGCGCGCCGCATAAATGCTGCCCATTCAGTGAGAGTGGCACGCGCGAGCCGATCGCACGAATCGGTATTACTCAATCTGTACTAGCAATATAGGGAAAACATACTGTACTACGTACTGGGCTGCTTGAATAAGAATAAGGAATAAACCACCCTCCTCAATACACTACCACTATGTCGGTCGTACATTGACGTGTCCGCACTGTGCACTTACATTCACCTCAAAAATAGGGTATGTCAGCCACATCAGGGCACATGAACGACGTCAACAATGAATTTTTGTTTGTTATTAAACGAATTCAGTCACTACAGCCGAAAACGGCCAGGGAAGATATATATTTATTTATTTATTTATTTTACTCTTTATTGCACACAATTTAACAAATTATACATAAATAATAGGGACAAATTTTATATTAAATTAATATTAAATTTTTCACACTTTCAAATGACATCAAAAGTTTAATGCACGTCACCCTTAAATAGTATTCTTGAGATCGTTTATCCCACAATTTCAAATTTTCCATGGAACTAGCGGGATCCACCCCTATAAATGGACTCGAAATTTATGTCTTTTACAATTTACTTCCAAATTGAAAATAACCTAACCTTTCTTTACCTTCATTTTTAAATATTTAAAGGTTGATTTAGCCCCACTACTCCCCAGCCAAGGCTGCAGTTCTGAGCTAGGGTATTATAAAAGTACAAGTTTTCAGCTTGCCGTAAATACATACCCAAATAGTTTGGAAAATCCAAAAGTGCACGCCTTATAATCTCATTTTTCACAATTAAATTGATTTTGATTGTTTTATTGCTAACTTAAAACGAAGAAAAGTATGTGTCGGCTTTAACGCACGACTGGAGATTATTTTTAACCTTTATTTTTAACTTCCCGCTGAGAAAATTGAAAATTTTCAAAATTCGGGACGTTATTAGTTTCACCCCGTTTTTGAAAAGTCGAGTTTTCATCAGATTTCGACGTTTAAAGGTCTCAGGAATCTTCCCTGACCACTCACGAGCAAGTGTCATGCACCCTATCCGTATGTGTGTGTGGGTGTGTATGTGACTCGCTTATAACTCTTGAACAACTAAACCGATCGGAACCAAACAAGTAGCTTTTCAAAGAGTTCTATACAACTCAGATTTCCTGTAAATTTAAACCGATTCGGACCGGTAGATTTTGAGAAATCTCAAAAAAACTAAGCAAAAACAAGAAAAATTTCAAAAATGATGTTTTTTGAGAATAACTATTAAACTACATTGAATTAGACCGTGATCTTCGAAAGCACTTAGTTTTGGATAATACTGAAGCGTATAAAAAAAAATGGACTTGATCAGATAAGTTTTTCGGGAGTTATCGTGACCACGCCAGTTTCCATACTTACAGACACACGGACGTCCACAAAATTATTTTATTAAACATTGTTTCTATTTATTTAAAAGGCAAAATGTCTTTTAAAAATGTCATAAGTGTTGAAACTAGTGTTTTTCCTTGACATTTATGTGTAAATATTATTGTACAAGTGCGATAGAAAATAAATAGAGACACATTTAGTTAAAAAAATCACTTGATTTTTGTAAAGCGAGAGTAGAGCACTACCTCATGCGCTTCGCTTATGAGGCGTGCAAAATAGCTACCAGCTTTCAGAATAAAGTAAACGCAATTAACGCACTGAAAAGTGGAAACAGATGAGAAAGACATCTTTCCAGCAGTGGGATGGTATAGGTTAATAAAAGTATACTGAAAAGAGTATCCACTGTATCCAGTTACCTGGTACGCCTCGTGCGGCCAGAACTGGCCGGCTCCCGGCTGCCAGTGCTCCCGCGGCCGGCGGCGGTCGCGCTCGGCCGCGGCGGCTGCCTCCGCGAAGGCCCGGCGTCGCTCCTCCTTGCTCATGGGCGGCACAGATGTCAAAACCCGCTCGCTTAGTCTACAAAAACAACAAAAACATCTATAGTATTTCAGTTCTTCATCGAGAGTCAGCTACGTTAAGCGTCTACTACGTTATCCCTGTCATAACCTCTACGTGCGACAGAGACACGGCATCACGCGACGAATTCTACTATCTCTTTCGCACGTGTTTGTGACAGACATAGACTGGACATGTTACGCGTAGCGAACGCCCTTAAAGTCAGCTGACACCGACACGCGACCTGGCGCGCTCTTTTAAAGTAATATAGAACTTTTTTAATAAACAAAAAGATACTAATTTCAGTGAGAGTCCGCTGCGCCGCGAAGCACAGCACAACAAACTGAGCAGCAACTGAAATTAGTATCTTTTTGTGTAGAACACAAGTTTTATATTTCGCCAAGGCCTCACAAGTCTTTTACCACATTGTCACTTAGATCGCTATCTGTTGCTCTTGGGTGAAAGTTATCGTATTATTTGTTCCACTTGGCTGTGGAGGTAAATCACATCCTATTGAGCAAGCTGTCCACTCACCTGATGCTCCTCCTGCCTTCAGGACTGCTCCTCCGTTTCCTCCTGTCCCTGTCATCTCTATCGCGATCCTTATCACGATCCCTATCCCGCTCGCGATCCCGATCTCTCTCTCGATGCCTATCTCGGTCTCTATCTCTCTCCCTTTCTCTCTTATCTTCTCTATCTCTGTCCCGATGTTCGCGCTCTTCTCTCCTCTCTCTTTCTCGCTCTCGCTCCCGCTCCCGGTCCCGCTCTCGCTCCCGCTCCCGGCCGCGGTCCCGGTCTCTCACTTCAGTAGAGTCCGCCGCTCGTCGTTCGACGTTCGCTTGTCTCTCGTGCTCTTTCATTTGCTGTATGCGCTCTTTCTTTGGGATCTTGAACACTTCCTGCAATGCAAGTAACAATTGTTCAATACGTTATCAAGATATATTTTAAAAAACTAAAACTACATATTTCAAGGAATTATGCTCGAAATATTATTATTATGTCGGTACGCTTTTCAGCCACGGGTCCATGGGCACCCGGTCCTTTGAGGCGTTCATGGGGCCAAAGCCAACATGAAGAGGCCTTTTAGTACCTTTTTATCTAAAAAGTGAGATGGCTGCATCTATGGAGGTCTATCGCTTATTATACCATTGAGATGCACTAACGGACAGTCCACCATAGCTGCTGAACTATTGCCAGGGAGGTATTTACTTGGTTTGGGCTATGTGGATGGGATGTTAGTGGACCGGATAACTGGGTTATGGAGTGAGATACGGACATCTACCTAAAAATCTATTATTATATATATTGGCTCTCCGATATCCATTAAAATTTTTGTTTTGTATTGTAAAGCTGTTGGCTCCCCTTGAAAATCAATAAATAAATAAATAAAATAAAATAAAAATATGTACGAAATGAAATTTCCTTGAAACTTACTTTCAAACTGGCCCATCTCTCCAACAACTGATTGCAGAGATCCTTAACTTTCTCATTCATGGTTGCATTGTCTTTAGTTTTGTCTGGTGAATCAGCCTCTTGAGCACCGCTGTTTGTTAACTCCACTGGTAAACCTTCCAGAAACAGAATGAAAACGAAAAAAATAAAATACTTGCTTGTTTAATTACGAGAGTAGGCCCTCGCAGACAGATTATACACTATATATTATACAACGTGTAATTGACATATGCGTAATAAATCAAACCATTGGCTATACTATATCAATAAAAAAACATTTTTTACTGTTATTTTAATTATGTCAATTCAACATTTTATAGTTGGGTACAACTACAAACTACTGGCGTTTCGGAACTACTATTGATGAAAAAAAATTCATTTACGATATATTTTGCCTCTGTGGGAGTAGAAGTCTGCAATGCAAGATGTCAAAGAAAACAGCCATTTTACCTAATCAACTCGTTTTTAATAATTTTGTCCTGTATTGTCTTTTTTTTGTGCAATAAAGGGTATGTATTGTATTTTTTACCTGTGGCCTCGTCAATGAACACGTGGTCTTGCTGGTCGGCGGCACTCAGCCAGCGCTCCACGATGGTGAAGAAGCGACTCTCTTGCACCATCGTCTTGTTGGTGATCGGTAGGCGATCCACTGTTTGTAGCATCTCTAGCCTGGAAATAAATGAATATATTCAATACAGTTCATTAATTTGCACTAAATAGGGTTTTACAAAGACAGTCAATACAGTGTGTCCTTAGACTTTAGTTAGACTATTAAACAATATTTTTTGTCAAATACATACATTACAAATAACATTATATACCATCTTTATCAAAGTCTAATAGGGTTGTGCATTGGGTTAAAAATAAATTATTTTGTACAAAAAGTCACAAAATAATGTCACTTGTCATGCCCACATCCATTTTGAAAGTGATTGTAGATTTATTAATCCAGAAAAACTGGTATTAAAAGCGCTTTTTGACTCTAAGAAACTATGACGTCACAGTTCAATATTTCATACAAATCCCAAAACAAAAAAATGTTTGTTTTGACGATAAGAAAAAACTATAAGATTCGACTTGTTGGGAACTAGAGGTTTTAACGCCAAACATCTGAGAAAACTATACAAAAACTCACCTAAAGTCCAGTGGCGCGTCATTACACCAAGGCGCCAGCAGTCGCAGGCCACGGTAGTCCAGGAACAGTCTGCGGCAAGGCAGGTCTGCATCGCGAAGTAATCGCAGCAAAGCCACTTGGGCGCGCCTGCTTTTGGCTCTGACCACTGTTCGAGACAAGCGAAGCGTGTGGCTTTGGTTCTTGATGCCTGTTCGGCCCAGGAACTCGAGTTCTTCTTCGATCTGAACAAAGGAATAATATATGCTTTATGAATATATATTTATTTATGTATTTATGTAAGTATATTTATGTATGTTTATGTAGGTATATATCTTGTCTATTTATTTATTTAGTTTTGTATTGTAGGTACACGCCAATTACCTCTTTTTTCCCATTTCCTCTTGCGGGTCTACTGGAAGAAATTTCTTAAGAAATAAGTAGCACCTAAGTACTATGTTTTCCTTATTTTTTTTAAGTGTATTTTTGTAAATTTCCAAGTGTACTTGAATAAATAAAATAAAATAAATAAATAAAATCAGTCAAAGTAAAAAAAATATATAATGTAGGATAAATATATCACTTATTGAAGGTCATTATTTTTTATATATGTATTTATATGTCATAATGTAATGTCATTCATTATAAATAACAAAATATGCAGTAAATGTTTCACTATACAGGAAAAAGTCGAGACTAAACTAAATTTACATCCAAATTCGAATCGTACATCTGTACTGTATACTATTCTTAAACACAGACGTAATAATATCAAATAGTGACTAGGATACAGGGCATTTAAATTTCGCATGACGTCACGATCTAGTATGTTTTTCAATAGACGGTGACGTTAATCGCCGCTGCATCTTTGTGAATATTTACTACTTTAATAAACGGAAAAATATAGGTCTGTTATATTTGGATAATCTAAAAGATAGACTTAACAAAGTAATATTGTTCAGACTCAGTCCACATCCCTATTACAGTATACCCTTGCTACTAAATTATACAAATAATTAACCATCATTAATGAACTAGTATCGCTAGTAGTACAGAGGACCACGTGCAGCTCTCACCTACTCTCAAATGGTCCTCCCCTCCACTAGTGAAAACATAGAAACTCCATTTTTTATTTTTTTACCGGCCTTTCAGAGCCCTCCCCAGAGGGACGAGGGTGAGGAGGGCTCCGGCTCTCTCCCTCACCGAACGAAGCATAGAAGCGGTGAAGCTACTACTCAGACGTCGATTTTCTGTGAGTGTGGTACTTCCCCGGACGAGCCGGCCCATTCATGCTACCGGCAAAACAGAGTTTTGCCGGTAGCGTGGCTCTACCACAACTAAGACTCCATACTATGAAGATTAAAATTCATAATCAGAAGAATTAAAAAATGTAGTTTAAATCTTACATCCGCATCCTGAACAAGGTCGGCTTTGGGCTTGTACTTGCGCTCTCTCTTGGGCTTCCTCGGCCGCGGTGTTTCTTGCAACTGAGCGTCACCCAACTCGGCCGCAGACTCGTCCGCACCACCCTTTGATGTTGAAACGTCTTCTTCCTCCTGATAAAAATAAAATACAAGTCAGTACTAGAAAAAGGAGGATAAATAAATAATGAAGAAACTCATACCATATCGCAATATATTCAAAAAACGGAAAAATTAGGTATCATATGTATGAGCAATGAATAATGAATTATGTATCGAGAAATGTCTAGCAGTTCAATCAAATTAAGGACATAGAATATATCCATACCAATCCGGGCATTATTTAAAGAGACCATATACCATTAGAAATGCACATCTGAAATGCCTGCGTATAGTTAAGTTTGTCATTTATTAGGGCCTTACCACATTAGGGATTACGAGCCAGTACTAAGAATGGAGAAGGCAATGGCAAAACACTCCAATATATATGTGCGTCTCTTTTAATACAATGACACCGACAAGAGCCTGGCTCTTAAATGTAGACACAAAGAGAGGCGAGAACAATTCATACTAGCGCACAGAGTCGAAGTACATAAAAACGTCAAAATTCTTCATACGTTGCACGAATGCGCGGGTATTAGCGACCATTCGCACGCTTTTCACGTTGCTAATGACGAGTGACGACGCGTTGGTTCGCGTAGTAGGCGCTTGAGTTCACGCAAACGCGCGCGCTCAAATCAGCGTTGGTCGCGGTTGAAGACGCTCGTCTTTTTTCATCTCAAAAGCAATAAGTGCATTAGGTTGTGGAGATAAGGGTTAGTTTGCTATGTTAAGTTTCGAATTGATGAGCTTCGACTCTTGCCAACTGTTGCCGCACGGACACTGAAATCGTGGCGAGCCCGCTACTTCCTAACCTCGCTTTTAATTCGCTCAAAACTCGCCAGTGTCCTAAGGCCCTAATAAATGCTATAATCGAAATAAACATTAGTAGTGACCTCTTCGTCGTAGTCGTCGTCGGAGTCGGGCTCGGCACCGATCCAGCCGCGGCAGTTGTGCGCGCCGCAGTAGCAGCGCTGCGCCACCTTTCTGCACGCAAACAACACATCAACACCTCACGCATCATGCGCTGGAATTGCCAACATTAACTCTTGACAGCAGATGACACATACATAGATAATCATTTTGATTGGTACCAACTATATGTACGTTTCTTTTTGTTTTAATTTATTTCATAATATTTATAAAAAAAATTCAGATTCACCATTGTGTACTACATTAATACATGCATATACAGGGTGACTTTTTAAACAATGTCCAAATTTTTGGAGCAAGTTTAGTTCATGATACTGAACTACTTTCTACAAAAAAAAGTTATTAAAATGGATAAAAAGTTTTCGTCCTCTCATACAAAATAAGTCTGCCTGAGCGCTGATTTGTATGGGAGAACGAAAAATTTATATCGATTTTTAATAAAAAAAATTACAAAAAATAGTTCAGTATCATGGACTGAACTTGCTCCAAAAATTTGGACAGTGTTTAAAAAGTCAGCCTGTATATTTAAAGGCTAAATATTTTAGTTAAATGTGTACATCTTTTAATGTGAACACCACTTTTTCAAAAATTGGTACTTCTACCTAACCTACTCACATCTCTAATAAAAAAAAAAACAAATTTAAAAATATATTTAATAGTCAAACAAGTGTCAAACGTTTAATAAATTGATATAGGTACAACTATGAGAAAATTCTCGCTGAAAAGTATGAATTATCCAATTAATGCAAGCTTGGTAGCCATTAACGGCTACCAATGCATATATTTTTAAAATGTACCAATTAAGACCTTTCATTTCATACCACACTCAATATCAAAACAAGCATACATACAGACTGCTAAAATCATAACCCTTCCTTTTGGCTTTGCCGTAGTCAGGTAATGTTAACTAGTAATTTTACACTAATATACGAATCAGTGAAAAAATTTCAAATCACCGAAATTAACCACCTAAACCGAAGACAAAGATCTGATGACAAAAAGCCTCAGCTCACTTCTCATCATCGCCCGAGGTGTGTTTACAATTTCAACATCTTCAGCTGGCTAAGAAGATATTTTAGTTCACAAGGAAATAATTAATACACAATGAGACAACTTACCCGAATCTCTGGAACTGGTAATCAAATGTGATCTCCTCTCCAGCCAATATATCTCGTTTGCTAAAGAACCCGATCCTCAGCTCTCCATTGACCGTCCACTTCTGAGTCTCCGCATTAGGATCGCACGAATGGTTGATGAACCTCGAGATGTTTCCTTTTGTTGTTGCGTCGATGACGGTGTCCCCTTTTAGGGACATGAAGTAGTGGTGAAGGTTGTTCTCGTCGGAGTATGCTTGGGCTCTTTTATAGAACTGGTCGTAGTCGAGAACTTCGCCTACATATTCCATTAGAAACTCGCCCCTGCAAAGGTTTTGTTACTATCTTAATAAAATTTCAATTAAAAAGGAGAAGCAACATAATAATAGTGAAAATTAAATTTTCATATTTCTTTGCTGGTCTGGGAGAAAAGAAAAAGCATGGAATATACCAGCTGCCTCTCTTCCCGTGCAGATCGTAAAAGCCGATCGAGGTAATGGGCGAGAATCTGTATCATATGAATAGGCAATGCGGTTAGCAACCCATCACTATTATGATTTCCCTTTGCCACCTACTTGCCCACCATTACCCTAAATGGCCTGGGCCTTACCGCCCTAGACTCTGTCTGCCCCATTAGGGATAGAGACGTGATAGTGTATTTATTTCTTCTAATGGATTACAACTAAAAAAATGCAAACCGGCACTGGAATTTAAGCAGTGCATTCTGTGCTGGTTTACTTTTTTCAGTTGTAAGCCAGCAATCTTTATTATCATAGGATATTTATAATATCTCATAATGTCACTATGTCAAATTATAATATTCATCAAATGACCACCAATCGTCACTCGAGACTTATGACAGTTATGACTATACAAGTAGCTTATTCAAAAGGTGACATTTGTATTCATGAGGCAGTTTGTGTTGTGACGGACGATGTTACATCTCCATATTATTTTATCCATCCATACTCGTGTGTGATAGGATGAATCCCTCATAACAAATATTTATCAGATGTATAAAATAGGCATGACGACTAGAAAATATTTTTGGACCATAGGCATAGGTTCGATTATTAAAAATACTGTATAGGTATGTATTTTCTTTACTCTGACTCTGACGTTTGTTTGTTTGTTTGTTTAATTTCTTTATTGCACAAAAATAACATTTAAATGTACATTATTTAATACAAAGGGAAAAAGAAATAACTTGTACAAAGGCGGACTTATCCCAAGAAGGGATCTCTTCCAGTCAACCCAGTCTTCAAAAGGTTCCATATTTTTGGAATGGGTGGAGTGTCAATATAAATACAAAGAAATTTTAAAAATCCTAATACTAACTTAAAATCATAAAATCTAAAATACTAAAAAAAACATAAAAACAAATAAAAAGATATGACATATTTATAAATAAATGACGTCATGGCTAATTACAATTTTTACTCAGCGGTGACGTAACAAGTCCCCACTCTGGAACTTAGATGCTGTATCTTTGTGATTTTTTACTTTTTTTGATAAACTGAAAAATATGGGTCCATTATTTTTGGATAACCTACAAGACGGACTAACTAAAATTAACTAACTAACTAACTAACTTTTCTGACCGTATTGTTACCCCTATTAACTCTGAGACTGAGGCAACATTAGTGCAGCTTTCACTAACATGTGTATACATGTATATGTATGATATAAATATTTGGGAAGGTTTACATTTAAATTTTACATGCCTGATGCCACACATGAAAATCATCTTAATATTACAGTTCCCAAAAGATGGCGACTGAACAAAAATAATGCTTAAATCTGTACAATGTGTCCCTCAAGTCTTAAATTTACATATTTAAATTCTCCTACAAAAGGACTTTGGACTCCGTTTTATTCAATAAATATATTTCATATATGTATTATGTGAAAATTTTGCACAAATTAAATTAATTAACATATTATTATTACATTTTACATTTTGTAAAACATAAACATAGACATGTAACAGTCTGTTCATGTGCAGATTATACTTTAAAAAACTACAAAAGTAGACATACACTGTATTATAAAAATTGGAGAAAAAGACAGATGTTCCAAACTATTGCAAATGTTAAAATGTTGGTTGAACTGAGTAAATGTACAGAAAACCAAGTTAGGCATAAAACTCTTGTTTCACATTAATTTGTAATGCAGTAATAGATAGAATAGGTCACTGATTCAAATCCTGCCCTATTTTTTTACCATGACATATTCTTTTACAATTTAAATATTAAGGTGAATACCAAGCAGAAGTGGCGCCCTCATTTAAAATGAATTGTTAACTCATGAATATAGTGAAAATTTCCATATTTCTAAATGTAAGACACTAGGTAGCCCTTTAAATTATTTTATGTTAACAATTTATTTTAAATGAGGGCGCCATTCCTGCTTGGTATTAACCATAAGTACTGCATTTGTAAATATTGAAAATATGTATAAAAAAACTTAAAATTTTTCGAATTTTTATTTTATTTAGTTTAAAAACTATACAAACTTGCGCAACATAAATGATGCACTGTGTCAACAATATTTATCACATAAGATTTACATGGCAACATTTCTACTGTTTATGACTTTAAAAAAATCCGAAGTACTTCGCATGAGCATAATGTGCTTCTTGTCATCCGTACATTAACACAAATTATGTGACAGAAAAACAATCGCATAAAATAATTTGCAAAGTGTACCCCTTATTGGTTACTTACCCTTGTATATCCACTTCTGCCTCTACACCACAGCCTTTTTTGTCAGCATAGAATACTTTCAAGGCAGAATTCTCTCTTTTTTGGAATCTCCTGTTTGTACATCTATCACCCACCGGACATCGAGAATTACTGCAAGAAAATAGTGCTAAATTAGACAAAATATGAGAAAAATCTTTAATGAGCGTATTGTCAAGGATGATATGCTTTCCAATGAAATGTATTGTTACAACCATGGATGCTGAGGACTGTAGAAAGTGTTTCCACTTTGGTCTGAAGAAACACAGATAAGAATGCCATTAAAAATGCACTAAAATGAGAGAAAGAAATGTGTGTTCCGAAAAACTGGACGACGCGCCGTATGTGCCTTTTAACATTGCTAATGCTAAAAGCATTGTAAATTTGAAAATATTGTACTCTGTGTTAGTTGGGATAATGAAAAAATAATTCCTTTAATACAATGAAAGAAAGTACACAGAAGTTACCATTCAATCATCAGCAGTCTGTTGAGACAGTCCTCCCCACAGGCTAGTTCTCCACGGTCCAACTCTTCTTTGGTCATAAAGCAGTCACAAGTCATCTTCTTGGTTTCCTTACTGATCATACGGTCACACAAGTACTCATTCTCTTCTAAATGCTCGTATTGTTTCATCCTCTCATCAATTATTCTATCGTATGCCTCTTTGCTCATAGGAATCACCGGCTCTTCATTTTGAGCTTCTGCCACAGATGGTAATCTCTGAGGCAAGCTCGGACTAGCCAGTGGAGAATTTGCAGGTGAACTTGCACCCATTTCTAGCTCACTGGACCTTCTCCAACGAGATTTTACCTTCACAGGCATGTCTGAAGGCACCGGGAACGATGGGGAGTTTGGAGCATTCAATGACACATCAGATGGCTTTTCTTGACTGTCTGAACCAATCTCCTCTAATTTTAATTTCGTTTGAGTGATCAATGCTTTTTTTAATGGCGTCTTCACTAAACCATACCCTTTGGTCTTTTGCTTCAAATTGCTAATAGTTTTTATACGATTAGACCTTCTCACTCCCGTTGGAGATGATTCAGCAGAATCATTCGAATTATTCTGATTGGCTTCAGTAACCCTTGAGGAGTTACTATCATCTGATAGTGTTGAGCTTGGTGTTAAACTTGGATCTGGTCGAATTAAATTCTCATTCATATTTTCCTTAGGGAACTGAAGATCTGGAGTGACACAAACAGGTGGCGTGGAGTGAGATTCCATGTATTCCAAACGTGAAACTATAGACTCCTCTGATGTGACAATGTTGAGTTTCTCAAAGTGCTTTTGAACTTCTTCCTCTTGTTTTTTAGCAGCAAACTCGATTGTGTCTTGATGACTCGATGTTTGGTCTTTCGGACTGTCAATGTTGATACTGTAATACAACTCAGGGTTGTCATCCTCTACTATCTGCACTATAGTGATGACTTCATCATCATCACCAGCAAATTCCATTTGCTCAGACTGATTCAAATCCTCCAATGGAATGTTTTCACTTGTCGGAATCTCTTGATAGTTTTCACTTACTGTTTGCTCAGTTATTGAGAATTCCTGTTTATCTAAGTCAGGGGGCACAGGCACAAATGTTGGCATGAAGTCTAAACACACTTTGTTTTCAGCCTTGATATCTTCAATTATAAGCATATCTTCTTTGGCTGCAGGGCTTTTAGGCGTCACTGGTGCAGGAGATATATCCCTAGAACTACTCTGACTGTGTGTGATACTGATAGAACTAATGACAGGGCTCGCACAGGCCCTGCTGTTGGTATCAGACTGGCTCTCTGCACCTGCGTTTGAGTCTGACTCTGAGCTGGCACAGGGGTCAATAACCCTAACTTCAACACTGCTATTAGTTTCACTATCACTACCGACCTCATATTTCCTTCCAAATGTGTCGTCACTGTTAATCAGGCGATATTTACCGAATTTTTTATGTAAGGCCACTATTGGTACATGAGGATTCATTGTGGTATTAGAACTAGATGTCTGTGTGTCAGATTGCATTGAAGTTTCAGAATTAGTTGAAAGAGGTCCTGAGGATGTTAGATTTTGCGGTAGATCGGGTGGATCGGCCGGCGCAGGGTCGGTGGCGGTCGAAGACTCGCCGTCGACGGCGGGCACCGCGGCGTTATCGTCATTTGGCTGCTTGCTTCTGCGAGTAGTGCGTCGCGACGCCGCGGGCTTCGCCGCAGCCTTCTTTCGCTTCGCCATCATATATCACGATCAGATCATCAGCAAACAACCTAAAACAATCACAAATTCTAGTACCTACAAAATAATCATGGTCGGTTCGGGAGGGGACTAGTGACCTCTTTCGATCGTTATAGTTTCGTTTCTGTCAATGCCACATGGTGTATGCGCCATGTAAATAATTTATATTGAATTTATTGTTAATTTTAACGTAAAAGTTGCTCTAATAGGATGCACTTTGTATTGTAATGCTTTTTACCATAATTTGAGACTTACAGCACAGCGTTCCCACCGGTTGGCTGACAATCAAAAATTTACAGCATACAATAACTGAATAATTTGTATGTTTGTTAGAAAGCATAGACAGGAAAAACTATTCACAAAGCTACAAAAACACTTTCACATTATAAATCAAATATTCCAATCCAAATAAAATCATCATCTTGCTCTCTTCCTCCATCATTCCATGGGTACCTATCTTTTTTTTATAACATGTTTTTTACAATGGCAACATTAACTGGTGGTGGTTGGCAAACTTGCCCACACCATAGGCACCCATAGGCAATTTTTTCAATTAATCATTCATTCAATAAGGCATCATCATTGAGACACCTCTAGAGGTGTTATATTAGGGATTTAGGGATCATTCATATATTGCAAGGAAGCTGTTGAGGAGATTCATGTTCACAGACCATGGACACAGAATACAGTAAGAGTAAACAGAAGGGAATCTCCTAAGGTACGCGCAATATGCGTCCCCGTTCCCCGCACCCGCACCTCTCCCCCGGTTCTTGACGACCAACGTGAGTCATCGAGGCGAAAACGGGGGAGAGGTGCGGGGACGGGGAACGGGGACGCATATTGCGCGTACCTTAGGAGATTCCGGCCCGCCATGGATCAAGATAGACACAGCCTATGAATGTACTTGCGTGTCCAACTGAAGTAAAATCGACTTCATTCAAAATTGTCTTCTTTAGTCCGTGTATGACAGCTTATTGCACCTAACCTAAAACGCTCTGCAGAAAAATGCCTATTTGTGCTGTTTTGAGCTGCAGAAACACGCCAACAAATGTTGGAGGACGTTAAGAAAAAGTTTCCTTTCATCCATAAGTAAATTTCTTATTAAATAGTATTAAATTTATTTTAAAATCAATTATTTCATGTTTTGTTTAACTTTTATAGGTACTAAAAACTGCTGACTGAGTGAATATCGCATATTCATAATCCATTGCTTACATTAGTAACACGCAATGAAAATAAAACGATTAGATACTTACTCATTCATTCGTTGTCATACACTTGTCATTAGTCGTTCAAATGAAGCGTTATTTTAATGATAGTGTTGTACTGTACAGTGTTATGTTATGACTCTAAATCGATTAGGGAAACATTGGTTTGAGAGGTACCTAAGTGTGTTTGTAATATATTTGTAGAAAATAACATTTATTGACCGAGCGAGCGAAGCGTCTCAGTTCCGAGATTAGTCGAAAAATTATTTTGTCTGTTCTCGTCTACAGATCGCATTTTTCAACCTATTTTGACGAAAATTGGCACGCAAGTTTCTTGATTTTTTTAAACTATTAAGTCAATCGCGATTTTTGATTGGGGGGAAACCACTCGGCCACAAATATACGCGACAGCGACGTCGCTGTCGCGTATATTCGTGGTCGAGCGTAAGGACTTAATTCTATACAAATGTTGCAAAAAAGGGGGAGTGAAGGAGGGAAAATAGGGAAAAGTTTGCTTTAGCGTTATACATGGACGGATTTAGATTCTTAAAAATTCACAAAATCACAGAAGACAGGGTATTTCATAACTTCTATAACAATTAAACTACGCCTTCACAAGACGAACACGTAGACATCAGATTCCCAGACCTCCTAGGACGAAGGGAACGCAAGTAATTGCTGAAACTTATACCCCCATTATGCTCAATAGTCTAAGGTTATACTACAGAATAAGAACCAGTACTCACGTAGTTATACCTCTATTGAAAAAATCGAGCACTGTACTTTCTTCATTAATTTTGTACACTCAGTACTCGATTTTCGTTCCAAATATATGTATACAGGCTGACATTTAAACCACCAGCCAAATTTTTGGAGCAAGCGCAGTCCATGATACTTTGTATAAAAAAAGTTTTTAAAAATCCATGAAAATTTTTCGTCCTTCCATAGAAAATCCGTTTGACTGAGCGCTGATTTGTATGAAAAGGCGAATTTTTATTTTAGTTTTTTGTTAATTGTTTTTATGGAAAGTAGTTCAGTATCATGGACTGAACTAGCTTCAAAAATTTAGCTGGTGGTTTAAAAGTCAGCCTGTATAAAAAATAGGTGCTTCAAAGTTGACCAAATTATCCAATAAAAACAAGAAGTGTGGACACTCGCGCTGCGCGCGATTTTAAGCGGTTACAAATAACGAGCCAATAAGGCGGAGGTACCTTTGGTACCCTTTGGCGCGTGCCGAAAAGCGAAAAGCCCGCGCACCTGTTATATTTTTGACGTTACATAGTAATCATGATTTATGATGTCAATAAGTATGATACGTGAATTACGTTAAACGTAATTTACCAGTCAACCGGTATAAGGCACAGCACAGCGAAAAAATATGTAATTGCCCCTGAACTATTTTAATTTGGTATTCGTGCGCTCGGTCTGTCTATCTCTGAATGTAAATCGCATTAAAAATTCATTGCGTAGTTCTAAGTGCACATACATACAGAGGGGCAAACGGCGAGAAGGTTCTAATAATCTTGATTGTTTAATCGACTGAAAATCGAATTTTAATTAATTTTCATTCACTTGGTCGGTGTCTTTAAATCTTTCTTTCTTTCTTTCTTTTTTTGGGTTATGGCTCCATCGTTTAGCCAAAACGATGATTTTGCCAGTGTCAAGGTTGAGTATTACACGGATATGAAGGAAGAGAGAATTTTATATTAATTGATCGGTTGAAGAGGAGCAGTGTGTAACCTAAAACAACACAACACAGATGGTTAGTAGATATGTTGTTAGTAGACTATTTATAGGTACATACTTATATAAATATAGGAAGGTGGTCGGTTATGTAAAGGAAATAAAATAGCCGATAAATATGATAGCTGGATAAAGTAAAATATATCACAGGTAAATATTGTTGTGTCTAATAAATTTAGCGAGGACTGATACAAAAGGAGTAAAAACTAAGGTGAGTAAGAAAGGGATGTTAACGGGACTTGGGACATTCTTGGGGAGTAAATCGTACAGAGATGGCAACATAGGGCAATCGAAAAAGATGTGTTCTAAAGTGCCTTCGTCCAGGCCGCATTCGCATAAAGAGTTGTCTTTGACTCTGATTTTAGCTAGGAAGACCGGAGAGCATACGTCTTTAAATCGATTTAGCGCGAACAGAATGTTCCCATCACTAAATGTCACCACTGACATTACATTTGACAGTTCAAAATTGGATCCGATCTGTGTTCATGTTGCTGATGGGAGCGCGCCCATCCTTGTTTTTAGTCTACAAAACAAAACGTCAACCACTGTCTCTCATAAATAAACGTCAAACACATGTCAAACTAAATGTCAAACGTACTACACATACGTCAAAAAAATCAAGTTAGTTTAGAAGCGAGTGAATTCGATAGGAATAATAAATATCCTATTACTTCATATTTTATTATTTGGTGTTAAATTTACATAGAAACAAGATGACTGAGACACCGGAGGTAATTTAGATTTATTTTTTTGATTGTTATTTATTTCATTTTGCACTGAGACGCTCACGAGCTCAAAACATCCACGTCACATTTTAGTCGGCGAATCATGTTTGAAATTCGTTTTCATTCAAAATTATTCTATTAGTCAATGATATACAATGACTCTTTTTCAGGTTGTAAAAATTAACAAGTGGGATGGAGCTGCTGCTAAAAATGCAATTGATGACGCTATTAGAGAGGTAATATCATTGTCAGGTATTTATGGTTTCCCTCAATGGGAAGAACATTTTTAATAGAATTTTCTTTATGAGAATTTAGAGGCAACTATAATGCATTATTCAGGCTGACAATTTGATGTAGGTATACCTAAGACAAATACATGGATGGTTTTAGACACTAGTTGTATGTTCAGTATGAGGACCTTTACTCCAAAAGCAGCATGACTGTCTGCATTTCAGTGTCAAGCTATATTAAGCATAACAAAATGATCATCATCAGGTCTTCACTGCAGGAGCTCGACCCACTCTGTACTAACAAAGCTATACTTAGCCAGAGCATTTGCCTAAAACTCTTTATGCTGGCAAGACGGGTTGAAGAGGTTTTATTAATGTTAAAAGCTTTGTTTAGCTTGTTTCCTAAGTCACCGTCTATGACATCCATGGAAGACTTGGAGTAGTCCTATTCTACTCTGCTGGGGACAACACAGCTGGTTACAAAATAAAGTCGTAATTTGGTTTGACATACGTAGAAATAAAACAACACTTTCAGATGATTGTTATTTTATCAACAGCAACAGCTCGTGATTTCTAAGATACATGTATTAATTCAGAACTTGGAGTCTGCTTTCCAACAGAATCTCTTAATATGTGAATGGCCCCTTGTTAGTATAATAAAATTGTATATTCTTTATGTACCCAGGTCTTGACTGGAGAATTAAAGTGCAAGGAGAGCTATGCCTTGATTGATGGCCGGCTGTTCCTCTGTGCGTTGGCTGTGGGCGTGGCTCTGTACGCTCTGCTCTGGGACTACCTGTACCCATTCCCACAGTCAAGGTAAGTTTTGATTTGTTTCTGATGCTTTATATATTACCAAGGGCTCTACTTTTACCTTCAAGGATCAGGCCTAGATCTAGGGGGTGAACTGGGGCACCTGCCCCGGGCGCAGTTTTAGGGGGTGCCACAATCGTTGAATATTTGCACCCGCTCCTTCCGCCCACTCCAAGATCCACAAATTTAGATTTATCCCTGTTATAAGCTTCACTCCTATTTGCACCAATCAATTTCATTACCATACACCCTCAGTGGTGATACATTTTCAAATTAAATTATATGTAGTTATAAAAATTATAAAATAGTTCTAATATCTAAAACTATACCAAAAGGTTTTAAATGACTTGTCAAGTATTTATATTTTAAATTTATGAGGATAAATGTATAAATACAATGATCTGAGCTAAGTTGCAGGAAAACACAAAACAGCAGAACTCTTTTCATTAGTAATTTTGGAAATTTTTGAGAAATGTGTCTAACTAAATTTAAAATTTAAAAAAAAGATTGTCTTTGTCTAGTAGTAGATTTCTTGCCAGTAGAATGATAATTGTGATGACAGAAAAAAAGATATAGTTATTAATTTATAGAAATGAAACTGTATTCATAAAAAAAAATACAAATTTCACAACAGTTTCGTCAATATAATATAAATTTGTCGAAAATACCATCCCGAATTGTACCCGGCTCCAAGGTACCCATTATGCTTGCCGCGTTACCTCTTTGAATATCTATGGGCAGCCTTTGGACCAGGAACCATCTGGAGTGGTGGTCATATCCACGGGAATTTAATCGCCGTACTATCTCTCTAACAAAGTGCTTTGCTTCTGAACACCATGATCCATCTTGTTTCTACGTATTAATTTTGCTTCTGCAGATTGGTGCTCATAATCTGCGTGTCTTCGTACTTCATTCTTATGGGCATCCTGACTCTTTACACCACATTCAAGGAAAAAGGCATATTTGTAGTTGCTAAGGAAAAAGTGGGCAACAATCAGAGAGTCTGGGAAGCTAGCTCCTATGTCAAAAAGTGAGTTTTGTCTAAAAATTTTTAACTTAAAATATTTTTATTTATTCATTAATAAGTAGGGAATCAGGCATACGTTAAGGCGACGTGGGTTCACAATTTGCAATACTGTGCGTGTTTTTGAAAAATCACTGTTATTAAACTACTACAGTTTATTCCTCAAAAAATTTACATAACAATCTTAAGGATTTTCTACAGACATCCACAATAGCCAAAACATGATTGAGCATTTTTGGCTCGATAGCAAAAAAGCACAAATATACCTTTAATTTGCCTAAATTTGCCTTTATAATACATATTACTATTTTATACAATAATCTTTTTATATGAAAATTATACCAAAAAATGCATTATCTAAATATCAATCCGTTTTGGCTACAAAAAAAAATTATAAATATAATACAAAAAAAAATAACAAATAAAACACTGCGAAATATCGTCGAGTACGGCTCCGCGCCTTTCCTCGTTCTCGACGAATATTTCACTGTGTTTTATTTTCCAATACCCAAACTCCCAAATTCAGATTTTGGGAACTTTCCCGGGAACGGTACATCATTAGTACTGACATTATTTTCAAAATTTTCTATTTCATATTTCGATGTGTTGTGCAGTATCATGGACTGAATCCACCCTTAAAATA
This sequence comes from Acrobasis repandana, assembly GCA_963576875.1. NCBI lineage: Eukaryota > Metazoa > Arthropoda > Insecta > Lepidoptera > Pyralidae > Acrobasis > Acrobasis repandana. The sequence goes on from OY756216.1 coordinate 19,627,017, forward strand.
GTTTTAATTTATTTTGTTAGACGTTATACAGGGTCAAACAAAATATACTGAAAAAACATTATGGCTGAATTCAGTTCATGACACTGAACAACTTTCCCCAAAGCAAGGAGCATAAATAAAAAAAAAGATATTTATGTTCCTTGGGGAAAGTCGTTTAGTATCATGAACTGAATCCACCCTTGAAATAGTTTCAGTATATTTTGTTAGGCTTGAAACTACGCCAAGCGGACTCCCGCGGCGGCTTTAGTCCGTCTCTGTCACAAACCCTACGTGCGATAGAGATAGCTAAAACCGTCGCGGGTCACGTGTCCCTGTCGCACGTAGAGTTTGTGACAGAGACAGACAGAACATCTCGCGGGACTCGCTTAACGCTGTTTCAAGACTTAGACATTATACAGGATCTAACAAAATATACTGAAACTATTTTAAGGGTGAATACAGTCCATGATACTGAACAACTTTCCCAAGGAACATATGTATATCGAAATATGAAAAATATTTTTTGACTGGTTAAAGTTGACCGATCAGTTTATCCGAGTTTGTATGAAAAGTCAATATTTTTTTGACGTGACAACGTCTTAAATTAGGTTGCGGCTGGGAGTCACTTATGAAAAAGTGTAACGCTCGGTAACGTTACGATGAGTCACCGAACGAGAGAGAGGCCCGCCGAATGCCTTGCGTCTCTCTCCCACTCAACTATGATCGGTCTGCCGCCGTTGTCACGTAAAATCTTCGCCCGTAAAACCGACTTTACAGGCAACCATTTTTTTTTTTCATATTTCGATATTGTTCCTTAGGGAAAGTTGTTCAGTATCGTGGACTGAATAGTTTGCAACCACCCTTGCAATAGTTTCAGTATATTTTGTTAGACGTTATACAGGCTGACTTTTTATCCACCTGCAAAAAATTTTTTTTATCGATTTTTAATAACTTTTTATATAGAAAGTAGCTCAATATCATGGACTGAACTTGCTCCAAAAATTTAGCAGGTGGATAAAAAGTCAGCCTGTATATTATAATATTTCTCACTTTTCACAGGCATGACGACAAATACAACCTGGTACTAGTGATGCGCGACTCCAACGGCAAAAGCCGCGAGGCCTCCGTCAACAAATCCTTCGCCAACTTCATCGACACCAATGGAACAATCGTCCAGCCGCTGGTCATCAGCGAAGTCACCAAGATTTACAACTCGCTGTCTTCGGAGAAGAAGGAGAAGTAATGGAGTAATCTCTCTTGTGTGAACTGTCTGGTGTGCAAGGTCTGACATTTTAATTAATAAAGTATGTTGGAGTAATTAATTGTTTTATTTAGCCAATATAGTAGAATTAGTTGTAGAATAGAAAATACTTATTCAGTGTTTCAATTGACTATCTGGCATATTTTCGTCTTCCCAGTGGAAAATGAATGGTGGTGACTGGGACAAAAAAATAACAACTTTTTACCAGTGATGACAAATGAGAATGACTAATTATTCGATTCTCATACGCCCTCGGTGGTGACAAGTGGGACAACTTATTGTCTGTTCCAATTTTCTCTACAGTTAACAATGCCGTTGTAACCAGCTATGAGACGATTGGAAACTGATTGGAACGCTTGTGTACAAAACCTGCCCACTGGAGACACCATAGTGGTGGCTTTTGTTTTAATAAACATATCAGCCTTATCGTAAACTTAACACATATCTACATCAAAGAGAGTTAAGGTCATAGCCCACTTACACGACTCTGCTCCCACTCAACAAATAAAATATTATTGAAATATGGGCTTCAGGTAGTGCTCTTTAGATATATTTTACATTGGCAACATAAATTAGCAGACAACTCACTGTCAGCGAGCTTACCGCCATCAGACTGCTCGGTGGTTGACGCCTCGCTGGCCGCGCATTGAAAACAAGCGGTCTACGCGCTGTCCGCACGCTGACTGCTAACAGTCGCCGCGGCGACTAGATGAGCTTCTCTCCCCTGGATTAGCTGTCGGAACGAAGACCGCTTGGCGCTTGATAGCTGTCAGTGCGTGAAGCGCTGGGCGCCTGCTAGCTGGCGGTGCGTGGGCCACGAGCAGTCGTATTAGTTTAGGGCGGTGTTGAGGCCGAGTCGTGTAAGTGTGCCTATGACCATTACTATTGCGCAGCTGCTGCTAGTCTATACATCGCAATTGCTCCATCCGAAGATGGCTCCGATAATAAGCACGACATAACGCCAATATTAAATTTATTCAAATTCAGGCTGCTCAACAGTAACTGTCTTTCCCTTTCATTTCGTACACATTACAATAGCAAGTGTTGTGTATCTTAAAAAAATTACCTTATTTATTTTAATTTAGTTGTGTTAAAGCCGTGCCTTCCCGTGGATGTCGTAGAGGGCGACTTAGGAAACACAAGCTAAATAAAGCTTTTAAACATCAATTAGACCTCTTCAACCCGTCTGGCCAGCGTGGAGAGTGTAGGCCAAATCCTCTGACTACTCTGGCTAATATATGGCTCTGGCAGTACAGAGGGTCGTGCTCCTGCAGTGGACTGACTAAAAAAGACCTGATCATGATGAGTTGTGTATGTGTAAAAACAAAAAAAATACCCGCTTGTCACCACTACTTGGCATGATTGGCGACAAATGGGAATAACTAATAATTCGATTCCTATAAACTCACAGCTGTGCTCCCAGCATACTTAGTTACTCCTGTAAGGAGTATTTATGTTACTTGGCTCGCAATGAGACTGAGAAAATGTGTTGTTAGTGTGTCTGATCACTACTAGATGGCGCCACTCTATGCGATGTGAAGTTAGTGATGTGCCTCTGTCAAAAGAACAATGACTCACTCGAGTGGGAATCTCGGATCGAACAAAAAGCTACAGCTGCCTGCCTGCACCCGGTCAGTCAGTAGGTCGTTCACAAACCGGGTATGCGGGGCGCCCGGTCGCGCGTTTTAGTCATTTACGTACGATTAGCTAACATCTTTAGTTAACAGTAACGTAGTGTGATACCATATACTTACATAATAAACCATAAATAGTGATGGATCTAAATAGTTAAGTGTCTCATTCAAACTCTTAAGTTTCTTTATATGTATTAGCATCAAGACACGGAATTACTTGCAGGCCTTCGTCCTTGTACATTCGTTTTTGTTTATAAATCACAGTTAATGGTTTCACCAGGTGTATTTCCTGAATTATAAAAGGTAAGCAAACTTCTTAGTTTACTAAATAAAATACTTGCTTGGCATTCGACTATAAAATTGCTTTGCTTTTGTGTTATGTTTTTTAATGCTAATTGCGTTTTATGCTTTCAGTGTGCTCTTGTCGAAGGCTCATGTTCTCTTCATATTGTAATTGAAAAGCTCAGCTGGTGGGTCATTTTCATTAATTCTAGAGTTGTTAAATAATACCATACTGGATTTATTCTTTCTAATACATTATTCATGTCATCTGTCTCACCTTATGATCACGGTCTATCTCGGTCTGCCTTTTAATTTAATCAAAGTAGGTACTTGTTTAGCGCCCATGCACTACATATGACCCAATATGACATCATCGCGTGGTGCCGATGGCGCTTAGTGTCAAGGGCTTGGTTGTGGAACAAAATCCTAACCGGGTCTCGGTCTAGGTCAAAGAGGACAAGAATAATAATGATTCAATTTTGGCATGAATCAAGTGTAATTATATTGAGTACACTCATGTGAAGTGCAATTAATTATTTAAATAAACCGTATCTATAGATAATGAAGTAAATAACATTGACATTTATAGTAATTATTAATGATGCGATCATTCAATAGAATCACCTGACTTCACGTGTATTGTACACCTCTATTAAAGCGTGCGACGCTGATTATTTCGTAAGCTCAGTCTATTTCTGTTCTGGCTTGAAGTCTTGGCGGGTGATACTGTAGTATCAGTACAGTACAAAAGACTATAGTTTCGCAGATACTAGTGTGGTAGCCGCGTGAGCACTGCGTGAAAATCGCATCTAACCACGAGGTGTCGAATAAAATTGGAACTAGATTCAAAGCACTTAGAATCATTGCCAACAATTCGGCGTAACTCTTTCTTCGCATGTGACATAACTACGCGGTCAATGGCATTAGAAATTATCAGATTATAAATGTAATGATAAAAACAAAGGTATGTTAAATAAAGTGCAACGAATTAATTAAATAAATGATAAGAAATATTAATTTACCAATAACAAAGCTGACACATTTTCCTATAAGGTAAAAACAACTACACGAGCAAAACCCACACCTTAGACCTGACTATTTACCGTAATATTATTGAACATATAAAAAACTTGGTTGAATTGAAATTGAAACACCTGTCGTATCTAACCTCTCATATAAAATCCTCTAATTTATTATACAGATACACTATCACGTCCTTATCCCTAACGGGGCAGACGGAGCCTAGGGCGGTACGGCCCAGGTCACTTTTAGCGTGATGGTGGGCATAAACCTAGAATAAGAAATCATCAACTACTTTACAGTTATTGTAAATGCAAAAAATCGTTTATCTTTTTCGAAAATCAATCAATAAATTATGTAAAAACTATTATTTTCATGGTGTAACGATTCACAGACAGTAAATGCCGAAAATGACAAGATTGAAATATTGATTGTTACTTAAACGATTACCGAATGTTTGTACTTGAAGGCAGTGTCAGTGTTACTTCGATCCGGCTCGAAGCACCACGAAGGGCTATAAAAATGCTAAGTGTTATTCGTGTCTCGCTCTTTACGTAAATGTAATGATTTTTTAAGTAAAATCAGTCCTCTGTTTGATCCATATTTGTTGTAAAGGATGTTAAGACAGTATTTTTTTTTATAAAAATATAAATAAAACCCTTTGACCTAGCCTTTAGGGCAGACTGTTTTCTAAAATATTTTCCTATTACATACTTAGCTTCAAAACCTATCTAAATACATTAGCCGTCGTCGTTACTGAATCTGTCTTTTGTATAGATAAAACAAACAAGGCATGAGAATAGTTAGTGAACATAACCTTGGATTTTATCACGGCGATACTACGTACGCCAGACAGACAAGTCGGAAGTGATAATCTAGTAATTAGCATTTTCACAACAGAGCAGAAGGGCTTCTTAACTAGATAACGGTTTAGAGATTTGTACAAGTGAATTCTTATCAAATTCATTGTAACATTTCATATACCGCTTAACGATAGCCTATTTTAAATAATTGAGTGCTGGCGGGCCGTCCCGGCTTTGCAAGGGTATGTATTATACATGGAAATCTTCTCGGTGAAATTCACTACATATCAGTGAAATCCACATCAAAATCGGCCTAACAGTTTCTGAGTTGATGAAATGCAGACATACAGACTGATATAGATGGAAGATGGCCAAATCACCCGATTTAATGTGTATTTCATCTTTGCAAATATCAGCCGAGTTTGTTCTCATGATAATATCTGAAAGTCCATACCAAGCAGAAGTTACGCCCTTATTTGAAATAATTTGTTAACTCGTAAATATGGTAAAAATTACCATATTTCTCAATGTTACGCACTAGATAGCCGTTTTAATTATTTTATGAACTGCCGTTGAAACTATTATTGGTGATCCGTCTAGCTTAAAAACTTGCCTCCGCCAAAAGTGGCCACTTTTGTCTAGCTTAAAAACTTGTTTTAAAGTACAGTAAAGTACGTATTGTACAAGTTTTAAAGCTTGTAAATACTTTCAACGGTGGTTCATAAAATGATTTAAAGGGCTATCTATCTATTGCCTAACATTGAGAAATATGGAAATTTTATTCACATTTACGAGTTAACAATTTATTTTAAATGAGGGCGCCACTCCGAAGTCATTTTCTTCTATCTTCACCGAGTAATGACCAGTTAACGAGTGTCTTTGGATAAAAATATAATGTTAAAGTCACCAGGAGTGTATCAAGCCAAAAGCCAACCTACGATCTGGGCTTACCAAAATCGCGAAAAACATAGATGTTCCATTCCATTAATTTAGTGCAGTAGGTACATTTTATATGGGACATCTAACCTCCTTCGCCTTATCACGTGATGTGCATGTGCAACTTGGTCGCACTGCATTACATCTAATTGTACCTACCTAACTACTATTTTCATCATCACATCTCATTGTAATAATTTTTGTAGTATGATCGATCACAGAACTAATAATTACGAATGTAATACATAAACCAAACATGACCTTATTATATGCTTTCATCACGATTAATGTTTGTCAGTAGCGGTTTTGTTTGCACTTCAATTTAATGTATTCTGTTAACATACACTTCGCTTGCATGCTAAGAATATTAAATAAGAAACATTTTTGTTTCGGACCCTAGAATTTTGATATGATCATTCATAATGATATATGGGATTGATAATATCCAGTTAAATATGAATAGGTACTTACTACTAGTGTACTCTCATGTCCTATCGGTGATGGGATTCCTAATTCAGAGATTACATCCAGGACTGGGATGATTTCAATATAGAGCAGTTTTTAACTTTTAGCTCTGCAACGATTAGTATGCACAGCCAAGTATGTGTTCTATAAAAAGTTTGGTATTTTCCAGACAATGTCACGAAGAAGAATAATAATAGGCGGCGCGGGTGCCGCCGGTGCAGTTATAGCAGCCTGGGCCCTATCGGCGGATGACTCAGTCGCCGTGAGTATCGTAATAGCGGGATTTCAGGCAATTCGTGACGGTTAGCCGATGCAATTTGCAGGAGTCGAGATACGGTATGATTTATTTAGGTATGAGACTTATTGCACAGAAAAATGTACCTACACAAGATTTATACGATTAAAATATCGAACCTCTAAACTTAAAAATCGATCATTATGTATCATTATATATTGTCCTTGAATCGCAAGCTTTGTTTAATTGTTCGGACAAAATATACTTAATGATTTGTTTCATCTACAACGTGTTAATGAAGTAACGCAAAACCTCTCAGATAGTACTTCAGCCCATGAAACTGAACAACTTTTGTTTTACAACTTTCCCACAAAGGCCAAAAATAAAATATGGATTTTCATATAATACAAATTGACTCGATCAGCTGATCAGTTTGTATGACAATTCAATTTAATTTTTTGGGTTTCGTGAAAGTTGTAAGACAAAAGTAGTTCAGTTTCATGGGCTGAGGTACCATCTGAGAGCTTTTGCGTTAGTTCATTAACACGTTGTAAATGGAGAGATCGTTAATCTCTTAAAAAGTGAGACTCATGCGTTGTACCTACAAGTTATACCTTTAAGGAAAAATCCGACCCAAAGTTACCCAAAGGAAAAAATTGGGCCGGTATATACGTTAGTATTGTTATGATGTCTATACATGTATCTAAACTTCCGATTACGCTATGAGAGATCCTAACTAAGGATACATCTAACATCAATAGTAATTTTGATATAGGTATTGCTAGCTTCGAAGAAGTAGATAAATCGTAATCTACTCTACGTTCCTCGTACATACAAGTGAGAAAAAATAAATTAATTTTAACGAGAAGTGAACACTGACTATTAATGAAATCGTCATGTAGCGTCGAATAGTAAAAACTATATTCGGAACATACTCGTTATAAAACTTCAACCTACACAGAGGCATTCTTAAAACAAAAATAAGTTTACAAACGTCTATTTAAAATTGACGTTTTGCTACTTTAGGGTATCATATAACATATTCGTCCGTTTAAAATAATATTACGCCGCATACACTATTATTGTTTTCTACCTATATTTTGGTCCAGAATTAAAACATCTGGAAAATGTTGCGCATTCCAAATATTCATCTCGATATGGACACGTGTAATTGGACAGTTTTCCAAAAGTTCGCTGCCTTAGTCTAGATACGACCTGCACGACTTGAACCTGAGCCAAATGAGTTTGCGGTCGTAGTTGTATGCCCTTTCTAGGTCACAGTTCATAGGTATAGATAGGTCTTTGCATCGTAGAAAGTAGATTGAATGGTCTCGACCGCGACAGAAATAATTGCGTAGGATTTGAATTTTTGTTTAGATTAGCGTTTCCAACTTGCAACATTTGTAAGCAAGCAATAAATTCATATTTTCAGTTTTAGTTTCAGAAGGAATCTACGATTATTTCATGGGCGTGGGTCAATTAAATATAGTATTATTTTTATGTTAAACCACAGGTGGAATGCACCGTAAATTCCTTAGCGGTGGCAAGAGGGAAAAAAGTGTTTGTCCCACTCACCACTACGAATGGGATAAGTTCCCAATTTGTACCCATTGAGGACAAATGGGAATTTATAGTAAGAGTGATTCCCATTTGCCCCCAATGTAACAATTGGGAATCGCAACGGTTCATTTTCCATTTACATATTAGCTGCAATTTCCATTTGACATTACTGTGGGAATATTTGAATTCAATTGAGAGTAATTCATTGATTTTCAGCACTGGTACAAACCCACAGTCGTTGCCAAGACAGAGCGCAAGAAGCGACCCTTACCGTCTCGGGCGGAGCAAGTCACCGCCTTACAAGCCGGCCACACATATGACATCCTCATCATTGGGGGTGGCGCCACGGGCGTCGGCTGTGCACTTGATGCCTGCACCAGAGGTAATATTTATCAGGATCCAACAGTGCTTTTCAGGTTATTTATAGTATAAGAAGTATAGGATATTCTTATAGTTCTGTAAACTTTCAAAACTGGGCAGTGATTTCTTTCTAAAGCCTAAACACGATATAACGCTGCTGTATTTGCGTTGTTGAGAAATAATAGATTTTTTTCGCGTTTTGCTTCGCAATTTCAGTTACTGGTTATGAACTTCCTATTCTAGTTTCTAACTAGTACCAAACTTATGTATTATATAGGAATATAGGTACCTATTTAAATAACGACAGCCTAATGCTAAGCTTACACGATCTTAAATTCAGATTCTTATTTTATGTCACTACATTACCGCCATTGTAATTGGTTACCGATCTGAGCTTAACAAACAGACAATGTATATGAAATCCGACTTTAAATTTACCCTTTTCCCTGTCCAAAAAAAAAAAACAACAACAAAAGTTAAACAATAATAAATAAATAAATAATCAGTAAATATATACGGACAAATCACACAGAAACTTGTGTTATGGGATACTAACTCAACGAAACTATATTTTATAACAAATACATAGGTATATAGATAAACATGAATAGACATAGACATTAATCATATATGATTCATGGGACAGAGAACCTGTTGAGGCATTGTGAGCATAACTATTCAATCCAAAGGAGATAATAAAACTGTTTCTCATTCTAGGTCTCCGCACGGCCCTTGTGGAGAAAGATGACTTCGCGAGCGGCACCTCAAGCAGAAGCACCAAGCTAATCCACGGTGGCGTGCGGTACCTCCAGAAAGCTATTATGCAGCTGGACTACGAGCAGTACAAGATGGTGAAGGAGGCGTTACATGAACGAGCGAACATGTTGGAAGTAGCACCACATCTTACGAGACCGCTGCCTATCCTGTTGCCAGTGTACAAGTGAGTCGACCTTTTGATAGGTACCTACTTTAAGGAGGCAACTTTTGCGGTACCTCTAAAGGGTCATCATCAACTGGACTACGAGCAGTATGAGATAGTGTAGGAGGCGTTACACTAACAAGCGAACATGTTGGAAGTAGCACCACATCTTACGAGACTGCTGCCTATCCTGTTGCCAGTGTACAAGAAAGTCGATTTTGAGATACTTAGGCAACTTTTGCGGTACCTCAAGAAGACAAGCAGTATAAGATGGTAAAGGAGGCGTTACACGAACGAGCGAACATGTTGGTAGTAGCGCTACATCTAACGAGACCGCTGCCTATTCTGTTGCCAGGTTGCTAGTGTACAACACTTCTAAACTCTTTGTAAAGTTTCCTTTTTTCGGCATCAGCAGTGGGTTGACTGGTAGATTAATAACATGATATTATAAACTTTATGTACAATGTCATAAGATAAAGAACCCCTCGATAGAATGCTCGAGCCGGCGCGACCCATCGCCGCGCCGCGTATCTTATGATATAGTACATAAAGTTTATAATGTAACTACAATTCAGTGCAGCGCAAGCCTAAGGGTCAGTACAATTGCAAACAAAATCCAAGCGCGCAGCGCCACAGCGTTGGAGGTGCCGCGTTCGCTGCGGCGCGTGTGAATCGCTCCTATAATAATATGTCATTTCATGAATCATGTAATCATGAAATAAGTTCATGATCGTTATCTCGAACGGTAACAGTAGACAAGTCTCGTATAAAAATACCTATAATATTTGATAGTAACTACTTATCAGTACGAACGCAACTTTCATATAAAAGTACCTATATCTTATCTTTGTTTTAATAAAAAATGATCATCCATCAGGCATAGACATAGGCATAGGCTACATGGAACAGATAAAGGGGAAGGTGAATGTCGTGTCGTACAGCGAAGTAAAACAGTTGGCGGATGAGCGAGACAAATGAAAGAGAATTCATACTCCACCGACAAGAGGCATAGCTCATGGGCGATCACTAGAAGTACTACACTAGTATTACTTCTTCCGTCCATTGAACGAATATTGCCCAGAACGGGTGAGAGACGCGTCGGCCGACTGCCTATGCAACGGCGTAGCTAGGAGGGACGGGGGGTGCCCGATTAGGGGTGACATTTTCAAGCCGTCTTTATACTTTTTATGACACTGCTAGGTGATTTTTTATTTATTTTACATTACATACATTCTATCAGGCCTGTTTCCCACAGGGGTAGACTGATACCACTCAGTCACACAGATAAACCTCCACTTGCTACGATCCTGACAGACCTCTTTTGCTTCATCTTCATTCATTCATGCCCTTCGGTTACGGCTACTTCTTACCTCTCCTTTTTTTAATTTTAGTCGTGGGAAAGCCCAACTAGGTATCCCACTTTTCGCTCATATCAAAATAAATAATTAATAGAGTCAATATTCATTGTTTATGTGAAAATAATAACTAGAGACGTCACCCGCCAGTATTAGGGATGAGATTAGCCAAATCAACTATAAATGTCACCCGTACATAAAGGGTACAACAATAATAATATCAAGTGTAACTTATTTCACAGATGGTGGCAAGTCCCCTACTACTGGTTCGGCATTAAGATGTACGACTTGGTGGCAGGCGACCGAAACGTCAAGAGTTCCTACTACTTGTCCAAAAAGAACACACTCGAACTCTTCCCTATGTTGAAATCGGACAACCTTTGCGGAGGCATCGTATATTACGATGGTAAGCTTTACAGATATATTTTTAAATTTGATTTTTTTATGTACGTGTTATTTTGCCTTTGGGTCTTTCTTTTTGCATTTAGGTCTGTGCTTGTGCCCCTGGGCTCTGTATGTGAGGGAAGGACGTTATTTTTATATGCATATTTTGTTACTATTATATCCCTTTTCCACCATCACTTCGCTAGAAACTGTATACAGTCTACAAATACCTACTGACTAAGGATAAAAATGTCTTAATTTCCTTGTGTCAAAGACGAATGTTTGCGGGAAAAATAAATCATTAGGGAAAAAAGCATGAGTAATTGTGACATTAAGATATTGCTGGTTGACTGATAAAGAAGCGAAGCGTTACTTTTAGGTTTCCGTACAAAAAATAAAAAAAACGGAACCCTTATAGGATCACTCGTGCGTCTGTCTGTCCGTCCGTCTGTCACAGCCAATTTGCTCCGAATCTACTAGACCGAATCAAGTGAAATTTGGTAGAATGTTGTAATCCTATGACCCAAACACATATGTGCAAAGTAAATAAATATTTTTTTCAAATAAGGGTCATTTTCGGGTGACAAATTAGGAAATTAAAAAATAAAGTTTTGCATACCTTACTGTGTCATATATCAAATGAAAGGGATCATTATGAGGATCTCAAATATATTTTTGTTATTATTGTTAAATGAATAGTTTTGATTTTGTTCATCAAAGAAGACAAAAATTAACCATTCCCCCCCCCCTGATCGGTTTCGGAAAACTACTGAGCCTAAAATTTTGAAAGAAATACAAAATATAGTTCACTGCTTGTAGATTACGGGAAAACCTATAAGAATTCAATCAATTGGACGGAACCCTCTCCACGCGAGTTTAACTCGCACTTGGCCGGTTTATTTAGTATAGGTATAGCCACGAACGCACAGCAGATGAGGTCCAGGTATTTCGCCAAGTTTGACGCAGTTACTTCTACATTTCCTTCGCTTCGAAGTGATCGCTTTGGTAGCTCGTATCGAACTGGCTTGCGTGGCACACACTCGGTTTGCTTTTATATGCGCCGGTAAGGTAAGGAGGCCCACTTTATTCTCGAATATTCTCCATAGTTAACGGATGTGTTTCGATAAATGGAAACATCAAGGTACCGGGTATGTGTGTATGAGTGCAATGGAGTCAAAAAGCGGATAAACAAATCTAGACATTATTTTATAAAACATAAGGCCTAGTTTCTTGGCCTGCCTTATTTCTCTGGACTTCTGCTCGCGAAACTTCTGCATCTAACTCGTTCATGACAATATTATCTAATAAATTACAGGTCAGCAAGATGACGCGCGCATGAACTTAGCCATTGCGCTTACAGCCGCCCGCCATGGCGCCACCATCGCCAACCACGTCAGCGTTAGCAAGCTTTACAAGACAGCGGGCAAACTCAGTGGTGCTAGAGTTAAGGTACCGAATGCAGATCGGGGCTAAAATAATAGGTATTTTAAAAAAATTAAAAAAACGGAATCTTTATAGGATCACTCGTGCGTCTGTTTGTCTGTCCGTCCGTCTGTCACAGCCAATTTGCTCCGAATCTACTGGAACAAATCAGGTGGAATTTGGTAGGATGTTGTAATTCTATGACCCAAACACAGATGTGCAAAGTACATAAATATTTTTTTTCGGTTGATTTGGGACAAATTAAAAAATTAAACAAAAAGTTTTGCAAACCTTACTGTGTCATAAATCAAATGATATGGCTCGTTATGACGATCTCAAGAATATTTTTGTTATTATTGTAAAATAAATAGCTTTGATTTTATTCATGAAAGAAAACGAAAATTGAACATTGGGGTCCCTGATCTCCGAAACTACTGAGCCTAAAATTTAAAAAAAAAAATACAAAATATAGTTCATAGCCTGTAATTTTAAAATGAAAATAAAGTGGTAAACTCAATATAAAACGTTCAGTTACGCAAAATAGTTCACTAAAACACCACTAGATAGCGCTAGTAGTAGTTAACTCGTGTGATGAGGATTTCAAGTGTGATATTTTGTATTAAGGTGAAGATATAGGCAAATGACCTTGAAGTGGCGCCCTCATTTGAAATAAATTGTTAACTCGTAAATATGGAGATAATTTCCATATTACTCTTCGTCATGCACTAGATAGCCCTTTAAATTATTTTATAAACCACCGTTGAAAGTATTTACATTAGTCCGTCTAGCTTTAAAACTTGCCTCCGCCAAAAGTGGCCACGGCAAGTTTTAAAGCTAGACGGATCACCAATAATAGTTTTAACGGCAGTTCATAAAATAATTTAAAGGGCTATCTAGTGCATGACGTAGAGAAATATGGAAATTATCACCATATTTACGAGTTAACAATTTATTTCACACTTCAAGGCCATTTGCCTATATCTTCTCCTTAAAATTCGACTTTGGCATTGTACGGAACCCTCTCCACGCGAGTTCAATTCGCACTTGGCCGGTTTTTTTAATTGCATGGTAGTAGTGAATACAAATTGTTATGTACACAAACCCATAAGGTATGAAAAATTAAAGGCATGACTGTAATCGTTAGATACTTACTAATGATTCTAATGAATAATTTTACGCAAATATTTCAAAATCCTCAGGACGAAATGACCGGCAAGGAATGGGACGTGAAAGCCAAATGTATCATCAACGCGACGGGTCCCTTCACCGACAGTATTCGCAAGATGGACGACTCCGCCGTCAAAGAGATCTGCTGTCCGTCATCTGGTGTACACATCGTGCTGCCAGGATATTACAGGTAACGATTGTTACTCGTAGATTGTTCTTTTAGTTTGGGCAACATTTTTTGAGTAGGTATACTGTGGTTTGGACCAAGCCCTTTTTAGATATGATGTTTCACAACGCTATTGTAATGAAGAATGTGACCAGAAATAAAATATTTATATGTGACTTAAAAACAGTTGTATTTCTACTTGATACACGAACAATTAATAATGCAGGGCGATATCTTTTTTATACGGTAAGATAACTTATTAACACAGTTTACAATTTGAAAAATCCAATTTTCGTGTGACGATATATAATATGATCATAAGATAAATAAGTTGCCCGGCTAATATTTTATTTATTTAATACTCTTTATTGTTCCAAAGTAAAAACATACGTTTAACAAATGGCGGACTTAATGCTCAGAGAATTTTCTCCCAGTCAACCATAAGGATAAACAGATAAAAAATAATATGTCTTTTACTGAGACTTGTCACATGTCACTTTGATGCTATCTCTTTTTTCGCTTGTAAGGCTTGATATATAGTACCTACTCTGTTTGTCACACTCGGTTATGGTAGTATTTACTCTATTCTATTACTGTAGGTATCCAGGGTCTATTATATTATTTTGTAATGATAAGAGAATAAAACGTCACAAAATAATGTCAATTGTCATTCATAATATCTATTTTGAACGTGATTTTAGATTTATTAATGCAGAAAAACTGATGTTAAGAGCGCTATTTGACCCAAGAGACTATGACGGCACGCCGTGCGTTTTTCATAGAAAAGGTTTGAAGTTTAGAAAAATAAAACCGGCCAAGTGCGAGTTAAACTCGCGTGGAGAGGGTTCCGTACAATTGATTAAATTCTTATAGGTTTTCTTGTAATCTACAAGCAGTTCATGCTTGTATATGTTTTTTTTTTTTTTTAAATTTTAGTTTCAGTAGTTTCGGAGATCAGGGGAGGGATGGTAAATTTTCGTCTTCTTTCATAAATAAAATCAAAACTATTTGTTTTACAATATTAACAAAAATATATTTGAGGTCCTCATAACGAGCTCTTTCATTTAATATATTACACAGTAAGGTTTGCAAAACTTTTTTTTTTAATTTCCTAATTTGTCCCACAAAAATGACCCTTATTTAAAAAAAAATATTTACTTCGCCCATCTGTGTTTGGGTCATAGGATTACACCATCCTACCAAATTTCACCTGATTCGGTCCAGTAAATTCGGAGCAAATTGGCTGTGACAGACGGACGGACAGACAGTGACAGAGCACGAGTGATCCTATAAGGGTTCCGTTTTTTCATTTTTTGTACGGAACCCTAAAAAGTATTTGTTTTGACTTGTTGTCAACTAGCGGATTCACACAAAAAAATTCTAGATCTGTTTACACCCGCTATAAAAAAATATGTTTCTCGGTCGCCAGTCCCGAGCACATGGGCCTGCTGGACCCCGCCACGTCGGACGGGCGCGTGATCTTCTTCCTGCCGTGGCTGAAGGGCACCATCGCGGGCACCACTGACCTGCCCTGCCAGGTCACGCACAACCCTAAACCCACGGAAGATGAGATCCAGTTCATCCTCACCGAGGTCAAGAACTACCTTAATCCGGACGTTGAAGGTTAGTTGACTTTTTAAACACTAGCACAGAAATGACAGTATTTCATACAGAATGGAATCTCCTAAGGTCCCGCGCAATATGCGTCCCCGTTCCCCGTCCCCGCACCTCCCCCACCGTCGCCTTGTCGCGGACGACAGCGGGCGAACACACACGCATTGACGTGTGCACGGATGTATAGTTTCGTCTGTAGTAGTGTAGGCATTAATGATTCTCCGCTTCTATGAAGTTTCATACCTGTGACACCAGCCAAATTTTCGAAGCAAGTTCCTCATCCTCACCCTTTTCTTCGAAAACGATAAAAAAAAGTTCGAATCGGCTCGGATATCCGAAATGCGCTGACGTCTCCTAAAAGCTCGTGCAAAAACATTAGTCTTGCAAATCTTCGTCCTGCCATACAAATTATCGGATTTTGTAGAACGAAAATATTTTTTTATTGTTTCTTATTGTTTTGCTAAATATTTTCGTAATAAGTAGTCCACAACAACTCCAAAAACTTGACTGATGTATAAAAACAAACAACCAAGTGTTGATGTTCTTTGTGTGTGTAAGTGGCCAACACTGGTGTCAATTTTTTCAAGCGGCTTAAACGCGTATAAAGGTGCATCCACACTAATGTTAAGGCATTGACGACTGCCATACAAAGATGTCAGCCGGGCCCAACGGCTTAATGCGCCTTTTAAATCACGGAGAAGATCGAGAAAAATTATGTCGCTTGTGCCCATCCAAGTGCGGACTACGCCCGGGGTTATAATAATGAATACCCCCACCGGCCTCCTCAGCCAGCTTTATAAGCTTGTTTAAGGTGAAGATATAGGCAAATGGCCATTAAGTGTGAAATAAATTGTTGACTCGTAAATATGGAGAGAATTTCTATATTGCTCTTCGTCATGCACTAGATAGCCCTTTAAATTATTTATGAACCACCGTTGAAAGTATTTATATTAGTCCGTCTAGCTTTAAAACTTGCCTCCGCCAAAAGTGGCCACGGCAAGTTTTAAAGCTAGACGGATCACCAATAATAGTTAACAATTTATTTCAAATGAGGGCGCCACTTTAAGGCCATTTGCCTATACCTTCACCTCACGAAAACATCCTGTACGTAACTCTTAGTTTTACGACCTGATGTAATCATCATTTAACGCTTCCTTATTATCATGTTGTTTGACCTCTGACACCGTTAATGATTGATTTACGTAATGCGTTATCACACGTTCAACTATCGTATTTTTGCAACGCCATTATAAAATACTATGGAAAACATCAGAATATTTCACAGAATAAACAATGTAGTATGGATCAGTTGCAGTGTGAGTAGAGTAGGACCACTCCAAGTCTTCCCGTGGATGTCGTAGAAGGCGACTTAGGAAACACAAGCTAAACAAAGCTTATAAATATCAATGAGACCTCTCCAACCCGTCTGGCCAGCGTGGAGAGTGTGGGCCAAATCCTTTCCTGCTAGGCCTACACTTTCCACGTTAGCCAGACGGGTTAAAGAGGTCTCATTGACGTTTATAAGCTTTGTTTAGCTTGTGTTTCCTAAGTCGCCTTCTACGACATCCACGGGAAGACTCAGAGTGGTCCTACCTCCGGCTCTCTCCCTCACCGAACGAAGCATAGAAGCGGTGAAGCTACTACTCAGACGTCGATTTTCTGTGAGAGTGTGGTACTTCCCCGGACGAGCCGGCCCATTCATGCTACTAGCAAAACGGAGTTTTGCCGGTAGCGTGGCTCTACCACAGCTAAACTCAGTGTGATTTGTCGTTATCTATTTATTGATTGTATCAGTCCGCCGTGGTGACGTCCTGTCGGCGTGGTCCGGCATCCGGCCGCTGGTGTCGGACCCCAACAAGCCGGACACGCAGTCCCTGGCCCGCAACCACATAGTGCACGTGTCCACGGCTGGGCTGGTGACCATCGCGGGCGGAAAGTGGACCACCTACCGGTCCATGGCGGCTGAGACTATCGACGCTGCTATTGAGAGTAAGTTTTCTTTATGTGTAACATCTTTCCTCTCGCTTTCTTGCAATATGTGGGAGTGATGTTTTAGTTACATTTTAAATAATTTATAAATTTATTGTTAATTAGAATGTGCCGTGTTGTCAAAAATTTGCTTTTATCTATGCTGGTTGAATTGAATAGGCTGGGCGAAATTTTTCATCATATGTTTTTAATTTAGATACTCTATATGTTTACTAACATTTGCACATATTTTCAGGCGCCAACCTAAAGCCCCTGTTCCGCGAATGCCAGACCGACGGCTTTTTGATCGAAGGTGCTCACGGATGGACCCCCACGATGTACATTAGATTAGTACAGGACTTTGGATTAGAAATGGAAGCAAGTATAAATACTGTGTCTATTCCATGACTTATAGCGGTCGGATAATCGGGCGCTTATTTGCTTAAACTTCACTCAGGTACATAACACAGCGTTGATACAACCCCCAACATGATAAAAATAAGTATCAATCTCTATTCAGCTTTTCTACGCATTTTTGCCAAAAGCTTAACGTTCTCACTTTAAACTGTAAACAGTAGTTCATAAAATAGTTTGAAGGGTTCTAGGGCTTCACAACGACAAAGTTTTAAATGATACCTCCGTTTCCTTTGAAATGATTTATTTCAAATGGGGGCAGCACTGGTCCCCGGAAAATTCATGTATGGCCTTAATTCAACTTTGCTAATACTGTTTATCTAGACGCTAGATACAATCTAGTTGTACGTGGAATTACTATAAGTACCTAGTGCTGACTGTTAAAAATCAGCTCCTGATATATCAACTCCATATTTATAAGAAGCCAATAAAACGAAGCCTAAGTTTAGGGCATTATTCACCCAAATGAAGTTGACAGTGACAAAAAGAAAGTGACATATTGCAAGAGGTCTTGCGGATAATAGTTTAAGCCAAGTACTAAAGTTAGTCCGCATTTTATAATAGCATGGATAAGCGATTAAACATGCAAACGATGAGTTCGCATATTATATTGTTAACAACAGGCACGCAAAAATCGAATTTAACGTCACAAGAATAAAGTTAATTTTCTTGTTTTCATTCAGGTCGCGCAACACTTAGCGAAGTCTTACGGTGACAGAGCCTTCGCTGTCGCCAAGATGGCCGCGATGACTGGCAAGAGATGGCCCATCATCGGAAAGAAAATGCACCCCGAGTTCCCATACATTGACGCTGAAATCAGGTAATACTCGTAGAAGGAAAGTAACTGAAGCGAGCGAGATTATTATCAGTTTCCTAGAAACGGTGGTGGCCATGGCCAAGGGGTTTAGGCAATGGCTGTGCATCTGTGCGGCACGGGTTCGATCCTCACTAGGCGCGACTTGTTTGTACTCATTTTTAGGGTTCCGTAGCCAAATGGAAAAAAACGGAACCCTTATGGATTCGTCATGTCTGTCTGCCGTATGTCATAGCCACTTTTTTCCAAAACTATAAGAACTATACTGTTGAAACTTGGTAAGTAAGTGTCCAAATGTTTGGAGCAAGTCCAGACCATGATACTGAACTACTTTCTACAAAGTTATTAAAAATCGATTAAATTTTTTTCGTCCTCCCATACAAAATCCGTCTGTCTGAGCGCTGATTTGTATGGGAGGACGAAAAATTTTTATCGATTTTTAATAACTGTTTTTATAGAAAGTTGTTCATTATCATGGACTGAACTTGCTCCAAAAATTTGGACACTGTTTAAAAAATCACCCAAAGTGTATATACGGACAAATCACACAGATCGAGCTAGCCCCAAAGTAAGTTCGAGACTATTTTATGGGATACTAACTCAACGATACTATATTTTATAACAGATACATATACAACGTGGAAGGGACATACCCGTAATAAATCAAAGCACGGGCTATACTAGATCACTATAGTGTAATGAAATTAAAATAACAGCCACAAAACAAAAAAAAATTGCCATTTCCATACAAAAGTGTGCAGCCTCCCGGACGATTTGTATGGAAATGGCAAAAATTATTTTTTGTTCTTTGGCTGTTATTTTAATTTCATTATGATATAGTGTGCTCTATTATAGCCCGTGGTTCGATTTATTACGGGTATGTCCCTTCCACGTTGTATAGATAAACATCCAAGACCCAGTTCAATCTGAAAAGATTATTTTCCATCTTGGCCTGACCGGGAATCGAACCCGGGACCTCCGGTATGACAGCCTGACATGATGACCACTAGGCCACAGAGTAATAATTACACAGAGGTGTAATAATTACTGTTGTCGCTAGATGACACTCATTAAGCTACGTCAGATGCCTTTAGGCAGCTCGATAAATCTGACACCAGTGTTAGTATAACATCTGTTACCTAAATATTTTACTTAAGACTGCAGTCTTCGACCATGACCGACCGTTTTTATTGAACTCCCGAATCTATATTTTCTATCTACACATACGCATTGCGCTGTATTGTACATGCACTCTGGAGACGAATTTAGCTGAATTAAGAAGTGCAGCTAGCGGTCTGCCTTATCAGCGTTTTCGTCCCCATATTTATTTAAGAATTTCGGAGAACTTTAAATTTTTCTATCTTTTTGCAAAAGACAAATTATTTTTATTTATATATTGTACGTGTAAGCATGAATCAATCTTCATATATGTGTATTTTTTATTTTTAACTCAGCCGTATGCGCAAGAAATCCGACGACGTATTCGCTTAAATTTTCTTCAAAGTTTAACCTTTTTAACTAAGTTTTTGAATGAATTAAAAAAAAATACTAAAATAATTTTCATTCACTTTTTAGTATTTTCCTTTGTCTTTATTTTTCTGTAATTTATTCACAACTTCATGTTTTAAATTCCGTGTAAACAACAAAGACATGAACATCGCGCACCGCAAAAAATTTAAACACGTCTCAAGTTATTTGGAATTAAACAAACTATTACAATGTAAATCAATAAATTGTCTCATTCACTTTTTTAATACTTGAATAAACTTCAATTAAACATATCTTAACATATTGTTACTAAGATAGTTTGGCTCCAATCAGCTCCGAAAAAGCAGTCAAAACCACTAAAAATGAGGACTGGGCCCTTAATAAATAAACTGGTGTTGAGAAATAGGGACAGGTAGTCGCTTAACTCGGTCTGTTGTCTTAAAGGTACCTATATCTAATACGTTAAGGCGCACTTATATTAAAAAAATTGAAATATAAGTAAAACGAATTATAAAAAAAACATGGTAATTTTTCATGTTTATTATTGCAAACTAAAAAATATTTATATACTGGATAGATATAGTAACAAATTTAATACAGTGGATTCATTCCTCCTAATGTTAATGTACAGGGGCCTTTACCGGGTGCCCCTTGTTTCACAGACTGAAATTTCATAGAATTTCGATTCACAGAAAATTTTTCATAGAATATTTAATTCTTATATTTTTATTTCAAATATTATTGTTTCAAAGACTATTTACTTAAATGAAACACAATTTATAGAAACACAGTTCAATGAATTTTAGAATCTCATATTTTAATTTAACAATCTAATCAAACAGTAGAATATTTCTTTAAAGAATATCGTTTTTCGGTATAATCTTTCATGGAATTTTATTTTACTGAAAATTATTATTTAAGGAAGTATTAAGTGAAAACATTGTTTAATCAAATTAAATACCATATAATAAGTTAGAATACATTATAAATCGTTACCACAATATAGGTTAGGGCAAACTTATAGGTTAGGTTAGGTTAGAACTGCGACCAACTGGGAAAGTTTTATCCATTTTACTAGAATAGGGCCAACTTATAGGTTATAAATAAATTATATTAACTAAACTTATTAAAAATAATAATATTTAATTTGATATTCTGATATTAGACACATCGCAAAAGTAAATGTTATTTGTAATAAAATTCTATGATTTCAAATTATTCATAACAAACATTCTAATTATTGATTTTCTGTGCAACAAAAATCTATTATTAAAAATTCTTTATACTGAGTAACCTACATATTGATTATTCTATGACATGATAATCTTTTTTCTAAATAACGAAAATCTGTTAAACTTTTGTCTGTATAAGAAAGTACACCCCCGCCTTTACCACGTGGGTGAATCCGAGAATTTCGTTCCGAATTGTTAATTTTTTCTTCCTTTTTAGGGTTCCGTACAAAATGAAAAAACGGAACCATAGGATCACTCTTGCGTCTGTCTGTCCGTCCGTCTGTCACAGCCAATTTGCTCCGAATTTACTGGACCGAATCAGGTGAAATTTAGTATTATTATTATTATTAGCTATTCCAACACTTGGGCCAGCAGTACTCTTTGTGTCACCCATGATCTTCCACGCACCCCAAATAAACTAGATCTGACATCTTTAATGTACATACCTTGAATATTGCTGCTCAATAACATCAAAAACTCTTCTTGGCCAAGTTATAAAAGTTGATTTAAGAATTGCTGCATTTATCTATTTATTTAAATGTATAGTATATGTATGTATGAATGTAGGTATGTAGATTGTGTATTTTATGTATACTACACTATATCTTGCAACCCACATTTAGACTTTCTGTATAACCTAAAGGTTGACTGGTAGACAACGCTTTTAGCGTTAAATTCGCCTATTGTTCTGTACAATTTGTATTTGATGGACAATAAAGATTGAATAAATAAAATAAATAAATAACTTAGAAATGAAGTAAAACAAAAATCTAAAAATCTATGTATTTATTTTTGCAAACTCAAATAGAAAATATGATTTAACACAGTGGCGAAATCCCTCCAGATTTTAATGTACTGTACCCTTTTACCACGTACATGAGCCAGCGCACTTCCAGCAGTTGTCACAATCTGAATCTGAAGTACAATAAACGTATTTATAACTCTGCGAATACGATCTTGTAGTATAACACCAGCTGTCCATAGATTGAAATTTACCACTTAAGCTATTCCCACACTTGGCCCAACAGTACCCTTTATGGCACCCGTGGTCGTCTGCACACCCAAAATAATTTGGGTTGCTTAACATACCGGAAGCAACGTCAAATATAGTATTGAGCAATTTTTTTGATTGCCCTGGTTGCGGGTCGTCGGACAGAGTCAGGGCAACTAGAATCGACAATACCAATATTGACAGCTTCATCTTCTTTGTTTTTTATTAGCGCAGAAGTTGATTAGAAACGTCACGTAATATCGTATGGGCACAGGCCGGAAACTCCTAAGGTACGCGCAATATGCGTCACCCAGGCGTCCCCGTTCCCTGTCCCCGCACCTCTCCCCCGTTTTCGCCTCGATTTCTCACGTTGGCCGTCAAGAACCGGGGGAGAGGTGCGGGTGCGGGGAACGGGGACGTATATTGCGCGTACCTTAGAAGAGTCCCTTCTGTTTACTCTTACTGTATTCTGTGGTATGGGTGCAATGACAATGCAAAAAATAGCTTTTTCGATGATTTTCTGATAATAAAAAATATAGTTTATAAATTGTGATAAATGTTGGATCAATGAAGAGCCAACGAATGAACACACGTGGCAAAGTATGGCCTTTTTATACTATTACTTTGACTCATCGGGCGGTTAGGGAAACAGATTATAGTTATCACTGTAATATTGCTATTGACGCATATGGTTGTTACCAGGGGAGTAGTACCATACTATATATATATATATATCTCGTATTGCGTTTAAGAGAGCAGTGCGTGCACATTATCTACGAAAACTGTGAGAGGCTATTTATGTAGTATATATGTATTTTATGTATGTGTATAGTTTTTTATTTTTTATAATTATTTATGTATATCTTTGTGTAGATTTATCCGAGATATACATATATATATATATATATATATATATATATATATGTCGCAGTTGGATGGTATAAACCGCTAATTCACGAAACCTCTAGTTGTTTGGCATTACAGCTCGGTTTTGTTAAACAGCCGAATATCGTTCAGCTGGATGTCTAATATTGCGCAACGTGTTACGTTCATTAAAACCGCTAACCACGTTTCCAAACGGCTAGCGGTTTTGTGAAACAGTAGCGGTAATCCGCTGTTTGACGAAACCGTTATACAATCGAACTGCGACACATGCATGATAAGGATTTGGTGTAGGGTTACCATAATGAAATATAACTGGCTGTCTATTAGAATACAGATTTTTTCGACATCGAATTTAATTTCCCAGAAAACTATTCCACGATTTTTATTGCTATAGGTTTGCCCTAACCTAGTAAAATGGATAGAACTTTTGTGTTGGTCGCAGTTCTAACCAAACCTAACCTAGTAAAATGGATAGAACACTCGCTCGCCACATTGCCACTTCGTAGGCATTCTAAATTGTATATAAGTTCTTTAGATAGAATTGTTCAACAACTTCTCTAGCCGCATGGATGAATACAAGTCGTTCATTCCATTCCGCGTATTAGGGTTCGCTGTTTTACAAAACAGAGCTGTAATTACAAACAGCTAGAGGTTTCGTGAATTTGCGGATTATACCATTCAACTGCGACATATACATATATGTGTATATATACTTGATATATTGAATAATAAGTTTACCCGTTCTGTTTTTTTTTAGTTTATGTTGTACTAACCCCAAAAGATTACTCTCTCAGCATCACCTGTTGGTTGACTGGTAGAAAAGGCCTCTGGCATTTACATTTATTGTAATGAAGTTAAAAATATGATAAAAGTGCAAGCGCGAGTCGGTCTCGTACATAAAGGGTTCCGTACCTCCGTACAATGTTTTAAAGCGCCGAAGAAACACGTTTCTTGTATTTTTTATTTATTTATTTAAGTTTATTGCACACAATCTCATATTTGATTGATTACAATGGGTCAAACTTAACGCTATGCATTATCTAGCAGTTTGCCTTTGGGACACATCGAGAAGTTGTATGACGACCCCCTTTAATTTTAACTTTATCTTATTTTTAGTATTTGTTATTATAGTGGTCATAGTAATACATAATCGGTGAAAATTTCAAGTATCTAAGTAATGCCATTATAAAGATCTAGTTAAAAAAGCTGAAAAACACGTTTTTTAGTTTCGTACACGTTTCGTAGTAGCTATAGCTAGCTATTACGGTTCAAGAGATAGAGCCCTGTGACAGACGGACAGACAGCAGAGTCTCAGTAACAGGGTCCCGTTTGCACCCTTTGGGTACGGAACCATTAAAAATTTTGGAAAGTAAGTAACACAAAAATCTAATTATCTTTTATATTTATTTTTAAAAACTTAAAATCATTTACATAATAAAAATAAATATTATTTAATTTAATGCAGTAGCGCAATCTCTTCAGATTTTAATGTACAGTGGCCCTTTACCACGTACAAGAGCCAGCGCACTTCCAGCAGTTGTCACAATCTGAATCTGAAGTACACTGAACGTATTGAAAACTCTGCGAATACGATCTTGTAGTATAACACCAGCGGTCCATAGATTGAAATTTACCACTTGAGCTATTCATACACTTGGCCCAACAGTACCCTTTGTGGCACCCGTGGTCGTCTGCACACCCCAAATAATTTGGGTTGCTTATCATATCGGAAACAATGTGAAATATAGTCTTGCGCAATTTTTTTGATTTTCTTGGTTGCGGGTCGGACAGAGTAAGGGCAACTAGGATCGACAATACCAATATTGACAGCTTCATCTTCTTTGTTTTTTCGTTGCGCAGAAGTTGAGCAGAAACGTCACGTAAAATCGTATGGATGCAATGACAAAGCAAAAATAACTTTTTTTAATAATTTTCTGATAATAAGAAATATAGTTTATAAATTGCGATAAATGTTGGATCAACGCAGAGCCAACGAATGTACACACGGTAGGCATAGTATTGACTTTTTATACTATTACTTTGACTCATCAGGCGGTTAGGGAAACGGATTATAGGTTATCATGCTATTGCCTATATATGGTCTGGATATGGCGTAATATGACGTAGACACAGTGGCTGTTATATAAATAACCAGGGGAGTAGTACCCATACTATATAACGTCTTACAAAATAAACTGAAACAATTTTAAAGGTTGCTTTTCCACCTTTTCACCCATTATGACGCTCAAAGTGTGTGTTCGCCCGCTCTCGCCCCTCGCCTCGACAGGGCGAAAACGGGGGAGTGGTGCGGGGACGGGGAACGGGGACGCATATTGCGCGGGACCTTAGGAGATACTCTTACTGTTTTCTGTGCTTTGGTTTGGGTCTTGCAATGGGTTGCAAGCCTATCCTAGGGAGGCTTTGCTGCTTGGCGCCGCAAGACACAAAATGCTCTGGCTCATTAGGGATAAATATGCGATAGAGTATTTGTATTTTTAAGGTAAATTCAGTGCATCACACTGAACAACTTTCGACAAGGATCATATACCTATGGAAACAAAAAAATATTTTTTTGCTTTCCATACAAGCTCGGATCAGCTGATCGGTAATTTTTTATGGTGGGTCAAAAATTATTTATCATATTTCAATATATGTTTCTTGGTGAAAGTTGTTCAGCATCATGGACTGAATTCAGCCTTAAAATAGTTTCAGTATATTTTGTTGGACCCTGTATTTAGAGACAGTTTTAATATCGAGTATGCTTTAAGCTAACTTCATAAACTCCATAACTGTATTCCATTTTGCTAAATATAATAATGAGTACTTATATCCTATTAGTTTATCCAATTAATAAAAATTAGTTAAGTAATTATTTATCTGGGCCCAGTATTGAGTTAAGCCCTGTGAAATTAATACTGAATCAGCTAAAGATATTTAACCGTGTGGTTCCCGGCAGAGTAGAATACGACCACTCCAAGTCTTCCGTGGATGTCGTACAAGACGACTGAGGAAACACAAGCTAAACAAAGCTTATAAACATCAGTCAGACCTCTCCAATCTGTCTGGCCAGCGTGGAGAGTATAGGCCAAATCCTCTGAATGCTCTGGCTAATATATGGCTCTGGTAGTACAGAGAGGGTCGTGCTCCTGCAGCGGAGACTAAAGACATGATGATGATGAAGAGATTTGCTTGGCTTGGCTTCGAAAATATCCATGCTAAGATGAAGTTTCCTGATAATCGTGATTTTCCAGATACGGCGTCCGCGAGTACGCGTGCACAGCCATTGACATGATCGCGCGGCGCCTGCGCCTGGCCTTCCTCAACGTGCAGGCCGCCGCGGAAGCCCTGCCCGGCATCGTCGACATCATGGCCGAGGAGCTCAAGTGGAACGACGCTGAGAAGAAGGTGGGATAAATTAGTGCTTTTCCCTGAGTTAAAAATAAAGGAGAAGCTATGAGAATATGGGATGAACTAGTGCTTTTTTGTAATAGGGATGTGTACTGGGTTAAGAAGTTGGGATTGACTAGTGCTTTTCTCTAATGGGGATGTGGACTGGGTCAAAAATAAATTATGTTGTCTGAGAAGCCGAGAAGGTGGGATAAACTAGTGATTTTCTCTAATGGGTATGTGGACTGGGTCAAAAATAAATTATGTTGTCTGAGAAGCCGAGAAGGTGGGATAAACTAGTGATTTTCTCTAATGGGTATGTGGACTGGGTCAAAAATAAATTATGTTGTCTGAGAAGCCGAGAAGGTGGGATAAACTAGTGATTTTCTCTAATGGGTATGTGGACTGGGTCAAAAATAAATTATGTTGTCTGAGAAGCCGAGAAGGTGGGATAAACTAGTGATTTTCTCTAATGGGTATGTGGACTGGGTCAAAAATAAATTATGTTGTCTGAGAAGCCGAGAAGGTGGGATAAACTAGTGATTTTCTCTAATGGGTATGTGGACTGGGTCAAAAATAAATTATGTTGTCTGAGAAGCCGAGAAGGTGGGATAAACTAGTGATTTTCTCTAATGGGTATGTGGACTAGGTCAAAAATAAATTATGTTGTCTGAGAAGCCGAGAAGGTGGGATAAACTAGTGATTTTCTCTAATGGGTATGTGGACTGGGTCAAAAATAAATTATGTTGTCTGAGAAGCCGAGAAGGTGGGATAAACTAGTGATTTTCTCTAATGGGTATGTGGACTGGGTCAAAAATAAATTATGTTGTCTGAGAAGCCGAGAAGGTGGGATAAACTAGTGATTTTCTCTAATGGGTATGTGGACTGGGTCAAAAATAAATTATGTTGTCTGAGAAGCCGAGAAGGTGGGATAAACTAGTGATTTTCTCTAATGGGTATGTGGACTAGGTCAAAAATAAATTATGTTGTCTGAGAAGCCGAGAAGGTGGGATAAACTAGTGATTTTCTCTAATGGGTATGTGGACTGGGTCAAAAATAAATTATGTTGTCTGAGAAGCCGAGAAGGTGGGATAAACTAGTGATTTTCTCTAATGGGTATGTGGACTGGGTCAAAAATAAATTATGTTGTCTGAGAAGCCGAGAAGGTGGGATAAACTAGTGATTTTCTCTAATGGGTATGTGGACTGGGTCAAAAATAAATTATGTTGTCTGAGAAGCCGAGAAGGTGGGATAAACTAGTGATTTTCTCTAATGGGTATGTGGACTGGGTCAAAAATAAATTATGTTGTCTGAGAAGCCGAGAAGGTGGGATAAACTAGTGATTTTCTCTAATGGGTATGTGGACTAGGTCAAAAATAAATTATCTGAGAAGCCGAGAAGGTGGGATAAACTAGTGCTTTTCTCTAATAGGGACTGGGTTAAAAATAACCTGCTTGCCTGTTCTCTGAATGAAAATGTGTTACAATAAAATTGATTGCTTCTCTATCGAATACGATAGAGAAGCAATCAGTTTACAGTGTAAACCAATAGGTCGTGACAGGTTTAAGCTATATTGAAGTAAAATAAAAATATGTATCTACTTAATACTATAATATTTTGTACTTCCAGCGCCAAATCCAAATGGCAAGCGACTTCCTCGCCAACGAAATGGGTCAGATGGTGAACCGCGCCAGTCGCGACAAGATCCCCATCAACCTGAGCAAGGACGAGATCCAGACCTACATCAAGAGGTTCCAGATCATCGACAAGGACAGGAAGGGCTTCGTCTCTATCAACGATATCAGGCGGAGTCTCAAGGTAACGTTACGGAATATTTGTACAGTGGTTCAATGACAACTTGTCAAGCCATATGGGACTTTAGGGGTAACATTACGGAACATTTGTAGACTCTGGGTCTATGACAGTAATACAGTGTAAAGACATATTGGACTTTAGGGTAACGTTACAGAACATTAGTAGACTCTGGGTCTGTGACATTAATACACTGTCAATACATATTGGACTTTAGAAGTAACTGGAACATTTGTAGACTGGTTCTATTACAGTAATATTGTGTCAAGACATATTGGACTTTACGAGTAACCTTACGGAACATTTGGAGACTGGTTATATGACAGTAATACTGTGTCAAGTCATATTGGACTTTACGAGTAACCTTACCGAACATTTGGAGACTGGTTATATGACAGTAATAATGTGTCAAAGCATATTATACTTTACGGGTAACCTTACGGAACATTTGTAGACTCTGGTTCTATGACAGTGAAACGGTCAAATCCTACGATTTTTCTAATAGTCAGCTTCGAATCCTGATGATGACACGATGTCAAATCAGATCTTTATCCTTTACTTGGTAGATAGCGTTAAATCTCATTAGATCCTAAGATCAGAGAGACAATGAATTATTTTAGATCTAAATAGGAATTTAAAATATTCAGAGAAGAAGAAGAATCGACCCGTGCTCTCAAGCAACAGACTAAGATGGGTGATAAGGGAAGAGCATTATAATACCTGCCTACTCACATATCTGCATAGGAAATGTCCCATACTTACCCATACTATGTGACCCGTCATAGGGGAGAGACTCAAAATACCACGCTTGGTCGCAGGCGTGGTATTTTTAAAGGATTTAATGTTAAATTTTTAGGTCTTCGTCTTTCTTTGGCTTTGGACGGATAGAGATGGAGAAAGGCATTGGTTTTTCCACAAACAAGAGCTTAGCTCTTTCATAAGGGTCTTAGTCTCGTATAGTTTTTTTTTTTTGTTTGAAAAATGGGTCACGTAGTTTGGGTGCGTTTCTTTCCTTATGTATTATTGTTTCAAATGTAACCACAATGTTATAGAGCATGGGTCTGAAGCCCAGTCACGAGGAGATTAGCGCAATCCTCTCAGAAATAGACGTGACGTACAACGGCCAGCTGGAAATCCAAGACTACCTGCAGGTAGACAGGGATATATGTGGGGCAGGTCAATGTACGCTATGTGAATGACGTCATCTCATTGGTTGGGTAAATACGCAGCCATTTTGATAAAATGGGTGCCTATTATTAATGTTACATGGAATTGCGTACGTGAAAATAAATTTGTATTTTTATAAATGACCTTTCTCCAAAAGTTATAATATCATCAGTCATCATTACGATGTAAACATAACTTGAACTCTATGGCCGGGAATACACTATGCTGAATTTAAAATGCCGATTTCATATACATTGCCTGTTTTGCAACGATCGGTCAAAATTATATAATTACAAAAACAGCAATGTGTATAAATTCAGAATCTGAATTTCAGCAAATGAATTTCCAGCCTATGAGATGTTTTCGTAGTGTTAATATTAGGTTGATGTGTAACTGTGATACACACTACACACGTAACGATAATCGCAGTGAAATAACTGCGCACATGAATCGATTTGAATAGAAATTCCTTACGAAAAACCTATTCAAAAGTCTTTACAGTTTAATCGCTACGATGTACCATTTTATATAGCGATACTTACAACAGCCAACATGTTTCGGTATTGAGAGTTCTTATTTACTCAAATTTCGTTTTATTGCTTAGAATTTTTAATTATAATTTTATTCAAATTAAAAAAAAGGTGATGAAAGAATCCACCCCGGGTGGGATTCGATACTCGAACCCACGACCCTCACGTTAACGCCGTGAGTGCACTACCAATTGTGTTATCGTGACTTCGTATCACCCCGACGAATTTTCTCATTTCAAGCATGCACATATTTTCAATTTGGATAAATTTCCGAGCATTGTAATGCTACGAGTATTAAAAATAATAATTACAATTTTATTGTTTGCAATAGAATATTGATCATCAGTTTTATTTATTTATTCAACTTTATTACAAACATTGTAAAGCCATGGGTTTTCTCTACCAGTCAACCGACAGGCAAATATTATATTTGTAATGCAAAATATTGTTTAGCCAAATTAATGTTTTTGCACAATAATAGTAAAGCCTAAAAATTGTTAGCTCTAATTTAAGAATCTCTAATATTAGAAGACCGACTGGTGGTGCAGAGACAAATGAGGCTGCAGTGGAAGCAAAAATTATATTTTATTATATTTTAATAATAATACCGAAACATGTCGTAATGTTGTGTACCTACCGTTACACACAATGGTAAATCGTAGCAATTAAACTGTAAAGACTTTTAATAGGTTAGGTTAGGTTATCTTTCCGAAAGGAATTTATTCAAATCAATTCATGTGCGCAGTTCTTTCACAACGATTATCACAGTTACATGTCAACCTAAAATTAACACTACGAAATTATCTCATAGGCTGGGAATCTATTTAAGGTGTAGTTAGAAGCAAATAAATAAATAAAATAAAAATAAATAAATGACCTTGAAGTGGCGTCCTCATTTAAAATAAATTGTTAACTCGCAAGTGGTGAAAATTTCTATATTCTCAATGTTAGGCACTAGATAGCCCTTTAAATTATTTTATGAACCACCATTGAAAGTATTTACATTAAGTGGCCACTTATGGCAGAGGCAAGTTTTAAAGCTAGACGGATTACCAATAATAGTTTTAACGGTAGTTCATAAAATAATTTAAAGGGCTGTCTAGTGCCTAACATTGAGAAATATGGAAATAAAATAATTTAAAGGGCTGTCTAGTGCCTAACATTGAGAAATATGGAAATAAAATAATTTAAAGGGCTGTCTAGTGCCTAATATTGAGAAATATGGAAATTTTCACCATATACATCGTGTTAATGAAAGAACGCAAAACCTCTTAGATGGTACCTCAGCCCATGTAACTGAACAACTTTCACGAAATCCAAAAAAAAAACGTATTTCATACAAATTGACTCGATCAGCTAATCAGTTTGTATGACAATTAAAATTTATTTTTTTTAGTTTCCTGAATGTAGTTGAACAAAAGTTGTTCAGTTACATGGGCTAAGGTACCATCTGAGAGGTTTTGCGTTCTTTCATTAACACGATGTATATGAGTTAACAATTTATT
Organism: Acrobasis repandana; assembly: GCA_963576875.1. Taxonomy (NCBI): domain Eukaryota; kingdom Metazoa; phylum Arthropoda; class Insecta; order Lepidoptera; family Pyralidae; genus Acrobasis; species Acrobasis repandana. Next base: position 19,658,772 of record OY756216.1, read on the forward strand.
TAAAATGAGGGCGCCAGTTCTGCTTGGTATTCACCTTAATGAAATTCAGATGCTGATTACACATTGTTGGATTTGTAATGATAAAATTATATTTAAATAAGTACAGTTCCATGTAACATTAGGTGTTTTTTTTCCATTTGTGAGTCCATTACATGTCATAGTTGAACGTCGGAGTTGTGTCCACAGAACTACGGAGAAGAGGTAACCGGCGAACAGTTGCACGAAATTCTGAAAGAGATCGACACTAACATGAACGGCCAAGTCGAACTCGACGAGTATTTGCAGGTGCATATCCGTGTGCCTGGCGAGAAATATGGCTTGGTTTTGAGTGCAATACGTTCAGAAATATATGAATGGGATGATTATTTTCTTCGAAAATTATCCTATGCTCTGGATATTAGCCGTCTTATTATAAAAACAGGACTAACTTTGTTACTAGGTTTAAACCATTAGTCCATTACCCGCCCAAATCAAGTTGACATCTAGTAATATCACACTATCTCACCTGTCAATGTCACCTTGAATTGGACGTTTTTATAATAAGACGGATAGGGTCTGAAAAAATTTAGGTATTAACAGTAGATTGTGCTACAAGGCGTAAAGGTAATAGTTTTAACGCGTGGGCGCTACTTTGAATCCAGAGTGAAACGAAGGATGCCACAATAGAATCACGAGCGTAGCGAGGGATTCTACAGTGGAATCCTGAGTGAAGCGAGGGATTCAAGTATATCGCCCGAGATAAAACTATTACCGTACACCGTGTAGCACATTCTTCTTTTCATCTCCATCTATGAGAAAAATAAATAAGGACAAATTAAAAAAGCAAATATATACCTATAAATAAAAGAAGAATACCTACATATACCTAATCAGAGTTTAACAGTCAGTTACTAACCTATAATTGGTGACGTTTTCACTGAAGAAATACTATGAAAATATTTTTCTAGGACCACCACATCTTATACATTTTCCAGTCATTAGAATCGTTTCATTACTTTTTCCTTGTGTTTCAATTCTTTATATATTTACATATGTATATTTTACGTAAACTTCATATTTATTTACTATCGGCCTCATCAAGAATTTAGTCACATTTAAAATAGTTGTAAAAATAACCTATAAAATTACTATTTAAATCAAAGACAACAATTGCGCGTTTTTATTGGTTTTTAATAAAAAATATTATTTTGAAGCAAGAGAACCAAAACATTTTGACCTACAGTCATCCACGTAAAACGAGTTTTATTCCAATTTTAAAAAATTAGGACGCCCTTGCCTATATTTTATAATTTTAAAACTAAATTCTTCTTTTTTTTAAGCTGAATGCCAATATTATTTTTGATTCTACATTCGTGTTCGGTTTTCAAATGTGTTTTAACACCTAGGGAATTAACTTTTTACTTTTCAGTGTCTAGAGAATTACCAGTGACTTTAGCCCCAAATATATGGGATAAAATCATCGTTTTTCGATTAGATGAGATGAAAAATTATTTTATGGGTATATTCAGTCCTCGATATTTATCAACTTTCCGCAAGGGAAGTATTGGAATAGGAAAAAAATGCTTCATAAAAACTCAGATTTCTGTCAGCTGATTGGTCAACTTGTATACCAAGACAGATACAGAGGACAATATCACGGAACGAATTCTACCATAAAATAGTTTCAGTATATTTTGTTTAACAACAAAAGTTACACATATAAAAGTAAATGACTGCACATTTCATCATTAGATTTCTTTTACTATGATTTGGGGGCATATATTTCTGAACATTATTAAGATCTTGGGTGGATTGCAATGTGCATGCATGCAGAGGCTTTTGAGGGCTTTCTTACTATATTATGTTATATTTCGCATGCATCTCTTACTGCTTTATGAAAGGATTAAAATGATACTATTCATACACTGTTGCTCGCTTCTTTCATTTACTAATTTTTAACTAAGTAATTACTTAATTAATTAGCAAGGATTAATTTGAAACATCAGTATTATTTATTATATAACCAACTTATTTGTTTGTTATGTCAAGTATATTTTCCCTTTCATTTTCCCTATTTCTATTTTTAGACGTAACATTTTCCCGGCATAATATTTTCAATATCATTTTCCTTGTTTGACCTACTAACATTTGCTTGCCTACTCTACCTACTCCATATCACGTTATTTTTTCCGTGTCTTACTTCAATTCTATGTAACTAGCAAGTAGTGTCGGTTTGGCAACAATTTGGCAACTAAACCGTTATTCTATAAAATGACACGACAGGCTTGCGATAGTATCGTCCTATTTCAATAAATAAATAGATAGGAACAAACCACACTAATAGGAGATATAACTAGAATGCTCTGCCGCCAGAGTGCAGAATTAGAGCAGACTGTATACAAATGTTTCACAATGACAAGTAGACATGGGTAGCTCCGGATTCGAATATTTAAATGAGCCGATTCATCAACAGAAGCCGATACCTGTACTGAATCCCGGTAATCGTTATCGGCTTCCGCGAGTTATTGAGTCCGCACCGATCTTGGTCCCGCCGGGAACCGGCAGCGCCGGTCGGGTCGCGAGCCGTGAGCCACGTTTCAGCTCCACCGCGTCTCGGGAGGATTCGGGAGTCGGGAGTCAATATTATTCTGTATTGAAACCGGTACCAGAAAGGACATCTAATTCTGTAGATTCAATAGTGAAACTTAGCGGTCCTCGGAGCTGGAGCCGATAAGGGAGTAGGAATCATTAAGATGAGTCGGTACCGGATGCGGAGTAAGATTCAATGAGCCGAAACACTCATCGGAGTCGAGATTACCTATGTCTAATGACAAGTACTTAGATCAAAGTCGCAATAAAAGTTTTAAATGAGTTAATAATAATAAAACTGTAGTTTGGAAAACTTACTTTAGTTTTTAGTAGTTTCTATAACTGGTGTCATTCCTAAGCATTTATTTATTAGTTTAGAAGCATTAGGTCTATCACAGTTTACCTATCTATCCCTCCAAAAAGCAGCTATGCTAAACACATGCCGCACAGTACGCAAATTTTTGCAGGTAGATGCTAATTTTGAACCTATAAATACCTAATTAAGTTAGCTTATTACTCTGAATTCGGGCCGTTTATGGGTTGAGTTGGGATACATCTGTCAGCACGGAACAGCACTTTCCTATGCTGCTATCCTTTTCTGTCGCTCAAAAGCGTTATTGGCAAGAGCGAGAGGGAGCGACGAAACGCCGGCCATGTTGAAGCGTTCCGTCGCCCTCTCTCGCTCTAGCAAATGACTATTCTGAGTGACAGAAAAGGATAGCAAAGAAAGTGCTGTTCTGTGCTGAAAGATGTTTCCCAACCCTAAGCTAGAAATCCAGGTTAGCCTGAGAATCTATAAGATAAAACAGTTAAATTTAATCCGGCACTGCTTGTACAGTTACATAGAAGGATGAGCTTATTTTCCACTAAGAACGTTTCCACACTACGCAGCCACGGCAGCAGTGGTTGTCGCTGCTACAGCTCCGCGCGCTTGGATTTTGTTTAGACTTTTGCCTTTTTATTCTCAGCAGCTGTCGTTGCGAAACGACTTTGCGTATTGACCTGTAAAATCAACACACGTCAATAAGTTTATACACATTACGTGTAATGTTTTTCTTTTGTGTCTGCAACGGCCTTATTACTGAATAAACATTTCAATTTTGATTTTTTTTGCCGCCGCAGTGGCATCGTGTGTAAGGTGGTGATCCCACTGTACCGCGCACCGTCGCATAGCGCGGGGCGGCAGTTTAACATTGTATGCAAGTATCTCAATTTATATAGAAAACACGCCTAGTCCAACACAACGCGGAGACGCGCGGGAGCGCGTCCCGCGCTCAAATTCTGCCTGACTGCGCGGATACGCGGTGCTAGCCGCAGGGTATAATACACTGCTCCGCAGTACCGCGCGTGTTTTTATGTATAAAGAAAAAATAACTCTACGGCACTCATTCTAGATGCTTTCTTGAATGAGTTCGGTATCCATTCTCCACGACGATCGACTGTAAAATGAATATTTCGCGCGGGGCCGCCGTATACACAGCCGAACCGCTAGGGGCAGATCTGCGCCTCCGTCGCCGCACGCGGAATCTGCCGATCCGTGCACCGCGGCGGGGCGCGTTGCCAGTGGGGAAATCGCCTGAGGATCAGAACAAATGCTTACAAAATCCAAGTGCGCGGCGGCGCCGCAGCGGCGAACAAATTTGCTGCCGAGACAGCGTAATGTGTAAACGCTGTAAAGATAAATACTTAATACATTTATGTGTACTGAACAGATGATGTCGGCAATCAAATCGGGCCACGTGGCCTACTCCCGATTTGCGAGGATGGCTGAGATGGAAGAGGAGCACCACGAGAAAGAGATTCTCAAGAAGAAGATCACAGTCGAGAGGAGTGGAGGTGGCTTGTAGGCTCACGGTGAGCGCCATCTGTTTGATAAAACATTTTTTTCAGAATCAAAGAAATTTTACTTTGAATTTGGACTATTATTTTAGTACCAATTTTAGTACTTAGCGTGAGCGTAGAGAGAGCGACGGAATGCGGCAGCATCGCCGATTCCGCGGCGTTCCGTCGTCGCTCTCACTCGCTCTAGCAAATTACTGTTCTGAGCAACAAAAAAGGATAGCAGCATAGGAAAATGCTGTTCCGTGCTGACAGATGTAACCAAATTAATTATTAGAAATTAGTAATTTTGTTTAGTATGTAGTACTGGAAAATATCTAATAAAACGTAATTATTCTAATTTAGGGTAGTTCTCTCTAAAGACGAACAAGCAGAGTAAAGCCGTACCATCCTTTTCTCAAAGCCTCGATGCATTTGACACTCAGTACAACTTCATTGTGATATTTTTTTTGTTCGATAAACATACTCGTACATTACTTAGGTGTATTGGAAGTAGTATTTATTTATAAGAAATTATTTATTAGGCGAAATGTATTTTTTTTCTCTAGCCGTTTAGGTCCCATAGTTGGGCAAAGGAATGTGTTTTTACTTAATTCTAATCTTTCTTTTCAGATATTGAAACTCAACGCAACAATAAAATTTAGGTGATAAGCAAACAGCACAAAAATAACATCCCCGAAGTATTATTTCCGAGGCAAATGTAAAACTTTATTTATTTAGTAAACGAAACAATTACGTCCATACCTAAATTTTAGGATAAAAAACATTTGTTATAAGAAGTGGCGGCGAAAACTTTTTTTCAACCAATACAGATGCGCACGCGCACACTATTACGTATTTATCCCTATCGGGTTAGACAGACGTTAAGCCTGTAAGCCGTGCCGTAAGATCCCTAGCCCACTTTTAGTATGATGGTGGGCATGAAGGTGGAAATAATTCGTGTTTTCGCCCATTCCCACAAAAAGATTTACGATCTGCGCGGGTAGAGAAGCAGCTGGTACATTATGTTCTTTCTTTTCTCCCAGACCTGCATGAAAAAAAGGCACAATAATCCAAAGCAGTTATTGATTATTGCCGCAACTCAAATGATTAAGTTATCAATCTTTAATTTTATAACAGTAGAAGACACGCAGAATATAGTATTAGTTTTAAGATTAATTAAAATACAAATAATTTATTCAAAAATCTCACAAGAAATATAATTTGAAAAATTCGTTTAGTTATAAACATTTCATTATTTATTTTTTATTTATTTTATTTATTCAACTATATTACAAAAATTGTAAACGGCGGACGTAAAGCCTTAGACTTTCTCTACCAGTCAACCGGCAAGGTGATGCAGTTACGAGTATTGATCCTTAGTTATTTTTGATTTAGTAACTATTTATTTATTTCTTGTTTTAAAATCATTTTACAATGTACAAAATTATTTTGCACGACGTATTGTGCAGTTGTATCAATGTTTAATAGTTGTCTCCTATGAATAAATACAATCTTGTAGCTAACCTATCCCAGATTTGTATAAAGTTACCTGTTTAATGTAAAATCTTTTCCTACGAAATAATTGGTAATCGTAATTGTATTTTTAAAACGTTTTAATTGTGCAATAAAATCGACATCAAAATACGGCAAGTTTTTTATTTATCTTTAATTTAATACATAAACTACATAAATATTAATTGTAAGTATATAATTTTTTGCAGCAAGTCTAGTCTATGATCGAGTGCGTTACTCTAACAAGAAAGTACCTCCTAGAGATATAGGTTGAATTCATAATTAGTGCCCAAAATGCTGTAAATGTGCAGCATATTACTGCGGTATTAAGGTCATGTCACACACCATGAAGCTCTTCGAGAGGATAATAGACTCTCGGCTTCGGCAGGAGAGTGCAGTCTCGGAGTGTCAGTATGGATTTCGCCCCGGCCTAGACACTACGGACTCAATTTGCCCTAAGGGTCATCATGGAGAAATACAGGGCAAAGAATACGCCTCTCCATTTCCTGTTTCTGGATATAGAGAAGGCCTTTGACTATATTCCCTGAGAGATGATCTGGTGGGCACTGAGGTCCAAAGGGGTGGTGCCAGTGATCTATAATGACATAATCCGCGACATGTATCGCGATTCCGAGTCTATAGTTAGGACTGCTGTTGGTGACACCCAACCCTTCCCCGTTACAGTCGGGGTCCCCCAAGGCTCAGTCCTGAGTCCCTACCTGTTCAGTGTGATATTAGACGAAGTGTCAAACAGCATCAGAGACACACACGAGCAACCCCCGTGGCTACTCATGTATGCTGACGATATGGCACTGGCGGACGCGGACAGAGGGAGACTGGTGCGACGCGCAAATGCGTAAGGGGTCGCTTGAGAACGATGGTCTGAAGCTAAATGTGGCGAAGACTGGATACATGGCCTGCAACTCTACAGGTCCCCCACCCGTACGCATAGGCGAAGACTTGGTCAAGCGTACGGACCAGTTTAAAAACTTGGGATCTGTACTTCACGCATCCGGAGACATCGATGCCGACGTCAAGGCCCGTATATCTGCCGCATGGGCAAAGTGGCGGGAGGTGACGGGTGTCATTTGTGACCCCGAAATGAGGGACAGGTCTACAAATCCATTTTAGACCTGTCCTTTTATATGGTAGTGAAGCGTGGCCATTGCTTGAGCGACACAAGCAGGAACTGCGTCTCACGGACATGCAAATGTTGCGCTGGATATGCGAAGTATCACGGAGAGATCGCGTGAGAAACACCCGCATCCGCGGCAGCCTTCATGTCCGTGACATAGCAGACAAACTGCAAAAAAGTTGCCTACGCTGGTACGGTCAATTCTTGCGGAAACCGGCAAACTACGTGGGAAACAAATGTATAGCTATGCCGCCTCCGCCGGGCAGACGTGGTAGACCCAAGAAATGCTGGCTTGATGTCGTCAAAGAGCAATGCGTGCCAATCGTCTTACAACCAAGGATGCTCAAAATCGTACGACGTGGAGAAGTAAAAGCCGGAAAGCGGACCCTGGGCTTCGCAGCGTTGCAGCTGTAGATGCAACTGGGAATACGCTGAGATGAGAGAGAGATGCTGTAGTGCCCGTCATAAATAATTTGTGAGGGGTATCTTTTTGGAAAAAGAACGGAAAAAACTATTCCTGCTAGGGTAACGTTGTTCCAGCAGGAAAATTCTGAACTACTGATCGGAGGGAGAAACAATGTGTGGGTCGACCATGTCAGGCAAGTTGCTGGCAAGAATTGGATTGCAATGGCCAGGGACATTAAGATGGCGCACACAGAAGGAGGCTTATGCCGCAGCAGTGGGTCCCTGAAAGCTGTCTGAAGATGATGATGATGATGAAAACTCGTCTTATAGGTACTTCTCATAAGATACCATAACTCAGAACTGCTGACCTGGCTGAAAAGTAGCGGGGCTAACTCAACCCTTAAATGTTTATCTGGAAAAGTTAAATACCCAAGTAAATGAATGAAAGCTTATATATTTTTTTAGTCCTTTATCTGTAAGAATTACAGACAACCTCAAGGATATTTTTTTGTAAAAAAAAATATTGTAGGTAGGTACTTATCCTATTTAGACTCGCTACTTTTCAGCCAGGTCTGCAGTTCTGAGTTCGAATAGCTAATATAGAAGTACCTACCTATAAGACAAGTTTTCAGCTTGCCTCAATACCCAAAAATGTCTACTAACTCTTGAGTTGAGGCGTAAGGCCTTGTGCAATGGCACCCACGTTTGCAATAAGCTCAGGCAATAAGTAAGGGGGTAGCTTAAGTTATCGTATAAAGATGATAATAAAATTCAACTTTGTAAAATACGATGCACGTCGAGAAATTATGTGATTAGCTTTTGAAAAAAAGCTCCTCGTATTTAGACGGATTATTAATGATAAAGTGCATATCGCTTTTCAACCGACTTCAAAAAAAGGAGGAGGTTATCAATTCGACGTGTATGTATTTTTTTTTGTGTATGTTACCTCATAACTCCGTCAAATATGAACCGATTTAAAAAATATATGTTTCGTTTTAAAGAATGCATTGCAAGGTTGGTCCCATGTAATTTTTTTTAAGATCGGAGAAAAGATCTTGGAGCTGGAGACCGAAATTCCTCACCAGACAACTGCAGCTCAAATATTATGATGATTCTTTTTTTACTTGAAAGGCTTTACTACCAAGTTGGTCCCATTTTAATTTGGTGAAGATATGATGCAGAACTTTGGAGATATGGAAGAAACTCCTTTAAAAAATTGAAGTCGGTTGTTTTTTTTGTAAAAAATTTAATTATCTTTATATAAAATAGCACTGTCTGGTACTCATACAATATCATTGACATGAATATATAGACTCGGCATCTTCAAACACGGCCATGTCCTTTTTGGTAATATAGACTAAACACGAGAGTAGTACAGAAAGGTCAATATATTTTTACATACCTACGAGTACGTGGTTCAAATTAATGTAGGATTTAATTTGAACCACAACACATCTATACTAATATTATAAAGCGGAAGAGTTTGTTTGTTTGTTTGTTTGTTTGTTTGTTTGTTTGTTTGTTTGTTTGTTTGTTTGTTTGTTTAAACGCGCTAATCTCAGAAACTAATGGTCCGATTTGAAAAATTCTTCTTTTGCTGGGTAGTCCATTTATAGAGGAAGGCTTTAGGCTATATAACATTCCGACAACCACGCGAACGAAGTCGCGGGCACAGCTAGTATTTTAATAAATGCGGATGTTGATAAGTATGGCTGGATGTACGGATGGGTGTATGGATGGTTGTATGGTTGTATAGATTTTTAGATTGTAGACTCACGACTATCATATTTATAAACTGCACATATCTGTTTCTTTGGTAACCTTTTATTTTTCTTACTTAATTTCTTAACATAATATTTTGCACTAGAAGAAAGTGATTTCATGTACTTGTATACCTTTTTGTTTTTTTTTTCTTTGTTAGCTATCTCTGTATTTAATGTATTATATAATCATATACGTAGGTATTGGGTCTAAATTACATATGTTTATTTAGATTACATATATGAAGATTTGTAATCGGCTTATAGTTATATAATAATTTATCAAAATCGATTTAGCCGCGTAGCAGTTACGAGGGAACAGAATTATAGGGACAAACATAATAAAACATCAAAAATGTGTGCGGCCATCTTAGATCCAAAATCTGATAGCAGTTTCAAGTTGCGCGGGGCACTTTTAGGGGTACAGCCCCCACATACAACATTGTTGAGCCCTCGGATCGGAGGTCCTAGTGAGACGTTACGAGATATGACTTAATTTTATAAAAGGATTTTAGGAGGCTTTTGTAAAGCATTTATAGCATATGTAGATAAAAATTATAAAACTTAAACTTTTTAAACGTTTTACAAGCATTAGTAACTGAGTAGCAAACAAATAGTTTTTCGATACTTCCATGAAGAAAGTGAAATGTAGGCATATTTATGATGTCTACATTTCACTTCTGTTTTGTTAGTCTATGACGAATCATTCCATCGGTTGACAGATCATTCACTCATTACATTCATTATGAGGAGTTTTTGGCGGGAAGTCAAGGGGTTCGGTTGGGGTTTGGTTTAAATTATTTTACAAATTGATTTTAGTGGACTTTATAATATGAAATTGGTGTTGTTTGGTGTTATAAATGCTCATAACATGAACAATGTGTGAAATAGTTAAAGTGGACAGTCATAGTACGGCTGTAGTGATATTTATTTTGCGGACTGTGTGGGCGTCTTCGGGCGTCGTCTGCCACTCAATCATCTATGTAAACCAGTGGACTCGTATAGATTTGTCGCCAGAAGCTCCCTTGCAGCAGTCAAAGGCCTACACCACCCTTTGATTGTCTAGTTAGGATTAGGTTAGGATTAGGAATAAAGAACAAAATTAAAGATAGGCTCTAAAGGACTTGTATCCAGAGCCGTAAAATTATTTAATAAAAAAAAAAACATTCATTATGACAGCCGAAATTTTGCAATCCGTATTTAATTTTCAATCAATGAAATCTAGTTACTTACCGATGGAAAGTTATTCCTTCATATTTTGCTTTGTTCTTTGAATTACTAGTGCAGTATCTCAACACACACCAAGGCATTTTTGACTAAGTTGACAGTGTTTTCTTTAATGAATTGTTGAGTGTTTTATGCGCGTATTGCTAGCGAGTGACTAATGTGAGGTTAACAGTGATAGCATATGATGAACAGAACACAACTGTTGTATGTGGCGTCTTCTCTAGTACGTAAGTACATAGATCTCGTTGATGCCTATGCTGTACAGCTGTACTCTGTACCAACCATGAAGGTACCAACCACACAGAACAATTTTACTCCTATTCGGGAAGAATAACAAACGCTTACAATGAAAGTGTAGACAAAATGCAGATGACATTTTTATATTTCATTGGTCGGTAAATTATCCCACGCTTCGAGGTTGGCTCCCAAGAATTAAATAAACCAATGAGAATGGCACTTTTGTCGTCGTATCGTAGTAGGTAGGTAGGTACTATACCTATATATTCCGTGGTAGTAGGTTAATTCATTATTATACAGGGTTATTTTTAATTAACCGGCAACCTTTTTGGAGCAAGTTCAGTCCGTGATACTGAACCACTTTCCATAAAAACAATTATTAATAATTATAACTCCCATACAAAATCCATTTGGTTGAGCGCCAATTTGTATGGAAAGTCGAAATTGTTTTTTCAGCTTTCAATTATTGTTTTTATGGAAAGTGGTTCAGTATCACGGACTTAACTTGGTACAAAAAGGTTGCCGGCTAATTAAAAATAACTCTGTATATATGTAGGTACCAAACATGAATAATAAAACAAATGAGAATTACTGACAAGGATTAATAAAATGTATAAATAATTAAAAACACTGTAGATTAATCATGACATGACCGGCGACAATAGAGGTTCCTTTTTCCCGGCTTCAAAACACGGCAGTTTGATGAACTTTGATGCCATCTTCTATAGCCGCAGTTAAAACATTTCTGCCTGTTTTCTTTATCTGACATTATTTATGGCACTAATTACGAGTCTTTTCTCACTGTAACAAACAGGCACAGGCTCACAGGAATATTTTTTCGCGGAACTTCCAAAAAACGATAGAATAGCTGTTCAACTTAACGTTCTCTGACAAGATAATAAGGAATATGCATGTAATACCAATCCGGCTCATATTTTTATTTCACAATTTCTTTTAATACGTTACCACGCCTTGTTAATTATTTTTCTTACTGACTCTTATTTGAATTAGAAATAAATTATTGAAAATATGCAAATATTGCGCGGGAACTTTTGACAAACAAAAGGGAAATGACGACAAAGTTCATAAAAAGGAAATGACAAGTTTGGGTGCGTTCGGTAGAACTGTCCGTCCATGTAGTTTGACTATCGATGACATTCGAAATGTATGTACTTTTATATAGAAGTTTAACAAACATCACTGGCTGATAACATCGAAAGTACCCAAAAAAGAAAAACATGCGTTGACAGCATCTGTCTCTAGCGGATATTGCAGACGTTGACGTCATATTTTAAAATGGCGTGTTTTAGTTGTTATAATCTACTTGCTATTTTTAATATTTATTTTCTACACCATATACATGTTTTTCGGCACTGATTTATTTTTTGCGGCTATTTCTCGACGAGGACTATCGATTAAAAATATAAAAAAAATTCATGCATACTCTCTATTAATATCTCATCAGCACCGTTCCCCAGATTTCCGGGAACGTTCCCGGGAATGTTTCCAAAAAATGGAAATGTTAGGGAAAGTTGTAATTTTATTTATCAGACATATTTTTTATCACTGTATATATATTTTACTAAAGTAAATGCATCACTTGATATGGTTATTAATACAAATACATATATCCAATGTTCCGTAACATTCCCTAGAAATACGGGAACGTTCCCAAATTTCCAAATTCCCTGGGAACTTTCTCAAATTTCCGGGAATTGGGGAACGTTCCCGGGGAATTTGGGCACGTTCCCGAGAACGGCACATCATTGCCAACACAGCAAATTTAAAGTCAGAGTAGTTTCTTAAAAGAAAAAAAACTCAACTCGACGAAAAACACGATAAAGTCCATAACTCCGGTTCATTGTGAAAACATCGCCATTTTGGTTTGACATTGATTACTGTTGCCAGTACTAATGAAAAAAAATATTACAATATTTGCTTTTTCTACTGCAATAGTAATAAGTACAACTATAAGGTATAACAGGGAGCATTTGAAATCATTGGCATTAATTTAACTTGTTATCATACTCACTTAAAGGATATTTTTTACGGTAACAATACTGAAATGTAGTAATTAAAAAGTATCGAAAAGTAAGAAAAATAAACAAAGTATCAAAATATCACGAGTCGCGCTTGCGAGAGGGCTATAACCCCGGCGCTGGTAAGTACACTCACCAGCTGTGGCGCGGGCAGCCGGCATAGAAAACCAGACTTTAAGTTGCGTGGATAAGGTTTAAAGTCGAGTGGGGAAAGGCGATTTCACGCTACCGATTGAGGGAACGAATGTTAGGTACTATGGAATCTACGACGACGCAATGAAATTAATACTATTATAATTAATTTACTTTTCATGAGTTTTATGGCGATAAGTTTTTTTTATTTATAATGTAGTAATGGTGTCTATCAAGGAGTCTAACGCATGTTTAGAGGTTTTCTTTAATATGAAAATGACGACTTCTGACTGACGTTTAATTAGGCTCAAATTACTTTGTATCATGGGTATAGTGGATATTTAAAAGGATGCCAACGATCTTGTATAGCCACACTGTTGTGCTTTTTTATCCCTCGTAGGTAGTTTCAGCCCTGGTCAAGTTAGGCCCGTACTAACTTGATCAGGGCTGATATTACTGCTCTGTACAATCTATGCACATGCATTGCATGCTTTTGTAGTTAAAAGAAGTAGTAAAATGAACCAACAGATGGCGCCATAGGTAGGTTATAAATAAGGTGTGTGTAGGTTATCCAACAACGCCAAATCCACAGAGTACTTTATATTATACTGAAATAGAGACCTCACTCCGGCCTTAGAGAAGTAATGTAAAAGTGCTGCCGTCTATGAACAAATCATTGCAACTTTTGTATACTTACATAACATAATAAACTAGGTAGCTATATGCTCAATGCATACAATATAGCTATATAGGTACCTTCTACCTACCTATAGCTTGATATTACTTATTAATTAGGTTATGTAGGATATTTGTAGAAGTGTTGTTTTTTATTGTAAGCGAGAGAGAGATAACGTCTTAATTAATCAAATAAGAAATAAGTATTTCTGCACTTACAATAAAAATAACACAAATGAGACAAAAAAGTCTAAAATTTAACATCATTTATTTACAACATTTAACAGAATTATACGGTTTTTTTTATTTATTAGGGCATTCTGCTTATTTTGTTTACGAAAACACTAGGTATATAGAGTAAAGTTCTCAAAATAAGGAGTCCAATATCTCGGTCACTAACTCACTACACTCACTAGCTGACTACACAAACAATACGGCACAAACCGGAGGAATTCTTAACTCAACGGAATATTAGGCAGAAATAGTTTTGATGACATATACACACCGTTATTACACGAAGCATAAAAACAGAGTAAAATTGAAAATAAAATTTGCCGGCCAGCGAAATGGTTTCTATATACAAATCAGACCGTAATTTTTGACATCCAAAAAGTTGCCATTATTAGAAATAAAAATAATTCTACCACGTCTATTCAAATTTATGTTTTTATAGATAGGTACTTCTTGAAAAATCAATGCAAAAAGATTGCAATTGCAACTTGTATTTTATATTGTATTATAAATGACTAGAATAATGACACAACCCTTTTTTGTTTTAATTACCTAATAATTTAAATAGCAAAAAAAACTACTGCACAAGGAGAGTAGTTTACATAATAGAACACTATTAACCCTAATAAACGATGAATTTACGGAGGCTAGTAAAGAAGTACTAATTCTCATTATTAACCTTCTCTTTAATTTAGTATCATAAAGCTTATGTACGCCATCTTTTATCTAGTCATGGAGTTTTTCTAGGGTAGACACCCTGCAGATTTGAAGAGACGGCTGATATTCAGAATTCTTTACCCCATCAAACCTATTAAAATTGTACGGATTATGTTTCCAACACCAATGTACTAACATTGTTTCCCCTGGCCAAATCTGAACATTATCTTGATCGAACATCGAACAAACAAGAATAATCGCTTAGGATTTGTGTTTCATTTTAGTTGTATATTCTCTTCCGAAGGCTTTTCAAAATCATTGTTTTTCTCTTCATTCCACCGATAAACAACTTCATAACATAAATTGTTTGTATTTAATCCTCTCGTAAGAGAGCATAGATTAATATTGTATATACTGAAATAGATAAGAAACTGTAGCTTTAACATTAGATCAAACCAGTGGCGCCACCTGGTAACATGCTTTCGCAACACCAAAGGACTAAAAGATGAAATAAAACGGTGAAAAAATTACTCCGTGAGCTGGGACTTGAACTCGCGATCTCTGTTCAAATACGACTATGTTTTATAGCCTAAACAACTGAGCTATTAAGTGATTAACCGCGCATGTCGAATTTATCCATCATTTAATATTCCTATCAAATAAAAAATGGTGTAAAAAATATACAGCATGAGTGGGATTTGAACTCGCAACGTTGCTCTTATTTTAACCATGCTCTAATTAACTATCTAATGAGCTATCACGTGTATGGCGAATTTCTCCACCATTTGATATACCTATTCTATAACACGCCTTAGGAGTTAGGTCAGCTGATTCGTGACTAGATGGCGTTTTATTGATTTTTTATATCAAAATTCTGCAATGTTCTAAGTTTCATAGGCATGTAAGAGAGTACTCTATTCCTTGATTTCATTGTTTCTGGTTATCCATTTCTGGCGCTGGCTGGAAATTCCTCAATCCCCATCAAACCAGAGAGAGAACCAGACAGACTTCCATAGATACTGAATTATCATCATCATCATCATCATTTCAGCCGCATAACGTCCACTGCTGGACATAGGCCTCTCCCAAGGTTTTCCAAAATGCCGATCTAGAGCGGCCTGCATCCAGCGCTTTCCAGCGACCTTGGTCAGGTCGTCTGACCACCTTGTGGGTGGGTGTCCTACGCTTCGCTTGCCAGTACGTGGTCGCCATTCGAGAACCTTTTTGCCCCATCGGCCATCGGTTCGTCGCGCTATGTGTCCCGCCCACTGCCACTTCAACGATACTGAATGAAATGTATGATATCCGGTGTGTTTAAATCGACCAAAGACTAATAAAAGTTAAGAAACAGTTTGTTTTTTATATTTTAACCCTATGCAACCCAATTATTAACATAATATAGTTATTTTATTTGAAAACGTTATCGGGGAGATATAGTCATTAGAATGTCTATCAGTTGAAAAACCTTTATAAACAAGATCGAATACTCAAAGTGTAAAAAATGTACAAATAGACAGAAAGAAACATCACAAAAGGATGAATGGGCATGTTATTACAATGGTTTAATTAAATTAAAATTGGTTTTTTATTACATACTTTATGATGTAGATGTAGAATGTAATGAATACTGTGTATAGCATTTAGATTTTTCATAAAATACATTGGCGGGAAAAATATGCAGCGTTACTACGGTACGGGTGCGGCGTAGGGCGGCGGTTACGCCCCCGCGAACAGTTGTCGCGGGCGGGCGGTGGGTGGATGCTCTTCCTTGTTCTAACGAATTTTTTAATAAGATGTTGTAAGTAAAGTAACATTTGCTCAGTATGCTTTACACAGAAAGTTAATATAGATTCTTACAAGTAAAATATATTATATAAAATGATTTCTTTTTGTGATATTTTAGTTTAGTCTTCAAAAGTTTGTGTTTATGACATTAATTGATAGAAGAAAATAGTGACAGACAGAGACGAGTGAAAGAATAAGGGGGAGGCCTCTGTCCAGTTGTGGGATGTAATAGTGAATCTAATATTTAGCTAACACGAAAAATGTAGATAATAAGAATACTTGATGTTGGATTAGTGTAAGAGTAATTCACTGTATGATGTTAGTTAAAGCATATGGACTTTTTCATAAATACCTACTAAAAGAGTAACATTTCCATAATATGATATCTGTTTCTGAAAATCTATCGTATCGTAGTTATGTATTTATTTATTTGCCGGTACCAAACACATTAGCTAACACGCGTTAGCATTTATCTGTTTTAAGCTAATTTCGATTTATTTGTATAAAAGCTACGATTCTTATTTTATCTTGCATTGGGGTCCACAATGGGAAGCACGTCGAACCTTTGGGTTATATTGTACTTACCCCCTTGCCTTACTCACCCGCCTCGGGATTTCTGAAGAAGGACTGCATAAGCTTCAGAATATCACCTAAGCTGGTGCGTAGTGCCTGTAGTCCTCTAGCTCAGGATATGCTGATCCGAAGAGGTCTATGCGCTTACTAGCCATCGAGTCGCAGCTACACATGATATGTCTCATTGTCTCCTCTGACTCCTCACATGTCCGACATTTTGGGCTATCAACAAGTCTCATTATAAAAAGATGACTGTGATTGTGGTAGTGTCCAGTCAACGCTTCCAATAGAGTTCTTGCCTGTTTTCTGTTAATTTTATTTAACCGTTTGTACCACTTGGCAAAATCCTCGCCGAGTGTCTGTTTAGAGTGGGTGTGTCCACTCCATACAGCCTTGTGTCTCATCCTGACATAGGCGTTTATGCCATTAGTAACCATTCTATATGATAGTCCTAAGAAGGGTTCGGGGCCTATAGGGGTGTTACTCGACCCTTCCCTTGCCAGCTCATCAGCTTTCTCGTTTCCCTCGATGCCAACATGACTTGGCACCCAGACCAGCACCAGCTTGTTGTGCCTGCCCAGCTGATTTAGGGCACGTACACCATCCCAGATCAGTCTGGAGCCGATCCTGCTAGAACTAAGGGCCGTGAGGGTTGCCTGGCTGTCTGTCAGAATATAGATTTGGCGGTTCTTTAGGCTTTTTTCTATATTCATTTTAGCACATACAGTTACCGCATACGTTTCAGCTTTAAAAACAGTAGCAGACTGTCTCATGCTCTGATACAGTTGTTTGACCTTTGAAAATATGTCTGCTCCTGTTCCATGGTTGGTCTTCGAGCCATCCGTGTACCAGGTTAAGCAATCTCGATTTTAAGGTCGAAGCTCTTCTTTCCATTTCTCCCTTGTAGGGACATATCTTATAATTCCTCTTGAAGTTGTACACAGGGAGCATCTTATCGCTTCCCATACCCAACATCCTTTCGAGCTCATGCATCGTCTCCATTCGCGTATGCCTTGTCCTTGGTGCGTGGTTGTTCCACAGACCAGCTGTAGTTAGCCTTTAGAGTGCTTTACAGGCTTCGCCTTACACGTATAGATGTAGTGGTGGAAGTCCAAGGATGATCTCCATGGATGCGGTCGGTGTTGTAGAGAACGCCCCAGCTATTGCACAGCATGCCAATCGCTGGAACTTTCTAAAGTCATTTCTACAAGTCACCTGTCTTACCTTGGGCCACCAGACGAGTGCCCCGTATTATAACAGTGCCCATTTGTTGTAAGTACTTTCTTATTTACAGAATCATTTCTTTGTACAGAAACGATTGAAAAAAGCTAAAAGTTATCGTAACGTAATTATTTCATACTCATGAAACTAAGTAGGTATACCTAATATTGTGTTTTTAAGATTCGTCCATCCGTTCGTCCTTCAATGGATCAATGTATAAGTTCTTGTGATGGCCCGGGTTGTTTGTTTATTTATTTCATATATTACATTGCATTGCACATTGCAATTGCAGTTGTTAGCCGCATTGCCTATTGACATAATTCAGACTCTCGATTCATTGCCTCTATCGGCTTATACTATCTGCGATCTGCGAGAAAAGACAAGCAGGTAGTACACTCTACGTTTCCTTTTTTCTTCTAGACCAGAATGGAATATGGAAATAAGTACATATGAAAAATATAGAACAAAGAAACAAAGCTATTATCTCCTATGTTCTGCTCTTGCTGCCGCTGCCGAACTATATACTCGTACTTATTTAGTTTTGGCAAGTATATTTATTATTTTAGGGTAAATTTTTATATGGCTGATGACTTTTGGGTGCATGTAATTAGCGTGAGATGCAGAATGATTTGTAAGTCAGGGCGTGTCTGATTACGGGGGCGGGTGGTTCGGGCGGTCCGGTCCGCCCACCGTTACTTCCGCTTCCGCTAGGATATGAAGTATTCGTAACCTTGTTGCAGTACCCTTCCATATTTTAAGATATATAATGAACGAGCTTATCAATTGTCTACAAATGTTTGATGTGGATTTCAAGGTGACTCAAAACCAGTGGTTGATCTACCAGCAAAAGTATCGCTGAGCCACAATCCTTTGCTATCGCTACTGTGTGTTGTTGTCATTATTATTTTCTTCTGTACCTATATAATGTGATTGTAATTATGTGTGTATTTTTGATATGTACCAAAACTGTGTAGCTCTATAGCTTACAGACATGGTGCAGCGTGCGAGTAGAGTGCCCGTGCTGAAATAAAAATTTATTGTAGAACGTATGTACCACATAGAGTTTTTTATTTTGTTTCTAATCACCTGGCGAAAGTTGGAGTAAAACGGAAAAATCAGTAAAGTCTGTTCATATAAATAAATAGTTATACTAAAATAATTTTATATAGGGGACAAATCACACTGATTGAGCTAGCCCCAAAGGAAGTTATACTTGTGTTATGGGATACTAACTCAACGATACTATATTTTATATTCAATACATATACAGGGTGACTTTTTATCCACCAGCCAATTTTTTGGAGCAAGTTCAGTCCATGATACTGAACTACTTTCTATAAATGATTCTGTATGGGATATCTGTATGGGAAGGCAAATTTTTTTTATCATTTTTCGTTGATTGTTTTTACGGAAAGTTGTTCAGTATCATGGAATGAACTTGCTCCAAAACTTTGGCTGGTGGTTAAAAAGTCAGCCTGTATAGATAAACATCCAAGACCCAAGCTATATTAAAAAAGGCCATTTTCCAACTTGTCCTGGCTGGGGATAGAACCCGGAACCTCCGGACTCCAGAGTGACGGACTGGCATGTTAACGACTCCGCCACGGAGGTAGTCACATTTTGATAAGTACTTATAGGCTAGTATTACAGGTCAGTCTTTTTCTTGTTGGTATCGGTCGGTACCAACACGTAATCCTAAAGATACGAATACTTTTAGCTTCAAGTGCTCTTACAATATTTTCTGCTTGGCTAAATACGTAATTACAATAAGGTGCCTACCTACTTATGAATATAGTATTATAGTAGACAAACGTAAACTATGAGATTTAAGTATAGATCAAGGATCGAAAATTTAATCACAGTGACTTTATAGGAATGTACCTACTGAAGTTTAATAAAGTTTATTTTTGCTTAGGTACTGAGATATTGGTAAATAAAAAGAAATGTAAGCAGTGAGTTACAGCAAATTAATACAACTAGGACTTATAAATTCTTATGTATGTTTCAGTATTCTTTCCATTGCTCAAAAAAGTTGAAATATGACTTATAAAGTATCTTTAATTAACTATCTTGAAGTCGATTACCTTGACACCTTGGAGTAAACGATTAATCTCGATAACAATCTTTTAGGGATAACATTACGCATGACAGAAACTTGTTTAGTCACTGAGCATGTGAGTGTTGCGTGATTAATTTCGAGTTAGTAAATAAACGAAATAAACCAAATTCTGACTGATGACTTCAACAGTGCCATTCATTAGCAAATTAAACAGTACTACGCAATCAACAATTCGTCGTTCTAGTACCGCATACCTTGTCGTGCTACGCTACTGATGAGGTACACCCATAGAATTACGCTGTATGATAAAAGAACATATACCAATTCATGGTGTCAAACTATTATAAACTCAATATTCATAGTCGTAAAGTACTTACTACCATATCGTTCTAATGAAAATGCGAACTTCTTGAAAATGCATATTATTGCTTGAATTTTCTTTAGCTATCAGCCATATGGTCATAGCATTAGAAATCAAAATTGCTTGGTAAAAAGTAGAGATAATTAGCCGGGGACACACGCTCTCTCGGGGCGGCTGCTCATTCGTGCATAATGGACTCAGGGCGACGTGGCTGACGCTTGACAAAACGTGCTTGACTTTCACTCTCATTTTGAACCAGTCCAGTAGTGTACTAATAAAGCGTGACTTTTTCTGCAATAAAACACTAACTATTAAATTAGAAGAAAAATAATATTTCATGGATAATATCTATTTTCTTAATAATTAATGTATAATTTTCTAAAATCAAATAACAATAATAATATAATATGTTGGTACTTATAAATAGGAAATATGTACTTATAATATTATAAATAAAAAAAGAAGCTTCTGACACTACCTAATGATAACTTACATAGCAGTGTTGTATGTATTAAATACCTAGTATAAAAAATTATCTCAATTGGGTTTTATTTATTACCTTAATCATAGCCTTAGTAGGTGAACTCAAACTGATTGGATAAGATCTTTTCAAAGAAGTAATGTTACAATGCAATCTTGTATGTTCGACGGAGTCATGTAAACAAAGAGTTATTAGAACCTCACCGTACCCTTATCATTTGTTTACACGCCATATTTCTGTAGATGCTGCGGCTGGCGCGTCGAACGATGTGACATGTGTGCATTTTTTGCCCGCCCAAGGAGGCCGCGGGCGCGAGGTTATACACCCATTATTACGTCCTTCCTACTTTCAATTATTATTATCGGGCGGCAGCGCCGCACCCGCGACGGGGAGGAGGAGAGAGGCGCAGCTGCTGCCTACCAATAATCAAGATTTGTCTCATGTAGAACGAGACGGAGATAGCCACCAATAAGTCAAAAAAGCAAGTTTGAACATTTATACCGACCTAGAAATGTTACACATTGTTGGCAATAGATAAAACCCAAAGCCTAAAATTAATTGATATCCTTAGAATTAAACGTCCCAGTCATCATTTATGTTAAAATCTAATAAAACTATCGCAAAACCGACTGCGATAGGAGGCGGATCTACGAACATTGCCGAGCAACTTCGTTGTATTTCGTCAGTATGCTCGCCGTAGCTTGGCGGCCGGTCGTGAGAATGGTGCGTTCTGTATGTGGACAAAGAAAAATATTAGCTTCTAAGTGTAAAGTAGATAATGTCGTCTGAATTTACCAAAGTGGAGGTGGAATATATTAACGAAGACAAACCTACAAAGGTAAAAAGTGCCTAGGATGTAGTGTTATTGTGTAACAGATTGGACGCTAGCGGGCAGCGGTCTCGTGTCGGTCGACGCAGGGGGAGGGCGGGGCGAGTGCGGCCCCGGCCGTGTGGGGCCCACCAGGCCACACGCGGGAGGTTGTGACCGTGTCGCAAGCAACTCCCTTGCCGAAATAGTAGCATCATCCTCACCTAGTTATATGTTTTGTAGTAAAATTATTAACTGCATATGACATGTTCGACACAAATAGCTAAATACGGTGACTGTCACTGATGATGTTCACTGCATGGTCGCCATTTTAAACCAAATGAAAATTAAGTCGCAGTTTACGTCAGTCCATAATTAGTTAACAATATACTTAACAACCTACGTTAACTATGGAAAACACATACCTGCAATTAACGTGTTCGATACGATAGCCTAGTTAGCAACTGCATCAAAATCACAGTCACGCGATTTGAGGTGGGTGGATCAAAGGGCGGCGGCGGCCTTGCGTGCGACGACTCCCGGCACTTGTTAGGAAAAGGCGTGTCGACTCCCAACTACTATGCTGTATTACAATAAATAAACTTTCAAACTTTACGTATTGTAAACACAAAAGAACAAAGGCTATTGAACAATTAATTAGGTCAAAAATGGTCATCGTACCCAAGGGTTAATATTGCTAAGAAAAAAACGAATAATAAAAAAAAGGAAAACGGAAATTAACTGCTTATTGTCTATGGGTTTTTCAAATGATATATATATATATATATAGGTATTTTAATTATCATTCAATTCATTCATTTCATTTGATAATGTCAAATTGTCAATAAATAAATGTCACAAACAAAAATAGGTAGGTTGGTATTTAAATTAAAATTTGTTAAATTATGTTCTTTTTGTAGAATGTTCATACTTCACGTGTACCTATTTAATTTCTTTATTTATATTCGATTTGTGTTAATCATAAAATCAGATAATGGTTGCCGCAAAGTATTGTCTCGAGGTACCTACCTACTTGTCTTTAATTTTCTTTATTGTTTGTTTTCTTCATTTTGCATTTGGCGGTTTTTCTTTGACTGCAGTATACTTTATATAATAGAAAACTATTGTAAAATCCACTTGTTTATCTTGAGAGCCTCTAATGTAGCATCTGATATTTATGGTTATACTGTTCTGTTCTACAATAGTAAATGTACCTACTTTCAAAATACTGATTCTTCAACAGTGAACATAATTTTGAGTGATGATTAGGAGTTTGATATATAACACAGTGTTGATACAACCACCAACCTGATAAAAATAAATATCAATCTCCCTTAGTTTAACTTTGCTGTTAGGTTTACCTAACGCTAGATATTATCTAGTACATGGAATTACTCTTATGTACTTACCTAGTGCTAACTTTTTTTAAATGTTACCTTATAAATTTTTGTAGAACCCATTGCTTCAAAATTATAATATTTTAATTGAATACTTACTTTAAACGAGAGAGCAAGAGACAGCGATGGAACGCTTCAGCTTGGTCGGTGCTGAAGCATTCCGTCGCTCTCTCTTGCTCTAGCAAATGACGCTTCTGAGCAACAGAAAAGGATAGCAGCGTAGGAAAGTGCTGTTCCGTGCTGACAGATGTGTCCCAACCCTAAATTTACATTACATGGGCGTACTGTGCCTGCCAGTATGTGGTCAGCATTTCAGAACCTTTTTAAATTTTCAGGAGGGCAGCGGCACCCAGTCGCCCCTAGCGTTATTGGCCGCGACTTGCAGCCGCCTCGGCGCCGCCACCATGGGGCCCGAACAGCCCAAGGAGGAACCCCAACAGCATTTCAGTAAGTATCTGTACAGATTGAGATCTTCGAACTATTCAAAGTGTTGTATGAACTGATTGATCGAGCAAAAAACGGACACAGCATGTCTTAGACTGCCAGTACTCAATCACACAATGTTTACATAGTTTATATCAATTGGTCTGTAGACACCGGCAAATGAAATATCTTTGATTTTACATTGTCTAAGAGTAGTCGAATTTTCCAGTTATGAGAAAGAATGGCTCTTTTTGCAGTGCCAGATTATTCTTAAGGCAGAGGTAGGTAACTGCCTAAGGGCTTTTCGTCCGTTATAGGCCCTGGCCGAGGATAGGCAATTTTTTTCGTATGCTGCTGTAGCTTTCATGCATTAGGAGCACCTGAGATGGTTAATTCCTGTTCTCTCCAAGAAAAGCGCTAAAAATACTGGGGCTTGAGTCTTGCATTGCCTACAGGGCCCCGATATACTCAATCTGCTGTTTGTGCCATGGTTAAAATGAGCAACATGGTTAAACAGTTGATGTAATTGAGAATAATTGAATTTCCAGGTCCCCAACAACAACAAGCTGCGCAACAACAGCAACAACAACAGCAACAACAACAGGCGCAGCAGCAGGCACAACAACAACAAGCTCAGCAGCAAGCACAGCAACAAGCACAACAGGCACAACTAATACAACAACAGGTACATTTATTGATTGATTCATTAATTGTATGAAAAAGCGTTATAATTAAAGTACATAATTGAACTAATTAAATGACGGTATGCAAAGAATTATTGAAATCCATTCAGAAGTTCTCAATAAAATCAATTCTGAAATTTCAGCTGCTTCGAAATATTAAAAGCAATGAAATATTTTTTTTAAATAATTTTTGTGTAATTCTAGTATCAGTGGCAACTTACTCGCTGGACTCTTTTCTATTCTTAAGGCGAAGATATAGGCAAATGGCCTTGAAGTGTGAAATAAATTGTTAACTCATAAATATGGTAATAATTTCCATATTGCTCTTCGTCATCCCTTTAAATTATTTTATGAACTGCAGTTGAAACTATTATTGGTGATCCGTCTAGCTTTAAAACTTGCAGTGGCCACTTTTGGCGGAAGCAAGTTTTAAAGCTAGACGGACTAATGTAAATACTTTCAACGGTGGTTCATTCATAAAATAATTTAATGGGCTATCTAGTGCATGACGAAGAGCAATATGGAAATAATCTCCATATTTTCGAGTTAATAATTTATTTCAAATGAGGGCGCCACTTCAAGGTCATTTGCCTATACCTCCACCTTAAACTTACTTGAAAGATGACCTCCGTGGTGAAATGGTCAACACGCTAGTCCACCAATCCAGAGGTTCTGGGTTCGATCCCCAGCCAGGACAAGTTGGAAAATGGCCTTTTTCAAATTGTCGTGGGCCTTGGGTGTCTATCTATATATGTATTTATTATAAAATATAGTATCGTTGAGTTAATATCCCATAACACAAGTTTAAAAACTTAGGGACTAGCTCAATCAGTGTGATTTGACCTTATATATTTATTTATTTACTTGGATCATGGTTATTTTAATATGTATTTTTGAACACATCAGGTGCAAGGCGACGCGGCTACGTTAGCCGCAATACAACAACAGTATTTACAACAGCAACAACAACAGCCGCAATTAAGAGTTATCAGTTCAGCTGTTGTACAACAGTTGAGAGCACAAGGGCTTTCGGTGAGTATATAGCAACATAGTGATAGTTGCAGTAGGGATTTAAATACAGAATGGCTTTGTGTTTAATTCCCATTTGGGGGCTCTTCCACTCTCTACTTAAGTCTTATCATGTACTTTCTATATAACGTCTAACAAAATATACTGAACTATTTGAATAGTTCATTCAGTCCGTGATATTGAACAACTTCCCCAATGAACATTGTCGAAAAATGAAAAATAATTTTTGGCTTTCCTTACAAACTCAGATCAGCTGCTCGGTCAATATGTATGGGAGGCAAAAAATATTTTTTTCATATTTCGATATACATTTATGTTCCTTGAGGAAAGTTGTTCAGTATCGTGGAACGAGTTTAATCGTAAAATAGTTTCAGTATATTTTTTTAGATCCTGTATTGTTGCAATTTTTTCCAAGTACATATTTTTTTATTTTATTAAACCATATGTTTTCAATTCAATTCAATTCAATTCAAAATATCTTTATTATCATAGGATATTTATAATATCTCTTAATAATAGTCACTTTGTTTTGTTTTGCACAAATGTTGACGTCAAATCGTTACTTAAAGCTAAGTTTACGCCGCTTCCTAGGCGCAAGTGCTGAAGAAGCGGCAACAAACTGCACTGCATGTTTTCTCCAAAGACGTCAACTAACAAACTAAAAACTTAAAATTAGTTATATAGATGGACAGAGATTACATTGTTTATTATGTCATAATTAAATTGAATTATAAGAATTACGAAATTTAAAATAATGTCAATTTGTAAATTTAGTATGTACCAATGTACCTAAATTATGACATGTCTAAGTATACAAACCTTTAAGATGGACCCGCGCCAAGCTCAAGCCAGACCTTTTTGTCTTTAAGATAGTCATCGGTCCTATAATAAGCCTTCTCACAAAGTACTTTCTTTACATAAGCTTTGAATTTTCTGTCTGGCATATCAAGGACCGATTCTGACAATTTATTATAAAAAAGTATACACTTCCCCTTAAAAGACTTACTGACTGTATTCAGCCTGTAATACGGGCTAACTAAGTCATTCTTATTACGTAAATTTCTATATGTAATGAACTTTCTTTTGGTCTTCAATGGTCTTACAACCAAGGATGCTCAAAACTGTGTGAAGTGGAGAAGGAAAAGCCGGAAAGTGGACCCCGGGCTTCGCAGCATTGCAGCTGAGGATGCAACTGGGAATGCGCTGAGATAGAGTGAGAGAGATGTAATGAACATTTTTTTATGGTTTCAGGGCAATGAGTTGTCAGCAGCAATAGTGAATGCCGCCAGTACAGTTCCAAGTGGGATACAAGTACAACCACAAGTAAAGATTTTGATTTTATCTTAGGAATTATTTATTTTATTTATTTATCAAATATTTATAAAAATATACTTTTAACAAATGGCGGACTTAATGCTAAGAGCATTTTCTCCCAGTCAACCATAGGATTAATAAGCAGAGAAAATTTTTCGGCGCAAAAGCTATAAATACCTATACAATTAATACCACCAAAAAAATATTACTAGACCACCGCAGAGCACCGGCCGTGCTGCAGTGTTCTGTCGCTCTCTCGCTCTAGCAAATTACTGCTCTGAGCGACAGAAAAGGATAGCAGTATAGGAAAGTGCTGTTCTGTGTTGATACATGAGATCCAACCCTAAACGTGGTTATTTATTGTGTTGCAGGTGATCTCCATGCAGCAGCTGCAGTCGCTGCTGGGCGGCGGCGTGGTGTCCGGGGACGGCGGGTACCAGACATCCCCGCAGCAGTTGTTACAAATACATCCGCAGATATT
Organism: Acrobasis repandana; assembly: GCA_963576875.1. Taxonomy (NCBI): domain Eukaryota; kingdom Metazoa; phylum Arthropoda; class Insecta; order Lepidoptera; family Pyralidae; genus Acrobasis; species Acrobasis repandana. Next base: position 19,685,786 of record OY756216.1, read on the forward strand.
ACAGGTACCAACTTCCTTCAAACTTATGGCTACCTTGACATTTTTCTACTTTTGTATTTGGAGTATGTTTTTCTATTATTTTTTGTGTGTGAAGTAAGTTCTTGTAGAGTGGAATTTGATACGTTAGAAACCATAGTGTGGCGAGTTTATAAACGGATCCATATTGTCAGCACCAAAAAATTTATAATACTATCTAGAATAACTACGAATAATAATCTCAAAAAAACTACATTGAAAATTAGACTTAATGCCACGCACATAAAGCTCATATTTTCATAATACTTATATTTAAATACCTTACGTTCCCAAAAAAATGTACCTAAAGTTATAGGCGTCCCTTTCCCACAAACTGTCAGTGAACTAAAGTAGAAGGGGAGAGCTATAACTTTAGGTATAATTTTTGGGAACGGCTTTGCCATTTCGAGCGCATTCTAGATTTGTATACAATTTCTTTGGTCAGTACTTATGATGAGTAAGGGAGTGCAAATAATTAAGCATCTTGTTTCGTCGGGAGACATTTTATTTAGCCGGGACTCTGGACATCGAACTTCTTTGTTTTTCGTGTGTGAAAGTGGTCAGATTTTTGAAGCTGTCTAAAGGCCTCTGACATGAGGACGAATGCCTGTACTGAAAGCAAAAAATCATGTTTCATATTTCGACATATGTTCTTTGAGAAAAGTTGATCAGTATCATGGACTGAATTCACCCTTAAAATAGTATCAGTTTATTTTGTTAGACTTTATAAATCGTGTAAATAAAAGAACGCAAATCCTCTCAGATGGTACCTCAGCCCATGTAACTGAACAACTTGTGTACAACAACTTTCACGAAATCCAAAAAAAGTAATTCGGTTTTTCATACAAATTGACTCGATCAGCTGATCAGTTTGTATGAAAATTCAAATATTTTTTTCAGTTTCGTGAAAGTTGTTGAACAAAAGTTGTTCAGCTACATGGGCTGAGGTACAATTTAAGAGGTTTTGCGTTCTTTCATTATCACGATGTATATTTATTTGTATCTCTGCTGGATTCTGTCACGATATGGTACTTTGTGGTAGCTCGTTGTCAATAAATCGTTGCCGTGTGTGCAGGGCGGCGCGGGCGGCGTGTACGGGGGCTGCCTGGTGGGCGGGGTGGGCGGGGTGGGCGGGGTGGCGCCCATGCAGGCGGTCACGGTGGACGGCCAGGACGCGCTGTTTATACCCGCGCAACATGCTCAGGTAAGTTTCTTGACGCTTCACCCGTCTCCCAAGAAAGGGTTATGTTTTTCGCGCGTATTTTTTCTTTCTCATTTTCCCCCCTTTTTTCTCTTTTGTTTTTACTTTTCTCTTTCTCTCTCTCTCTTATCTCTTTTCTCTTTATTTTTCTTTTTAAATAAATAAAAAAATGATTACCATCATAGTATACATATTTATTTAAAAAAAACAAAGAAAAGTAAAGCCTTTACACAAAAGACAGCTGTCAGCTTCATTACCTATACCTTCCTTAGTCGCCTCTTACGACACCCTTGAAAGAGAAAACGAGTGGTGACAAATTGTATTCTACTCTACTGTCACCATGCGACAGGAGATAATGTGCCTAATGCATTGTAATATTAGCTGTACTCTAGTATTACTACTAGTTCTACTACAGCACAGCTGATACATACTAGTGTATGGTTTTAAATGGTTGGTTTTAGATTGAATCATGACTGTAACATAGTACGGACTTCTCGATTGTTATTTTTGGTTTTTCTAATTCCAAGCAAAATGTGGCTTTTAGGCTTCGATCATATATTCTATAGATGCACAGTTCCTTGCAAAATCAAACAAAATATTGTCCCCGTGTCAATACGTACATAGGTAGATAGATGTATACCATTTCAAGTATTGCGAAAACAGTTTAATCTAATTTAAACCTTAAGTAACTGAGATAAGCGTGGAAATAAATCCGTATTAAGTTCGTTACATATTACCTTCTACCGGTAAGATTGGTCATCTTTGACGTAACGTCACGCGCGCGGCCACCGAGCTAATGAGAGCGAAACAAGGCATAATACTGTTTTATGCCTTGTTTTTCCGGTGCCATTTTTTAGGCGGCAACTGTGCATCTATAGAATATATGACCGAAGCTTTTAGGGGTTGGATCTCATCTATCAGCACGGATAAGCACTTTCCTATGCTGCTATCCTTTTCTGTCGCTCAGAAGCGTCATTTGCTAGAGCGAGAGAGAGCGACGGAACGCTTCAGCACTCCATCGCTCTCTATCGCTCTAGCAAATTACAGTTCTGAGCGACAGAAAAGAATAGCAGCATAGGAAAGTGCTGTTCCGTGCTGATAGATGAGATCCAACCCTAGGGCGTCCGCTACGTTAAGCGGGCGCACGAGACGTGTTCAATCTATCTCTGTCACACACTCTAAGTGCGATAGAAACACGGCTTCACGCGACGGATTCTGTTATTTCTTTCGCACGTAGAGTTTGTGACAGAGATAGACTGAACATGTCGCGTGCACCCGCATAACGTAGCAGACGCCATTAAAATTTATTTATATTTTTCAGAATTTCTCGGGAATGGGCCAAGTGAGCCTCGTGAATGGCCAGTTAGTGCGAACACCAGTGTTACCCGCTGGATTCTTACAGAATGTCATGCATCTACCCACTGGTGAGTTACTTGATATACTTTATGTAATGTACTACAATAACAATCCATAATTCGCGCTAATGGAATGCCCGCATATTGGGGCGGGCCGCAACACAAAAGAGCGCCCAATCCGTCTCATACAGTATGAAACATGGTATTTTACGGTCTGGCGGTGCGGATCGCAATATTGGATTTTTGTCTATGTATCCATTCCATACCAGAGTGTTTTTCATCATTTTAGTTAGTTTCAGATACAGTACATTAGACAAAAGAAAACATATGTCATCAATATTGTTTCAATCCATTGCGAGACGGCGAGCTTTAATGTGCTATGTTTTTTATTTTGAACTGCGATGCGTCCCGCTCCAATTTGCCCTTTTCCATAATCAGTGTGTTTAACTGAAGCGCTAAGGAGTGCAAGCTATGCTATCTTGCTTTGATTTCACATATTATGTGAAGCAAGAAGCATGCAAGACTGCTTTGCTTGTCCTTAGAGCCGCTTGAACACACTTTTAATACCTTAAAAAGATTTTTTGACCTAATCAGTGTGTTTTAAAATATTTATTTTCATCTTAAAAAACTGTATTTAACGTGAAATAAATTTCATGTTGTTTTTACATCAGCTTTAGTACCATCATTCACTTACTAGTCAGCTTTGGGTTTCTTTGGGTCTCTAAACCACTATATTCAACCGGCTTTGCTTATCAACGTCTAGGGTTGTCACTCATGTAAGGGTGTGGCTAGACTAGCGCTTTTTCGGCTGCGAAAAATCTGTGTCGTAATATTCATTTAGCGGTTTCTTTTACTGCGAACGTTGCCGGGACGGCTGCCAGTATCAATACCAGATAATTGACGATTATGTTTTCTGTCACTCATACATTTGTAATGTCATCTCGCTCACACACTTGAATCGAGTGACTAGGATACGGTTACAGTATTAAGTTGTCGCCATTCCGTATTCCTTTAAGGTCCTTACTTTGCTTGGTCTTTACCAAGATGAGTATTTAAGATGTTGAATTGACGATACCGAGGCGTTTTCAAGTAAATAGTATAAAAATTTACAAAATCGTGATTGTTTGATAATCAATACGATAAAAAACATACGCATTTTAGGTCTCATGTGGCATCTAGAATTAGAAGTCTTTTTTTGAAAAAATCAATGCACATTGATAAAAGTAGCATTTTTCGTTACCGAAAAAACCGCTAATTTGTCATAATTCTAATTAGCGGACAGATAAAGATAATGCATGTACAATGTTGATACAGTATAATAAGACTTTCACTGGAATACATTTGAATAGCCATTAGAGCAAGTGAAAGCGGTGAAGATCACCACATGGCGGTGAATGTTTTAATTCACTCTAATTTGCGCTTTGTTATTTCTTCTTTGCACTTTTTTTTTACAAATGAATGTTAAGTGTTGTCAACGATCGTTAATGACTACGAGTATTATGATCATTGTTATTATTTATGAGTCATTAGAAGCTTATTTAGGCCAGATATTTTTTTTAAATTTATATTCTATAATCTACATCAACAGCTTCATGAAAGAATGGCAGCAGGCTGCTATAAGTAGGGAACAGTGGAAAGGGGAGGCCTTTGCCCTGAAGAGGGACACATCGACAGGCTAATTAAAAAAAAAATGTATTGATTAACAATTGACTTTACACTGTTATGCTGACAAGCTGCACTGGCCAGACGCCATTTGTTCATTCAGTGCTACGATATGTTAAACCAGAGTTTATACGAAGAAATCTTTTGTATTGACTTCAAAATATCCATACAAAAAAATCTCTGCTATCTCTTCACTAAAAATAAATGTGCTAACGCGAATTGACATCACTATCATTTGAGAAAAACAAAAGAGAAACTAACGCTATGTGGTAACCTGTTCCGATCACCCACCGCATGCCTTTCTCGCTTCTACTACTATCATACTAATCTGTATTTTCCGCCCCCCTCCCCCCTAACAGAGCAACAGGCTACCGTGACAATCCCCGGCACTAACCTAACAATACCACTCAGTGCTTTGACGGGGAATCAGCCGATGATCACCATTCCCGGCTCGAATATCACCATCCCCGGTATTCAGATACCCACGAGTCAAGTTCAGTGTAGCTCGGCGATGCCCGTGGTAAGCAACGTGGCTAGTGTCAGCAATGGCACGGTGACCGTGTCCACGGGGGGGGACGCCAAGAGTGGGAAGGACATCAAGCAGCCCGCCAGTCCCGGCTCGCAAGGTTGGTCTCCGAGTGTTAACAAGAGACGTTATTGAAACTATTAACTCGCTTTTCTATTCTTGATTTTCAGTATTTATTTAAAATTCTATAACTTGTCTAAAAGTACGTTTTCTTAGATCGATTGGTAGCAGTATTCTGTACAGATGCATTCGACAAGGTTCATGTTGATTTTGCAAATTTAAAGATTTGCTAATCTTTCGTTATGGTCAAATAAATGATAGCGCAGTTTAGTTAAGAGAGGTAAATAAATCCACAGACATCGAAACGGCACTTGTTACCTACTACGCTTACGCCTACTCGTAGCTCAACTACGGCACAGCTCTATGGGGTAGCGGAAGCGACTGGGATAGAGCTTTTGCCCTGCAGAAAATACTAGTAAGAGTAATAGCCAACATAAAAAAAAGGAATAGTTGCAAACGACACTTTAAAAAATACAAAATTCTTACTTTACCATGCATTTATATTTTAGAATTGTGTAAATTCGTCCGTTAACATCCACACTTTTTCACAAGAAGAAAGGACATAGTCGCTAAATATACACTCCGACATCAAACTAGGTTGCAGCTACCTTCTTCACGCCTTGAACTTCACTCGTCTAGTCCTCTAGCTATGTCCATAAAACTATATAATAAACTACCGAAAGCCATACAAGACATAGAAAACTATAAAACATTTTTGAAACATCCTAAAGAATTTTTGAATAACAAATGTTATTATTCTGTAAATGAATATTTAGAAGACAAAGAAAAATTTATTTTAAAATTGTAGATACTATTAATCAATGAATAAATGAAAAATGAAATCTATATCAATATCTAGAATTAATTTATATTTTATAATAATATAATTTAATAATTACCTTCGAATTAATTAAAATCTATGTAAAATTATTGAATAAAGAATAAAAGCAAATAAATATTACATATACAAAAAGCATGTATATACTCGTAGTTGCCACATTGAATTGATGTGTTGTTTTGACGATTAGGCAGAATTTCGTAAACATGTTTTGCTCGAACTATAATGAGTGAACAACATGAGGTATCGTTGGAAGCGTCTTGGCTGTCTTCTGGTTATAGCCTATGTGACATCACACTAAATTAAATATGGCGCCCACTATAGGCCATAACTTATAATCATAAAGTAATGTACTTAAAAATAAAATAAGTCAGATCATACCATTTTGGGTATCAAATGAAAGGGCTTAACTGGATATCATACTTTTCAGTAAAAAAAATCCGTGGTCAGGTTATAGTCTTTTAAACTTATATCTTGTGATAAACAACCACAGCTGTATTTTTTTCCTTGTACGCTGTAAGCGCTATATGCGCCGTATAATGGTACTGGTACGTAGCCACTGACCTTACCTCGACTCTTGAATAATCGATTTGGATATCGAATTGATTGTTATTACATCATAATTATTGTAATGAATCTGGATTATTGCGTAACCGATTAATTATAACGAAAGTCATTTTTACCGTACGGTAAGCCCTGTGGACTCAAGATACTTGTGTGGTCTAGATAGTGTGTTTAACCTGTAATGTGGGCTCACAAGGCAGCTTCTCATAGATCAGTGCAAGGAGGGGTGACTTACGTAATTTTTAAATAATTGACCCATAAGTAACCTCTCACATATACATGTATTATATTCGTATACCTACTTTAGTTGACAATGTACTATAAGATCAGGCGGAGGTTTTGAGAAATTATGCATCGTTTTAATTAAATATAGAAAATTAGCAGCTGCTTTTTTAAGTTTATTTCATAGTGCAATTAATTCGTTTCAATAGCGTCTCTTTAACACGTACCCTTTGTTTCCCAGCTTATCGTTTACGTTGCAGTTACGGTTTCTTTGCTTGGTGTATTTATTTCCTCATTTCATCACCATACTTCACACACTCATCCATTAGTACTTGTTTGGCTGTTTAGCGCACAGCGTACTTATTCTCGCTTTGTTACTCAGCACAACGGCACTATATAATTTTTTTTTCCGCATACTAAATATATTGTAAAATAAAAATTTTGATTTATAGCTATCGAAACTTTTGGTTATCGATTACTGCTACTGTTTACAATACACAAAAATCTTCTTTGTGTCAACAATAATCGGCAGAAATAATTTAAAGAGCGAATGTGTTTGATGTTCGACAGTAACTAGTATTTCTGTCAAGTGCCAAGTACAAAGATAAGGGAGTGTTCATAAATTATGTGAGGTAATTTTGTCGAATTTTCGATCTCACCTCTCCCCATGGTGAGATGTCCTGAGATTTTCTTGACCGAGGGGGTCTAGTCCCCTAAGGGTCAATTCACATCAAGACGCGACGCGACGTGGCGCGCACTTTAGAAGAAATGTAGAACTTGTTTACTACACAAAAAAATTGAGATTTCAGTGACAGCTCATCACGCCGCGCTACGCAGCGCTGCTCAGCGCGGCGCAGAATAGAAATCATGATTTATTGCAAATCACTGTTTTGCAAGATCTTACTTAGTTATTACAGTACAAGTGACGCCCTGTAAGGGCACAGCAAACATGAGAGGCCACTAGATGCCATATTACTTAAATGCTAAATTACATTATTACAAAACTTAATTTTATAACATTTTTTAACATAACAAATATTAAAATTAATTATGATTTATATATGTATTATCATTTCTTCTTCTTCGTCTAAGCGCGTTCCCAGTTGTATCCTCAGTGCTACTTAGGAGCCCGGGGTGCGCTTTCCCGCTTTTTCTTCTCCCAATGTAACATGCATGTCAATGGTCACCCAAGGATTTGGCTATAGTTTTACGACCGGCCGCCTGCCTGACGTCAACCCTCATTGGGAATGAATTTGTGCGAAAAGTTTTATAACCGGCCGCCGCCCGACATTAATCCTTGGGAATGAAATTATAGCACGAGATGTTAGTGCTTAGTCCTTTAGTTGCCTCTTACGACATCCATAGGAAGAGATGGAGGGAATAATTTATATGTACATTATAAACTAATTATAAATTCAGCATGGGGACATTAGAGAAACGAAGTATTGTATAACCTATTTATTATGTTTTTCGTCAAAGAATTCTGATATTTGCGCAGCGGGTTGTCACTGAAATTAGTATCTTTTTGTGTAGTAAACAAGTTCTATATTTCTTCAAAAGTGCGCTCTACGCCGCGTCGCGTCGCGCTTGGCGTGAACTGACTCTAATCTCACGGAGACTTCAACATGACTATAACCAATACGTTAATTTGTGCGTGATTGCGTTGAGTATATTTAAAAAAAAACGTTATTTAGTTAAGAACTCTATGAGATTCAGCTGGACCTTCCACCTAAGCACCTCACGTAATTTATGGTCGCCCCCGTAAGAGAGGTCGTGACTTTAAAATTGGAGGCTACTAGTTATAAAACGAAGTGGTATGTTGGAAATGCAGGGCAAGGCGTGGCGGTGCGCGGCGGGATGGTGCCCGTGCAAGTGCCGGTGAGCGTGGCCAACGGGCACACCGTGTACCAGACCGTGCACCTGCCCATGCACTCGCAGCACTTGCAGATCATACCGCAGTTGCAGCAGGTAACACTAACACTCCACCAGGATAACTTGGTGCATGTTAAATTCTAGTATTAATCCCGTCCTGTACAACCTGTTCGCGCTAAGTTTGCCGGTCGGTGATATGCGCGTCCCTTCCAGTCAGCGGCAAACTTTGCGCGAATGGGTAGTACTTGACTATTGACGAGGTTCTCGTGAGGAAATAGGTCCTGGCTGTCTGCGTGCGTGTTCGAACCAGCTTAACTTGCAAGCGAGGATGCCTTCGTGATTAAAAAAATCCCACTGCTTGGTCTTGCTAAGTTAACCTGGTCATGACCACTGGTCATGCGCCAAGTTATCGTAATCATGTAAAGTCTTTTAATTTGTATAAGTATAGATCGTCAAGTCCAAAAATGAAGTCTCCTGCACTGATTATTTCAATGTATTGGCAGTAAATACTCATTGCGACATTTGAGTGCGTGACAATTGGGTTTTACGGTGGGTCAAAATTAATTATTTGGTACTGTTAATAGAATAAAACGTCACAAAATAATGCCACTTGTCATTGATCACATACACTTTGTACGTGATTTTAGATTTATTAAGGCAGAAAAATGGATATTAAGAGCGCTATTTGACTCCAATGAACTATGACGTCATAAATCAATATTTCATACAAATTCCATAGAAAATGTTTGTTTTTGACGTTAAGAAAAAAGTATCTGATTTGACTTGTTGAGTAATAGCGTATTCGACTGTAGAATGGACTCGTCCGCGCTCTAATCTATCAACTAATCGGGTGATCAATCGGGTGCTGTTGTTGTCAGGCGAAGTTCGCGCGCTATCTATGGGGTGGTATGGTTAAAAAAAATCCAATTTAAACATCAGATTTTACTATTTTCTACTTCAGATGCAAGCGCAGCCGCAAGTTGCGAACGTGTTAACGCCTTCTGGTCAAATACAGCAAATACAAATAGCTTCGCTGGCTAACGTACAGGTAAGGATATAAAACACTTAGATAAGATTTATACTATGTGAACAATTCTTACATCCTTGTTTAAGAATATTACTGAGTGGACGCTGCGCGATCAAATATAGATCGATATGATGCATACGGCCACGTTTGCAGTGCTTTCTATCACACTTTCGAATCAGAACAGTTGCACACAGTACAAAGGGCATAGAATTGTTTTAAGGGTCAATTCACATCAGGCGTAAAAATGCTCAGCTCTCCGGTTCTCCCACTCACCGAACGAAGCATAGAAGCGGTGAAGCTACTACTCAGACGTCGATTCTCTGTGAGAGTGTGGTACTTCCCCGGACGAGCCGGCCCATTCATGCTACTAACAAAACAGAGTTTTGCTAGTAGCGTGAATGGGCCGCCTGGTTGACCTGGTCAATACCCGCTTCCCCGGCTGCTAGTTACACATTTTACGAAATCACTCCCACAGATTGCAGGAAAGTTAGTCAAAAAAAAAGTTAAGGCAAATCACTATTCACTTTTGAGCGCTCAGTAATGTTCTTGTAAACGCGAGCCTAGACACAACCTATTGCTTAAGACAGGACAATTATAACCGTATTTGAAATGCCTCAAAATTTCCCTCATAACAAAGCATGATGCATAAACATTTTAAGGTTCGTTTGAACCTTCCCTTCTTTTCTGAAACTTAAACATCACTGATCTGTATTCACTCTAAACTCGAGCTGTAAACATTTATGTATTCAAAATGTATTATATTTATGTTGAATAACCTTCAATAATTCAGATAACTCGTATTAAATTGAAAATAATACCTACATAGTTAACATAAAAGGTGTTAGGTAAATTTTGGCTACCTACACTTTACGTAAATGTATAAAGCTCGTTAACTATGCGTGCCTTAAGCTGTAAATACATTGCTGGGTTGGTTTGGCGCAGCAAAATGGCGGCGCGCAGGCAGCCGCCAGTGGAGCCAACACTCCTGCCACAATCACACTACAGGTATGCTCATAACTTTAACATTTATCTGTTTTTTATCTAAATCAATTTAATGTACAACTGTTTTATGTTATTTGGAAAGAGGGTATTGAGCCGAATGAAGGTAGGAAGGAACTTATTTTGAGTTTTCCGCTATCCATATTTGTATAAGACAAATAAATTGAATCGAGAACTTGTACTATTAGATACTTATACTTGTACTATTTGTATATTCATATCGTTAAATTGCGTGAATAGAGTTGCAAAACACAAATTTAATTTCTTGGCTCTATATCCGCTCTCCGCAACACCTAATAGGCCAAATGTAGCGTCTATATTTTAAATTTGGTTAATCAGAAACTTTCAAAGTCCACTTCTATCTGCGATCACTATCATGATATAATTAATAGTAGTTCAATTCTTTTTAAATCTTTGTAAATTTAACTCAAAAGAATTGAACTACCATTAATTATAACATGATAGTGACGAACAGAATGTTTAAAACCTTCAGGATTGCGTCATCGTAAATAGGTATGTGATTGTCTAACTAGAACATATAGCGAGCTAGCGAGCCCACGCTAGAAACAATGTTACCACCAATCTTTGATTTTTCTTACCCGAGGTGGCCGTTATCGAAAGCGATAGGGAGGACTATAGAACATATAGGCAATAACCGTGTTTAGGGTTGCCAAGCCTTAAAAGTGCTGGTGGCGGTGAGGGTGAGTGGGAAAATAGGGGGTGCTTGTCTGTTCGCTTGCGCTAGCGATCCAAGATGAGCCGGGTGGAACGGAAACCAAGACAATAAATGTAAAAAAAACCGGCCAAGTGCGAGTCGGACTCGCGCACCGAGGGTTCCGTACAAACCTGTAGGTATATAAGTAAGTTTAAAATTATTAAAATTATTTTTATTATATGACGTAACAAAAAATGTATGCTTTTCGCAATTTTTCCTATGTCTGTGCTATAAGACGTTGCTTCGTAGCGAATTTCAAGTTTCTGAGTTCACGGGAAGTACCCTGTAGGTTTTGATTCCCTTGCGAGTAGTTGCGAGTGTCGAAAATTTGCGGCATAAACGGCTGTTTGATATTTTCATAGCTCCAAGGAACAGTAGACTTGAGTATTTGATATGAATTTCAGCTTGATACCTCCACGCGTTCATGAGAAAAAGGTCTTGACAGACAGACGGACAACAAAGTGATCTTATTAAGGTTTCGTTTTCCTTTTGAGGTACGGAACCCTAAAAAATGGTCCTTAAACATAACAAAAGCCGGAGAGGCTGGACACGCAACCAAAAATCATGATTGTCCGGATTTATTCAGATGCTTGGCAACCCTGACCGTGTTGTGACAAAGGTTTTAAGTATTCTGGTGGAACTTTAAATATTTTTTGGTGACATGCATCTGCTTGGCTTTTTGGCACAAAGGTTTATTTAAATTATTAATCTTTATAAAAGTATATTTTTAGATTTTTAAAATTTTAATTTTGTCGTAAAAGTAGACTTTATTTTTGTTTGTTGCAATAATTTGTGTTTCTTCGAAAACGTTGATTGATGTATTTTTGTGCCTTTTTTATAATAAAGCTGTTGTGTCGTTTGTTTTTATTATTTATTGTATTGTATTATTTTATTTGCATTCTTATTATTTGCGTACAGAATCTCTTTGATATTATTAAAGTGTGTAATATTATAAAACTGACATTGTTGAAGATACAGCTTGGCAAAAAAACATACAATTACATTACCACAATCAGTTGTAGAATTTTTGGATAAGCTACTGTAGTTTTTAAGCCTATATACACTGTGTATAATTAATTAATTTAAACCGGTTGACTCACGTGATATAGTCTGAAAAGGCCGACCAGGTTTTGATCGATTCATACGATCATCTTCAGGGCGAGTGTCTGCGGCGACCCGACGACGTCGCTGTCCGCACAGCACTATAATTAAATAATTATGGAGTTATCTCACGTTAGTTTTAATAAAATAATACACTGTACTGTGTATGTTTGTTTAAGTATCAAAGATACTCTAGTTTCGGTTTAAGTTCTATTGGAACTTCATAAAATAGGCAAGTAGATGATTTATTTAAGTTAGAACATGAAAATCGTTTCATTCATAAATTTCGTGGTATATCGTTATTTTTTAGATTACCTATACATGAAAGAAAGGTATTCATTGCTATTAAAATTAGCGATCTAAAAAAATATATTCCTATTAGTGTCTTTTCCCGCGTGACATTGTTTGCCAAGCTGTAAGTCCTTATAAATACCGTATGCGCACCCTGTCCGGACGGAAGGCGGTGTCGCAGCCAATGACCGCGGAGGTACAGCCGCAGCAGATCATGACGAGCGCCGCGCCCGCGCACCACCTCACCGTCATCCCGCAGCCCAGGCCTGCCAATGTCGTGCAGGTACACTGTCGTGCCCGTCCCGCGTAGCTGTTGTATCTTGTAATCGTTGTGACATGTATAATTTAACAAGAAATTATTAAAAAAGAAATACCCGACTGCGTTAAAAAATCGACAATTGGGATTGTTAATTTTTTTTTAACCGCTAATTTTTATTTTTTTATATCAAAATATAGCGTATTTCAAGAAACTAATTTGAACATTTTGTCATTTTACCTACGGCTTAGTTAAAATTTTATAAATTATTATAAAAATCATGTCAAAGACAAAGTCGTGTCTTAACAAAACAAACGGCCAAGTCCAAAACTTATTTAAAAAATAAAATCACGCTAGTGTCATAATAGTCTTTGTCAGTGTCAGTGTCATTCAGTGAATTCAGTTGCCGATGATTGGCGGAAAGTTCCTTTCTTATTTATGATTGGAGAAAACGGTGACATTTGACGTTATTGTCAGTGAAGGATAAATACCATAAAGGCGCCTCGTATTTTTTTATGAATGGATCGAAACCGATACAGCCTTAGTGTAAGGTCAAACAAAGGTCATACGTTTTTTGTAGAAATATCCAAAACCATTGATTATTTTGGCAAAAAAATGACCCACAACTTTTCATTAACTTTGTATCTCGAAACGGATTTCAAAATAACGCTTTCCAATAAAAATTAACAATGCCCATTCTTCTACCATAATTATTTTGAAGTGAAAACTTCTTTATTTGCGTTGGGCATTTTTGAGATGGGAAAAAACCATTAAACTCGCGACACTGTTACCGACACCACCTTGTTCAAGTTTTCTCTTCTATCGGCACGGAGTGCCACTTCACCGAGCAAGCCACGCGCGCCAGTCGCCGGTGCGCGTGGCTTGCTCGGTACTTTTCTATAATGTTGATTTAGTCGCCAGACGCCTCGACGTTCGAGCCGCGCGTATTTTCGCCACGGCGAATGTCCCGTGGCCAAGCCGTTATATTTTACTATAAGCGATAAGGCCGTCTTTAGCGCATTTCCTAGTTTTATCCTGTATTTATTTGTTTTGTGCAATAAAGGGCAATGTATTGTATTGAATAAGATATTTATTTTCTTACTTGCTATCTGGTACTGGTTATGGATTACTCAACTAACTGCATGTTGTATGCTTTTTTATACCGCTCGAGAACACTGCACTCTCATCACAATACAGATTTCAAATATATTTTGTCGTAGGATATAACAAGTATACTACGGTAATAAGGGGTATATGAAGTTAGGAACAAAGTAACAGTAACAAAAATTGGCCCCGTATGTGCTTATTGATATGAATAAATCTTACTAAAAGACAAACACTGAAATCATCAAAAAAATTGCTGTTTTTTTTGTACCACACTTGATATTCCCTTTCCGTCTTAAAGTTGAAAACTTTGAAGTAAGAAAAATTAATATAGATAAAAGATGACGATTTTATTCTAAGTTCTACATTAGTAATCTGTTTTGCAGATGCCAACGCTGGGCGTGGGCGGAGTGGGCGGGGCGGTACAACTTGTCCCAGCGCTGGGACTGCCGGGCGTTCAGCTCGCACAGATACATCAACCTCAGGCGCAAGCTCAGCCTGTTATAGGTAAGGTTACTATATTTATTGAAAGTACCTGTGCGACCGAGTTGCGCTCTAGAAAAACACCGGGAAGACAAGGTTCTCTAAAACTAAAACCTAGCTTAATCGATTTTTCAGCCCCGACACTCCCTAAATACTGAGTTTCATTATAATCGTTAGAGCTGTTTCTGAGATCCTTATTACATATATTCTTGTATCAATAATTTATTGTTTAAGGCCGTACCTGAATTTTCCGGGGTTCAGTGCTGCCCTCATTTAAAATAAATCATTTCAAAGAAAACGGAGACATCATTTAAAATTTTGCTACTACCAAGCTTAACGTTCTCATTATAAACTGTAAACAGTGGTTCATAAAATACTTTGAAGGGTTATTTAGGACTAGGTAGTAGCAACATTTTTTAATGGTGTCTCCGTTTTCTTTAAAATGATTTATTTAAAATGGGAGCAGCACTGGACCCCGGAAAATTTAGGTACGGCCTTAAAGGAATGTGATAAATTTTATGTCGATCTTGTACCGGCATTTTTACATTTATGGAGCATATTCAGAAGCTCAAGTAGGAAAAAAAAAACGACGGGTTGCACTCCGGGAGTGCCGGCAGAAGTGAAAACTTGAATATTAACGTTGTGCAATTTTGATATTTTGGAATGGTTAGGGAATAATTTTGCACGAATTGCTTTAATTATCAGTATAAAAGTACTATCATTTATGTGGTAGAATACAATATTTATTTATTGCGCTATCGTACACAAACATGTTAATTTATATTACATTAAAAAGTTTATCTCTCATCTAAACGAAACAGCAGGCGCAGGCATACATTTTCGCCGCGCCGTAGAAAGAGAGGGGGATACTTCCTCTCCTACGTCGCGCCGGCTGTCTACTCTCCATCCGTCTTACGAATTTTCGATCAGGACACTTGTCCTGACGCCAATTTAACATTTTTTACCCATTACAAAAAAGTGCACAACGCCGCTAAAGAAGTCTTCACTTCATAAACTTGTAAAATAAAACTTCAAAATACCGGTCGTAAAATAAAAATAAATTCATTGAACTAAAAAGTGAACACCTTCCGGTGGTATTCGAACTCTAGACGCTCAAGTCGTTCTGATCTATACTAATATTATAAAGCGGAAGAGTTTGTTTGTTTGTTTGTTTAAACGCGCTAATCTCAGGAACTAATGGTCCGATTTGAAAAATTCTTTTTTTGTTGGGTAGTCCATTTATAGAGGAAGGCTTTAGGCTATATAACATTACGTTCCGACAACCACGCGAACGACGTCGCGGGCACAGCTAGTCTCTTTATAAACAAACTGGATTATTCATCTTTTGACAATGCTAGTGAAAATATCCGCCTATTGTATGTCATAATAGAAAATAAAATTCCTTTGTTATTTTATTGTCACTACAAACACAAAATGGTCGTAAGAGCCATAAACCCCAAAGGCGCTTAGGCCCCTTGTGCCAATTCCGCTCCGTCTTACGAATTTTCGATCAGGACACGTGTCCTGACGCGAGTTTAACATTTTTTACCCATTACAAAAAAGTGCACAACGCCGCTAAAGAAATTTTCACTTTAAAAAAGTCTAAATTTAATGTTGACACTGTAACACTTGGAATTTTAATACTTGAATATTTACTGCAACAAACGTTTGGAATGCTGATACGAAATATTGGCTTAAATGGAAAATCATCAACTTTATTAGCTTTTAAATTGTTTGCTCTGGACACCTCAGGTGTCTTTTAGATTAAAACAAATATAATGCAGATATATAATTTATGAACTATAGACGTTAAACAATTTTACATAAAAATAAATAATACTAGGATATGGCTCTAAGCCTATCCTGTGCTCCGGAGTAGTACCGCTAAGCATGTAATCGGAAACGCGCTATGATGAGAAGATGAGAAGTAGATGTGTATTGTGCTTCCAGCCTTGTTTGCTTTACGTGCATTGGTTCCTATGATATGATTGGTCTTTTTCAGGTCAACACATCCAACAAGACCCGCACGAGCCTGGCAAGTGGCAAGTCGTGAACGTGAGCACAGCGAGCACGGGGAGCGCGGGCGGGGGGAACACGTCCGGCACCGAGTGCGAGGCCAGCAAGCAGCGGGCCACTAGTCCCAACGGTGGGAAGCGCCTCATGAAGAGAGTGGCCTGCACCTGCCCCAACTGTGACCAAGGAGAGAAGTGAGTGCATGAGTTTGAGTGATAGGTTTGACCATGAACACGGGCAGCGTGGGCGGGGGCAACACGTCCGACACCGAATGCGAGGCCATCAAGCAGCGGGCTACGAGTCCCAGTGGTGGCAAGCGGCTTGTGGACAGAGTGGCCTGTGAGTGCATGAGTTTGATTGGCAGGTGTGAACGTGAGCACGAGCAGCGCGGGCGGGGGAACACGTCTGGTACTGAGTACAGGCAGGGATAGAAGTGTTTTTTCGTGTAAGTGGCCGACTCTGGTGTCACATTTTTCAAAATTGCGGTCACCCATCCAAGTGCGGACCACGCCCGGGGTTGCTTAACTTGTGGAAGCGCTAGCCATGTGTACTCGCCACCGAGCTTCTCAATGTGAAAGAAAGAGAATAAGATAAAGAGGCAGGAGTAAAGTTCGTTTGAAATTTTGTATTATGCTATAAAGGGTCTAACAAAATATACTGGAACTATTTTAAAGCTGAATTTAGTCCATTACACTGAACAACTTTCACCAAGGAACATACATCGAAATATGAAAAATATTTTTTGGCCTATACAAATGACCGGTCAGCTAACGTGTTTCTATGGAAAACTATTTTTTTTTTCATTTTAAGATATATTTTATTTGGAAAAAGTTGTTCATAATCATGGACTGAATCTACCCTTATCATAGTTTCAGTATATTTTGTTAGTCGTAATATACATTTTAATATAAAATTATTTCTACTTACGTTTCAGTAGGCTCGTAGACCGTAAGAAGCAACATCTGTGCCATATTCCCGGCTGCAACAAGGTTTATGGGAAAACGTCGCACTTACGAGCTCATCTGCGTTGGCACTCGGGAGAGAGGCCGTTCTTGTGCAACTGGCTGTTTTGTGGAAAGAGGTGAGCATTGCTACTTTGCACCTTTTCTATATCGGAATAAAGTAGACAATCGGCTGGCAAATTAGATGCCATATCTCAGGGTCTAAACATGTCGCACTTACACATCTCCGCTGGCAGTTTGAAAAGATGCCGTTGTTGTGCAACTGGCTGTTCTGCGGAAAGAGATGAGCTTTGAAGCCACAGCACAGAATACAGTAAGAGTAAACAGAACGGAATCTCGTAAGGTCCCGGGCAATATGCGTCCCCGTTTCCCGTTCCCGCACCTTTCCCTCGTTTTTGCCTTCTCTCAGGGCGAGAGCGGGCGAACACACACTGCACGGCGCACGCGGCCGCACAAGAACGGGGGAGAGGTGCGGGTGGGGGGAACGGGGACGCACATTGCGCGTACCTTAGGAGATTCCGTTCTGTATACTCTTACTGTATTCTGTGGCTACAGTGTTCTTTATGTCTATTTAACCTGGCTGAGGATCGAACCCAGAACCTCCGGAGTGGCGTACTAGCGTGTTAACCATTACGCCACGGAAGTCATCGAAACTAATGACATACCTTTGTTGACAAAAGTTAGCTGACAGTTTCTGTACCGTATCTAACCGTGTAACTTTACAGAAAATCGTTGCTTTGACTGCTTTTTCTGTGGAGAATGAGCTTTTCACCTATTCTGACCTCTTATAAAGTCGACTAATACATCCAATTTAGCTGATAGCCATCTTGAGTTGCCGCGTCGAAGTTTGCGTTTATTCATTTGTTCGAAACTAAAAAAAAAATACAACATATAATTTAAAACTTTATTTGTTTTTCCAGATTCACACGTTCCGACGAGTTGCAGCGGCACAGGCGAACACACACCGGCGAGAAGAGGTTCGAGTGTCCGGAGTGCAGCAAGCGATTCATGCGTTCCGATCATCTTGCAAAACATGTGCGAATACACGCTAAAAATAGGCTAACCAACAGAGATGTTTCTGTAAGTATAATATTAACATTAACCAAGCCATTGCCGTGTGGTTTCCTTAGAATAGGACCACTTCATTTCTTCCTGTGGATGTCGTAAGAGGCGACTAATGGATAAAGCACGTACGTCTGGTGCAACAACTGAATTCCTAAGGAACCCTTGAAGTCGGGCGGCAGCCGGCTGTAAAATTTTCAGCCAAATCTTTATTCAACATGAAGAGTGAAAACAGACTCTTTTGAAGTCGGTTAAAAAAGACCTGACGATGATAAAATAACCGTCCAGTAGTTTCGGAGATTAGCGTGTTTAACACTTTTGAGCAATACATACAACAATACAGCAATCAAAACTTGTTTGTAACGTCATAAAAATGGTGAACAGCGTCTATAGCGTTCCATTAACAAAAATAAATTGATCCCCAAGGAGATCACCGTTAATTACAACGATTCGGAACGCATAAACGGTGTCACCATTTTTATGAGGCTTTATGTGTATCTAGACTCGTAACTAAAATTTTACCTGTATCGTAATGGTTAAAAAGTTTCAGTACAACATTGTTTTGTTCGAGAAAAAGGTGTTTCTGAGATTCTATTTTAAAATTTTAGTATTGTGTTCATATAGAACGTCAACATAAAATCGTTCTAAAGTTTATAATTTGAATTAGGTATACAACATGAAGATAAAAAGTTTTTTTGTATGTATGTACACGCATACATAAAGAAAGATTTTTGTGTTCAGTTACTCTTATCTTATTGCATACACAATTTTTTTGATAGATTTATCAAATGCGTGAATTTTTCTTTTATATTATTATTTTCTTATATCATTTATTCTCTTCCCCAGACGAACCAAATGTACTCGGACTCTGGCGACGACAGTTGCGACGAGAAGATGACCCTCACCATCGAGACCATCCACACCAACGGCCTCTACACCGAAGGCTCCCTCGCCGGGGAGGAGGACAAGCAGCAGCTGGTCATGCTGCGGCCCGCGGGCAAGCTGGAGCTCGAGGGGGAGAAAGTGGACGCGGACGTTGTGGACAGCTAGGACGAAAACAGCGACGAATAGGCACAAATCTCGTCGCTTGAATAACTGTGGTTAGTGATAAAGTTACAGTGTTTGTGAACTTGTTTGGAAAATAAGAGAAGCAAAAACAGTTTCGTATTATGCGGCTTGTAGCTGAGTTAAAGAGGTAAGGGGGTTTATATACTATACACTGCATAGGAGTACCCAGGCCAGATTGTTGGGGAGGTCGGGTTAGGATTTTACAGTATCTCTTAGTATCTTTATTTTGGAGGGGGGGGGGGGGGGGGGAGTTGAAAGTTTGAGATCAGATGATGTGCAACAACAGTTAAATAGTGATTCCGTGTCCACAAGTGGAAACTTAGCATTGTCACTCCCAAATGAGTTTTTATTGAGACACTCACTATATTGTCACTCCCAAATGAGTTTTTATTGAGACACTCACTATATTGAACTTCTTTGCACCTACATGCGACCTATGTCTTTTGCAGTTGTATGCAACCTTCTGATAGTGCAGATGGTGATATAGAAATTGTTGTGTTGGTGTTGTGGTGAATCATGTATGTATTATCGTTAAAAATGTAGCGCTTTTCAAATGCTTTTTACTAAACACTATTTTCTTACATTTCATAACTAAATATAAATATGCCTATATTTTAAGATGTAGAATTAGGCGTTGTCCTAATACAACGCGACTTTGCTATTAAGCGATTCTATTTGAGATCAATATGCTTGAAAGCGCATTCTTACAAGTAAAATTCGACCGCGCGTTCGTACGAGTCAAATTCGCACGATCTTGCTATAATCGCGTATTTGCTTTCTATTATGACAACGCCTAAATGTATTACAACTACAAGTAAATAAGATTTATGAATAACTATAAATGTTTAATTGTTTACTTACGTGTTTTTGAAGCCGCCTTTATTGTATAATCGTTGTGACGTTCGAAGTTATGTCTATTTTAATAGTACTAGCGACTCTGGCTGGCTTCGCATGGATATGTGCGATACATATTATGCAAACCTTCCCGAATAAATGTTCTATATGTTAGTGAAAACCGTATCCAAATTTCTGAGACTATTCTACAAACACAGGTGTTTGTATGTCACCAAGGTACAAGTGTGAGTTTGCCGGGCAAGTTTTGATTCTAATGTCTCTTAATATGTCTATATAAGAACATATTCACGCATTTTAAATTATGTTGTGCTATACAAATTATATGTCATGTGTCTTACGACAAAATAAACATAGTAAGATGAACTATACTTTTTATATGTACTTAGTTTAAGACGTTTTAAGGTAATAAAATACTTATTGTAAATATGAAAGTGTGGAATGTCGTCTGGAAAATTATGTGTCATAATAATTATGGTCGTAGTAAAAAATGTCATGATCTGTGATCAAAATTCTAATTACCGCCGGATTCATAAAACATCTGTCCTCTTAAATCAGTCATATAGTAAAAGAAAAAAAAAATCTCTATATGACTGATTATACAAATATACAGGATGAATTTGAAATCGTTGGCATCCTTTAAAATATCCACTATACCCACCATTATCATCATCATCATTTCAGCCGCATAACGTCCACTGCTGGACATAGGCCTCTCCCAGGGATTATACTATACTATACCCATGATACAAAGTAATTTGAGACTAATAAAACGTCAATCAAAAGTCGTCATTTTTATATTAAAGAAAACCTCTAAACATGCTTTAGACTCCTTGATAGACACCATTACTGTAATTGTAAATAAAAAACCTAATCGTCATAATACTCACGAAAAACAAATTAATTATAATTGTATCAATTTCATCGCGTCGTCGTAGATTTCGTAGTACAGAATTACCTGTTATTCTCAATCGGTCGCGTGGCATCGCCTTTCCCCACTCGACTTTAAACCTTATTCCACGCAACCTAGTCTGTTTCTGTATGCCGGCCGCCCGCGCCACAGCTGGCGAGTGTACCTACCAGCGTCGGGGTCATAGCACTCTCGCGAGCGCGACGCGTGATGTTTTGATAGTTTGTTTATGTTTTTATTACTTTGGATACTTTTTAATTACTGCATTAACTGTGGTATTGTTACCCTAAAAATTATCTATAAGTGAGTATGTTAACAAGTTAAATTAATGCCAATGATTTCAAATGCACCCTGTATACTTTCAATACAAAAAACCGTTCGTTAAGTGACTCGGCGTTTCAACAGTGGCACAACTTTGTTTTTCAAACATCACATACACAAGTTGGTAAGAAATATTAGATTAAAGTGAGTAATCTATCAATTTAAGAAGTGCAGACTTTTAATGAATTTGACAGGAAAAATGAAGTAATATCGTTAGCATTGTACTATATAGGTAGGTGACTGTATTTTCATGAATACGGCGGTAAATGTTACTACAAAACGGAGTTGAAAGCTAATGGTGCTTCCACATTGCTGTAAAAAATGTTTACAGTAAGTGAAGCACAGCTGGGAGATACAGTTCATAATGTTAATGTTTTTAAAATGTGTTAAGGCCGTACCTAAATTTTCCGGGGTCCAGTGCTTCCCTCATTTAAAATAAATAATTTCAAAAATTGCCAAGTGGCCGTTTTTCGCAAACGTTCTCATTATAAACTGTAAACAGTAGTTCATAAAATACTTTGAAGGGTTATCTAGGACTTGGTAGTAGAAAAATTTGAATGTCTCTGTTTTCTTTGAAATGATTTATTTTAAATGGGGACATCACTGGACCCCAGAAAATTCAGGTACAGCCTTAAGTAAGCCGTTTCATTTGACACCCTACACAGCATAATACGATTTATTTTATTTTTTTAGTTCATAACAATGGCCTGTACAGAATAGAATTAACAGTAACGTTACATAGCCTATAACCAGCGCACAGCCAAGACGCTTCTAACGATACCTTATTTGTCCATGTACCGTGGATAAAAAATAAACGGGCAAGTGCGAGTCGGACTCGTACATGAAGGGTTCCGTACCTCCGTACAATGTTTTAAAACGCTGACGAAACACGTTTCTTGTATGACGACCCCCTTTAATTTTTAACTTTTTCTTATTTTTTAGTATTTGTTGTTATAGCGGCCACAGTAATACATAATCGGTGAAAATTTCAAGTGTCTAGCTATTACGGTTCAAGAGATAGAGCCCTGTGACAGACGGACAGACAGACGGACAGACAGCGGAGTCTTAGTAATAGGGTCCCGCTTGCACCCTTCGAGTACGGGGGAAGAGATATACATACATACAAAGCGGTGGAGCGGCCCTAAAAACAAGGGAAGAGATATACATACATACCTACATACAAAGCGGTGAAGCACATTACTCCTTTTTGCTTTGCCGTAGTCGGGTAAAAATAGAGCAATGACATCGAGATAGGCTAGATGAACTAGTGTTGAATGAACTAAACACTTTCAACTCCATTTTGTAGTAATAAATAATGTTTTAATTGTGGACTAAAACTTTATTATACATGCTGTAAGTTGTAAAGTAATCTATTGTCATAATTTGTACTTATTTGTAAATTGTCATGGTAGTCATAGTTCAAAGCTATTTAGTTGTGGAAACTTGTCTTTAGAATAACTTTGTATATTTAATGTTTAAACATATAATTATGATTTAATATCAAAATAGAGATTACCTATTATGCAATGTTTACTGTAAAAAATGACAACATCGTTGAGATTCTCCTCTCATTAGGCTATGAGAGTATGAGCCCTGCTTTAAAAGTCTGGGCCCATACCCTTTCAAGTTGGAGAGTATGGGCCCTACATTTTTTCCGTAACACACAATTCTAGTTTTGTTTTAAGTTATTCATGGAATCAGGTTGTACGTAGTATTAGAAGTTGTTATGAATGTTGTTATTTTGTGTAGGCTGACTGTTGCTTTGATAAAATAAATCTCGGATTATATCCATGCCGCAAAGAAATCACTAAGCCTTCTTTCGTTGTGAATATTTTATTTATTGACGATTATTTCGTAGTATTTACACTAGATATTAACAAATAAACCAACCAGACCGCAAGTGGAAATTTGTGCTTAGGGTTGTTATACACATAAGCGC
The DNA here is from genome assembly GCA_963576875.1 of Acrobasis repandana. NCBI lineage: Eukaryota > Metazoa > Arthropoda > Insecta > Lepidoptera > Pyralidae > Acrobasis > Acrobasis repandana. The sequence continues at coordinate 19,709,204 of OY756216.1, forward strand.
GCGCATTAATCGGTATAGCCGGGCGGTAAAATCAAGCATATGTAGATGCATGTTTGGTGAAAAAGCCGATGTAATGCTTCGGCTTTGTTGTTTGACATATAATGCCGAACCGACAATGCCGGCCCGCTTATATGTGTAGCAACCCTTACTGAGCTCGCGAAAACGCGCTTTACTTCCGGCCAAGACAGTCTGATTGTCTTCAAGATGTCTTGAGCAACGCCCTTCCCGATGTGAAGCGCGTTGCTCAAGACATGACGAGATAGGGCAAGCACTGTAGCGGCCCTCTGCCCCACCCAGACAGAGGCGGTGCTTTCAGACGAGAGGCGTCCTAAAAAAAGGTCATCCGCTTCCGTGGCGGAGCGAGAGCCAAGTTTCATATGAGAGGAGGGCTACTTTTGCGAGACGGCTCCTCTGATTCATTATTATTGTCATGCACATATAGGCACAAAATCTACTAAAAAAAAGCTTATCCGCTTCACGTGCGAGGCCCTATAGACCGCGAGGCCGTGGGCCCACGTCTCGCTCACGCCTAGTTACGCCTCTGCACCCAGGGGACAAAGGAAAATAAGTCAATAGCTCGCGAAACACGCCATTTTCTGGCCAGAAGTTATGGAAATTGTATACACGCCCGTTGGTGTGATAATGAAAAGTTTAGATTGCGTATTTATAACTAGCATCCGGCTCGGAGAGCAAATGATTGCGGTCTGAACCATGCTTTATTTTTATCCTAGGTGTATATACTGCACTATTTCCTTTATTAATTCTAGTTGGCTACTCCGCACATTAGCAGCATATATGTATATGCACCTTTAAAATGAGATTTCGTACAAATGTTTGCTACATCGAAGCACTAGTTGGGTCCAACCTTAAATTGTCTTTCTATAACCCCTGTAAATATATGTATTGTATAGTGTATAACATAAGCCTGTACATAATTTTATTGTTGAACTGGTTAATAAAATATTTTTTATACAACTGGTGATTTTTTTAATAACCTTTTTTTTAATACGAACACTTACTATAGGAATTACTTGCCACATACATACAATATAATTTAGATTTTTGTTTGGGAGGGGCCAAAGAAAAATCAAATTTACAAATTTTTTGAACCCAATAAATACCCTCACGACGGCGTACTGAAGTCAAGTTTTGCATTCCCCTAAAATTTTTCATGAAGGTACTCGGATGCTTTTTGGCTTGAGCACCTTAGCCCCTAAGGGTTGGATTTCAACTATCAGCACGGAACAGCACTTTGCTGCTATCCGTTTCTGTCGTTCAGAACAGTCATTTGCTAGAGCGACAGAAAAGTATAGCAGCATAGGAAAGTGCTGTTCCGTGTTGATAGTTGAGGTCCAACCCTAAAAGCGCTCATGTTGACAAATAAGTTCGTTAATTGTGGAAAAAATCGAAACTAAATTGACCATGGTACCACTCATAACATAGATTAATAAAAAACCGACCAAGTGCGAGTCGAACTCGCGCATGAAGGGTTCCGTACCATTTTACGAACATTAGACACTTTATCGAGCAAAAAACGGCAAAAAAGTCACGTGTGTTGTATGGGAGCCCTATTTATTTTATTTTGTTTTTAGTATTAAAGCGGCAACAGAAATACAACATCTGTGAAAATGTCAACTGTCTAGCTATCACGGTTCATGAGATACAGCCTGGGCCTGGTGACAGACGGACAGTGAAGTATTAGTAATAGTATCTTTAGTAATAGGGTCCCGTTTTTACCCTTTGGCTACGGAACAAAAAACTATCACCATCACCTCAGGTCCACTAAATTAGTCGTTAACCCATAGCATAGGTACGTTAGTACCTACTTATATTAATTCTGTGCCTATAGTATAGTTACTTATGGTGAACTGGTAGCATAAGTGGCGCCCACATTTGAAATAAATTGTTTAAAACTAAATATGGTGATATTTAAAAATTTGATTTGTATCAATGTCTAAAAAGACCTTCAAACTATTTTATGAATAACCTTTGAAAGTAATATTGGTAGTCCATCTAGTTTTAAAACGGGTTTTCGCCAAAAGTGGCCACATATTTAGTTTTAAACAATTTATTTCAAATGAGGGCGCTACTTATGCTACCATTTCACCTTAAACAAATTCTCATTTATTTACTGTAATTATCTGCCTAGTAAATAAATGTGGGTAGTAATCTGTGCTTAATCATTTAGTCGCCTTCGACATCCACAGTCCACAAGAGATAGAGTGGTCCTATTCTCGGCCCTATTCCGGCCTAGTATCTGTATAGCACCACTAAGAATACGAATGTAACTTCATACATATGTGTTCATTTATTGAAAGCAAATTATGCTTAATGCATATAACCAAACGAGCAGTGGCTCGCAGCAAGAAATGAATCAAGGAGCGAGTTCTGTGAATTAACATGCAAATGTATGCGCTATTATAAATCTTACTCCGCTTCCATCGCGCATTTATCATTGTTCTATTGCGCAATGGCCGGCCAGGGGCGGATTTAGGATGGGATATGGTTACTGAATACAAAGAGTAAAGCAGGGAACCGAGAATTTTGGCGCATACTCCACCGACAAGAGCCACTAAGCTCATAAGTAAGAAGGACAAGACCGAATACAAATGTATTTATTTACTGAAAACCGCGCGAATCTATAATTCCGTAAAGTTGCCTGCTGTTCTACCCAAAATAATACTTAGGGTAGGGAAACATGTTAGCACGGAACAGAACTTCCTATGCTGCTATCATTTTCTGTCGTTCAGAGCAGTCATTTGCTAGAGTGAGAGAGAGCGACGGAACGCTTCACCATGGCCGGTGCTGAAGCATTCCGTCGCTCTCTCTCGCTCTAGCAAATGATGCTTCTGAGCGACAGAAAAGGATAGCAGCATAGGAAAGTGCTGAAAGAGATCCAACCCTAACTCGCCTGCCAAGCGTAGTTATTACGGGAAAATCCTCGCTTTATTGGGAAAAGCTCTTTTGTTCAGCATTGAATTGATTAAAGCTTTTATAGAAGAAAGAAGATGTTGTTTTCTCAGGGAATAATATTGAAAAACCGAAATCCGTCTCTGGTGGTCGGTTTGAATAATTTGGTTTTGTATTGTAACCCGTTCGTTCATTCAGAATGCTGAGCTTTATTTTAGTAATTGTAATAAGTAGGTAAGTACTTATAGTAATTTACAGAACCGGATTATATTTTCTGCAGCAGAAATTACACTTTCTTTGGCTTCACCCATATTTATGTGATCTGCGCTTGTATTGAATATATGCCTAGGTACATAAGCCATCTAATCTCTTTTTTTTGGTACCAGCTGAAAATCAGCGCTGAGGTTCCTACACCACGGCACGAAACTGAGCTGGCCGCCTTTTCGGCATTCATTAGGTATAGTCTTGTATGTAGGTAAGTCATATTCTGTAAATTGCTTGCCGAATAAATATTTTCTTTCTTTTCTCTGTACACGATACTTTTTTCCAGTGCGCTATTTGAATCATAGTATCTCGAGTAGGTGCCTACTTCCTACCTACTTATCATGATAGCGATTTTATTACATTTCCCATAATGGAAATGGTAAAATTTGAAAAAAAAAACAGTAAACTTTCGTCGAACTTTTTTTCCGTTTTAAATGATGATTTTTTCGGGTAACAAAATCAGTCGGTATCATTGTAAAACTTTTCGCTCAAATGCATTCCCAAAGAGGGCTTACGTCAGGTAGGCGGCCAGTCGTATGCAACCTGGAACGCGCTAAGATGAATAAAAAAGAGGTATGTAGATACATCTAGTGATGTGCCATTCCTGAAAACTGGGAATATTCCCGTTAACATTCCCGGAAATATTCCTAACAATGGAAATTTCGGGAAATATTGGAAATATTCCCGTTAATTTACAATGGGAAAATACCCGTAAATTTGGAATTTTCACTAGAAATGTCACAATTTCTAGTAATGCACCGAAAGCGTGTTCAATTAGAATCTCACTCGGCTGTAACTCTAACCAGCCAGCCAACATAATTGCAGGGCAATCCAGTTAACTATCTGTACGCTTCGCCCGCCATCGCGATATTCTACCGTTGCCTTATCTTTCCGCTGCGAGCACTCGCTGCTCAGAAAATGTGCGTTTTTCTCGAGATATACAGATAGAACTTGTAAAATTAGAAGTGCGTGAGATGCGTCTGAAAATAAGATTTGCATTTTCTTGATTTATCAAGTTGTATATGTTTGTAATTTTAAAGGTACTATCTCACGTAACTAAGTACGTCTTAATAAACAATCTAGTAGGTATTTAAGTACGGATGTCTCTATTTATCTTCTATTGTCTAATCTATTATTGATATGGGTACCTACCTACATAGTTTTGCAGCTGTATGGTTTGTTCTCCGTTTCCATTACGCGCGGGAAGCAGAGCTCCGTTATTTTGTTACATTATTATGAATAAAATTTATAAAAAAAACATAAGCTTTATTCTAAGATGGCATTGGGGTTCCAATTTTGTACACCTCTACCTGATATCTACCAAAGTAGAATATTGTAGTTTAAGTTAATTAGGTAGGTACTTTATAACCTCTTCATCAACTTTAAAAAAATATTTTTTATTGTCAAAATGTTTAGATTAGAAACAATTAAGGCTTATTTATTTTTTATCTACCAAAGCCACTAACACCTAACTTTTATATTCAGGCATTATTCTTACCTGTGTTGGGGCCGTATAACAGTAGAAAGATTTTAACGAAGTTTTCTCCATATACATTTTCATATTATTATCATTTTCAATTTAAGAGAAAATTCAAGATATAGGTAGAGTGCCTGGTCAGGTATTTCTTTGGGTGGTTGTACCTAGAAAAACTTTTAACCTTTATAAAATAACGGAGGTCTGCCCCTCGCGGGCCCTTCGGCTATATGTGTTTGTACCTATAATGACCTACATCTATGAGAGAGAGAGAGAGAGAACTACAGCTTAGTGTGCTAGAACTTATTGATTGATGGAGTCAACTCCTCGTTTTTAGTTATAATAATGGCCTGGTTACAATTCTCTAATAAGGTAAGTGAAGAGTGCCCTGTAATGTTTTTCCACCTATTCATTTTAATATACACTTTACAATTAAATAATCACAACTAGATTTGAAATAAATTTACGAATGTTGTCTTTCTTTAAAATATTATTTAGGATTATGACTACTTAAGTTATAAAGAAAAAGTTACGTTATGACGAAAAAGGAATGATAGGGTTTTCTTTATCTTTCCAAACGTCCCTAACTTTTTCAAAGCAAAGCCCTTTCGTCAATCGGCTGACTGGCAATGTGGCTGTGGCTGGGAACAAAAGGTAAAATGTGTACCCACCTCGCGAGCATTTACAAAACTGTGCTTTTATCAGTTATACTTCATCATTTTTTATCATTTTCAGCCCACATGAACCCACTGTTGGGCATAGGCATTTTTTGTGCCATTCTCTACGGTCCTGTCCTAGCCTCATCTACTGTTTTCCTGTCTACCTCACAAGTTATAACTAAATAGTATACTATTTAGTTAGTTTCAATTATTTAGTTTAGATGTAGGCTAAGCCATTTTAGTTGGAATTGAACTAGCTTCTTTTTGCTGTATGCAGTGCCTTAGAATGACTGTGGTTATTAAACAAATTGTTTGGCTCCATCACGGCTCAGCTCCTAGAGAACAATGTCTTTGTCACCGGCGGTCCGTTAGCTCCATCAAAAAAGCGTTTAGATTCCCATTCAAATTTCTAGCATCCGTTCAGAAAGATAACAAAATATAGAACGAACGGAAGGATGACTTACAAAAAGGAACTTCTATTTTAATAGGTTAGTGAATTGGGCACCTTTGCAGCGAAAATGTCAGGGGGCGGGTTAGAAATATTTTATTTGAATATCTCTCTTTATAATTTTTTCTAGCTATGCCTCATTGTCGAGGGTTCTAAGTATATGCTATTTGATCAAGATTACTTTTTGTGCTTCCGCCACCATTTAGTTCATGCAAACTATTCCTGGCAGGCGCCCACCCACTACTCGTAGTCCCAGCATACCTGCCACCAACAGTCCGAGCGCACCCGCCACCAATAGATGAAGCATGCCCCTGCTTACCTATGCTGCTGCATCCGTTGTATCTAATTATCAAAGAAATAAACTCATTGTTACGGAGATATTGCATTATCTTAAACGTCTTTGCACAGTGAAACGTGAAACTTACAAAGCCCCTGTTGCCAAGGCGACCAGTACTGTCATGAGTTTCTTTCGGCGTTTCTTAATTCTCAGTATTAGTTATTGCGAAACGCTAATATCGGTAGCTTTTCTTTAAAATAATTTAAATACACATTATGTACCTAAGTACACTAAACTTAATGACATGTAAAAGTGCCTGCAAAGGCCGAATTACTATTTTTATTTTGTTAGAATTAAAATTTTAGATTTTTTGCTGTGCATAGGTAATATTAAAAATCTTTTGCTTAGGCTCTTCTATTAACAATTTTGGCTAGTTGTTCCTATATCATTGCATTAATTACTGCGTTTTATAATTTTTAAATTCCTGTTAGTATTTTAAACCTCTTCGTGCTTTTGAAGACACTTGATCACGGCTGTCATGATTCGATGTCAGTCTATGCTAAGCTATGTCAGATGCAATTAGTCTGCTTGGTAAAACTAAAAAAAAAGAAACCAGACAGATTGACAGGGGACTTTAACTTCTATGAAAGCTAAAGTGACAATCCCGTAATCTCTACATTTGTGGAAAGGCGGTGAATCAAAAGTACGGCAAACCTCTGAGGTCGTCGGCCGGCATCTTCCGTGTCGTTCCGTCTAATGGCGCGATTACCGTGCCCGTGAAATCGTGATGCCGACCGCTGCCCACAAAATGCTCCATTTTTCTATTTTCCCCGACACCTCGGTTTAACCATTTTAACTCACGAGTAAACGATTTCGTGTGAAGCTGGCATTCTTGGGGTGGAGACAGTTTCCTGCACTTAATGAAATCATTTACACTGATTTTGCTTTGTAGACAGAACTTAATAAAGCTGGTATATTCCTGGGGGAGTAAGGTCCTGTAAAGTGTTAAAATTTCACAGTCTCGCATATTAAAATTACTAAGTACCTGAAGATTACCACTGCTAAACATTATAAAATAATCACGTTTTATATAGGTATAAGTGGAGATGGGCGTTGTAAAGTGCGTAAAGGGTAACTTTATCTGCCGTTGACTGTAAATACGTGGTTGTATCAAGATGCCTTGACTAGCCTTTCCTGGTCTTTAGACAAGATATCTTTTCGCTTTGATTAATTACTCAAGAGCCTACGATTACATCTTACATCGTAGGTACTCTTATACTACGTGTTCGACAAGGAGAACTTAATAAGATGATTATAAAATCAAATTTCGCATAAGATAATCATTCGACGTTCCCGCTGCGATCTTTGCGTCGTTCGAATGCTCGAAAAACGCGCACGCCTTATATAGGGGCAGCCTAAGGCGGTGATCTCACTGCACTGCGCACCGTCACGTAGCACGGCGCGGCAGATTTTAACTTTGTTTGCAAGTATCTCAGTTTGTGTAGAAAACACGCCTACTTCAACCCACTGAAAACGCGTCACCGCGCGGGAGCGTCAGTATGTAGAGACCGCGCTCCAAAGAAATTGTATACAAATCTAGAATGCTTACAAAATGGCAAAGCCGTTCTCAAAAATTATATCTAAAGTTATAGCTCTCCTTTTCTACTTTATTACACTGACAGACAGTTGCGAGAAAGGGACGCCTATAACTTTAGGTAAATTTTTTGGGAACATTAGGTATATAAATATAAGCATTATGAAAATATGAGCTTTATGTGCGTGGCATTAAGTTTGATTTTCAATGTTGTTTTTGTGAGATTATTATTCGTAGTTATTCTAGATAGTATTATAAATTCTTTGCCGCGCTCCGCGACGGTGCGCGGTGCAGTGGGATAACCGCCTAAAACACTGGCAAGAAAGCGTCCAGCGTCCGTCCGCGGCCGCGCTAGGTCGCGCGCGTCCGCCACGGATCGCGGCCACGGCCTGCGCTGTACCATAAATTTTAATCACTCACATCAACTGAGCTAATTGCCAAGCTGTAGCTACTGAAGATAGACTACAGCATGTGAATAATGCGATATGATTGGTGGAATGTCCCCTGTTATAGCTAATAACAAATAAAGAGGGTGACAGATTCAGCTTTAGATTTATGAATTAAATGAAGCTTTTGTTTATTATAAATATTTGGTATATATATTTTAACTACAGATTATTTATTTATTTACCAATTTATGTACACGGACAATATATACAGAGAATACATAAACTAAAAGTTGTACAAAGGCACTACTTATCTCAAAAGAGATATCTTCCAGAAGGCCCGGAAGAGGAGATTTTAATATACGAAAGGCATAAGTTAAATGCGAAAGGATTATATAAGAAAACTGAGTAGGTGAGCGTTTCGTCCCATAAATTTTTCGTCCGTCGTAATTCATTTTGAACAGATAGCAACACAAGCTTTATCAAAAAAATATATATAAGACAATATTGATGGACATTAAACTAGGGTGGCGCCGCTGTAGCAAGTGTAAATTAACAATAAACCGGCCAAGTGCGAGTTAAACTCGCGTGGAGAGGGTTCCGTACAATTGATTGAATTCTTATAGGTTTTCCTGCAATCTACAAGTAATGAACTATATTTTGTATTTTTTTCAAAATTTTAGGCTCAGTAGTTTCGGAGATTTGGGGGGGGGGGATGGTCAATTTTCGTCTTCTTTCATGAATGAAATCAAAACTGCTAATTTTACAATAATAAAAAAATATATTTGAGATCTCCATAACGAGCCCTTTCATTTGATATATGACACAGTAAGATTTGCAAAACATTTTTTTTTTAATTTCCTAATTTGTCCCCCGAAAATGACCCTTATTCTAAAAAAATATTTATTTACTTTGCACATATGTGTTTGGGTCATTGGATTACAACATTCTACCAAATTTCACCTGATTCGGTCCTGTAGATTCGGAGCAAATTGGCTGTGACAGACGGACGGACAGACAGACGCACGAGTGATCCTATAAGGGTTCCATTTTTCATTTTTTGTACGGAACCCTAAAAAGCAATGGAAAACCCTGAGACACACCTAGTAAACCTAATATATTAATAATCTATTATTCGTTTGACTTTTTTGCTGACATTATCTTTAAAAAAAATAAATGGGACGAATCGCACTCAGAATTCTAAATACTTTTTGTGTGTGTTTCGTCCCATTGCGATTGGGACGAAAATTTAATGGGACGAAACGCTCACCTACTCAGAAAATATATATTATTAAAATTAAATAGAAAAAATCGATGAGGATTTGTCCTGAAATTGAGGATTTCTTGAAGATTAAGTACCTATACCTGCTTACTTAAATGTGAAAGATTATAGGTATATAAATAAATATATATATAAGGACAAATCACACTGATTGAGCTAGCCCCAGAGGAAGTTTTAAACTTGTGTTATGGGATACTAACTCAACGATACTATATTTTATAATAAATACATAAGTATATAGATAAACACCCAAGACCCAGGAATATTTAAAAAAGGCCATTTTCCAACTTGCCCTGGCTGGGGATCGAACCCAGAACCAGATCCAGATTGGCGGACTAGCGTGTTGACCATTACACCACGGAGGTCGTCGAATAATACTTAATCATGTTATACAAATTTAAGTTGTAGAAAATAAAAAATGCTATTTAACGATATCTATAAGTTGGCTGCTATAGAGATCTGACATAGCTTGACGACTGCCATACAATAATGAAAGCCGAAATTTACGGCGCAACGTGCCTTCCGAAGCACGGATGAGCTCTATTAAGTCTTACATGCATATGGTTGCTAAAATTAAACTACATAATATACATGTGAGACTATGGAGTCTCACATGTAGGTATATTTTTTTTATTTGTGACTAGATTCCTCATTAAAAGAATAGGTTGTAGCTACTAGTACCATCTTTTTCGTCTAAGCGCGTTCCCAGTTGCATCCTCAGCTGTGTTACTTCGGAGCCCGGGCTGCGCTTTCCCGCTTTTTCTTTTCCAAATATAACATGCATGTCAATGGTCACCCAAGGATGCCAAAGACCTTGCAAAATGGAGAAGAAATAGCCGGAACAGTTTAAAAGATTTGGCTATAGTTTCACGACCACCTCATGCCTGACGTCAACCCTCTTCGGTAATGTATTTGTGCGAAAAGTTTTATAACCGGCCGCCGCCCGACGTTAACTCTCCTTGGGAATGCAAGATATTACGAGATGTTAGTGCTTAGTCCTTTAGTCGCCTCTTACGACATCCACAGGAAGAGATGGAGTGGTCCTATTCTAACCCGGAACCACACGTGGTAGAAGATTAAACATCGTTTGTAAAATATATAGATGTGAGACTCCATAGTCTCACATCTATATATTTTTTTATTAGTGACTAGAATCCTAACTAAACGAATAGGTTGTAGCTACTAGTACCATACCATGTGGAAAAAATGCACCAATGTCGTAAGTCATTGACTAGATAAGCACAATTTCATCCTATCTGCATCACGGTGATGTATGATTATGAAAAAACTAATTTATGGTTGTAATGCAAGTCAGTCGTCAGCAGTGTTGGAATTATTTTCATTTGAATATGTTTTGACGTGACAACGTCTAATAACTCGATACTACGGGCCAAGAGATATGGGGGCTGCATGCAAGAAAAAGATGACGTCATTGTCGCGTTCCGCAACCGAGAGCGCGGCACGAACGAGAGAGAGGCATGATCGGCTCGAGCGATCGGCTCAGTTCGGAATGTTTGACGTTGTCACGTCAAACTACCGTCCGTAAACCGACTTTACAGATAACCAATTTTTTGTGTACAAATACTCAAGTAGGCACGTAATACGTGCTATTAAATGTTAATACGAATAATACGCGTTGAAAAAATAATTTTATGCGGTAATTAGTCTCTTGCGAAAGTTATGTCTAGTTCCACAACTTAAGAGTACTTACCTACGCGTACAATCATATTGTAAGAATAGAAGGTATTCAGTACGCAATCTTTAATTAAATAAAAAAGGAAACTTTGAATAAAAGCTTAGGATCAGAAAATACGTAAGTATTTCACGTTCGAGAAAAAAGGTTATACTTACTTACCTACTTGTATTATATAATAAATCGGCCAAGTGCAAGTTAAACTCGCGTGGAGAGGGTTCCGTACAATTGATTGAATTCTTATAGGATTTCCTGTAATCTACAAGCAATGAACTATATTTTGTATTTTTTTCAAAATTTTAGGCTCAGTAGTTTCGGAGATCAGGGGGGGTATGGTCAATTTTCATCTTCTTTCATGAATAAAATCAAAACTATTCATTTTACTATAATAACAAAAATATATTTAAGATCATCATAATACGAGTAAGCCCTTTCATTTGATATATGACACAGTAAGGTTTGCAAAACGTTTTTTTTAAATTTCCTAATTTGTCCCACGAAAATGTTTATTTTAAAAAAATATTTATTTACTTTGCACATATGTGTTTGGGTCATAGGATTACAACATTCTACCAAATTTCACCTGATTCGGTCCAGTAGATTCGGAGCAAATCGGCTGTGACAGACGGATGGACAGACAGACGCACGAGTGGTTTTTTGTACGGAACCCTTAAAAACTTCAAACAAGTAATTATTTAAATAATATTTTTGAAATCAATCTTTTATCTAAAACAAGGAACAAAAAATAAGTGCTTCTCAAGATGAAACAATTGAGCCCAATTCGGTGGGGTTGTTGTATTATCACAGAGATGGCTGTGGCCACCTTCCTGCTTCATCATGAGACCAGATCATTGGTACCATAATATTGCATTATCACTAAATTTACATAAGTATGTGAAGTTTCAACTCGATCGAATAATGGAAAGTGGGTCTAATTTAGCTTGCAAGACTTGATAACTGACACACAGACAACGGGTCAGGTGAAACCAGGCATGTGTCTCTCCCCGTTTAGGTATCAAAAATGTACCTACATTATTACTATGCGCGCAGGCGGTCCCTCCGGGTGGTAAATTCAGTTATACGAATCGTTTGTCCAAAGGAATAAGAATGAAATTGGCTTGCAATGGATGTCTAGGTATCTATACAAAAAGGTGCTGAGTTCTAGCGTGAGCTAAATTAAACCATACCGCTAGCCACATTGAGTAGATATTTCTTTGAATTTCTTTGCTGAGTGAGACTTCTGTACGTTAGTATTATTTATTCTGTGGTGAAACTAAATGAAAGCTTGTAAAAAGACTTAAGTCTCTCAACGTCTTTATGAGGGGCTTCAGTGAATTCTACTATAAATTAATTATTTTTATATTATGCCTCATATCTCTACCTAAGCTGTTAAATAATAAAAATAAATTCAATAAAACAGGTACACTTACAACTTAGGTACACCGCTCCGTAGTTCTGCATAATCCCGTACATTATACTAAATAACGCACTTACATTTTGTAATTCTTACTCGTTACGGTTTTATTTTATTGCCTAGATCTTAATATTGCCGGTCGTAACTTAGTGCTAGCAGTCTGTAGTCTAAACGAGCACGGTAGCGGACTGGTCGGACCTCCCAGGCAGCGTGAATTGGCCTAACTAGTTGTCTAGATTTATTTGAGAGGCAATTCATCCCCAGGCGTCGGAGGATTCCCACGGAAATCTTGAAGACATTACTTGGAAATAAAGAGACTGTAAAAGATGCTCAAGTAACGGCGTGGTTAGTGATGTGCCATCCCGGGAAATTTAAGGAATATTCCCGTAAACATTTCCGGAAACATGCCTAAAGTGGAAATTTCCGGAAATATTGGGAATATTTATGGCAATGTTGGGAATATTCCCTTTAATTTATAATGGGAAAATTTCCGTAATATTGGAATATTTCCAGCCCACATAGATTTGGTTCTCAGCGCAGACAAATACTTGTATTCGTCATGTATTCGTCATAAGCCTGTGGTTCTGGACTCTGGCCACGAAAAACTTCGACTTTATACTATTTCTATAGATATTTCCAGCAGTCATTACTTAGGTACTGTCCATTTATTTATTTAGAAAAGCTGAACAGTTTCACCATCATCAGTATCCCTTATTTTTGAGGTGGAATACCTAGAAGCTATAATGGTTTGCAACTTAGAATACAAAGCTTTTCTAATCTGGGAGGCCGGTAACATACGCCAATGGTCTGTAATAACCGCGTCCAAAGTGAAGTACGCTGTAGTTTCGATTACGATTTCTTTCTGGACTTCGTTATTTTGTGACATTACCATTCTTCATTAATATCTTTAATTAAATATATAAGGGACAAACCACACGTAGCGTATGATGCGCGACGCATTTTGCGACGTTCACATAATTTCGGTAGAATGTAACGCGTCGCAAGATGCGATACTAAAATACAATTTTCTTTTTTACTATACTAAGGTACAACTTCGATGGAAAATAAAAAATGGTGGTTCACTGGCAATGATTAAACTTAATGTTAAAATTAAAAATGTTTTTTTTAGCCGCACATATTTTAAAATACTAAGATGCTTATTTCTATCGCTGTAACGTTGTACCTGTTATAAGCAAATGCTATCTGATAAAAGCAGCATTCTAAGATAAGTAAATGACACTTTGCAACGGATAACACCAGATGTTTTGTCACGATTTGCAAGCCAAATAGCATGCTGATTGTATAAATAATAAATAAATAAATACATAAGGACAAATTACACTGATTGAGTCAACCAAGTAAGTTTAAACTTGTATTAAAGGATACTAACTCAACGATACTAATTTATAATATAGATAGACCCAAGACCCAGGACAATTTGAAAAAGGCCATTTTCAACTTGCTCTGGCTCGGGATCGAACGTATTGGCGGACTAGCGTGTTGAACATTACACCACAGAGTTCGTCATATATGTATGTATCTAAGGCGGTTATCCCACTGCACTGCTTACCGTCGCGGAGCGTGGTTTCTTCATACTGACGCTCCCGCGCGGTGACGCGTTTTCAATGGGTAGGCGTGTAGGGGAGTAGGCGTGTTTTCTATACAAACTGAGCTACTTGCATACAATGTTAAAAATTTGCCGCGCCGCGCTTCGCGACGGTGCGCGGTGCAGTGGGATCACCGCCTTAACTAGTGGCCCGCCCGGGCTTCACACGGCTAATTTATGTATTATACATATATAAAAACCTTCCTCTTGAATCATACTGTCTAACTTCATCAAATAAGCGCGTTTCCGGTTGCATCCTCAGCTGTGCTGCTTCGGAGCCCGGGGTGCGCTTTCCTGCTTTTTCTGCTCCAAATATTACATGCATGTCAATGGTCACCCAAGGATGCCATAGACCTTGCGTTGGAGAAGAAAAAGCCGGAAGAGTCTGCAGATTTGGCTATAGTTTTAAGGCCGGCCGCCTGCCTGACGTCAATCCTCTTTGGGAATGTATTTGGGCGCAAAGTTTTACATTCCTTGGGAATGCAATTGTAGCACAAGATTTTTGTGCTTTATCCTTTATTCGCCTCTTACGACATCCACAGGAAGAGATGGAGTGGTCCTATTGTAACCCGGAACCACACGGGCTGTTGAATCATTCTGTCTATGTATTGATGAAAACCGCATTTAATATAATAATATACCTACCATTGGGTAGGTTAAAAATCTTTAAGCGTACATACATACTTACAAAGGGGGCAGACGGCGGGAAGTGACTATGTTTTATACTACCTATTTATTGATAAGTTTCGCCGTTTATCTACCTAGGTAGATATATATTTACTATACTATTTAAAGTATAAGTAAATAAAAATATTTTTACTCATATAAAAATGTCCATGGCCTACAGCTAACTTCTACTAATATTGATTTATCTATAGACTAAAATCTAAACGTATTCATGTCTTTACAGAAAGACTCAAAATAGCAGTATCTTTAGCAGCTGACGACGGCTCCACCTGCAGGACTCGAGTTCGCAGATGTAGAGTCTATTGGCATTTGTGATCTAGACACGCGGGAACGTGAAGACTAGTTCAAGCCAAGAAAAGGCGAGTAGTACACTTGCGTCACAAAAATATTGGGCATAAAAAATGGTAAATGGAAATCAGGAATATGAAGTAAAAGGTTGCTACCACAGATGTTGCTACGCTACGCAGCACGCCGCCTATTTAGGATAGATTTAAGAGCCCGTATGACCCTGATAGTACTTAGAGCGATCTTAAATATTATCAATATTAACGCAATACTGACTTTGAAATAAAAACACAGCAAAGTTCAGGACTAACTCTATCTATACATAATACGAGTATGTTTCGAAAATACGATTGCTTAAAATTTTCTCAATAGAAAAAAATGCCATGGCCAAAGGAGCATACAATAGTAAAAAGAAACTTTTCACAGCAAATATATCCAGAAAAATACGCAAACGCCTTATAAAAACGTATATTTGTAGCATAGCACTTTATGGATGCGAAACGTGGATACTGAATAAAAAAGATAGTGACAGTCTGGCAGCTTTCGAGATGTGGTGCTGGAGGAGAATGGAAAAGATCAGTTGGATGGAAAGGAAAACCAATGAGGAAGTATTAGAAATAGTAGGAGAGAAAAGAAGACTGCTGGGCGAAATAGAAAATAGGAGAGGTAAAATGATTGGTCACTTAATACGACATGACTCCTTATTTAAAAACATACTAGAAGGAAAGATAAAAGGTAGAAGAGGTCCAGGACGACCAAGAAAGAGCTATGTAGACCAACTGAAAGAAAAAGCAGGGGTCATGTCGTATCAAGCACTAAAAAGTAAGGCAGAGAACCGAGAAGTTTGGCGCATACTCCACCGACAAGAGCCACTAAGCTCTTAAATAAGAAGAAGAAGAAAAAAATTGCGAAGTTGCCTCTAAATCACCTCAGAATTATACTAAAACGGAACGTATTCAAGAAATACAATAAATTAGCCCTTGTAACTTTGGATTATAATTGTATTAAACATAAGGCAGGGATGATATGTCTTATTTTTAAATAACTCTTAAATATTCTTTGTAAAACGAAAAAACCTTCAAAAACCAGCCTCATTGACCTCCTGTGATCTTTTCAACCCGCATGGCTCGCTGTCTCGTTTCGGCTAGAGTTTTATGTGCGTGGAAGCGGGAGCAAAATTTAGATTATCCAATAGATTAGACAATAATGAAGATGGGCTTAAGCCCATTCTCTTTTCTATTCAACAACTTCTGGAGGAGTGGACCGGAGAAGAAGCAGCTGACACGTTTACTATAACAACATTGGGAGACCTATCCAGAATTAGAAAATTTAAAAGACATTCAAAAGACACGTATATTTTTAGCAGTCTCAGAATTTTTATGCACAAAAATATATCCTAAAGAATACTAATTACTCGTAATGGTGTCCTTACACGATAGCGTATCTATTACCTAGAATCCAAATGGCCGCAGGTGGCAGGTGGCACCTGAGTCAAGCACCTTACATTTTCCACGGTGGATGCGCGCGCGCCGAGCCGTGGAGAGGTCGACGGCATTCATGCTCCGGTATCCTTGCTCTTGGTAATCCTTGAGGAAATATCATTGTTAGAAATTGTTTTCTTTTTATGAGTTGTTTTAGTGTTGGAAAATTTAAGATTGGAGTAGCATCATCATGATTGGCCCTACGCGTCTGTTGTTGACGATTTTGTAGTACTTAGCTTAGTCCGTAACACTTTCCAGTGGTTGTGTAGCTTTACTGATATTAAAAAGACACTGAGGTACTTACTCTTTGTCTCTATATAGACCCACCACATTGGTCTTTAGAGCATCTTGCTCTAAGTGCATATCACGCTTTTATCCCTAAAGGGATAAACAGAGTGGGTCTTGCACTCTAAGCAGACAGAGTTAGGGGCGGCAAGATCCAAAGACCACGTCTTTTAGCGTGACGATAGGTAGGCGAGGTCGAAAAATAAATCAAAATAGTGATGGGTTGCAAGCTACATCCCCCTACTTACATGATTCGCATTTTCATCCATTCCCTCGATTGGCTTTTGTCATCTGTGCAAGAAGAGAAGCTGCTGGTACATCTACGTTATATACAAGCCGTTTTTATGATAACCTGTGACATTCGTCTTGTTCGATAATTTCTGAGTAACCTAACCAACAAGGATAAGTAGATTATGTATGTCTTTATTTTATACCTTTATTTAAACAATTATATTTATTGAAAAAAAATTAATACAAAATTCACAAAAGTCGTCAATATGAAATAAATCAGTCAAAAATATCACCCCGAATTGTACCCGGCTCAAAGGTACCCATTATGCTTGCCGCATTACCTCTTTGAATTATGTATTGTAAAATACGTATGTCAAGGCTATATTGTATTGGAAGGCAGAGCCGTCTTTGATCAATTGGATCGAATTTGAGACAAATTGGGGAATGTGTGAAGCGGGACATGATGGAGTAGGGGGTTAGTACAGATATTGTAAATGATAAAAAGGTACAAGAGGCGGCCTATCTCCGATGCAATCTCTAGCAGGCAACGGTAAAGAGAAGGAGTGTGAAGTATATAAGTAAGATAACAGGTGGCGCAGCAGATATTTAGGTATATTTTACATAGGTAGATAGTGCGAGGAAATCGCAGTGCGTCTAGCTAGAGCTGGAAAACGAAATAAGCAAGTTATCTGGGAGGCTGTAAATTACAAGGCACGTGCTCACTGCGCGTAATGGCTGCAGGTACTCAGGTTCAAGTTCTTCATTTCTCAATTCCTGTTGCAGTTATATCTTATTGACGTCATAAAAAATCCTTATAGTTACGAGTAAGTTAACTATAATTTAATAGTTGCGAGCGAAGAAAAAGCACTATCGTTATTAATGGATGAACATTAAAACAAAAAACAATCGCTAGGGGCTAAAATAAACATCCTCGTTGGTAAGAAGTACCTCACGCCTTTTCTTAAAAACTACAAGCTTTTGATATCCGTTCATCTTCTTCGTGCGTTACGGGTTGCATCCTCAGCTATGCTGCTTCGGAGCCCGGGATACGCTTTCCCGCTTTTTATTTTCCGAATATAATATGCATATCAATGGTCACTCAAGGATGCTAAAAATCTAGCAAATTGGGGAAGAAATAGCTATAGTAATTATTTGGCTATAGTGAAGTCTCGACATTTTTAAAGTACCGGAACACGAGACACCCTACGATCAAAGTCACGGGACGTCCCGGGAATTCGAGACTTCTCAATGAAAAACTTCCACCAGGTGGTGATCTCCCCTGGGCAGTTTGGAAGTCCCTAAATAGGCTCCGGACTGGTGTTGAGAGATGCCACGAGAACCGAGCAAAGTGGGGTTTCTTAAATAACAATTGATGGGACTGCTGAGCTGTTCAAACCATGACCCACCTACTATCGTGCCCCAGCTGCCCAACCTAAAAAAACTATGACGTCACAGTCCGATATTTCATACAAATATCATACTGTGACGTCATAGTTTTTTGGAGTCAAGTAGCGCTCTTAATATCCGTTTTCTTTCAATAATAAATCTAAAATCACGTTTAAAATGGATGTGATCAATGATAAGTGGCATTATTTTGTGACGTTTCATTCTCTTATCAGTACCAAATAATTTATTTTTGACCCTGGATACTACCCAATTATTTAAAAATTATTAAAATACAATTTCAACAACCGAGTCTCGTCTCGAGTCTCCACCCGAAAGTCTCGGGACCCCAGAACAACTAAATTCTCAAAAAGTCCCGGGACTCAAACCCTATTTACGACCGGCCGCCTGCTTGACGTCAACCCTCTTTGCGAATGTTATTGTATTGTAGTCGCCTCTCACGACATCCACAGGAAGAGATGGAGTGGTCCTATTCTGACACGAACAGAACCACACGGTGTGCTTTTGCCAAGCTTTTGCTATCCGTTAATGTGACAATAATACTGAATTGCTTTAGAAAGAACTGAACATAGTCAACTAAAGGGATGAACAGATAGTTACTTCTTACTTCTCCCGAGGACTTCTTTTCCGCAATTTGGTCCATTGCGCTGAACCTGTTTTGCGTGTGGAGCCGGCGTAGTTATCAGTTTTCAAACCAGCCCAGCTCCTGCAGGAATCCGAGAACGCTTCCCGGCGCCCTTAAGGCTTCCACCACGGTTCCTTGATGATGAACAGATAGTTGCAGCGCATAATAAATAAAAATATATAAATAATGAATCTAACAATAAGCAGTGAGCACCTAACAACATCGAAACGGAAACACTCGATTTCTAAGGCGGAATTAACGTTCCAGAGAGAATGCTGCAGCTAGTTTTAATTGCAGTACTTTTATAAAGGTTATTGCTAATTACGAGAGGGTGCATAATGTGCGCGCGCACCGTGACGCCCGCTCCCGGTTGTTGGCATTTCGAACAGGGCCATTTCTACTGCTTTTTGTGCAAATAGCCGCGTTAGGTATATTTATAGTAAACATGAACATTACAGGCAAGGAGATAAATATTTTATGTGTAGCTACTACAGACGTACAAAAAAAAATATTAGTTTTTTGGTACACATTCTAAGAACAATCATTGTTTTATACGCCAGAAGTCCACTAGATGACATAAGACTTATATTTATTAATATTGAAAATAGTTTTCAAGTTATCAATATGCGAAAACCTATTAAGCTTTACTACGCACATTTGCGAAAAACGGCCACTTTTGGCAAATGTGCGTAGCAAAGCTTAACGTTCTCATTATAAACTGTAAACAGTAGTTCATAAAATACTTTGAAGGGTTATCTAGGACTTGGTAGTTGCACAATTTTAAATGATGTCTACGTTTTCTTTAAAATGATTTATTTTAAATGGGGGCAGCACTGGACCCCGGAAAATTCAAGTACGGCCTTAATTGTGTTCCTTGATAATTAGAACTATGACATTATGTTTCGGAAAACCAATACAGTTCATAATTGTATTGGGTTTCCAAATAAAATAAAATAAAACGTGTTAATAAATCAAACTACGGGCACTAGATCACTTTAGTATAATTATATTTAAAAAAAGACAAAAAACAGAAAGAAAATCGACTTTCCCATACAAATTGCCCGGGCGGCTGCACACTGTATACTGATATAGTACAACAGCCCGTTGTTCAATTTATTACGCATATGTCAATTACACGTAACACCTCTATATCAAGGGTTTTTACATGAGGACGCTAGGCCTAAGTGGGAACAGAAACAGAAATAGTGACTTATAGCTAGCCTATCGCCATATTTTTTTGATAAATAAGTAAAACAACCCTTTGTATACTATAGTGCGGTTGATATTAAAGTGGCTTTGGTCTATGCGGCCCTGGGCTCTATCTGCTAAGAGCCACAAGACCCAAAATGCTCTGTTTTCCCAACTATGGATAAAAACGAGATAAGAAAGAAATAGTAATATTAATAACAAAAAGATTTCAATTTACCATAGGTACGGCACTCGCTTTGCTATTCTGGTCTCTCGTAGTCGTAACCATAAAAAGTACTAACTTATTTTAACACTGTAATTTGGTTTCTGCTATCGGAACTACGAGATAAATACCGATTTTGTGGCTTTAGGTGTTTCTTATAGCAGTTTTATTGATCAAACATACTTTGTAATTTAGTATGATGGAACTGTATTACAGCCTCAGCTCATAAACATCTGTTTTATCTGTATTGAGTAAGTATTCTTATTTTACCATTAGCCAAACGGTTAATGTTATATATAATAGAAAAAAAACCTTTATTTATATATATATTATATTTATTAATGAGAGCCAAATAAATAAAGGTTTACAGCTGACATTGAGACTATCTTAATTAAAGACCTTTGCATCGCAGTTCATATTTGAAAACATAATGTATGTATGGAAAAATATTTTCATGTTTCATAAAGTAAGAAATTTTACAGATATAATTTTACGTAATATGAAATTATGAATGACTTAGCTAACCCGTATTAAAGGCTGAAAACAGGCAGTCAGTCGTTTATGGGGCAGTGTATACTTATTTATATTAAATTCTCAGTCCATCCACATATCTAATTTTAAGTTGTAAGTTTGTTAGTTGACGTCTTTAGAGAAAATGCTGCAGTGCAGTTTGTTGCCGCTTCTTCTGCACTAGCGCCTAGGAAGCGGCACTAAACTTAGCTGTAAGTAACGAATTGACGTCAACATTTGTGTGAAACAAAACAAAGTGACATTATTAAGAGATGAGGTATTATAAATATGAAATATTTTAAAAGAAGATCCGCCCGACGTCATGCACGACTGCTTAGTCCTTTAGTCGCGTCTTTCGACATCCACAGGAAGATATGGTGTTAGTCTAGGCCGGAAGGAAGCCTCACGGTTGATGATACCAACTCTACTTATTTTTTATCAGGCGAAAGATAGATTGAGTAAATAATCAATGGATTCGGGTTAATCATTTCATATTTTATTATTCAAAATGGGTAATGTATTTTCCGTTGCTTTTCATTGGGAGCATTGTTTTTAGTGCGTACCTTTAACGGTTATTATAATATTTAATTCCGTTTTAGAAACCGTTTCACAACAATTATTCTTTTCAAATATCACAGAATTAAATGGTAACGAAATTATAAAAACCCGATAAAAATCTTTTAAAACAAGTTTATTCCCTTCAAAATCAGTGGCCATAAATTCATAAGCGTCGGTTTTTGTTTTTAACCGAATCTGGATTCTATTGTCGGGTGAAAAGGTTAGTATTATGATTGTTAGAGGAGTGGTACAAGATGGCTGGAAGAAGCCACGTCTTTTGCGCGGAGTGGTGGTTGCTCGAGCATGACGCTGGCGGTCAACAACCGAACGCAGCAAGTTCCGACCAAAATTTCTGTTCAGTTTCTAGCTATTTTAGTTTCTATTTTTGACATCGCCAAAGATGATGTGGTCACAAATGTTCTTACAAGTATAAGTAGGTACGCAATGAAGCGATAACTTTGCTTTCGAGAAGGAAAAGTCGGAAAGCGGAACCCCGGGCTCCAAGGCTAACTGACCTTAGCGTGCAACCAGGAACACGCTAAGAGAAAACACAATGTATCTCACAAGTAATAAATATTATATTAAATTAGATTGTTTAGTGCGATTACCAAGTCAATAAATTTATATAAAACATAAAAGATTTTTAATATTGATATGGTCTGACATGAGAGAGTTATTTTTGAGCATTACTTTTCTTTCCACAGCGTTGCTGATAAGCAAAAACCTTGCTACTTTCCTCTTTTCTACCTTTTTGAAGCAGCAACAAACTGCATTGCAGCATTTTCTCCAAATACGTCAACTAACAAGTTAAAATAAGATATGTGCATGCACTGAGCAAAGATTGATATGTCATAATTATGAATTTAGTAGGTATAATGTCATATTACGCTAAAAGTGGCCTGGGCTTTACCGCCCTTGGCTCTGTCTACCCCGTTAGGGATGAAGACGTGATAGTGTATCTGTATTTGTATAATGTCATATTAGTGAAATTGAAACTTTTGTCAAATTGTATATTTAGTATGTACCAAATGTACCCAAAACATTTGTGAGTATACTAACCAACAAAACAAAATGTAGTAGAGATTAGATAGAACTACTGGTAAGAATAACTTAGTAAGGTTACTGGGATAACCATTCGATTAATTCGACCTCCCATCCAAATGCAAGATTATATTTAGATAGAAAATGAGGTCGATATTTCTTATCGTAAGTATTTTAATATGTTTAAATGTTTATTACAAAGAATCTGTATCATGGAATGAGCATACAAAATTATGGAATAAATGCATGAATTATACGAAAATGTGAGTACTGTAAAAATATATTACCCCGTTATATTTAGATCTTAAACCAAGCAAGTATTGTTTAATACTTAGAGTTGACTTAGAGAGATAGTTTGAACGAAACAGCAAAGATGTGTGGGCTCTCAAGTTTCCATTGTGCGATGGCAGATAGGGAAACGTATTGAGCAAATTAATAGTGTTTCTGAATCTGATACCCGCTAAACTTACGGCCATTGCAGCGCCTCTGTCTTTGTCGTGCGGAGCGGAAGGTGTCGGGAAACGGGAACTGGTATTCATTTGGGACAGCGGTCGGCAACCTTCCAATAGACGGACGGCCCTTATGGGAAATTTCGTACGTTTTGGTAAAATATTTTAAAATAAAAAGTGTAATGGCTGGTCCTAAAAATACATACTATCTCGCTAGTTTCTCACAGGGGTAGGCAGAGACTCTGGACCTCCACCTCCAAAAATGATCGTATTTATCCATTAATTTGAGGAGCTCATCGCTGAGTGGGACTACTAGCGCTTACGCATGTTAAGCAACCCCCCGGGCGTGGTCCACACTTGGGTGATTGACCACAAATATATTGATATGATTGGCATAAATAATCTCGAGCTCCTCCGTGCTTCGGAAGACACGATGAGCCGATGGTCCCGGCTGTCATAATTGTAGCCTTTCAGCAGCTTGAAAACTTTGACCCCAGTGTTGGCCACTTACAAACACGAAAAAGAAACATGGCAAACGCAAAATATTGTAAACAAAAGGTTTCCCAAAAAATTACCGTTATCGCTTCTTCTACGCATACCTACAAATTAATATTCTAAAACTAGCTTTTGCCCGCGGCTTCCCCTGCGTAGACTACACAAATTAGATGTTTTTTAAACTGGGGTGGCAATTTATTAAAATCCAATTAATAGATTATTATTTTTTACTAACCACTAATTCAAAAATGTCATGTGTCTCACTTTAAAAATTACGAAGTTTCATAAAAACTTCCAACTCCTATTTTAAGCTAAGTAGTGTTCGAGATTTCGTGATGAGACTGACGTCTGATAAGTGAGTGATTTTCGAAGAACATAAGTAGGTATATACGTTTATTTCGCCATATGATTAATATAATATCTTGTTGTAAGTATATTTTGTAAGGCCTATATATTGCACAGGGTTGCCGACCACTGATTTTGTAAAACGTTTTGAGTCTTGAGTGAGCTAAATAGGTGACAAACGCATTGGTACTTGAAGTTGAATCTATCGGGGGCGGCAATACGCGGACAATGTGGACCAAGACGCTTTATTCGCAGTCTTTTCTCATTATGTAACTCCTTTCTCCTACACTTGGTCATGTCTACTTCAAATTTCCAAATTGTCAATGTTATTGATTGATTTTAAAACAACTGTTGACGCTAAGTTTAGTGACGATTCCTACGCGGTCATCATCATCAAAATTTAAGAGTGACGCTCTTGTCGGTGGAATTTCTTCTATTCTTTTCTATCTTCCGCCAATCTCTTGACATCTTGATACGACACTGCTATCCTTTTTCTTGACTTGCTTCATATAGCTGTGCCTTGGCTTCTTCTTTCTATATTGCCTTCTATTCTATTCGCATATAAAATTATCATGCCGTATCAAGCCCAACATATTGCCTCGCCTATTTCCAATTATCTCGAGTATGTGCCTCTTTTCACCTACTTTATTTAAGTCCTCTACCTTTGTTACTTTATCCTTCCAATGAATCCTTTCTAACCTTCTCCAGCACCACATCTCAAATGCTTCCAACCTTTTCGTTTTCTTCTTCGTTAGTGTTCACGTCTCACAGCCGTATACCGTATAGAGCAATGCTCCAGATGTACACCTTAATTATTCTTTTTCGGATTCCTACGCGCCTTATCGTAATTATTCATTTTCGGATTCCTATTCCTACGCGCTAGCTTCAATAAATTTAGGTTACAATACAACCAATAGAAAAAGAACCTTTTCGAAAAAATTTTTTTTTTTCTTACAGGCTTTTATTGTGAGGCCAGTACTAACCAAGACAAATATAATAAGACCAAACTGGATGGGGTTGCGTCGTTTTATTACAAGGTTCCTATAGTCATCATCCGGCTCCATCGTCAGATCAGCTTCTTTTAATAATATTGCATTGTATGTAGTCAAAATCTATAAATAAAAGGTGACAATAATACTGATTTGTTTTTTTTAATTTTTTTTTTCAAGGGTCCGTACCCAAAGGGTGCAAATGGGACCCTATTACTGTGACTCCGCTGTCTGTCCGTCTGTCCGTCTGTCTGTCCGTCTGTCTGTCCGTCTGACACAAGGCTCTATCTCTTGAACCGTAATAGCTAGACACTCGAAATTTTCACCGATTATGTATTACTGTGGCCGCTATAACAACAAATACTAAAAATAAAAAAATGTTAAAAATTAAAGGGGGTCGTCATACAAGAAACGTGTTTTTTTCAGCGTTTTTACTTGATCTTTATAATGGCATTAACTAGATACTTGAAATTTTCACCAATTATGTATTACTATGACCACAATAACAAAAAAAAATGGTTGCCTGTAAAGTCGGTTTTACGGGCGAAGATTTTACGTGACAACGGCGGCAGACCGATCATAGTTGAGTGGGAGAGAGACGCAAGGCATTCGGCGGGCCTCTCTCTCGTTCGGTGACTCATCGTAACGTTACCGAGCGTTACACTTTTTCATAAGTGACTCCCAGCCGCAACCTAATTTAAGACGTTGTCACGTCAAAAATACTAAAAATAAAAAAAGTTAAAAATTAAAGGGGGTCGTTATACAAGAAACGTGTTTCTTCAGCGTTTTAAAACATTATACGGTGGTACGGAACCCTTCATGTACAAGTCCGACTAGCACTTGCCCGTTTATTTGTATCTTCTATTTTTCCTTCTGAATAACACATGTGGAGCTTAGCCTAGAGATTTTTTTTTCGTGTGTGTAAGTGGCCAACACTGGTGTCAGATTTTTCAAGCTGCCTAAAGGCATCTGACACAGCTTAACGACTGCCATACAATCATGACAGCCGGGACCAACGGCTTTACGTTCCTTCCGAAGCACGGAAGAGCTAGAGAAATGTTTGTACAGTGGTACATACATTTCTCTAGCTCTTCCGTGCTTGTATAGGTGACCACAAGTGTGTGGTCACCCATACAAGTACGGATCACGCCCGGGGTTGCTTAACTTGTAAGAGCGCTAGTAATGCGTACACCCACCGGACCACCGAGCTCCTCAAAAAGATTCCGGCTACATATGTGACTTGAATGCTACATCACACGAGATGCAAGAATGTAGTCCTGAAATAAAATGTTATTACACATTCAAAATGCCTCGAAAATGATTATAAAATTGTTCAGAACCAGTTTTTTTAACTAGATGGGAGCGGTTCACCATAAACTAGGTACCTAATTAAATAATTCCAAATTCATAGATCATAAAACTAGTATTTTACTATTTTATTTCACGCTCTAAGGCGTCCGTCAATTGTTCTTTGGAAGAGCATATTTTCCAATTAAAGCTCTGTGTTAGAGTAAAAAAGTTTTTTTTAACAGACTAGGTACCATCCATAACATGATAAATCGCAAAAATGGCTCTGACAGCTCTGAAAATTGTCTATATTTACTGCCTAAATAGTAGATAGATATATAATATAATTTAATTGAGCAGGTTCAAATACTTATCTAAAAATACCTACTTAATATTTACAAATATATGAAGCATCTAATCAACCGTAGATTGAAAATCTTTACGAGCTATCTTTCCCTTACAGACAGAAGCCAATAGCGCGGCTTGCTTCTCACGATTTCCATACATCTACTTCCTTTCATATTCGTATACTATACAGTATCAAAAGAATTCAAAAGCCTTAGAGCCGGCGGCACACTTCACCGCAATTATTACCAAATAACTTGTCTAATGCACGGCCCTTTGTGGACCGCCTACCGTTGACAACACGAACGGATTTCTATGCGTTTAGCCGAGTTTTTGATGGAGGCAATTTGTTGACTGCTGGTACAAAGCCACAACAATTTGCCACCGCAGTATCATTTATACTTTTTATCGTCTAAGCTATAAAGTCTAAAGTCTTTTACAAGATGCTGATGGGTAGAAAAGTTTTGATGGTTGAAGCAATTTTGCCGACACGAGTTCTCGTGATTTCGTGAGCTTTTTATTCATTTTGGCTTTTTCTTTGCCAAAAAAAAGTGTCGCCGAGGTGCATGGCCGCACCGCGGTGCGTGACGGCGGGGCTGGCTGTCCAATCCGGGTGAAATTCAATTAGGTATGGGAATCTATGAATTATAAAAATAATTTATTTATAAATAACATTATTAAACTAATTATAACCATGAATATGAATCTAAACTAATTCAAACTTAAAAATAATTTTATAATTAAAAAACAACTTGGATATACTGAAAATACAAACGTAGACACTTTTTAGAGTACTTTCGACTTCAATAAGACACTTAATAAACATAGCTACATACAGTCAAAATTTTCACACATAGGGTTATCTGGTAGATAAACATTACATTTCTAAGAAAATTAATTAAATAAATATTTCTTTAACTTTATTACAAAACATGTATAGGCGGACTAAAGTCCCAGGGACTTTTCTACCACTACAGGTGGTGCTGATAAAAGCAAATTTTCCAAAATTTGCTTGTCCACGCTATGGCACATTGTCAATTTGGTAGTTATTCAAAATGTACCTAAAACATATATTTAAGTTACTTTAATTTTATATACATACATTAAATCCTAATCCTAATCCTAACTAATATTATAAATACGAAAGTGAGTTTGTATATTTGTTTGTTTGTTACCTCTTCACGCTTTACGAGTATCTACTGAACCAATCTTCTTGAAAATTCGCATACACATAGTTCGGAGTACTGAGAAGGACATAGGGTACCTTTCATCCTGGAAAAAAGTAATGTTCCCGTGGGATACGCGAGCGAAGCCGCGGGCAAAAGCTAGTATTAAATATTATAAAGTTGTTTACATATACCAGTTCTATAATATTTTTTACTCTATATCCGTTTATTTTCTCTCATTTTTTATGCCTGTGGAAACTGAAATGGAAACAACGTCACGCCACGCTTACAAAAACAGCTACCGTTTAGAAACTAAAGCGTAAGCTTTAGTTTCTAAACGGTAGCTGTTTTTGTAAGCGTGGCGTGACGTTTTCCACTTTGCCAATGAACCCTATAATCTCCGGCCTCGGTCAGCACCACCTGTTGCGAGTCATACTCCATCGACGTGGACAATCACGAAGAAAGCGCTTGTTAGCTATCCACTGGGGCAGAAACCGACGCTGTCACGGATCGCCGCTGCTGCTAGCTGCTTGGACACCACTTTTTGCTTGTTTCTATAGCTATTTACGTAGTTTTACAACTTGAGTAGCCGTGCCGTGTGGTTCCCGACAGAGTAGAATTCCTTGAAACAAGAATAATGGTCCTCCACTCAAAGTCTTCCCATGGAACTGTGCCATGGATGTCGTGGAAGGCGACTTAGGAATCACAAGCTAAACAAAGCTTATAAACATCAATAAGACCTCTCTCACCCGTCTGGCCAGCGTGGAGGGTGTAGACCAAATCCTCTGACAGCTCTGGCTGAGCTGGAAATGGCTTTGAAAGTAGAGAGGGTCGTGCTCCTGCAATGAAGACTAAAAGACCTGATGATGATAAAACTTAAGTAGAGTATTAGTAGTTATAGTAGATTTAAAACAGTGGAAGAAAGGCAGTAGGTAACTCATCTGTAAAACTTTATATGAAACGAGTAGACTTGCATGTAGTTTTTTATTACCAAGCTGCCGAAGGAACAACGTTAGTGGGTACACTTTCATAGAGCTCGGAAGACCGATTTGCTTCGGTATGCCAGGCTTTGTGGCGACGCAGTGGCCTGGTACTGACAGCCCTCGCCTAATCGATGACGGGCTCTTCCACAGAATGCTCATTTAGGAATTCCCTGCTTTTGTTCTATTCGAGTTCATTGATCGATAGCATTAATCGATTTTCGTTTTTGTTTGAAATTTATTCATTTTAATAAATAAAAAATGAATTTATTATTTTATTTCATGTAGGTTCTATTTACACTATGCCAAAATTTTGCGACTGAGGTTCAGCGGCAAAAGTTACGCTCATTCGTATTCTGTGGGGATAACATTAATGAAAGGATCAAAGTATTTCGTTAATATAGCATAAGGCGGCCAGCATTTTGGCTTTTTGCTAATAGATAAAACAAAATAGGTATATCACAAATACACAAACAACTTCCCCACGTTTTTGATATATATTTAGGCACATAAAAGTGCCCAATGATAAATATGAATAATTAAAATTAAGATATTTGATAAACGCGGGGTAGGTTCGAACCCCGGCCAGGGCAAGTTAGAAAATGACCTTTTTTAAATTGTCCTGGTTCCTAGGTGTTTGTTTATCTATTTATATATATTTATCATAAAATGTAGCATCGTTGTATTTGTATACCAGAAGACAAGTTTTTAAAAACTTACTTTGGGGTTAGCTCTATTTGTGTGTCCGAAAAAAAAGTACATGACCGATGTTATTTACTGTTCTAAATTTAGCCCAAACAAAAACATAATTCAAGTCACGTCTCCTGCCTTAACGATCATTAAGTACTGTCGTTAAAGCTGTAGGTATTAGACATGCTTGGAGCATCCAAAAATAGCAGAAGAACATTGTATGGCGACCTCTTAAGCAGCTCGCTGGGCGTGAAGCCCTACATCCATGGCCGTGATACGATAATTGACTTTACTAAGTATAACCACCAGGTCTGGAAACCTTTGATGAGGAGGTATTGCTTCAGATTGATGTGTCTAGGTATAGTGGTGAGTGCGGTGGAACAGCTTTCGTAATTTAGATATGATCTGCGTATTATCTTGGTGGATGGGTGCGCGTCACGCTCGTCTGAGGCAGTATAACTGTGCGCACGCGCATGCATTGTTAAAGCCCGTGCACACGAGGCGATCATATATGTATAACGTCGAACGAAATGTAATGAAATTATTGAAAATAAAATAAACGGGCAAGTGCGAGTCCGACTAGTACATGAAGGGTTCCATACCACCGTACAATGTTTTAAAACGCTGAAGAAACACGTTTCTTGTATAAAGAAACACGTTTCTTGTATGACGACCCCCTTTAATTTTTTACTTTATTTTATTTTTAGTATTTGTTGTTGTTGTGGTCATAGTAATACATAATTTGTGAAAATTTCAAGTATCTAGTTTATCCATTATGAAGATCAAGTTAAAAACGCTGAAAAAACACGTTTTTTGTATGAGCACCCCCTTTAATTTTTAACAATTTTTCATTTTTAATAATTCTTGTTATAGCGGCTACAGTAATACATAATCGGTGAAAATTTCAAGTGTCTAGCTATTACAGTTCAAGAGATAGAGCCCTATGACAGACGGACAGACAGA
Organism: Acrobasis repandana; assembly: GCA_963576875.1. NCBI lineage: Eukaryota > Metazoa > Arthropoda > Insecta > Lepidoptera > Pyralidae > Acrobasis > Acrobasis repandana. Next base: position 19,739,438 of record OY756216.1, read on the forward strand.
CAGACGGACAGACAGCGGAGTCTCAGTAATAGGGTCCCATTTGCACCCTTCGGGTACGGAACCCTAAAAAGTACTCGACTTTTAAAATAAAAAGTACTCGACTTTTAAAATTAATGATCATATTAAAATACTTTTCTTAGAGAAAAATGTTTTCTTTTCGAGATAGACCAGATAGACCATATAGGGTCCAATAGGATAAGCTTTATCCAAATGTCAAATTCTTTTGGATGAGGGATTAGGTCCTACAATTAGTCTGCGTTTCGTTATGATGGTGTCTTTATAGAAAAATACTAAAATTGACCGATTTACTGATTTAAGTTAAGCGAAATCTCTTTTCATATATCGATATAAGTAAATACTCGTATTTCCTATAAATAATAAGTAAATATTTGTTAGATCTTATTTAGACTGTTTTTTTTAAATGTTTCACAAATGTTTTTTAGAATAATAAAAGAATATAAATGAGATTAAAGTACAAACTAAACCTAAAAATAAACCTAATCTAAATTATTGATTTAAAAGTCTGAAAGATTACGACCGTGCGGCATGGTGCCAAGAACGCTGGCTGCGTTCCTTCCTTTCTGGATAGCTATGCTAATGCGTTGAGAAAAGAATCAGCCAGGTCTCTTGTCACCAGCGGCGGTGATCAGGCGCGGAGTTATCTGTTTTAGGAAAGCCCTCGCGCTGGGGCCCCATGGTCCAAACGTTTCCACACCAAACGGCACAAATATGTAATCCTTACTGAGGGACATATATTTGCGTCGCTTGGCAAGCTCAGCACCTTAGACTGTTTGTATATGTTGTTATGATTCACAAGAATAGAGAAAAATAGAATATAAAATTAAATAAAATAGTCATTTATTCGGTAAGGTAAGAATATTTAGCTTCGTTTCGAGTAGAAGAAGTATTGATTGGTAGTTTTACTCGGACAGCTAACCCTTATTAGCTAGACTAGAATATTAGGCATACGTCAATAGAGGCTTGGTACTTGCACTCTAACTTGTGTATACAGGTACTGATTTTTGAGGAGTATAGACGGTCATTGTCTGGTGGGAGTCGGTTGATCGACATAGTTGATCACTGCATTGTGATCGCATACTGTCTAATTATAGTGATCTATTGTCTATGCACAACGCCGTGATTTATTAGGTTGCTATGTGCTCCATATCTACTTACACCTACATGAAAAATAACTTAACAAAGAGTTAGTACTTATTTTTATGTGCAATTAGTCTAAAAACTAAAAAGCAACCAAAGAAAACACAAAAAACTGCTTAACTGTACAGTACAATGCTTTAGTGTCTACTGTTTTAGCTTATTTTATTAGGTATTCTGTAAAAATTCACAAACTACAGTAATTGGTGGATAATTTGACAAATAAAAGTTAAACATATCTAAATTCAAAATTTGTGATGAAAAACTTCGCCATGCTATGAGTGAGATTTGAAATCACGCCTCTAACATCTGTACTGTGCACTTTCAATTGTGCTACCGTGACTCCGTATCACCCTGACGAATTCCCTCATCACATATTAAGAGGGCGCCTGATGTGGATAATCTAAGTTTTGCTCCCGCTTCCACGCACACAAATTTACTCTAGCCGAAGCAAGACAGCGAGCCATGCGGGGCGTCGGGAATCGCGGTGGATCAATGAGGCTGGTTCTGGTTTTGAGGTTTTTTTCGTTTTAGAAAGAATATTTAAAAGTTATTAAAAAAGTAAGACATATGGTGACTGCCTTATGTTTAATACAATTAAAATCCAAAGTTACAAGTGATAATTTATTGTATTTCTTAAATACTTTCTATTTTAGTATAATTCTGAGGTGATTTGGAGGCAACTTCGCAATGTTTTTTTATCGAGAAAATTTTAAGCAATCGTGTTTTCAAAACTTATTATGTTTAGAGTTAGTCCTGAACTTTGCTGTGTTTTTATTTCAAAGTGAGTATTTTGTTAATATTGATAATATTTAAGATCGCTCTAAGAACTCTAGGGTAGTACGGGCTCTTAAGTACTTACGTATTTAAAAAGCATGCGTATGTCTTACCTATATAACGTGAAAGGGACATACCTGTAATAAATCAAACCACGGTCTATCTAGATCATTATAGTATAATGAAATTAAAATAACAGCCAAAAAACAAAACTAAATTTCGGCATTTCCATACCAAAGCGTGCAGCCGCCTGGGCGATTTGGATGGGAATGTCAAATTTTTATTTTAGTTGGTTAGGTTGGCTGTTATTTTAATTTCATTATACTTTAGTGATCTAGTATAGCCCGTGGTTCGATTTATTACGAGTATGTTGTATTCCACGTTATATATAAAAAAGAAGAACTTTCTGCGAATTTCATGACATACAGTATAGCATAATAACAGAACAGCCAATGAACATAAATTCTGTTTACATCTACGCATAGCAAAATCTCGGAGTGTAGAGAAATCAGTCGTAATGGTATTCACGCTCTACAAAGCTGAGTAGTGGCCAATTTAATTGCATTCATCTGCAACCCAGACCGAGTAGCGGTTTTTAGTTTTGTGTAAGGCGATCAGTTATATTAGGTATTGCGTTTTATGTCGAATATAGATCTGGTGAAAGTTTTATTAAGATTTTCAACTATTTTTCTGACACGTATTTTTTCTACCGACAATAAACGGGCAAGTGCGAGTCGGACTCGTACATAAAGGGTTCCGTACCTCCGTACAATGTTTTAAAACGCTAAAGAAACAAGTTTCTTGTATGACGGACGACTCCCTTTAATTTATTACTTTATCTTATTTTTAGTATTTGTTGTTATAGTGGCCATAGTTATAAATAATCAGTGAAAATTTCAAGTATCTAGTTAATGCCATTATAAAGATCGAGTTATAAACGCTGAAAAAAACACGTTTTTTTATATGACGACCCCCCTGTAATTTTTAATATTATCTTATTTCTAGTATTTGTTGTTATAGCAGACATAGTATTAATACATGGTCTGTGAAGATTTCAAGTATCTAGTTAATTCCATTAATAAGATCTTGTTAAAAACGCTGAAAAACACGTTTTTTTTGACGACCCCCTTTAATTTTTAACTTTTTTCATTTTTAGTATTTGTTGTTATAGCGGCTACAGTAATACATAATCGGTAAAATTTCAAGTGTCTAGCTATTACGGTTCAAGAGATAGAGCCCTGTGACAGACGGACAGACGGACAAACAGCGGAGTCTCAGTAATAGGGTCCCGTTTGCACCGTTTGGGTACGGAACCCTAAAAATGACTCAAGTAAAAGATAGAGTCCCCTTGCCCTAAACAAAATCAGACTTTCCCATGCAAACGTAGTCTAGCTTTTCATTTGAAACGTTATTTTAAGCGTAGTTCTGGTGAAATATTTCTGTAAACATTTTTTTTTTCATGTTCAAAAATTACTATTAGTTTTGTGTAAGACGATCAGAAATAGCGTTTTATGTTAAGCGTAGCTCTGGTGAAAATATATTTCTGTAAACATTTTTTTGTCGTGTTCAAAAATTAATATTAGTTTTGTGTAAGACGATCAGAAGTAGTGTTTTATGTTAGGCGTAGCTCTGGTGAAAATATATTTCTGTAAATATTTTTTTGTCATGTTCAAAAATTACTATTAGATTTGTGTAAGACGATCAGAAGTAGCGTTTTATGTTAGGCGTAGCTCTGGTGAAAATATATTTCTGTAAAAATTTTTTTTGTCATGTTCAAAAATTATTTCAATGTACCTAAGAGATGATTTATATTATCGTTTAAGTACACTCACTACACTCCTGCAATCTATTTTTATATACCTCCAGGCTATTACTTAGTCTTCTTGACGTATAGGTTAGTTAGTATTTAGTTATTGATTGCCAAAAAAAATGTGATGGAGCTACTTTTTCAGGGTCAAATTAGACAATCCGGCGCAACCGAATTGATAAAACATGCCCATTTGCTTTACACTTTTCTTTGGGAAATGAGTGTCTTGCCATAAAATATAATTGATATCTTGAACAGCCCTTTGGGTTACAGTCAGAAATTTTACCTAGCATTTTAAGGAAAAATTAAAATATGTAAACTCGGCGTCTTGTCTGTTGTGTTGTATAGTCATCCTTTCTTGCTCTTAGGTAGAGTCTTATGTCTTCCTACTTTTTTTTACCCCTACGTCTGTCAAGTTATAGTCCGTGGTCAGTCTGTAAAGAGGCTGGACGCCTGGACAGGTTTCTTTAATGGAAAAAAGCTTGTAGGTACTACTATTATGGATGTCAAGTTCTAAATCGGCAAGGAAATAAAACAAAGAGCAATGATGTACCTATGTACCTTTTCCAATATCTTTAAAATAAATCAAAGAGCAATGATGTAGGTACCTATGTACCTTTGAAATAAAACTTAAATAAAAAATTCAAGATGACAGTTACGATCCGCACTCTCAAATTGGTGTACTCAATTTATTGGCGTCACAAATCTTCAGCAGAATTATGAAATAAAATGAATTACAGGTTCGGATCCATATTCAATTTACGTTCGCTTCATATCGGGCCTTCGAAGACTCAATTTAAGTGCAGTTTTAGTGCATCTCTTACTTTTGATAGCTTTCTTCCGTTTTCAATCTAAATGGCTAATTTATTTCCTTCGATTCACGATTGGTATCAATATCGAGATTATATGATGTTACTAATTATCATAAGATACACATACAACGCGTAACATATGCCTAATAAATCGAACCACGGGCTACTATATATATATACTTCACAGATCACTATAGTCTAATGAAGTTAAAATAACAATCAAAAAACAAAATAAAAAATCGGTATTTCCATACAAAAGGGAGCAGCTATCCGGGCAATTTTTATTGTTTTTATTTTTTTTGACACTTATTTTAATTTCTTTATACTATATTGATCTAGTATAGCTTGTAGTTCGATTTATTATGCATATGTCCCTTACCGTTATATACACAATATAGAGTGTAATATGGGTATAAAAAGTTAAGTCTGCCTTATAGTGAACACGTTCATACATACAAGGTCGTCCCCATCACGATCTCCTGCCACCTAAATTATACTTATTTGCTGCATGCCTACTATACTATTCACGGGTCCGTTATATCCAAAAGCAGCATTTTCTTTGCGAAATTTTTAACTCTTCCAACTAAAAAAAAAAACCTTTTAATTGACTAAAGTAACAAATTTATACATACATATTTGTGAATTTTAGTCATGACCTATGTGACCCTACCCCTGACGTTTTCAATTTAAGTATTCGCTTATTTTTTTCGCAGCTCAATAGAAAACTAAAGAAACAGAAGTCATATAAGTACTTATTAAATAAAAACAGGTCAAGTGCGAGTTAAATTCACGTGAAGAGGGTTCCGCACTTCTCATATAGGTTTTCCTAAAATTTATAAGTAAAGAAATATTTTTTGTTTTTTTTTTTAATTTTAGGCGCAGGAGTTTCAGAGATAAGGTCAAATTTCTCCTATTTTCTTAAATAACTTCAAAAATAACTTTATAAAAATTATCAAAAAAAAAACATTAAAAGTTCTTTAATTTGATAGGTCACACGATATAGTTCACAAAACGTTTTTTAAATGTTGAATTAACCCCCATAAGTGCCTCCTCCACATTTGAAATTATTTTATAGTCCGAATTTGGTCACTGACCAGTGGTCAAAAATCTTGGTCTTTTTATTGACTCCTCGTTGAAATGGACTGCTCAAATAACTGAAATTAGTCGGACCGTTACTTATTCACTTCAATATCTTAACCGCTTCAGAAATTTTCTCCCTATTAAAACTAAGATCATATTGATCCAAACGTTGATTTTTCCCATTATTGACTAAGCTGATATGTGTTATCCAGATCTTAATGTGGATCTTCTCGATAAGCTGGGACCGCCTTCTTAACAACTGCATCCGTTTTATTTTCTGCTTGCGTAAGTATGATCACATTTCAGCTTTCCGTTCCAAACTCCATTGGCTTCCCATCCGACTGCGCAGGCAACAGAGACTTCTATGTTCTCTTTTCTCTATTCTTAAAAATCCCTTTTCTCCGCAATACTTGAAATGTAAGTTTCAATATCTTGCGGACATGCATGATCGGCAACTTCGCTCCAGTAACACGCTCAAGCTTCAAATTCCCTTTTATCGATCTAGCTTCATGTCCAATTCCTTTACTTCTCAAGCTACATACGGCTTTGGAATGCATTGCCCGAAAACATCAGACAAATATCTAGTAGACATTTATACAAGAAAAAAGTGCATGATTTAGTTTTTGAATCTTTCAACAATTAGGAGAATTCATCGTTTCTTTCTGATCTTCAAATATATATATGTATGTATATAATATGTTGTATGTATAAATATAGTATATTTATTTTATACGATATTTATGTATGATCATTTAAAAGTACTTATTATTTCTGGATCTGTTTCTCTTCTCCTAAAGGTTGACAGGGAGAGAATGCTTTAGCATTAAGTCTACCTATTGTAGCTTTTGGCTCAATAAAATTAAATAAATAAATAAATGTGTACCAAATTTCAGTCTCCCTAAAAAGGCGAAAAGTACTTTTATCCCCCGTATATTATTACCACCCATAATTTACTTCAAGAAACGTTGAATGATACAATTTAAACTTGGTTTCCGATACTTTGACTAATAAGTATTGACGGAAAACATTATTGGCTCCTAATTTCTTCAAACATGATTAATGTTCATCCCAAGATTAATTACGCTAAGAGAGAATATTCTCAAAATATTTACTCGACAAAAAGAATCATCGTGTAATTCGTGTACAACAACTGTCTTAGAGTCATTGATAAATTCATCAAGATATCGCATCATTTTTTTTGTCATTTGGCTACGGAACCCTAAAAACAAAGTCGATTCCCGTTGTCGGTCCATTTTTGTATATATGTACGCTTAGATCTTTGAGAATATGGTTTTCATCAATAGATAGAGTGAGTCAAGAGGAAGGTTGACACATACCGTGCAAAACCGGAGCGAGCGTACCAATAGGCAAATAAAAGTTGGTGGTTGGTGCCGTGTAGTTCCCGGCAGAGTAGAATAGGACCACTCCAAGTCTTCCCGTCTCTCTAACCCGTGGAGAGTGAAAGCCAAATCCTCTGACTGCTCTGGCTAATATATGGCTCTGGTAGTACAGAGAGGTTCGTGCTCCTGCAGCGGAGACTACAAAAGACCTGATGATCATTGTATTCGAGTTTTCTTGCTGGACTGTAGCTTTGTACGTGCTGGGTTTCTGGCGTATTGTCCTAGAGTTCTTCCCTTATAGTTAAAATTTCAATTTTATTAAATTACAGCCATTGCTGGAAGAGAGCGATTCGTATAAAAATAACTAAAAAGTCTATATTAAACGTCGTAATTGCAACACGATTTTAAAAAATATGCTAGAAAACTAACGCGAAAAATACTTTTTATAAGTAAGATTAGTTCCGACTTCCGAGTGTTAGATTTATCTAGAGATTTCTACATCACTTTTAGTAGCAGTAAAAACTATACGATAGGTATTCAGGTAGTTCACTGAACCTGGACTCTCGAGACGAATCGATTCGGAGATCGAATACTTTGAATCGAATAGTCCGTCAGATCGATTCGCCGCGAATCGGGATCTGAGGTCATATTGAAATAGTTCGATTGGGAATAGCTTTTATAACGAGAATGTTAAACTATAGGAAAATAACCACTCTTAAAATATCGCGTTGTATTATCATAAAGTTATTAATATAAAAAGGTACGTTTCATTGCAATTCCACTTTATATATTTTAAATTCTTACTTCGATTTGGCTATGTTTTTAATAGAAGAAAAATTTGGAAACATAGAGGAGAGACTACATAGATATAGCTATGTACGAGCTATGTAGTCTTTCCTCTATGTAGTCGCTCCTCTATGTCTCCAAATTTTTCGGTAATTTGCTTATTACGCAGGATGACACACTACCGTTTTGCGGCTGTTGAGACGGACATGAAGATCTAAAAGACCTCTCGTCGAAAATAACAATGTGACATTCCGTTCCGTTTTTGACGTTGTGTTTGTCATCACGCAGAGGAATTACATATCATAAAAAACTGTTCAAAAGAAAGTCATAGAGATAGGCCGATAACTTTTAAAAACTTTGTAGCACTGACCAGATTGAAAAAAAAATATTTGAAAATATATATAAAAAATAAGATCAATAAGCAAGTCTTTAATAATAAAACCTGTGACAGGCACCTAACAGCAAAACATCATGAGATATCAATCAATCAATATCACTTACACAAAAACTACATACCTACATGTGATAAAACACAAAATTAATTGAAGTAACAATGCTTAATTAATTGGTGTGCAATATATAAGCGCTGTTATAATATTGAGGTAAGTATCCAAACAAGAATACGTTCATGCATGGATGAAGTCGTGTCGTATATACAGGGTCTAACAAAATATACTGAAACTATTTTAAGGGTATATCCAGTCCATGGTACTGAACAACTTTCCCCAAGGAACATATATCGCAAAACAAAAAATAATTTTTGGCCTCCCATTCAAGTTGACCGATCAGCTGAATCGAGTTTGTATGGAAAGCAAAAATATTTTTCAGATTTCGATATATGTTCCTTGGGGAAAGTTTTTCGGTATCATGGACTGAATTCACCCCTAAAATAGTTTCAGTATATTTTTTTAGATGTTATATATAAGTCAAACATTTGGCTGAGGATCGGGAGACATGAGAAATACTCCACCGACAAGAACATAGTTCTTAAATATAGTGATGATGATTATCTAAATAATTAAAGTTCTATCATATATGTAAATATAAGTAAAGAAATAGATACATAAGTAAGTATACCTACATAAGTTGGGTATATGTCTGATGATAACCAGTTGCCTCTTGGGGTGTGACAAATGAAAATACAATACAATACAATACCCTTTATTGCACAAAAGTAAAAAACAGGACATAATTATCTTATAAACTAGGAAATGCGCAAAAGGCGGCCTTATCGTTAAGCAATTTCTTCCAGGCAACCTCGTTTAAATAGAAAGATTATGAATTAAAGAAAAATTATGGGAAATTAGGTAGTGCGGGTGTTCAATATAATAAACATACTTATATACAATAATTATAATAAACATACATGCATCTAATACTTAAATACATACAACTTACACAAAGAAAACATAACAGGACAAAATGAAGAAACTAAGTGGAAACAAGGGAAGGAGATTACCTTTCATAAGGATAGAAAATGCGATTTTACTTGGGATTTAAAGCTGGCTAGCGTTTGGGCGCGTCGGATAGTAAGTGGTAAATAAGTACATTTTGTCACAATTTTATTTCATAAAATAACTTTTTTTCATTTTACGCATTATACTCTTACTGTCTTCTGGCACGACTAAGAACTAATGCTTCTTTAAAAAACTTAGATCAGCTAGGATTTTGAAATCATAAAAATGGAAAAGCTGGAAAGAAGTCTGAATTCAAAGACGGAAAAAACGCTCTTCAACGGTAGTTAATAGAAAGGCGTATAAAAAGCAAAAATTAAACCTCGCCCTGCAAGTAAGTACCTAGTTTAACTACTAGTGTCACGATCGGAACTTTCTACAAGTTTTTTTTGGAAGACGTGATTCAATTCAAACTCCCAGTTTTTTTTTAATTTTCGTCAAAGTAAGTACTTACAGCTTTCTCCAAGGTCAAAAATAAACTGTAAGTATTATAAATATTGACGCACTAAGTTTACTTCGCCCTGATAGTACACATTATCACGTCTTTACCCATAACGGGGCAGATTCAACCCAAACGCCAAGTTTAGCGCTTTGGTGGTCGGGTTTGAAGATGGAAAAAGGAAACCAAAATAATGATAGTATAATTTATAATGCACAGGTTATAATTACTGCTTTCTTCTTCTTCCTTCCCTTACTGCAGTTTTTCTGGGGTCAGGATTCTCTTTATGCGGAAGAACCAGGGTCAAGTTTTCTATCTTGGATGTGAGATACTCTGATAATAAATATTGCTCGCAAGACTAGATGCGACTTTAGACTTGGAAACCAAACTTCCCAAGAATAAAAATTGCAAAAAATTTAAAACAAGAATAAAATAACTATTGTGTACTATTTATTATTAGAAATTGTTTCTTTTGAAATAGATAAATAATTTCTTGATACCAAACTTATTCAATGCGAGTGTACCCTCTGTATCTTATATAACCTTTATCTTTGCGGTATGTTTGAAGCTGTAATAATTGCATTCCGAGCTAACATCATAATCACATATCCAATACTGTAACTAATGCAGCCGTCAGCGCAGAGGAAGTGAGTCATCTACGCATCATTGATCTATGAGTACATTGATGGTGATGGGGAATAGTCGCTGTTTGTCGCCTGAAGATACAACTTTGCCGCCATACTTTTCCTTAGGTATATGTCATTATATTTAATTTTTTTACAACCTAGCTGTTTTAGTGTTTGATTAGCTGCCATGTTTGTTGTTTTTTGAGTCAAATCTTGCCAGCCACATTCCGGTTTCTGATTGAGATGAAATTTTGTATTCTAATGTAAATCAGATGACAACACAAAATGATTATGAAAAGAAGCTGATTCGATGATGGAGCCGGAAGGTGGCTATAGGAGCCCTGTTATAAAACGACGCAACCCCATACGGGCTTATTACATTTGTCTTAATGAACTTAATCAGTTCTTAGGCCTCACAATAAAAGCGAGTTTTTTTTAAATAAACTTATTTCACTTTACTTTGAAACTTCAAACAGATCGGCATGACGTTTTGTAGATAAAGAGGTAAGGTAAGAGACTCATTGCCTGTCTGTAAAACTTTTTGCATAAATATAAGATCCCAAAGAGGGTTGACGTCAGGCAAGCGGCCAGATGTTAATCTATAGCCAAATCGTGTAAACTGTTTTAACTTTTTCTTCTGTCTTCAGTATCCTTGGATGACCAAATTCATTAAGCATACTCCGGTGACCAAACCTTCAAATATGCATTGACATACATATTATATTTACAGAAAAGGAAGCAGGAAAGCGCATTCCGGGCTCCAAAGCAGCACAGCTGAAGATTCAACCGGGAATGCGGTAAGATGAAGGAGAATCAACTGTCCATTGAAAAAGTGGCTTTGATTTTGCTAAGGGAAATGACGGCTTCAGGATGTGGGCAGAGTAGAAGGAAATTATTTATAGCCTTGTGCAATGGAAAATATAAAACATATACTATCACAACTTTATTCCTATTGGGGCAGACATAATTTTGGGTGTTACGGCTCTAAGCAGATAGAGCTCAGGGCCGTAATACTCAAAGACCACTCCTAGCGTGACGATGGCAATAGGCTGCCAGCTGAGTTTCGCTCATTTCCTCGATTGAAGAGAAGCAGCTGTTACATTTAAAGTTTCTTCGTTCTCCCCAACCACCATAGAAACAAAAATACAAAATAGTTGCAGCAAAAAAGGTTGGAAAAAGACGAGAAATGGTCTCACGGTGGCGGCCACGTACGCCACGCCATCTGAAACCTATTTCGAAGCAATCTGCCGCGATTGCTCGAGATGACGAGCAGTCACTATCGCATATTTTCTCATGATCTACTTTCAATCGTACATTAACAAGGCTGTGGCAAACATTTGATCCCACTTTAATATATGCTATAAACGGGTATCTCACTTCAAAAGTCAGCTACTGGACGACAAGTTTTGTCCTCATGCGTATGTCTGTGTCTCTCGTTAGTGTGGTGCTGAAAAAAGCAAATTTTGGACGCTATGGCATTATCAATTAGGTATTCAAAATGGACCAAAAACATATATTTAAGTTACTTTCATTTATTGTTGTTGTGTATTGTTTGGTGCTCGAATAAAAAGGATTACCAAAATTCCTCGCAGTTTCAACCAACTCAAGACCATTCCTGGAACTGCTATTAGTCAAGTTTTTAGGTATTTTATTATGTATTTATGTATGTATGAATGTGTCTGCATGTATGTATATGTATGTATGTAGATATTCATATAAATAATTACATACTTATTCTTAAGCGCCTATCGCTAATTTAAATTTTCTGTTTTTCAAAGGCTGACTGGTAGAGGATGCATTTAAATTACCACCTTTCGTACCATTTTGGACAATAAAGATTTAATAAATAAATAAATAAAATGTTCAATACAATCCTTGTGTTATTCACTCTTGTCGTGATTTTCACACCATTTTTTGATGGCGAATCAACTGTTCAGAGAAAACTTAAAAATAAACGGCCAAGTGCGAGTCGGACTCGTATATGAGAGTTCCGTACCACCGTACAATGTTTTAAAACGCTGAAGAAACACGTTTCTTGTATGACGACCCCTTTTAATTATTATTAACTTTATCTTATTTTTAGTATTTGTTGTTATAGTGGTCATAGTAATACATAATCGGTGAAAATTTCAGGTGTCTAGCTATTACGGTTCAAGAGATAAAGCCCTGTGACAGATCGAGTTAAAAACGCTGAAAAAAACACGTTTTTTGTATGACGAACCCCTTTAATTTTCAACTTTTTTTTTATTTTTAGTATTTGTTGTTATAGCGGCCACAGTAATACATAATCGGTGAAAATTTTAGGTGTCTAGCTATTACGGTTCAAGAGATAGAGCCCTGTGACAGACGGATAGACAGACAGACGGACAGACGGACAGACAGCGGAGTCTCAGTAATAGGGTCACGTTTGCACCCTGGGTACGGAACTCTAAAAATACTATCCAAATTGACAACAAGGTTGACTGGAAGAGATACCTATCTGGTATAAGTCTGCCTTTGTTCCTATTGCTGACTTAGTGTAACGTGATTTTTGTTTGTGCACAATAATGTTTTAACAAACAAACAAAAGTACTTACATATAGGTACTCTAACTCTTTCCAAATTTTTCATGGATGACTATTGGTCATCCACCGTTGATGTACTTAATAAGAGCTGAGTAGTTAATAAAGAAACCTGCATCCGATGGAATTCGTCGCTACTTTTGCGCAATCTCCAGCTAGTGGCTATTTAAACTAAGCGAGCGTCCATCTCCCGGCGATGGGATATTGCGTAATGACATTCCTGCGGTGGTGTTTTTTGGTGGCACGCCGCACCGGAACGGATGCTGTATGCAGGCGATATAGATGACCAGGGTTTCTCAAACTGGAAAGTAGATCATAGTTTATGGCGTGAACCTGAGAAAAACTTTTGAATACAGCTAAATAAAACCATATAAAACTTAAATTTCTCAGTATTCAAATGGCTTAAAGTTACAGTAAAAAACAAAGTTTTGAAAACAACAAAAAAAGCTTTTCTCCACAAACGATAGCGCCCTTAAATACCTGCACTTTAGAGGACCTAGTAGCCAACGAAAGAGTTCTTGGTTGCACTTTACTGGAGCAACTGAACCTATAACAATAACCGAAAATATAAGTACCAACGATACGCTAAAAAGAAGAAGTATTCAAATGAAACCTCAGTATTCATTGGGATTTTGAATAAAAAAAATAGATTAGGTGTTCCTAATCTCATTAATTCTATGTAAATAGTTGGTTGGCTTCTTTACATCATAGCGCCTTATTTTCACAGTACCTAAACTAAAACCCATCTTCCTACTAATCTGATTTTGTTGGTTGTAGTGGGTATTTGAGGGCTAAATAAAGGTCAAGAAACAGTGGTGTCGGGACGTTATTTATTATTGTTTTCTTTACAAAACCATTTCAAATTTCGCCTTCGCAGTTTATGTTTTTTTAAATGCGCGTCAATACAACTTCTTTTTACTACTTTCTTTCTTACGTGCCTGTAATCGTAATCGTAAACATATCCGTAATGGATTTACTATTTTAATCATTTTTGACAAACTTTTTATTCTAAATATACGAGTATGTATAATGATTGGTCTCGTCACAGCGTAAGAATATTCGAAAATGTTATTTTTCTTTGTGAGTATACTATACCTAAGTAGAAATAACAAAAATGCCTTTTCGGCGCAGAATATTGCACATCTGAGTGTGAGTGTATGAGCGTGGCCCTAAAAGGAAATATTGCGACATTCATTCGAGAAAAAATAAAATAGTATAGGTATTTCGTGTACGGTAAAAAAAAATCCCACAACCAAGAATGCAGGACTCTAGATTGAGAGCCACTGCTCACCTGAAGAAGATAATAGAGTGAGCAAGAATCTCAGCTGTTCACGGTTGACGCTCTTCCGGCAAAGGTGTCGAGGAATTTTAATTTTTGAGGAATGGTGCGGTGACGGAGTGCCGTCCTCCGATCAGATGCCATGAGGAACTTATTACTTGCCCTGGAATTTCTGACGACCGACAATTTCCTATGATATAGGTACCTACGTGATTTTATACCGGAGTTAGTCGCGGTAGAAATATTCTATGATTTATTAAAAAATTTCAGGCCTTTCTGGCTTCGCATATGGATGTATCATAAACCTGAACCTTCAACACGACCATATACTTTACATGTTAGTAAAGCCCATGGTAAAAACTGAATTAACGCTTCAGTAGATTATTTATCTTATTTAGGTTAACTGACAGATAATATATTTATACATATAGAAAGGGAGAATTTATATAAGAATGCAATAAAATGTAACAAAGTCTCTACATTTTGTGCACTACATTGCATTTTTTTTTAAATTTCTGTTGTATTTTTTGTCATATTTTTATTGTATCTTCTTTCCATTATGTAATTTATGCTTATCGTATGTGTCTTTTTGGTAAGTACCAATAATATGATTTATCTATCTATATTCTACATATATACATATTTTGTTCTTTTATTTCAAGATTTATTTACCCGACTACCGCAAAGTCAAAAGGAAAGGTATAATGATTTTTAGCAGTCTATGTTTGTGAGTTTGTATGCATGTGGATATTTATGGAGTAGGTGAGCGTTTCATCCCATTAATTTTTCGTCTCATTGGGACGAAAAGCTACTTTCAAAAAGTTCAAAGTATTTGTTGTGCAATTCGTCCCAATATATTTATTATAAGGTTGGGGAAAAAGTCTTTTTGCATATAGTATGTATGAACTTGTAATAAAATCACTTTGGCTATACTATTTGTACCTGGCTGGTGTTGGTATCATTTAAAAGTTTAAATTTTAAAGAAGATAATTCCAAATTAAAATTAGGAAAATGCGTGCTTTTCATTTGTTTTTCTTACCGTCAAGATGAGTGAATATAATGAAGAATATTAGAGACATTTTAAAATTTTACTACCAAAAAGGTAAAAATGCAACGCTCTGGGCGCCCTGTTACGGATAAAATGGATGCTATTTTTGAAAAAGTGGAGCAAGATTGGCATATCAGTATTGACGACGTAGCTGAAGAACTGGGAATTGACCACAAAACAGTTTTGGCGCATTTGAAAAAAAATGGGTACACAAAAAAGCTCGACATTTGGGTACTTCACGAGCTCTCTGAAAGAAACCTAATGAATCGTGTACTCATTTGTGATTCTTTATTACGACGTAATGACACCGAACTATTTTTGAAGAAATTGATAACTGGTGATGAAAAGTGGATCACGTACGACAAGAACGTGCGAAAAAGGTCATGGTCAAAGGCCGGTCAGGCTTCACAGACTGTAGCGAAACCCGGGTTAACTCGCAACAAGGTGATGCTGTGTGTGTGGTGGGATTGGAAGGGTATTATTAATTATGAGCTGTTACCACCAGGCAGGACCATCGATTCAGAACTCTACTGCGAACAACTGATAAGATTAAAGCAAGAAGTTGAGAGAAAGCAGCCGGAATTAATTAACAGAAGGGGTGTGGTTTTTCATCATGATAACGCTAGACCTCACACATCTTTAACAACTCAGCAAAAATTAAGAGAGTTTGGCTGGGAGGTGTTAATGCATCCGCCGTATAGTCCTGACCTGGCACCTTCAGATTTCCACCTGTTCGGTCGGTCGGTCGGTTTCCACCGGTTCGGTCTCTTCAGAATTCTTTAGGCAGTGTCAGGTTAACATCACGAGAGGACTGCCAAAACTACTTGACGCAGTTATTTGATCAGAAGCCCTAAAATTTCTATAGCAAAGGGATCATGTCCCTACCTATAAGATGGCAAAAAGTTATCGAACAAAATGGTACCTACATACTTTAGTTAAATGTAAATAAACTATATTAAAAAACAAAAAATTCATATAATATGCGAAAGGACTTTTTCCCCAACCTATTATTATATTTTTTTAATTTAAATTTGTAAAGACAGCAACACAAACTTAATCAAAATCAAAATAAAAGACAAAATATTGATTTGTAAATAATATTTATTTGTATAGCAGTAATGGTTTTCGTTAACGAGTCAACACTCGTTATATGAAAAATTGTAGATTGAAAGACATTAAATAAGGGTGGTGCCGCTGTAGCAAGTGTAAATTAAAAAAAAAAGCAATGGAAAACCCTGAGACAACACCTCGTAAGCCTAATATATTAATAATATATTATTTGTTTGACCTTTTTTTCTCCCATTGATTTTTTTGAAAGTAATGCTTACTTTTAAAAAAATCAATGGGACGAATTAACACAGAATTTTAAGTACTTTTTGTGTGTGTTTCGTCCCATTGTGATTGGGACGAAAATTGAATGGGACGAAACGCTCACCTACTATATTTATGTGTGGTCTATCATAGCATCTGGACCGCTTATCTAACTATTACAAATGAGATGTCAATCGATTCGTCATTATTATCCGGGTGACATAGGCTACAATTTATATGCAAACAAAAAGATTCGAGTATTTTTTTTTGTTTCGATATCGAGTGGGTTTCGATATCAAATGAAAGCTCTTCATTAGCACATTTCAAAAATATATACATTGTTAGCCGTAAATGACTGCCGAGCTTGGATTACTAGGATTATTCATAGTTTTCAATAAGAATTTTCCCGTAGTCGGGTATTTGTTTTTAGGGTTCCGTACCCAAAGGGTGCAAACGGGACCCTATTACTGTGACTCCGCTGTCTGTCCGTCTGTCCGTCTGTATGTCCGTCTGTCACAGGGCTCTATCTCTTGAACCGTAATAGCTAGACACTTGAAATTTTCACCGATTATGTATTACTGTAGCCGCTATAACAACAAATACTAAAAATAAAAAATAGTTAAAAATTAAAGGGGGTCGTCATATAAGAAACGTGTTTTTTTCAGCGTTTTTAACTTGATCTTTATAACGGCATTAACTAACAATTATGTATTACTATGACCACAATAACAACAAATACTAAAAAAAAATAAAGTTAAAAATTAAAGGGGGTCGTCATACAAGAAACGTGTTTCTTCAGCGTTTTAAAACATTATACGGTGGTACGGAACCCTTCATGTACCTACGAGACCGACTCGCACTTGCCCGTTTATTTAAACGTAAATTTTGTTATCTGGCTAGAAAATTAAAATGAACTTAGCGTCTTTTAATCTAGTAGCTTTTTTATTGAATGTAGCTACAGTAGGTACAAAGATTGCTCAACGTTTTGGTTGGAGAAATACATTTCGAAACCTCGCGACGCCCAAAATTACCAGTCACGCAGTTTTTGCTCCAGTGCAGTCAACAACCCGAAATTGACTCGTATTTATGTTCTGCGCGACGATTAACTAGCTGTGGCCCGCGGCGTTGTCCGTGTAAAATAAAATACACAATACAAAATACAGGACATAATTTATCTTAAAAACTAGGAAATTCGCAAAAGGCGGCCTTATCGCTAAACAATTTCTATAAGGTAACCTCGCTTATGTAAAAAAAGTGATGGGAAAATTAGTCCCGTGCAGTCAAAGGGTATTTGACAAAATACCACGGGATCTTCCATTTTTTGGAACAAATAGTATTATAAGTATGTGTCTGTTAAATTGCATTACAATCCGTATATTTATGTAGTTTATGTAGGGTTTATGAATTTATAAAATATTTATGTATTTTTATATGTACGTCTATGAATGTATAAGAAAGTATATATATGAATATGTGTCTTAGGTAAATGTTTAATAATGGTCAAATAGCTAATTTGAATGTACTAATCGTCCAAAATTTGCTTTTATCCGCACCACCTGTAGGTTGACTGGTAGAAAAGGCCCTAGCCTTAAGTCCGCCTGTTACTTTTTCTGTAAAAAAAGTCCATAATACTGAACAACTTTTCCCAAGGAACATATATCGAAATTTGAAAAATATTTTTTGGTCTTTATACAGCTTGACCGATTAGCTGATCCGAGTTTGTATGGAAAGCAACAAAATATTTTTTCATATTTCGATATATGTTCCTTGGGAAAAGTTGTTCAGTATCATGGACTGAATTTACCCTTAAAATAGTTTCAGTATATTTTGTTAGACGTTATATATTGAAAAAAGTTTTTAATGAAAATTATTGTCATAGAGGTAAATAACCCGTAATAATTACCCGTGTGGTTCCGGGTTAGAATAGGACCACTCCATCTCTTCCTGTGGATGTCGTAAGAGGCGACCAAACGACTAAGCACAAACAACTCGTGCTATAATTCCATTCTCAAGAAGGGTTAACGTCGGGAGGCGGCCGGTTGTAAAACTTTCCGCACAAATACATTTCCAAAGAGGGTTGACGTCAGGCAGGTGGCCGGTCGTAAAACTAAAGCCAAATCATTTAAACTATTCCGGCTATTTCTTCTCCATTTTGCAAGGTCTTTGGCATCCTTGGGTGACCATTGACATGCATGTTATATTTGGAGAAGAAAAAGCGGGAAAGCGCACCCTGGGCTCCGAAGCAGCACAGCTGAGGATGCAACCGGGAACGCGCTTAGACGAAGAAGAAGGTAAATAATGTAATAATGAAAATAAACAATAGGAAACATAAATCTTCATGATTTATTTCCAATGTAGAGATTATTTTGTAAAAAAAAATACAATTCCTACTTTATAAATGGGACGAGCAAAAACCTTGCAATGTGTGTATACGAATCCAACTTGCTATAATAACTTAGATACACTCACTAAGAAAAACAATTTTACAAAAAAAAATAATTAAAATCGATAAAAAAAATTTGTCCTCCCATACAAAATTCGTTTAGCAGAGCGCTGATTTGTATAGGAAGACGGATTTTTATTTTAGTTGTATATTAATTGTTTTTATTGAAAGTAGTTCAGCATCATGGACTGAACTTGCTCCAATAATTTGGCTGGTGGTTAAAAAGTCAGCCTGTATAATATTACATGTTTTCGTTTGTTTACTTAGTTGGTTCTACATATTACATTACAGATTTATTAATTTTATAATTGTATTATATTTGTGTAATACGGGGACATAACGTATCTTATTTATATTTCGAGCCAGACTTCTATATTTGGAACCTTCAAAGATACCGACTTGGGCCAATTTGGTTAGAAAAGTTAATTTGCCAAAATTACCAGAAATCTCGAGTATGCTCGGCGCATTTTACGTCGACAGCGGCCGTGAAAGATATCACTCACTTGCAGATTTCCATCTGGATTGATTCCGGAATGGCTCTCCGACACTTGCAAATGATTCCGGAGTCAGGGCTGTCTGGCTTCCAAATTTGTTCTTATTCTAACTTAAGAACAAATCACACTGATTGAGCTAGCCCCAACTAAGTTTAAACTTGTATTATGGGATACTAACTCAACGATACTATATGTTATGAATAATTATGATAAATAAATATATAGATAAATAAACCCAAGACTCGCAACAATTTGAAAAAAGGCAATTTTCCAACTCTCCCTAGACGGGGACCGAACCCATAACCTCCGAGACTGAACCTCCATCACTAATTTGATTTTCTTCTACATCCACTCGTCCACTTTCACGCTGAACTTTGGGTCCTATGGCCCTAGTCTCTGACAATATGCAACATCCCTATTCCACATAGATAAGGTCACAAAAGTATTATTCTATTTAGTCCGTCAGTTAGATTATTTAAAAATAATGGACCAATATTTTTCCATTTATCAAATTAGTAAGAAGTTCCGGAGTGGGGGCTTCTGACGTTATCGTCTCGTACAAATCGTATGAGACCGTGACGTCATGTGAAATTAAAATGCGCTGCATTTTCGTCAATATTTGTTAGTGACAAAAAAGAAAAAATACGTGTACAATATTTTTTACGTGTAATGTTAAATATATGCTAATTTAAAACTAGCCTTATTTATTTAACTATTTATCTTATTTTATCGTTTTCTTTGCGCCACCGTTTCTTTTTCACGTGCCTACATTTCTCCCATCCACTGGTTGTCTGGAAGAGATCGCTGTCAGCGATAGGACCCGCCCATTGTACCTATTGTATTGTACCCATTGTATATTTACAATTTGTGTTTTGTTAATTTCTTATTTATTTTTTAGGTGCAATAAAGAGTTTTTCATTCATTCGTTCATTCAATATTTTTTAATAATCTACCTGATGATCCAACAAACTTTTTTTAGTACAGAATGTGTACTAAAAAAAGTTTGTTGGATCATAGTAAGTACATAGTAAGTATGTATGTATAAAAGGCCGGAAAAAGAGATTTGACAGCCCTACAGTATTCGGCCGGCGTGGGAACGCGGCCCTGCATTTAGGGGCAATTAATACGCGTTATGGTTTATTTCGTCGTTGACACCGCCACGAATTACCAGGTTTGACCTGTCTAACTCAAGTTACTAAGGAGTACACGTTCTTTCGTTTTTGTACATTCAAAGCTGGAGACATTCTGGAATTACACTCGTAGAACTTCAAAATTCCTCTCATTACCTATATCTGCTTCTCATTTGGTTTTATATCTGTCTAATGTGTAGATTTGACAAAAGTTGTGTTTTAAAAGCCAGAGTATATCTTTGAGTCTTGCAGCCCTGGGCTGTCTGTCCTGTTGGGGATAGAGGCATGACAGCGTATACACTATACGATATACGTTTATATGACTATACAGATATATCTGTATAGATATAATAAATCGCTTATAATTATGTTACTGTAGACGGAATACGATAATTATAACTACTGACAAGTAACTAATCCATCGTTTATTTATAAGGATTCTAAAGTTAACGCCCATTTCCTACGATAAAAATGACTATGTTTTGAATAAAGTACCTACTCAGTAATTATAACATATCATAATGTTACTTTCCTGACCCCTTAGCATGGCATCGTTGATAAACACAGATAAAGTTCATATCGCGTGACAGACTAGTGCTATCCCACCCGTTATTATAATGTAGAGCTAGATAGTTAAAGATGATAGGACTCGATAAAATGCAAGCAAGCCTTGTAGCATGGCATCGTTTATAAACCGAGATAAAGTTTATATTGCGCGACGGACTAGTGCTATCCCGCTTATTATTATATATAGCCAGATAGTGATAGATGATAGCGCTTGATAAAATGACCTGACCCTGTAGCATGGCATCATTGATAAACCCAGATAAATACCTTATTAATTAATTTACGATAAACCGGTCGACTCAAGTCAACCAAAAAAGGCCAACCAGGTTACGATCGATTTAGACAATCATCTTCAGGGCGAGTGTCAGTGCTGAGCGGACAGCGACATCGTCGGGTTGCCTCTGATATTCTCCCTGATTGCGTAGAGCTAGATAGTGCTAGTAGTCAATGGACAAGTGCCACCCTAGTCGTTATCATTACATAGAGCGAGATAGTGATAGACGATAGCGCGCGATAAATGCTTTCGCCAGTGCCATACTGCGGGAGCTGGATAGCGCTCGATAAACTTGTCGCCGTTGCCATACTATGGGCTGATTTAAGTTAACAAGTTAATATTACGGAATTTTATAAGTACTTTATAAATTGTAGAGTAGGCAACATATAATGTGAGGAGACATGATGTAAATAATAGGCCCTGACTCCTGTCCACTTGCTACCTGTTCATCTTCATCTTTATCTTTAGGATTGATGACTTGTTGTAGAGATTAATATAGTATATATAATAGATAGACTATTAAATAAAAAAATACTTACTACGCGGCAACTACAAATATTTTATTTTGCCAGTTCTCATTGCTGGGAAAAAGCCTCCCCTCTTTCTTTCCATACATCCCAGTCCCTGCTTTGATATCACCCCCCACTCCTTCTCAAAATGAGTGAAATCATCATTCTTACATAATATCCTACTATAATAAACTACATAATAAGTACTCGTATCTAACAAAACATACTAAAATGTAAATATATTACTTAGGTATCTTTTTTATTTAGTTTTGTATATTAGATAGGTACACGACAATTACCTCTTCCTTCCCATTTCCTCTCGCAGGTCTACTGGAAGAAGTTTCTTTAGAAATAAGTAGCACCTAAGTACTATGTTATTCTTTTTTTAGGGTTCCGTACCCAAAGGGTGCAAACGGGACCTTATTACTGAGACTCTGCTGTCTGTCTGTCTGTGCGGCTGTGTCTGTCCGTCTGTCCGTCTGTCACAGGGCTCTATCTCTTGAACCGTAATAGCTAGACACTTGAAATTTTCACCGATTATATATTACTGTAGCCGCTATAACAACAAATACTAAAATAAAAAAAGTT
Source organism: Acrobasis repandana (assembly GCA_963576875.1). Taxonomy (NCBI): domain Eukaryota; kingdom Metazoa; phylum Arthropoda; class Insecta; order Lepidoptera; family Pyralidae; genus Acrobasis; species Acrobasis repandana. The sequence continues at coordinate 19,761,918 of OY756216.1, forward strand.
AAAAATTAAAGGGGGTCGTCATACAAAAAACGTGTTTTTTCAGCATTTTTAAGTAGATCTTTATAATGGCATTAACTAGTTACTTGAGATTTTCGCAGATTATGTATTACTATGGCTACTGTAACAACAAATACTAAAACTAAGATAAAGTTAAGAATTAAAGGTGCTCGTCATACAAGAATCGTGTTTCTTCAGTGTTTTTAAACATTGTACGGAGGTACGGAACCCTTCATGTACGAGTTCGACTCGCACTTGTCCGTTTATTTATTTTTATTTCATATAGTGTTTGTAAATTTTTAAGTGTTCTTGAACTATGAAAATTAAAATGATACGGCAGACTAACTTTAGGACGTGGAACAAATTTCCCCAAGAAACAATAACTAAACATAATTTTGCTTTTCTTAAAATTTTATATTTTTGTCTTTCAATTTCTATTTTCTAAAAATTAAACCTAGCTTTATGGATTTTTCGACAACAAAATCACTAACGTATCTTTCATCGAAATCATTGGAGCTGTTTCCGAGATCCTCATATTGCTGATATTTCAAACGTATTTTCTTCTTGACAGAATTTTCAGCAGCTCTTTAGCATAATTTTTTTCGCCAGATCAATGGGAAGATTTGACGATTGGTTTTTTACGAATGGAGTGCATCGACCGCTCGATTTATCTTTTACGCCACATTTTGACGGTTTTAAAGAGTTTCGGCACGGATCGGTATACTGCTGTGATCCATACAAAACTCTCGATTGGACTCTACTGAATGAAGATAATGGCGGGAAAAGCCAAAATTAAAATAACGGTTGAGCTCTGGCATGGACAGAAAAATAGATTTATTTTCTTCAGAGCTCACGTACGGTAATTAGCAATGTATTTTAAGTGAAATTCAGTTTCAATTAATACTCAAGTGTTATTATTATTATGTTGCATGAATTTGTAAGGTTAAAAAATGAGAAAATATCTTTATTGCCAAATAAAACATATTGGAAAGACAATTCCCTCTAAATTTTAATTATAAATGCACCTAAGGTAAAGGAGTACCTTAGTTTGTGTGTTGCCTGTGTAGATAACTGTAGTTTTGACCATTTATATTGTAAGGGGGTGAACCCACTGTACCGCGCCCCGTCGCGGACTCGCGGAGCGCGGTTTAATAACACAATGACGCTCCCGCGCGTTGATGCGGTTTCAGTGCGTTGGACTTGGTGTTTTCTATACAGATTGAGATAACTACTTGCATACAATGTAAAAATCTGCCGCCCGCGGGACGGTGCGCGGTGCGGTGGGATCACCGCCTTAGTAATGTTCTGAATATCTGTTGTGAACTTAATAAATAATTTGCCAAATTTTTAAACTTTGGAGTCGTGACACGTCGTGATAAATTAAAGAGTTGATGCACTATTACCAATATTTACACATTTAACTAAACTGATAAAAGCACATATGTGTTATAGATTTTGTACTCAAAATCATTTTGCCGTAACTAGGGCGGTGCCAGCGGTGCCCAGGCACAGGGCGCAGACCCTGGAGGGGCGCAGAAATGACCAGACCAGGACCACAAACAATACCTATAATTTAGAACAGAGGTGGTCGCGGTGGAGTTCGATCGCGGCAAACATCAATGAACATATGGAATAAGGTTTTCGAAAAGATTGTAAGATGTACAAGCTTTTATTGTGAGGCCTAAGTACTAATCAAGACAAATGTCAAAAGTCGAAACTCGATGGGGTTGCGTTGTTTTATTACAGGGTACCTATAGCCACCTTCCGGCTCCATTATCAGATCAGCTTCTTGTTATGATAATATTGCATTAGCATACAAAATTTTATGTCAATCGGAAACCGGGAAGTGGTTCAATTATAACATGCAAAACTTGACCCAAAACCCAACACCAAACAGCAGGGCAAGCTAATTATAAGCTTATAAAAACCAGGCCTGTGTCACTCCCCGTTTAGGTATTGAAAATATACCTACATTATAACTAACCGCGCGGCGGCCATTCGGAGTGGTAAATTCAGTTATACGAATCGTTTGTCCAGAGTAATAATTAGATATAGAAATTGGCCTGCAATGGATGTCTATCTAAACGAAAAGGTGCTGAGTTCTAACGTAAGCTAAATCAAACCATATCGCTAACCGCATTGAGTAGATATTTCTTTGAATTTCTTTGCTGAGTGAGACTTCTGTACGTAAGTACTAGTACCTAATCTGTGTAAAAACATAAAAAAAATTCAAGGGCGCTGTTATAAAAATGCGCACCGGGCGCTCAGAAGGCCAGTTACGGCACTGTCAAAATGTCACGGGCTGTTATATTTTATTGTAGATTTGTACCAAACTTCGTGGGACCAGTGAGAATAATTCGAAATTTTAATCCGGTCTCAGTCGATTCGCGACGCTATTACTTCGCTCGTTGCGTCTGATTCACTTCGGAACATTTTATTGCAATATTAATTGAACAAATTAACTTTTTAATTATCTCACCACGCTGTAAATTGCCCCTACCTTTATTAATGAAATTTTTATTTACTTTATCGTCATCATTAAGGGCATGTAGGTAATCAAATAATTTATCATCTCGATAAACTGCAGGTGCCTTAATATTTGTTGTCTCTTTCATTTCTTGAAAAATTATACTGAAGAAAGAAAGAGACGACAGTAACGGAATCATCACGTCCGTGGGTATGTTTACAGGGTATCAACAGGATCTTGATTCTTGTGATGTCAATAAATAACAAGTTTATCAAAATCTGCAGACATGTTTATGAATATACATTATGACTGCATTTTAAAGTGTATCCACCATGCAATTTAAGAACGACAAATTATTATTATCTTCAAGATTAAAAAAGGATTTTGACTTTCTTAATTAAGGACTTTCAATTCAGGATTTTTGTCGAAAAGGATTGCTTGGGAACACTAGCTTCAGTTGCAACCAAATCAAGAATTTATACATGTCTTTCAGTGGATTATTCCATTTAGTTTTACGAAAATAAAAATATATTGAACTTTTGACACTTTCTTTTTAATCATGGACTTTACGCTTGCAAATGTTGATTATAACAAAACTGTTTTGTTATTGATTCTTCAATAAATAATTTAAAATAATAATTCAGATTAAGATAATTTAATGAAAATGATTTGGCATTAGTCTGGGAGCTGAGAAAAAAATAGAATACCCACTTTCCTTTATTAATATGCACTAACCACTAAATCCTTTAATTATTAAGCACCAAATCTTTTAATTATTAAATTAGAAGGTAAAAGTTAAAGTAATTTTTTGGATGGAGAGATGGAACGTTTCAAAAAAATTTGTAGGTTGTGCTACTTCATCGTGCATAGTGTAAGTTTTGGGGTCACGATCATTCATAAGCTCTATCTATTCTGAAAAGCAAGCATGTATATTATATTATACAAATTCTTAATTTAATGGCAAAAAGCTGTTCCAGAAATAATATAAAATAACCAGTTACGAAACTACGAGTATATAGTTAACTGTTGTGATACAGTTTTTAACAGGATCTGGCAAAGGTTAGTGGGGCCAGCTATAATTGTTTGAAAAATTTAATAAGTGTGAGGTTCCGTACTTATCATTTCTCATATCCCAATAAATTTATTTTTCGCTGACGTTTCAGTCCGTTTGCATCGACCTTGGTCTCATGAGTCATGCTGAGATCACGGTCAGAGCAATCCCACTGAAACGTCGTCAAAAATAAATAAATTAGATACTAATACTAGACTTTACATGTTCTCACATATAAGTAGCTAAAATGATTGTCTGTCAGGTATTTGATAGTAAAAGATATTTTTTTTACAAATGACAAAAATTTAATTTTCGGCAGTAAAACAGGGGTATCTAATGAGTTTTGTCCAATTTCGACCAAAACAGTCATTCGTAATTTGTCGCCTAACGTCAAGGCACGGGTCCAGAGAAGGGTTATGATGCCTATGAAAGATTGCATCATAGTTTGAATCATAATGCATAACAATTTCTTTTGAGTTGATTCAAGCCTATCTATATTTATTATTCCTATTGTATTTTGGGGTCAAAACCTGGAAGCAATACCTACTCGAGAGAGCTACGTACTAAAGCACAAAATAGAATTATAAGGAATCAGATATTTTTAAATTGAGATCTAATTCTTTTAAGAATCCTAAGCTTTATTAGGTTTTTGATACTCGTAATATGACAATAAAACGTATTTACGGAGTTTTTATTTGATTTTTAATAAAGGAACCCTAAACGGAGGACTTCACGAGTGCAGGTGAGAATTTCGTCATTTTTGTTGTTATTCCTTCTTGTTTTCTTGAACGTGAGTGAGTCCTCGTGACTTTTTCATTACAATTAAGTCATTTCAGGGTCAGGTCAACAAACTCTGAGGCAATTTTGTAGAAAAAAACAGTTTATTTGACGGTATATCATTACCAGTTTGTAATTTTTGTACAAAAATGTCTAATTTAATACATCATCAGTAGAGGCCGACCCCGGGCTCGAAGGTAACAGCTAAAGATAAATAAATAGATAGGGACAAATTACAAAGTAAGTTTTAACTTCTTATATGAGTTATCTTATTGAGGGATACTAACTCATCGATACTATAATATAATAAAGGTCATTAAAAATTAAAAAAATATATTTCGGAAATGAAATAAAAATATTTTATTGACTAGGCCAATATCCAGCAGTGGACTTCCTGTGGCAGAAATATGACTAAGGATCCATGTTTAGAGGATGATACCTTATATCTAACAAGTACTTACTAAAAACCTTCTTCACAATCGATCACTTGCTAACAACCGCTACCAAAATCATTGCTAGTTGAAAGCGAGCTAAGTAATTTGTGAAAGTTGGCGAAAGGTGTTTGTTTACCGAAATGTGTAATTTATGGTAAATTTTTATATTTGATTGTTACAAAACTAAAAGTCTTCCGTGATGGTCTGGGAGCAAAAAGATATAAAATTTATCAGTTTCTCCTACCGCGTAGATAGAAATGGAATTAGATCAAGTGACTGAAACTTATGATTTTCCTAAATAGGCGATGGGTAGTCCACCATTCTGTTTTCTCTAAAGTTTTCTTTGTCTCGGCATCACCGGTAGGATAACTGGTAGATTAAGCCTATGGCTTTAAGTCCGCCTATTACTAAATAAAAATATAGAAATTACTGACTTATTCCCATAGATAGATTAGATTTTTACTGATTAGTTGTCGACCTAATGCAGATTATGGGAATCAGTCAGTAAAATTTTCACGCTATTTCGATACTACGCAACTAACGATTGCCATGCTAATCCGATCCCATCATTCCACGCTATGACGATACCTCGTTACTTCGACAGGACTTTACAGCAAAGGAGAGGTTTAAAATGTAAAACAGACCACTGCTGCGAAGCTACGAATACAGATACATTATCATGTCTTTGTCCCTAACGGGATAGTCTTTGTCCCCAGGGCCGTAAAACCCAAGGCGAAGTTAAGTGTGAAGATATTTCGTCAATCGTTTCCTTGTAAGTATTAGTCGACAGTAAGTAGACATAAAACATCCAGCTGCACTTATTCGATAAATGATCGATTGCACAATGGACTTTGGTCGCTCGATTGTTTTCTCCAAAATACCGAAGTACAACCGAATGCTTACTGGACGTTATAATTCGTGCAGCCGCGATTTCATCACTATCCAGCGGTCATTCACTCGATTGTTCTGTCCGAGTTGCCGTTTTTCGGGCTCGCATCCATTCGACATCGGAAACTCTAATAATTTCTTCCTTTATCGCAGTCTAGTAGGTCTTAAGACATTTTAATTTTAAATTCATGTAGGTAGGTACCCTACACGTGAAAATAACTTAGAAATTATAGTAATCCTATCCAAAAATACTTCTGAAGAGCGTTTTTACTTTTTTCTGTACTGGTAATTAACGCACACGAATCTGCTAATAAATGTTCTTATTTTTCTTCCTTTTCTTTTATTTATTTTTATAAGTCAGTCTCATATAATCCGGTAAAATATAGAATATATCTAAATTTTCTTTTTAATAAGTACTATAATTAATTTTTGTTCATCGCTCCTCCAACGGGTTCACGTTTTCTCATTCGACGGTAATGGCATCTTCTTCTTCTGCCTTTTCCTTATCCCACTCTTTATGTGGGGTCAGCACAGCATGTCAGTTTTGATGACTAATGACTGAAAATCAGTTTTTTTTAACACCGTAACGTCAAACAGCGTATGTTATATTAACAAATTGGATGCTATAAAGCTATTTTAAATTAGTATTACTTATATGTAGGTAGGATTTGAACTATCGGATAGGTATAACTTTTATTTTTTTATACAGCTGTTATATTGTTGCTTTTGTAGAAACTATAGCTTTAGTTGTAGTTTTCAATGTGTTTGAGCATTTCTTGCTCATGTTGACCTCTTATTGTAAAATATGTAAGGACTGCGATCAATGGGTGACAGACAAATTAACCTAGTATTCCCTCTTGGTAGGGTCGGTGAGCCCGAGCCTGGCATGCTCACTAAATTGTCCAGACTGGTGGTGGCGTCGTGGGTCGGGTCACTGAATTCCCCCTAATATGGTTGAGCTCAGCGATGGCTGATCCACGCGTCAACTCGTGAACAGGTGCCGCCAGTAGGGACTGGTCTGCTCGGACTACTCAGTGTTACTTATTTTTGTAAATTGGATTTGGCACTCGTTCGCAAGCTTTACATGTTATATTGCGATTACATTGTATTAGGCATAATATCTTTGTAAACTGACAAAGCCCTTCCGGCGCGTAGGCGACCAATACTGTGTAAATGAGTTTCTTTCGGCGTTTCTTCTCAGCAGTGGTCGATGCGAAACCCTAGTATCGGTAGCTTTTGCACTAAAAATAATTAAAAATAATGACCTTCAATAAGTGATACATATATCCTACATTGAATAAAAAAAATAACTTTGACTTTGTCTCTGATGACATCCGTATATGTAAGAGGAAAGGGTGATGATAAATGGTATTCAGCTCTGCCGCTCGGCGAATTAAATGTTGAGTGGGTGCGAGAGCCATTTTGCGGTCCGATGCGATTCTCGATGCGTCATGTCTTGTCTCATCGATTGTCATGTCAGTATTATGCATTGTCATGGCCTATATTCATATCACTATATTATGAAAAACCGCAAACGATTTAGCCCAAGAATTCAGGCCATTACCACTTCTTGAATACATTTTTTGAAATATTTCTGTCCCCGTATTTTTAATGTAAATAAACTTTTTAGTATCTATAATTACAGTCTACTGTACTACGAAAAAAAACAACTTACAAATTTTCTAAAATTTGAAAGTTGGCTTTTTTTTCGTTTAAAAAATTTGGTAAAATTAGTAAAAAGAAAATGCAAATATTTACTTTTCCTCTGACAAATTTGTAGACTGTTTCTACAAATTTGTCAGAGTCTATATCTAAAAATTATATTCTTACACTTAATCCTAATAAAATACCTGTTAATTTATTATCAGTATAAGCTAAGCTGAATTTATCGCCTGCAATTTCTGTCACCTTCAATCATTGGACGATGAGTTGGCGACGTTATTTATTAGAAACATAATATTTTACTAACTAAACCTGCCATTACCGTGACACTTTGGACAAACCGTAAGGAGTACTGTTATAGCAATTTGGACCAGCATTTAAGTAAAGAAATTAAACATTTCCATAGAAATGGCATCGCCGCCAACTTTTTGTAACGCAATTCGTCTCGTACGACCATACCCGACATTTGAGTTTATATTACATTAGAAGGAGTATCCGACTGCGCCAGAAGAAGGGTTATGTTTTTCGAGTGTATGTATGTATATTTCTTTGGCGCGCTCTGCAGTTTAAACCGCGTGATCGATTTTAGCTTGAGAGGTGTCGTTAGATTTTTGTTAATATTGAGAGTAACTCTGGCCGAATAATATTAAAAATAAAAAAATATCGAATGTGTTCATATTTTTTTTATTTAAAACTTATCGTATGGGATATTAAAAAAAAAGAATTTTATAAAAGGATTATATTATTGATCATCGCTCCGAATGGTATCTGGTTCAAAGGATTTCCGTTGCCATACAAAGAGGTAATGCCGCTAGTATAATGGGTACCTTTGAGCCTGGTACTGTCCGGGGTGGTATATTTGACTTATAATGATATTTAAAAAAAAAATTAAGTAAGTTACTTTTCATGTAGCTTATAATATTATAGAAATATATATAACTTATATTATTTAATGAAATTTGAAATAAAAAAAATAAAAAATCTTGGTGCTATTGTATCACGCAGCCAGGTTTATAGTTTTTTTTAAATACTTAGTTACTTGTTTTGGATTTCCTTTTTACACTTTCACGCCCACCATCACACTAAAAGTGGCCTTTGAGTCTTACGACCTTAGGCTCTATCTAACCCGTTGGGGACAAAGACGTGATAATGTATCTGTATTACATAAAGATACCGTAATAGTGGGAATATATAAATTGGGAGAACGGAAAATCAAATAATTATTATACAGGGTCTTACATAATATACTGAAACTATTTTAAGCGTGGATTCAGTCCATCGTACTGAACAACTTTCCCCAAGGAACATATATCGAAATATGAAAAAAAAAATTTTGGCCTCCCATATAATTTGACCGATCAGCTGATCCGAGTTTGTATGGAAAGCGAAAAAATATTTTTCATATTTCGATATATGTTCTTTGGGGAAAGTTGTTCAGTATCATGGACTGAATTCACATTCAAATGTTTCACTATATTTTGTTAGACGTTATATTATGATTTCCTTTTCCATCTTCACGCCACCATCACGCTACAAGTGGCCTGGGACTTGTCGCCCTAGGTTCTCTCTGCCCCGTTAGGGATAAAGACGTGAAATTAATCATTATGATTTAAATGACATCTGACCGCACACAATTGGGTATTTTGTTGGGTCAAAAATAAATTATTTGATACTGTTAATAGAATAAAACGACACAAAATAATGCCACTTGTCATTGATCACATCCACTTTAAACGTGATTTTAGATTTATTAATGCAGAAAAACGGATATTAAGAGCGCTATTTAACTTGGAACTATGACGTCATAAATCGATATTTCATACAAATCCCATAGAAAATGTTTGTTTTTGACGTTAAGAAAAAAGTATCTGATTTGACTTGTTGCAAAATAGCGTATTAATGACAAAGTCTTGGTAAGACTCAGATGGCCTCTTATATTTGACTTATTCTCGAACCCATAGTTCTTAATGCTGACGTGAAAAGGTGCCTGCAAAGGGGTGGTGTCCAAATCAATAGTTGTTTAATTGTTTATTTATTGAAATTACATACAGATTAACAGTTACCTATACCTAAGTAGGTATTTACTTGGTATTTACCATATAGCATCCGCATATTTCATATCAAAAATATCATACAATATTTAAAATTATTAAAACATACACTAAAATAATTACCTAATAAAAATAGTTAAACTGAAATAGATACAATATTAGATTATTTAATTGATTCTTTGCTATCATTAATATGTAACCTAACTTGGACATAAATGAACTAATGAAACCTACAAAAGCGATGGAGCGATTAATTTTAGTTCGTACAATACTGGTGATTGATTCTTCACCGGTGTAGGTCGGTTGCAACGAAAGATGTATGAGAGTTAAATTATATTAGCACTGTTCTAATATAACTTAGTTGTTGATCTTTCAATGTGTAAGTATCTATACTAATATTATAAAGAGGAAGAGTTTGTTTGTTTGTTTTTTTGTTTGTTTGTTTAAACGCGCTAATCTCAGGAACTAATGGTCTGTTTTGAAAAATTCTTTTTTTGTTGGGTAGTCCATTTATAAAGGAAGTCTTTAGGCTATATAACATCACGTTCCGACAACCACGCGAACGAATTCGCGGGCACAACTAGTATTTTATAAAATTAATGAAAAAAATTGAAAAGGTTCCCGCAGGGCTTTCAGTGGCCTTAAAGACATTTAATTTCTCAGGAAATTGCACAGGCGCAAATATACCAGGAGATGCAATCCTTCATAGATCAGTGTGGTTCGGGAGGTTTTCGTGTGGGCGTCGCGAATCACTTTCGCCCCGAGGAAGGCCTCCAGATGAGGTCGAAACACGTCGGCCCGTAGCTGACTTGTTACGTTAGTTATATTTATCGCATAGATACATTATGTAAAAAATAGGTCTCGAAAAAAGGTCTGATATAGATATTTTTATTCAGAAAGAAGATTAACAAATGAATTAAAAAAAGAAGAAAAAACTAACTAAACCTACTTAATTAAAACTACTTATAAATAAAAAAGGCCAGGCAAATCGCTGCCCCGTGGTAATGTGCCCAGAAGGCTGGCAGCATTGCCACGTTGTATGGCAATGCAAATCTTTTGAGCCAGATAGAGGCCAGCCCTCTGGTCATGTGTGACGACAGTATTAAATATTTTGTGTGCTGATGGTCCCCACGGCCCTAAAGTTTCAACCCCAAACGGCTCAAATAAGTAATAGAGAGTATGCATGCATTTTTTTATATTTTTAATCGATAGTCCTCGTCGAGAAATAGCCGCAAAAAATAAATCAGTGCCGAAAAACATGTATATGGTGTAGAAAATAAATATTGAAAATAGCAAGTAGATTATAACAACTAAAACGTCAAAGTCTGCAATATCCGTTAGAGATAGAAGCTGTCAACGCATGTTTTTCTTTTTTGGGTACTTTCGATATTATCAGCCAGTGATGTTTGTTAAACCTCTATATAAAAGTACATACGAGTACATTTCGAATGTCATCGATAGTCAAACTACATGGACGGACAGTCCTACCGAAAGCACCCGAACTTGTCATTTCCCTTTTGTGAACTTTGTCGTCATTTCCCTTTTGTTTGTCAAAAGTTCCCGCGCAATATTTGCATATTTTCAATAATTTATTTCTAATCCAAATAAGAGTCAGTAAGAAAAATAATTAACTAGGCGTGGTAACGTATGAATAGAAATTGTAAAATAAAAATATGAGCCGGATTGGTATTACATGCATATTCCTTATTATTGCCGAGGCTACTATAATATAGATATAGTTTCATACACTATTATTTTTTGATTAGTTTTGTAACACCCAATGGACACTTTTAGCGTAAACTGCGTGCGCGTCAAGTTGGAATAAATGAATCGAAATAACCTAATAAAGGTATTTAGAATTAATTTAAGTATGTAAGTGAACTATCTAAAGTTAACATGTCTTCCCAAGGAGAAACTTGTGGCAAAAACAGGTATGGTAAATATCCTCTCAATTTATCGTAGGTTGACTGGAAGAGATCCCTACATGGGATAAGTCCTTTGTATATTTGCTTTTTCGTATTATGTTGACTTTTTATACTTAAATGTTTTTGGTACAAAAAAGTTATTATAAACAAACAAACAGGTCTCACGAAAAAAAGTTATTAATCATTTATTTTTAAAGCAATAATGTCGTGTGGTTTCCGGTGGAGTAGAATAAGATCACTCCAAGTCTTTCCTTTGATGTCGTAGAAGGCGACTTAGGACAAGCTAAACAAAGCTACTTCTATGGGGGAGTGCAGCGGACATTCAGACTATTTTTCTTTTACAAAAAAGAGCAATTCGTGCTATTTACGGTTTAGGATCGAGAGACTCACTGAGGGAATTATTCAAGGAAATAGGTATACTTACTTTTGCATCACAATTCATATTTGAAAATATAATGTATGTAAGGAAAAATATTTCCATGTTCAATAAAGTAAGTGATTTTACAGATAGAAATTTACGTAATAAGAATGACTTAGTTAGCCCGTATTACAGGCTGAATACAGTCAGTAAGTCTTTTATGGGGAAGTGTATACTTTTTTATAATAAATTGTCAGAATCGGTCCTTGATATGCCAGACAGAAAATTCAAAGCTTATGTAAAGAAAGTACTTTGTGAGAAGGCTTATTATAGGACCGATGACTATCTTAAAGACAAAAAGGTCTGGCTTGAGCTTGGCGCGGGTCCCTCTTAAAGGTTTGTATACTTAGACATGTCATAATTTAGGTACATTGGTACATACTAAATTTACAAATTGACATTATTTTAAATTTCGTAATTCTTATAATTTAATTTAATTATGACATAATAAACAATGTAATCTCTGTCCATCTATATAACTAATTTTAAGTTTTTAGTTTGTTAGTTGACGTCTTTGGAGAAAACGTGCAGTGCAGTTTGTTGCCGCTTCTTCTGCACTTGCGCCTAGGAAGCGGCGTAAACTTAGCTTTAAGTAACGATTTGACGTCAACATTTGTGCAAAACAAAACAAAGTGACTATTATTAAGAGATATTATAAATATCCTATGATAATAAAGATATTAAAAAAAAAAAAAAAGCTTATATAAACATCAATGAGACCTCTCCAACCCGTCTGGCCAGCGCGCAGCGTGGAGAGTGTAGGCCAAATCATTTGACTGCTCTGGCCAAGTATGACTCTGGTATTACAGGGAGATACATCATGTATTAAAAATACATGATGATGATGAATATACGTTTATATCCAACGAAAATCTTATTTACAAGTAGTTTCGTAACGTGTCCTTAGTTTTCGACACCAGTAGCCAATAAGGCAAACACCCTGCATACCAACGATTACAAACATTTTTTTCTAATTTTAATTACTATAAAGTGATTTCTTGTATCTGGCCGTAATTACCAAAGCGAAAGCATTAATTACTAAATTCATTAATGGAGAGCAGTAGATGTGTTAGGCGATAAAAAAAATGTTTGATTCATAGTTTTTGTGACCATAGAGCACTGGCCATGTCCATTCCATGTAAGTAATTAAGGCTGACCAACGCCCGTGAAGAGCTGGTCGTTCACCGTACTGTTCTTTGAACCACGTCTTGTGTTTGTAATTTTTTAATTTAATTACATGAACAATATTAAATTAAGATTCAATTTGGTCAATTCAAGCTTATTTGTTATGGTGGCCACACACGTAACGATTTATCGATGAAATTAAACTGTTCACTTGTTAAATCAGTTATCTATATATATTATAGTGGGTCTGTAAGCCGTAAACGTCGCGACTCACTCCCAACCCAACCCGTTGAAGTTTATCGGATAAAAAAATGTTCAGAAAAAAAAGTTGCGTCCTAATAAGGGTAACAAAAAAGTTTTATGACATACTTAACTAATTGCTTTTTTTTTAAATGGCTGTGAAATGACTTTCTTAAAGTTTTAAACCCCCATATCTCCTCGCCATTTTGAAAAAATTCCAAAAATTGAATCGACAAAAATCTTTTTAATTATCAAACCTACTTATAAAATTTCAAGAGAATCAACCCTCCTTAGGAATGCAGTTGTAGCACGAAATGTTTGTGACCTTTAATCGCCTCTAAACAACATCCACGTGAACCTAAAATAAGACCACTCCAAGAAAGACCACTCCAAGAAGCACCACTCCAAGAAAGAAACCACACGCCCGGTCTGTATACTGTATGTACTACAAGTATGTCATATTTATTTTACAATCGTGATGTATGTCTCAATAATTACACTAATAAACATATTATTGTCCTCATTATAGCATCCCGCGGAAATTGGAAATGTTCTGTGAACTGAATTTACAGCAGCCATTATGTGTCAGCCTGCGTATTATAAGATCAAGCCACCGCTGCTGTAGGTTTCTCATTATTCTGCATTATTATATTTCAATTTGTACATTTTGCAGTGTATAGGTAACAATGGTAACAATAATACATAATAATGATCAACTCTCTCTCCTGAGTGCTCCAGAAAATCGATCAGAGCCCTCGTCCCCGACGTGCCCAGAGGAGTCAATAGAGCTGTTGCGCCGTAGGTGGAAGTGTTAAAGGGCATAACGCCGCGAGTAACTTCGGAGAAAGCAGAGCAGGACACCTATCGACACCCCTGAGCAGGGCTTGTTAACGATACCAAATTCACACTAAAAGTAACGTTATTTTCATACGGGTAGTTGCGGTAACGTTCTATAGGGTATCGATAATACAGTTTATAACATTATCAATTAACGATATAAGTAACGATACTTTTTTCAATACTTGTAAAATATTATATAAATAGCTCTAGTAGCCAACTAAACAAACTGTCATCAACTTATTCTGTCAAATATCGAAAAGAAATACAGTGTTAACAATACCTTTTTTTAACGTAAACGCCGTTTGACAGAATTAACGTTACCAGATTTTTAACGGTATTCCAAGCCCTGCCCCTGAGTCGCCTGCACTGGTATTGCTCCTTTGCAGGCAACTATTGTCAGCTCGTTTGACGGGCCCATCTAGTGTGCGGCACACCACTACCTGCCTACAATAGTCAGTAATCATGATTATGGCAGGTGCCGTTTCTATAGCAATAGCCCAGCATCAGTCCATCCCAACCTCATTCCATAATCCCATAAACCTGTCCTTTTTATTGCAGATCCTTCTCCTTCCGAAACCTATTCAAGGATGTAGGTTTTATTCATTGGTATAAGTATCCAAGAATGAGTTTTGGCGGGAGCGCAACTTTCATTAACTTCTCCAAAGGGGCTGAACGTTTTGGATCTACGAGTATATCCCCACGCAAGCCTCCCAAAGGGGTGAAAAGACACAATATTTTTATAACAAATACCTATATAACGTCGAACAAAATATACCTACCTACTGAAACTATTTTAAAAGTGAATTCAGTCCATGATTCCGAACAACTTTTCCCAAGGAACATATATCAAAATATGAAAAATAATTTTCGGCTTACAATACAAACTGGGATCAGCTGATCGGGAACTTGTATGGCAGGTCAAAAATTATTTTTCATATTTCGATATGTGTTCCTTGGGGAAAGTTGTTCAGTATCATGAACTGTATTCAGCCTTAAAATAGTTTCAGTTTATTTTGTTAGACCCTATATTTATCAGTATATGTAGTCCGTTCGCGGTGTTTATCTAAACACCGCTGACGGACTATCTCCGTGGTCCTTACCTTGTGATTTGTTTAAACCTATCCTAAATAAATAAATAAATATATAAGGACAAATCACACTGATTATATAAGCTAGCCCCAAAGTAAGTTTTAAACTTGTGTTTTGGGATACTAATTTAACGATACATATTTTATGATAAATAAATATATAGATAAACACCCAAGACCCAGGACAATGCGTGTGTTACTAACTATGCTCTGCTACCAAAAAATGTTGGGCGCAGAGTAGTCAAGATTACGTTCTGGGTACCAAGAGATTTTGTAACTACGCTCTTGGTACGAGTCCGGCAATCTCAACGGCAACAAACAAACACACATACAACCTACGCAGTCTGCTACCACCCCAGATAAGGTCCAGGGAACCTCCTAACCTAATTATGAGTTGAACTTAATTCTAATTAAAAGTAAATACACTAATCTAACTAATTGTAAAACTCACCGCTTCCCCGCGGTCTTCAGGCAGCCTCGCCTGGCCTTCGCGTCGATCCTGCGGTCCTCCTCAGGGGTGGCGACGGCCTCAGGTCTCCTCTTGGATCCCCAGTCAGTGGTGCGGAGAGTTGGGTCCCTACAATAACCTAACCCCATGAGCTTATGTACTTGCCCCAAGATGAATACGTCGTATTTATTATCCCACTTCTCCAACACAATAATTTTCTTGTTCTTCTTTGGACACTTCACTATTATTCACATACAGTATCACAAACTAACAATTTTCATAGCCATATGGCACGCATTTCACAATTTACACAAATCACTGTTCTTTACGTAATACAAACAATTTCGGCTCCACGCCGTTTCAAATAAATTGGCCACAAACACAATTAACGACAATTCTCACGAAACATTCGCTTTATATACCAAAATTACAAACTTAATGCTTCTAAAGCTCGAGATAGGCGCCACACCCGATTTTACATTTTTCACTATTTTTACTGGAATGACAAGTTGAGACTTTGACATAAAGACAATGAATATTTTTCTGGTCGGGCAAAGACAATCCGCGCACGGGAAATCGATGAATCGATAATCTTGCCCGTGTTTTTGTGGAGATCACACGCAGATGGCGCTAGTCTCCTAACAAAGCACTTTTATTCAAAACAGCGTGTGAACCATTACGCCACGGAGGTCGTCTTATCCTAGGATTGTTTCTGGTCTACCCTTTGGGTTGCGAAGGTCAGACGGCAGTCACTCTGCGTAAAAACTAGTAACCTCGTTTAATCTCCTAGATTAGGTAGTGATCCTCTTGCTCTGAAGCGTTACCGCTGGGATGCTACCGGGAATACGCTCGGATAATGATAATGAGATAAACAGCCAAGTGCCAGCCCTATAGAAGACATCAACGAGTGCGTATCTCGTCCGTCACACAGAAGTTTTAACCTAGGCACAATTATACAGGCTGACTTTTTAACCACCAGCTAAAATTTTGGAGCAAGTGCAGTCCATAATACTGAATACTTTCCATTAAAACAATTAACGAAAAACGATAAAAAAATTTCGCCTTCCCATACAGATTGGCGCTCAGGCCAACAGATTTTGTATGGGAGGACGAAAAATTTTTATCTATTTTCAGTACATTTTTTTATAGAAAGTAGGTCAGTATCATGGACTGAACTTGCTCCAAAAATTTGGCTGGTGGATAAAAAGTCACCCTGTATTCTTCGCACGGGTACCACCCCATCATACAAACATAGGTTCATACAAATACAAACATAGGTTTATACAGGGTTAATAGTATCAAACGCATAATCTCCTAGAGGTGACTAAGTACATCAAGCAAGACTAACAATTTTTGTTTTATTAAACGTAATATTTAGCAAGATTGTCATTTTTTTAGTTCAAGTTTGCATCTATCAAACGTTGAATCTACCACTACCTACTGGTATTTATTCTGTGACACTACTGCCGCGTGCCGATTGCCATAGATTTAAGCTGAGTAAGTACAATGAGGCGTTTTCCTCTTAATTGTAGAACGTTAAGCTTAACTACGCACATTTTCCAAAAGTGGCCGTTTTTCGCAAATGTGCGTAGTAAAGCTTAACGTTTTCACTTTAAACTGTAAACATTAGTTCATAAAATACTTTGAAAGGTTATCTAGGAATTGGTAATAGCAAAATTTTAAATGATGTCTCCGTTTTGTTTGAAATGATTTATTTTAAATGGGGGCAGCAATGGACCCCGGAAAATTCAGGTACGGCCTTAATCAATTATGGCTACCGATTCAATAAATACTTCATATATAAGAAATATAAGAACATATACATAAAACATTACATTACTACATACTATATAATATATATCAGAATAAATATCTACTTATACAATACGTACCATTATATTATACCTACATATGTACGAGTAATTACATGTATAATAAATTTTGAGAACTGAATGATGATGACTTTACGGAAGAAGGGAGCTCAAAAGATGGGCGTGAAATTTCTCTGATGTCAACGGCTAAAGCATTCCAGAGCCGTGAAGCTTGGAGAGAAAAGGAGTTAGACATAAAATTTGTCCGGAAAA
Source organism: Acrobasis repandana (assembly GCA_963576875.1). Classification (NCBI taxonomy): domain Eukaryota; kingdom Metazoa; phylum Arthropoda; class Insecta; order Lepidoptera; family Pyralidae; genus Acrobasis; species Acrobasis repandana. Next base: position 19,779,413 of record OY756216.1, read on the forward strand.
GAAGGATAAAGAGTTGACGTGTCTCATTGGAACGTAGTTGTCGATCATGAGTGTCTGAAAGAGAATTGAATTTACATTTTAAATATTCAGGAAAGTTCCCTGCGTAGACGGATATAAATCCAATTAAGCTCTGAACGATAAGAGGACACATGATCATATTTACGAAGACAGAAGATAAAACGAATACTATGGATTTTGTAAGTGTAAATATTTGTTTGCCAGTTGGATGTGAACCTTGAATACTTTTTGCTCATCCATTTCGATGTACCTACTAATTATGTTTTTGTAAAGAAATAAAATAAAATAATTAAAATGTTTTCTACTCATAGAGTACTTAGTACATGCTCTTGTTAGATGCTGGACTGATTTGCTGATTTAGTGTGGAAGTCGATGATGATGAAGGCTGTACGTACAGCATAGGTTTGATGCAAACGTTATATTTGTATTTTCGTTTCAAATAGAAAAAAAGCATGGTTGCCGCGGCTGCGCGCGGCACGTGCTGCCGTCAGCTGCCCGAGCAGATGCTCTGCCCTGCCGACTGAGGGAAGTCTTTGTGCATTGTGGAATGTCCGCTTCCAACTGTCAGCTGGGAATACGCACAGCCACGTCAAACGTATAACACCCCTCTTTTTGGTAGGGGGTTAAAAATTATACGCATTGTACAGAATCGTTTTTATACGCATTTTACAGAAACGTTTTTATACGCATTGTACAGAAAAGTAAAAAAAAAAAGAAAAATAAAACCGGCCAAGTGCGAGTTAAACCCGCGTGGAGAGGGTTCCGTACAATTAATCGAATTCTTATAGGTTTTCCTGTAATCTACAAGCAATGAACCACATTTTGTATTTTTTTCAAAATTTTAGGCTCAGTAGTTTCGGAGATCGGGGGGGGGGGGGGGGGGGGAAAGGGTAATGGTCAATTTTCGGTCATATTGCACGCCTCATAAGCGGAGCGTTGAGGTAGTGCTCTACTCTCGACATGTCAAAAAACCCAGTCTTTCGAAACTTAAATGACGTTTTTTTTTAATATAACACTTACAGGATAATATGAGTGCACTGATATGAAGTTAAATAATCTGTCTAGCACATATGGTACATTTTATAAACAATTAATTTGTTTAATATAATAAATAATAACATTAAAACTAATCATTCTTGGACGTCCGTAAGTCTGTGTTTATGTGACCATGTATGTGGCAGAGAAATTGGTCGAAAAATTCATCTTACCGGAATACTTTTGTTTTTAATATATAAAGTATTACACTGTGCTGATTCCTAGGTAATATTAGCGTTCTAAGTACTGTCGTTTAATTATAATTTATAAAAAAACTAATATTTCTGGATACAATGGTAATCTTTTCATTTTTCTTTTCTTCTTGACATTGACAATACATGCGCAGTACCTTTCTTTTCTGTGTGGGCAATGGCGTGAAGATTTAAAAGTATTTTTTTTATTTTGTTCATAATACACCGATAAATATGCAATATTCAAGTTCTGTTTTTTTTTTGTGAAAATTGAGTGAACGCTATGAGGCGTGCACTTTTGGATTTTCCAAACTTATTTTATGAATATAATCAAAAATAATTATTTTAAAATTATAACAAAAATATATTTGAGATCCTCATAACGAGCCCTTTCATTTGATATACTCGTATGACACACTAAGGTTTGCGAAACTTTCTTTTTCAATTTCCTAATTTGTCCCCCGAAAATGATCCTTATTTTAAAAAAATATTTATTTACTTTGCACATATGTGTTTGGGTCATAGGATTACACCATCCTACCAAATTTCACCTGATTCGGTCCTGTAGATTCGGAGCAAATTGGCTGTGACAGACGGACAGACAGACGCACGAGTGATCCTATAAGGGTTCCGTTTTCATTTTTTGTACGGAACCCTAAAAAGGGGTCACAGTTGCCAAATACTTTAATACGACTTCTTTCCTCTTATAACATAAGTCACCTAAACAAACATCTAACCTCAAATGTCTTCATCATTACAATCTAAAACGCAACATAGTAACAGACAGATGTTGTGCCTAAGGACGGTCGTCGACCCCGCTCCTAACCTTAGGGTTAGGCCACACCCTACGCAAGGTGTTGTGACCTTACTAAGGTTCCTTGACTTTTATTGAAACCTTATTTGTTAGGGCTGAACCCGTGGCCTTTAGTATACAGTTGCCACCGGTCAAACGTGCCGTAAAATAAGGTGTGAAAGGCGGTGTCAATGAATTAGCTAAGTAAATGGTACTTCTAGGAACCCGCGTGCTTGCTATGCAGTTATGTACTTAATAAACGTTTCATCTAGCATTTAAGTTATATTAAGGGTTATTGTAAGTCGTGTTAATCATCATTCGCCCGCAGTCTTGAACCTCACTGCTGGGAGGAGGTTTGTTTCAATGAATGCCATTTACCACGGTCCTGACCTACTCTCATCCACGTTCGACCCGCGAACTTTCTGATGTCGTCAACCCATCTTGCTAACGGACGACCTACACTGCACTTACCATTAATGGGCCACCCCTCTTAATATTTTGCTCCACCTGTCATCCCCACGTCTTGCTAGTTGTCCTGCCCCACTCCATTTGAGTTCTGTCACTTGTTTTCCAACATCTTGAACTTTCGTTATTTGCTGAATAACTACATAAGTTGGGATCTTGAAGTTGAAGTAAGTCGTATACAAGTATAATATATAACGTTTATTGATGCTATGAACAAAATATGAACTTTCATTCCAAAACACCTCATGTTTCATGCAATAAGTATACTTAACGAGTACCTATGATGCCGTGTCTATTGTGGCTGTCCCAAGTTCATAATTTTGAAATAAACGTACCAAAGAGTGTCAAGGACATGAATATTTACTTATACGTCGATTCCGTGGATCCATAGCCTCATTAGCAGTGATGCAGGGACTAATTTTATGTTTTCATATTTCTAATACAAACACATAAGTTTACCTGCATAAGTTTACACTACACTATACGAGTAAGTTGTTCCTATAGAGTACGGAAGAGGAATAAGGTCAGCAGGTTACTTTATCGCGTAAAAATGTTTGGAGCAGCGAATTTTTTTCCCTATTTTAGAATTATTCATATAGATGACGACAGTCCTTACATTTATCGGTATGTTTAGACCTGACATTGTATAAATATGATTCTATATTCAATATCATCTTAAGAAAAAATCGTTATTTGGGGTTCTTACACGTTCCTCTATAAAAATGATTCTGTCTTTTCTCATTGGTGTGATTCTACCCGTATATGTTATGTAGGTAATTAAAAGGCTAACACGCATTTTCTCATAGGGAAATAGATTCGACTAGACAAAAACTTTGACTTTGAGTTACTTACGCGTGGGAATGGTAAATAATAGCAATCTACAATACCAGAAAATGCGAGATACAAACCTTTCAAGAATTTTCCCTCGATATTGTTCAGTGAATCATTGCGTTCGAACTTTGATAAATAAATCTACAGATCTAACACTAGCGTAAACAACGTCCTTTAGGTTAGATAACTTATTTTTTTACAGCATAGATCACTGAGCATTAGTAAACAAGAGGATAGAGTATACCCTTACTGTATTTTGTGCTTATACATATACCTGTATTAGCGAACTACAAGGTGTCACGAAGATGAAAAACCCTTTAACCCTTAAGGTGAAGATATAGGCAAATGACCTTGAAGTGGCGCCCTCATTTGAAATAAATTGTTAACTCGTAAATATGGAGATAGTTTCCATATTGCTCTTCGTCATGCACTATATAGCCCTTTAAATTATTTTATGAACTGCCATTGAAAGTATTTACATTAGTTCGTCTAGCTTTAAAACTTGCCTCCGCCAAAAGTGGCCACGGCAAGTTTTAAAGCTAGACGGATCACCAATAATAGTTTCAACGGCAGTTCATAAAATAATTGAAAGGGCTATCTAGTGCATGACGAAGAGCAATATGGAAATTATCACCATATGTACGAGTTAACAATTTATTTCACACTTCAAGGCCATTTGCCTATATCTTCACCTTAAAGGGTTTTCGTGCCTCATATGCTTATTTCGTAATACGGAACAGTTTTCCAAATAAAAAAAGTATGAAAGATTAATAGATTTTTTCATAGAAACTATAAGCTGATCGTTTTTATTTTTTTCCTTAGAATTCAAATTATAATGAAGTATCTTGAACTATAACATCACTGTGTATGAATCATTCATGTTAGTGTTTACTGATACAATTATCTCACGTAAGCTAGGTGATATGTATCAAGAATGTTTATACGGAAGTATGTTTTGCGAAAGAAAAATAAGTTCCATAATATTTATAAGTAATTAAAAAAGTCTTTATATAGAATCAATTTATTTATTCATAATAAAAAACATATAATACAGTAGATGCTAGAAAAAAAATGAAAAACTAAACTATAAATAAATTAAACTAAATTAATATTAAACTAATCTAAACTAAAAGGAATTAAAAATTCCGCCTTGGATAGTACCTGGTTCAAAGGTGCCCATCACGCTTACTGCTTTTCCTCTGTGTGAGAGTTTTTTAGTTTAAAAAGTCTTAAATGAAGATTTACTTGAGATTATCTTGACATATAAAATAATTTTATGCATCTACCTATTAGAGAGAGTTGTATACCAAAGTAGTATACAATATAATTCCTTTCATCCTGAAAAGAAAAAAAAATAGAATATACCAGCTGTTTCTCTTTCCGCGTAGATCGTAAAAGTCGATCGACGAAAATTTGAATCATGATAATAAACGATGCAGCTAGCAACCCATCACTATTTTGATTTCCTTTTTTCATCTTAATCACGCTAAAAGTGGCCTTTGGGTCTTACAGTCCTGGGCTCTGTCTACCCCGTTAGGGATAAAGACGTGATAATATATTTAATTTAATTTTATTGGTTCAAGTACTCTTGAAAATTTAAAAACAATACGTTAAGAAAAAGAAAACAGTACTACTTATTTCTAAAGAAATTTCTTACAATGTATCTGTAAAAACGAAAGAAGAAAGAAAAAGAAAGAAAGTAGACGGAAATTTATCTGTAAAAAGTAGACAAAGGATAAAATAAAATTGAGTTTATGTACAAAACGCGCGCAAGGAAAAGGATATATAAGTTACAGGACGCAATAGAACATCATGAAGCGTCTAATAGTAACACGTAAATGTCTTACAACATACAGAATACAGCCTACAGGATACAGTTTACGACTATTTTCTAACATAACTGTACTCATATTTACTTAATTTATTCTACGACGCTCTCGCCAAGTGTTTCCTCTGCCTCGCCACAAACTGTTATAATGTAATGCGCGATCTAGTGCGCAGACACAGGAGGAAGCTGTACAGGGAAGTTGAAATTTTGATATTTACCTTGTATTTGAAACATTTGAATGGAGGGAAATTAGTAATATTATTAAACTAATCCAACGTCTTACCCCAAGGAAGTTAACATTGGGTACACTTAAAAAAATTGACTCTAACTAAGATACACTTTCTCTTAGGTGACATTAAAATAATTGATATAGATAACTTTTTTATTATTCTAAACAAGGTGGCTTAGTTGCTAGAACAAATTCATTATATTCAAATCAACAATTACGCATATTTTTCAATTTAATCAAAGTCTTTGGTTACTTCGTACATTTTTTACATTTCTTGTTGAATTCCATTGATTCGCCTTGTTACATTAAATATTTAGGTTTGTTCATTGTAACAAGCAATTTGACAATATGATTAAACGAATACATTTCATAATAGATGGAACTATGATATTTAACTAAGTTCTCATAGCTGCACAGCAGTTGTCAAGATCTATGTAGGCTCATATACAATCAAATTATGTGATAACACGAAACAAGATGTTTTTGAACCAATATATTTTTTTTCAGTGTAATAGCCGATTATATTACGTGTAACAAAATATACTGCAATTATTTTAAGGGTGTATTCAGTCCATGACAATAAGCAACTTTCCCCACAGAACATATATCGAAATATGAAAAATATGTTTTGGCTACCCAAAGACCGGTTGTAAAACTCTAGTCAAAACGTTTGAACCGTTCCGGCTATTTATTCTCCACTTCAAGGTCTCTGGCATCCTTGGGTGATCATTGACATGTATGCTATATTTGGAGAAGAAAAAGCGGGCAAGCGCACCCCGGGCTCCGAAGCAGCTCAGCTGAGGATGCAACCGGGAACACGCTTAGATAAAGAAAAAAATAATTTTATAGCAGATAGCAGTGTTAACTATAATTATACAGAAATAATCAATTCCACTTTGAATTTGACGAGATAGCGTATTTATTGGTCTATAAATGAGTACAGTTCTAAGCTCCAGCGACAGCGGAGGCTGCGTTTAGTTTTTGCTGGCGTGCGGATGCGCCGCGTCCGGCGTTTTGATGCAAACCTGATGAACCAAGAGCTCTAAGAAGTTGAATTGTTGGCTAATATATATTATACTTACACACTATTACGTCTATCTTCACAATGGGGCAGACAGAGCTGTATGGGTATTGCAGCCCTGGGTAGACAGAACCCAGAGCCGCTAGAACCAAAGGCCACTTTTAATGATAGAATGGGCAAGAAAGTGGAGAAAAGGAATCAAAACAGTGATGCTAGCCGCATCGCCTTTGAACAATACACATTTTAGCGGATTCCTTCGATCGGCTTGTACGATCTGCGCGGGAAGATTTTTAAAAAAATATAGAGGTTTGAGTGCGTTGGATGTTTTGGGAAGCTAAGGTGAGGTCTAAGGTGTAACACGCAGACTCAAAAAATGCCTATTCACTCTTGCCTTGAAAATCCTTAAATCATATGTATGGGGTAACATCGATGCAGGGAGGGAATTCCACACCTTAGCGGTTCGCACAATGAAGGAGGAGGCGAATCGAGAGATTAGGTATTATTATTTGCGAATCCATTCGCAAATAATAATAATCTTAGGCCAAAATGCGCACCAGCTCTTAGGCACAGAAGACAGTAAGAGTATTACATATCTTAGGTCCTTACGTTTCCCCAGAAACGTTAATCAGGCGTGCAGAGATTTCTTTGTACTCGTACAATTGACGTGCCTAGGATAGACAAAATACCTAAGTAATTAAATAAACATACCTATATAAACCTACGTAAATATAATTGAATAAATATATAAATAAATACATAATCATGCAGCATATATATACATAAATGCATATGACAATATTTCTTAATAGGCGTGTGGTTCCCGGCAGAGTAAAATAGAGCCACTACAAGTCTTCCCGTGGATGTCGTAGAAGGCGACTTAGGAAACACAAGCTAAACAAAGATTAATTAATGAGACCTCTCCAACCCGTCTGGCCAGCGTGGAGAGTAAATGCCAAATCCTCTGACTGCTCTATGGCTCTTGTAGTACAGCTCCTGCAGTAGAGACTAAAAAAGACTTGATGATGACTAATATTTCTAAATATATCAGGACGATAAAAACAGATTTAGAAACAATAGACTAAAATGGTATGGACATGTAATGAGGACGGAGGAGAGCCACGTTACCAGAAAGGTGCTAAATTTGAAGGTTATAGGCAATAGGAACAGAGGAAAGCCAAAGAAAAGGTTGATGGAGTGCTTTAAGGACGATATGGATAAGACAATGTCACAAGTGCCTGACAAAAGATAGAGGAATATGGAAAAGACTCACATGCTGTCCCGATGCCATGTAAAGTGGGATAGGTGAGGAAGAAGAAGATCAGGATCATAAAAAACAGACATATTCTTCTTCTTCTTCACAATAAAGTGCGTCAATTTTCACTCAAAGAAGTTGCTTGTAGATAAGATTTGTGAAAATCCACTTTGAATGTTTTTATTTACGAAGGAGGTGCATGTCGCGTTATCGGTTGACGTCGCTATCGGTTGCGCCACCTTATCGCAAGCCGTTCGAATTCACCAAATATATTGTTTGCAAAGCTGATATTGCAAAGGATAGACATACATAAATACAAACCGTCTTTATCACTTGTGGAATAGGTAGAGCCTCGGGCTATAACACTTAAGCCACATTTCAGCGGGATGGTGTGTACATAGGAAGGGGAATCAAGATAATGATGGGTTAATTAATTGCATTTGTTTCCATATGAAAAGTTGTTTTTTCAGACGGTAGACACATTTGAAGTATGTATATGTTTTCCTTAGATTGATTGACAAGCTCCGTGGCGTAATGGTTAACACGGTAGACCACTGGAGGTTCTGGGTTCGATTTCCAGCCAGGGAAAGTTGGAAAATGGCCTTTTTCAAATTGTTATCTATACTAATATTATAAAGCGGAAGAGTTTGTTTGTTTGTTTGTTTAAACGCGCTAATCTCAGGAACTAATGGTCCGATTTGAAAAATTATTTTTTTGTTGGGTAGTCCATTTATAGAGGAAGGCTAGGATAGGCTTAGGATATAACATTACGTTCCGACAACCACGCGAACGAAGTCGCGGGCACAGCTAGTTTATTATAAAATATAGTATGTATTGTTGAGTTAGTATCCCATAACATAAGTTTGAAAACATACTTGAACCCGTTAGCTTAATTTGTGTGATTGACAAATCACAAAGGAAAAATAAATCTAATAATTAACCATTAAGTTGTTGTTCAAAAACTAGTCTACCACTAGATTCTTAAACATGATGTGCTACGTTTAAAAACGAGACCAGTTTATGTCTTTTGTTCATCCATTTTAAAATACACGTACACGTAGAGTCCAAACTCATAACTCTACAACTAAAAACAGCAACAACTCTAAATATTTCCGATAAGGCATACGATATCTCTATATGAAATCACGATAGAAGAATTTAATTATAACGGTATTGGAGCATCGCTATCATAATCAGAGTAATATAATTGATAGCATGGAAAGCGGACGGCGGCCGGCAAACACCGACTGATTTGTAAATAATTAAACGAAACCAAATCACTGTTTTGAGTACACAATCGAAATCCACCGCTCGGATACCATTGTTTGTTTGTATTCGACAAACCAGTTGAGCAATCGCTCTTTCCACTTCCCCTGATACAGCTTGTACTTCATCAGTTCTATTGTTTTTCGTGTTACCGCATATTTCAATAGCGTTATTGGTATCATCATCGCCACGTGCAGTTTGCGCATTGTTTTCCCGCTTCGCTAAGCGTTTCGAGTCAATTTCATTGGGCAGTAAATCACAGTGGCTGCAGAAATATATGAGCGAAGAGCGGCTGGTTCCGTTTTCGGTGAGTCAGGTGTCGCATGTTTGCTCGGGGAGCCCGCTCGGCCCTCGGACGGTGGCGCGAACATTCGCGGCACGTCCTTTGTTGGCCGTTTTGTTTTTGGAGTACCATCCGGTTCCTGGTGGTGGGGACGGGGGGACAGGTGGGCCCGCAGGTAGCGCGCGCCGCGGCTGCCAGTCCACCTCGGCGCGTCGGGCTGCGCGCGCGCCTTGCCCGTACTTAAACACAATCAAATATGGAAATGGACAGTCATACCGCGACAGGTGCGCGGCATCGGCATTCGTGCACGTGTACTGTTTGTGAGTGCGCCTCCGTCACGGTCTCCAGCAGCCACCTATCCTCCGGTAAGTCTAAACTCTTGCCTCTGTTGGTGAAACGCGCTCGAACTTTGGATCCGACCGGCTTTTTGTCGTTTCTGTAATAGCAGCGTCGGTTGCTCACGCGCATCTGCCGTTCCGTTTCGGTGCAGCTGCTGGCTTTGAATGGGTAGGTATAATGTTTTATTCGTCCATCACGTCTGTTTGAATGAGCTGGCTTGGGGTGGTGAGTTGTAAGGGCTCTAATACAATTAGTGTGGTGGTGCGGCGCGGTTCACACGGTCGCCGTTTCGCGTGTAGTTCGGTAAATATTGGTGCGATAACGTCGCCGGTGCGTGCGTACACTCATGTTATCGATTCCACATATGCGTCACGCCGATAGTTATCATCACCGGATCTGGGTCATTGTTCTTTTGTATTTTGTGCATTGCTGCTTTCAGCATTTCTCTAAATGGGTTTTATTGCCGCCGTAAAATTTTCCTATAAAATAACGTGGACGGTAATTGCGCGCTTTAACAATCACAGATGAAAAAACGTTGTTTCTATTTTAATGTCCGACGAATGACGAATGAGTACGTACAATGGACTAATGTAGAGTAATTTAAAAGCAAAAATGAGGCATCAGTGCGTGTCGTAACACTGAGTGATGCGAGTACGTATGTAGGCGTTCGGGGCTCTGCTTCAAAATTGGATTACATCAGACATAAGGCGCTACACAAACGTAGATGTTTAAGTATTGATCTAAGAACTGTTAAACAAATTCATCATACCTACTTACTAAACATGATAGACACAACTCCATATAGGTACATAAAAAGACACTACTTCTAGTATGGTGCCTGCTAGCAATGCTTAGAATTTATCGAAAAAAAAAAATAGAAAAATATTTCTAAGGAACACTACTGAAATAAGTTGGCTAACATAGTATAGCATAGCAACAAAGTCAACGATCAGCTCAAAATCACGGGACCAAAAGGACCGAAGTACTTATCCATTGACGTCTACTTCTGTTCTTGTTATAAGGTAACTAAAGTCGTACCCACTGGTGGATATGAGGGACTTGGTTGTAAAGTCCTTGACGTGTTCTTGTCATTATTGCAGTTCATGAAAAAGAAATTTGGAAAAATATAGAGACCTTAAAGTCCAGAAATTAGTGATCAAAATAAAGTCTTCTGAAGACTAAGTAATAACAAAAAATCAGTACTAGAAAATAAAACTTACACAAAAAACATAATAGGTTTTTTGAAAAGCATAGAGCTAAGAGCATAGACACAATTATCAAGAGTTCTGCTGACTCGTGACAAATCGATTAGGCGCGTGTAGGAGCGAATATCTCACCATCGAGGTAATTTGGTGTTGCCATGGCTCTACCATGGCAACACCACATCAGAGCAGGCATTTTGATTAAGGTGAATATATAGCCAAATGGCCTTGAAGTGTGAAATAAATTGTTAACTCGTAAATATGGTGATAATTTCCATATTGCTCTTCGTCATGCACTAGATAGCTCTTTAAATTATTTTATGAACTGCCGTTGAAACTATTATTGGTGATCCGTCTAGCTTTAAAACTTGCCGTGGCCACTTTTGGCCGAGGCAAGTTTTAAAGCTAGACGGGCTAATGTAAATACTTTCAACGGTGGTTCAAAAAATAATTTAAATGGCTATCTAGTGCATGACGAAGAGCAATATGGAAATTATCTCCATATTTACGAGTTAACAATTTAATTCAAATGAGGGCGCCACTTCAAGGCCATTTGCCTATACCTTCACCTTAAAGGTACAACATGGATGTAAAATATTAGGCTAAGTAAATAAAAAAAAAACAGATTTTTCTTCATAAGATTTTCCATATATTTAATTTAAACGCATGTTGCTAACAGTTGGAATAGTTTTGCACTTTCATAAACACGAGTAGCAAATTATTCAAATTCCTCTTTAATGTTAGTTTTTTCTTATTGTTTTAAATTCATTTGCTTATCTTCTTTCTGAATAAAGATATTATATTTATTTATGTATTATTACATAATCACTATTATTATTTTCATATTTTGGTATATGTTCCTTGGGGAAAATTTATCAATATCATGGACTGAATTGACCCTTAAAATAGTTTCAGTATATTTTGTTATATCCTGTATTTACACATGCGTATGACTGGAACTACATCCAGTGGATTACACTCATTTCTCTGCAGGCATTAATGATATCGGCAGGGTGAAAACGATAAGTGCAAAATATGTTTACGCTGGCCACTCCTTGAAAACATTTTGATTAGAGTGAAAACATGTATGAGAAAACAGAAACGTAATATTACCACGTGGAATGTATCAGTTCATTATCAATTCAACGTCACTGTCAATCATTGTGGACGGCGCACAGAAATTATGAAAACAAACGGGTTATTCAAATAGGCGTCGGAATATATGAGCATGAGTATCTACGAATAAATATAGGTACCTAATCACTGTGTTCTCTTCAAGAAATGAATGAGAAATTGCTAATAAACATTAATTACGTATGGTTTTCATATTGGTTATTAACGACATTCTACCAGTACCTACCTTATTCGCATTGTTTTAGAAATTGTTTATATATTTTCGAATTCAAACGTATTTAAAGATCATTTAAGAAATGCAACAACAAGAATAACTTTTCCAAATACTATAATATTTCTTATTTATATTATATTGTTGTCGTCGATAAATTAAAACAATAAAATAAACAAATAATCATTGTTATCAGTAAATAATTTATTAAGAAAAATAAATAAATACAATTGAAATTAAACTAACTACAAACTGAACCTAAAAATAAAACCTAGTCTAAACTATTATTGATTTTAGAAATCTAAGAGATTATGACCGTGCGGCATGGTGCAAGGAACGCTGGCTGCGTTTCCTCTCAGCTATGCTAATTCGTTGTTTGATATTTCGAAAGCGATTAGAATTTTAGCGCTAGACTTCGTTCGCCGTAAAGTAAGTACCCTTTGGTAGCAAGACATCTTTTGAAAATTTTAAACTTTATCTTTTCGAAATGAGTGCCATATCCACAGGCAGTTGCGTACATCAACGTTGGACTATTATTGTAATAATAGGCTGTTTTTTACCGCCGCTTCGCTCCGCCGCGTCCGATTCTCCATGACAGCCAGAATTTGTATGAAGTCAAACGAAACTCCATTTAGAACAAGTTTTCCTTGTACAAAGTACAACTTGTGACAAAATTTTCACATAAAATAAGTAGGTACTTACTTAGATTAAAAAGGTACGAGTATAGTTATAGTAGAAATGTCACCCTTGCACCTGTAAATTAGCAGTAATATCCTAAATAAACATTTCAGATCAGTCCAAAAAAGTTTAAAAACCCCACTTGATACAATCCACTTCACACCTGCCTATCATAATTTCTTAGCTAATCGTATTTTGATAATTTGGTATTGAAGCTAATATTTTATCAAATATTTATTATTAATATGACAGCTATTCTATCATGTTTGTTACGAAACATTTTAACATTTAAATTCATTTACATTCAACGCTATTAGTTAATTGATTGCTGTCTTGATTTATAATTGATATATGAATTAAGTTTTAGCGTAAAACAAATCTATTAATTTCTGCATCGATGAGAATATTTTTATTATCTTAATTAAATATAAAGTTAAGATAAATTGTTTATCAAGAAAAAATAAATAAATTCAATTTAGATTTAAATTAAACTAACCACAAACTAAACCTAAAAATAAAACCTAGTCTAAATTATTGATTTAGAAATCTAAAAGATTATGACCGTGCATAGAATATAAAGTTGAAATGGTGCTTATTTTAAATTTTTTAATTTATTTTTATAATCAGTGGTGTAGAAAATAGCAAAAAAATATAAATATTGTAAACAAAAAATTAAAAAAATCTTTTAATAGATATTTATTTAATACCATTTTCAGATAATCTGTTGTTATACTGATACGAACTGAAACAAATGTAAATGTTTTAGAAGTGATAAAATTCCACAGAGGATGACATTGCTGCGTTAAAATTGCTAAACAGTCTGATTAGCTTCATTATCGTTAGTAATCGTGACCCTCGAAGGCTCTACCATATAGAGCTACTTACTTGTCTACATTGCTGACTCTTGGAGCTATTTCAAGGGGATTCCTTTGGCATTGTTTACTTTTTAGGGTTCTGTACTCAAAGGGTGCCAACGGGACCCTATTACAGAGAATCCGCTGTCTGTTCATCTGTCCGTCCGTCTGTCATAGGGCTTTACCTTTTGAACCGTAATAGATACTTGAAATTTTTACCGATTATGTATTACTATGGCCGCTATAACAACAAATACTAAAAATAAGATAAAGTAAAAAATTAAAGGGGTAGAAAAGAGGATTATGAGGGTCATACAAGAAACGAGTCTTTTTCGGTGTTTTAAAACATTACACGGAGTACGGAACCCTACATATGTTTTTTCAGCGTTTTTGATTCGATATCTATAATGGCATTAACTAGATACATTAATTTTTCACCGATTATGTGCAAAAAACGAGTCTTTTTCGGTGTTTTAAAACATTACACGGAGTACGGAACCCTACATATGTTTTTTCAGCGTTTTCGACTCGATATCTATAATGGCATTAACTAGATACATTAATTTTTCACCGAATATGTACAAGAAACGAATCTTTTTCGGTGTTTTAAAACATTACACGGAAGTACGGAACAGACGTGATAGTAATAATTATCTAATAAATGTAAAATAATGAAGTGTAATGTAACTGCCAGAGCATAAATATTTTTAGAAAATTAACAATTTTACTTGTGACAGCACAAGTTATTAAATTCAATCACCACAGTCACCACTTTATGTGATTATTCATAGATCGCAGGTTTCCTACGGCGAATACATCGATATCCTAGCATTGACCTTGCAAAACCAGTATGTCTCCTCAAACTTTGAACTGTGTATTTCCAACGGGTCAACGCCCTCGCGTTCCGAAACATATACTTTACATATATTATATCAATTCTAATGACTTTCCATATTTGTATGTGTGCGATTACAATTAACTTATTTTGAATGTTTATTTATTCGTTATTTCAAGAATTTCCTGTTTCTAGTTAGGCAATTGAAATTATTTTAAAGTTTTAAATTTTTACCTCATTATTTGAATTATATTTTCATCATCATTATCAGGTCTTTTTCAGTCTCCACTGCAGGAGCATGACCCTCTTTGTACTACCAGAGCCATATATTAGCCAGAGCAGCCAGAGGATTTGGCCTACACTTTCCCCGCTGGCCAGACGGGTTAGGGAGGTCTCATTAATTTATAATCGTAAGCTTTGTTTAGCTTGTGTTTCCTAAGTCGCCTTCTACGACATCCACGGGAAGACTTGGAGTGGTCCTATTCTACTTTGCATAGAACCACATGGCTAATTAAATATTATTATTATTTAATTAGCTTTTATTTTAAATCAATTATTGAATAAAATTCCATAATGATAAGGTATGGGTGACAGAGAATAGACAACAGCGTCCTTTTTGCAAAGACTTTAGGATACCATTTGTTTTTTTAGCATATACTATGAACACCAACCCATCTCCCCAGCGTGGTGATTATGGGAAAATTCTCTTTTTTAGTCCAGCAGTGGACTAATTATAGACTGTAAAAGAAGAAAATGAAAGATTGTTTAAAATTATACAAAACGTGTCGTTAGCCTGGTGTCATTGTGTAACTTTTCAGAATTTTGTTAGTCATATTCTAATTTAACCGAAATTTTCTCTTATTCCACAAATTCTCTGAAATTGCTATCACGTTGCGTCGACAACCGTTTGAAGAGAAGAAGTCACGCGTCGCGCCGACACTCGCGTGACAAATACATTTCAAGAGGTTAATTTTTGAACTCTATCGAATTTAAATCGTGCACGTAAATCACAAATCCGCAGTCGATTTTTTTTAATCAATTCTAATAGTCGAGTTATAATCAGTTCGGTCGTAGAAAAACAATCTGAGCAAGGCAGTGGCCCGGTTGTACACATTTCACAAATCTGATTTTTTTTAAAATTGAAGATGGCGTCTGGATTTTAGAATTTTAACTTAATTCATTCAAAACGTCCTACTGGAAATTGATTAATTTAAAACGGTTGACTCACATGATATAGTCGGAAAAGACCGACTAGGTTTCGATCGACTGACCTACGAACCTCAAAGGGGTCTGAAATGCTGAGGTAAAGCATCCAGCGGAACTCAAAACTGCAAACAAATTTTCATTCCAACATGGCCCCCCACACATTTTTCAATGTTTCATGTACTGACTGTACTTTTTACCCATTTTCTCAACTAAAGATAGATTCCAACCAACTTCAACAGCTGCACGAAAAACCGCGGGCAGCTTGCAGCCCCGCGCAACGCCCGAAAAGCTAGTTTAAAAATTAAATCTAGAATTCAAATGCAGATTTATGATTTTCATTTAGATTATTATATATTTAGATATTTACGATCGAGTTCAAATATCGACCTCCTGATCATTAAGTGACTAAACTCAGTCCTCTCCTTACACAATTTGGCACGTACGAGGTTGCGTCTCAAACATTTTCTCGGTGGTTTTACTCAGTACTCAACCGTAGGTTTCCGCAAACAGTTGGACGTCGCGTTGTGTGGAGTACGGTTTTGAAAGAAGAAACATTTTAGAGCACCTACTAAGTATTCTCAGTTTTCCACAGCATTTTGTTTTGTCGCAAAGGCCTTCTTGGTGGATTTACTCAGTACTTACCCGTAGGTTCCACAAACCTCTGTCAATTGGACATCACCACAGGTATGAAACTTCATAGAAGCGGAGTATCATTTATGCTTACAAACGAAACTATACGTCCAAGCACACGACAATGCATATGTGTTCGCCCGCTCTCGCCCCTCGCTCGACAAGGTGAGAACGGGGGAGAGGTGCGAGGACGGAGAACGGGGACGCATATTGCGCGGGACCTTAGGAGAATTCTATTCTGTATGAAATACTCTACGAATATGGAAATACTCTTATTTATATATGTGCCGTAGGTTCAACATAACACTGTAAATTGGGTATTACGGTGGGTCAAAAAGAAATTATTTGGTACTGTTAATAGAATACACGTAATAGGACACATCACAAAATAATTCCACTTGTCATTGATCACATCCACTTTGAACGTGATTTTAGATTTATTAATGCAGAAAAAGAGCGCTATTTGACTCCAAGGAACTATGACGTCATAAATCGATATTTCATACAAATCCCATAGAAATTGTTTTTGACGTTAAGAAAAAAGTAAGTATTTGATTTGACTTGATGCAAAATAGCGTATTGGACATCACGTTGCGTGGAGCACGGTTTGAACCGCGGGCGTCACGCGCTGCGTCGCGTCACCGTCCGGAACGAATCGCCGGTGATAAGCATCCACGTCGACGCGACGGGCTAGGGCTGACGGCTCTATTGATTTATAATTTATGATTAAAAGACCTAGGGATAGACATAAAGATGCACAAGCTTCTGCGGATATATTAGACATAATCAAGCTACCAAATTATAAAACAAACAATTTATTAGGGAAAGTGTTACTTCTTCTTCTTCTAGCTTGTCGGAAAATGTCAATGGTGTTACTGACTCTTGGTTAACTTTTGACTACATATTATAAATGTTACTTTTAAGTCTTTTGGTGCAATAAAGTATTTTCACTTACTACATATTTATTGACATGAATTACTAAACACTAAGTATGACTTCAAAGCAATATTACTTATCAAATTTTCACTATGTGAATTAGGTAAAAGGTAATAATTTTTGAACCTAAAATAAGCAGTAATATTTTAAAAAACAACCTCACTGTCAGGTGATTTAGTTTCTCTCCGTAGTATATTAGACAAGCAGTAACTTTACATTTTTATATACAGTTGTAGATTACGCAGGACCTTTAACAATTACAGTCAGCCAGCCCTATCACCTTCCACCGATGGGAATGAAAAAGCACTGCCGCGACAAATCGAGCGGTGATGACTTGTAATACTCATTGTCCGCTGGAGCCTCCGTGGCCCGTTCAGAAACAATTCTCTTGTTCAACAATTGTATGACTCATATTATTACGAGTACTTAATTGACAGTTAAAAAAAAAACGAAAACGTAATAACAACAAACTTTTTCCTTGAGGTGTACAACTTGTACTTTGCTAACGTAGCCTAAGTACCTGTGCTAAGTACCTCCATGAATGATCAGTGGAATTGATATGGCTGCATTGTAGCATACAAGTTTGGCCGTTAGTAAAGTTAAACTTTGTAAACTTTCCAGAGTACCTACCAGAGATATCGTAACTTGCTATATTGTGTGTCAGTACTGTGATTTTTTACCAGTTAATACTTTTATACAATCAATTTCATTATATATCTACATACGTCCAATGCCGTGTGGTTCAGAGTAGGATAGGTCCACTCCAAATCTTCCCGTGGATGTCGTAGAAGGCGACTTAGGAAACGCAAGCTGAACAAAGCATAAAAACAGCAATGACACCTCTCCAACCCATCTGGCCAGATTGGAGAGTGTAGGCCAAATCCTCTGACTGCTCTGGCTTATATTTGGCTCTGGTAGTACAGAGAGGGTCGTGCTCCTGCAGTGGAGACTTAAAAAGACCTGATGACGATGATCTACTTACATTTTTTTAGGACAAAACAATTTGTAAACATATCACATTGATGTTATTTGATACTCCCACCAAAAGCCAATCTTGGATACACAATTGATAGATATAGCGAGAATATACTGAGCAAGCACGAGGCGTGAGCGTAGCGTCTCCGTTATATCTTGGGCAAAATTGTTTTCGTATGTCTGTCCAGCTACCTGGATGTTCTCCACTACAAGTCGCATTTCTCAACCGACGTTTATGAAATCCGCTAGTTGCCAATAAGTCAAAACAAATACCTTTTTTCTAAATGTCAAAACGTATGTTTTCTGTGGGATGTCTATGAAAAACGCACGGCGTGACATCATAGTTTCTTAGAGTCAAATAGCGCTATTAATGTCAGTTTTTCTGCATTAGCAAATTTAAAATCACGTTCAAAATGGATATGATGAATGACAAGTGACATTATTTTGTGACGTTTTATTTTCATATAATTACAAAATAATTTATTTTTGATCCTGGATACTACCTTAACAGGTTCCATAATTATGTATATAGAATTTTTGGCCGATTCGATTTGTGTGTTTTTTTTTATAATGGCGGAGTTATTGTAGGAGTTTGAGGTGCACGGTGAATATTAATTCCGTTTTAAGCTATGCAACACATATACACAGCACATACATATATACATACATCCAGCATATCTTCTTCTTCTTATTTAAGAGCTTAGTGGCTCTTGTCGGTGGAGTATGCGCCAAACTTCTCGGTTCTCTGCCTTACTTTTTAGTGCTTGATACGACATGAACCCTGCTTTTTCTTTCAGTTGATCTACATAGCATCCAGCATATTTATAACATATATACAGCGAGGTCTGAACCTCACAGAGCCATTAGTTTTTAAATAGATTTTGACAAACGATAAGGTATTATCTTAGAAACACCTGCGAAGTCTACATTCATAGATTGAGAGCAATTTACTACGTCGTGTAGGCCCCGGCGGACATCCGTCACCGGTTTGGATACAACTGTCACTGGACACACACATACTTGTACATATCACTTCAACATGCCGATTTACATGACCGGACGTCCGACCAAAAACATCAATAACAATTAACATGTCTAAACATGTCTAAAATTGATTAAATAATTAAGTTTGGTAATAATTGGCATCTTTTTATTTATTTATTTAAAAGTGTATTTTTATAATTAGGCTTATTACGCACTTATTATCCTATGAATTATTCGATACTATAAATAAGTCAGATTTTCCTTTATTCATATTGACGGATATTCAAAACGAATTATACATTGAATTTTGAATGAATACTTACCTACCTTTTTTGTGAATTTAAGATTACTCTAGTTATATATTGTAATATGCATTGTTCTAAAAATTTATCATCATTCATCTCACATCTAGTATTGTCTTTACTGAAATTTTTTTCGTTAAATATCTACGTAAGTATTTATAAATCAATATAAAATAACAAACATAATTAATAAAGGGTATGGGATGTTGAATGTTTGGATGTGACAGTCATTATTACTGTTAGTAACTAGTCAATCTATACTAATATTATAAAGCGGAAGAGTTTGTTTGTTTGTTTGTTTAAACGCGCTAATCTCAGGAACTAATGGTCCGATTTGAAAAATTCTTTTTTTGTTGGGTAGTCCATTTATAGAGGAAGGCTTTAGGCTATATAACATTCCGACAACCACGCGAACGAAGTCGCGGGCACAGCTAGTCATTTATAATCACTAACGTTATTGCCATTTAGCCTAGGTAATCTAACGTAAAAGGTTCTATACTGGCTACTTGGACTTCTTGTATTATTACAGGTCTAAAAAATATTTTTCTCTCTTAAATCAAAACAGCTTACAAGCACTCGACTTGATGATAGCAATCGGATGAGACTAGGCGGGGCGCTACAAATCACGCCGTTCTATAACTTCGAGACAAATGCAGTACATTAAATAGCACATTTGACTACAAACTGTCACGGAAATTTAGCCGATATCACCTTCACTCAGAGTGCACGAAAATTGACGTAGTTACGTTATGTTGTTTCAAGATCACTGTCAGGCTGCACCAGACAAAAACTCCAATTAGAACAATTCAATAGAGTGCCTTTGAGTGTTATGACCTTTAACAACATTAAATAGTCATTAGAGATCGGAGTTGATGAATTAATATTATCCCGGGTTTATTCGCACGGAACACGGTACACCTAGTTACTCGTAGGTCACAAGAAATTAAAAAAATAATATTATAGATATTATAGCGTAAAAGTTTTTAAAAACACATCTGAGATTAGCCCGGTAATATGTCATCATATTTTTATATAAGTCACTCCCAAATACCCAAAGACCGCGTAATGTAATAGCTTTAAAAATCTCTTTACACAAGTTCTTGTCTAGACGATCTTTTAGTTACTTCAAAAATAAGGCTCATTTAAAACCAACTTGAAATGAACAAAATAAAAGATTACTCTCCAGATTTATGCGCCACATAGTCTGCTCTCAAGTAATTACAGAAATCGTTGCCACCTATTTACTTAAGCAATTAATTAATTATTTCAGAGATTAATGAGATATCCAAGACATTTGCTTTGCAGAAAACAAGAGTTATTCCGAGAAAATGTGAGGTGCATACAAAAAGGTTTCTAGGAACGATGCCTGACCACTTCAGCACCAACCTCATCTATAAAATACTGCGATACTTAGTTTGTTTAATGACCACCTTGACCGAGAGTTTATCTTGAGAGCCATTTTGTATTCACTGGCTTTCAACCTCTTGTGTGTATACTGAGTGCTTCCTAGGACATTACCGATTTCATTTGAAATCTCAAACCAGTTTTCTATACTCCTCATCTTAGTTATCGGTTGCATCCTTAGTTACACTGCTTCGGAGCCTAGGGTGCACCTTAGTTCTTTTCTTGTTCAAGCAATGCATGTCAGTGATCAGCCAATGCTGAAGAACTTGTGATATTTCGAAAAAGCCAGAACGTTGAATCTTTTAAAAGGAGAGAAAATCCAAACAAGTTTTCTTTATTGTCTAAAATATGTCAAATCTCGACGTTCTCTCAAGTTGGAGCATGAAATTGTGTGCACGAGCCGTATCGATAATTCGCGTCAGTTTTTTTTATCACAGTCACGACAGGCCGGATTCCTCGTAGCAGCCAATCGCGGCTAGAGACGGTGTAATTGGGAGAAACTACACCACCACAAATACTCGAGATTTAGTAACGACCAATCGAGGAAGAGCCTTCGACTATCATTTCGTTTCCCCGCTATGCCCGAATTGATACAGCGTTTCGGAGGTGAGGTGGCTCTAGGCTGAGTTGTGGGCTATAATGACACGGCCGTCGGAGTGTTGCAATACGAAGTTTAACTGTTCTGGCCCTTTGTCCGATGATGATTGTCTGAGTGATAGACGTCTATACCTTCAATAGGTACACTTTCGCAGGTAATTATTATGTTGTTGCCGCAAAATGCCCTTTAATATTTTTTGGTAAAAATATTTAAAGAGATCAATCAATAACAACTTTTTTGCTATTGTTGGTAGTAATTGCAACAAGTTTTATTTTCAGCAAAGACAAGTAAATTCACTTAGCAACTTTGCTGTTTATCTCCTGAAATTCATGGCGTTATACATAAATGGGCACAGGGAACTCCCTTCTCCTAGCCTTTTTTGACAAGTGCCCTATACACAGAGCGAAGCAAAAGTTAATCTTATATTCTCTAGCTCTTTGATCTGACCGATAAAACCCCAACAGCCACTGTCATTGTCTCTAAAAAACCGTAATAATTGTAAAGTTTTCAGAATCTAGTCGACACAATCAGCTAATTATTATCTAGCAGTGCAGGCTTTCTAATCAGCGATAATAAAACACGGACGCGCGGCAATACTTTATTTTATAACGGCGGCGCGACTAACAGACTGGAACACGCTAAGAAATTAATTGCTAACAGCCAACTGAGCTAAAATATTGTGAGATTTTATTATTTTTACGCTCTTATAGTCTATAGCTCTTTCTTCTTAGTACGAATTCAGTACGCGTTTTGGTTTTCGTATCGCTATAAATATTTTTACACACTAGAGGCCGTTCAATTAAAATATAATTATATTTTCTTACTTTATAAAACTGGGACAAGCTAAGAAATTAATAACTGAACAGGTATTTGTAACTAAACTATGTGGCGTTTTAGTATTTTTATACTCTATGTAGGCATAGAGCATAAAAAGAACTTATTATTATATTATTAACTCCTCCGTAGAGTTTTATAAATAATCTCCCTGAAATTTAAACCAGAAAAAAAAGAGTACGACCGTTTTCTTATTTAAAATCAAGGATAAATAACAATTATAATATTTCCGAAATAAAATTTCAATCTGCTGAATAATTACTTTAAAAATCCAATCAATAAATTTCATCAACATTAAATCAGTGCTCCAAAGTCGAGTAAGTAAAAATGCCCCACCAAAAGTCTAACATAACCAATAAATAATACAATATGTTATAGACTGTCATACAGAAACAACCAATCACATCGGCAGAAACACAGATTTCCTACCCTACGGATTACTCTCTCTAGTTGTATATAAGACTAGCAGTCCACCCCGGCTTCGCCCGTGGTACACACATAGCCTATGTCACTCGGGAATAGTGTAGCTTTCCAACGGTGAAAGAATTTTTTAAATCGGCCCAGTACTTTTTGAGCCTATTCATTACAAACATACAAAAATAGGTACAAATCTTTTCTCTTTATAATATTAGTATAGAAAGAGCTCTGTCATTAGATATCGTAATCATTTTCTATAAATAAGCTAACTTGATGCATAAAATAAATTAAGAGAAACGGGATGTAAACAGAAATTTAGTTAAATTACACTGAATACATTTTTTTATTGTGAGTACCTTCCGGCTCCATCTTTCTACTACATTCATATTTAACGATACATCATGTGCGTGCATGCAAAACTTCAGCTCAATTGAACTACAATACATACCATTGTATATTTGCTCTTTCGAATTTTATATTTTATGTGCATATTTTTGGTTATTACAAACAAACAAACAGACATCGGAGCAAGTAAAACTAAATAAAAGCTTACAAACAGAAATAGAAATATTCTAAGACCGACCAAAATAAACATTTTTTGGTCTAATACTATTTCAAATTAGTAATACAATAAACTATAAGGTTTATTTACCCGTAAATTTATAAATCATTTATTGATTGGAATAAGAAATGAGTCGCTTTGAATTTATTAGCTTTGCTTGACAATGGCGCGTTTAGAGCAAATGACAAATAACAGTCCATATGCCTGCGCTTTAACTGTTCTAGAAATGGTCACGACTAGGATATAAAAGCGGACACGATAATTCACATTTTCATAATAATATATTTATTTTATCTACAACACATGTAGTCAACACAATTTACTGAAAAAAATATAATATTTCATATAAATAAAAAAATATAATCCATATCTGTTTGGGTATCTTATGTCTTAAAAAGGAAAATATTTTCAGTCTAAAAAGATAATTCTTGAATGAATTTTAAAAACATATAGGTATAAGTTAAATCAAAACAATTGAAAGAGCTAAAATTTGGTATTAAGGACGCTTATAAAATTTGCCAAATGAATATAGATATACCTATCTCATATCTGTATATGTCGTCGATAACCAAAATTGTAGAGCCGAAACAACAATTCTCATTATATAATATCTTTATTATTTTGTATCTATTGAAATTCTTATCATATTTCACTAACGATTAATTAAATTGCAAGCTGTTGATATTGATTAATTCAATCAGAGTTATAATTGCTATTTCACGATAGGTAGCTTTGTCAATACGACAATAAATTATGAAAGAAATAATTTTGCTGCATTGTAGCGAAACTTCGCACTCGTATTTAGCATTTACATGAAATCCAAAGAAAAACTATACCTTCACATAAAAACAACATTCAGAAAACGTACCAAAACCTCCTTTAAAAGTAAAATAGGGCCATTTGAGTTATTTCCACATGTAACCTAACCTACTAATGCTTTTCCATAAAACATTGAGGCCACCGTTGTTTTACTGGTTTCTTTCAGAACTATATTCTGTAGTCACATTTTTTATACATGTGTTTAAAAAAAAAATGTGGTTATAAGTAACTAACAGAATATTTTTTTTCAGTAAACTTTGTGAACAGCTGGTAATAATAATTTGTTACCAAGTTTCTACTATTTACGTGCCCTTCAAAAGTTTGAATGACGTTGGGTATCTGTAACGACTACTTTAGTAATTATATTATCCTTGCTGATACGTTAGTTTATCTAAAACGTGAAATAAACTCAACAGTTGTCATGTGCTGATTCACTGGCACTTGTAGTTCAAATTTATTACTTTTTATGTAGGTACCGGTTATTAAGAAGCTTTTTAGTTCATTATCTCACCGAGATCGTTTGTCAAGTGTCATTGCGTCAACAAAAACAAATTGTCATGTATTACTTTACCTTTTCGTGTACTCAGTGGTAAACCGTTGTTCAATACAAGTTACACTTCTGCATTTCTCACGTAATGAACACTATTAAAAAAATCTATCAAGAAAACTAACCCTGATGCAGAGTAGCGTTGGAAATAGAAGAGATGTTTTCATCATCGTCATCATCAGGTCTTTTTAGGGTTTCGTACAAAAAATGAAAAACGGAACCCTTATAGGATCACTTGTGCGTCTGTCTTTCCGTCCGTCTGTCACAGCCAATTTGCTCCGAATCTACTGGACCGAATCCGGTGAAATTTGGTAGAATGTTGTAATCCCATAGGATTCATAACCCCAACACATATGTGCAAAATAAATAGTTTTTTTTGAATTAGGGTCATTTTCATTGTCAGTTTTGCAAACCTAACTGTGTCATATATCAAATGAAAGGGCTCGTTATGAGGATCTCAAATATATTTTTGGTATTATTGTAAAATAAATAGTTTTGATTTTATTCATGAAAGAAGACGAAACCTGACCATTACCCCCTGATCTCCGAAACTACTGAGCCTAAAATTTTGAAAAAAATACAAAATATAGTTCATTGATTGTAGATTACAGGAACACGGAACACTATAAGAATTCAATCAATTGTACGGAACCCTTTCCACGCAAGTTTAACTCGCACTTGGCCGGTTTTCTAGTCTTCACTGCAGTAGCACGACCCTCTCTGTACTACCAGAGCCATATATTAGCCAGAGCAGTCAGAGAATTGGGCCTACACTTTCCACGCTGGCCAGGGTTGGAGAGGTCTTATTGATGTTTATGTTATTTCATTTGTTTAGCTGGTATTTCCTAAGTCGCCTTCTTCGACATCCACGAAAAGATTTGGAGTGTCCTATTCTACTCTGCCGGGAACCACACAGTAATGGTTTGGATTCATGTAAATAGTTAATACCACATTAGTATATTTGCTAGCACTGAAAAGTTGTCAAAGTACAAAAAAATATTAAATGTAGTATAAAGTAAGTATATAAATATGACTTATAGAAGGTCATTATTCTTAATGATATGAATTATTATATCTGGATATTGTATCTGTTATCTGTCATTTGGACGCCAACTTTCTTATCTGTTTTGTACATGAGAAAATTGTTATCATTTACTTATCCAATAATGCATAGAGGACTTTTACCGTTCTTATCTTCCTATTTATTTTTTATTCATAAAGTATTCTTTTCTACTATATATGTAGGTAATGTTCGCGGTATATACCTATATTCTAGTTATGTAAGTACTTAGTTTTTCTTTCTTCTATTTCCTTTTACTTATTAATTTTATATATCACTGGCCACTGTGTTTTTGCTTCTTACTATTTCCTTAATCTTCTCGTTTTTATTTTACTTCTACTTGTGGAGACTAAATGGCCTTCCATTCCCTATTATTTGTATTTATAGCTGTAAGTCTTCCTATAATGTAATAAATAAATAAAATAAATAAATACATAGCTACATAGGTGAGTCAAACAGCTTTGCCTACGCAATTACTTCTGCATTTTTTTCTCATGATACGAGTAATTATATAACCTCATCAAGTGTGAAATATGTTTGTTTACCCAAGTCACTAAGTGAGTGTAAAATTTCTAATACCTTATTAGTCCTTCCTTCTAATTCAGTGGAATAAATTCTAATTTATGCGCATGATGTCGTTACTGTTACGTTTTATCACAGCTTAGTATCAAAGTATCTGTTGAAAATACTAGGTATTAGCAAGCGATAGTTTAATGCCAAGTATCATAGGACATTTTACACAATTTCATTCCAGGCTATTCCAAACGGCTTCTGCGTTGCGTTAACGCATTTTATATGACACATAGCTACTTTTATGCCCACTTTGTCCAAGCTGCTAAAGGAATGTTTATTTTACTTGTATGTAAACATCGTAAAATATTATTTATGGCTGAATTGTATACGTTAAAAACACACTTGTAAGTTAATGACACAAGTATTGACTACTAATTTAGACATAATAAGATTGGATGGAGTGTCTGAGGAAAGAATATGTGTAAAATTAATGTAACTTCCACCATGTGTGTACCAGCTGCTTCTCTTCCCGCGCCGATCGAGGGAATGGGCGAGAATCTGAATTATTTTAATAGGCGATGCGGCTAGCAACCCATCACTATTTTGATTCTCTTTTTACATTTTCACGCCCACCATCACGCTGAACGTGGCCTTATGGTCTTACGGCCCTAGACTGTGTCTACCCCCGTTAACGATAGAGACGTGATAATGTATCTGAATCTATAATGTGACAAGTGTACTAACAAAATAAACTGTTGAATTTTGCATGCTATCCTAAACTTAGATGTAGATACAGTCTGTAGAGTGGATTAGTAATAAGCATAGTATGACAAACTAGCTTTCGCCCGAGGCTTCGCACGCGTATCCCACGGGAACATTACATTTTTCCGGGATGAAAGGTACCCTATGTCATTTTCTGTACTCCTAACTATGTGTATGCGAATTTTCAAGATTGGTTTAGTTAATACAGCGTGTAGAGGTAACAAACATACAAACAAATATACAAACTCACTTTCGCATTTATAATATTAGTTAGGATTAGGATAGGATAGGATAGGATTAATCATTTGTAAAGTATATATTCCAAAAAGGGTATAGTAGTAAAACACAAAACAGTAATTTTATTAAAATCTACAAGTTAATACAAATTTATTTATTCATAATTACAATTCTCAATTACATCAAAACATTATTTCACAAACTAAATATAAATTTTAACTTTCTATAAATAATAAAAAAATACATATAAAAATACAATCTACACTATATTTCTAACCCGCCCCTTGACATTTCTGCTGCAAAGGTGCCCAATATACTAGCTGCGTTACCGCGCTGAATGGCAATGACCAACCTTTGCATCAGAAATGAGCCTAATAATACAAAATAACATGAGTTAGGATCCTAAGACCTCGTAGCGGTGCTATCAACTTTAATAGAGTTTATTTACTGTTCCCACAAGCAATCCGAGTTTCAAACGTGACAATGGAAAACGTGCTGCGAACTTGGAAGATGTTTGTTATAACTCAATAAAACAGTATCGAATGGCTAAGGACATGCGTACACTATCGAAATTGCAGCTTGATAATCTAGAAACGAAGCAAGAAAATGTTTCAAAAGAGTTAATTAAATAATTTTGATTACTTTCTTTCTAAAATAGTTTTACAGTGTGATTGTAGTCAGAGCTAAGCTATTTGGTTCCCGGCAGAGTAGAATAGGACCACTCCAAACCTTCCGTGGGTGTCGTAGAAACCGACTTTCACAAGCTAAACAAAGCTTATAAACATCAATGAGACTTCTCCACCCCGTTTGGCCAGCGTGGAGAGTGTAGGCCAAATCCTCTGACTTCTCTAGCTAATATTAGGCTCTGGTAGTACAGAGAGGGTCGTGCTTCTGAATTGGAAACTAAAAGTACTGATGATGATTTAGTCAGAGTTGCAAGATTAGCAATAGCTTTACATTTGCAATACCATTGCCATCAGTTTGTATAAATGAAAGTGTGCCTTAAATGAAAATGCAAATATAAAATAGCTAGTTAATGCAATAAGAAATGGTGAAAATACCACGCTAACGATACTTCTTGAATCAGCGACCTGGTCTTAATAAGACCATGCTGAGCTGACTGATACTGAGCTATCGCGTTACAACCCCGCACGTCCAATATGGTGGAGAAATTCGACGTGCAGGTTTGTACTGTACATGCGTTAGCTCAGTTGGAAGCTGTTCAAGTCCCACTCGCATCGTATTTTTGATTCTTTCTTATTTCATTATTTAGTTTGAGTATTTAACTGCATCTTTAATGCCTGAAAAACCCGATAAAAATAAATTTGCTAGTGTTTATAAGGTTTGTAAAATTAGAATTTGGTTATCTTATTTAGATTTGAAAAAGAATATCATTCTCTTTCGTGGTTTTGTTCCGTTATTTATTCTCTTAGCTAAGCAAACATTGGTGGAAGGTCAGCCTTAGGCACGTCGTCGAGGCTTCGGGTCCCGACCTATTTTATGGCTTTCGCCAGGAGCGTATTTGTTTTGGAATTAATTCTGTGGTTTTGGAAATGGTATTTCTGATTTCACAAAATCTTAAGATAAGTTTACAATTTCGATGTTTGTGTACTTTATAATTAAATAGGACCTTTTTGATACAAAAACACGATTACATTAAAAAAAAATCGCTGTCATTCGGGATGATATTCATACGGATATGGCATTTCGAAGATATGGTGTAATAAAAACTCACATAGGTACATAATTATATACCTACCTACATGAATCCTTATAATATTACATCCACTTTTGGAACATACACGTCTGTCCCAAAAAAAAATGTTTTTAAGAAAAAAAGCTGAAGCTTGAATACTTGAATTTTAGGTAAACTCATACACATGTTTCAATATTTTCGCTACTTATTGATGAAAATGATTAATGAGATATTATTAGACACGACTCCTAACTTAAGCTCTCATATAAATAGCATCATGGCACAATTGATGAACCGCCAAAATGTTATTTCTCATTTTCTTCGTCTAATCACGTAATTGGCCAGTTTCCTCGGCTCCCAGACTCCAGTGTTATGAGAACCTACTTATTCTATGTATACGTAATTGCACGGCTGCCTATATTTAGTTGATCTTAATCATTGGCGTAGGCAGGGCTTTCTTAGGAAGGGCAGACGCCCGGCCGAGTTATTTATTTATTAATTAAATCTTTATTGACCACAATGGTACATAATTAAATTTTTAACAAAAAAAAAATAACACAAAAAAGAATCATCAAAATCGGTTCACAATTGGCGATTATATCGCGTAACAAATATACATAAAAAAACATATAGTCGAATTGATAACCTTCTCCTTTTTTGAAGTCGGTTAAAAAGAGGACTTAATGCTAATGCATTCTCTAACAGTCAGCTTTTAGGAAAAACAGAAATAAATAAAGATAAGCATGTAATATACTTCACATACTATACACATGTTTACATACATACATATACATATACACTGACGTGAATCCGGAAAATGTTTCAATATGGCATAACGACCTCCGATGTATACCATTGAGTCGACTCAAATATTTAAAAAACAAACTTAAACGCATTTACTAAATCATTTTTTGGGCAAGTTGGTCGAATGTACAGATTTTTACCTTACGATCAAGTAATATTAGTGTTATAGTCGACTTTCGTCACTAAGCGACTGTAAGTTGAAGAATCTATAATCTTCTGGGATGGGTAATATTTTAATGGGGAGGGCTTCACCTATGCTCCTAACTACGCCTTTGATCTCAATTATGAATCATGCAAAGTCATACTATCCATTCGCTTATACCGTTAGGGCAATGACAGACCGTCATCCGACCGTCCGCTGCCTATACCACTTGTTGTACAGTTCAAAACTATATATATGTATTAGTTTTCAGACCTTATCACCATAGAATTAAAGGTCAATGAAAGTCAAGATATGCTCTTAGGAGTTCTTACAACTTTGTAGATTGTTATTGATGTATGTGAGATAATGTATTATTTGTCGAATCTCTGGAATTGATTAATACATTCTTTTGAACAAGAAAAGTATGAAGATGCTCTGATGCACTGACTGGTTTAGAGTTATAAATTACAAATGGTATTTACCTTCTGAACTGTGAAAGTGCTGTATTTTATAGAAGAATTTCCATAATAGATTTTTATCAATCAGTAAATTTCTTAACAAATATATTCTTACTCTACAAGCACAAAGAAGAGCTGAATATATATTCTGCTTGTTCCAATGAGTCTATTTCGTTCAGTTGTTGGTCTGAACTACTATAAATATATTTTTTAAGCAATAGGGATGTGGATTATATAGATAAAAAATTAAAAGATTAATTTTGAAAGTAATTTTAGATTTATTAAAGGTTAGTTCACGCCGAGACGCGACGTGGTGAGCACTTTTGAAGAAATATAGCACTTGTTTACTACACTAAAAGATACTAATTTAATTTTTTCAAAAACGAATATAACAGATTCTAAAACTAATCTACGCTAGAGCATAGTTCAGTAAGAGCACGCTGCGGGCTCTCACTGACTAACTATAAAACTGAAATCAAGAAAACTGATTGTCCCCAAGAAACTGACGACGTCTCAGTCTGGTATTTCATACAAATCCTATAGACAATGTTTGTTTTGACATTAGAAATAAACAGGCAAGTGCAAGTCGAACTCGTACATGAAGGGTTCCGTACCACCGTACAATGTTTTAAAACTCTAAAGAAACACGATTCTTGTATGACGACCCCCTTTAGTATTTTACTTTTTTTATTTTAAGTATTTGTTGCTATAGCGGCCATAGTAATACATAATCTGTGAAAATTTCAAGTATCTAGTTAATTTAATGCCATTATAAAGATCTAGTTAAAAACGCAGAAAAAAAACGTTTTTTTTATGACGACCCCCTTTAATTTTTAACTATTTTTTATTTTTAGTATTTGTTGTTATAGCAGCCACAATAATACATAATCGGTGAAGATTTCAAGTGTCTAGCTACTACGGTTCAAGAGATAGAGCCCTGTGACAGACGGACAGACAGCGGAGTCTCAGTATTAGGGTCCCGTTTGCGGGACGGGTACGGAACCCTAAAAAAGTATCTGATTGAACTTTTGTAAACTAGCGGACTATTTACCGCTCCCGATATTTACCTACTTCGGTGGTCTATCTTGTTTGTTCTCTAACGGTGTCATATAATGTCTCTGCATTTCAAGATCCTGCAAAAAGATTCAAAAGTAATGTCTGTGGTTGCAGTTTCCCAGCTCCGGCCGCAGTGGTTTGGACGTAATGGCCCCTAATCGTGGGCCGACTAGAGATCGTCGAGTTCAAAATATTTCGGTGCAATTAAATATTCATTTAGAGCAGAGGCGGACTCGCCGCCATTAGGCTCGCACGAATTCTACTTATAAAATAATGCCCAAAGCTGTACAGAGGAATAATGGACGAATAGATTTGAATACAAAATAGAGTAGTTGTCGGATTTAAAGATTTCTTCGCGGTTCTAGATCTCGCTTAATCTGTGAATTGTGTACCTTTTAGAGTATTCTTGGTAAACATTTGTGTGTACAAACTTATATTGATTTTATTACCTATCGGCTCAACGTTACAACAAAACGTTACAATAACAATAGTTTTTGCTACTTTGTGCATACATCTCTAAAGGACTACGATACAGACAGTTCTTTCAGCAAATAAAATGTTTACTGTAAACATCTATTTATAAGACATGACAAATTCACTCATTCATCATCATCATCATCCGAGCGTATTCCCGGTTGCATCGTCAGCGGTTACGCTTCAGAGCCCGGGGCCCGCTACCTTACCTAGGCGATTTGACGAGGTTACTGGTTTTTACACAGAGCGACTGCCGTCTGACCTCCGCAACCCAAAGGACAGACCAGAACCAATCCTAGTATAGGTATAAACGCTAGATGGCGTTCGGGACGAACGGCTTTACGTGCCTTCCGAAGCACGGAATCATCTTTCTTTTCGGATAATCAGGTGCAATTCAAGCATGCAATATCCTAAACAGACTGGAAACAACTTTTCACAAAGTATGCTTCCCAGTGGGATTTGAACCTATGACCTCCGGATCACAAGGCAAACGCCTTGACCACTGGACCGCGGAGGCAGTCTCACAAATTCACTCATTATAAGCGTAAAATCTGATCTTAGTAACTATGCTTTACCACTTCGGGCTGTACCCAGAAGAATATGGGTTGTTAAAATGGCCGAAACAGATCTTTATACTTAGGTGTCGCATACATAACGTAAGCGTTCAAAAAAGAAAGTAGTCTTATCCCATATGGGCACTATAAAGGTTTATACGAGTTGCACTCGTACCCATACAAAGTCGCCCCAAATACAGTAATCCGCATTTCCATTTCCCATTACTGGAAATGGGAATTTTGCGGCCAAATACAATTTTCCCACGCTGCCATAGACGTGACGACCTTATGTTAATTGTCGATTACAATAGATGCTATTTGTTTTCGTAATAACGCTGGGTTATTCGTTTATTGGACATATGGACTTGAAATATTTCACTTTTCTCTTCATTACCTGCGAAAGGACCTGGAATAAACTTGTTCTGGGTCTTGGGTGTTTATCTATATACGTATTTATTATAAAATATATAAATATAAATACATATATATATATATATATATATATATATAAATATAAATATATAACGTGTAACAAAATATACTGAAACTATTTTAAGAGTGAATTCAGTCTATGATACTGAACAACTTTCCCCAAGTAGCATATATCGAAATATGAAAAATATTTTTTTGCTTTCCACACAAACTCGGATCAGCTGTTCGGTCAACTTGTATGGGAAACCAAAAACTATTTTTTATATTTTGATATATGTTCCTTGGAGAAAGTGGTTCAGTATCATTTGCTGAATTCACCCTTAAAATGGTTTCAGTATATTTTGTTAGACCCTGTATATAGTACATCAGTCATCTCAAGGAACACGAACGAAATTAGTCAGTCACCATTGCCGAAAACGGCCAGGGATTATTTATATATAGATATATATAGAATATAGTATCGTTGAGTTAGTATCCCATAACACAAGTTTAAAAACTTACTTTGGGGCTAGCTTAATCAGTGTGATTTGTTTATATATTTATTTATTGATTAAACTGCCTTACTTTTCCCGAAAAACGCATGTTGAAATAAGACAGCAATATTCGGCTTACCATACAAGTGTGCGATCAACTGATCAAATTTAGAATGGGAGGCTTGGATATTTTATTAGCAATTTCACCATATGTGAAACTTGGGGGAATTAAACCAGTCACTATTATGAGCGGTGTTTATGGTGAAAATATTATATATTCACTCCAATCAAAGGCACAGACAAAAACATGTGGTATGCTGTAATAAGGTAAACAGCTGTTGGGTGAGCGTGTTCGGCATAGATCATATGCACAAAATGTTGTATATTTCCGTCTACCAGCAATTTATGTCGAGTTCAATCATCGATCCAATACTGGACACATATGTCCGGTTACTGAATAACCCATTGGTTCAATAAGCGCCGTATAATCATAATCAAACAGTGTTACAAGCAGATTGAAACTGGGCTTTTTATTGAGCCATCGGTCGATGATTGCCAATCAAATTGCGTACAGTTAGCCACAGACCAGAAGTAACACACCATATATCTTTTCAATAGAGTCTATTTTAAAATGTCACTGTAACACTTTGTGAAGTTGGCTGTACTCGTGAACACAATAGATGCGTAATTGTTTTTAAAAGACGTCGTGAAATTACGAGTGTGAGTTGCCAGTTTGGAGGTACTTAGTTACAACAATGCTATTGACGCTGAAATTGCTTCGCGTTTCAATTCTCTTCGCTTGGTTTCTGCTATTAACACCTTATTGATTTAAACATTACATACTTAAATAGCTTCTTGAATAAAATTCAGGTTCTTGGCTTTAAAATCTGAATTGATTTGTTTTTGAACTGTAAGGGTTTGATTTGCATTTGTGTGCGTCATTCACAGGCAATGTAGAGTCGTACAAATTTAATTTCATGTTCATATTTTTGAAAAGTTGTGACATTATTGTAAATATTTTTTTGTATTACATTTTCTCTGACTCATTTTGCCGATCACTTATACAAATTTTGATACGAGAAACAAGCGCTTTGGTACATCCGTAGGTACCTACACATACATTGCTAAACATAATAATTTTTTTTTGCTTTTTGAAATTAAATATAAAGTTATTTTTACCAAAAATCATCGCTACATCACAGTTTGCTACGTTATTGAATTTTATTCTTCATGTTATACAAATCATTTTACTCTCAGACTGCAATAAGTAACACCGAGATTTGTATAATGGGTACAAAAAGTCCCGCCTCCGCCGGTGACGACATCCACAGATCAAGCCTTAGCGACGGATGCTCACGGAGGCTTCACGGAAGACCGGTCAACGACCCTAACTCTAATTATCCTCCCCCCCTTCACCACCGCACGTCGTGTTTCTGCTTCGCTGCGGTTTTGATATTAGAAGTAATTTTCAAAAAAGTTTTTTTTTTCGTTCTAGTGGCCAGGGCTACCTTAGACGGTCATGGGATACTTTTGACGGAAATCCGGTGTAAGGATCTGGACTTTGGACATCCGTTTCATTTGACGTCGTCCATCTTTTTATCAGTTGCGGTGATCAGTATGATGTAATTTAGAGGTTAAAATTAACTACTTGATATTGATCTTAAAATTTTCTTTGTTATTTCAATTAAATTTACATAAAATTAATAAGAATATTTGCAGAAACTAAAATAAATATCCAAACTCAAGGGTTGAAGGAAAAAAGTCTCAATTTTTAAACCGTATTTCGAAATTACAATTGCCTCTTTTCCCCTAATTAAAATATTTCGACAAATGCCCGTGAACTCGGATCTCGAGCAACCTTTGAAACTATAATTTAAATTATACCACAAGGAACGAGCTCTCTTCCCATGGCATCGCCGTGAGAAAGATTTCTATCCTCGGTCCCATTCATTTTTGTGCAAAAACCCGGCTTGTTCGGAAGCCGACGAAAAGGTCACACGAGAACGAAGACTTTAAATTAAAAAAAAAAGAAAATGGAGCAGACATTTGAAACCCTTGTGTTGCATCGTGACGTCATCAAGATTTGAGACTGCAGTTGTAGCATGATAACAAATGTATACAGACAGACGTCCATGCCGACGTGTGCCGTTGTGTTTCATATTTTTTTTCTAAAAATACTTATTTAGTCAAAAATGAAGTAGGTAGTAGCTTTAAAATACACTATAATAAATTCTTATTGTATATGCCTTTAATGAAATAAATATTAAAATAAAATATATGTTTTGCGCTACGCAAAGAGTGTCGGATCAAAGCGACGAAAAAATATTCTGCCCGCTTTTAACTAATTAATTGTTTGTTTTGCATGACTGATTAAATCATGTAAGTGACATTATTGTCTTAACGAGTTAACAAAGTTCTTTAAACCAAAATAAAGTAATAATTGCTAACAGGTAGGGACTATCCATAAATTACGTTACACGAATTTAATTGTTTTTTTGACTTATAGTTATTTTATTCACATTTAATTTAAAACTTTATTATAACACCTTTTTAATAAAGTAAATTATGTTTGCGTTTATTTTTAATGCTTTTTAATTCGCCACACTGACTCATTTAAAAGGAAAAAAGCTTACTCAAGTAAGTTTCTCTATGACATTTAGCAATATCAACTTTGAATGGAATTAAGCGTGAGAATCAACTTATTAGAGACATTTACATTTTATAGAAAGTTCTATTAGGCTCATACAAACTTACGAGTATGAATTATAAAAAAATAGCATCGTCAAACTGCTTTTGTCTTATCAAAACAAAAAACTGACATTTCAACTAACAGCATACGAAAAAAGCAAAATCATTTCGCGTCAATAATTCAATAGAAAAGTGGGGCGAAGCAATTCTGTGTCCATTATGTAATTACACCTGATGATGGATGGAAGACAATTTATGATACAAATTTGTTGAGTACAGTTATTCTTTTATACGTATAACTGTGCAACAATGGTGTATCAGAGGAAGGAATCGGCGCCGGGCCGCGGGCTAGCTTTTCTAGCGGAGGATTTACTGCGTGGATCGCGTCTGTAGTCGGCACCTCCTAGACTAGGCATTTAATAACGCTATTAAGGCTCTGTAATAGCTGTAAGTAATGCCAAGAAAAGGTATTGAAGCATTTGTACAATAGGTATTGTGTGGGTAGTGCTGAAAGTTTGTGTAGAATAGAGATGTTAGTTATGAGTTGGGTATTTTACTGGGTCAACAATAAATTATTTGGTACTGTTAATAGATAGTAAAATTTCACAAAATAATGCCACTTGTCATTGATCACATCCACTTTGAACGTGATTTTAGATTTATTAATGCAGAAACAAGGATATTTTAAGAGCGCTATTTGACTCCAAGGAACTATGACGTCATAAATAGATATTTAATACAAATGCCATAGAAAATGTTTGTTTTTGAGGTTAAGATAAAAGTATCCGATGTGACTTGTTGTAAACAAGCGTATTAGATACGGTTAGTCAAAAGAGCGTTATTTTAACCGCTTTCGAAAAAAGGAGGAGGTTATCAATTCGACGTATGTTTTTTTTGTATGTACCTATGTTACGCGATGTCTTCGCCAATTGTGAACCGATTTTGTTGGTTCTTTTTTATTTGAAAGATTTATTTATACGTATACATATTACATATTAATTTGGTAAAGATACTATAAATAACTTTGGAGATATGGAAGAAACGCCAAAATTAAGTTAGAAGGTAGTTTTTTTTGTTAAAAATAATATTTTTATTTAATCTTTATTGTCCATCAAATACAAATTGTACAGAATAATAGGCGAACTTAACGCTAAAAGCGTTGTCTACCAGTCAACCTTTGGGTTATACAGGAAGTCTAAATGTGGGTTGCAAGATAAAGTGTAGTATACATAAAATACACAATGTACATTGTTACAAAAATATATATACTTCCTATACATATACCTACACTAATACATACATATATATCCGCTACATATACTATACATATAAATAAATAGATAATTGCAGCAATTCTTAACGTCGGGGGTTAAATCAACTTTTATAACTTGGTCAAGAAGTGTTTAAATACTTGTGTCTTAAAGCTAGCGCGACTAGGAGCAGTTCGAATGGATTCAAGAAGCGCGTTCCAGAGTCTTATTGCCGTAATGGCGAAAGAGTTAGAAGGAAAACCAGTACGGTGAGAAGGAATAGAAAGGGTCAAAGTATTAGAAGAACGCAGGATTCTTTCATGAGTGGATGATAAAAGTTGAAAACTTGATTTGAGGTATTTAGGGCCAAGGGGATTATTAAGTATATTATAAAGTAAATAATTATTTGAGTAGTATTATGAGTCGCAGAAAATTAATTGCACAATTTCTGTTCTATAGAAATTCACTGTTTATTTTCTGTCACCGTGTGACACAATCAGGACTTTTGTATGAAATCAATGCAGTAAAAATAAGCAACTTATTTCCTATGACTAACAAATCAAAAAATTACGCCGGTTTAGTTTGAACCTAACTGTTGCTGTGACTATTTAGTCAGGGCTTTCAATAAATTGCGTTTGTTTTATCTTTTTTTAAACATCTTTCTGTCGGTTTAGAGTACTCGTAGTATTGGAGTACCGTAGTGATGCTGTAAAAATTTAAATTTTCCTCATAATATAAATTAGGTAAATATCATTAAAGGTAAAAAATAGTATTAAAGGTAATCTCGTTTCCACCAGTGCCGAATACGGATTTGCGCTACAATTATTTTTATGTTGCTAAAAGTAGCTCATATAATTTTTTGTTATGACCTTATCATTTAATGACTGTTTAATAGACTTGCTGACTTTATTTTTAAAAAAATGTATTTCTATTTTTGTGTAAAAATCCGTGCCACGACCTCATCATCATCATCAGGAGTGCTATTTTTCATTCAGGGACTAACATTACGAATGGCTTGCGCTAGTGTTTCCAAACGGGCGCATTTTTGAATTGATCGTATGCGAACGATTTGCAACGAGTGGTCTGGACCACTCGTATTTTTGACATTTGTAGCGAATAAATGTCAAAGAAACGTTCCATGGAGAATCAGTTCCATTTCACGCTGCATTTTTTATTTTTGTTGAAATGTTTAGAAAACTATTGATAAATTTATGATATTTTCTGCGTAACACAATATTACTTATCTTACACGACGGTTTCAAAAATACGATGCAATGCGCCGGAACGCGAGTGGTGAGTTGGAAAACTACACGTTTTGTGTTTCGCTGAGTCCCGGTCTTTTTTAGTCTCCACTTTATAAAATCTTACACCTTTTATATAACCAAGTTTCACAAATATTTACAAAATAGTTAGCATACGATTGGGCCTTCTTAAATATAAAAAAAAATCGTACACCTTGTAACTTAAGACAACACAGCCTACTATCGCCGATCAGCACCACAATAGCTCAAGCAAGGTGCCGAGAGCTGCACAATAGCTCAGCCAGAGATATTAAAGTGATAATGGACACATAAATATTGCAGCACCCGTGATATATGACCATAGACTATGGGTGCGCTTGATTGCAAGGTGTTTACGTTGAGAAATTAGGGATCAACTCAATCTATACTATCTATACTTCTATACTAATATTATAAAGAGGAAAGATTTGTACCTATTTTTGTATGTTTATATGTTTGTAATGAATAGGCTCAAAAAGTACTGGGCCGATTTAAAAAAATCTTTCACTGATGGAAAGCTACACTATCCCCGAGGGACATAGGCTATGTGTGTACCACGGGCGAAGCCGGGGTGGACTGCTAGTGAACTATATTTACGCTATTCGTTCGTTTTCATTCGTTGCTATCTATGTATGTATTTTTACATAAAATATAGTATCGTTGAGTTAGTATCCCATAACACAAGTTTTAAACTTACTTTGGGGCTAGCTAAGTAAGGCATAGACCACTTTTAGCGTGATGGTGGGCATGAATATGGAATAAACGGGCAAGTGCGAGTCGGACTCGTACATGAAGGGTTCCGTACCACCGTACAATGTTTTAAAACGCTGAAGTAACTCGTTTCTTGTATGACGACCCCCTTTAATTTTTAACTTTATTTTATTTTTAGTATTTGTTGTTATTGTGGTCATAGTAATATATAATTGGTGAAAATTTCAAGTGTCTAGCTCTCACGGTTCAAGAGATAGAGCCCTGTGACTGACGGACAGACAGCGGAGTCTCAGTAATAGGGTCCCGTTTGCACCCTTCGGGTACGGAACCCTAAAAAGGAAATCATAATAGTGATAGGCTGCGCGGGAAGGGAAGCAGCTGGTACATTCTACGTTTTTACTTTTCTCCCAGACTAGGAAAGATAAAAAAGGAGAAGTATCAAGAAATACAAGAGTATTTATTAAGAGAGTACTTCTCAAATTGTTGTCTAGACTTGTGAGATATGGATAGACTAGAATTATTTAGAGATTATGTGTGCGCTTGATTATGAACTGTGAGCGAAATTAATCGTAAATACTCATTGTATACCTTTATTATTAATTTATCTCATTGAAGTATACAATATAGGCAGGTTTACTGTTATAATGCTGTCTTCGTGATATACGTATATACCAGGATTAGAAAATATGCATTGATTACGAATTGTGTTATATGAAAGAGATTTTTTTATATTGCGCACTAAATCGTTTCTTTTTTTTTCTCTAGGTCCAACAATTCTAACCAAATTTTCTTTTTGTTACAGTATAATGGGATTTCACTCGTACAAGTCATCGCAAAGCTAGAATATGAGGTCAGTATACATTTAATTAAACTAGTTTTCAAAAATTTCCACAAAGTCAAAATGCCTCGTGTGAACTCATTATCTTCATGACCGAATGCGGGCTAAGGAACCATTAAGTTTTTTGTCACACCGCCTCTAGAGGTAGTTAGAACTGGCCGCAAACAATTACATTTGTCATAAAATTTAAAAAATAATTCAAAAGTGCTGGCTGCTTTTATAAATTCAGAACCTAGGAGGTTTTAAAGAATCGTACTGGCTGGCATGTAGAGTTGCCAGAGAGCTTACACATACCAAAGAGCTTGGACCTTTCCAATATCTCTGATACACACTGGCGCGCATAAAATCAATAAAAAAAACATGTCACTGGCCTTAGACATGCTATATTTTTTAACCTGTTATGTGTCTCACATCTGGGTGAAAGCGTCATCTGCCTGTTTCCAATTGTTTGTATTGAATGCAACATTTTGCCACCCAGAAAAGTGTAACGTATAAAGAAAACTGCACCGTCAGGTAATTATGTACTATATGTGTAATGCAGAGAAGCGTTTTTATGTTTTAAATAGCAGGTCAAATTCCAAAATTTAGACTTATTCAGCATTTTTTTGTTTGAAGATCCAAAGTTCAATGTGATATACATCAATTTTGATGATTTTTGCTTTGACCGGTTTAAACTGCTAACTCTACATTCCTCACCTGTGCGTTGTAAATTATTTCTTATTTTATACGAGTACCAGTTTAACATATAAAGTTTATAGAATATTATATTTGTACTGTAAATATTTTTACTTGCGTCGTATATTCTAGGTAGTATATGGCTTTTAATTTTGGGTCTTTAATGACAATTTAGTACTTAGTATTGTTTTTTCTGATAACATGTAAAACAATCAGAGCATAACATTCTTACAGAAAAATACTATTTTAAAATAAAAAATAATTTATTTATTCAGACATAAATTTCTAATTTATATTTTGGCTGTTACTAATGCAACTAACCACTATAACGCTCAACGGCACGTGAATCGAATAAAAGTGACCACTTTTTTAAAAATTAATTGGACAGACGGTTCTTTTAAAGTTAAGGTACTTTATTCCAAACTATTTTGAACCATAACAGCGAATAGACGAATAGACATTTTTAGATAATGGCTCGGCGAGAATAATAATCGAGGAACAAGGTAATTGCCATGACGTTGTTTCCGAATATGTACCTACCCGACACGCAACGATGACTGCCCCTACCACGACTCTTTCGATTCACATTTCGAACATGAACATTTCCCCTATTCAGTATCCATCGTCAAACCAGTCGGTTGTGTTAGTGAGTAGTGCTACGTTGTGCAGCAATGGATTACATTTGAGCGATAGTTCAAATTAAGTTGGAAATGGAAAAGTGCATGGTGATAGACGAAGTCCAAGGTTGGCGGATCGTTTCAGTAAGTAGGCACAGTTTTGTATTCGAATTATTTGTGTTAGATATTTGATAGGATTTGTGGAAGTTTTGAGCAAATTAGCATCATTTTAGGTAGACAACTTTGCAGGTGTACATAATACTGTACTTAGTTAATGTTTAAGACCAAAATATGCACTTTGAATAAACAGGTATTACTTACTCGACTTTTACCCAACTGCCAAGGAAGTGTTATGTTTTTCGAGCGTTTCTTGTATGTTTATCACTTTCTACCAAACAGCTGGATAGATTTCGACAGTTTATCGTTAGATTCGTCTCAAAAATTTAAAAGTACTTAGGTTGGTCTTTTAAAAAAAAATTAAATGGCGGATTTTTGGCGCTATATTGGCGTAAGTCATTAATATTTTTTTTAACCAAACCTATCGAGTAGGTTATCAAAATGAAGGAATTCAAAAGTAGATTACAAAATTATATGAAAGACATATTTTATTTTAATTACATTTATATATTACACATTACATTTATTTATTTTATTTATTTAAAAAACTTTATTGTTCCACAATAAAAAAATGGTACAATTGGCGGACTTAACGCTAAAAGCGTTCTCTCCCAGTCAACCATAGGGATAAACAGATACGAATCATGTTGCGGCGCAAAAAACTAGATACAAAATAAAGTATTAAAATATGTGCATAATATAATATATGTCTACTTAACACTATATAATATAATACAATATATAATATACAAATAAATAAAATATAACTCATAGAATATACCTACATACGTACATAAGACTATCTATAATACATATAACAAATAAATATTTACAAACCTACAATATATATAAATAATGAATGATGATGGTGAAAAATAAAGAAAGATACTAACATCGATTAACAAGATAAGAGTGCACTCTTCTCTTAAAAGAAAATTTTGTCGAAATATCTTTGATGTCAATGGGTAAAGCATTTAATTTAATTATTAATGAAGTTTAAAAATTATTAAGGTGAAGATATAGGCAAATGGCCTTGAAGTGTGAAATAAATGTTTAACTCGTAAATATGGTGATAATTTCCATATTGCTCTTCGTCATGCACTAGATAGCCCTTTAAATTATTTTATGAACTGCCATTGAAACTATTATTGGTGATCCGTCTAGCTTTAAAACTTGCCGTGGCCACTTTTGGCGCAGGCAAGTTTTAAAGCTAGACGGACTAATGCAAATCCTTTCAACGGTGGTTCATAAAATAATTGAAAGGGCTATCTAGTGCATGACGAAGAGGAATATGGAAATTATCTCCAAATTTACGAGTTAACAATTTATTTCAAGGCCATTTGCCTAT
This sequence comes from Acrobasis repandana, assembly GCA_963576875.1. Taxonomy (NCBI): domain Eukaryota; kingdom Metazoa; phylum Arthropoda; class Insecta; order Lepidoptera; family Pyralidae; genus Acrobasis; species Acrobasis repandana. Next base: position 19,822,277 of record OY756216.1, read on the forward strand.
ATCTTCACCTTAAGTTAGAGAATTTTGCATGCAGTTAGCTTTTTTTTGTCAAAAATTAGTCGTTCTTACTTTGAATAAGATTTTTCGAAATATCGTATTTTTTTCTTAATTTGTTACTTATTATTTAATCCATAGAAAACGACTCGTACGAGAATGCAGTGATCTGTACTTTTTTAAAGTACCTATTGATCGATTCAAGTAAATTTAATCACAACCTACGTACCTTCAATAAATTGAAATCAAGATTTATATAATCTCTGACCCACCTTTAGCACTTTAAATGCCAAAAAAGAAAGCACAAGATCGAATAACTTAAAATGCAAAGTTGCGTAAAAATATATGAGTTCTTAAAAGTAATAAGTAATAATGTTGATCAGCGGACGTTTCTTATCATTTGAGCGTTAATAAGGAAAGCTTTTACAGTAAATGGATACGGCCGACTGTCGACATTTGATATTCGGACGGCTGCGTGGGGTCGTCGTCTTGGCCTAATCACTGTCATTTTAAAAATGATGGGAACCACATCATTGTTTTAGTTGTAGTCAAGATTTCTTTAACGGTATGAGATTTGAATTAGGAATGTGCCGCTTATTGCCCTTAGAGTCCCCTTACCCTAGACTTTTCCAGACAAACGTGGTCTAATTTTTTAAATGACATGTTATATTTCGGCAATTCTTTGTAATTTCAAAGAAATTGCGTATATCTAGGCATATAACTAGTTTTCAGTCTAAATATGGACTTAAAAGGAAAAATAAGGGTGTAGAAGTTTTTCATAGAATTTTAAAATATGATATGCCAATATATATTCTAAGTTTATATTTTGACTGTGAAAATCAGTTATATGCCCTAGATATATGCAATTTCTATGAAGTAACATAATTTTGCCAATCTGACATGTCGTTTCAGAATAAAAGCTAGACTGGAGTTTTTGGCGGGAAGTTAAGGGGTTCGGTTAGGGTTTGCTTTAAATTATTTTGAAAATTGATTGTAGTGGACTTTATAATATGAAATTGGTGTTGTTTTTTTTATTTAGGATTAGAAATAAAGAATAAAATTAAAGATAGGCTTTAAAGGACTTGTATCCAGAGCCGTAAAATTATTTAATAAAAAAAAAATAAGCTAGTCTACGTTTGTATGGGAAAGTCTGATTCTGTTTGTTTTTTAATGCCGTGTTTTGAAAATCATTTTGGAAGTTTGAAGGAGTAATTGACGCAATACATTATAATACCATAATACTCGTATATAAGAACTTATACTATAGGCGGTGATCCCCCCACTGCAACGCGCACCGCCGCCGCGAAACGCGGCGCGGCAGATTTTAATATTGTATGCAAGTATCCCAGTTTGTATAGAAAACACGCCTACTAGGGAACCCACTGACAACGCGTCACCGCGCGGGAGCGTCATTATGTAGAGTAGAAACCGCGCTCCGCGACGCGACGGTGCGCGGTGCAGTGGGTTTACCGCCATAGAATTCACTTTGATATCAGTACTAAAATGTATATTTTTATGAATTTTCAATAACAATAATATTTTTTAATAAGTGTCAATTTTAAACCTGTTCTTTTACTAGGACTACGCATGGGATTCATGCATAACAACTAAATAAATTCTGTTTTAAACAAAATGATGCTAACCATGGCAATAATAGTATGAACCATTGGTATATAGATTTATTCTCGAGTTTCACAAATATTTATTGTTGTTTTCTTTTTTTAAATATTCTGAGAGATCACTAGGAGGAAGTATATTTAAATGATCAACTACTAAATCAGTGTCAACCACACTTGCCGCCACCTTACGTCCTGCAATCTATTTTCTAACATTTTAGTCTATTCGAACAATTAATGTAACATTAAACGAACTTATGTTAATGACCATTGTTCTGTTGCAGGCACGTTTAAATTAGCACATGACATTTGAATTCCTTGCTTACAATTGTAAACTGGAACAAATATTCCGTGATTTAATCGGAGTGAATTGTGAATAATGTACTGATGTATCTAGTAGACTGCTAGTCGAAGGGAGGTTGCTGTTATTAATAGCAAGGGTTCAGATATAGACAGTGTAAGTATAGTGATAAATCTGTTCAAGGAAATAAGGTAACAAGTAATGATTTTTGAGACGATATCTCTGAAAATTTATATATAATTTATCTTTTTATATACAATATTTTTATAAAAAGTTATTGAAGAACATACATAAAAAATATATATTTGCATTTAAATTTAGAAGCTATTCAGTCACTTAAACAAACACCAGGCGATACGGAAATGCATTTAAGACTTGTAATTAGAACCCATTTTTAGACCATTGCAAAAGTAGGCAATTTAGCTACTAACAAAAATCATTGTTGTTGACCATTAATGATTTCCGATTGCGTGATAGTGATAGGTGTGGCTCGACCAGAAAGTACAAGAAACGTAGGAAAATGTAAAAACTTGCTCAAATTAGAATAACTGTAGGTTTAGTTTTTCATTTTCCCGTTTTCCTTGCTAATTAAGCAACTATTTATTGCAATAGTACCTAAACTTTACCAACCAAAAAGAGGCCAACGGAAGATATGACTAGGAAACGGAAACATACAAATAATACATACTATTAAGTATAAATATTAGGATAACAATACCTACACAATGAACTATCAGAAAGTTTTTGAAGAAAATGTGCCTTCACCTATTTCTTAAATGAAAAGTGGGTTTTAGCCTTCCGAACATCAACTGGTAAGGCGTTCCAGAACTTTATAGCTTGAAAAAATAATAGTATAATAGCTTAAAGGTAATAAGATCATTGAGATGATAAGTTACTAAATTATTGCGTTGCATCCTCAGCTGTGCTGCTTCGGAGCCCGGGATGCATTTTCCCGCTTTTTGTTCTCCAAATATAATATGCATGTCAATGCTTACCCATAGATGCCAAAGACCTTGCGAATTGGAGAAAAAATAGCCGGAACAGTTCAAACGATTTGGCTATAGTTTTACGACCGGCCGCCTGACATCAACCCTTCTTGGGAATGCAGTTGTAGCACAAAATGTGTGTGCTTAGTCCTTTAGTCGCCTTTTACGACATCTACAGGAAGAGATGGCCCTATTCTAGGCCGGAAAGCACACGGCTTATTGCTACAATACTATAGTAGTAATAATATAACTTGTACTAATAGTAGGTATAATATAACTTGGATCTTCAGTATACTCGAACAGTTGCATATTATATACAAAAGCACATGACAGTTTTTATATGTAAAAGTTCCAGCTTGTTTTCAAGGAGTAAAAGCTCAAGAGTTATTTTTAAAGGGCAACTTTAACACAAAGAGTATTTTCATAAGTTGTTTTAAAATTTGGTCCGTCGTGACGTGCGTCCAACTGGGTCGCTCGGCAACGCTTTCCATAAAAATACTAAAATGAAAGAGGAAACAAGTTGAAGTCGGTATTTTGGCGTAAAAAGTGCAGTTACGCGCAGGTGAGAAACTTGCAATGCAATGTTTTTGTGACATTTGTTAAAAATGGCTGTCAAAGGTCCGCAGCAGAAAAACTTAGGGTTGGCGCTTTGGAAATGGACAGTATTTTAATCGGCTTCCTAATATATTTCTGCACAGTTGAATTATAGTGAAACGTTTGAACCAAGACATACCTAGTTGTTTAATATTAAACTAATTCTTTTTATATGCGAGTATTTAGAGGTGAGATGTAAGTAGTTGTGGCATTAAATGTAGAGTCATGTCATGGGATGGATGATGGGATGGGAAAGGATGAACTGTGATGAAACTTTCAAAACCACTTAAAAGCCAGTCAGAACATAGTAATTTAAAAGAGACTTTTCTATAGCGTAATCGACATAAACTGAAATTAAATTGCAAGACGTATATAACTTACAAAAACAGCGAAGAGGCGAGACACATGACTTCATTCAATATCCATGCATCGTCTGCTGGTGCCAGCCGTGACGCTATGCAACACACTCTTCTTATTATTTCAATTCAAGTGCGACAGCCCTATGCTGGGCACGTGCGCACAAAGGGTAGCGACATGTGCGCGTGCGCAGGTGCACTGACACGCACCCGCCGGCTAACTGCACATCCGCGCCCTTACGCCCGCGTTATAGTAAATAACTCATCCAATTTATTTTTTTTTTTTTTCTAGTCGTTAATATTTTTTTCTAATCTTGTAGTTTAATCTGTCTTTTACATGGTCACGCACAATATTATAAGAACAGAGATAATATGATTTCACAAAAGTCTGTACTCTATTCCTCATAAAAGCACATTGTGTCTTTTTGTCGCCAATAAGATACGGCTCTATATTACTTTCTCTTTGGATACGGCTAGTTACCACAGATAATTCGAAATAAAGATTAGTTGAAATAGGATAAGGGACTCGATGAACATAAATAACATTACAACAAAAAGCACAACTACCAACTTAACAAAACACAAATATCATGTGGTTTTTACTAAAAATAAAACTAGCCGAGATAAATTATTTACTGCCTACATGAAAAAAACTGTTTTTGCCATAGTTTTTATTTACGTTGGAGGTTGTAGGTAAGCCGCCTTTTGTTTACTCATCAAATAATTATTTTATTTTGTTAATATATTTCATTGTTGCAAGTTAATTTATAATTTTTAATAACCAGAAACATACACTGTGGTAACAAGTAGGTTAAAATACGATTTATAAATAAAAACTTTTCTTATTTTGAGTACTGGCAACCATCGTGTGCCGGTGGCGAAAAAAAAAACATTTTGTGATTGGGCATTCTAGAATGGAGCGGAACGATGTTTTGTGACTTACAATAAGTCAAAAAATACTATACTATACCGTCTACATATCTCAATATGGTCGCAGAAAAAGTATTGAATGCAACGTTGTTTAAGTACGTCGAAAAATACGCGTGGCGTTCTTTTTTATATCGTTCGCCAAGGTTCACGCCATAATTCGCACCACTCATATTTTTTGAACACTCATACACCACTATTGCATAAAATACTATAAATTCTGATCAGCATGCCTCTTTTTTTCACTAAAAAAGAGTTCGTACATTTGCTTACTTCTCCCTGACAAGTGTCGTTGTCTTACTGCCTATTTTATTTGCTAGTTAGATCCCATAGTTGGGCAAACGCCTTCCTTTTCTGTTTCCAACTGATTCAATCTTTACTCGTAGTTACTTCCATGGTTACTTCTTTTCGATAGTTTACTATCCAACCTTAAAAATTTCAGCTTCCAGTAATAATTCCAGTAATAAATCTTATCGCTATTGCTGCTGTCTTAGCTTTTGTCAACGATCAATATTTTAATAATAATATCTTACAAATATTTTTTTTTCTTGTTGCAGATCTTTGGATAAGGATAACGCTGATTTCACTGCAGATAAGTGGTATGTACTCGTACATAGTATTCTTGTTTTTTAGAGCCAACTAGGCACCTACTTTCTTAAATCATTAAGGAATGATACCCTTATGATAGTTTTAGTATATTTTGCAACGAGACCTATGTACTTACGTACATATTTTGTTAAAAAGTTTATTTATTTATGTGTTCAAACTTTATTGTTCCACAATACAAATTGTTTTACAATTGGCGGACTTAACGCTAAAAGCGTTCTCTCCCAGTCAACAATAGGGATAAACAGATATATAAATTCTGCATTTTTTCATTAAGTGACCAGACCATATGACCAATTTATTCAAACTCAGTTTAAAACAATCAGCTAGTTGCCAACAAGTCAAAACAGATACTCCTTTCTAAACGTCAAAACAAATATTTTCTATGGGATTTTTATGAAAAACGCACAGCGTGACGTCATAGTTTCTTGGAGTCAAGTATCGCTCTCAATATCAGTTTTTCGGCATTAATAAATCTAAAATCTCGTTCCAAACGGATATGACGAATGACAAGTGAGATTATTTTGTGACGTTTTGTTCTCGTAGATATCATTATAAAAATTTTTGACCCTGGATACTACCCTATTACAGCTAAATTACTAAATATTACTTTATTTCAAAGGCAATCGCATTATGACCTTTTTGAATTGTGTCAATTTAGAAACAGACATTTAAGACGTCTTGTTTATGAATAATGTAGGTTCGAGACATAAACATGAATCATAAGTATTAACATGATACTATGTAAGATTTTAAGCCAATATATGAGTGTAGATTTATTACAAGAAAAAACATGTAATATGATTATGAACATAGCTCATGGAGTATCGTGTTACACCTGTCAATAATAAAGATGTAATTAGCTAAGATTGCTGGCAACCGGAAAAATTGGCCAGTTATACTCAACCTTTTTATTAATTAATCGGACTTTACCAAATCAAAAACAAGCTTTTACCTAAATCAATGAACTAAAAGTTTTAAAGTGACGAATCAATCGAGCCCAACCTCGGTGGGGTTAGTTTTATCACAGAGATGCCGTGGCAACCTTCCTGCTTCATCATGAGATCAGGTCATTAGTACCAAAATATTGCATTGTCACACAACTTACATTTAAAGTATGTGAAGTTTCAAATCTCAATCGAATAATGGGAAGTAGGTCTAATTTAGCGTGCAAGATTTGATTACGGACACACAGACAACGGGGCAGGTAAAACTAAATAATAATAAAAGCTTGTAAAAAAAGTGTATTCTCGCGCGCTAAATAAGTAGGTAGCGTGTTTAAAATTAGCTGTTCAAGTTAAAACTAGGCACTTTTACAATAATCTGGTGTAGTGTAGAGAAAATCTAGAAAATGTGAGTTTCCTTTTTTGGCCCGAACAATGCTGCCAAAAATTTTAATTAATTTTGATCGATATTGTTATATCTACAAAAGATCCTTTTACTACCGATATTATATTATACTAGCGTTTACCCGCGGCTTCGCTCGCGTATCCCAAATCCTACGGGAACAATACATTTTGCTGGGATGAAAGGTACCCTATGTCCTTCTCAGGAATCCTAACTATGTGTATGCGCAATTTCAAGAAGATTGGTTCAGTAGAAAATGCGTGAAGAGGTAACAAACAAACAAATAAATATACAAACTCACTTTCGCATTTATAATTCTATGCTGGTCTGAAAGAAAAGAAAAAAACATAGAGTTTACCAACTACTTCTCTTTCCGCCAGATCGTAAAAGCCGATCGAGGGAATGGAAGAACCTGAACCATGTTAATAGGTGATGCGGCTAGCAACCCATCTCTCTATTACGAGTATGATTCCCTTTTTCCATCTTAACGTCCACCATCATGCTAAACGTGGCCTCTGGGTCTGACGACCCTGGGCTCTGTTTACCAAGTTAGGGATAGAGACGTGATAATGTTGTTATAATCTGTATCTGGAATATATTCTAAGATTATTGGCATATTGCTGAATGGGCTGTTGTAAATGTAATTAGCAGAGGGCATTAATCAATTAAAATTTCAATTGACTAATTAATTTTTTAATTGCACGTTACAATTGATTTCTTTAGATTAATCTGTATTAGTTGTGCCTTGCAACTAAATTAACTGCAATTGAATCAATCGCGATTAATTTTTAACTGTTTGTAAAAGACAATTAAAATTAACAATTATCTTACAACTTTCCCAGACGAATATAGGTATATCTAAATATACATAGTTACTCGTATATGATAATAGTTTTAATTGATAGTTTTTAATTGTAAAACTCACGATAAACTAACAATTAATTAATTGTTAGTTGCGAGTTTTCACAATTAAAACTAATTAATCGTTAACTGCAAAATACGCAATTGACAATTGATTAATTGTTAATTTTTTGTTGTACAAATAATTTAATTTAGCCCAACACAGTTATTGAGTTATCTAAACTGCTATACGCAATTGAATTTAGCACAACTCACTGTACCCAAGCTTTCAGGTGGATAAACGAATATGTTAGCAAGTACTTTTAAAAAAAGATAAACGTTGCCTACCACGATATCACGTTACTGTCAATATTATATCAGTAACCACGCAACCACGTCACTACTGACGAATATTGCGTGAACATGACGCGGGAACGTGACGCGAATTCAAGAAATACAAGACCACACCTCGTATTAATCGGTCCGTGTTAAACTGAGGCTCTCATCTTTTTTCGTCACGTAGGTAGGTACTGATCCTATGATATGTGTTTTGAATTTACATGTTATAGTAGGTACATGTGATTGGAAGTCGACTGATTTTGCATATCGTCTTCCGAGAATTAAATAATGAATGAACAAAATCTGTAATAAGTATTTATTGTGGTTACCATGAAACTCTGAATTAAATTGTGCTGGTTTTTCTCTGATAGGTACCTGAAAGAAAGTGTTATTCTTTCCGATACTTTCCTTAATATTTTTTTTTAAATTTATAACATCACAATATAAAAATTTTCCAACTTGCCCTGGCTGGGGATCGAACCCAGAACCTCCGGACTAGCGGTCTAGCCTGTTAACCATTACGCCACGGAGGTCGTCGTTTAAAAGAGTCTTGTCTTGTTTTTACTAATTTATACAGGAGCGATAGCTTCAAAGTCGACAATACGGGCTAGAGTCAACGAACTTGGGCTATGGAGGGCGCGGCGTTTTTCCAAATAATCTCCACATGACTAGGGCCAACACTTAAAACTTGAATAATTTTGACAAAATGTGACATTGAAACGGAATTTTTTTTTGGGAAGATTATCTAAATCTATCTTTTCGAAAGCTTATTATTATATATTTACTAAATATATTAGTAGGTTGCATTGGAGGTATGGACTGTATTAATAATTTAAATAGGTAAATAAATAAGAAACCGGCCAAGTGCGACTTAAACTCGCGTGGAGAGGGTTCCGTACAATTGATTGAATTCTTATAGGTTTTCCTGTAATCTACAAGCAATGAACTATATTTTGTATTTTTTTTTTATTTTAGGCTCAGTAGTTCCGATGATCAGGGGGGGGGGGGGGGTGGTCAATTTTCGTCTTCTTTCATGAATAAAATCATAACTATTCATTTCACAATAATAACAAAAATATACTCCAAAATGACCTTTATTTAAAAAAATATTTATTTACTTTGCACATAACATTCTACCAAATTTCACCTGATTCGGTCCAGTAGATTCGGAGCAAATTGGCTGTGACAGACGGACGGACAGACAGACGCACGGGTGATCCTATAAGGGTTATGTTTATTCATTTTTTGTACGGAACCCTAAAAATTAATTAAACAATATATTTTACTATTTATTTTACGAAGAATGACAAAATGTGATAGAAAAACAAATGTATATTTATTATATATGATTATTTCATTATGAATTAATAAATATTTAAAAAAGAGATTGCTTAGGAGTTTGCAACATCATTATTAATGAACATTGCACATAAAATAATAGACAGTCCCAAATCTGCAAACTCATAAACACAAACGTTTAGTACCTATTCATTTACCAGAACTTAGTACTTAGTAGTTTATATACTTGTACGTAGCTTGAAATTATAAATAAAATAAAATAAAAATGTATTAAGTCCAATCTTAATGTTGTGGACATATCAAGAATTATGGTAACCCTAAATACAGAACCACGCCCGCAGAAACGTGACTCACTGATTCGTTTTTGGAAAATACGACATTGGCAGCCGCATAAGAGATAAGGGAGTTGTTAATTTGCATGAAATATTAACATGTAAGCATCAACTAAAAGAACAAAATAAAGTATTACCTCATGAAACGATAAAACGTACCTAATACAATACATTACCTAAGCATCTACATCTTTATTTTTATAGGTAATTCGTAAGTTTCCAACAAGTCAAATTAGATACTTTTTTCTTAACGTAAAACAAATATTTTCTATGAGATTTGTTTGAAATATGTACTTACCAAACCGTGGATGTTGAATGATGGTAAAATATTTCTCATGTTACAATGTTATAGTAGATTGTTTTGGCATGTTTGTTTGTATTTCCTACAGTGTGAATAATATATTTGAAAGAACAGATATAAATAAGAAATAAGTACTCGGTTGTAAGGAGGTTTTTTAGACTTATTAGAAGTTTAAAAAAAAAACAAGCGCATTTTTAGTCAAAATTAGAACAATTGAGCGCCCAGAATGTGGTAAAATTCCAAACATTGCGTTCCTACTCGAGCCATAGTGTCTAAACAAAGTAACTGGACTACAATGGCTTGTTTGCTTCGGCATAGTACAATGTGTTGACCAGCCATAGGTGATTTGTACTACACTACCTCTACACAACTAAACTTATCACTTGTCAACTCTTTACCATAGAAGATACAGAGTTCATTTTGCTTTGTTTCGTCTTTAATTGGAAGTTGTATTATCTATTCAAACTTTGACCGATAGTTAGCACTTTCATCGGATTCTCTTTAAAGTCCGTTGTATTTGACAAGAATCTTTGCAGTGGAACTGAACTTTTTATCATGTTTTGAATCAGATTTGTTTCTTTCATCTTATATTTATGTTTGATATCGTTGTCAGACTACAAGCTTCTTATTTCTATTTATAAATTTATTACTTGGGTCACATAAATAAGGTTGATATTGATATCTAGCATTAGAAAGAATCTTATGATATAAATTCTTTATTTATGATTATGATTCAAATGAAAGCCTACTTTCGTAACAAAAATCTATTGCTAAGACAATTACTAGAATAGATATTTCATATAAATCATTGCGGAAAAGCATAACTCTTAGTTGAGAAGATTTGATGACAAAATTATAACACTCGTAGATACTTATAATAGATCAAAGTAAATTTTACCATTTTCCAACAAATTTCATCTAATTCTCAATTCAATTGGCCGCTGAGTAGTTGTATCGAATTACCAGACAAATAGACTCTACAAATGAACATTTGATCTTGACAAACGGGAAAATAATGAGCACGGCGTGACTGAGGGCTTATTTATAGGATGGATCGATTACTTCCTATTCTGTTATACTGGGACTTCTTATAGTATTCTCGCAGTCGGATTTAATCGTTTTACTTTGCACGTTTTCCTAATATTGTCCTCTTAAATTTAATTAAAGACTAGAAAGTATGTTTTGAGTTTTATGAGTTTGTGAAGCAATTTATATGTGCTCAAGTAATTTAAGTATGAGAATTTATGGATTCATGAATCATTTGGTTAAATTATTTCTATTTTTACAAGCTTTTATCTATATTGCCTTGTTTGTTGTTTTTGTTTTATTTGGGTCAATCAAATCTTGCAACTTAAATTTGAGACACTTACCAGTTTCCGATTAAGATGAACTTTTGTATGCTAATCGAAATGACATGAAAATGCAATATTATTACCGAGTATTATTATAACAAGAAGCTGATCTGATGACAGAGCCTTAAGGTGGCTATTTGAAACCTGTAATAAAACGACAAATCCACATCGAGTTTGGGCTTATACTATACAGTGTCTTGTTAAAAAAGAAGGCCTCACAATAAAAGCCTGTACGAAAAAATTTGTAATTTTTGAAAATTATTATGATTTATTAATTTAATTTATCAAAACTCCATCTAACAAAACAAAGAGTTTTGGAGATGCCTTTATCGAGCAATGGACTTTAGCGCAGTTTAATAAATACCTAACAACAAATGATTTTTATCCAAAAACAGCGAACAGATTTGTCTTACTTCAGTCTTCAGTGTTACTGATGATTGTTCTTTTCAGTAAATTTACGGACTTTCTCAATTAGTTAATAAATATAAAATAAAGTATTATCTTCACTATTCTTATATCGTGTGATCTATCAGTTAAATGTTTAATAAATTTGTGTATTGCATTATTAGTTCATGATTGGTTTGTGTTTGGTAAGTCAAAAATACACTTTGCTCGGGTAATTCAAACACACAACGGTAAACTGATGACGTATTCTTGGGCATTCTTGGTAATCACTTGACCAGCTATCACGGGAAGAAAATACTTTATTATATTATACCATGGTCACAGATGACACTAAGAGTATTAACATACTATGGTGACAGGACAGGGTAACAGCTATACACCACTAGGTATGCATAAAACATGGTTATGAATTATGATATACTATTCGGTAATTATAAACAATAGAGAGTACATGTTTTGCCAATAAAGATGCATACTGTTTCCATACTTACCCTATTAATTAAACCTCACATTTATATACATATTCATAACTTAAGTTTATATCTGAGAAAATGTAATTCATAAATCGATTTAAACTAGAACCAGTTTTCTCATTGGCTGGCGTGGGAATAGCAGACAATGGGAAGAGCGGCTATGGCAGTCAGTGTTGTGTGAAACCGTGGGACTCAATGGGAGCAGGCAGACGCGTCGTCTTAATTAAATAATAATGATTTCATTGAGGACTGTGGTGACGATGTTTTATTGGAAACGGAATGGAACGCTCGAAATACGTCGGAAGTGTCACGGCCAAGTATGTAATCATCGTCGTCATCATCATCAGGTCTTTTTTAGTCTCCACTGCAGGAGCACGACCCTCTCTGTACTACTAGAGCCATATATTAGCCAGAGCAGTCAGAGTCAGAGAGTCAAGTATGTAATGTATACTCTTTGTTTGTTTGTTTGTAATAACTTTATTGTACTAAAAACATGCATATAAAATACAAAATTCGAAAGAGCAAATCTACAATGGCGGACTTATCCCATATAGGGATCTCTTCCAGTCAACCTGCGATATATTGAGAGGACATTTACTCAATTAACAGGTAGAAGTAAATACTCTTATAAGTTATAAATCGAACTATTCGTAAAAAGTCGATCGTCAATCGACATCACGATATTGATAAACTCACGAAAATTCTCTACTTTCTATTCGTATTACAATGGGGTAGATTAGTGGGTCAAAAATAAATTATTTGGCACTGTTATAGAATAAAACGTCACAAAATAATGTCACTGGTTATTGATGTTGACATATCATTTTCAACATACTTTTAGATTTATTGAGGTGACCGGCAACTGGGACCGCAATGCAGAAAAACTTAAAAATAGTTTTTGGCCTCCCATACAAGTTGACCAAACAACAGATCCGAGTTTGAATGGAGAGCAAAAAGATATTTTTCATATTGTCATATTATGTTCCTTGCGGAAAGTTGTGCGGTATCATAAACTGAATTAACCTTTAAAATAGTTTCAGTATATTTTATTACACGATGAATAAAACTTTATTAACTTCACATTTATAATCTGAAATACTATCGCTTATTTTTCTATGACTGCATTTTAGTCAATGGTTTTTCTGGAAAATACAATACAAAATATGTATTGTTACAACAGCCATAAGAACAAAATAAGCCACATTATGCCGAATATTTTGTACAACATCACATCTACATCCAATTCAAAAATACAAATTTGAAACTAGAAAATAATGATCATTACCAAAAAACGGTCATTATCATTATGCAGCAAGGCAAGCGCAAGCGCATAGTGCTGTCTACATCCTATATCCATACATTAGCATCCTAATCAGGCAGACGGGCCGACCGTGAACTTGCCGTGTGAACGAACTCATTTACGGGTTATTCCACTTACCTTCGAAAATCCTGCCACTTTAACTTTATAGTAATTTGCAATTTAACTCCTACCGTCGAATTCATAAAAAAATATTAAGCTAAATGTTTTGTTTTTCGTGTGTGTAATTGTCAGATTTTTGAAGCTACCTAAAAGCATACAAATGAAAACCAGACCAACTGCTTAACGTGCCGACCGAATTCAATTCAATTCAAAATATCTATAATATCATAGGATATTTATAATATCTTTTAATAATAGGCACTTTCTTTTGTTTTGCTATGCTCTGCAAGTGCAGAAGAAGCGGCAACAAACTGCACTGCAGCATTTTCTCCAAAGACGTCAATTAACAAATTTACAACTTAAAATTAGATATGTGGATGGACTGAAAATAAATTGTTTGTCATTTCATCTCGTAATTGAAATTGAATTATAGGAATTACGAAATTTTTAATAATGTCTTTTTGTAAATGTAGAATGTACCAATGTACCTAAATAATGACATGTCTAAGTAGAGGTTTGACTCTTATGTATTCTGTGGTAGAGGGGCCCCGCGCCGAGCTCAAGCCAGACTGTTTTTTCGAAGTCCGAAAGAGCTCGAGAAAATTCGTTCGTCCATCCAAGTGCGGACCACGCCCGGAGTTGCTTAACTTGCGGAAGCGCTAGCAATGCGTACTCCCAACGGGCCACCGAGCTCCTCGGTTCCTCCTTCAAATAGTACAATATTATCTGATTTAGTGAGCGCTTAGTGCAATCAAAAATGCAAAGAAAAATTTTGGGCATGCCTTGCCAACGCGCGAAGTTGTATGATGAGTCCCTATTTTGCCTTATTTTTCTAGCTCTTTTATGCTTGTTTGGGAGAAAAGCTGCTACTTTACCCGCGCAGATGGTAGAAGCTGATCAAGGGAATGGGCAAGAATGCAAATAAGTTATATGTATATACATGTTATAGATGTTACGGCTAGCAACTAGCAACCCATCACTATTTTGATCCCTTTCCACCTTCTCGCCTATTTGAGCATCATGCTCAAAGTGGCTTTTGAGTCTTGCGGCCATGGGCTCTGTCTTTTTAGAGCCGAGCCGCAAGACGTAAGACCCAAAATGCTTTGTCGGCCCGATTAGGGATAAAGATGAGAAAGTTTATGTAATATGTATATTTTTCTAGTTAAATATAATCATGACTTCGTTGTATTTATTATTTATCTATACCGTAGTGTAGGCTGTATTTCTCAAAATAATGTTGGTTGGTACTATAGTGTCGAGAAGCAAGCGTCTCGTATATTCGTGTCTGCGACAGCTAGTATATCAGAGCTAAGCATCTCTGAGTCACGATGGCTCAGACTCAGCACGCACAACCTTTATGATCTGGCTTTTTATACAGTTTTAATTATCTTAAGGTTTAAAGTTTCGCAGCCTCTTGTGTTACAGTTACGAATAGTTTATTTTTGCTTAGAAGTCTAAACTTGCTGGGCATCTGTGCAAACTCCCTAGAAATAATCTCAACCTCGAAAATTTATTTAAGAACTTACTTAGTAAGCTGTGTGGTTCCCGGCAGAGTAGAAAAGGACCACTCTAAGTCTTCCGTGGATGTCGTAGAAGGCGACGTAAGGAACTCAAGCTAAATTAAGCTTTTAAACATCAATGAGATCTCCATCCGTCTGGCCTGCGTGGAGAGTGTTGTCAAAATCCTCTGGCTACTCTGGCTATGTATGGCTCTCTAGTACAGAGAGGGTCGTGCTCCTGTAGTGGAGACTAAAAAAGACCTGATGAGGATAACGATATTTGTGAAGAAACTTTCAAAATTAATATATTATATAGGATACTGATTTACAGTTACATATAACATATTTGTTTTCTATGTTTAAGTGTTTGATAAGATCATATTTTATCTCAATATTAAGCTCTTTGAATTTACTGATGTCATATATGATTCATGAAGGAGAATTTATCCATAACTGTCCCACTAACTGTCTTGCCTATTAGTTTCCACTTACTCTTCGCATAAAACAGCTCGTTCAACTTCGTGCTGAATACTAAAAACCTAGTCGCAAATTGAATAAACTTAACCAAGAATGTCTCAATTGAAACAAACAGGAACGAATCAAAATTCCACCACTGCGTAAATATTTCATCAATAGTTCGTTTCAATGGCCGCCAAATATGGAACTAGAAATACTTATTCGCGGATAGCGGCGTTTGTAAAGTGTTATAGTTATAGCAGTTCGCAAAAGCACTTACGAATTTCTTGGAAAATCGTGAAATATTCAAATATCTGTTTAATCATTCATCTTTTGGTATATTCCCATGGAATTGCAACATTAGCCGTCCATAAAATGTAGACCAGTTGGCTCGCAGCTGAGGCGACCGCATTCACACGGTCTCGGGAAGATTACCTACCTCTGCGCCAGGTTTCAAGCGGTGTGATTGATCGAGTGAATACGCGAACAAAATGGACGGATTATATACTTTTGTCTAGGCGGTTTTGGTTGTCTGTGGTGTAATAGGCAAAAGCACGTTTGTACGGATAAGCCGTGTTATTTTGTTATGCAGATTGTGTGAATAGTCCTAATTTACTTATACCTAGCTAGATCTATTTAATAATAAGCTTACCTGTAGGAATTAACTACTATAGGAATAAGGATATAAATGCATTTTTTTTAATTTAAAACATGCCTGTGCCTATAAAAATGACTTCCAGAAAAAATCTCTAAGGTTAGTTCACGTTAGTAGTTCTAATAGGACGAGCTTTCCGCTTAGATATGTTTTAGGTTAGAGGCAGGCACTAGACATACAGAAATATACTTTCTTGTATAATAACTTTTTTTTTAAAACACACACACTATTACCTACGTTTTTATCCCTATTGGGGCAGACAGCATTTTGAGTATTACGGCTCTAAGCAAACAGAGCCCAGGGCTGCCAAAGTCCAAAGGCCACTTTTAGCGTAAAGTTGGGCGAGAAGGCGGAAGAAGGAATCAAAATAGTGTTGCAGTATCGCCATGATTCGCATTTTCTTTTTTTAAAGCTTCAATATTGCAAATATCAGGCATCTATCTATATATATATATATATAACTCAAAGGTGACTGACTGACTGACATGGTGATCTATCAACGCACATCCCAAACCACTAGACGGATCGGGCTGAAATTTGGCATGCAGGTAGATGTTATGACGTAGGCATCCGCTAAGAAAGGACGCGAGCGAAGCCGCGTGCAAAAGCTAGTTATTTAATAAAGATTGAGGTTATAATATTAAAAAATTAAAGCCTCTTCTTAAATATACCATATGAATATCTCCCGTCAGAAGTGGCTTTATCAAAGCGAGTGACAAATTCAGAACACCAACCACTGTGATTAACAGCATGCAGCAACGCCGTATATCAAGGCGGTTTGCAAGACTATTCCCCGTTCACGTAAATTATTACATTCCTCTAGACAGTTTTGATGCCATCGCGTTAAACTTGGTTATAAATAATTATGGTCTGAATAATTTTATATGAAAATAACTTACCTGTGAGGCTGCAACGCAATTAGAAACTATTGTTTTATTCATAAAATTGGTTAACGATAAATTAATCTTGTTAACAAGATGTACTTAGAGCGATCTTAAATATTATTTATCAATATTAACGAAATACTCACTTTGAAATAAAAACACAGCAAAGTTCAGGACTAACTCTTTACATTATATGTCTCAAAAACACGATTGCTTCAAATTTTTAACGATAGAAAACAAAATGCAAAGTTGTCTCCAAATCACTTCAGAATTATACTAAAACGGAAAGTATTCAAGAAATACAATTAATTACCCCTAGTACCTTTGATTATAATTGTACTAAACATAAAGCAGCCATCATATGTCTTATTTTTTAACCTGAAGAAAACCTCAAATACCAGACACGCATTAATTAGCCTCATTGACCCGGCGCGATTTTATCACCCCGCATGGCTTGCTGTCTCGCTTTGGCTAGAGTAAATTTGTGTGCGTGGAAGCGGGAGCAAAATTTAGATTATCAGCATCAGACGCAGCCTTAAACCCGACTACGGAAAATTTCATCCTGAAAAGAACATTTATCTAGTTAATACTGAAAGTAATAGCGGAATGTAGTGCTTTCCGAACTTGCTTCCCAATGACAATGTGTGCCAACGTCTTACAAAGTTTTGGTGGGCACCAAAGAGCTTTGGGCAAGTAAATATTAAAAAGTTGTTGACATATTATAAATACCAGCTGTTAACAGAGATGGCAGAACACAAATAACTGTTACGTTAGGAATGATAGTATCTTTGCCAATGGTGATGCATCTTGGGCGTTGCACACCAAATTCTGTTGTATAAGGATTTTTTGGTGAATTATTGTAACTAATGTTACTCAGTACGTTCTTTTTGCATATTTGTATTACGCTATAATATATATAGTATAATTTTTCAGAGACAGCACATCACTACTTTCGTGCTTATAAAAATACGTTCAATTAGTGACTCTCCTTACAATAGTAGAGATCCTTTCTGTAACCATATTTATTAGAGTTATTTAACGATTGAGGTGCAATAACCTTTCATATTATCCAAGTCACTAATGCAATACCAATACGGAGCAACCTTCTTTAGCGTCGAATTCATTGAAATTATTATTTTACTTGTTTATTTTTAGGCGAATGCGTCATGTCATGACCATTCTGTAATAAACTCGTGGGCGTAGCTTATACACACCGCCTTAATTATTCTGTGCCTTAATAAGCTACTGATTGTGATCGAGATTGTTATGTAGTTCAATATTTTAATCGTGGAGTATCTAATGTTGTAATTACCCGTTATAATCCGAACAATGTTTGATCGAAGATTATGAGTCTTTTTGAAATTAAGCGCTTACTTGGGTATCTACTCTATACTTTGATCTGTCATTAAGAATCTTTTAATAGCTTAGCCGCAATATGCGTATGTCAGGCGAAATTTTATTTTCTTTGTTTGGTGTGTCCACAATTGTTACAATAATTAACAATATTACATTTGGACTGTATATTTCTAAACGTTTTATAATTTTAGAACATAAATGAAATATATTTTCAACATCGAAGTCTCGTTTATTATTTTCTTAGTCTTTCTATGTTCTGTCTGACTTGACATATTTGACAACACAAAAAGTATTTGGTCTTATAAATAAATAAAAAGTAAAAAGGTTTGTACATCCTTTCTTGCTCTTTGATTTTATCACTTGAACAACATTTGTATAGGTAACTCTCTTTCGACGCTGTCATTACAATGAAAATTGCTACGGTTATAGCACATATTTACTATAAGTACTAATCATAATAGCCAAAGTGTAAGCTTCGTAGAGGGTTTATATAAATTAAAAAAGTTGCCACTTTTAATTAAAATAAGATATTTTATTTTCATTCTCATTATATCTGAATTATTCATAAACTATAATGCTTTGCGAGTAAATTAAAATTAAACTTTACCTTCCAATTTAATTATAAGAACAAGTTATAAATTCAACACGTCACTATATGGAGTTATTTGATTTAGGGCCGATTTTTCAATTATTGAATAACTTAACAAATAACTAACTAGTGAATTAAAATATCTGCCTGTTTATCTGACGAATAAAATTGGTTGAATTTTTCAATGGTCAGATAACGAGATGATAGCTATCTGTGTTTTTAAGTTGCTCAGTTCACTCTAATCCTGTGCGAGCGAGAAACACGCATACGTCGTTGCGTGTGTTAGAAGAATACAGAAATGATATGTTTGACATTCATTTATTTGACGTAATAACCTCTCTAATTTCTATGCACTGCACTTTTTGTTTATTATTCGTATTTCGGTCTCGTTCGTGGTATTTTCTTTGGTAATTCTTTGAAATCCCACGTAGCCAAGTGATCAGGTCTTGGTCTGATAACTCGTGTTTTTCTTTCAAGAGGATTTAAATATTCATAATATATAACCTCTTCTTCAATTGCCAGGTCGTCGATAGTGTCAAAAGTATCCAT
This sequence comes from Acrobasis repandana, assembly GCA_963576875.1. Lineage (NCBI taxonomy): Eukaryota > Metazoa > Arthropoda > Insecta > Lepidoptera > Pyralidae > Acrobasis > Acrobasis repandana. The sequence continues at coordinate 19,841,753 of OY756216.1, forward strand.
CATACACAGAAGCCATTATATTGATAATTTATAAAAACAAGAAATATCCAAAAGGTAACTTTAAAACAAACGTTAGTGAAATATTGACATGGACGGAGTGAATATTTTATTACATTCTCTATGACGTTGACATAATTATCTAATGAATAAGCTTTTATCTGGACGTCAAAGAGGCAAATAGATTTATTTCTCAGCTAAGGGCGTTATTCGCCATATAGAGCCTATCTGACGTTTGAAAAATGCATTAATTCGTTATTTGTCAAATAAACACTATCTGTGTGTTTATCTGAAGATTGAAAAATCGGCCCTTAAAAAAATTACGATGACGACGAATGAACGCATTATTTCGATTTCTAAGTTCTAATGAAATAAACTAAAACTTTTAAAAGATACCTACATGTAGTCTAACAAACTAACAACTTTTCCATAATAACATTTGTAAAAACATGAATTAAGTAATTTAGGTAAGTCCAACTTTTGACGAAGCATGTTGTGGATACTTTTTGTAAACTTTTTGACGAAGCTTGTTGCTGATGATACTTTGTAGACACAAACAAAAAATCATACACGTTAATTATATTACATTAACATATTGATTATTTATATATTAAAATAAGAAGAAAAAAATATTTCCGTACAAACTCGGAGCACCTTAAGTTCTATGAGACGCCATTTTTATTTATATTTCGTATGGGGAAAGTTGTTCAATATAATGGACTGATGATGTCTTAAATAGTTTCAAAAGGTTTTGTTACCCGTTGTGGAATGCGTTCCGTTCCTCGCTGGCTCCGTTTAGTATTCGTGATTTGTAGGGTTGCCATTCATATGTTATGCAAGGTTTTTTTATTCAGCAGCATAATACAAGTAAAATTTTTAAAAATAATCCATTCAGTTGAACTAAAATTGATGGTTGCTCTACATTTTTAGTAGAGTCATGTGGGTTAAGCGAATGCGATCCCGTAAAGTAAAACCATAGACAGAAATGTTCAATTTCTTCCAATGTTAATTATTATTTCAAAATAAATGCGCCGTATTACTTACATAGTCAAGTAGCATTACTTCATTTACGATACGAGCAAGTTATCCATCTTACCGAAGAAAAGACAGAATTGTTCAATCGTCATCATCATCAGGTTTATTTTTTACACTCCACTGCAGGAGCATGATGACCCTCTCTGTACTACCAGATCTATAATACTTGGCCAGAGCAGCCAGAGGATTTGGCCTACATTCTTCATGCTGGCCAGACGGGTTGAAGAGGTCTCACTGATTTATAAGTATAAGCTTTGTTTAGCTAGCTAGATTTTTTTTTTTTCTAGATTATTTAAAAACTTTATTGTTCAACAATAAAAATTGTTATCAATTGGCGCAGTTAACATTAACGGGAAGACTTGAATTATTCGATATTGAGATGCAAAAAAATATGAAATTATAAGGTGCTTGAATCTTTATAAGTTTTCTTTTTTTAACCTTTATTCGAAGTGGTAACCCTATTCACAATGTATTCGGAGCGATAGGTCCTGACCCTGCTTTGCATTAAATTACGATCGAGTTAAAACATTTCAACACTTATGTCAGTTAGTGTCGATGAGCACGGATCGTCAAAGATTGATAAAAAGTAACTGTTTATCTTGTTTTGACCCCTGTCAGGGCACTTGCCAAGATGTTATCAAGTCCTGCCTGCGATATTTAGGCAAATTACTTTGTAAGATAAGTATTGTCGAAATTTGTTTACGTATTTCACCATGTGTTTTTTTAGGCATAAGTATCATGGATTAAAAGTGCTGTAAAAATTTGCGCACATTCTTAGAAAAGAATCTTCAAAAGCATCTATTATGGCCACTAACACGCATGCAAAATCGTAGAGATTAAGTACCTCTATAATAAAATAACCTACCTTTATTTTTAAGTACATACTTATTTTTTTCCAAATTACTGTTCTCATATAACTGAAATATTAATTACACGTTATTTCTATGAGTGACTGACGAAATTACAAAATAGGTGATTTGCATTACCCAACTAGTCATCCGTTTCCGTGCCAGTCATTCTATCTTTGCTAAACGATTTTGTTTCATATCCCTATTGTATTAAGGTTTCGGGATGTGTAGGTGGTTAAAATACTTGTAAAAACACAGGGTTCACGACCCGTGCATTTCTATGCGCGTACGCACCTCGATAGTATGACGTGGGAATGAGCCACTGATGTTGGCAGCTTCTCGGAAGTGCTACTGCACGCTAAGTAGGTACATGTACCCGTCAGGTTTATGATGTTTATTGCGACTGGAATTGTAATGAAATATAATTTAAACTTTAGGAAAGAAAAACGGTAATAAAGCTATGGAATTGCGTATGAAAATTTACTCAGAAGACATTTTTACAAAAAGTAATACATGTAGAATTTATTGTTGTTTGATTTGCTCGATTAGTCTTTGTCTTACAGCTGGGGAGTAAATAAATAAATAAATATATGTATCAGGACAAATCACACACATATTAAGCTAGCCCCAAAGTAATTTTAAACTTGTGTTATGGAATACTAACTCAACGATAGAATACCTATTTTTTAATAAATACATTTATAGATAAACACGTAAGACTCAGGACTGTTTGAAAAGTACCATTTTCCATCTTGTCCTGGCTGGGGATCCAACCCACATACTTCGGAGTGGCGGACTAGCGTGATTACGCCATGGAGGTCGACAAAGTTTATAAATGCTCTATGTTTTTACGTTTTTCCAGATTTCCGTTTAAAAAAAAATGCTTGGTTACAAGTACAATGATGATGAGTATATAGGAATACACCCTCTTTGAACCCAAACTTGTCGACTTGCTACTAAAGAAAAGCATACTCTCTTTGTCCTTTTACATTTCGGATTAATTTGAAAACATAATGAGTCATCTTAATCCATAATGATTCTTTCATGATTAAACAGTCAGTATGTGTCGCGTGGGCGGTAATTGTGGATCCCACGCTTTTTTTGATTGACCCGACCTTCCGACCCGGCGGACATGACATCAGACTTTCATCCGACGTGGATTCAATTTTCTTGATAAATGCGTAAATTATGGAATTTGCCTCATAAGTTATTCTTATAAATGAGGACTTTGATTCTTCAATACCTACATAGAATTTTCCTCTTACTTCACTGCCTCCGTGGTCCAGTGGTCAAGGCGTTTACTGGTTTGCCTTGGGATCCGGAGGTCGTGGGTTCACATTCCAATGGGAAGCATACTTTGTGAAAAGTTGTTTTCAGTCTGGTTAGGATATTGCAGGCTTAAATTACCTGATTATCCGAAAAGAAAGATGATTCCATGCTTTGGAAGGCACGTAAAGCTGTGGGTCTCAAATGCCATCTAGCGTTTGTTGTTTTTTAAACCTATCCCTGGATTGGTTCTGGTCTACTTTTTGGGTTGCGGAGGTCAGACGGCACTCACTCTGTGTAAAAACCATTAACCTCGTCAAATCATCTTGGTTAGGCAGCGGACCCCAGGCTATGAAGCGTTAAAGCTGAGGATGCAACCGGGAATACGCTCGGATGATGATGATAGAATTTGTCTCATAAGTTATTCTTATAAATGGGGACTTCGATTCTTCAATACATAGTATAAAACTCATCTGGAAGAAAAGAAAAAAACGTAGAATGCACTAGCTGCTTCTCTTCCGGTGCAGATCGTAGAAGCCAATCGAGGGAATAGGCGAAATTGCGAATCGATGATGACTACCCATCACTGAAAGCATCTGAGGTAGCTCAATAAGTGTTATCGATTCATTACATACTAGTCAACAACCTTTGATGTTATCCGGGAGCAATTCTGTGCTTAAATTGCAAAAAAGTCAAACAAAATAACCAAAACTCGAAACTCTCTTTTTACAGCGGTCGGAAAAAAGCAAAACTTCTAACCCTTCCTCTTCATACAAACTCGTAGTCGTTAATCCTGTATTTGATAGCTAGACGCCGTATAGAATAGCGAATACCTGTTTTTCGCTGTTGGTAAAACGGGTCTGACGCTGTAGGGCAGTCATACCTGCGTATACAGGTATCTGTCTTAAAAGAGAGGGTATAGAATTGGAACTTTCTGCCATGAGGGATTTGGTAAACCAACGTATTTTCATTTATTTAAGGTACTGTTGTGAAACGCTGGCGGCGAGCTCTAGCTGCATAACGAGTAGAGTCTGGATTTAATTAAAACTTCTTTTAATCTTTACAATATTATATATGTATACATTAATATTAATGCTGCTGTTCATCCCTTATTTCGATAAAATAGCTTAAATCACAAAATTATTATAAGAATCTGATGTTTTTACAGAGTTCCTATGTTTGTTATATTTTGCATAACTAATGTACTTAACTGAATAAATATTTGATATCATCGAAAAGTTTGATATTAACTTCAAAGAGATTCCAAAATGTATCTTTAATTTTAATTAAATAAATACATGGGTAATGCGCTTATTAAATGAATGAATTTATTGTAATTGGAGTTTAGGTAAAATCACTACAAGTGTGGTTATTAAATGAATGAAATTATTATACCTACCTAATTGGAGTTTAGGGAAAATCACTACAAATGCGAAACTTCATGTGTTTTTGACTGTCACAATAAATACATATATTCCTCTCATTGTATTCCACTCTGCCACCACACGGCGCATTTTTGACCAACTTCATATCTAACTATAGTATCCTTTCGAGATAATTATATTTTGTGCGGCTGTTCCGCCGGGAAGCGGACGACGACCGGTCCCGGCCGGCAGCCGGACCGGTCCCAGCAACTTGCTTCCGGTAGGATGGTGGCTTTCCTGCGCACACGCCTTGATAACACTGACATTGCACACATTCTCCTTATTAATCTCTCACTTGGGCTTGTGTTGGAAAAAAGGCAATGGAATTGGGTAGATGACTAGGTCAAAAATGAGTTATTTGGTACTGTAGAGAATAAGTCACAAAATAGTGTCACTAGTCATTGATCAAATACATTTTCAACATGATTTTAGACTTATTTATGCAGAAACTGATATTAAGTGCGCTATTTGACTCGAAAAATCTATGAGTCACGGTTTTGTATTTCATACAAAACCCATAGAAAATGTTTGTTTTGACGTTTAGAAAAAAGTGTCTGATTTGACTTCTTGTCATCTAGCGGATTATCTTCTAACATTTACTCAGTTCTTTTAATACCTATTACTGTTGGTACCAAAACTTTGGATCTCAGGGAATCTGCCATTCTTCCCTCGCAACATTACAATTTTTGGTTAATAAATTTCAGCCTACCTAATCTGAGGTTGCTCTGATTTGTTTTTATAGGTTAAATTCTGCCTTTGGAACATACTTCTTATTCCCTTGGTCTGTTGAAGCAGGTCTGATATTAGCCTCTATTATGAATTGGACAGGAATGTCGTGTATAGTTATAATGTTGTTAACGTTTTTTTTCTTCTGTCTAATTAGCAAATAATAGCAAAAGTAAAGCGCATTTAAATTCTGCATGACGTCACGATCTCGTACAATTTTTGACTAGACGGTGACGTAAATCACCCCCACTCCTAAACTTCAATGCGCTGTTTCTTTGTTAATATTTACTAATTTAATAAACTGAAAATATTTTGGATACATCTAACTGAAACACTTCACAAAATAATAGGTTTCTGACCCAGTCTACATCCCTATTAACAATTATGATTTAATTAATTTTATCTGTGTCACATGAATATTTAATACCTAAGTAGATAGACATGCTTTTCGAAATATAACGGTGTTTGACAATAGATAAATCCTCGTTAATTACGGGCAGTAGTGCCGCACAGTATAATTAGTTTCAAGTCACGTCCATTACCAGAATGTGCATGTACTGCACAGAATAATGTGCCGTTTGATGTATCTTGCACAGTTAATGAAAGCGCGGAAAAGCATGCAGAATTTTTTTCATATTAGGAGAGTAGATTGGGAAAGAAGAACACTGCATGAAGCTCTAAAAATTCAACAAAACAAAGAGATATGTATTTCTTTATACCAAGGCACACATTACAAAATGTAAACGTGGCTTCAAATTAAAACTTTTTGAATGGGTAATAGGTAATTTGATTAACTCTAATAACTTTAATTATAAGTACGAACTTACAGCAACGTCTCGTCAATATTTTTATGACAACAAGACTTGTCTAAAGTTTTTTTAAAACCACTGCTTCATCATCATTAGGTCTTTTTAAGTTTCCACTGCAGGAGCACGACCCTCTCCGTACTTCTTCTTCTTCGTCTAAGCGCATTCCCGGTTGCATCCTCAGCTGTGCTGCTTTGGAGCCCGGGTTGCGCTTTAACGCCCAAACATGCATGCAACAGAAATATAACATGCATGACATGCATGACATGCATGTTATATTTCTCCAAATATAACATGCATATCAAATTACAAATTACCCAAGGATGCCAAAGACCTTGCGAAATGGAGCACGACCCTCTCTGTACTACGAGGCCATATACTCGTATTAGCCAGAGCAGCCAGAGGATTTGACTAAAGGCATCTTCCAATAAAGTAAGATATATACTAAGTCGTTTCACAGAAGACTCTACTGCCATTTTGACTAACTTACTACTCGAACACTGTGAACATTTATTTACGAGTCACGTGCGAGCGTGTTGACCCCGTCCTAGCCTATATTTTAATAAGATTAACTACGTGCATGTAACTTTCCCTCATTAACCCCTCTGGTTTATACTTCAAATTGAGTTTTTGTTGTAAACTCCATTGAATTTATTACCAGTTACTTACATATAGTAACCTGCCAATTAAAATATAAATTTAGTATGCCTTTGAGTGTTTAAGTAATAAATGTAATAATGCATTTGTTTTACATTGTTTTCATGTAGTGGCGTATTGGTTATCACGCTAGTCCGTCAGTCGTAGGTTCTGAGTTCGATCCCCAGTCAGAACAAGTTGAAAAATGGCCTTTTCAAATTGTCCTGGGAATTGAGTGTTTATCTATACCAATATGTATTTATTACAAAATATGGTATCGTCGAGTAAGTATCCCATAACACAAGTTTAAACTTACTTTTGAGTTTGACTAGCTCAATCAGTGTGGTTTGTCCCTGATTATTTATTTTATGTATTTCAATAAAAAAAAATCTATAATCTATCTGTTTACTTATTAGTATGGTTTTACCTAAACTTTTCTTAGTTTTATTTAAGTGCAAATGGCAGAAAAATATATTTTTTTCGATAAATAGGTACATTGTTTCAGAGACATGACCAGTCATATTGTAGAATATTCATACATAATGTGAAAAATAGTAAACTTACAATAGAAAAATATTTTTCAGCTTACAATTAATGAACTTAATCGCTAAAATAAGCCAATTTTTATTGATCACGACTGGAACTAGCCATAAACCCCAAAGATTTAGATGGAGAGGTCTCTCACTGACGTTAATAAGCTTTGTAGCTCGTGTTTCCTATATCCACGGGAAGACTTGGAGTGGTCCTATTCGGCTCTGCCGGGAACCACACGGCGAACTTTATCATAAAATAAACATAAATCAACAAGTCCACACGTGTGTAGTAAATTAATGCAGTATGTCCAATTTGTAATGCTTCCCGCAGTTCTCACGCCTTCGCTTAGCTTTCGGGGAATAAGCTTTAACGTTACACCTGATATTATGACTTTATGTTATGAGTTATGACACTTGGAATGGCCACTGCGGACATTCACTTTTAGTACAGAAACAGAAGCTCATTGGCGTGGTAGGGGTACACAATCCCAACCGTGGTCCGCACTTAGATGGCGACCATACATCATCATTCATCATTTCAGCAGGATAATGTCCATTGCTGGACATAGGCCTCTTCAAAGCATTTCCAAAATGACTGATCTAGAGCGGCCTGCATCCAGCGCTTTCCAGCGACCTCGATCAGGCCGTCTGACCACCTTGTGGGTGGGTGTCCTACGCTTCGCTTGCCAGTACGTGGTCGCCATTCGAGAACCGTTTTGCCCCATCGACCATCGGTTCGTCGCGCTATGGGTCCCGCCCACTGCCACTTCAACGAACTAATCCGCTGGGCTATGTCAGTGACTTTTGTTCTCCTAAAAATTTCCTCATTTCTGAATTGATCACGTAGAGAAACACCGAGCATAGCCCCCTCCATAGCGCGTTGAGCTACTTTAAGCCTTCTTATGTGATCCATAGTGATCCATAGTAAGGGACCAAGCTTTAAAACCATAAGGATTGGATCTTGATCATCTATTACCACGGAACAGCACTTTCCTATGCTGCTATCCTTTTCTTCCCTTAGTCATCACTGGTAACACACATTGATTATACGCTTTAGTCTGAGACACTGGGACTTCCTAAACACAGATACACGTTGAGCTCTACAACAAAGTATGTCAACGGAAAAGGTTTTATATCTGCTAAAGTACATTTATGTAACTGTAAAGAAATAGTACTTACTTGTAACTCATAAATCGAGATTTTCTAAGACGCGATTTATGAAAACATGAAAATAGTGCTTCCTGAGTTTGTAAAATCTTGTAAAAACAGAAAAATCGCAATGCAATATTTTAGACCAATAATACTAGGCCAAGTCATCACGCCATCTTTTTCGAGGTCTGCCTCGCTTTTGGCGACCACGCGGGTTCCACTTAGTAGCCATCCTGGCCCACCTATCTTCTTGCATACGGCATGGGCGAGTGGCAAACTATTGCCCTCGACAGGACTGATTGGAAACAGAAAAGGGAGGCTTTTGCCCTGCAGTGGGACGCTGAATTAGGCTGATAATAAAAAATACTAGGCTAAATATAAAATTTACCTTAAAAGCTTGAAATTTGACACCAATGTAAACACACTCAGACAGGTGTCACGGTATGTTTACCTACCGCATTTTATGCTAACAAATTTATTTATATAGAATTTTGAAAATCGCACCTGGTACCTGGTAATGAATGCCAAGTGCAACCGAGTTAATGTCACAAACAAACAAACAAACCGGCGCGCCGGTCGTTATCTGTTTAACATTTATTGCTAATTACCCATTGCCGGTGAGACGCGATTTATGAAAACCCAGTCTTGGACACATCCTCACGAGGGCTCATAAAATGCAAATTTTAACACTGGTGTTCCGTATATAAATAATTTTAGTGTTAAGTTGGTAACGGTATTTTTTTTAAGAAGATTTTTGTACAAGATTTTATTGTGAATATCTTACAGCTTGATCATCAGTTGTGCTCCAGAGACAGAGCTTTTTTATTTTAAAGTAATAGGAACGGTAATTTGGTGTTGTAAATATTGTAACATATTTATTTTAATGGAAGTTATGAATGCAAAAGTTGGCAATTAACCTATTTGCCCGCTATGGCCGTTCCGGTGTGAATCGACAATTACTTAAGTACCTTTAAAACATCTATAAAACTACAAATATTTATATCAATTAATTTTTAATATTACAACATTTATAAGCATTTAGCTAGTGCAATCTCAAAACCGTAAGAGTTTCATAACATTAAGCTTATTTCATTTATCGACTTCTATGAAATTTTATCATCCTGGGCACTAAATATAACTAGTACAGGCGGATAATAAAATCGACGATGAAAAGCCAATTTAGATGCATTTTAATTATTATAAAATACGTCTTACATGAAAATACTTAGATATTTTAAAAATATCACCGACAGCAAGCCAGTTTTCGCGTCGTGTAATTGAAAATATTGCCTTCCGGTCAGTAAATTGAAAAGGAGTTTGTAAAATATCTAATTTATTGCAGCGAAGATTTATAAATTAAATTATAAGTGTCCAATTTGGCTCTCAATGGGCTATCGGAGTGTTGGCGCTACTTCGCAGCAGGGTCTCGGGTCGACGCAACCACCATTTGTTATTGACATGTTAAACAGGCTGTTAAGGCTCACCGCACATTGGCGTTTAGGGGCCTGCACATGTTACATCACAGCAATGGGGAAGGGAGGGGTCATGCCAAATGTAACAGTAGGTGTTCAAGTGACAGGAATAAAGTGTGAATTGAAAAGTTCGAAATGTTTAAATTCTGCGTGACAAAATAAATGTGGACGACTATTGATGACCTTGTTGTTTAGGAAAAGAATTAAACCCTAACGGGTGTAATAGTAGTAGAATCACCTAAAAATAAGGCTTATTAGTGACGTGTTTATACATTTTTATTTATCACAGGTAAATCCTGGTATACGCGCTAACGGTGTATAGAGTATAGAATAAGTGTGCATGAACCTTTATTTCTGCTAATAAAATAATCTTACCTTAGATGCGTTTTTATCGCTCAGAGAATCTTTCACACGTTATTCCGGTAAAAGAATAGACGTCACAAATAATGCGTGCGTTTTCATTGATCGTTAAAAATATACTAATAGCGGCATAAACTAAATATAGGGAGTCAGTAAATAATTATAGGTCCTAGGCAGCGTAATGTGCGATAGGCGTTACATATCCTTGTTGTCACGTCTACTCTTCTTACGGGTCACTCAAGAAACGTAACAAGTGTGCGATCAGCCTTATCGCGGAATAAATTTGACTCCATTTGTTCGGCAGTTAGGCGACTAATTTGATTCGTAATGTTCTCGCTTCGCACCTCTTTTAGTTATATAAAACTTATGTTTTAAGCTTTCGTGTCGATAATTTGTACTGAATTACTGTTAAAAGCGTGAAACCTGTTTTTATATTTCTTTTTGGTACGACGTGATTGAGCGAAGGAATTTTTACTGCATACAAAATATTTTAAAACTGTTTTTTCAAATACTCAAAAAATATCATAAAGTTATAGATGAATATAAATGTATCGCTGCACTAACTCACCTGATTTATTTTAAATTAAATACTTAGCACCTAGGTATATATTAAGCATTCAGTATAAATGAAAATAATATACTACCTAATTTCCCATAATTTTTTTCTATTTAAATGAGGTTGCCTGGAAGAAATTGCTTACTGATTAGGCCGCCTTTTGCACATTTCCTAGTTTTTAAGATAATTATGTCCTGTTTTTTTACTTTTGTGCAATAAAAGGTGTTGTATTGTATTGTATATCAGGTCTCTAGTTTCACGCCTTTCTACCTCGGGATACACAATTTATTTATCATTTCTCTCTTTCATTATTAACAAAATAACCCGTCTATTCCAGATGCGGATCCCTAAAACGTGGACCTGTCTAACCTGTCGCTGAGTAATCGTCGGGAGCCAGGTCAGGAGCCTGGAGCTCGTTTTTTGCAAGCCGTGTCAGCAGCAATCTCGGAACACTATTTTTCAATAATTGTAAGTATGTACCTACTTTTAACTACTGGCTGTAAAGAAAAAAGTACGGATGTATTTATTTCTTATTTTTATTTAACAGAATATATAAGTTTACTGTTGTACATACTAAAGGTATCTACCAATAAAGAAGGGATTTGCCCATAATTACCACTGTAGGCATGCGGGCTAGCAAGCTGTCACAATTATGATTCAAATTTCTACTATTATATTTTGGTAAGCGTTATAGCATTTGGATTTTACGATCCTTCTCGTTGTTTTATCTACCCCGATAAATACGTGAGAGCGTGTTTATATTTATGAGGATACTAGTTATTTAAAAAAAAAATATTGCATACACCCACCCGATTTGTTTAAACTATGACTTTTGGTAAGAAATTTACAAAAGTAAAAATGATTTTATTTTTAATTCCATCAGTAACTATCCTGTACCCTGCCTCTTCAGGTTGTACTAAGGACCTAGATCATGAACTAAAATTATTTTTCAATTTATCTTCATTTTACTTTTAAATGAGTTCAATCACCTTAATAATAATTGCTATAGAATAAATAGCAGAAGAATATGCAACTACGCTCTAGCCGCTGGAAACCAGTTCAGAAATGCCCCTTTTTGTGCTGTGATGAATCGAATCGTGGCATAATGCGCGACTTCGGTCCATGTACGTAATCTATAGAACCTCCGTTCATGGCAGCCGGCCATGTGCGCATGAGTCATACATGTATACGCTAGAAGTAGAATAATGAGCGTATAGAAGGATAGCTCTATGTCTAAAAGTCTACATCCAAAAAAAGTGTTGATCGAAAGTAGAGTAAAAGTAGATGCTTCAAAATAGAGATAGTGTCGCAAGTTGTCCTCGTCAACTCTTTTATATGATTATTGAAATTAATACACAATTGATACAAATATTAATGACATATTTACTACTAGTTTCTAGAATTTCTCATTGCAATAAGGTGTCAGGTTCTAGATACATTTCATTTATTTTCTGTTTTTTTTACTGGCTATACTAACACAGTTTTTACCTAACTACGGCAAAGCCGAAAGCAGGATTATGTTTTTTACCGCTATTTATGTATGTATGTTCATCTGTTCCCTCATATCTTTAATTATATCCATGATACGACAAATGAGGTATCGTTAGAAGCGTCTTGTTTGTACGCTGGTTATAGACGTGAAGTAACGTTAAAAAAATGAAATAAATAGAATCATAGTGTAAAGGGTATCAAATAAAATATCCTAATTAGCACATTTCAAAACTAAATACTTTATTACCTGTTACTCCTTGCTGTACTTGCAATAACTGGATAAACGAACTTATGAGTAAAATTTTTCCCGTAGTCGGGTTTTAGGCTTTGTTCACACCAAACGTATAGTCCGCCGCCGAGACTGAGCGCGCCTCACGCAGTTTATCGCTTTTCGACCTCCGTGGCGTAATGGTTAACACGCTAGACCGCTAATCCGGAGGTTCTGGGTTCGATCCCCAGCCAGGGCAAGTTGGAAAATGGGCTTTTTTAAATTGTCCTGGGTCTTGGGTGTTTATCTATATATGTATTTGTCATAAAATATAGTATCGTTGAGTTAGTATCCTATAAGACAAGTTTAAAAAAAAAAAACTTACTTTGGGGCTACCTTAATCAGTGTAATTTGTCCGTATATATTTATTTATTATTTAAGTATTATTTTCCATATCTGTATATTTAACTTCTCGTTCACACCGACCGAACCGAACCGATAATACTAATAGTCAGCATGCTCACAGTCGGCGGGGGACTATACGTTTTTTAAACTTATTTTAAAACATATCTTGTATTTGATGGGCTCGGACTTTTACTTCGATAACATGAACTGTTTACCTATATGAATACTGAACGTCCTCATGACGAGTTTCAACTCCTTTACCACTTTGTTTTGTGTGCTTGTGACAGTCGTTTTCATAGTGGGCCGTTCACACCTCCAGGCAAAGCCGGTTGGGGTACTTGTCATTCTGTGACCCTGAAAATGTGTAATTAAAGATTACGCGTGCGACTCTTTCAGTTGATTGGATTTACCAGTTTTTGTTATGTGTTTGCTATTTTTAGACGATGAATGTAAGTTTTTAATCGATTTTGACATAACACGTAAACAAATCAAAATGCGTCGTGTTCTGTTTGAACTGTAGTGTATTGATTTACTAGATACCTATTTATTTTTTACGCAATTCAATCTATAACTTGCAAAATTACTTTTTTTCTTAGCCATTTATGCTGCCACTGTTGCATGTCAAAGGCCTTCCTTGGTCTTCATTTTCTATTTTTTATGAAATGCACGCAAGTCATCTGACTGCCTCCGTGGTCCAGTGGTCAATGCTTCTGCCTTGTGATCCGGAGGTCGTGGGTTCAAATCCCACTGGGAAGCATACTTTGTGAAAAGTTGTTTACAGTCTGGTCAGGATATTGCAGGCTTGAATCACCTGATTATCCGAAAAGAAAGCTGTGCTTCGGAAGGCACGTAAAGCTGTTGATCCCGAACGCCATCTAGCGGTTGTACCTATCCTAGGATTGGTTTTGGTCTACCTTTTGGGTTGCGGAGGTCAGACGGCTGTTGCTCTGTGTAAAAACCAGTAACCTCGTCAAATCACCTAGGTAAGGTAGCGGACCCCGGGCTCTGAAGCGTAACCGCTGACGATGCAACCGGGAAAACGCTCGGATGATGATGATGCACGCAACTCGTCTGCCCATCTCGTCCTCGGTCTACCTCTCTTTCTAAAGATGGGCCTACATTGCCATAGACTGGGTTCCAACAGATGGGTACAGAAAGTGAGGTAGACCAGATTACTTCATAAAAAAATAAATAAAGGAGGCGGTTTATTTGAAAATCTTGGTACGCAAATAACAAGAAAATAATTTTCGTGGATTTGAATTGACGGCGTTGGTTAATGATTTTTTTATTTTAATCTTCAAATTTTTTTCTTTCTGCACATATCGTAAAAGCTGATCAAGGGAATGAGCGAGATCTAATCATGTCAAAAGGCGATGCGGCTAGCAAACCATCACTATTTTGATTCCTTTTTACCACCTTCTCTCCCACCGTCACGCTAATTTAAGTGTGGCCTTTGGGTCTAGCAGCCCTAGGCTCTGTCTACCCTGTTACGGATAAAGACGTGATATTTTTATAGGATGTTTTAGGCATTCCAGTTGCAGTACTAAAGTACTCAAATTAAATAACGAAATAAGAAATGGTGAAAAAATACCACGTGAGCAGGACTTGAACCCGCTACCTTAGTCTCTATACAACTATGCTCTTACCATCTGAGCCATAGTCTTATTTCGTTATTTAATTAAAGACGTGATAGTTCAATTCAATTCAAAATATCTTTATTATCATAGGATATTTATAATATCTTTTAATAATATAATCACTTTGTTTTGTTTTGCACAAAATTAAATGTTGGCGTCAAATCGTTACTTACCTACATCAAAGCTAGTATAGTGTATCTCCAAAATCAGTTAAGAAATAGGATGGACCTACTATACCAGTGGTTTTTTTTTTAAAAGCCTATATATATTCTTTAATTAAACGCGTCAGAGCAAGTTGCGCGATTTTGACATCTACTGTTATGACGAAGGGCTCATATAAAGATTATATTTTGCAGTTATTCTCTGGAACACAGTCGTATGTTAACATGTATTTTGTTAAAGTGTGACTGCGCGTACTTCATGCTTACACGAACCGTCGAACCGGTCCATTCAAAACGAGAATCGACTGAACGAGCGATGCGGCAATTACATACCTCTTTTTATTAATTCGGTATAATGTCGCAAAAAGTACGCTGCTATATTTGTTCTCAGTTTTTATTCTCTTGTTTGTGTTTCGTCAGGAAAATGGGAATCCTTTTTAGGATTATGTCTCCGTCAGAACCTTTTTGTCATAAACGACTGAATCCTTGGTTTGATGTTGAAAACGTTCGTTATCGGCGTGAAAATAAAGTTGATTTAAATTCCAACATACGTGAGTCCTCATAGATTGCTCCAATAGGTCTCGTAACTGTGGCTTAAAAATATATTTAAAAGTCATCGCATTTCATTAAATAAATAAGTATATAATAACAAATCACACTGATTAAGCTTAAACCCAAAGTAAGTTTAAACTTGTATTATGGGATAGGTACTAACTTAACGATACTATATTTTATAATAAATACATATATGTATAAATAAACACCCAAGACCCAGGACAGTTCAAGTAAGACAATTTTCCATCTTGCCCTGGCTGGGGATTGAACCCAGAACCTCTGGGGTGGTGGACTAGCGTGTTAACCATTACGCCACGGATGTCGTCATTAAAATAAAATTTTTTTATATTCATTTATTATGATGTATATAAACCTAAATTTTCAATAAATCTTACTGTATATTTCCATTAATGTCTTTCAATCAAACTTTGCATTTGAACGAAACTCAGCTTGACAAACTCACACTTGGCATATTTTTTTGCAGGCTTTTGTTTACGGGACCGCTAATGCACGGAGACAGCAGGATTTATACCGAGCCTTCAAAAAATTGCTCATTTAAGCTTTTTATGGGACAGTAATTTAAGAAACGCGATAAGATTAAAAACATATTAGCGAGATTTGTCAATATACGATTAATGATTTGAACCCTTGCCAGGACAACGCTGGTCAGGATGAAATTATGTATACTACCTATATATAATGTCTAACAAAGTACCTATAATGGAACTATTTTAAGGTCAAATTCAGTCCATGATACTAGACAACTTTTCCCAAGAAACATCGAAATATAAAAAAATATTTTTTGGCTTTCCATACAAACTCGGATCAGCTGATCGGTCTACTTATATGGGAGGCTAAAATTATTTTCCATATATGGATGGATATTTGTTCCTTGTTCAGTATCATTGACTGAATTTTACCTTAAAAATCATTATCTTCATCATCAGGTCTTTTTAGTCTCCACTGCAGGAGCACTACCAGAGCCATATATCAGCCAGAGTAGTCAGAGGATTTGGCCTACACTCTCCACGCTGGCCAGACAAGTTAATTTTAGTATTTTGTTAGGCCCTGTATACATATATGGATGGGTATAAATTCTAACATGTAAGTATGCCCATCCAAATAGCTATCGTTTTAGCAATAAAAAACATCGACATAGGTACCAAAACTCAAATCAAATTTGCTGCTGTCCTGCTGTTTTTTTTTGACAATTAAACCACATATCAACTATTAATAAATGTTTCTAAAAGCGTTATTCGTATAGGTACCTATATAATTTCAGCCGCATAACCACTAATATGTATTCCGTGGCATAACGTCCACTGCTGGACATAGGTGTCTCCCAACAGATACAAAGCTCGACAAACAAACTTTTATATTATGTTCTCATTTTTGATGAACACTACAAACCACCCACATCTCACTAGTTTCTGGAGAAAATTAAAACGCCTTTTACTTACTTAAAAAAACTACGATGTGGTTGGACGACCTGAGCAAGGTTTTTTATTGACGTGACAACGTCTTATAAATTGGTTAGCCGGGTGACACTTCAAGAAACTGCGTTACGCTCCGCTCACGTTATGCGCTCACAATGAGAGCGAGTGAGAGGCACGCGTCCCTTCCACTCGGGCATGGTTAGCCCGCCTAAGAGCGAGAGAGACAGACATAAAAAGACTTGTCACGTAAAACTTTCGCCCGTATACCGACTTTACAGGCAACCAATTTTTTTTTTTTATTTATTTATCAAACGTTATTGCTCAAAGTAAAAATATACTTTTAACAAATGGCGGACTTAATGCTAAGAGAATTTTCTCCCAGTCAACCATAGGGATAAGCAGAGAAAATTGTGCGGCGCAAAAGCTATAAATATACTTAGATATAGGGCGGCAAACGAACAAGCGGGTAAGTAAGAACACCTGATGGTAAGTGATCACCGCTGTCCATAGACAACTGACGATAAAAAAAGAAAACAAAAATAGAGTTAATTCAAGAAAATTTTAAGTTACTGTTCCTATTCAAATTCAAGTTCTAAGAAAAAACCACATGTCTGTTCCATTGTACCTAAAGTTTAATTTTTGAAAACGTACGTTGTTTTGTCCTTGAGCTCCATCCCAATTTCCTGTTTACCATCCTTAGACAACTGTGCAATGTAATTATGTGTTATTATGTTAAAGCGTACTAACTATCGTGTGTACACACATTTGTAGGGGTGACTCAGTCCGTAAATCTGAACAACTTTTCTAATGGGACCAATACTTGAACCGTGAAAATGTAGTATTTTTTATACATGTGCAGCAACCGGACAATTTTATTGGGGAAGTAAAGTTTTATTAAATAACTATTGTTCCTGTAGGAAAAGTGGTTCATATTAACGGGCTGAGTCACTCTTTGATGTACTACATGTCGCCGAAAAGTTTACACCCGATATTAAGTATGTATGTGTATGTATGTAGTGTGTGTATTTAATTACAGGCTTATCTTTAAGCGCCTATCACTAGTAAATTTATTTCTGTTTTTACTAAAGGCTGGTAGTGATTGCATTAGCATTTAGTCCACCTTTTATACCATTGTTGTCAATAAAGATTTAATAAAATAAAGTGCCACATCTTTACTCACTTTAACGTTTATACGTTAAAGTGAGTAAAGGTGTGGCGTATGCCCATGCT
This sequence comes from Acrobasis repandana, assembly GCA_963576875.1. Taxonomy (NCBI): domain Eukaryota; kingdom Metazoa; phylum Arthropoda; class Insecta; order Lepidoptera; family Pyralidae; genus Acrobasis; species Acrobasis repandana. Next base: position 19,859,684 of record OY756216.1, read on the forward strand.
AAGAACGAAATATAGCTGTGAATGAGCAAGTACCTCGCTGTGGTTATGTTCCGAGCTAGCTATAAAGCTTGCTTGCAATTCACAAGGGATGAAATTCGGGTTCAATGGCTCAATCCACCATGATGAAATTATAATGGTCTGTTGAGATTAAAATGGATAATAATACCTTGTATATCGTCTCTTTGTTACCCTTACCCGACTGTTGAATGCTTTTCTATTTTTGTTGTTGATTTCTTTGGCACGTTCTGTGACATGAAGGACCTGTCCCTGTCTATATAAAGTCTAACAAAATATATGAAACTATTTTAAGGGTAGAATCAGTCCATGATACTGAACAACTTTCCCCAAGTAACATATATCGAAATATGAAAAATTTTATACAACCGACGACATATCTTTCCATACAAACTTGGATAAGCTGATCGGTCAACTTGTATGGGTGGCAAAAAAATATTTTTTCATATTTTAATATACTATGTCCCTTGGGGAATGTTGTTCAGCATCAATCATCATGGACTGAGTACAGCCTTAAAATAGATTTAGTATATTTTGGACCCTTTATACCTAGTAGTTTGGTTACACAAGGATAGTTTTATTTCCTTTTTCTACCTTGACGCCTACCACAACACTAAACGTGACTTTACTCTAACGACGGCCTTCGGCTCTATCTACCCCGTTTGAAATAAAGACGTGATAGTGTAGGTATATCATCATATTATAGAAGATACTACGTAAGACTAACATTAAGTTCAACACATTTTAATCCATAGCCTACAGATTTATAGCCAAAACGTTTAAACTCTTGCAGCTTCTTCTCCAACGCAAGGTCTTTAGCATCCTTGGGTGACCATTGACATGCATGTAATATTTGGAGAAGAAAAAGCGGGAAAGCACATCCCGGGCTCAGCTAAGGATGCAACCGAGAACGCGCTTGGTTTAAGAAGACTAACATTAAGATTTTGAGACTAATATTAAGAAAAATAAACTAAATAGACACAATTAAAAAGTCATAAACGTCATTTAAATTTCTATTTCAATAAATACTCGTATCATAACATTCCCCATTAAAATCGCATTGAAAGCGCCTTTAAAATCAATAAATATGACAACAGCCGGGTTGTCCAATAAATCTATTTGGTATCATTATATTACCGAGCGGACGTTGTTTGGCCAAAGAAAACGATAAATATCTTAAACTTGACGATATGTGAATAAAATTAAAAAATATGCATCAGTTATTGCAAAGGTTCTTTGATTTTCATAGCCTATGGTTTGTTTTTACGACAATAAGGAATATGCATGTAATACCAATCCGGCTCATATTTTTATTTTACAATTTCTATTAATACGTTACCACGCCTAGTTTATTATTTTTCTTATTGAATCTTATTTGGATTAGAAATAAATTATTGAAAATATGCAAATATTGCGCGGGAACTTTTGACAAACAAAAGAGAAATGACGACAAAGTGCACAAAAAGGAAATGACAAGTTCGGGTGCGTTCGGTAGGACTGTCCGTCCATATAGTTTGACTATCGATGACATTCGAAATGTATGTACTTTTATATAGAGGTTTAACAAACATCACTGGCTGGTATTATCGAAAGTACCCAAAAAAGAAAAACATGCATTGACAGCTTCTGTCTCTAGCGGATATTGCAGACTTTGACGTCATATTTTAAAATGGCGTGTTTTAGTTGTTATAATCTACTTGCTATTTTTAATATTTATTTTCTACACATGTTTTTCGGCACTGATTTATGTTTTGCGGCTATTTCTCGACGTGGACTATCGATTAAAAATATAGAAAAAATGCATACTCTCTATTGAGATTTCTGTCATCGATACAACAATCGCGTTGTGCAATAAATCTATTTGGGATCATTATGCCATCGAGCGGCGTTGCTCGGTTGAATGTAAACCAGTTCTGGACAACACGCCTCGCGAGCTCTACGATTTTTATGGACAAATCGAGGAGGTTTCTTTCAGTTGGTTTCTATATAAGCATATGTATACGGAAACGAAATAAGTATAATATTACAATCGCTTTTATTCATAAAAAATCTGCCCTCTTAAGTCATATGGTGCTCCCACACTGCTGTTAGAAATGTTTATAAACATTTTCTAAGACAATAAAAATGGATTAAAATATAAAAATAAATACTGTTATAAATAATAATTATGATAATTAGTTTTATAATTTTTAATAATAATACTTACAATATTACAATAATAAGTTACTTTATTGGAATTTTGAAAATGTAAAATAATGTTTATATACATTTTTAACAGCAGTGTGGGAGCACCAATCTACCTCGTAGTGAATAAGCTAGCAATTATATACATATAAGTATAGATTTTAATGAATCTGACAGAAAAATTTGCGCTCCTAAAATCCGTTGCATTGTACTATATAAATGATTTTAGGAGTTCAGATTTTTTATGCATAAACTATATTAAAAATCATTATTATTAATGAAAAATTTAATTATTAGTAATTTAATTAATAAAACAGAATTAAATTTGTATTATTATTGAAAAATCTTCGGCACTCAACCTGTTGAAGAAATTAAATTCTTTATTTGCAAGGGGCATAAAGTAATCACTTCTTACTTCAATGACTCTTCGACAAGTAATTTCTCGCCTCTACAAAATAGGTATGCATTTTTTTAAATACTACTCCTACGACGAGTACACTTGTTTACCGGATAATTTTCATGTTTCGATTCAAAAGTTCACCGTTTTCTTTCATGGTCTAGTGATTAAGTTCAAAAGACATAGCTTTTAAAGATTACTTTTATAATAAAAAAGTGGTAAGTACTCGTACTTACCTTACAGTTTCTCTATATTCTTACTAGAAAATTCTTATATCTTATATATCTCTACAAAAATCTATACATATATACCACAGGCCTAAAAATGTCTTTTGACATAAGTATCTAATATAATATATTTTGAAAAAATGAAACGGAGATTAGACATTTTATTTTCTCTAATATAACCAATGTACCTACTTACAAAGGTTGATATTTATGTGTCTATTGGTATAAATCATCTATCGTCTCCTACAAATTGATGAACATCATCAACTAACGAGCTATATAGGTGATCATCATTTCAACAATATGAAGCTCATTTCTGGCCTTAGTCCTAAAGGACGTTTTTCATTTAAGTCTATTGTATACTAAGGTTAATTAAGATTTCTAAAGAAATAAGTTAAGTGATCAAAGTCCACAGACAACCTTACCTAACTACTTTGAGTTAGTTTAGTTAAATATTAAAAGAAATCTAATGATTTGTCAAACTGTTTTTTCTACAGAGAAATAAACATACTTACATACCAAAGAAATAAACATACTTACATACCGGGTGACTTTTTAAACACTAGTTAGTTTTGGAGCAATTTCAGTCCATGATACTAAACTACTTAACGATAAACGAAAAAAAAACAGTGGCACTTCGGGAGTTCTAACAGAAATGTAAACTTGAACAAGATGGTTTCGGCAACAGTGTCCCTAGTTCAATGGTTTTTTATTATCTAAAAAAATGCCCAACGCGCCTAAAGGAAGTTTCACTTAAAAATTCGCCCCCATATACAAATCAGCGCTTACTTTATTGGATTTTGTATGGAAGAAGGAAATATTTATATAGATTTTCGAAAATTATTTTTATAGAATGTAGTTTCGAATAATGGTCTGAACTAGTTAAAAAAAAATTGGCTGGTGTTTAAAAAGTCACCCTGTAGTATATTATTTCTCTGTGTCCTGTATATAACTCGTATTACTCTGTGTCCTGTATACTTACACAAATATACTTTCTGAAACCATAGCCTACCTTCGGCAAAACTATTTATAATCAACAACAACACTTCATAACTATTACTTATAATAATTGAATTTGCAACGTACTGCAGCTGTGCTATTACAATGAAAATTATCAGGTGGTAATATATAGTCTGCGATATGGTACGGTAACCAGTAGCCGGGCCTGCTGAGCGAAGGATAAATCGGTGTAGCTTTCAGAACATCATATTTTCTGCGAGGCATTACTCATTCACATAGACCAATTCGATGTAGACTTTGAAAAAAGTCAACAATACCTTATTCTTATTAAAAAAAATCTTTTGTGGGTCTCCGATTGCCCTTCTATAATAAAATTCCAGACACTATAGTAGCGTAGTACGAGTAGCGTTGCCATTATCTAAGTTTAAAACTGCCGATAAAAATCAATGATTAAAAAAAGGCGTAGTATCATGTAAATGACTATTTATCTGATAAAAATTCTTGATATTATTAGAATAGAATAGCTGCAGTTTTTTAAATGTAAAATATAATGTATAAGATAAGAATAGGTGTAAATCTGTATTGCAATAAAGCCCATCAGGCTGGGTAGGGACCTATATATACTAAACTGGGTTTCTATCGGCGTATCTTCCCAGCAGTGGTCGTACCGGACCGCTAGTAGTTTGTAGCTTTTGCACAAAAAAAAATTTAAAAATAATGACCTTTCAACAAGTGACATATTTATCCCACCGAATAAAAATTTTTGACTGACTTTATCCCGCTGATGAGATAATTTGCGTACAATCAGAACGAGTTGTAGATACATGAATTATATTATATTCTTCTACTTTTTCGATATGGCCTCATTTTTTAAGATGAAAACGAATAAGTACATCAATTCTTACAAAAAATAACTATAGTGACTTTGTTATTATCGCTGAAAGTCAATACATAATAACAGAGAATTTATTCTTTCTGACTCTTATTGCTTATAAGCAATGTCTATCTCGCTCTACATAATAATAACAAGCGGGATGACACTAGTTCGTCGCGTAAACTTTGTAATATTAATGTTGATAAACTCAGACAAAGTTTATATCGCGTGACGAACAATATTGCCATCCCGCTTGTTCTTATTACGTAGAGCGAGACAGACATAGATAGTGCTCAATAAATGCTGTCGTCGGTACTACGGACACTGATGATTCGTATATAACATTTACCTCTACACTTGAATGAAACACATTTATTCTGAGTAGACGCATGTTACTTAACAAGTATAATTGAATATTTCACAGTTATGCATGATGCTGTACTATTGAGTTGTCTCGCTTGTCTGAAAATTGCAATGCGTTGTCTACTGCGTACGATGTCAGTGGTCGAGACACTTCTGTTTTATCAGTAGCCACAAGTTGCATTGGTTACGGTTGAAATCTAACTTATTAGTCGACTTTGTACGCACTGAAAGGCAATAATATCCACGGTCTGACGTTTAATTACTAATGTGCACATAAAATGGTTATTATAAAGAAGCAATTTCGCATACATCTTTCATATTATACTGGTAATGCAGTCGCATTGGAAACTTGCATACTGATGATAAGTAGAAATATACAGGTTAAATGTTTATAGATATACTTTTATGGTTATCATTGGTTCATGAGCTCATCCTTTTTTCTTTTTAATCATATATTTTTCCCTTTATTCTTCTTCTTCTTTTCGTTTTAATTGGCTCAAATGACACATTATATTTTGTCCCTCTAGTGAATCACCACTCATATGCCACTTTTTGAGTTTCATGCAGCTGGTCGGGCAAGAACGACACAAGAGAAGGTGCTGCATGGTCTGATCGGAGTGACTGTGGTCACTTGTGACTTGGCATCGAGTCTCCGTTTTATCAAGCGATCTTTTTTCTCCCTACATGGTAGACAAAATCCAGGGTCAAAAATAAATTATTTTGTAATGAAACGAGAATAAAACGTCACAAAATAATGTCACTTGTCATTCATCATATCCATTTGGAACGTGATTTTAGATTTATTAATGCCGAAAAACTGATATTAAGAGCGCTATTTGACTCCAAGAAACTATGACGTCACGCTGTGCGTTTTTCATAGAAATCCTGTAGAAAATATTTGTTTTAACGTTTAGAAAAAAGTATCTGTTTTGACTTGATGGCAACTAGCTGATAAGACCTAAACCCCATGTTCATCGTAAAGTACCTACTTTACTCTCTTATCCAACCGAAGTAATTCTTTAAACTTTATTAAGACTGAAAACCAACAAACATGTTCACAACCACCCGTAGCGCTCAATTTTATCTCTACACTCTCGGTAATCCTCGGACACATCAGGAAATGCAAGGAATTTACATCCGTTGAGTCGCGAACAGTTACATTATGTAATGAGAGAAGTACACCTGGTCTGGATTTATCGTTTATTTCCATTAGTTCAGTTCACTAACTGAACTAATGGAAAGAAACGGGAATAAAAGTCCCACTAGATCACTATCGAGTTGGACTGTTATTCCCGTTTCTTCAATTGAGTTATTAGATCAACGGCCGAGGTTGTGATTTATATCAGATAAGATAAGTTACTAAGAGATCCCTTATCCTAGACAGAATCAGACTTTCCCATAAAAACGTAGTCTAGCATTTATTTTGAAACAACAGTGTGACATCGGCTCCAGCACCCATCCGCCCCTCTCAGGCGCAGCGGGGGAGCCCATGCTCATATATATGGCGCGGCGGCCGGCGCTCGTCTCTTCTTTTCAAACTTTGCGTTCGCCCAGTCCTTACATATGCAAGCGTAGTTTTTGCACACGCTGCTCCATCCAACATCTCAAAACTCCAAAGAGTCCAAAACCGCTTCGTTCGCAGAGCTACCAATGCTCCATTGCTAGCTCGGAACAGCGATCTCCATCGCGATCTAGAACTCCCATCCATTAAATACTTTATGAAAGAAGCGTCCGCACGCCACTTGATAAAGCAACCAACCACCCGAACCGTTTAGTTAGAGAGGCAGCTAACTATACCCCGGCACATAACCCTCGTAGACTCACCGGCAGACGTCCGAGGCATGTTCTCACCGATCCCGATGACCAAATGACGGCTGACATGGTCCGATTCGATAACTCTGCGGCTCCGAGTAGTCAGAGTTCCCACGCGATCCGTCCCCCCCGCATTCGTCGGAATCGAGTGCATAGGCGTAGAAACATTAGCTCGTTTACTAGGTACCGCCCGGCGGCACCTGGACGATTTGCGTCCTGATTAGGCCCTTCTGGCAACCGTAGCTTCGGTCCTTCAGGCAAAACATGGGTGTTGCAGCACCCCAAAATTTGCCATAACCCCTAGCACGCCCAAAGCCGAGGTTTCCCCCTTGCGAGCCCTTTGCGCTGTTGCTAGTAGTATATAAATATAGGAAGCCGGGCCTTTGGCTCGCTCCTCAAACCTTGTCCGGTGGAGTAGGATATGCCGTCTGAGGCAACCTATATATGTCAATCATAAAAATAAAATAAAAAACGCTCGTCTCTCTTTCGTCTTCGGCAGCATCTCAAGTTAAGTAGTTCTTCTACCTAGAAGGGCTACTCAACCGATCTAGTGCCTATAACTCACGACCCTGACTACCTAGTCTGTACCTAGTGTTCTTGTGAATCTTTGTAACTAAAGTGATGTAATACTTGTTTATTATACTTATCTCATTTGCCGATATCTGGTCTTTCTTTTATCTCATCTATCTTCCTAGATCCTAAATCTAGGCCTTACGGTACAACAGGTCAAATTTCGGTAAAATGTTATAAGTTCAAAGAAATTGCAAAAGAATTAATTTTATAATTGCCATCAGTATGGAAGACTTCTACACCCTTATATTTGCTTTCAAGTTCATATTTTGATGTCGAAAGCTAGTCGAGTACGCTACTTTTTTTTAATGCAATAGACACAAAAAACATTTTTTTGAATCAGGCGTTATAGGTACTTACCACAAAAGTACTTTCTATAGGAATATTAAAAGGAGTGCAGATTTTTTATAAATACAATGGTCAAAATTTCATTTCAGAAAATTTCATTGTATTTCATAAATACAATGGTAAAAATTTTCAATTTCAGTAAAAATTTCAAATTTATTTCTAAATAAATAAATATTTTTAGAACGTATTTGGGTTAAAAATTTGCAAAATTACTTACTGCGTATATTCTTATTGAGGTATTGTGAAAATTAATTTTTCATTTTATAATGATTAGATGAAAAGCATCTCGAAATATTGTAATTTTGAAAATTCGACGAACAACGCTTTGGGCGAAATTACCAAATACTTCAGCCAATTTTTTTTATAATTTAATTTTTTATATTAATTGTTTATTATTTAACACCTATAAATATAATACAATACAAAATTATTGTAATAGAAATAAGAGAAATGGAACTGTAAATAGAATAGTGTCTCAGCGAATTTGCATAGCCTCGACGATCGTTTAGACCTCCACCTTCTATCTAATAAATATCGGCTTATCAGGAACTTTAGTGATAAATCTGGCTATCTGATAATAGCTTTATTTATCTGTGGCCCATCTCTTGTGTGTAATGACCAATACAGGCGGCTTGATAACAATGATATTTTGCTAGCATTTCAAAAATTTCTATGAAATAAATTAAAAGATTATTTAATTTAGGACTTATATAGAAACGCGCTCACCTAAATGATGGCCTTACGGCTTTGTACTCAACAAACAGGTGGAGCAGAGATTAATTTAATTCTAGATGTAAATGATACGGGCTTTTTTACTATTTAATAAAATTACAAAATAGTAGAAGAGATAGACCAAAAAAATCAACTGACATCGCCAGGGATTAAAAACGGTCGGGCAGCAAATGATGCCTAAGATCGTGCGAAGTAAAGTAGAAAAAGCTGGAAAGCGGTCTTCAGGCTGTGAAGTCAGGTTTTGGCTGTAAATACAAGGATGCAAAAGAGAACACGCTTAGATGAGAGAGAAAGAGCGAAAACAGTTGCAAAATGTAACAGTATTTCGGTGCGCACGATCGTGAGTCCGAGATTGCGAAATCGAGCGATTCGCCATGGGAATGACTCCTAGACGTCCACTAACGAACTATCATCCTATAACTTATATTAATAGCTATTAGGATTAAGTTCTAATTTACACTCGAGTGTTATTTCTAAGTATAAAAATAGACATTTGTCATCTGAAACATGCATGAGATTGATTTTATAGTACCTGTTTAATTACATTCAAAAACATTTCAGCTATCCAATAGCGATATATTTTGTCAAAATCATAAATATATTCCCATAATATTAGCGATTTTAAACTAGTTCTACAACGTCAAAAAATATACAAGCTCATTTTAAGAAAATGACAAGATGACGGATGATCCTGAGTAATACCCTGAAGCCGTGTGGTTTCCGGAAAGCGGGGTGGTATCCGGCAGAGTAGAATAGGACCACTCCAAGACTTTTCGTAAATGTCGTAGAAGGCAATTTAGCAAATACAAGCTAATATACAAACTTCAACCCGTCTAGACAGTGTGGTAAGTGTAGGCCAAATCATCTGGCTGCTTTGGTCAAGTATGGGTCTGGTAGTACAGAGAAAGTTGTGCTCCTGCAGTGGACAGTAAAAAAAACCTGATGATGAATCCCTGAATCCTTTTATAAAGGTTTGTCTACATACACAAATTATTTTGATGTAGTGTGTTCTCATCGTGGTAAAGTTTTCGTAACTCGGCATTAATTGCCTCTTTGTCAGCTTTATTTAATCCATGTTAATTGACTTATTTACTCTAAACAACATTAATGATACCATCAGTTACTCTAGCAATCAGATCCAAACAGACTTTCTTCGATCATGTCAAGCCATGTCAACACTATCGGTGTAGCGTATCTAGAATCTAACACGCGTTATTTATAGATTTATTGATAAGTTTTCTGCATTCCCCGTCAGATTAATCTCGGCTTCAGCGGAAGTCATGTGGTATTATTAAAAAATAAAGGAAATTGAGTTATAATTAAAAAAAGTACAGAATGACACGTCTAGTTCTCGATCTATAATTCCTATCATAATAGACGCTTTTGCCGTGGCGTATTGGTCCGAGAGCTGGCACGAATTTTTGGGTAGGTATTTAAGACAACTTGAAAACTTGTCACATACCTCTCCTATTATACCCCAACACGGAACTGCAGACCTGGCTGGTCAGTGGCGGGGCTAAAGCAACCTATAAATTTATAAAACTTTTTTTTTTTTTCAAAAAAGGCATTTGAGGCAATATTAATTTTTTATATGTTGTAGTAAACTACTCTGGCTTTAAACATTTTAATGTTTAAAGAATAAAAAAATCAATAAGCCAGACGATTTATTTAGGGTTGATATTGCCAGGCGCGTGCAAAAGTATTTTTCAAAAAAATATAAAAAAGGTATTTGAGGCAACTTGAAATTTTAATAGGGATTCTCTAAAAGACAGGTCATTTTGATGAGACGTCTACCTGCCAGGTCAATCTAAATAAATCAAAATGGTTTAGCCCCGCTACTCACCAGCCAGGTCTGCAGTTCCGTGTTGGGGTATAATAGGAGAGGTATGTGACAAGTTTTCAACTTGCCTCAAATACCTACCCAAAAATTCGTGCCAGCTCTCGATCTATATTGGTTAGCACGCTAGTACGAGTACGTCACTTTTTCCGTTTTCCAGCTAGTCCGTTCTCCGGACAAGTTGGCTTTTTGAAATTGCCCTGGTTCTTGGGTGTTCATCTATACATGTGTTTATCATAAATTATAGTATCGTTGAGTTAGTATCCCATAACATAAGTTTAAACTTACTTTGGGGCTAGCTCAATCAGTGTGATTGGTCCGCATCTATTTAATTTATTACAAAGTTTTATATTGTGCATGTTCAGGGGTATAACATGTAAAAAATTTAGATAATCATTTAGAATAAATTTTTTGACCCCCGAGCAAAAAGATAGGTAGGTATTGTAAGTTTGACGTGATATGTGTGTGTTCTGTCTATTTACCTGTGTGCATATGTCGTTGTAGCTCCCATATGGATGTATAAGTTTTGTATTAGGGCTAATCATTACCTTACTTAGTATCCATAACTAACTTTATCCACAGCTTTATCTAAGATCTCAAGCAAGATTCTCAATCCGTTAAGATATAAAGAGACAGCGATCAGGGACCTAATGACCACATCACTTAACTCGATCCATAAACTCATTAATATTGCAATTTACTCTGACACTTGTATTAATACGCACTATTAACACTCGTATACTTACCAGCACATGAAACTACTCAAATTCGTCGCAATGTCGCCACTATTAGCACTGCGTTAAGATGCGTAAAGGTAGAGTATCCTGCTGTTTGCCGTACTTGTGTATAGGATTATCCCTACGATGACATCTTGTTCAATTAAGTGACTCGGAACTGGTATTCGAGTAACAGAATCATATAACGTGGTACGTGCCGACTCTTTCGTCATAAATTGAGAAAGAACAGATGCGACCTTGCATTATCATCTCCCTTACCTTTTCTCATTTTATTTGGGGTCGGCGCTGTAAGTCCTGCCTATCTTTAAGGCGACGTGGTTCACAATTTGCAATACTGTGCGTCGAGCACTACTCCGGCCCTTCCTTCACTCTCGACGAATATTTCACTGTGTTTTATTTACTATTTCTTTTGTATTATATATATAATTTTTTTTGTAGCCAAACCGGATAGATATTTCGATCATACATTTTTTGGTATAATTTTCATATAAAAAAGTTGTATGTATTATAAAGGCAAATTTAGGCAAATTAGAGGTATGTTTGTGATTTTTTTCTATCGAGCCAAAAATGCTCAATCGTGTTTTGGCTATTGTGGGTGTCTGTAGAAAATCCTTAAAATTTTTATGTAATTTTTTTGTGGAACAAACTGTAGTAGTTTAATAACAGTGACTTTTCAAAAACACGCACAGTATTACAAATTGTGAACCCACGTCGCCTTAACTTAAAACTATTTTATATATCGTGTGATTCATCCATCTGTTTAATTTACATATTGAATTATTAGTTCATTATTCGCCCTGGCCACAACTGATCAAAGATAATTTGCAATTGAAGTTCATTATTGGTTTGTTAAGTTAGGAAAGGCACTTTTCTCGGGTAATTCAAACACACGCAGTGGCAACACTCCCAAGTCCCAACTAATGACATATTCTAGTTCTAATCGCGTGACCCGCTGTCACGGAAAGATAATACCTTGTTTTATTATATCATGGGTAGTAGACCTAAGTAGGGTTGACTAGCAACTAACTGGTAGACTTGACTGGTAGATAATGCATTAGCGCTAAGCCTATCTTTTGTACCTTTGTGTTTAATAAAGATTTAATAAATAAATAAACTAAATGAACTTCAGTACTCTTCTAAAACCTCTGTATTTTTGCCCTCGTACTATTCATTAATTTTAATTGCGCAGCTGTGGCCGGCGATTGCCATCTCCTAATGAATCCGCAGCAGCCTCGCTGTGCGTACATTGTAAGGCACCTTTAGCCCTTTTACAGCTTTCCGGTTGCCGAGTATGTGTATGAATGTGAGTGAACACATGTAACTTCGCTCATCATAGAACGAAATGTAACATTTTTTGTACGAGATAATTTAGTTTTCGCCTTTTTCATCGACGATGACGTTATGACTATGTATAAATAAGTTTCTACAGTATTTACACTTATTCATTCATAATTTCATCTAGACCACCACCGAAGTACTAGACGTCGCGACTGTGGTCGGAAAGTGTGTAAAGACCTTAAAAAGTCAGTAAAAGGTTTTATATCACGCTCGTGAGAGGTTTATATTTATCGTTGGTTCCTTTGAGAAGCCTAAAGATGTAGCTACGTTTATCAAAGGAAGTACTTAAAGAAAGATTTTCAAAGCAATTTGAAAAGATTCTGATTAGGAACCTATAAATCTTTACTCAAGGCAGTCATTTCATGGCATTAAGTTCTGTTTGCGAAAGCAATTATCACAAGAAATAAAGAAAAAAAGTAAAGTCACGAGTTTCAAATTAAGTAGGTATTATTTGTTTATGTCTATTGTCTATAGATGGCTATTTCTTTTAATTTAAATAATTCACCGCCACGCTAGTTTAACTCTAGTAGGCTACGCAGTTAAATAACTAGTTGGTATCATGTTGTGACAAGATGTGTTTTGTAGTTTACGTTTTACAACTTAGTAGATACGAGTATATAGGTGTAAATCTATATCCATAGCCATTCAAAGAGGAAACGCAGCAAGCTTAATGGGTACTTTTGAACCGGGTACAGTCCGGGGTGGCATTTTTGATTGATTTAATTTTAAGATTTTATTTTATTAGCATTATTGGTGTAAATTATTTAATGTAAAATTGTTAAACCTGTCTGTTAATTTTTGTTGTAAGATTTCAACGCATTTAGCAACCCACCAGCCATTCAACGACTTTATAAGACATCAAGAACACTTCAATCTAAAAACACAAGAAAGAAACCAAGGTATAGAAGAATGAAGACATCGCACCATGCACAGGCAATGGCACTGGAAGAATTCACGGGTTCTATTGCATATTCCCGTGGTCTCTTAGTGGCATCACTAGTGCTGGGCGACCCTACAGTTAAAGATAAAATAGAAGAAAAGAAGAACAAGGCAAGAAGAACGAAGACGTGAAAATAACCTCCATTGAAAGAGTTCTCTTATTTTTTTACAATTTCTATTGTCCTATTTCTTTTTAAGACTCGAATATGAAGATACAAAAAATATTTACTTGTTCGTATTTCCAATTTTTTACTGGGTTAGTTCAATATTAACAATTATACGATTGTTTATTATTGATAACTAAGGCTTCTCATCACAGAATTTTGCAAATTTTGCGCAGGTATGGCGAGATATTTTATGGAAATCACACCAAGAGCATTATGGTGTAGCGCTTCTGTTAAAAACAAGTAGTTTTCTCCGAACTGTGAACTCACGAACCCCATAAATTTGCAACCCTTTTTTTAAATTTAACTCTTATTATAACTTAAAAATTTAAAAGGCTACTTTTAGATGCCTGCCAAATTTTATGATGCTCTGATTAAAGATAGAGATTATCGTCGAAAATACATAACATAACTAGGCTGGTTAAAAAAATCGACTATATTTTTTTTTCAATCTCAACATTCAAATTTCCGGGAGGTGTAAAAAGACGCCTGTGAAAAGCACAGCTCTTAATATTTAGAGGTCGCTCACCGAGAATATCTATTCCCTATATTGTCTTGTAGAGAATTTAACGCTCTACAAAAAAGGTCTCTTATGATTTGTTCATAAACTCATTTAAAAGTTATTCAAGGGTAAATAGTTGAAGATGCTAATTTTTACGATTTTTTTTAATTTTTATCAAAATTTAGAGACTACTTATCGTATCACTAATTATTGTAGTATTATTTCGCGTCGCTCACGCCTGGTATAAGTCATACTTGCAGAATCGGGAACAATATGTGGAAATAGAACATTATGACCACGACACCGGAACTATATCCACAGTAAGATCAGATGTGGAACTCATGAATTTTTCTATTCCCCAGGGAAGCGTTGTCGGTTGTTTGCTATTTTTAATCTACATAAACGACCTATCACAGACCCTGAATCAGACTTGCGTACTATTTGCGGATGACATTTCATTACTAACCCCTTACACAAATCATGACAATTTAGACCAATTACTAACACAAACTATTGACTCTGTTGTATCGTGGCTATCCGACCATAATCTCGAAGTAAACTTTTCAAAAACTAAATTGATACAATTTAGACCACACCAGAAAAAGGCCCTTAACATAAATCTTAACTACGGTGGAATCAAACTCGAAAGTGTAAATACATTCCAACTACTCGGACTAGTTCTAGATACGCATACAAACTGGAAAGCCCACGTTGATAAGATAGCTATAAAATTGACCAAATTAACCTACGCGCTTAGAGAATTGAAAAAAAACCACTAACGAGAAAACGACAATAGCGGCATATTACGCGTATGCCTTTTCATGGTTAACCTATGGCATCACCCTCTGGGGAAACATCACTGATGTAGATAGACTACTCACCCTTCAAAAGAAGTGTATAAGAATAATTGTTAATATAAAAGGGACGGAGAGCTGCAAGCCTTATTTTAAGGATTTAGAAATATTAACTTTACCGTCTATTTATATTTTGGAGGCCTGTAAGTTTGTCCGTAAATATCCCCAACTAGCTGTGCCCGCGACTTCGTTCGCGTGGTTGTTGGAATGTTATATAGCCTAAAGCCTTCCTCTATAAATGGACTACCCAACAAAAAAAGAATTTTTCAAATCAGACCATTAGTTCCTGAGATTAGCGCGTTTAAACAAACAAACAAACAAACTCTTCCGCTTTATAATATTAGTATAGATTTTATACAAGGAAGGAAGACTTGCCGCGACGATATCCCACTCGGAATAAAATAAATTAGTTACACCCACTTCCAAGCTAGAACTATTTAAGTCTGGCCCGCTAGCTATGACGATAAAAATTTATAATGCCCTACCCGACAGCCTACGAAATGAAGAAAATAATTCACTTTTAAAAAAAATTAAAATCGATTTTAGCAAATAAAACGTATTATAAATTAGACGAGTACTTTAAAGATAAAAAAATTTAATTGAAATTGACATTATAAACTATAGGTAGGTACCAAATAAACATTGACATTCATTGACATTACTTTTTTTTTCTTACATTAATTTACTTTAATTAACGATCTTGCTGACAATAAATTAAAAAAGAACCTATTTGGTAAACACTTAGGTAAGGCTTATATTCATAAATCAACTGCATGTCATAAAACTCGCTTGCCGTTCCAAATTTTGTTTTGCGATACCCGACAGGGTTCAGTGTGCTATTTTAATACAGTGACTTTAAGTAGTTAGAACTGATGTACATTATGAAATGCAATAAATGAATTGAATTGAATTAAATTGAATTTCAGATTTTTTTACTTTCGGTACGAGCAATCCATTTCCAGCCGTATATGAGTTACTAAATTCCAAAGTATGAAATAGTTTATTTAAAAAAAAGAAGAAAGATAAAATAATTTACATATTTAATTCCAAATAAAAAAAAAACCGTGTTATTTAAATGACTTTTATATAGCTCTGCTTTCCATAGGCGTATTTTTACATCTTCCCGAAAATTTTTAGAAAAAAAAAAGTTAGTTTCGAAAAAAAAAATATAATCGAATTTTTGAACCAGCCTAATTCATATCATCATCAGGTCTTTTTTACTGCTGGAGTACGACCCTCTCTGTACTACCAGAGCGATACTTAGCCAAAGTAGCCAGAGGATTAGGCCTGCACTCTCCACACTGGCCAGACGTGTTGTAGAGGTCTCATTGATGTTTATAAGCTTTGTTTAGCTTGTGTTTCCTAAGTCGCCTTCTACGACATCCACGGAAAGACTTGAAGTGGGCCTATCTTTCTCTGCCGGAAAAACACGCCTATTCATACATACGTACAAACAAACGCCGGATTGTTAAAGTCGACTCTAACCGTGCTATTATAAATGCGGACTAACTTTAGTACCTGTAGGGTTATTCCAAAAGCGGTACGCAAGACGTACGTTATTGCGTACCGCGTTTTAGTGTCAAGTAATATTGAGCGTTAGTACATATTACATAATGATAAAGTCTAATTTGGTTTGACGTATAAAATGAACGTCACTATTGTACGACTATCGTATTATTTTATGGAGTAACCCCCCTGATTTAAACCATTATTAAGCTAGAAACAAGAAGACCTCCCGCAATATGTCACTTTTGGTCACTATTAACTTCATTTGCGCGAATATTGTTTAAACCTCAGATCAAGGTGTAAACCAAGTTTTAAAGTCTACGTCTTATAAAACGACGAAAGACGGTAAAACTTCGCCCGCTTCGCTCGCTTATTTAGTTAGGTAGATACCTACTTACAGCTAGCAAACGGTGCGTGGTGGCGCGTCTTCGGCCGCGGAGAGATTTCTTCAATTACATGCCTGCACCGCTGCCCCAGTTGCGTAGAAAGTAGCTTATGAAGCGTACATAGTTTTTACGATGACAATCATTTACGGTTATTTTATTATGTTTCTGTGTATACAACGTCTAACAAAATATACTGAGACTATTTCAAGGGTAAATTTAGTCCATGATACTGAACAGCCAAAAATTATTTTTCATATTTCGGTATATGTTCCTTGGGGAAAGTTGTTCAGTATCATGGACTGAATTCAATCTTAAAATAGTTTCAGTATATTTTGTTTGACCCTGTATAGTTGTTGTAGTGTGAAAAGTTTTTGATACTTCAGTCCATGATACTGAGTACGTTTCCTAAGGAATCATATGATCAGCTAATCGTGTGCGTAAAAAGCTAACAATCGTTAACAATTTTTATTGTGGAACAATAAAGTTTTTGTATATATGTAAGTCTTTTTTTTTAATATTTTTCCATATATATATATATATATATTTATATCGAGAATATAATAATCAATAATGTGTGTAACTAAAATAAAAATAATACCTGTTCAAAATTAAATTCAAAATTCAAATGATTGTTCAGTAATTAGGCCTTTACAGTCACATTTACACGTCAATAAGTATAGTTTACATTACGTGTAATGTATATTAAAAAACTTAATTTTGAAGAAAAGCTATACCGATACCAGCGCTGCTGAAAAGAAACGCCAAAATATAATTCAATGTTGACACATTATAACATGTAATGCTTGCGAACGAGTTAACAAACATAAATTACGAAATAAGAAATACTAAGTAGTCAAAAAACCGAAGCCTGTGTTAAAAATAGTAAGAAATTCAGCAATCGCGCTTCTGCTGCGCTTTTATTATCTTTCCTTTATACGAGTATGCTTGAGGCCTTCAAGATTTCAGCGGTCGAGTGGACTAAATAGTTGTCAATTCGAAGAAAAAGTTGTTATTAACACTTAAGTAACTACAATGAAATACAATAAAATGGAGATTGCAAGCAATCACAAAACTTTTTCTATTTTCCAAGAGTCCATGACCAAACGCGGATTTTCGATTCCGTTTTTCAAATCGATTCGTTTTTTGTGTGAGAGAAATCGATACTGATAAAAAGAAACTTTCTTTCTCAAGATAGCTCGATTCAATGACACGCCCGAGTGTTAGACACCGTTATAATACCATCCGAACAGTAGCGTATTTTAAATATGATGGGTACCCTGGGCTTATTAGACGAACTGGGACAAAAATGGGCGATACTCTGACAGTTCATCAAAATTTGTTTGATAATTGTTCGACTATAACACAAAAGCAGAAATTTAAAAAAAAGTAGTCTGGCATGTTGGATGAGTGATATCTTTCTGATCTAGCTTCTTTTAGTAGAGTTTCTTACCCAAATGCCAACGGGACCCTATTAATGAGACTCTGCTGTCTGCCCGTTCGTCTTTCACAGGGCTCTATCTCTTGAACCGTAATAGCTAGATACTTGAATTTATGTATTACTGTAGCCGCTATAACAACAAATAAGATAAAGTTAAAAACTAAAGGGGGTCGTCATACAAGAAACGTGTTTTTTCAGTGTTTTAAATCATTGTACAATACGGTACCCTTCACGTACGAGTCCGACTCGCACTTGATCGGCTTTTATTTTTTGGTAATGGAATTCAGAATACTAATGAAGTGCAAATTCATACATCAATATAAATACTTTATGTGGGTCCTATATTTTTCGGCATCTCATAGCGGTTTAGTCGGATGGGACATTCCGCCCCTCACTTTCGTTGCCTCAGACTTCAGCCTTCTGAAATACGCCACTGTAGCCAACATTGCTTTTTGCCGTTTTTGTCGGGTATTGGCTTGGTTAACCACAGTGCTTGAAGCTTAAGTTGGTCGGTAAATTATATTATTTAAGTAGTAGCAGTAGCTAAGAAGTCGGTAAAGTGGGTTATTCCTGAGTTATTTTTGATAGAGATCTGGAATTCAAATTGCGTCCCATTATTATAATATGTAGCCATCCTAGAATCTATACTTATCTGATTGTGATGCACAGAAAAATGTAGAGTATTGGCGTTTTTTGTAAGTTTAAGCCTTCAGAAAATTCATCGTGTGATCAACTTCCACGATCTGGCCAGAAGAAGAAAAAAAAATTTTCTAGCTTTGCATATTTTTGAAAAATAATGTATTGACTTTCCATTTTAAAGATGAGACTAGCATTAAAAATAATTATATTTTATTTTTTTATTATGGAACAAGGAAAAACAGAATAATTAGAAGTAAATAATTTCGAGTTTTACGCTAAGGTGACGCTACACATAACATTTCATAAGGAATACCGGCTGCTCAGGCTTTCTAAATTTTACCTATCCTAAAAAATAAAGAAATCGAGTGTCCTTTCAACCCATATCCTATAATAAGGTCTTGCAGTAGTTTAAAGTAATTTAAAATTAATCCTAGATATAATAAATTTACTTCAATTTTTTGTTCAGAAAAACATAAATTAAATTATATAGGTACTAAGTGCTTAGTTAAAATGCTTTCCTAGCACACATGCGAATAAAAGCTACTCGTAGGAATCGAACCAATCCATCTACTGTTAGCGTCGTTGATTTGTGTAATAAACTAAGCCTGCAGTGAGGGCCAATAAATAAGCCTTATCTACTAGCGGGGCTTGTTAACACGCGTCTAAGGGGATCGATAAATGAGCGATTGGACTGCAAAAGAGGGACATGGCTGCAAAAGAGGGACACGTGTTCCGTAGTTACTAACTGGTGGTTAATCTGAGCCCTAACGTGCGTCTTAGGGCTACCATAAACACGAAACGAACATTTATAAATAAACTATAGTATTTAAACGGTATACTATAGAGTTGTACTTCGTAAATACGCTTCTAAGGAGATCGATTAATTAACGATTGGGCTGCGAAAGAGAGACATAATTGCACGGGGTATGTGTCCTCACACGTGTTCCGTAGTTACTAACTGTTGGTTAATCTGCGAACGAACATGCCTTGCCAGAGATGATTGTGATTATGTTTTGTGATTCAGAAACTTTATTAAAATATATAGAATTAGAATAATTCATTGCAGAATAATTAATATGTTGTAGCAAGTCGTTACCACTACGTCACTCTATTGAGAATACATTTTTATTAATGTAAGAGAAAAACGTAAATCATTGCACGTGGTACACTTTTATTAATATGTAAGTACACATTTTCTTTACCTACCATAACCCTGTCTGTCTTCAGTCAGGGACTCTGCATAAGTAGATGCTTTTAAAGTTAATACGAAAGCATGAATCTTTATTTTGTCGATTTAAATCAAGATCGTGTAAAACTATTTGGTCAACCCTATTTTTGGCCTTTCTACATGCAGATCGACGGATTGTCCCTAACTCTCCACTGACAGCGATAGCAAAATGGATGGAAACCCTACTCTAGGTGTCTAAGTAATGGCTCTACCGTTCCGCTTTAAGATATTTTACATTTAAGTAGATATTTGTAGTCAGAAACCGTTTAGAAATATGCTGTATTAAAGGTTTATTAGTAGATATTTCTCATAGTAAGTATAATATAATATTTAAAAGTTTTATTTTTATATACCTACTTGTAAATAAGTAAATACATATAAACTTTCCTCTGAAATCTCTCTTTGTATTGATTAAACCGCATTAATTAATTAATTAATTTTAAAGTTAATACGAAAGCATGAATCTTTATTTTGTCGATTTAAATCAAGATCGTGTAAAACTATTTGGTCAACCCTATTTTTGGCCTTTCTACATGCAGATCGACGGATTGTCCCTAACTCTCCACTGACAGCGATAGCAAAATGGATGGAAACCCTACTCTAGGTGTCTAAGTAATGGCTCTACCGTTCCGCTTTAAGATATTTTACATTTAAGTAGATATTTGTAGTCAGAAACCGTTTAGAAATATGCTGTATTAAAGGTTTATTAGTAGATATTTCTCATAGTAAGTATAATATAATATTTAAAAGTTTTATTTTTATATACCTACTTGTAAATAAGTAAATACATATAAACTTTCCTCTGAAATCTCTCTTTGTATTGATTAAACCGCATTAAGATCTAAGCGCACATTAAAACATACAAAGGAATAGACGACAGCACAGTATGACTATTATACTGAGGTGACAGGAAGCGACTTCTACGAGTATATTATGTATTGATGAGTAGGTCATTGTCAATTTACTAACAGAGGTTGGTTCGTTTTTGATGCGATTTTGACATTTATAACGCACTTAAAACACTGCCCTGCCTAACCAAGCCACGTGGTGACGGCAGAGTAGAAAACAATTTGATACGACCCCTTTGCTTACCCACGAGTGTCGTAAAAGGCGACTAAGGGACCGGTAACAGAGATGGGGTAGCAGCGTCCTCTATGCAACGACTTCAACCCATCTTCTGCGATCACCAACCTAACTGCCCTGCGTGATGATTATGGTCGAAGTCTTCTTTTATCGGGAGAGCCCTTTAGTCCAGGATTAGAAAAGTATATTATTTTGTGAGTTTATTTATTAGCCTATCCAACTTTAAAGACTGGATGGTATGTATAGTCTTTAAAATTAGATAGGCTAGGATTTAAGCCGTACCAATTGGTAGGCCTAACTCATGGTAAGTGGTGACCATGACTGGATGTCTGTAACACATCCCTCCGACCACTTTGTAGCCAGATTTCGTGGCTACATGTTTGTCTGGCTGGCTACATTTCGTTGCCGACCCTAAAATATATATTTTTTAATTTCCGAGATACTAATAGCTACGGACGTAAAATTATAAAGGTTATTTTTTTAGAGGTATACAAATTCAAAATGAAATAAAACACGTAAAAATAAATTTCATTATTATGGTTCGCGAAATTATACGATCATCGAAGGTTGATCATCAATAAATTGATGGTGTCGCGTAATGGCCCTGTGAGCTGGCCTCCACGATCATATGATCTCACACCTATGGATTACTTTCTTTGGGGATATGTGAAGTCATACTTCTACGCAGATAAACCACAGATGTTAGACCACTTGGAAGCCAAAATTTGCCGCGTTATTGCCAATATATACGGCCCCAGTTGCTCAAAAAAGTGGTCGAAAATTTAACTTCCCGATTACGCTTTATTTGAACCAGCCGTGGCGCCCATATCCCCGAAATCATTTTCAAGCACTAATGGCATAAGAATATCTTTTAAATAAAACCAATACTAATGATAATTAACTTTATTGTTACGTGTTTTTTTAAATTTGTATACCTCGCAAAATAACACCCGTTATATATTTATACAAGCTTTTATTTAGTTTCACCTGTCCCGTTGTCTGTGTGTCCGTAATACAAATCTTGCAAGCTAAATTAGTTAGATCCACTTCCTATTATTTGATTGAGCTGAAACTTCACATACTGATGAAAGTTGGGTGACAATGCAATGTCATGGTACCAATGAACTCATCTCGCGATGAATCCGGAAGGTGGCCATGGCATCTCTGTGATAAAATGACATAACCCCTTCAGGAGGACTTTTAGTTGTTTAAGATAAAAGCTTATTTTTTTTTAAATAAGTACTTGTTATTTTATCTAGTTTAGTGTCACTCCAACATAAGTTACAAAGAAAAAGTTTTCTCCTGTGTTTTTATTAATGCAATGCTTGGAATATTTATAAATAAAGTAAAATTAATCAAATTTTACTCGCCGTAATAAAAAACTAAACTAAGGTTTTTTAGTGTGAATTTACACTCTGGATTTGTCCATGGCAAGCCAGATTGATTCTTCCGTTTTGATACCATTCCATCGTCCGATGTTCCTCAGCTAAGACATTTTGCATTTTCCGGCAATTTTAACCATCATTATTGACTGGAGTAGATGATATTATAGATAGATAATGAAACATTTATTTTGTAAAACTGTCACACATTTATTTTTTTCTAGCCATTTAGGTCCCATAGTTGGGCAAAGGCCTCCCCTTGTCGCTTCCAGTTGCTTCGATCCTTAGCCATTTCCCTCCAATCCTTGTCAAAAGCAGACAGGTCGTCCCTCCATCTCATTTTAGGCCTTCCCCTTGATCGTGCCCCGTCTTCTGGCGTCCATATTGTAGTTATATGAGCGCATATTTCTGGCACCATTCGGCAAACGTGACCCGCCCAGTCCCATTTTAGTTTGGCACTCTTCCTTCCGACGTCTACTACTTGGGTGATGGAGCGCAATGTAGTGTTCCTAACACGGTCTATACGTTTTACTCTCAACATGCTGCGCTCCATTGCCCTTTGCAAACCTGCAGTTTGAGCTTTTGTTTTTTAGTCAACGACCAAGTTTGAGCACCGTAGATTAGGATAAGCAAGATACACATGTCCGTGAGCCGTCTCTTAAGGCAAGTTGGAAGGTTGCCCTTAAATAGTTCCTTCATAGACCAGTAACTTTTCCACGCATTGTCGATCCTACGCGCGACTTCTAGTTCTTGGCCATGTTCGAAGGAGACTATTTGTCCTAAGTACGTACTTACATATTGTATATCTTGCCCATCTACCGTTACCCTACTTTTTGTGCTATTGGTCATAATTTGTGTTTTTGTTCGATTCATTTGAAGCCCAACCAGCAGGCTCGTGCTCAGATCTTGGAGCATCTGTGTAAGTTCGGACGAGGAAGATGCAAATAGGATAATATTATCAGCAAAACGGAAATTAGTCAATCTACTTTCTAACATTTTATTATACATAACAAAAGAAATAACAATGCAAATCAAATACATTCTTAGCCTAATTACATGCAGTATGTATGCCAGAACAGCACAATTAGGCTACCGCTGATTTTCAGCTGTCACATTATGAGATGACACCAATAGGCGCATTTTTTCTTTATAGGTTTAGGAAATAAGAATTTAAATCTAAATTTCATCGTCGGTTTTCAAAGCACTCATATAAATCTGTGTAAACGGCAGCATACGCAGTTGGCAGTCACTTTCTCGCCAAAACAGAAACAGTCCAAAGCGTACTTCCTGCCTCCAAATGTGTCGATTCCCCCGGGCCCGGTCCCTAGAGTCCGACAAATACGGAACAATGAATGACTGGAAACTTCAATGGACTGCCGAAGTGCCGAGTTATCAATGGCTGACTAAGTGGAGGACACATTGGATACCTACTAGTTGGATACCTACTTTTTAGTATGCTTTATTTTGTCAACTCATTTGTCATATAACCAGAAACCTACCCGATAACCTCTAGAAACTGTGTAGATATTTTTATTTAATTGACAGATAAACCAAAATATATACCTAACTGATACTGTGCAGTTTTTTCTATGAATACAACGGTTTGTCTGCAAAACATAATATGACATATTATTATACGTAATCCGGGTAAAAATAGTTTATCGTCCTCCATTTTGTTTTTTTCATTATTTTTTGTAAACCCAAGAGTATTCCTTTGTTTCCTTGACCTTCGATGAAAAAGTCAGATTCGCCGGAACTAAGTTTCTGATAGTGTGCGGGGTGCAATCAGCGGCCGTCAGAATTTTCTAACAGAAAATTTCCTATAATATGAGTCCGAAATTCTGATCAGAAAAAATTCTGACGTCCGATAGATTGCTTCCGAACCCATCAGAATCTGATGTCAGACACGTGCGAATTCTGATAGTATGCGAGGTCTAGAAGAAAATGTATGGGGAGGGTACTTTCCAGCGAACGTCCGAATTTTTCTGACAGAAAGATTCTGATAATATGCGGCCGCCCTAAGTGTGCAGCAACCCTAAGGAGCAACACTGAAAACCGTAAGTTAGGAGCTAGCGAGGCAAGGCTGCTATTAATTAGCATAATCGTAAATTAATCTTTATTTTTGTTCTTATTGTAACAGTAGAGATGTTTAGCATTTCTTTTGATCCAACTGAGATAGTACGAGACATTAGTGTAGGCGACCAAACTAAAGGGTTTCAATTTGTACGACACCAGTCCAATTTGTATGTAGTTGTCGACGACGAGGGCACCGCCTGAATCACCCCTGTGTCGGAAAAACAAATATTAGAAGCAATATGCGTTAGGTATTACAAAACTGAAAGTAACATCAAACCTGGGTGTAAATCATAAACCACCCGAAGGATGTACCCAAAGAGTTAAAAAGGTACCTTCTAATAGAGATAATCTGGTAAAACCCATCTTTTGTTCTTTTCCTCGTATTGGCATTTACTGTAGCTAAAAAAAGACTTCGCTGACTTCAAAAGTAAAAATGTAGCCTGTTTTCTGCTTAATACGACAAAATTTAAATGGCATTGTCTAATGACATTGAGTTCTGTTTAGGTGACTTTTTTTATTTAATAGCATCATAACTTCCTGGCATACTGCTTTAAAAAAGTACGCCAATACGTTTCAAAATAGATTACACTTTTGACACTTCATCGCGGAATCTATATACCTCCATCCAATATTTCTGCATGTACCAGTAGGTACCTATGTTAATTTATCATTCGATTCGACAGTGTAAATTTTTGTTGGGTGGTTAATGGTTTAAACTGTTTTAACCAAGTAGATATCAATGTATGTTGTACCTAAATTTAATCATTCTTGCTTAGAAAAATTAACATGGGCAAAGTGTGCCCGCACACTGATCACGATGTCTTACGCCTCGTTTTGGTGTCTAAGTTTTCTGAGAAAGAGAAAGAAATGAGACAAACTCATTGTGTCGTTTCTTACCTTTTTTCAGATAGTTAGAAAATAGAAAGCTCGCAATGAAGCGCTTTGCTCTGCAGGATAGCAAAAAGAAAAATAGAATTGTGTGATAAAGATGATTTGAAGGTTCATTCTTGAATTCTTACTGTAGTGCGGCCCCAACGCCAGTAACGGGCCCCGCACAGAATAATCCGTCATGTAGTTTGCCCATGACTTCCTCGCATATCTCTTTGGTCTGAATCCGGGCACTGACGTGCTTCAACGTTGTTTGCATAAATTTATTTTCCTGTTAAAATATAATATGCAGCATAAGTTAGTGTTTCTTGAAAAATGTTTTCTTTGTATTTCTTCAGCGAAAACTACACCAATTAAGCTCAAAATCGAAGTCAAAAATTTATTTATCTTTGCATATTTGTATCACTTGATAATTACTGTTTTTTTTTCTTTCTATTTCATAGTAGTTGATGACGTATCTGACGACGACATCTACTTACAGCTAAGTTTGGTGCCGCTTCCTAACCGCAAATGCAGAAGAAGGCAACTAAATGCACTACAGCATTTTCTCCAAATACGTAAACTTACAAATAAACTTCTTCTTCTAAGCTAGTCGGAATGGCTAATATATGAGTGTGGACCAATATGTGGTCACACTTACTCCCCTGTCGTTAGCTGAGTTTAGGTCGTCTATTGTACAAGGGTTTGGGCAGTTAAACTGATATTAAAATTAGATATGTGGAATTGTTTACTAAGAATAAATTGTTTTATCATAATTATTGATTAAGAATGATGGCATATTAGTTAAATTGAACATAATGTTAATTTGTTAATTTAGTACGTACCAAATGTATTCAAGTTATGACATTTGTAAAAATATTTAAGAGGGACCAGCGCGAAGCTCAAGGCAGCTATTATTATCTATAAGGTAATAATCGATACCTATTTATCTAATCTAGTATTAAATGCCGTACCTGAATTTTCCGGGGTCCAGTGCTGCCCCCATCATTTATAATTTTGCTACTACCAAGTCCTAGATAACCTTTCAAAGTATTTTATGAACTAATGTTTACAGTTTAAAGTGAGAACGTTAAGCTTTACTACGCACATTTGCGAAAAACGGCCACTTTTGGCTTGGATGTCTCCGTTTTCTTTAAAATGATTTAATTTAAATGGGGGCAATACTGGACCCCGGAAAATTCAGGTACGG
The DNA here is from genome assembly GCA_963576875.1 of Acrobasis repandana. Taxonomy (NCBI): domain Eukaryota; kingdom Metazoa; phylum Arthropoda; class Insecta; order Lepidoptera; family Pyralidae; genus Acrobasis; species Acrobasis repandana. Next base: position 19,886,352 of record OY756216.1, read on the forward strand.
CCTTACCTAGGTATTAATTATGTGGTGTCGTTTTCTACTAAGGAAATACATTTTTCGAAGAGCACCAACTTATTTTATATTTTCTACTAATATTAGATATATTTTTATGGGACAAACGTTATAAATCGTTGTTCAGCATTCACCTGCTTTTAATATTTTCATACGCAAACTTTAAATTCACTATCTGCCTAAATGATCAAGAAATTATTCACGTTTACACATTAATTAATGGAAATAATCGGAAATTTCTGTCATTATTTCAATCAAAAATAACAATTGCGCCTGAATTCTTTTTCAAACTGATTTTCTTATTTTTGTGCTAGTCTACCTACATTAATTTCGATTCATTAAATATTATGTATGTTCTCTTTTAAATTTTTTAAAGCTCTTTTAGGTGAATCCTATAATCCGAATCCACTAAGGTGAACACACCAAGCAGAAGTGACGCCCTCATTTGAAATAAATTGTTAACTCGTAAATATAGTGAAAATTTACATATTTCTCAATGTTAGGCTCAAGATTACTTTCAACGGTGGTTCATAAAATAATTAAAAGGGCTATAGTGTCTAACATTGAGAAATATGAAAATTTTCACCATATTTACGAGTTAATAATTTATTTCAAATGAGGGCGTCACTTCAAGGTCATTTGCTTCTAACTTTACCTTAAGGCCCCATCAGTTCAGAGCCAAGAATACTACTGTAAGTGTTTTTTTTAAATAACTGTAAATAAACTACTACAGATTAATTCTTAAAATTTTTTTCATCTATAGACACCCACAATATCCAAAATACGATTGATAATTTTTTGTGTAGCGAAATTAACTAGTAATTTATATTATACATTTTTTGGTACAATTTTCATATATAAAAAGGTGATTGTACAAAATAGTTATATCTTTTTTAAATTTAAATTTAGGCAAATTTAGAGGTATGTTTGTGATTTTTTTCTATCGAGCCAAAAATGCTCAATCATGTTTTGGATATTGTAGGTGTCTAGAAAAACCTTAACATTCCTATGTAACATTTTTGAGAACTAAACTGTTGAAGTTTATTAATTACAGTGATTATTCAAAAACACGCACAGTATTGCGAGTTGTGATCCTACCTCGCCTTAAGGATAAAGACGTCGTTTTTCGTAATAGATGAGATAAAAAGGAACTTACGTCCATTCCCCATCCAGCTACGTACGCGTATTTCGGCAAAGTTGGGTTTTTCATAATGACTACTCTCTTCACTTGCTTATTCAAAGATATTGATTGTTTTGTGGAAATCAGACAAATATCATTGATCACCTGTTCTTCGTCGTAATCCTGATGCCTTATGTAGTTTGCCATATTGGTCGATTTCATTTCATTAACGTTTTCATGTCCATATCTCACTATAATATGATAAGCTTTATAGGTGGAATATTCAACGCAATGCGCGGCTGTTAACACTATTTTCTGGTTAAGTATAGATCCTCCACATACTATTTCACCTCTATATTCGCATTTGATAGCCAAAAATACTGAATGTGGATATTGTTCATATTTCGCATAGCTTCCTCCGCTTATGTAAGTTTCTACATAACAATTGACAGATTTGAAAATAATTAACAAATATAATTTGTCAACATATTTCATTGTTTAAATATTAACGACTATAACTACACGACTAATTATTGCTATTGGTTTTTGGCATGAAATTACTTCATTTTATGCGTCGATTTTATGGACACATTATTCTTCGCCACGTGACGCTATTTGATTTTCAATTGTACCTTAAAATTCATTAGTAAGATTTATAATTAGCCATCTCAAATTTATGTGGCAAAATCGCAATTTTTATCGGGTTTACATGTGAAAACGGCGACACTTTCTTGAATAGCAAAAATATTAAAAAATCTCAAATGTCTCTCCCATCTGCTTCTATTTCTCTCTATTTATTAAATTTATTTATTAAATCTTTATTGAAAACAAATTGAAAAGTGGACTTAAAGTTTATGCATTCTCTGCCAGTCAACCTTTAGGAAAAACAATTTTATTGCGATAGGCGCTACAAAAAGAACCTATAGATATATAAATACTAAAATACATACACATATACATACCTAATATATAATACTATTTATACATATAGGTAATATATATTAACATTTACACAAATACATACCTACTACCTACTCTTAAATATCTACATAAACTACAAACCTGAAGATAATGACTGAATTATAGCACAAATAAAAAACACTGAATCATGTGTACCATTTTAAAAAAAATATAATTTACTTACTTTACCTTCCCTATATATTTAGGACATTTGTATGTTTACATACAAAAACATAAACCAATTTAAAAAAGTTAAGGACGTTCACAATATAAACACGAAACAAAAAAATAATCTACTTTTACCTAAATCGCGCATTGAAATGCTAAGAAAAAGTCCATACTACATGGCTATTACAATATTCAATAAACTTCCAACCGTTATAAAAAACGAAACTAAATTAAATACATTTTCCAAATCCTTAAAGAATTATCTGTCATCAAAATGCTATTATTATTCCATCAAAGAATTTTTAGAGCCAAAAAAGAATTAAACAAAATAACTAATAAAATAAAATGCACGAATATTGAATAAACTATGTGGACTGCTCTATATAAATATATATATATATAATTATGTAAAAAAAAAATTGTGTACAAATATAATTATGCATGATATAAAAAGTGAAAGTGTTGTAAACCGTACAATTAAATTGAGCAAAGTAAATACTGCCATTGTAAATAAATACTTATTGTTATTTTAACATTTGCTATACCGAAAAGGTCAATAAGAAGGACTGTGTAATTTGTAAGACCACATGTATTCTAAAACTCTTATTAAGCAAATAAAGAATTGAATTGAATTAAATGACTAGTTCTAACAAATTACCAGAAAGGTGCGTGTGGACCTTTTTCTACGAGATACATTGATAAGGCATTCCAAAGACGCTTAACTTGGAGAGTAAAAGAGTTGGACAAAAAATTTGACCAAAATAAAGGAATATGAAGAAGATATGACTGGAACGAAGCGCACGGTCATGACTTTCAGACTGATAGGTAAATTTGCTTTTCATATATTGGGAGAGAAAGGATTTTAAGTATAGAGAAAAGACTACAAAGCATTCTTTGCGGTCGGCGCTGACGACCAGGTAGCCAGTTAAACTTAGGTTGGAAAGAAGATACTCGTATATGATCGAATCTACGAAGAGAGAAGATTAAGCGGATGCAATCATTATTGAGTCGATCTAGCTTATTGAGAAGATTTGCATTTAGCTCAGGATAACACACATCAACATAATCAATAATGGGAAGAACAAGAGATTGGATCAATGTTGTGTTAGTTTTAATGGGGAGGAAGTTACTAAAACAATTCAGATATTGTAGGAAGTAAGTTACTTTTCTGCTGATCTCAGTGACCTGATCCCTCCAGCTGAATGTGGAGTCCATAAGAAGGCCAAGATTTCGGACTGATTTACAATTAGGTATAGACTTTAACATCAATCTTAGCTAACTGTCCAGGACTACCAATCATTATTGCCTGTCCATTGTTACCTCCGATAAAACGCGGTGAAAATCTTCGAGGTCGTCAGTTCAACGCTTTTTGGGCCTACCTATGCGGCGCCGACTCCCTTCAGGTACCATTGAGTAACTTTGTTGGACTTATGACCATCTATCTGGGGCATTCTATGGACGTGACACGCTCAATTCCATTAACTTGGCGGGTTTGCATTCTGTATCAATTTGGCATATTTTTGGACGAAGCGTAGCATTTGGATTATTTTCAATCTTTACCATAACTTAATTTGCTTCATATCTCTTTAGCAGACTAAGTTTCTAACATCTGATCCGCGGTCAGTGACCAAGACCGAGTTAGAAAGGTCCATAAGTTGGGAAAGGCAAGCAAAATTAATTTAATTGCACAATTGTAATTTAATTTTTATTTTTGCTTTTGTTTTTATTGTAACAGTAAAGGTGTATGGTATTTCTTTTGATCCAATTGAGATAGTATGAGACATTAGTGTAGGCGACTAAACTAAACTTGTTTAATTTGTACGACACCAGTCCAATTTGTATGTAGCCGTCGATAACAAGGGCACTGCCTGAATCACCCCTGTGATGGAAAATCAAATATTAGAAAGCTTTCTTCTTTACCACAGCATAAGATTAAGAGTAAAAAAGGCTATGCCTCCTTATCTACGTATACGATAAAGATTCATAGGAAAATTATGTACTTCTGATTTCAACAGACAAGATGATACCACGCAATAATTTTATTTAGAGATAAACAGAATATGTACTCGTACTTCATTCTGTACTAGATCGATTGCTGTACTAGATCGCTTGTACAAGGTATGTAGGTACCTATATGTAACTGTTTAGAAAATTGAAAGTAGGAATGAATCCTTTTGCCTTAAAAAATGAGTTAATAATAATTGATCGAGCGAGCGTAGCGTCTCAGTTTCAAGATTGGGCAAAAATGCTTTTGTCCGTCTGCCTGTTCTACAGGTCGCATTTAAAAAAAAAAATTAAAAGGAAGAAGTGGAGGGGGAAAGTTTTCTGTAGCGTTATGGAGTTTATATATGGACGGATTTCACTGAAATGGCTTTAATAGATAGGGCAAAGGGGAAAGTATCGGTTGGGTACTGCATGGTTATACCTAGCTCGCCAGATCTACTGTTCTCACAAAACCACTGGTAATAGAGTGATAAAGCTTATTTTAAGGTTGGACATTCTTGAAATCTAACCCAAGTGCTGCTCCAACTCCAGTGATGGGCCCCGCGCAGAATGCTCCATCGTGTAAAGAGCCCATGGCATCGTTGCAGTCCTTAAAGCTCCGGATCCGAGCACTGACATGCTTCAACATGGTTGTAGACGCACCAAATTCCTGTTTAAACAAATACAATATAAGTAATGTAGATGTCAGTTTTGTACATTATAATTCTATTTGAGCAAATAAATTATTCTTATTCTTACACATCACCTATTTTATAATTATTTCTGATCGATTATAACAACACTGACAATGTACGGTCAACTGCAAAAGTCCATTCATAGCTCTAAAATTTTAATCGCTGCTTCTTGGCTTCCACATATTTAATACATAAAAATTATATGTTTTAGTGAATTATGTGGTAGCCACACAATTTACTTATATATATAATTTTTATGTATTAATTATGTGGAAGCCAGGAAGCAGCGATTAAAATTTTATACATACAATCATATTATGTATACATACAATTATATTATATACGTACAATCAGCATTTGAAACTGAGGCCAGTGTAAGCTTAACCTACTCGTAAGAGACGCTTCGCGTGTGTTTGAAGCAACTTCCTAAACAAAGGCATACATATATGTACATATTATACATACAATCAGCATTTGAAACTGAGGCTAGTGTAAGCTTGACCTAAGAGACGCTTCGCGTGTGTTTGAAGCAACTTCCTAAACAAAGGCAAAACTAGTAGCGGCTGCGCAACAAGAACTCTCTTTGATGTCAGCATGTGTTAGGTTTACAATAAGGCTGATATATTTATTAAAACCAAAGCCTTAAAAAAATTAAAAAAAAAAAAAAACAAAGGCAAACGTAAATTTGTATACCTATATTATACTCATGGAATAGTGATAAAGAAAGAGCCTAACATATTTTCACCTTTGAATTTTCACCCCCCACAAGCCCGCCTATTTTAGTTACATAGAGACATTTCCACTGAACATTATGAAAAGAACTTTGTTGAGACCATTCCTATGATCTATCACAGGAGTGGTCGAAGGCAAAAATAATATAACTATCGTAGGTAGGTAATCTAAAACTCGTTTCAAAAGTAACTTACGTCTATTCCCCATCCAGCTACGTACGCGTGTTTCGGTAAAGTTGGGTTTTTCAAAAGGATTACTCTCTTCACTTGCTTATTCAAAGATATTGTATCTTTTGCCGACATCAGACATACATCATTGATCACCCGTTCCTCGTCGTAATTCTGATGTTTTATATAATAATCCACGTAGATCGATTTCATTTTGTGAATATTTTCATGACCATATCTGATTATAATACTATTAGCTTTCATTTTGGTGCAATCTTCTACGCAATGAGCGGCTGTTAGGACTGTTTGCTGATTAAGTATAGATCCTCCACATACAATTCCACCTCTATAGCATTTGATATCTAAAAATACTGAATGCGGGTATTGTTCATATTTCGCATAGCTTCCGCCGCTTATATAAGATTCTGCGCAAGAGTCGACAGATTTAAAAACAATTACCAAATTAAATAGTAAAGTTAACATATTTCAGAGTAATATTTTACGACTATAACTACACTGAATGAATAATTGTTAATGCTAATGACTGCTGTTGGGTTTTGTCATAAACTTCTTTTATGTAATACATTGATTTTATTGCACCATTATCCTCCGATTTTTCAATTGTACTTTACTGTTCGTTAGGTTGCATAATTCTTCTTCTTCGTCTAAGCGCGTTCCCGGTTACATCCTCGGCTATGCTGCTTCGGAGCCCGGGTTGCGCTTTCCCGCTTTTTCTTCTCCAAATATAACATATACGTCAATGGTCACCCAAGGATGCCAACTTTACCTTGCAAAATGGAGAAGAAATAGCCGGAACAGTTTAAATGATTTGGCAATAGTTTAACGACCGGCCGCCTGCCTGACGTCAACCCTCATGAGATGTTTGTGCTTAGTCCTTTAGGCGCCTCTTACGACATCCACAGAAAGAGACTGAGTGGTCCTATTCTAACCCGGAACCACACGGGTGAGTTACACACACCGTTAAGTTGCATAATTAATGACTTTACACGTACACAATACATATTTATGATTAACAATGTATTTAATTTTGAAATATGCTTTTCAAGACCTTTCATTTTATATCCCACTTGATATCGAAGAATATTTTTTTGAGAACCACTTATTTTTTTATGTATTTATTTTATACATACTTACAAAATATAACCATTGTAATTGACGATAATGACAAATCGATTGACATCGCATTTGTGAAAATTGGATAAGCAGTTCTTAATAGGATAGGACAGGAATCAAAACATAAATATCCACATGTGTACGTACTTAGGGTGTTTAAATCATTACCCTTCCGTAGGCCTTGCCGTAGTCGGGTAAAAAATACATGGGGGACCGAGATTGCTTACTGAAAACCATGGTAAGACAAAGTTCTCCAATAATAAATACAGACAAATCACATTGGTAGGTACCTAGATTGAGCTAGCCCCAAAGTAAGTTCGAGAAATGCATATAGATAAACATCCAAGATCCAGGTCAATCTGAAAAAGATCATTTTCCATCTTGACATGACCGGGGATCGAACCCGGGACCTCCAGTGTGTCAGCCTGGCATGATGACCACTAGGACACAGAAGTCGTCAAATATAATAATAATGAAACCTAAGTTAGATTGATTTTTTAGTTCCGACTCTCCATACGTCCGAAATTTTTTGAAATTTTTGGAGCCGTTCTCGAGATCTTCATTTATGTACAAGAATCTCGTCCAAAGCAAAATATTTTTTTACAATTTAAATTTTGTTTAACCCTTTCAGACCTGACGCTAAACGGCAAGGTATTTCAAAACAAAAGTTACTGTTTCTTGCTAATTTGGGGTTGCTGAAGACGAATATACTACTGAAAAAAATCTAGGAAAACTGAAAATCGGTTTTTCAGGATGCTCACAATTGTGAGGGATCGGGCCAAGTCTTGGTACACTCACGGTAGTGAGGGTTGTAAAATAATACCATTTAATACAGGAAATTAAACTTTACTCATCATGAAACCAATCAAAATTATTAGAATATTAACATTATTGTTTATTTAACAATAATAGCAGTATTTTTTCTTGAACATTATCAACAAATTAACATTTATTACTTATTAGGAACAATTTTCTCAGTTTTAATCACAATTCTCTCTTTGGACGTAACTTTATTTTCATTTTTTTATTAATTACAAACCCCTCGTTATTTTTCATTATAAAAAATGTTAAATCAGTGTTTATCTTTGGTATTGCAAAGATAAACATTGCACTTTGTGCATCTAACTTTGACCGAATACTGCAGCTCTTCAGTCTACAACAGTCGTGGCGCTTTTATTGTGTCACATATTGGCCAGATATCCATCGAGTCTATAAAATCCATTGTTGGAATCGTTGCTGGTTTGTAATGAGAAGTTTCAGGCATCTCAGCCAAATTGTCTGTAGGATCACGTTGCCTCTTTCTAGTTCCACCGAGCAAAAAAGCAGATACAGTCAGCATGAAATCCAAAATAGTTCCATGGGTCTGTTTGACAGTGATGCTTCACGATATTCATACCATTCGATAACGACCGACATATCGAAGAAATGCTTTAATACTTTTAGAGGCCACTTCCGTGTTTTTTGCCAAGATCAAATGCTTCCAACATCAGATCACTGACATCTACTCCACCCATGTTCTCGTTGTACTTTTTGACGATATTAGAGCATGGGACAGTGACAGGACGGTGACCGTTTGGTCCAGGTATTTCTAGCACCTGGTGCTTCCACAACAGAAGCACTCACATCTTTCTCCTGGTCTTCATCCGATGCTCTTCATTCAGGCTCTTCGCCTGGCGGCATCCAATTTTCGTCTTCATCTGAATTTTCACTAAAGTCGAATTCATTTATTACGTCCAAAATAGCATCATCGTCAAGTGATAATTTTTTCTACTCATAGTGATTGTGAAACATCGAAACAATACCTAAAATAAATAAAAAAACTGTTTTTATTTGTATGAAAATACTCACAAAATTTAAAGTACAGACCGAGCCCTAACATTTGTGAGGTTTATTTTGCGGCACCAGAATCCATTAAACGTAATCAGTAATTCACTATTTTTAACCTTAATGGGTATTTCTTTATTCATTTTAAATACAATAAAACAAAAACAAACACAAATAATGCTCATCAGAATGAAAAATTTATATTACCACGATGACAGGTCGTGACACATTCACCTCGCGCTGCCTCGGACGTATACTGACCCACAAAGAAGATACTTGTCGCCGCGAAAAAATTCGTAGGCATAAAGGACTACCCTCACATTCGTGCGAGCTCGCCCCCGTTCGCTTACCGTTCCCAACTTAGCGTATACAAAATCTTAAAATCATACTCACTAAAGTGAGTACAGGGTCTGAAAGGGTCACGCCAGTTCACCATCGCGGAGGTTCTGGGTTCAAGTTGGAAAATGTTCTTTTTCAAATTGTCCTGGGTCTAACTAATTAAGTTTAATCTTAGTTTGGAGCTAGCTCAGTCAGTTTGATTTTTCCTTATCTATTTATCTATTATATGCCTACTTAATATAATCCAAAACAAAACAAATATGTAGAGTGCAACAAATAAAATTATATCCCAGGCTAGGAAGTGGCTTTTTTCGCATGCGTTTTTCGTCAGGGAGTAATATTGTAAATAGCCTATGATTGATACAAAATTTATTCAGCGTATAGTTTTTATAGTAAAATCGATGATATCGACAACATTCCTCAAGACAACTTTATTTTTATTGGCTCACTTATTTTTAGTTGCTAAACTAAGTCAATTTTTTATTTCAATTTATTTACTTCTTAAACAATATAGATTGTAAATTAAATCAAACAATTAAGAATTTAAATCATAATTAGGAAATAAAATTTAAAATAATAAAAATGTCAGGTATGTTAAATTAAATTTGTAGTAAACTATGCATTAGTAAATTATATCTAGAATTCGTCAATAGAGTAGCAGCACTTTTTCAAAGAAGATCACGAAACTTGGATGAATTTTCTTTAGTCCCCTTGGTGACTGTTAGGCCTTGTCCACGGACACGCGGCGCTAAGTAGGTAAGTACTTTATTAGTTACATACAGTAAAGTCGCACAGCTTGCTTCTTTATCCAATCAAGATAGTACGATACATTAGTGTAGGCCACCAACGTTTGCCTCCTCAACTTGAATGATACCAGTCCTACTTGTATGTAGTCATCGATCACGAGGGCACTGCCTGAATCGCCCCTGTGGCAGACAAACACATAGTTTTGATAAATATTATCGAAGCCTCTTCTATTATCTTATCTCCAAATTTCATCATATCTTTACCAAATTATTAAGGGACCTACTAAATTTTGAATATTACCAGATTTTTGGCCAAATAAAAAAGAATATTTTTTTCAATACATTATTTCGGAAAGTGCTATTTTCCACACTGATTTTAATTGTTTTTAATGTTTAAGGAATAAGATTCTATAATTCCAAAATATCGAATACTATTTTCGAAACATAAAATCTCTTTGTTAGCAGCCAGCTTACTCACAACGAAACTTTATTCTTGTTTGAAATTCAATCAATATTTTGTGAGTAATTAGTAAATAGCGCGCCATATTCATAATTTTCTATTGCGAGATATTATTAAATACTTTTTCCTTACAAATATGTTGAAAACTTTGTATGGCACACGTGTGTATTGTTCATTACAAATCTCGGCTCCATAGCCAAAGGCGCGGGCTTCGCCTCCTTGTGTGTGTATAAACCCGCATCGACAGTTAATTAATTGAAATCAGCAAATATTAAGTGCATTTAAGGGATATAGGTTGCGAAGAAGACAGAAGAATAATCAAGGCGCTTGCTTGGGAGCTGCTCCGCCAACGACTCATCCCAACTCAAACAAATCATGTAAAAAAAGGTAGGTAAAAGTTCTAAATAATTCTTACTCATCTGCTGCCCCCAGTCCTGTAACGGGCGTGGTACAGAATACCCCCGGGGGTAAGTCGCCCATGCTTGCACAAACATCGTAAGTTTGAATCTGAGTACTCGTGTACTTCAACTTGGTCACCATCTCTTCGTTTTCCTGTAAAATTGTTTTTATTTAATCTATTGTTGACATAGAATATACGAGACCGTTTCTAGGGTTCCGTACCCAAAGGGTGCAAACGGAACCCTATTACTGAGACTCCGCTGTCTGTCCGTCTGTCACAGGGCTCTATCTCTTGAACCGTAATAGCTAGACACTTGAAATTTTCACCGATTATGTATTACTGTGGCCGCTATAACAGCAAATACTAAATATAAAAAAAATGAAAATTAAAGGGGGTTGTCATACAAAAAACGTGTTTTTTTTTCAGCGTTTTTAACTCGATCTGTCACAGGGCTCTATCTCTTGAACCGTAATAGCTAGACATCTGAAATTTTCATTGATTATGTATTACTATGACCACTATGACAACAAATACTAAAAATAAGATAAAGTTAATAATAATTAAAGGGGGTCGTCATACAAGAAACGTGTTTCTTCAGCGTATTAAAACATTGTACGGAGGTACGAAACCCTTCATGTACGAGTCCGACTCGCACTTGCCCGTTTATTTTAGTGTTTTTATCTCGATTTTCATAATGGCATTAACTATTACTATGACCACCATAACAACAAATACTAAAAATAAGATAAAGTTAAAAATCAAAGGGGGTCATAATACAACAAACGTATTTCTTCAGAGTTTTAAAACATTTTACGCAGGTACTACTTACTTCATGTACGAGTCCGACTCGCACTTGCCCGTTTATTTACTTTATGGCAGTGAAACGTGGCATTCAAATGCAATCAACAACCTCATACTCTGTGTGTTACCAGTGATGACTTATGGCTCTGAAACGTGGTCCCTTACTATGGGTTTCATAAGAAGGCTCAAGGTCGCTCAACGCGCTATAGAGAGGGCTATGCTCGGTGTTTCTCTACGTGATCGAATCAGAAATGAGGAAATTCGTAGGAGACATAAGCCACTGATATGGCCCAGCGGATTAGCTCGTTGAAGTGGCAGCGGGCGGGACACATAGCGCGACGAACCGATGGCCGATGGGGCAGAAAGGTTCTCGAATGGCGACCACGTACTGGCAAGCGAAGCGTTGGACACGATCAGACGATCTGACTAAGGTCACTGGAAAGCGCTGGACGCAGGCCGCTCTACATCGTTCATTTTGGAAATCCCTGGGAGAGGCCTATGTCCAGCAGTGGACGTCATGCGACTGAAATGATAATGATGAACCTCAAACTCTGAGATGCGTATGCTCCGTTGGGCGGGTGGCGGGTTGAGGAACCCAGATGGATAAAGTGCGTAACGAGTACAATAGTATATACCTAGTTTTAAAGTAGCCTATTGTCGAAAACCTCCCTGAATCGAGGTTGAGATGGTACGGGCATGTAATGCGATGACCTGATGACCATGTAGTGAAGAAGTGTCTTTCAAAGAAGAAGAAAGAAGAGCGAGATGGGCAGACCGCCAACGACATCCACGTGGATGGGAAAAGTCCAAAAAAAAATTAAGCAGCTAGGCCTATCGGACCTCGACCTATCCCGATGCAGTCAAGTGAGTTCCCACATGAGAAGTAGGTAGGAGGATGGAGAGCAGTTGGAGACTCGACAATTAGAAATTAATTTGTTTAACTAATATAGAGAACTGTCGCCACTAACAGAGATTGGAAGGCTGGAGGGGAGGCCTTTGCCCAACAACAAGTGTCATATGACATTATTTTTTTTAATACGTCAGATGGTCCGGGCTAAAGAAATGGCGAAGTAAGAATGACTATAGGTGTAAAATTGGGATTTAAAATATTTTTATTTTTTATAATTAATTGACTGCATAGAAAAATCTGATATTTTTTTATGGTCACGAGGAATGTTATTCCTAACCACAGAAAATTATTCAAGCGTTTACAAAATTATCATCCTTTCCCTATTAAACTTGTGTTCCTGAATATGTCCAGAATGAGAGATGGGAGTGGAATGAGTCAAAATGAGAAGAGATGTGTGAATGATGCGAAAATGGAGTTCGGGAATAAATTTTAAAATGAAATGAAGATTTGAAAAACGGACAGGCTGATATGAGAAAATGAGGTATGAAAACAAAATGCAACTGTGATCGTAACAAGTGGCGCTGCATGATTAAAAAAACTGACCCCATGTAACGGGAAAAAGCAAGGACAAAGAAGAAGATTCCTGACTTAGAACATGCATACAACATACGGGTACACAAAACAAAGTACTTAATTTCCCGTCGTCTGTACCTATGTACGTACATTTAGATCTTTCAAACTACGTTTCATCAATATACTCGTAGTGATGCAACAGGTAGGTTTATATTATGTATGTACATACGCGAAGCCTAATACAATGTTATCACAATATAACAAGTAAAGCTTGCGAACGAGTGCAAAATCCAATTTAAAGAAATAAATAACACTGTAGTCTTAAAACCGGAGTCGAGCTGACCAGTCTCTATTGGCGACACCCGTTCACGAGTTGACGCGTGGATGAGTCACCGCTGAACTCAACCATATTAGAGCAAATAGCAACCCGAACCACAATGCCACCAACAGTTTGAACATTTTAGTGAGAATACCAGGCTCGGGCTCATAGAACTTACCATTGACAAGAGCGTCGCTCTTAAATTTAATGAATTAATGCTTTTTTACTAGTTGCAAGATGTAGAACTTACGTCAATTCCCCAACCAGCTACGAACGCATGTTTCGCTATAGGCGGATATTTCATGATAATAACTCTCTTTACAACATCACTTAATGCTATTTTATCCAAAGTCATCATCAGACATATATCATTTATCACTTTCAGATCATCATAATCTTCGTGTTGCACATATTTTATTACAAAAGTGGTCACCATTTTTTCAATTTCCTCGTGTCCATATTTCACTGCAAAATCTTTAGATTTTGCTGTACTAGTATCACACCCACTAGAACAGTGAGCAGCAGTTAAAACTATATGCTGATTAAGAATAGACCCACCACATATGAATCTACCATCACATGTGAAATCTAAAAATACAGAATGTGGGTATTGATTGTATGATGCGAAGTCTCCGCCCGCAATGTAAGGCACTAAGGTAGACTCAACTATTTTGAATCCTACAACTAAATTAAAAATAATACGGTTATACTTCATAATTTCATAGTAAATACTCAACTACCTACTGCTCTTGATTTTCGTTTTTGTCATAAAAACTTTATGTTTTGCTATCGATTTTATTGCACCATTATTTTCTTTGGAGTTTAGAAGATTAATTTTCAAGTCTTGATGGTAACATAGGTACCTAAGCTTTAGCATAGAATATACAGGGACTAACAAAATATACTGAAACTATTTTAAGGGTGGATTCAGTCCATGATACTTAACTCTCCAATACTAATTGACCGATCAGCTGATCCGAGTTTGTATGAAAAGCCAAAAATTATTTTTCACATTTCGACATATGTTCCTTGGGGAAAGTTGTTTATTGTCACGGACTGAATTCACCCTTAAAATAGTTTCAGTATATTTAGTTAGACGTTATATAGACCAGCTTTCTCAAACATTGCCCCCTGTTCTATTTCTGAATATATCGCGGCGTGAATTTTATCATACGTATTTAATTTTCGGACAGTGTAATCAATTTGGTTACTTACCGATGGAAAGTTATTTCTTTGCACACACTATTCTGTTCCTTGAGTTTTTCTTACAGTATTTTAACACATACCAAGGCATTCATAATAACGTTTCCCATATTTTCGTATGGTTTTCGCTTATAAACTGTCGAAAGTACGGCATATAAGAGCTACCAAGCAACTAAATAAAGTTTATGAAGATAGCTGAAATTGAACGGGACAAAACAGTGATATGTGGTGTCAGTAGTAGGGATTCTCTACTACTGGTGTCTTCTCAAGTTTTAAATAATAGCTCTTTGTAGCATAACTAAGTGAATATTTAATTTACTAAGATAATCATAAAATTATAACTCATAAACTCAGAAAATGGGAAATTATTCAATCATCAACAGCCTTACCTGCCTCACCTTATACATATCATATTTCCCTACAACATATCCTATCCAACATAATACACCTATATCCTGCTTTACGTATTAATCTATATTTTCTTTGTTCTTCCCCTCCTGATAAGATACTGATTTAAGCAAAATAATAACTGTACTAAAATAAGTAAAACGTTTAATCCATTTACTATTTTATTTACAATGAGAGTACTTAATAACAGTCATCCGAAATATTTATTCTGTTCCAATGAATTTATAAATTTTGTATGATTGTTCTATTTCACTGTGTGCCTGGACATTACTAATTTAATTGCGATTATTGTAATAGACGTGGATTGGTAAACCGATTTAATACAATGACATTCTATTTTAGTTGGAGAGTAAGCCCTGTTGGAGAATAGGTACATGTGTGGGCTAGAGCCTTAGTAAAATCTAGTATATAGTACTCTGTGTTACCACAGAGTACTATATACTCTATATATCGCTAACGTATTATTTTGTAGTGTCAATGACCTTGCTGTCGATCGATTCCTCTGTATGACCGCCCCAGCACTCTCCCCGCCGCGGCGGCGCGCGGGGCTAGCGAAGCGATCACATGACGGTCGGTATCACTGCGAATGGGAATTTGCCGTACAACTTTGTGGGCTTTTATCTTTTATTTTTATTATGAAACAAGATAATTGTAAGAGAACATGTATATTTTATTTAGCGCATATAGTACTTTCCTTAAAAATAGCTCAGAGGGTCAAAATCATCCTGCATGTATAGATAAACGGGGTAAAATAATAAAACAAAAGTGTTGAAGACGTATTTAATTTAACATAATTACTCTACGCGTCTTTGACAGTATAGTCGTTTAGTAGTCTTCCTTATCCATTTTATATAGTACGATACATTCGTGTAGCCGACCAAGTCGATGTCATCAGTAAACTTCTGACTGTAGGACACCACACCAATCTGTATATATTCGTCCATTATGAGCGCACCTCCTGAATCACCCCTAAAACAGAAATTAAAAGTTTATACTGGTTGAATTCTTAGCCACCAGACAAATTTTTGGAGCAAGTTCAGTCCATGATACTGAATTAAATCTAATATTTTATTTATTGAAAATCGATAAAAAAATTCGTCCTCCCATACTAAATCCTCCTGATCGCTGATTTGTATGGAAAGGCGACATTTTTTTCGTTTTTGTTAATTGTTTTTATGGAAAGTGTAGCGGGAGCGAGGTAATATGCTCGACCGCCACAAAGGGAAGATCTTCCCGCCAGGCATAGTGCTGCGCCTGGGGAACCGCGGCTCCGACGGTGTATTGTCGGAGGTTGTATATAACGTCTAACAAAATATACTGAAACTATTTTAAGGGTAGATTCAGTCCGTGATACCGAACAACTTTCCCCAAGGAACATATGTCGAAATATGAAAAATAATTTTAGGTTTTCCATACAAACTCGGATCAGCTGACCGGTCAACTTGTATGGGAGGCCAAAAATTATTTTTCATATTTCGACATATGTTCCTTGGGGAAAGTTGTTTGGTATCACGGACTGAATCTACCCTTAAAATAGTTTCAGTATATTTTTTTAGACCCTGCATATGGTCAGTTGCAACCAGAACTTCAAGATCGTGATGTGGGATACTGCTGGCGCCATCTCGTAGTCTTCTTGTGAACTAATGTTATTGTTTCGTTCTTGTAGTAGTTCCTTCGTACTGGCGTAGAGGTCGCCACAGGACTCCCTCCCAAGACCGGAGGTCTGATAGTATGCAGTCTGTGCTTTGTGTCGTAGCTTGCAAGTGCCAGATGATTCTTGTCCCAGTGAGTCAAGAGCCTTCCAGTGAGTCGGAAGTGAATTGCTTGCTCGTAGTCTGCGGTGAGTCGAGACTGTCTTGAGCGTTGTCGACTTCATTGGCGCCGGAATGATGTCCTCTGCCGGAGTGCCACGCTGGAGAGTAGATGCCTCAGATCCAGGGTGTAATTCTGCGGGGGATGCGCCGGTCGCTGAAGTCGATAAGTGAGTTGTGGGTGCTTGGTATCAGGACCAGGAAGCTCGGTGAGTCGGCTGCGATGGAACTGATGATTGACCCGTTGCTGCTGGCTTACTGTGAAACTGCTGCTGCTGACCAAGTTGAGTGAGAGAGAGGAGCGATGATGACTGAGTTCGGTGATAAAGAAGGCTGATTTTGGCTGCTGATGATTGAGAAGGCTGCTTTCAATCACGTCAGGGTCACCACTGTAGCGGGAGCGAGGTAATAAGTTATGAAAAATCGATAAAAAAAATTCATCCTCCCATACAAAATCCGTTTGGCTGAGCGCTGATTTGTATGGGAGGACGAATAATTTTATCGATTTTTCATAACATTTTTTATACCTAGAAAGTAGTTCAGTATCATGGACTGAGCTTGCTCCAAAAATTATGCAAGTGGCATACATACTCGTATTATGCGGTTACTGCTCACCATCGTCCCACCTATCATGGCGTTAAAAGTGGCCTTTGGATCTGGCGGCCTTAAGCTCTGTCTGTTTAGACGTAGAGCCGCAACACCCAAAATGCTCTGTCTGCCCCAATATGGAGAAGGACGTGATAGAGTGTGTGTGTGTGTGTTTATGTCATGTCATGCATTTTCATATCGAGGCATTTTTAAGTTAAACGCTACGCGGGAGTAAAATGCGCCTTCCCTGGCTAAATAAGACGAAAAATTGTATATCACTGACACCACAGGGCGAGACAGACGATGATAAACAAAGCTTCCCGTAGCAAGCTAAAACCTGCAATCAGACATTTTTATTTTTTTCATCACCCTTGGTGTGTAATAAATATTGAGTCGCTTATGAAATTCTTACATTTGCGGTGTACCAATTCCAGTAATAGGCCCCGCGCAGAATAATCCGCGCGGCATCTCTCCCATGACTTCACTGCAAACATCTGCAGGCTGAAGCCAAGCACCGGTGTGCTTCAATTCAATGGTCATCTCTTCATTTTCCTGTTGAATTAAATTGATTTTAATAAGACATACATGGATGTTAAAAACTTGGCGGAAGAAAGAAAGACATGGAAAGCACTCCACCGAAAATTCAAAATTATAACACCCCTCTTTTTTGTCTGGGGTTAAAAATAGTGATGGGTAGCCGCATCGCGTAGGTATTATTTGGATTTTCGCCTCGATCGGCTTCTTTCTTCGTGTGAAGAGAAGCTGGTACATCATAAGTTTTGTTTTCCCCCAGACTAACAATGAAAGAATTGAGACTGTCTCCGTGGGCCAGTGGTCAAGTCGTTTTGATCCGGAGCCTTGTGATCCGGAGGTCGTGGGTTCAAATCCCACTGGTAAGCATACATTGTAAAAAGTTGTTTTTAGTTTGGTTAGGATATTGCAGGCTTGAATCACCTGATTATCCGAAAAGAAAGATGATTCCATGCTTCGGAAGGCGCGTAAAGCTGTGGGTCCCGAACGCCATCTAGCGTTTATTTAAATCTATCCTAGGATTGGTTCTGCTCTACTCTTTGTACAAAAAACCTGTAAACTCGTCAAATCACCTAGGGTAGGTAGCGGACCCCGGGCTCTGAAGCGTTACCGCTGAGGATGCAAGCGAAAATATGCTCGGATAATAACAATGAAAGAATTGACACTGTAACGGCCACTTCCATGACTGGACGTGGTAATCTTCGACTGTGGTGACTGGACGTGGTAATCTTTGACTGGACGTGGTAATCTTTGACTGGATATGGTAATCTTTGACTGGACGTGGTAATCTTTGACTGGACAGGGTAATCTTGACTGGACATGGTAATCTTTGACTGTGGTGACCAGACGTGGTAATCTTTGACTGGACGTGGTAACCTTGTGGTCACTGTGTGTACGTATGTGGCACGAGTTAGATCCATACTAGGCGCGACATGTACCGCTGATTTTGTATTTATTTACGGTCATTTATACTTGCTTCCAGTGAAGGAAAACATGCTGAGGAAACCTGCACACTAGTTCACTAGTGTGTAATGTAATGTAGTTCACTAGATGAAAGACATTGAGCTACGTCAGGTGCCTATAGGCAACTTGAAAGATATGACATCAGTGTTAAGCGGTTATCACACTATCCAATTTGTAGGAACTATAACCACAGCATAAATAATACTAACGTACAGAAGTCTCACTTAGCAAAGAAATTCAAAGAAATATATACTCAATGTGGCTAGCGATATGGTTAATTTAGCTCACGTCAGAACTCAGCACCTTTTCGTATAAATACTTAGACATCCATTGAAAGCCAATTTCATTCTATTGAATTTACCACCTAGAGGGGTCGCCTGCACGCATAGTAATAATGTAGGTACATTTTCGATAACTAAACGGGGAGTGACACATGCCTGCTATAACCACAGAATAGGTACGACGACGAGCTGAAACTCACTGCAGGCCCTAATTGCAGAAGAGTTGCCAGAGACAGAAAGCAGTGGAAATTGTTGGAGGAGGCCTTTGCCAGAAGGCACACTGAACTCAGATACATTCTATAAGAAGCACTAATATAACCCAAGAGTTCAGGATAAAGGCCTAATACAATACAAGGTCAATGATACTAAAGAACTTTTTCCAGGGAACGTATGTCAAAATATGAAAAGTAATTTTTGACGTTGAAGTTGTCCGATCAGCTGATCATAGTTTCTATGGATTATACGAAAAATCATTGAAGAAAGTTGTCTAGTATCAGGAACTAAATGTACCTTTAAAATTGTTTCAGTATATTTTGTCGTACTGTATACTTAGTTCAAAACTTTTTGGAGCTAGCTCAATCAGTATAATTTGTCCTTTATCATCAGGTCATTTTAAGGGTTGGATCTCATCTATAAGTACGGAACAGCACTTTCCTATATATTTCCATGCTGCAGCACGACCGATGCTGAAGCATTCCATCGCACTCTCTCGCTCTAACAAATGACGCTTCTGAGCGTCAGAAAAGGATAGCAGCATAAGAAAGTGCTGTTCCGTTCTGATAGATGAGATCCAACCCTTAGTTTCCACTGCAGAAACACGACCCTCTCTGTACTACCAAAGCTATATAGGTTTGTATAAGCTGGAGCAGTCAGATTTTGCCTACACTCTCCACGCTGGCCAAACGGGTTGGAGAGGTCTGACTGAAGTTTGGTTTAGCTTGTGTTTTCTAAGTCGCCTTCTACGGAATCCACGGGTAGACTTGGAGTAGTCCTATTATACTCTGCCGGGAACCATACGGCATGGTCAATTTGCCCTTATTTATTTATTATACATTTATACTCACGTCCATTCCCCATCCCGCTACGTACGCATGCTTCCCTGGAGGTGGATGATCCATAACAATTATTCTCTTTACTACATCATTCAATGGTATCTTATCCTTTGTCAACAAAATACATATATCATTAATCACAGTATTTGCATCATAACGTGCATGCACTACATAATTACTCATAAGGGTTTTATTCATTTTTTGCATGTTTTCGTGTCCATACATTATATCGATTTTAATTTTTTTGACACCTTCGCATACTTCCAAGCAATGTGCTGCCGTTAATACCATTTGTTGGTTAAGTACAGACCCGCCACATAACATAGTATACTCACAAGTAATAAATAATAGTACAGAATGTGGATATTGACTATATTTAGCGTAGGTCCCATCAGAAATATAAGATTGTAAGGTACACTCAGTTGATTTAAAAACTATAAATAAAAAGAAAATGCCAAAATTATATGTCATTGTGTCGACTCTACAAGTACCTTCTGTTGATTTTTGTTTCAGTTGTTTTTAATTCATTTTGCTACTGATTTTATTGAGCTATAATTCTCCTTGTCACTAATGAAATTGGTCTTCGACTGCACCTACTTTTATGGTTTGTTCGCAACCCATGTCATCAAGTGAATTAAATGTTTATTAGCGGGTAAAAGCTAAGAAGAATTCTAGAATTCATTTTTCTAGCTACCTTTTTATAGTTATTCTAATTTCGCGATATCATTAAGAGCGCGTATGACGCTGATAGTAGAGCCTGACCCTTAGAGCGATCTTAAATATTATCAATACTAACGAAATACTCACTTTGAAATAAAAACACAGCAAAGTTCAGGACTAACTCTAGTCATTATGTGTTTCAAAAACACGATTGCTTGATATGGCCAATATTTCATGTGTCTTATTTTTTACATAACTTAAATATTGACCAAATATTAACCAGCCGCATCATTGACCCGCCGCGATTCTTCCATCCCCGCATGGCTCGCTGTTTCGCTTCGGCTAGAGTCCAATCCATTCGAATTTACAAAAAGCGTGGAAACAAATTCAAAATTGGAACAAACTGAATGGTAGGGAATGAACGCCGAATAGCGCGATGTCATGTCTATGCGTGTGGTTAAGTTGCAACTTTATTTCCGTGAAATTTATGTCCATAGTCCCAGCGGGACCCTTTGCCTGAATGAATTAAAACCTAAGTAGTCTAATCAGTATCAATTTCTACCTTCCGGTTTGTCATCATCATCATCATCTTCCTCGCCTTCTCTCTATTTGGGGTCGGCTCTGAATGTCTACTCTCTCCATCGTTTTCTATCATTTATTATATTGTACTAACCCCCCTGTCCATCATGTCCCGCTTAACACATTCCCCCCACGTCTTTTTAGGTCGTCCTCTATCTCTATGGCCATCCACCTTCAAGTTAACCATTTTGTTAGCCAGATGTTCGGCATCATCTCCGCCTCTTGACTGTACCATGTCAAACGGTGGCTTTTTATCTTTCTACCTTCCGGTTTGTATACGCTTAAATTTCTACCTCGTTAGCTGTTTCGCTTTCAAAATATAACAAAATTAATTATTTCAAAATCAGCTGGGCAAAAGCCGATGAAAGCCCCTTTTGCTAGTTAAGTTAGATATATTTTACATGAGCATTTTATTTCTACCTACAGATTTATATCATCATCAACAGCCTTCAAGTACCCACTGCTGGGCATAAGCCTCCTTTTGTCTGCGCCACCCTGCTCTATCACTGGCCATCGCAATCCAGTTCCTCCCAGCAACCTGCCTGACGTCATCAACCCACCTAGCCGCCGGACGTCCTACACTACGTTTCCCATTTCTAGGATACCATTCGGTGACGGCCTTACTCCACCTTCCATCGTTCCTTCGAGCCAAGTGTCCCGCCCAGTTCCACTTTAGAGCCGCAACCCTGGAGAGCACGTTATGAACTTTCGTTCGACGTCGGATCTCCACGTTGCGAACTCGGTCTTGCAGTTTGATGCCGAGCATGACTCGCTCCATGGCTCTCTGCGCAACCGCAACCTTATACATGGTTCCCTTTGTGGGAGTCCATGTCTCGGCACCATATGTTATTGTGGGCAGAACACACTGGTTGAAGAGGCGTGTTTTTAGGCTATATAGGTAAATAAGGGGAGAAAGGGGGTCTCATTGGATGGAGTCATTTGTTTAATCTATGTCGACATCCAGTTAGACTTCAATTCCTAGCTCACACCTCCTCGTGGTCTCCCCTGGTAATTGTGGCGAGTAATATAGTATGAAGATACTATATTACTCAACGTAAGCCAACGTGACAGGAAGAAACTCGCCGAGACGCACTGGCCAGCGCGGCGTTTTACGGCCAAACCACTTTTGTCCACATGAATAGTGCCAAAAAATCACGGCCCTCAGTCCCCAGCAGCCCCGCTATTCCTAATCACGGCAGCGGTTACGGTAACGGTGGGGCAGAGGGTGCGAAGAATCCCTGGGTTCGATCAGGCTGCCACACGACGACCTTGACCCTGGCTTGTTATAACACCAGGACGATTAGACTGGACGAACGACTCTACGAATTAGAACTGGAAGCCGGAAAGATTAAATGGGATATTATAGGATTATCGGAAATTAAAAGAAGAGGCGAAAAATTAATAAAATTATCGTCTGGCAATCTTCTCTATTATAATACACCAGAAGATATTACATATGGTGGAGTAGGATTTTTGATAAGCCCAAAATTTGAATCCAGAATTATCACTATTAAAAGTATTTCAACCAGAGTTTGTTACCTTATAATTAAGCTAAATAAAAGATATTCTTTAAAAATAATTAAGGTCTATGCTCCTACTACAAGTCACGCTGACGTTGAAGTAGAGTCGTTCTACGATGATATTGATAACGCTATTTTAGAACATAAATGCCATTACACAACGATAATTGGGGATTTTAATGGCATAATAGGACAACCACTTATAAATGAAAAATATGTAGGTAATTTTGGCCTGGGAGAACGAAACGATAGAGGACTTATACTTGTAAACTATTTAGAGAAAAAAAAACCGGCCAAGTGCGAGTCGGACTCGCGCACCGAGGGTTCCGTACAAACCTGCAAGGTTTAGTATTTGGTATGAATTTCAATTTAATACCTCTACGCGTTTATGAGGAAATGGGTAGTAAGTTTAAAATTATTAAAAAAATATATATTATGTGATGTAACTAAAAATTTATGGTTTTCGTAATTTTTCCTTTATCTATGCTATAAGACGTTGCTTCGTACCAAATTTCAAGAATCTGAGTTCACGGAAAGCACCCTGTAGGTTTTGATTCCCTTGCAAGTGTCGAAAATTTGCGGCATAAACGGCTGTATCTTTTGATTGCGTTGGCTTAGAAGTTTGATTTTTTCACAGCTTCAAGGGACAGTAGACTTGAGTAATTGATATAAATTTCAGCTTCATACCTCCACGCGTTCCTGAGAAAAAGGGTCTTGACAGACGGACGGACGGACGGACAGACGGACAACAAAGTGATCCTATAAGGGTTCCGTTTTTTCCTTTTGAGGTACGGAACCCTAAAAATAAACTGTATGCTATGAATACTTTCTTTAAAAAACGTAAAGCCAGAAAATGGACCTGGGTAAGTCCAGGTGGAGACATTAAAAATGGAATAGACTACATTATAAATACGCACAAGAACGTTGTTACAGATGTCACGGTTTTAAATAAATTTAATACTGGCAGCGATCATAGAATGGTTAGGGCAAACTTTAGATTTAACTTCAAAATGGAAAGGAATAAATTAATTAAATCGACTAAACGATACGATAAACAAGACATAAATTTATTACCTGAAGAGTTTCAAATAGAATTAAGCAATTCGTTCGGAGATTTAATAGATGAAGCCAATGTGGACGTTAATCAACTTAATAATAATATCTGTAAAACAATTATGGACACAACTAAAAAGTATCTCAAAGGAACACAGTCTAAAAACAATAAATTATCTCCTGAAACAATAGAACTTATAGAAAAACGAAAAACATTAAATAATGGATCGGTTAAGGAACATAAACAAATCGTTAAAATAAGCAAGAAAATACAAAAAGCCATACGCAAAGACAATAGACTACATAATACTAAAATAATAACGAATACAATTGAACAATATAGAGGTCCTAAAATTTTTCGTAAAAAATTGGCAATTGGAAAAGAACAAATAATTAAACTGAAAGATAGCAATGGAAATATTACTTCCGACCGAAAACAACTGCTAAAGGTAGTTGAGAAGTTTTATCAAGATCTTTATTCATCTAAGACCACTGAGCCCCAAAGTTACGATGAAGATCCTAGAGCACCACCGTTTAAACACCTAGAAGAAGGAAACTTACCACCAATTTTATTATCTGAGGTAGAGAAAGCTCTCCTCCAAATGAAACTAGACAAATCTCCAGGCGAAGACGGCATTACAGTGGAGTTATTACAAGCGGGTGGTGAGCCAGTATTAAGGGTTTTGGTAAAACTTTTTAATGAAGTTCTTTTAAGATGTGAAATACCTCAAGTATGGAAAATGCCATCGTCACTATGATCCACAAAAAAGGTGACACATCCAAATTATCCAATTATCGACCCATTAGCCTCCTTTCCCAAATTTACAAACTTTTCGCCAAAGTCCTATGTAACCGTCTTACACAATTACTGGATGAAAATCAACCAGTAGAACAGGCTGGTTTCCGAAGCGGATTTTCCACAATAGACCATATTCATACCGTGAAACAGCTGATGGAGAAGACTTCTGAATACAACCGGGCCATGTGTATAGCCTTTGTCGATTACGAGAAGGCTTTCGACAGTGTCGAGCACTGAATTCGTAGGAGAACAAAAGCCACTGATATGGCCCAGCGGATTAGCTCGTTGAAGTGGCAGCGGGCGGGACACATAGCGCGACGAACCGATGGCCGATGGGGCAGAAAGGTTCTCGAATGGCGACCACGTACTGGCAAGCGAAGCGTTTGACACCCACCCACAAGGTGGTCAGACGATCTGACTAAGGTCACTGGAAAGCGCTGGACGCAGGCCGCTCTAGATCATGCGCATGATCATCAGTCATGCGACTGAAATGATAATGATGAACCTCAAACTCTGAGATGCGTATGCTCCGTTGGGCGGGTGGCGGGTTGAGGAACCCAGATGGATAAAGTGCGTAACGAGTACAATAGAATATACCTAGTTTTAAAGTAGCCTATTATCGAAAACCTCCCTGAATCGAGGTTGAGATGGTACGGGCATGTAATGCGATGACCTGATGACCATGTAGTGAAGAAGTGTCTTTCAAAGAAGAAGAAAGAAGAGCGAGATGGGCAGACCGCCAACGACATCCACGTGGATGGGAAAAGTCCAAAAAGATATTAAGCAGCTAGGCCTATCGGACCTCGACCTATCCCGATGCAGTCAAGTGAGTTCCCACATGAGAAGTAGGTAGGAGGATGGAGAGCAGTTGGAGACTCAACAATTAGAAATTAATTAATTTAACTAATATAGAGAACTGTCGCCACTAACAGAGATTGGAAGGCTGGAGGGGAGGCCTTTGCCCAACAACAAGTGTCATATGACATTATTTTTTTTAATACGTCAGATGGTCCGGGATAAAGAAATGGCGGAGATTTTTTATGGTAACGAGGAATGTTATTCCTAACCACAGAAAATTATTCAAGCGTTTACAAAATTATCATCCTTTCCCTGTTAAACTTGTGTTCCTGAATATGTCCAGAATGAGAGATGGGAGTGGAATGAGTCAAAATGAGAAGAGATGTGTGAATGATGCGAAAATGGAATTCGGGAATAAATTTTAAAATGAAATGAAGTTTTGAAAAACGGACAGGCTGATATGAGAAAATGAGGTATGAAAACAAAATGCAACTGTGATCGTAACAAGTGGCGCTGCATGATTAAAAAAACTGACCCCATGTAACGGGAAAAAGCAAGGACAAAGAAGAAGATTCCTGACTTAGAACATGCATAAAACATACGGGTACAAAAAACAAAGTACTTAATTTCCCGCCGTCCGTACCTATGTACGTACATTTAGATCTTTCAAACTACGTTTCATCAATATACTCGTAGTGATGCAAGAGGTAGGTTTATATTATGTATGTACATACGCGAAGCCTAATACAATGTTATCACAATATAACAAGTAAAGCTTGCGAACGAGTGCAAAGTCCAATTTAAAGAAATAAATAACACTGTAGTCTTAAAACCGGAGTCGAGCTGACCAGTCTCTATTGGCGACACCCGTTCACGAGTTGACGCGTGGATGAGTCACTGCTGAACTCAACCATATTAGAGCAAATAGCAACCCGAACCACAATGCCACCAACAGTTTGAACATTTTAGTGAGAATACCAGGCTCGGGCTCATAAAACTTACCATTGACAAGAGCGTCGTCGCTCTTAAATTTAATGAATTAATGCTTTTTTACTAGTTGCAAGATGTAGAACTTACGTCAATTCCCCAACCAGCTACGAACGCATGTTTCGCTATAGGCGGATATTTCATGATAATAATTCTCTTTACAACATCACTTAATGCTATTTTATCCAAAGTCATCATCAGACATATATCATTTATCACTTTCAGATCATCATAATCTTCGTGTTGCACATATTTTATTACAAAAGTGGTCACCATTTTTTCAATTTCCTCGTGTCCATATTTCACTGCAAAATCTTTAGATTTTGCTGTACTAGTATCACACCCACTAGAACAGTGAGCAGCAGTTAAAACTATATGCTGATTAAGAATAGACCCACCACATATGAATCTACCATCACATGTGAAATCTAAAAATACAGAATGTGGGTATTGATTGTATGATGCGAAGTCTCCGCCCGCAATGTAAGGCACTAAAGTAGACTCAACTATTTTGAATCCTACAATTAAATTAAAAATAATACGGTTATACTTCATAATTTCATAGTAAATACTCAACTACCTACTGCTCTTGATTTTCGTTTTTGTCATAAAAACTTTATGTTTTGCTGTCGATTTTATTGCACCATTATTTTCTTTGGAGTTTAGAAGATTAATTTTCAAGTCTTGATGGTAACATAGGTACCTAAGCTTTAGCATAGAATATACAGGGACTAACAAAATATACTGAAACTATTTTAAGGGTGGATTCAGTCCATGATACTCAACAACTTTCCACAAGGAACGTATGTCGAAATATGAAAAACAATTTTTGGCCCCCAATACTAATTGACCGAACAGCTGATCCGAGTTTGTATGAAAAGCCAAAAATTATTTTTCACATTTCGACATATGTTCCTTAGGGAAAGTTGTTTATTGTCACGGACTGAATTCACCCTTAAAATAGTTTCAGTATATTTAGTTACACGTTATATAGACCAGCTTTCTCAAACATTGCCCCCTGTTCTATTTCTGAATATATCGCGGCGTGAATTTTACATACGTATTTAATTTTCGGACAATGTAATCTGGTTACTTACCGATGGAAAGTTATTTCTTTGCACACACTATTCTGTTCCTTGAGTTTTCCTTACAGTATTTTAACACATACCAAGGCATTCATAATAACGTTTCCCATATTTTCGTATGGTTTTCGCTTATAAACTGTCGAAAGTACGGCATGTAAGAGCTACCAAGCAACTAAATAAAGTTTATGAAGATAGCTGAAATTGAACGGGACAAAACAGTGATATGTGGTGTCAGTAGTAGGGATTCTCTACTACTGGTGTCTTCTCAAGTTTTAAATAATAACTCTTTGTAGCATAACTAAGTGAATATTTAATTTACTAAGATAATCATAAAATTATAACTCATAAACTCAGAAAATGGGAAATTATTCAATCATCATCTGCCTTACCTGCCTCACCTTATACATATCATATTTCCCTACAATATATCCTATCCAACATAATACACCTATATCCTGCTTTACGTATTAATCTACATTTTCTTTGTTCTTCCCCTCCTGATAAGACACTGATATAAGCAAAATAATAACTGTACTAAAATAAGTAAAACGTTTAATCCATTTACTATTTTATTTACAATGAGAGTACTTTAAATAACAGTCATCCCAAATATTTATTCTGTTCCAATGAATTTATAAATTTTGTATGATTGTTCTATTTCACTGTGTGCCTGGACATTACTAATTTAATTGCGATTATTGTAATAGACGTGGATTGGTAAACCGATTTAATACAATGACATTCTATTTTAGTTGGACAGTAAGCCCTGTTGGAGAATAGGTACTTGTGTGGGCTAGAGCCTTAGTAAAATCTAGTATATAGTACTCTGTGTTACCACAGAGTACTATATACTCTATATATCGCTAACGTATTATTTTGTAGTGTCAATGACCTTGCTGTCGATCGATTCCTCTGTATGACCGCCCCAGCACTCTCCCCGCCGCGGCGGCGCGCGGGGCTAGCGAAGCGATCACATGACGGTCGGTATCACTGCGAATGGGAATTTGCCGTACAACTTTGTGGGCTTTTATCTTTTATTTTTATTATGAAACAAGATAATTGTAAGAGAACATGTATATTTTATTTAGCACGTACTTTCCTTAAAAATAGCTCAGAGGGTCAAAATCATCCTGCATGTATAGATAAACGGGGTAAAATAATAAAACAAAAGTGTTGAAGACGTATTTAACTTAACATAATTACACTACGCGTCTTTGACAGTATAGTCGTTTAGTAGTCTTCCTTATCCATTTTATATAGTACGATACATTCGTGTAGCCGACCAAGTCGATGTCATCAGTAAACTTCTGACTGTAGGACACCACACCAATCTGTATATATTCGTCCATTATGAGCGCACCTCCTGAATCACCCCTAAAACAGAAATTAAAAGTTTATACTGGTTGAATTCTTAGCCACCAGACAAATTTTTGGAGCAAGTTCAGTCCATGATACTGAATTAAATCTAATGTTTTATTTATTGAAAATCGATAAAAAAATTCGTCCTCCCATACTTAATTCTCCTGATCGCTGATTTGTATGGAAAGGCGACATTTTTTTCGTTTTTGTTAATTGTTTTTATGGAAAGTGTAGCGGGAGCGAGGTAATATGCTCGACCACCTCAAAGGGAAGATCTTCCCGCCAGGCATAGTGCTGCGCCTGGGGAACCGCGGCTCCGACGGTGTATTGTCGGAGGTTGTATACTCGTATATGGTCAGTTGCAACCAGAACTTTAAGATCGAGATGTGGGATACTGCTGGCGCCATCTCGTAGTCTTCTTGTGAACTAATGTTATTGTTTCGTTCTTGTAGTAGTTCCTTCGTACTGGCGTAGAGGTCGCCACAGGACTCCCTCCCAAGACCGGAGGTCTGATAGTATGCAGTCTGTGCTTTTTTTCGTAGCTTGCAAGTGCCAGATGATTCTTGTCCCAGTGAGTCGAGAGCCTTCCAGTGAGTCGGAAGTGAATTGCTTGCTCGTAGTCTGCGGTGAGTCGAGACTGTCTTGAGCGTTGTCGACTTCGTTGGCGCCGGAATGATGTCCTCTGCCGGAGTGCCACGCTGGAGAGTAGATGCCTCAGATCCAGGGTGTAATTCTGCGGGGGATGCGCCGGTCGCTGAAGTCGATAAGTGAGTTGTGGGTGCTTGGTATCAGGACCAGGAAGCTCGGTGAGTCGACTGCGATGGAACTGATGATTGACCCGTTGCTGTTGGCTTACTGTGAAACTGCTGCTGCTGACCAAGTTGAGTGAGAGAGAGGAGCGATGATGACTGAGTTCGGTGATGAAGAAGGCTGATTTTGGCTGCTGATGATTGAGAAGGCTGCTTTCAATCACGTCAGGGTCACCACTGTAGCGGGAGCGAGGTAATAAGTTATGAAAAATCGATAAAAAAATTTCATCCTCCCATACAAAATCCGTTTGGCTGAGCGCTGATTTGTATGGGAGGACAAATAATTTTATCGATTTTTCATAACATTTTTTATACCTAGAAAGTAGTTCAGTATCATGGATTGAGCTTGCTCCAAAAATTATGCAAGTGGCATACATACTCGTATTATGCGGTTACTGCTCACCATCGTCCCACCTATCATGGCGTTAAAAGTGGCCTTTGGATCTGGCGGCCTTAAGCTCTGTCTGTTTAGACGTAGAGCCGCAACACCCAAAATGCTCTGTCTGCCCCAATATGGAGAAGGACGTGATAGAGTGTGTGTGTGTGTGTTTATGTTATGTCATGCATTTTCATATCGAGGCATTTTTAAGTTAAACGCTACGCGGGAGTAAAATGCGCCTTCCCTGGCTAAATAAGACGAAAAATTGTATATCACTGACACCACAGGGCGAGACAGACGATGATAAACAAAGCTTCCCGTAGCAAGCTAAAACCTGCAATCAGACATTTTTATTTTTTTCATCACCCTTGGTGTGTAATAAATATTGAGTCGCTTATGAAATTCTTACATTTGCGGTGTACCAATTCCAGTAATAGGCCCCGCGCAGAATAATCCGCGCGGCATCTCTCCCATGACTTCACTGCAAACATCTGCAGGCTGAAGCCAAGCACCGGTGTGCTTCAATTCAATGGTCATCTCTTCATTTTCCTGTTGAATTAAATTGATTTTAATAAGACATACATGGATGTTAAAAACTTGGCGGAAGAAAGAAAGACATGGAAAGCACTCCACCGAAAATTCAAAATTATAACACCCCTCTTTTTTGTCTGGGGTTAAAAATAGTGATGGGTAGCCGCATCGCGTAGGTATTATTTGGATTTTCGCCTCGATCGGCTTCTTTCTTCGTGTGAAGAGAAGCTGGTACATCATAAGTTTTGTTTTCCCCCAGACTAACAATGAAAGAATTGAGACTGTCTCCGTGGGCCAGTGGTCAAGTCGTTTTGATCCGGAGCCTTGTGATCCGGAGGTCGTGGGTTCAAATCCCACTGGTAAGCATACATTGTAAAAAGTTGTTTTTAGTTTGGTTAGGATATTGCAGGCTTGAATCACCTGATTATCCGAAAAGAAAGATGATTCCATGCTTCGGAAGGCGCGTAAAGCTGTGGGTCCCGAACGCCATCTAGCGTTTATTTAAATCTATCCTAGGATTGGTTCTGCTCTACTCTTTGTACAAAAAACCTGTAAACTCGTCAAATCACCTAGGGTAGGTAGCGGACCCCGGGCTCTGAAGCGTTACCGCTGAGGATGCAAGCGAAAATATGCTCGGATAATAACAATGAAAGAATTGACACTATAACGGCCACTTCCATGACTGGACGTGGTAATCTTCGACTGTGGTGACTGGACGTGGTAATCTTTGACTGGACATGGTAATCTTTGACTGGATATGGTAATCTTTGACTGGACGTGGTAATCTTTGACTGGACAGGGTAATCTTGACTGGACATGGTAATCTTTGACTGTGGTGACCAGACGTGGTAATCTTTGACTGGACGTGGTAATCTTGTGGTCACTGTGTGTACGTATGTGGCACGAGTTAGATCCATACTAGGCGCGACATGTACCGCTGATTTTGTATTTATTTACGGTCATTTATACTTGCTTCCAGTGAAGGAAAACATGCTGAGGAAACCTGCACACTAGTTCACTAGTGTGTAATGTAATGTAGTTCACTAGATGAAAGACATTGAGCTACGTCAGGTGCCTATAGGCAACTTGAAAGATATGACATCAGTGTTAAGCGGTTATCACACTATCCAATTTGTAGGAACTATAACCACAGCATAAATAATACTAACGTACTCTCACTCAGCAAAGAAATTCAAAGAAATATATACTCAATGTGGCTAGCGATATGGTTAATTTAGCTCACGTCAGAACTCAGCACCTTTTCGTATAAATACTTAGACATCCATTGCAAGCCAATTTCATTCTATTGAATTTACCACCCAGAGAGGTCGCCTGCACGCATAGTAATAATGTAGGTACATTTTCGATAACTGAACGGGGAGTGACACATGCCTGCTATAACCACAGAATAGGTACGACGACGAGCTGAAACTCACTGCAGGCCCTAATTGCAGAAGAGTTGCCAGAGACAGAAAGCAGTGGAAATGGTTGGAGGAGGCCTTTGCCAGAAGGCACACTGAACTCAGATACATTCTATAAGAAGCACTAATATAACCCAAGAGTTCAGGATAAAGGCCTAATACAATACAAGGTCAATGATACTAAAGAACTTTTTCCAGGGAACGTATGTCAAAATATGAAAAATAATTTTTGACGTTGAAGTTGTCCGATCAGCTGATCAGAGTTTCTATGGAATATACGAAAAATCATTGAAGAAAGTTGTCTAGTATCAGGAACTAAATGTACCTTTAAAATTGTTTCAGTATGTTTTGAATAAAAGTGCTTTGTTAGGAGACTAGCGCCATCTGCGTGTGATCTCCACAAACACGGGCAAGATTATCGATTCATCGATATCCCGTGCGCGGATTGTCTTTGCCCGACCAGAAAAATAATCATTGTCCTTACGTCAAAGTCATGAAGTGTAAAAATTGTGAAAAATGGCTGGACTTGGGTGTGGCCCCTCGCGTGCTATGGCAGCATTAATTTTGTAATTTTTGATATATATAGTGAATGTTTGGTGGAGAATTGTCGTTAATTGTTTGTGCCAAAATTGTTTGGAACGGCGTGAAGCCGAAATTGTATGTATTACGTAAAGAACAGTGATTTGTGTCAAATGTGAAGCGCGTGCCATGCGGCCTTATAAAATAGTTATGTGAATAATCTTGAAGTGTCCAAAGAAGAACAAGAAAATTATTGTGCTATAGAAGTGGTGTAATAAATACGACGTATTCATTTGGGGCGACGTACATGAGCTCATGGGGAGGTTATTGTAGGGACCCAATTCTCCGCACCACTGACTCGGGATCCATGGAGAGAGCTGAGGCCGTCGCCAGCCCTAAGGAGGACCTCAAGATTGACGCGAAGGCCAGGCGAGGCTGCCTGAAGACCGGGTGGAAGCGGTGAGTTTTATAATTAGTGTAACTACATTTAATTAGAATTAAGTTCAACTCATAATTAGGTTAAATTAGATTAGGATAGGTCCCTGTACCTTATACAGGGTGGTAGCAGACTGCGTAGGTTGTTTGTGTGTTTGTTTGTTGCCGGTGAGATTGCCGGACTCATACCAAGAGCGTAGTCACAAAATCTCTTGGTATCAGAACGTAATCTTAGCTATCTGCGCCCACACAGTATATTTTGTCGTACTGTATATTATACTTAGTTCAAAACTTTTTGGAGCTAGCTCAATCTGTATAATTTGTCCTGTATCATCAGGTCATTTTAAGGGTTGGATCTCATCTATAAGTACGGAACAGCACTTTCCTATATGTTTCCATGCTGCAGCACGACCGGTGCTGAAGCATTCCATCGCACTCTCTCGCTCTAACAAATGACGCTTTTGAGCGACAGAAAAGGATAGCAGCATAAGAAAGTGCTGTTCCGTTCTGATAGATGAGATCCAACCCTTGGTTTCCACTGCAGAAACACGACCCTCTCTGTACTACCAAAGCTATATAGGTTTGTATAAGCTGGAGCAGTCAGATTTTGCCTACACTCTCCACGCTGGCCAAACGGGTTGGAGAGGTCTGACTGAAGTTTGGTTTAGCTTGTGTTTTCTAAGTCGCCTTCTACGGAATCCACGGGTAGACTTGGAGTAGTCCTATTATACTCTGCCGGGAACCATACGGCATGGTCAATTTGCCCTTATTTATTTATTATACATTTATACTCACGTCCATTCCCCATCCCGCTACGTACGCATGCTTCCCTGGAGGTGGATGATCCATAACAATTATTCTCTTTACTACATCATTCAATGGTATCTTATCCTTTGTCAACAAAATACATATATCATTAATCACAGTATTTGCATCATAACGTGCATGCACTACATAATTACTCATAAGGGTTTTATTCATTTTTTGCATGTTTTCGTGTCCATACATTATATCGATTTTAATTTTTTTGACACCTTCGCATACTTCCAAGCAATGTGCTGCCGTTAATACCATTTGTTGGTTAAGTACAGACCCGCCACATAACATAGTATACTCACAAGTAATAAATAATAGTACAGAATGTGGATATTGACTATATTTAGCGTAGGTCCCATCAGAAATATAAGATTGTAAGGTACACTCAGTTGATTTAAAAACTACAAATAAAAAGAAAATGCCAAAATTATATGTCATTGTGTCGACTCTACAAGTACCTTCTGTTGATTTTTGTTTCAGTTGTTTTTAATTCATTTTGCTACTGATTTTATTGAGCTATAATTCTCCTTGTCACTAATGAAATTGGTCCTCGACTGCACTTACTTTTATGGTTTGTTCGCAACCCATGTCATCAAGTGAATTAAATGTTTATTAGCGGGTAAAAGCTAAGAAGAATTCTAGAATTCATTTTTCTAGCTACCTTTTTATAGTTATTCTAATTTCGCGATATCATTAAGAGCGCGTATGACGCTGATAGTAGAGCCTGACCCTTAGAGCGATCTTAAATATTATCAATACTAACGAAATACTCACTTTGAAATAAAAACACAGCAAAGTTCAGGACTAACTCTAGTCATTATGTGTTTCAAAAACACGATTGCTTGATATGGCCAATATTTCATGTGTCTTATTTATTACATAACTTAAATATTCTTTGTAAAAAGAAAAAAAAACCTTAAACGCGTAAACCAGCCGCATCATTGACCCGCCGCGATTCTTCTATCCCCGCATGGCTCGCTGTTTCGCTTCGGCTAGAGTCCAATCCATTCGAATTTACAAAAAGCGTGGAAACAAATTCAAAATTGGAACAAACTGAATGGTAGGGAATGAACGCTGAATAGCGCGATGTCATGTCTATGCGTGTGGTTAAGTTGCAATTTTATTTCCGTGAAATTTATGTCCATAGTCCCAGCGGGACCCTTTGCCTGAATGAATTAAAACCTAAGTAGTCTAATCAGTATCAATTTCTACCTTCCGGTTTGTCATCATCATCATCATCTTCCTTCTCTCTATTTGGGGTCGGCTCTGAATGTCAACTCTCTCCATTGTTTTCTATCATTTATTATATCTGTACTAACCCCCCTGTCCATCATGTCCCGCTTAACACATTCCCCCCACGACTTTTTAGGTCGTCCTCTATCTCCTGGCCTCCTATCTCTATGGCCATCCACCTTCAAGTTAACCATTTTGTTAGCCAGATGTTCGGCATCCTGCCTCTTGATATGACCGTACCATGTCAAACGGTGGCTTTTTATCTTTCTACCTTCCGGTTTGTATACGCTTAAATTTCTACCTCGTTAGCTGTTTCGCTTTCAAAATATAACAAAATTAATTATTTCAAAATCAGCTGGGCAAAAGCCAATAAAAGCCCCTTTTGCTAGTTAAGTTAGATATATTTTACATGAGCATTTTATTTCTTCTAGATTTATATAGGTACCTACTATTATATTGCCACCTCAACAGATACTATCACTTCTTTGTTCCTAATGGGACCGACAAAGCATTTTGAAATAAAAAAAAAACAAAATCAAACAGCGGATAAATTAATAAAAAATGCCCTTGTTTTATTATCTATCGCTTATTACTGTGTTTTGACTCTTTGGCATTTATAAAATATGCGATCGTTCTCTATACGAATCGAATAACGAATGGAGCGTGTGTTCAAAGTGAATTATGAATGAATGAATGATTCGTATTAGTCACTGCCGTTTCAAACTGGCTGTGACGATTTGATTAAAACAACTTCCATATAATTATGACAACAATGAATACACATTCTAATAATAGGGTGTAGTATCCAGGGTCACAAATAAATTATTTTGGAATGATACGAGAATAAAACGTCACAAAATAATGTCACTTGTCATTCATAATATCCATTTTGAACGTGATTTTAAATTTATTAATGCCGAAAAATAATTTGACTCCAAGAAACTACGACGTCACGCCGTGCGTTTTTTATAGAAATCCCATAGAAAATAATTGCTTTGACGTATAACAAAAAAGTATCTGTTTTGACTTGCTGGCAACTAGTAGATAACAGGTAATTATAGTCAAATCTGCTTCTAATAAATTACAAGCTTTTATTTAGCTGGCCCTGTTTGTTGATGTTTATTTGTTTTTTGGGTCAAATCTTGCAAGTAAAACTTTAGCCACTTCCCGGACAAATAGCAATGTTAGGTGGTTACCCCACCGCACCGCGCACCGTCGCGGAGCGCGGGTTTTACATAGTGACGCTCCCGCGCGGTGACGCGTTTTCAGTGGGTGGGAGTAGGCGTGTTTTCTATAAAAACTGAGCTACTTGCATACAATGTTAAAAATCTGCCGCGCCGCGTTTCGCGACGGTGCGCGGTGCAGTGGGATCACCGCCTTAGTACACTTTGGCGCGAACAAGGTCTTGATACGTCTAAAAACCGTCGATACGATGTAGAACAACGTATCAATACGTCAAACTTTTCTCTCGCATTTCTACAAGAACGTACGAGCACGTTAGTTGACTGTATTAAATTCCTATAGTAACGCAAAGTTAGCGTTACGCATATGTACCTACGTACGTACCTCCACAAAGACGCGCAACGCTCTACGTCATTATACGTCTTTGGTACGTACAAGTTCCTATACATCAATCCTGCTGCGACACCGTGCGTGTGAGACTATGCAAACGACACCCGGTGCGCTTTTTAAACTCATTTGTAAATAAATGTAGGTACGTCGTAAATGTAATATTGTATTCTTTAGCTCATGTACAACGGAATATTTGTGGCAAAGCGTGATATCACGTTGACGTATATTGACGGTAGTGTTATAATTTGTTACGTCAAAGTAGGTAATTATATAAAACAGAACGCATAAATACGTTCAAATATTTGTATAAGAAAAATATGCGCCACGGCATACAGTTGAGTGAAGTCCATACTCTCGCGGAGTGTTAACAGTAGATATTCAGATTTGGCCGTGTAGTTTCCGACCTACAAGGGACCTTTGGGATCTTTCCTTGTGGATGTCGTAAGAGAGAGTATAACTGCACTCCCTAAAGGTATGACGTCAGGCAGGCGGCTGAATAGCTAGCCGGATATAGTTTTACGATTGTACAACTATAGTTAAATCGCTTAAATTGTTCCGGATATTTCTTTTCGATTTCGCATGGTCTTCGGCATCCTAGGGTGACCATTAACAGGCATATTGTATTTTGAGAAAAAAAAGCGGGAAAGCGCACCCCGGACACAGAGCCCGGACTCCGAAACAGCACAGTAACAGCAGTGGTTGCAACTGCGATAATATGAAGGGAAGTAGATATTCAGGTCGTATAGTCCCTCGCGTAATAGTGATGGATAAGAAATGAATGAACAAAATTAAAAAAAAAAATTATAACTTACAAAATTCGTAAATACTAAATATTGGTCTACGTAAGCTTTTCCACCTGGAAATAATTATACTAGACACTTAATACTTATGCGGAAGAAAGTAGAGAGGGTACATCGCATGGCTGACATGTGGGTATGGACCGGTACGCACAAGTTCGTCTTAAAGTATAGAGCTTAAAATAAGTTTCTTGATTAAAAAAAGTTGTCCAAGCTTTGCATGTCAAGGTAAATCAATTAAGCAAACACGAAATGTTTTTGTCATTTAATTACCGAGTTTCTACAGATGTATGTATCAAAGTAGTGGTCTTAAATTGCTGCATATCACACACAAGCGTACTTTTCCATTTATATCTTCTTTCTCTCTCTCATCTCAGCGTATTCCCGGTTGCATCCTTTGCTGTAATGCTGTGAAGCCTAGGGTTTGCATTCCAGCCTTTTCTTCTCCACTTCGCACGGTTTTGAGCATCCTTGGGGATTGTTCAAGTTATATATGTTACGTAAGCAGAATTTGAGTCATTTTAACCCCCCCGGCCCCCTTGTCAGTAAAAGTAAGCAATCTCTTATACAGGCTGATTTTTAATCCACCGGCAAAATTTTTGAATCAAGTTCAGTCCATGATACTGAAAATTTTTCGTCCTCTCATACAAATCAGCGCTCAGCCAAACGGATTTTGTATGGGACGACGAAAAATTTCTATCGATATTTAATAACTTTTGACGTGACAACGTCTAATAACTACGGGCTGCATGCACGAAAAAGATGACGTCATTGTCCCGTTACGCTCATTGTCGCGTTCCGCAAGCGAGAGCGCGGCACGAACGAGAAAGAGAATGTTTGACGTTGTCACGTCAAACTACCGTCCGTAAACCGACTTTACAGACAACCAATTTTTTTTATAGAAACTAGTTCAGTATATATCATGGACTGAACTTGCTCCAAAATTTTTGGCGGAGGATAAAAACCTGTATACTAAGTGGGAGGGACATGCCGGTAATAAATCGAACCACGGGCTATAACTAGATTATTATAGTATGACGAAATTAAAATAACAGTCGAGAAACCAAAAAAAAAATTGACATTCCCATACAAATTGCCCGAGCGGCTGCATACTTTTGTATGGAAATGCTGAAATTTTTTTGTATTCTTTAGCTGTTATTTTAATTTTATTATACTATAATGATCTAGTATACACCATGGTTCGATTTATTACGGGTATGTCCCTTCCACGTTGTATATTATTTATAAAATCTACTTAATTTTTTTATTGTTTTTTTTCTTGAGTTTGTAGTTATATCTCTAAATTCACTGTCTGTTAAATTCAAATCAAAATTATAGAAATTTTGCCAAGAAATATAAAAAATAACTAAAACATTTTACGTTATGGAAGTCCATTTGGTGCTTACTTAATACCTAAGCGGCCCCTTTGAAATAAACCTACTTCAAACATTTTTTATTTCAGTCTATCTAGCACAAACAAGACGTCTAGAGTTTTTCTTTATCCAACCCAAATAGTAAGATACGTTCGTATACGCAACTAAACTGTAAAACTTTACTTTGAACGACACAAGGCCGATTTGAATGCATTCGTTGACTATGAGAGCACAGCCGGAATCACCCCTGAAACCAAAAAAGGTAATTAAATAATAAAAAAAATCTTAGGTTATTTTGAACCTCGTAGCTGAAACTGCCATTTCCCGTTTATAGAAAATAAAAAAAACGTATATTCTGCCATACTCGTATGTAAAATAGACAAGATTTACGTGTAAAAAACTAATACCCGACTACGGGAATTATTAGATAGTAATTGGTGCAATATTTTTTTTATATTGTATTGTATCCAATTCAGCAGTATGGCTCACAATGTTAAGACTTTTCATTTGATACCCCACTCGATATCAAAACAAAAAAAATATTCTCTCGCACTTTTTTGTATGTACCTAACATTCGTTATATGATTTTTTTGCATACAAAATGTAACCTATGTCACCCTGACAATAATGACGAATCGATTGATATCTCTTTTGTGAAAATTGGATAAGTAGTTTGGATGCTACGGTGGAACGCACAAAGATATCCACATACATACATAGACTGCTAAAATCATTAGTATCATTACCCTTCCGTTTGGCTTTACCGTAGCCGGGTAAAAATAGAAAATATCAATATCCATACCAAATATCTCCCATTTTAATGTCACCACCCGGTACCGGTGCGGGCGGCCGGCGGTGAGTGGGTAGGCCAAATTTGGGAGAGAAAAAAATAAACATCAATGAAACCTCTCCAACCCGTCTGGACAGGCAGCGTGGACAGTGTAGGCCCAATATATATTTATTTCTATTTATTGATATATTTATAATCCTCTGGCTGCTCTGGCCAAATGTGGCTCTTGTAGGTAGTACTTTTTTGCTCTTGATTATTTATGCGTCCATATTATGATAGATTGCTATGCCATAGTCTGCAACACAAATAACATTGAACTCGCTCCGAACTTTGAAGAAATTATGCCCTTTTTGGAACCTTACGGGGAATGGCAGTTTCACAACTTCAGCGCACGTGGGAGGAAATGCATGCATATTATCAGGCTAGTTTCTTACAGGTGTAGGCAGAGAATATGGACCTGTACTTGCTACGATCCTGACAGACCGCTTTCACTTCATCTACGCTCATCACTTTATTCATGCATCCGGTTATGGGTACTTCTAACCTCTCCTTTTTTCAGACTTGCAATCTGGTCGCAGAACGTTCACCAATGCTGACCTTGTTCTGCTCTTCCATTCTTTGCCTTATAAATATTTGAGGAGAAAATTTCTCTAAAAATATTGTTGAAACCAAAACGGTTTCCGTTTTGGTTTCAACACAAACGGATAAATTAATTATCTGAGGGCAGCTCGGCTACCCTAATATATCGACTTTTCCCTGAATATTCATCGATATATACTCGATTTTACCGCCCGGCTTTGCCGATTAATGCCGCCCCGAATAAGTGTGTAGCAACCCTGACGGTAGCGTGATAATAGTTAAATCCTTACTCGTGTGCTGTCCCATATCCAGTGATGGGCCCCGCACAGAATACTCCATCTGGTAATTTGCCCATGTTTGCGCATACATCTAGCTTTTGGATCTGCGCATCGGTATGCTTCAAGAGGGTTATTTGTTCCCCGTACTCCTGTTGAAAATATTTTTGTTAATATCAGTTGTTGTATCATGATGTGTCTGAACACTCCTTACTGAAATCAGTGAAAACTTCATAATTGGAATAGTAGGCAGTTGAAAGCGATGATGGTGAAAAGCAGTCGTCAAGCATGCAGCTAAGTCAGATATTGTAAGGCAGTTTGAAAAATCAACTCCAACATGTAAAATTCGTTGAATAGATTGGTTTTAGCAATTCCGTTTCTTTACATTTATTACATTAGGATACTACCTGTAACTTTTGTAGCTATTCAATGTTACTATTTGTAGAATGTTACTCATCGCGTCCATACCGTCAATAACATAAATTGACAAAATACTTATAACGAAGAGTAACTTTCAGCAACAAGCTAGTTGCATTGCACGGCATGTTATCGATTGTTAGAGAATGTTGAATGTTTTCAAAAGTGAGGCAACACTACTTAACATATTACGGCAACATAAACTAACAATAAATAACTTGTTGCTATATGATGTTGCTCCAGTAACACTTGGAAACGAAGCCAAGTGGAACAGAAGTCCAGCATTTTCTTTTGCACTTCGCATGGTCTTCCCCTTTAAAGTGATTTGGCTGTGTTTTACGACCTAGTGCCGCCGGATGTCAACCTTTGAGAGTGCAGTTGTTGCACGAGAGGTTTGTGCTTAGTCTTTTAGTCACCTCTTACGACGTACGTAGGTAGTCTTATCCTAAGCAGCCTCAACGCTGTCATACCGCTGCGGTAACTTACATCATCGCCTCCCCATCCGGCTAAGCGACCATATTTCACTTTTGGCGGTTTCTCCATCACAATTATTCTCTTAACTTCATCACTTAACAGTATTTTGTGTCTTGTCAGTATTAGGCATATGTCATTATCCACAGTTTGTTCATTATAGCTATGATGCTGTACGTACTTTCTCAGGTAGGTTGTTGTCATTTTTCTAATGTCTTCATGTCCATACTTTATTTGTACTTTTGTATACCTTACCCCTTCACAGCCCTCTGTGCAGTGAGCTGCTGTTAAAACTATGTCCTGATTAAGTATAGAACCGCCACACATGTAATTTGTTTTACAAAATGCAGTTATATACACGGAATGAGGGTATTTACTATAAGGTGTGAAGGATCCCCCGAGAACGTAAGATTCCAAAGCAGTTTTGACATATTTAAATGATATGATAAAATAAACGACGCCCAAAATATTATTCATTTGCAAATAGTGGTACTAAAGTCAGTCTTCTTTAAACGTCTTTATGATTTTTTCTGCTGATTTTATGTCGCCATTGCATTTCTGATTAATAAATCAATAAAATTTTATGTAAAGTGAATTAATCTGCGCGCTGGACTGCAGCAAAGCTATTTTTGTTTGGAGGTTATCAAACGGAATAACGTGTTCTCATATCAATATCGTGAAATGTCTTTTCATTAGTGGTAGTTAATCGATCAATAAGGCCAACCAAAAACTTTTTCTTATCGTGTCGTTGCCTCAAATTTTAAATTTTGTACGTTGCCGCTTTCCTGCCGTCCTCTGAGGCAGAGTAAACTGGAACTGAAAGAATGGTTTCAACCTTGCTGACTTTTAAAATAAAGAACTGAAGACAAACGCGTTGGGCCAACATCGACTGCCCCAGACTCCGCAGATTTTTTATAATATGCTCTTTTTCACAAACGCATAATAGAAGCTGACTCATGTAGTCACTTTTATCGGCTACCACTTCCATCCAGTAATACTTCACCAGTGTATTCTTAAGTAGGCAGAATAATGTTACCTAAATGCTGGTCTGAGAGAAAAGAAAAACGTAAAACGCACTTCTCTTCCAAGGTTCTCTTTCCACGCAGATCGAGGAAATATACGAGAATCTGAATTATTGACCGAGCGATCGAAGCGTCTCAGCTTCGGCAAAAATTCTGGATGTTTGGATGTCCAGATTTCCGGCTGTTCTTGACCAAAATGAGCAAAATGCAACCTATAGGAGGTTGCATTTTTTAATCAATTCTCGTGAAATTTTGTAAGCAGGTTCGATTTTTTTGTCAATTTAGTGTTTCGAAATTTTTCAAAATTGTACAAAATGACAAAAGTCTTTCGGTACCCTTAATAAGACGCTTTTTTTTCCTCTGCACGACCCGTTTTCATCCGATAAACTTCAAGGAGTCAGGGGGTTGGGGAGGCTATGCAAATTCAGACTTGCGAGGTCTACAGATTACAGAGCCACTAGCTATCGACCTATCATCACGCTTAAAGTGGCCTTTGGATCTTACGGCCCTAGTTCTGTCTACCTCGTCAGGGACAAAGACGTGATAATGTATCTGTTTATAAACATAAGGTCTATCTTTAAAATATCACCATCTCACCTTCTTATTCAGCACTATTAGTACAATAAGATAATTAACTATTTTTATAAGTACTTATTTATATTTTCTGATAATTTGAAATTTGGGCTGCCTAGAATAAGACCACCCCATCTCTTTCTATGGATGTCGTAACATCGTAACATCAACAACATCACGTGCTACAACTGATTCCCAAGAAGGATTGACGTAGGGCGGTGGCCGATTCTAAAACTCTTCGCACAAGTGCGTTCCTAAGAGGTTGACGTTAGGTAGGTGGCCGGTCGTATATAGCCAAATCACACTGTTCCGGCTATTTCTTCACGATTTCGCATGGTCTTTGGCATCCTTGGGTGACCATTGACATGCATATTATATTTGGAGAAGAAGAAGAGGAAAGCGCACCCCGGGCTCCGAAGTAGCATAGCTCCTCAGCTGTGCTACTTCGGAGCATTTCACATTGCATCCTCATGCAATGTGAAATGCAAGATGAAGAAAAATATATTTTCAGCTTAAATATATATTTTTGTTAACAGACGAGCCGTTGAGCATTCAGTGTAATCCAGTCCAAAAAATATGAAACATTTGTGTAGGCAACCAAACTTATTTTGTCCACTTTAAATGATACAAGGCCGATTTGTATGTAATTGTTAATCACGAGGGCACCGCCGGAGTCACCCCTGAGACAGAAAAGTAAATATTTAATTATATTTATAAAAATTATCGCAGGTTAATAGGTTTAGTATAAGTAGTACAGCGTGCAGGTAAAGTGCTAGCAAGAGCACGACGGATGACGTCATTCAAAGTAGCAAGCCAAGCAAGTTTCGGGGATGACGTGGATCCTCTGGGTCACCATACCCAGAGTTTCCACGTAATCCCCGAAACGGCAGTTCCGGGGCTCGATTGTCCGTAAATATAAAAATAAAATGAGAAGACTAATATAAACTAGGAGTTACGAACGAAGTTGTAATTGGGATAAGAAGAGATCCATTAACCCTTTGACCGCGAGACTTTATATCAGTTGTCGTGCTCCCAGCGCGAGGCTTAGTGAATATCCATAGTTTTTAGTCGGATATATACCACGTTAGCGAAATGGGCACGAAAATGTTTGTCTGATTAATCCGATGTTCGCGGTTAAAGGGTTAAGGATTACAAGAAACTGTATAGAAGACCAAGAGAGTATTATAAATATTCTCACCGGTCAGCAGCCCCAAGTCCAGAAACGGGACCCGCACAAAAAACTCCGACTGGCAAAAAGCCCATGTATCGACATACTTCTACTTTTTGAATCATTGCTGATGTGTGTTTTAACGTTTGCTGGATTTTCTCGTTTTCCTATAAAACAAATTTAGTATGAAGAGAAACTCAAAAACCTACAAAAAGTGTACGAGTTAAACAAATGGAAATCAAAAATTACTTCAATAAATACTCGTACTTACGTCTATACCCCATCCAGCGATGTACGCAAACTTAGCTACAGGCGGATGTCTCATAATAATTATTCTCTTCACTATATTATTTAACGGTATCCTCTTCATTGTTGATATCAGACATATATCGTTTCTCAACATAGTATCATCATACTCTTGATGCTGTTTGTACTTCTTCATAAGGATCGTCTTCATGTTTGGAAGCGTTTCGTGCCCATATTTAATTTGAACATTTTCGCTTCTGATTCCTTCGCATCCTTCCATGCAATGTGCTGCTGTTAAAATTA
The DNA here is from genome assembly GCA_963576875.1 of Acrobasis repandana. NCBI lineage: Eukaryota > Metazoa > Arthropoda > Insecta > Lepidoptera > Pyralidae > Acrobasis > Acrobasis repandana. The sequence continues at coordinate 19,931,038 of OY756216.1, forward strand.
TATCCTGATTGAGTATAGACCCGCCACACATAAAACTAAACTTACAATTGATTCCTAAATAAACAGAGTGTGGATATTGATTATAATTAGTAAATCCTCCACCAGTGATATATGCTTCTCGGTCAGATTTGGCTAGTTTAAAAGCTACGAATAAATAAAAAAATCCCAAATTACAATTCATTGTGAATTCACATTTACTGAATAATAACTCTAGAGCAGTCGTGATAGCAAAATATACGATTTCTTATCTTAAGATTAGCTGCTGATTTTATTGCACTATCAAACGTCTTGGTTTCCTGATTGCGTTAATCATAATTAATTTTAACTAATGATCCTACCTATGTTTTGGTTTTAGAAATCATGCATCTGTCTGTACTCTTGCCTGTCTACATCAAATTAAAGCCCTTTCCGAATAAAAAGATTCAGGGCAATACTCAGGCAGGCGGGTTGGTGATTGCAGTAGAGGGTATAAAGTTTTGTTGCACAGAGTTAGTGCATTAGACGTTTCTTACAACACCCGTGGGGAGGAAAGGGATGGTATATAACAAATAGTATACTACTCTGCCATTACCAAGCGGCAATCTACTATTTTGTAGATACTATCAATATCTAATAACTCAATAGTATTATATATCTTGTTTACAATTAAACAAGATATTAGTTTAAAATAACTAAAACCAGGCTACGAGAAAATTCTTACTGAAAAGTATGAATTATCCAATTAATGCTAGGTCGGCAGCCATCTACGGCTAACAATACATATTTAGGAAGTTTGCTGTGCAAATAAAAGGACGTAAACCTTTAATATGATACCTAACTCAATATCGAATCAAAAATATTATTTTTGAGATCCTCCCTGTTTCATGTAACATTTATCATACATATTATCCATGCCTAATAATGCCTATGTTATGTAGGCTCCATTTTGTATGTCTAAAAAAAATGTGATCCAGGTGCGTAACAGGTGATGTTATTATGGTCCAGGGACCGTGATGACATACCTATACGTATGTTAAATTGGATAAGCTGTTCAGACGCTATGGTGGAACATAAATACCCACATACATACATACTCGTACATAGACTGTTAATATAAATAACCCCAGGTGGGGAAAAAAAACATTATTTTTAAAAAACTTTTTGCATATCGCAAACAAACTAACTCCTCTAAATGATGTAGAAAGGTTGTGACAGATTGCATTGCTGGACTTTTGATGAACATTTACCTAGGTCATTCATGTAACTATAGTTTTATTAATATAAACTTTCTTCCCTAAAACTAGATTAGAATTTGTAACAATCCTGTTTTATTCGTAATCGTCAATCGTAATTAATCAGAACTGCAAGAAATTAAAATTCAAAAAATTATGTTGTCGCGACCTCTACCCCACTACGAACTACAACCACAACAATGAAGTGACAAGATAGTTCACAAAGAGACTACGGGATGGCGCTGACAGTAGGTATCCTACATCTCGATATCAAAGTTCTGGTCGCAACTTGACAATAATACAACTCACAGAAAATCGACGTCTGAGTTTACCGCTACTATGCTTTGTTCGGTGAGTGAGAGAGCCCTCCCCCCCCCCCTCCCCCCTCTGGGGAGGGCCCTGAAAGGCCGGCAACGCTCTTGTTACACCCCTGGTGTTGCAATTGTCCATGGGCAGCGGTGATCGCTTACCATCAGGTGACCCGCTTGCTCGTTTGCCGTCCTATAGCATTAAAAAAAAACCTCGGACAACACACCGACGGAGCCACGGCTCCCCACCCCAAGCGCATTACCATGCCTGGCGGGAACATTTCCCTTTGTGGCAGTCGGTTACTTATAACATCTAAACTGACTACAATCATATTTATATTGTAAATGTGAAAGTTTGTAAAGATTAAGGATTTAAATTTAAGGAGTAATTATTGTGTGTAGGATAAATTATTGTATGTAATTATAATTATCTATCCTTAAAAATAAGTTTGTTCTTATTAGTTCTTTTTATTTGACTCTGTGGTCGAAAGCTGTGTTTATTTGAGACGATGAATAATGAAAAACTTTTTGCTTTCATTGGAAACTTTTATGTTACCTATGTTATTATGATCGTAATCCAATATCTAAACGTAAAAATAAGTACATTATATAATGTCTATTGCTGTAGACGTAGAGATCCTACAATAGAATATATTATATTTTCCTTTGGAGGTAATCGAATGAATAATTGTTTTTCTCATAGTACATATTTTATAAAAATATTATATTCTCGTAATAGTAACTAAATAATGATTGTATAAAACACCCAAAAGTTACAGTTAGAGCCAATCAATCGTGTGTAATTTATAGTGTCGCGTTTAATGGGACTTTATACATAAACTGATAACTCATTTTGCATCGCCATGTGCTACAAAAAGAACTGTCATAAGAAACTGAATGCAGCGTAAATTGCGTAACTCATTTTACGCAACTCGAAATTAAAGAAAATACTCTCGTTTGCTTGAGCCATTAATGGTGCAATAAATTGTCAACTAATCAAATCCAAATGCTAAAACCCCGCATTGTACTTGATCAGTATTAGACGTAAAGTCATGGAGTATAATTTAGGCATATTGTTATTCTTCTTATCATACAAATTAGCCAAATGTGACCTGGAAGGTTATATCACTGGTGGATCCTTTGTATCCTACAGTCAATATCCACATTCTGTATTTTTACACTTCACTTGTAGAGTTCGTTACATATGTGGAGGCTCTGTTCTTAACCAGGACTTAGTTTTAACGGCAGCTCATTGCTTCGAACATTGTAAGGGAAGCTCAAGTGAAAGAATTCATGTGAGGTATGGGCACGAGGATATTGATAAAATGGATAAAACGAGATTGAAAGACCGCATGCTGCATCAGGATTATGAGGAAGAAACAGTGAATAATGATATAGCTTTGATACTGACACAGAGGAGGATACCGTTGAATAATGTGGTGAAGAGAGTAATCGTGATGATTTCGCCACCTGCAACGGATCGCGCTTATGTGGCTGGTTGGGGTGTTGACGTAAGTCATGTCATGGCGTTACCTCCTTGGGCAAGTTTATCACGGATAATTTTGGGTTGTCTTCATCCTCATAATTTTGGGCTTAGGCCTCCTTTTTTAGCGCCATTTTCTACGGTCCTGTGCTAGTCTCATCCAGTGCTTTCCCGCCGACCTCACAACATTGTCTGACCTACGTGCCGGTAGTTTCCCTACTAGTCTGTTCCCCTAAGTTGCCTCGGCTACCACTCCGTTACTGCTTCGGTCTACCAACAGTCTTTTCTTCAACCCTGGTGTTCCACCTCTTCCTAATTTAACTGTACCTAAGTTTTCGAATTAAGTTCTACGGCAAATTTTTATATGTTTCGTGTATACCAAACATGCTCACATAAACGTGTAAGCGTAATGCTCGGCATCACGCTGCTGGATCATATCAAGCATGGCGCGCTCCATCACTCTTTGCACAACTATAATTATGTGCATGTGTTGCTTTGTCTTTCTGATAATCATCGTGCTATTTATTTAATTCTATATACTTTATGTAAGTTTTTCCACCCACACGGCGATACATAATATTATGTCAATTATTCGCGACATCCTCGCATGTGGAGGCGAAGCCTTTTGCAACTTCTAAAGGAGGAGTAACTTATATTTGTTAGATTATTAATAAGTATATATGTGGTGGTGGTATAGAACCTCACAGTTAGGCAAAGTTTGTGACCACGGCACGTACTGCAGCATGGCACCAGCCATCTCACTTTACGTAATAATAACTTCTATGCAGCTTCTCCCAATATATCCAGAAATTGATGTTTGTTTAGTTTTTTATTTTTTTATAGAAGATTGTCTACAAACCTTTCATTTGGTTTTCTATTTTCTTCCTATAACCCGACATTGTCGCTAAGTACTTAAATCCTATAAATGATAAATATTATGACAGTGCATTCGTTCTAATGTGTAGCATTATAACAGGAAAACAAGAAAAAGCAGGTTTCGTTGAAGCACACAGACGCACAGATCCACAAATTACAGGCCTGTAAACTCATGGGGAATTTGCCGGCCGGAGTTTTCTGCGCGGGACCCCTCACTGGACTCGGAGCAGCTGCTCAGTAAGAATTTTACCAGAGAATAGTTTTAACATGACATTTTTTAGCCTATAGAGTTTGACCATTTGCTGAGCAATGATGCTCAGCAAATGGTCTCCTTTTCCTGCTTCCTTAAATAGCAGTAAGCTGACTTACGATTCAAGGCAGCTTGCTGCTATTTACTCGTATAGCTTTTACTGCCATCCACCTTTTCTGCCCACCTTTTCCCCTACGCCTTTCTGGAACCCGGAAAATAGATTCCGCCCGAGGATTGTTATCACCCTATTGTTCCAGGATTGTCTGGCTTCCGCCACGACCAGGCGTATCACTGGAATCGTTGTGCACTCAGGGATTTATTTTCTCTATTGATGTGATCCTAATCTGATCTGAGCTGATCCCAGCAAGGTGTCAAAGTTAAAAACCTAGCTCATTTGGAAGCAAAGACAAAACATAGAACTTTCAGTTGCTTCACTTCCCGCGCAGCATTTCAGTAATTGATTATGATGATGAAAATCGTATCTTGAAGTAGTTTTTTTTTTCATGAATGTTTCTTACTTCATTATTTTCTATCTTGAATCTACAACCAAAATTAAATCTAAACCTAAATTATAGTTTCGAGCAAAATCTCCCTTTCTCAAGGTATTCCAAACGCTTATATTTTTTTTGTTTCAGGGGTGATTCTGGAAGTGCCCTTGTGACGAATCAGTACATACAAATTGGTTTAGTGTCGTTCAAAATGAAGGAATACTCTTTGGTAGCCTACACGAATGTGTCGTACTTTTATTTTTGGATAAAGGACAGTGCCAAACAACTTTACTGCAGATATGATAGAAATAGAAACATAAACATTGTCTAAACTAGAAGCCCTAGCGAATATTATTTTTAAGTACCTACCTACCTAACGAATTATCTCAGCTGGTTATTCGTTAAGGGAAATAAGCTAATATGATTATGTGATTAATAAGTTTATTGATATACTTACACAAAAGAAAAATTCGCAAGCAATAAATGATTATATAAATCGATTGGATTCATTATATTCAAAATATAGGGAATTAAAGGAGGCCTGCTTCAAATCTGTGACTAAAAAGAAGAAAGAAGAAAAATATACATTAAACAGTAGGTGCCTTTCTATGAAAATAAGTGTTAATATTATTTACTTAGCAATTACTATTGCTTTTCTAGTTAATTTGATGTGCAATAGAGTCGTTTAGTTTTTTAGTCTGTTTTGGAAAATTTTGGAAAAAAATCATACAGCTCCAATTTCTCCAACTATCGATCGAGAATATTATACAATAATAAACTTTTAAGTACATCATAAGCTTTCAAAAGAGCAGCATATCATTTACATTATTCTTCTCCAAAAATTACAAAATGTAGTAATACAAGAAGACCCATTAGGTTAATTTGTAGTTATCCCGTGATTAAAGGATATAAAGGAACACTATTATAAACAACATCCGGCGTTCTTCAAGGTTTATATTTAAGCCCACTATTTTGTACACCCCTTTAATAATTATGTTTGTATTAATTCGTTATTAAAATAAACGTAATTAAGTACAAATTAAAATTGTCCTTTTAATAACACTGTCTTTGAAATGAAAATACCAAAACTGGAACTGGAACACGCGAAATTTAAATTTCATCGTTTTTCAAGACCTCTCAAAATTAACTTAAAGGACCCAGTTTGAAATTTCTTAAACATCTACATTGTGTAAGAATATTACCATTAAGCTTTGTTTGTTTTTTACTGTTAGAAAAAATGTGGCATAATGTTGCTACATTTTTTATGCTCATAATATCCGTTATCATCATCAACCTACTTCATATCGCATCTGGACTTAGGTTTCAATTTTTCGCTCCATTATCTTATATAACGTCCGGCAAAAAATATTTGCCAGTCTCATCTAGTATGTTCCCATCAACCTTGTCTTTCGTCTGACCGAAGCGCTGGTAGTGTTCCTTCTGGGCTGTTCCAATCTGGTATTCATCACTCCGTTGCTGCACTGACCATAGAGTATCTTCTCTTCTAGTCTAGTTTAGATACGTGATTTATCTATCTACGCATTTGATTTTAGTTTTTTCGCACAAGTCTGAAAAATAAATGAAGTTTAGTGCGTTTAGATTCAGACTAATTTTCTTGTAAGATATAAAAAAGTTGCAATACAGTTTATTTTACTCACTGTGTTCCGTCATTGTGAACGTAATTTTAATTTTACAAATGTAAAATTTTAATTACCGCTACTGAAAATGCAAAAAAAAAATTGAAACAAGTAATCAAATTGGAAGTTAATCAAAAGGAAAAATTAGCATTTCATAAGCCTTTCATCATGCAACGCACTTCGTTAGTACTTGAGACGTGTAATCACAATGACGTATTTGGCCGTTATTTCTTTTTTCCTTGTTTACAAATTTTCCCAAAGCCAATTAATACCTTACATCACTGGTGGAGAATTTGCGCAATATAAACAATATCCACATTCTGTATTTTTATATATGAAATGTGATGAACGATATGTATGTGGAGGATCTGTACTCAATCAAGATATAGTCTTGACGGCAGCTCATTGCATTGTAGGATGTATGGACCTGCTGAATGGTACAATTATATTAAAATATGGACATGAGGAATTAAAAAAAATGCAGAAAACAAAAGTATTGGATTACATAGTGCATGAGGATTTCAGTGAGGTTTTGTCAGGTAACGATATAGCCTTGGTATTGCCAACTGAAACGATTCCACTGAATGATGTGATAAAGAGGGTAATCTTGATGAAGTCGCCGCCTGCAGCAATGTTTGCATATGTGGCTGGATGGGGAATGGATGTAAGTAAATAATTTGTAACTTTTGTCATGATAAAATGTCACCTTAATCACAAAAAAGTCTGCGGCTTGAGCTCGGCGCGAGTACCACTTAAAGGTTTTTATACATATAAATGTCATAATTTAGGTATATTCATACATACAAAAATTACAAATTGACATTATTTTAAATTGCATAATTATAATAATTCATTTTAAATTATGACATAACAAACATGTTTACTCAGTCCACATATCTAATTTTAAATTTTTTGGCAATTGACGTCTTTGAGAAAATACTGCAGTGCAATTTTTTGGACCCAAGGGTTGGGGTATTCATTAGGGATAAAGCCATATAAAAGATAGTGTATCTAGTATATAATATCTATTTTTATGCGTTATTGGGTAGCTAACATCATCCAAATTTTAATCTTCTTCGTCTAAGCGCGGTCCCGGTTACATCTTTAGCTGTGCTGCTTTAGAGCCCGGGGTGCGCTTTCCTGCTTTTTCTTCTTCAAATATAACATGCATGTCAATGGTCACGTAAAGATGCCAAAGACCTTGCAAAATGCCTAACGTCAACCCTCTTTGGGAATGATAAGTGGTTCCGTCCAATTAAAATCAAAGGCCCTTCTTGTAATTAAGATATTGGGATAAGTGGACTGCTTTTAAATTTATAGGAACACCAGCAGCTGCAGATAACGTTGAAACACACTGAGCAATTGATACGGAATGAAGAAATTTGCAAGAAAATGGTTTACGTGCCGCAAAGAACCTTCTGTGCGGGGCCTCTGAAAGGACTCGGGGCAGCAGACCAGTAGGTTTTTGTACAAGTATTTGAGAAAGGCAGAATTATGTTTGAAAGATAAATCTAATTACCTAAAAACATTTTTGGTTCTCCCATACAAATGGAGGAATCAGGTGACCAAGTTCCGGACAGCCATCATCATCAGGTCTTTTTTAGTCTCCACTGCAGAAGCACGAACCTCCCTGTACCACCAAAGCCATAATATTAGCCAGAGCAGTCAGAGGATTTGGCCTATACTCTCTACCCTGGCTAGACGGGTTGGAGAGGTCTCTATTGCGTTTCCTCAATCGCCTTTTAGACATCCACGGGAAGCCTTGGAGTGGTATTCTTCTCTGCCGGGAACCACACGGCGTACAAAAGCATTTTTGCCTAAGATAAAACGGGGCCCCTTCGTGCGCACTTTGCGCCTGGTCGGTCAATAATTCCATTCCATTATTTGCACTTTTATTCTATTATCCTTCATGCACGTTTTCAACCCTAATGGGGCAGACTGAGCATTTTGTGTCTTGCGGCTTTAAGCAGACAGAGCCCAGGGCCACAAGACTCAAAGGCCACTTTTAGCGTGATGGTGGGCGAGAACGTCGAAAAAGGAATTAAAATATTGATGGGTTGCTAGCCGCATCGCCTACATTTTCGCCGCTATTACATTCTATATTTTTCTTTTCTCCCAAACCAGCATGGAAGAGTTTCCCATGTTTAATATTTACCTGTTTCAGGGGAGATTCAGGTGGTGCCCTAGTAATCAACGGCTACATACAAATAGGCATCGTCTCCTTTAAAATAACCGCCTACTCTTTGGTCACTTACACAAATGTATCGCACTATTTGGAGTGGATAAATAATAGTGCTAAAGAGCTTCTCTGCGAAGAGTGAAAATAATAATATTTTCACTTAAGATTATTTGAATAAAACAAACATTTTCTACGTTTACTCTTAAATATTTGAACGTATAGAAATTAACGCCACAAAAAATCTTTATGTTGCCATTTAGTGTAATAGCAAGATGTATGAATTGTACATTATAATATAGAACACCTAGAAATAAACTCTACCTATACAAATATTTTATTTTATCTTGAATAATAAGACTATGCTTTAGAAATCAATCATCTTCAAAATAGATTACATAACGTAGTTAAACATCATCATCAACAGTTCTTTTTTAGTCTCTACTGCAGGAGCATGACCCTCTCTGTACTACCAGAACCATACTTGGATAGAGCAGCCGGAGAATTCGGTCTCACTGACATAAGCTTCGTTTAGCTTGTGTTTCCTAAGTCGCCTTCTACGACATCCACGGGAAGACTTGGAGTAGTCCTATTCTACTCAATCGGGAACCACACGGCTAAGAAAGTTACACATAATCCCACTTTACTTTTTCTCCTCTGCCAAGCACTGTTTGTAAATTATTTACAGATTCTTCTTTAAAATCGTTCATTTTTGATAGAGAATGATTATGGCTATTGATTGCGTTGACCGCTGCTCTACCGCTAGTAACAACATCCATATTCTGGACTTTCAAGATTAGCTTGTAGTATTTTTTACCATTTCCCTAATTTAAGCTAATAAAACAGCGTGTCAATTGGTCTCATAATTTTTAGAGTTCCAAAGTCCCTAAGCGGAACTCTTATAGTTTCGGTATGTCCATCTGTCCGTCTGTGGCTTAGCTCAAAGACTGTTAGTGCCTATTAGGAAACTGTAATTTTGCATGGGTATATTAATAATGCTGACAAAGAAAAGAAAAAAAATTAGCATAGCTTCCTTATACGTAAAGTTTTTTTCACGTGTGGGTTATTTAGTGATCCGTTTATTAAACAAATTCTTGTAATTATTGTTTTAATAGATATAGCGTCTGTTTATTTTTTATAAAGTAGTCGAATAGCAATAGGTATAGTCCTACTTATTGCTTTGTAGCTTAAAAGATACTAAAAAGTGCAATGCTTAATGATTTTAGTCATGTCGCATGGTTCCACTGCAGAGCCGTTCGGTGTTAGTCTAAAACATGAAAACAAGCATCATTTCAGCCGTATGGAGTTCGTAATAAGATTTCGTAGAGAAAAGCATCAAACTTAATTAATTTCAAGAAATAAAAGGAAATTGACCGTTTTTATCATGTTATTAAAACCTCGTTTGAAAATTTAAAGTGTATTAAAATCGTCAAAAAAACCAATACGAACAGAAGTGACGTAACGCACATTATAATGTTAAACATATTTACCGGGCTAATCACGTAAATAGTCAGCTCGGACCAATCACATAATTAAACTGGACAAGGTGACATTCAGCTCGTACAAGAAATGACGTCCGCAATGAAGAATAGTTTTGGCGTATTTACTTTCCTAATAGCATTTAAACTCGTGAAAGGCGGTTTAGAAGCTTATATTACTGGAGGAGACTTTGCTCGATATGAACAGTATCCACATTCAGTAATTTTAAAAATCACTTGTGGAAATCGCTGCGTTTGCGGCGGATCTGTAATTAACCAAAATGTAGTCTTAACCGCTGCTCATTGTTTAGAATCTTGTAACAAGCTGCCAAATGAAACAGTTGAAGTAAGATATGGACACGAAAATATTAAGCAAATGAATAGAACAAAGATGAAGGATTTTATGCTGCATCAACTTTACAATAGTACGACGGTGCATAACGATATAGCTATGGTGATCACAGAGAAGAAGATACCGTTAAGTGATGTGGTGAAAAGAATAATCCTGATGGACTCGCCGCCTGCAACTGGAGAAGTGTATGTGGCGGGATGGGGACATGACGTAAGTTTGCTATATTGGGATTCCTAAGTCAGATATAGTGTCCTTCATAGTGTTTCTAACATCTCTTCTGCCTTATTCCACTATTTTTGTGGGGTCGGCGCAGCATGTCAGTTTTTTCTTCCTTTACATATTCCATCCAATGTTTATTTGGTCTTCCTCTGTTTCGATGTCCCTTTACTTGCATAGTGTTTCTGACATAAAGCGACCCAAAATAATGTCTCTTTAAGAGATAAAATTTGTTTTTGAATATTTTGAATTTAAATATTAATTTCCATATTAAAATAGTTTACATTTATCATACAGGCTGACTTTTTAACCACCAGCCAAAGTTTTGGAGCAAGTATAGTCCACGATGCTGATCAACTTTTTATAAAAATAATTACTGATAAACAATAAAAAAAAATCATCTTCCATACACATCAGCGCTCGGCCGGAACGGACTTTCTATGGGAGGACGAAAATTTTATTTAGATTTTCAATAATTATTTTCATGAAAAGTTCAGTTCTAAAAATTTGGCCAAAAGCCACTGTGTATAAATTGATTGCTCTAACAAAGGTAATATAATTATCTAATATTTGACAGGAAAATAACAAAAGTCAGTCGTTATTGAAGCATACCGACGCGTTGATTCAAGAACTAGATGTATGCAAGTTAATGAACCATTTACCCGACGGAGCCTTCTGTGCGGGGCCTATCCAAGGACTGGGCGCCGCGTCCAAGTAAGACTGAGGAAATGTTTAGTACCTAAACTATCTTTCTCTCTAAATAGAGAATATATGAAGAAAGTGTCTGCCTTGAGTGTGCTTGAGTGGTCACCTGTCAAGTTTGCACCGTGAATCAACCAACTGAGCCGTCGTGACTTCGAATAGTAGGGACGTGGACTGGGTCTGAAAAATTGTATTTTATTTAGTCCGTCAGAATAACCAAAAATAATGGACCCATATTTTTCGATTTATGAAATTAGTGAAAATTCACAAAGATACAGCGCGTCGAAGTTTCGAATTGGGGGTAATTGACGTCACCGTCAAGTGAAGAACGCACTTGATCGTTGAGTAAATTGACGTCATGCGGAATTTAATTGCGCTGCATCTTTGAAATTGTTTGCTAATTAGAAAAAAGAAAAAATACGTGTACAATATTTTTTAATAATTTACCTGATGAGCTTAAAATATTTTTTTAGTCAACTTCCGTATTATGTCGAATTTCTTCATCAAATATTTATCATTACAGTTCATTTTAAGCAAGCGTTACCTATCTTCACCTCATCTAAGCGTATTCTCGGTTACATCCTAGCCATCGATACTGATTTGAATGCACTATTTTTCCAGCCAGTTCAGTTCACGCATACTGATAAAAAAATATTCCTTTTTGGTTTTTTTTTATTTCAGAGGTGATTCCGGAAGTGCTTTAATAATCAACAACTACATTCAAATTGGTCTAGTATCGTTTAACGTGAAAAGATACTCCTTGGTCGCATACACGAATGTATCATACTTTTTGGATTGGATAAAAGATACTGCTCAGGAACTCTTCTGTAGGAACAAAAGAGAATATTGACTGAATAGAGTAAGCATGAGTCCACCATTAAATACGAACCTCAGAGATTTAAACAGGAGAAATAATTGCTTGTGACTGCCTAATCGTTCCGAAGTCAAAGAAAAATAAAATATTATTAGAACGTTGAGTTTTCCATGCGAGGTCTTTTAGATCCCTAGCCGTAGGTTTTAACCACTTCGAATCTTTTTCTTTCGTCAGTATAGGTCAAAGTGACTTTCACATCCGTAATAGGCCGCAATCCGGTGTGTATGTCATGGTGGCACTTAATCGTCACAGTCACTATACTGAGTGCTTAACTAATTACAAATAAATAAAAATATGTTTTTTGAATTAAGTAGAGTTTTAAAAAAATATTACAAATAAATTATAGGACTGTACTACTTTTCATTTGTATTTTTATACATAGATATAGAGCCTAGGGCCGTAAAACTAAACTCGGTTCAGCTGATCGGTCAACTTGTATGGGAGGCCACAAAATATTCTTCATATTTCGATATAAGATCCTTGGGGAAAGTTGTTCAGATCATGGACTGAATCCACCCGTTAGACGTTAAATATGGATGTATGGATGGTTGTGCCGCTTTCACGCCAAAAGGCTAAACGGATTGGAAGGCATACGTAGATAGCTTAGTACCTTTATTAAGGCCATACTTTAATTTTTCGGGGTGCAGTGCTGCCCCCATTTGAAGTAATTATTTGAAAAGAAACGGAGATTAAAACTTTTGTCTCTACCAAGCCCTAGATAACCCTTTAAACTATTTTATTTACTACTGTTTACAGTATTTCAACTGTAACTGTACTGTTAACAGTTTTTGAACTTCAACTTCTTACTTTAGTGAGAACGTGAAGCTTTTCTTCGCAAATTTACCAACAGTGGCCGTTTTTCGCAAATGTGCGAAGAAAAGCTTCACGTTCTCACTTTAAACTGTAAACAGTTGTTCATAAAATAGTTTGAAGGGTTATCTAGGGCTTCACAAAGAAAAAAATTTAAATAATAACTCCGTTTCCTTTGAAATTATTTATTTCAAATGGGGGCAGCACTGGACCCCGAAAAATTCATGTATGGCCTTAACACAGAATATTTTTTATCCCGGGAAAATGTGTAGTTCCCGTGGGATTGCAAAAATGCGATCACGCGGGCAACGTCCCCGCGACGCTGAATGCATCAGCTATTTGAACAATAAGTGAATTTTAATTTACGAATGTGTTTCAGCAAAAACCAAAAGAAAGTTTATAGCTCATAAAATTTTCATTCATCCAATCAGCGAAATTATGACTTCGTAGGTAGAATTAAAGTACCAATCCCTACATAATAAGTGCTAATAGTGAACGAAAAACAATGATGTATAAGTTAGGCGTATTCAGTTTTTTCTTAGCTTATACAATTGCGGAGAGCGAATTAGAAACTTATATCACTGGTGGAAGTTTTGTTCATTATAAACACTATCCACATTCTGTATTTTTATGGCTCGATTGCACAGAGTTTAGTACATGTGGAGGCTCTATTTTGAACCAGAAATTAGTATTGTCGGCTGCACATTGCTTTTTACATTGCATGGGGACGCCGAATGAAATTATTTATGTAAGATATGGGCACGAGAATATTTTCGAAACACGGGGTACAAAAGTCAAAACGGTTATGGCTCATCATCTGTACGATGAATATTCGTGGGAAAATGATATCCTCCTGATTTTAACAAAGAACAGCATACCACTTAATGATGTTATTAAGAGAATAATAGTAATGAAATCGCCGCCTGTACAGAATTATGGGTATGTTGCAGGATGGGGAATCGATGTAAGTCTTTTTTCAATTGAATTCAATTCAATTTAAAATATCTTTATTCTCATAGGATATTTATAATATCTCTTAATAATAGTCACCTTGTTTTGCACGAATGTTGACGTAGAATCGTTACTAGTAGAATAAAACCGCTCCATTTCCCGTGGATGTGGTTAGAAAGTGGGACCTCTCCACCCGTTTGGCCAGCGCGGAGAGCGTAGGCCAAATCCTCTGGCTGCTCTGGCCAACTATGGCGGTGGTAGTACAGAAAGGGTCGTGCTCCTGTAGTGAAGACTAAAAGAAAAACATGGTTATAATGATAATTATCTAAATATCAGTATACAGTTAGAAAAAGTGCCAGTATGAGTAGACACAAATTGGTGAACTCGATGCATACTCGTATTATATACTCAGTACTAATAAATAGATAGTACATATTTTTAACCTGCACTTTTTCCAATCCAATAATTCTGTGGCGTTATGATTAAGGCCCTACCTGAATTTTCCGGGGTCCAGTGCTGCCCCCATTTAAAATAAATAATTTTATAGAAAACGGAGACATCATTTAAAATTTTGCTACTACCAAGTCTTAGATAACCCTTCAAACTATTTTGTAAACTACTGTTTATAGCTTATAACGAGAACGTTAAGCTTTACTGCGCACATTTGCGAAAAACGGCCACTTTTGTCAAATCCGGAAAATTCAGGAACGATCTTAATACGCTAGTTCGGAAATCTGGAGGTTCTAGGTTCGATCCCTAGCCAGAACCAGTTGGAAAATGGCCTTTTTCAAATCCTCGAGTCTTATGTGTTATATATGTCTATAAATATATGTATTTATTATAAAATATTATCGTTACCATATAATATTAGTTACCATAACAAGTTTTAAAAAGACTTACTTTGGGGCTAGCTCAATCAGTGTGATTTATTCCTATATCTATAATAAACATTTTAGTATACTTCGTAGGAAAATAAGAAGATACAAACTTTTTTGAAGCATACACGAGCGTTGATTCACTCGATAGAATTGTGCCACAAAACCATGGTCTGGTCACCCCCCGGGACTTTCTGCGCTGGACCTCTTACGGGAGTCGGGGCAGCAGATAAGTGAGAATGTATAATACACTAGCTGTTACTCACCCGTGGTGTTGCAAAAGGTTCTTTGACAATCCCACGGGAATCTCACGTTTTTGTGAGGTTTAATAATTCGGTGTGTCAATCAAGGTAATAAGCCTACTGTAAGTGTAGTTCACGTGGACAGGTAGGGTCGCCATTAGGTGGGAGGTATGAGACCAGAGAAACGATCTAAGTTTATTGACGTCATCTAGGCTTTATTGACACACAATGAGCTTAATATAACGTCTAACAATATACGAAATGTTCTTATGTGTTAAACAGCCAACTGTCCAACTAAATATACTGAAACTATTTTAAGGGTGGATTCAGTCCATGATACTGAAGAACTTTCCCCAAGGAACATATACCGAAATATGAAAAATTTTATACAACCGACGACATATCTTTCCATACAAACTTGGATAAGCTGATCGGTCAACTTGTATGGGTGGCAAAAAAATATTTTTTCATATTTTAATATACTATGTTCCTTGGGGAATGTTGTTCAGCATCAATCATTATGGACTGAGTACAGCCGATAAAATAAAGTTGACCGATCAGCTGATCCGCGTTTGTAGGGAAAGCCAAAAATTATTTTTCATATTTCTGTCTTTCTAATATATGTATATAATATTCCTTGGAAAAGTTGTTCAGTATCATGGACTGAATCCACCCTTAAAGTAGTTTCAGTATATTTTGTTGGACCCTGTATATACACATAAGAACATTTCGTATATTGTTAGACGTTATATTAAGCTCATTGTGAATCAATAAAGCCTAGATGACGTCAATAAACTTCGATCGTTTCTCTGTTTCAGTATATTTTGTTGGGCTCTGTATATGTAATACACATAAGAACACCATTACCTACACTACCATGCCAAATTTTATTCCAATTTATTCAACAGTTTGACGTGAAATCGGAACAAACATCCACGCATACATACACTACCCATGACAGTGGTAGTTGAAAGCGGACCCCGGGCTTCGCAGCGTTGCAGCTGTGGATGCAACTGGGAATACGCTGAGATAAGAGAGAGAGAGTAGGATTTAGGAGTCTTAATTCGTTTCTGTATTAGCCATTAAAATTTTAAAGTTTAAAAAAATACAAATAAAAAAAAAACATTTTTTTTTTCTTTCAGGGGTGATTCAGGAAGTGCCTTTGTAATCAGCCGTTTTATACAAATCGGCATTGTCTCCTTCAAAGTTAGGAAATACTCTTTAGTTGCCTACACGAATGTATCGTATCATTTAAAATGGATAAAGCGGACTGCCAAGCTACTCTATTGTGGACACTATTACGTCGCTATCCCTTACGAGGTAGACAGATCCCGGGGTTGTAAGACCCAAAAGGCACTTTTAGCGTGACGGTGAACGTTAAGGTGGAAAAAGGAAATAAAAATAGTAATGGGCTAGTCTAATAGCCTATTAACGTGAGTCGGCTTTTAGCCCATTCCCTCGATCGGCTTATATCTACGATCTGCGCAGGAAGAGAAGAAGCTATTTATTTGTTTTTATTATGTGTTGTATTGTGTCTGTTATAAAATTGTTCATTAATAAAATTGTAGATCTAAAAAAGTTACATTAATTAACTAGTACTGTATACAATAGGTTATCTATGTGTAAAATTAAAACTAATGTTTTATAGTTTTCTTTATTTTCTATTCCGAATTCAGGCATACTATATAACTTCATAGTTGAAATGATTACAGACACACAACAACGGGACAGGACTGTAAAAATAATGGGGCGTTTTCTAAAAAATAATAGTACAGTAACTTAAAAGATAGATGGCGCAGCAATCACTTCAATCGATCTGTCAATGTCAAAAAGTGTTAGTTTTTAAATATTTTTCTTAAATATTTGGTTTAAAATATACTATTGTTTACATATGTATATATTTAATTAACAGAACACGTAAGACTAGCTCTAGCACAGAATAGGATAGTACTCCGTACAGAAGTCTCACTCAGCAAAGAAATTCAAAGAAATGTCTACTCAATGAGGCTAGCGATATGGTTCAATTTAGCTCACGTCAGAACTCAGCACCTTTTCGTGTATATACCAAAACATCCATTGCAAGCCAATTTCATTCTTATTACTCTGGAAAACGATTCGTATAACTGAATTTATCACCCGGAGGGGCCGCTGTGGGCATAGTAATAATGTAGGTACATTTTCTATACCTAAACGGGGAGTGACACAGGCCTGGCTCTAGTTCAAAGAAAAATGCGGACCTGCGCCGTCGTGACGTGCAAAAACAAAGGAGGAATAATTTTCTACTGATTCAACTGATGTGGTGACGAACGCGATGGATTCACACTTTTTTCCATGACATGACAGAAAAGCACAAGGATGGAACCAACTCTATGGTTATTGTTCTTTGAACCCTTATTGTTCTGAGTTTGAACCCTTTTGAACCATAGTATTTGTTTTGACAGAACGATTTCTTGAATGAATCTGTATTCAAGGAATCGTTCTGAAAAGGATCTTTTTAACCTCGTTTTTTTTTCACTGGAAAACGCCTCATTAGGCCGGACGCAATGCGCGCTTTTTGTTAATGATCAAAAAGTATTTTAAAAAAAAACAAGAATACGCACACCATTGCCGCTTTATCGCCCCAACTCGTGTCCTTTATGCAGATATTTATAGAGTATAATAAAAATTTTATGCTGATATTGAGTGATTTGAAGCACGACGACACACACACACCGTTTTGCGGCCGTTGAAACCATGAAGTCAGGTTAAAACGGACATAAACGTTACTTTGAGTGACACTGACGAAATAACGAACGTCAGTATCACTTGGTTAATATCTATAGGTTAACAGAACACGTAAGATCCTTTGGTTAATACCACTTGTTACTCAGAGTGGTTAATACCACTTGGTTAGGGTTCCAAGGGACCTAGCTTGGAAAACTCAAAAATCTAAAAATAATTTATTGAATTGGGTTTTCCCTTGACTTGTGCACGATTAGGTACCTAAACGGTCACTTACACTATTGAATTCTTTTTATTTTTTATTTGTAGCTTTTACAAGGTGTCATTGATTTGACGACCTCCGTGGCGTAATGGTTAACACGCTAGACCGCTAATCCGGAGGTTCTGGGTTCAATCTTCAGCCAGGGCAAGTTGGAAAATGGCCTTTTTCAAATTGTCCTGGGTCTTGGGTGTTTATCTATATATGTATTTATCATAAAATATAGTATCGTTGAGTTAGTATCCCATAACACAAGTTTAAAACTTGCTTTGGGGCTAGCTTAATCAGTGTGATTTGTCCCTACCCTGTATATTTATTCATTTATTCATACTCGTATATCCGTAATAAATCGAACCACGAACCTCAAAAACCAAAAATAAATTTCGGAATTTCCTAACAAAAGTGTGTGCAATTTACATGGGAATGTCGATTGTTTTTTGTATTATTTTTTTTTACTGCTATTTTGTTATCATTATTCATTATACTAATAGTGATCTAGTATAGCCCGTGGTTCAAATTATTACGCACATGTCAATTACACGTTGTGTGATGGACATTAAATTGCCATTATACAGGCTGACTTTTTAACCACCAGCCAAATTTTGGAGCAGGTTCAGTCCATGATACTGAACTACTTTCCATAAAAACAATTAACAAAAAACTAAAACAAAAATTCGCCTTCCCATACAAATCAGTGCTCAGCCAAACGGATTTTGTATGGGAGGACGAAAAATTTTTATCCATTTTTAATAACTTTTTTATAGAAAGTAGTTAGTAGGTTATCATGGACTAAACTCGCTCCAAAAATTTGGCTGGTGTTTAAAAAGTCACCCTGTATATAGCACTTTATCAAAGTATAACCATAAAACGGATCCGGATATCAGCGATTGCGATTACTCCGTCAATTGCGAGTTGATGAAAAACCAAATAAAGTAAAATATTTAAAGATCTGCGAGGTGTTATAGAACCGTAAGCAAGTGGTATTAACCACTCTACGTCAGTATTTCAATTGTCACTCAATGCGTCACCGATCGTGTGAAAGCTTTACAGAGTCTCCTGCTTTGAATGAAGTCAGGTGATGGATAGTTACGTCTTGGACACGATCTACAAGTTCTATGATCTGGTTGAACTGATCGTCATAAATATGTTATGAATATATGCATTAGATGCTGTAGACTTACGATGTACGAGTACTTACATAAGACAAAGTTAGACGAGTCCCGACAATGGCTAGTTTAGATATAAGAACATGCATACATACACTATCACGTCTTTATCCCTAACGGGACAGACAGAGCCTAGGGCGTTAAGGCCCAGGTCACTTTTAGCATGATGGTGGGTATGAATGTGGAAAAAGGAAATCATAATAGTGATGGGTTGCTAACCGCATCGTCTATTGACATGATTCAGATTCTCGCCCATTCCATCGATCGGCGCGGGGAGAGAAGCAGCTGGTATATTCTATGTTTTTTTTATTTCCTATTATAATAAAGTAAAATATAGCAATATTTTAAAATAACTGGAAATAACATAAATATAAACAGTGTAATAAGTATTTACGTTATTTTCCTTCAAACCTTTGAAGCTACAGTCAAACCATTTCAACTCGAAAGGAAGAAGACCGGACCTTTATTTTCTCATAAAGATTAAGTGGAGAAGAAAAAATAAAGATTTTTTTCTCCTCTTATCTATAGAGAACAAAATACTTTAAAAAAAAAAACAATTCGACTGTATGTTTTTTTTTATGTATGTTTGTTACGCGATATCTTTGCCAATTGTAAACCGATTTGATGATTCTTTTTTTATTTGAAAGCCTTTTCTACCAAATTGGTCTCGTTTTAATTTGGTGAAGCTGTGATGACGAACTTTGGAGATATGGATGAATATCCTAAAAAAAATTTAAGACGGTTGTTTTTTTTTTGTTAAAAATTTAATTATTATTACGAAATTTCCTTCACATGTATCCTGTTCAATATCACAGAGACCGCGCCCTTAAAATATACCTTATATACCTATGCGTCAGTATAATAAAGTCTGAAAAAAACCTACCTATAGGACATGGAAACTCTTATACGTCCTTCGCTTATACGTCCCAAAGGTATTTTATGGTAGACAGCGCTAAGCGTTAAGATTATACATATTGTACATTAATTTTGCAAAAAATTAAATTTAAAAAAAAATGGAAATCAAGTTTTCTCCTACCAAGCGAACTCAGTTTCGAAATTGCCCGTCTGTCTGTTCTTACATACAGATCGTATTTTTAACCGACTTCAAAAAATGAGGAGGTTATCAATTGGACTGTATCGTCTTTTTTATTATTATTATTTATATGTATGTTTGTTACACGATATCTTCGCCAATTGTAAACCGATTTTGATGATTATTTTTTTACTTGAAATCCTATACTACCAAGTTGGTCCCATTTTAATTTGGTAAAGATATAATGAAGAACTTTTGAGATATGGAATAAACTCCTAAAAAATTAAAGAGGGTTTTTTTTTTAAATATAATTATTCAACCGATTTTGACAAAAATTGGCATACATTTTCCTTGATTTATTTAAAAATTCTAAGTCGATCACGATTCTTGGTATAGAGATAGGGGGGGGGGGGGGTGAACTTTGCTGTAGCCTTATTCATTGACAGATTGCAATCAAATTTAAGAGGCACACTAAGGACTTTATTCAACAAAAGATCTTGCAAAAAAATCGAAAAGATTGGAGTGAAGGAGAGGAAATGGGGGGAAGTTTGCTAAAGCGTTATATATGGACGAAAAGGTTACTCCAATTCCTTAATTTGTCTATAACTTCACATTCTACACCCAATATCTTAAATATTTATAAACTATTCAATATACTTACCAAGCAATTAAGAAATATGCACTTTACACTAAACTTGTTGATTAAATTCTTACATTAATTAACTACAGAATTAAATCCAAAATGGCCGTCGAAGGTGGTCCGCCCGTTTTATAATGATTACAAAGGGAAACTAGTAGCAATATATTGGGAGCACTATGGGCTAACTATAACGTTTGTGGTCGTCGTAATTTAAACTAGATTGCGACTTACTGTAGCAGAAGTATTGGATGGTCACATAAGGGTTTGCACATATACATGTGCAAACCCTTATGTGACCACAAATATATACAAGTACATGTGTATACAAGTAAATACTTACTTGTATACTTATAACGTCTAATATAATATACTGAAATTCAGTCCTTGATACTGAACAACTTTCCCCAAGAAACTATCGAATTAAAAGAAATATATCGAAATAATGTTTTTTTTTTTAATTTTCATAGAAATTCAGATCAGGTGATCGGTCAACTAGTACCTATAGGCAGCCAGAAGCTTTTCTTTAATTTTCTATATATTATTATGTTCCTTGGGAAAAGGTAAGTATCATGTACTGAATTGAGCCTTAAGGCCGTACTTGAATTTTCCGGGGTCCAGTGCTGCCCCCATTTAAAATAAATCATTTCAAAGAAAACGGAGACATTATTTAAAATTTTGCAACTACCAAGTCCTAGATAACCCTTTAAAGTATTTTATGAACTACTGTTTACAGTTTATAATGAGAACGTTAAGCTTTACTACGCACATTAGCCAAAAGTGGCCGTTTTTCGCAATTGTGCGTAGTAAAGCTTAACGTTCTCACTTTAAATTGTAAACAGTAGTTCATAAAATACTTTGAAGGGTTATCTAGAATTTGGTAGTAGCAAAATTTTAAATGATGTCTCCGTTTTCTTTGAAATGATTTATTTTAAATGGGGGCAACACTGGACCCCGGAAAATTCAGATACGGCCTTTAAATTTTATCAGTATATTTTGTTAGATCCTGTATACAAGGTGTTAATGAACTAACGCAAAACCTCTCAGATGCTACCTCAGCCCATGAAACTGAACAACAACTTTCACGAAACCCAAAAAAAAATTATTCGGATTTTCATACAAATGCAGCAGCATTCCGTCGCTTTCTCTCGCTCTAGCAAATTACTATTCTGAGCGACAGAAAAGGATAGCAGCATAGGAAAGTGCTGTTCCGTGCTGATAGATGAGATCCAATCCTAAATTATAATTTTTTTTGTTTAAAAAAAAAAAATTAATAGTATTTATTGTTTCGTATAAAACAAACACAGTCTAATATAATGCTATGTTATCGTTAATAACGATTAATAAGTATAAAGCAATTGTAACGTCTAATAATTATATTCCTCGCGACATATTCCGTACCCGCAGCGATTAAACGTGAAAGTTCAAGTACTGCATATTGGGAAATATAGATAAAATAAACATGCCTTTAAAATGATCTATTTAGTTTTTTTTTGTAAGAACGAGTTATTTTACAATGAAGTTGTGTAGCATTCAAGATACAGTACAAACGCTCGTTAAATAAATACACTTTAATAATTAGACTGTTGTTTTTATCGATACGTGGTGTTAGAGAACCATTATAAAATATGGAATTGGTTAAGCATTTGGTGGGGTCGTAAATTTAGTCGCCTAATTACGGGACCCTAACGAGCTGCGCGGGCGCACGTGCCGCGATATATTACAATGACCGCCCATTACATACTCGTAGAAGTGTATCGAGACGATTTAATAAACCGGCAAATTTTATGATAAGCTGACAGTTTGGAATCGAAAAATAAAAACCCTTAAGTATCTAATTATATAACGTCTATCAAAATATATTGAAACTATTTTCAGGGTGAATTCAGTCCATGATACTCGTACTAAACAACTTTTACCAATGAACATATATAGGAACATGAAAAATAATTTTTGGCTTTCAAAACAAACTCGTATCAGTTGATCGATCAACTTGTATGGGAGACTAAAACCTATTTTTCTTGGGAAAGTTATTCACTAAACAATAAACTAAATAGTTGCACTAGCCCCCCGTTCCTTCATATCTGTCCTCATACATACCTTCCACGTCTTCTTTTCCCTTTACAGCCGTCTACCTCTATATGGAACATTTTCTTAGCCAGGTGTTTGGCATCTTTACGTGGCCATACCAGGTGAAACGATGGCTTTTTAGCTTGTCCACAACTGTAACAACTTTCAAACAAAAAAAACTAAGGATTTCTCAGATGGGCTTATAAAAGGATTGCAAGTTAACAGTTAAAGGGTAAAAACGTCTTACTATTACTATTATTCCATTAGGTCAGTTTTGACCTTTATTCCGAAAAAATTACAACATACAAACCCCGCGGGCTTGCCTGAGTAAACTCAGAGAACTGCGCTTGTTTCGCTCAATAACAATAATATAAACACACTACGGTGTAACAAGCAGCCAAAATAAACGCCCCCTGTAGTGCGTCTACATGCAGATGTGCCTGTAGCCGCATGCAGTAATTATTGACTTTCTTATGGGAAATATTCCCATGAAAATAGCTGAGCAATCTGAAATTAAGGACTTTCCTTGAAGTCTTAATTAGGTAAATTAAAATAGAAGTATTTTGAAAACAATTAGTAGCCTATCCTTGGTAGATTTTTCTATAAAACCCTTTCTAGACCTGCACGAAGCAGTGAAAATAATACTTCGCACTCCTTAGGTTGTCTGTAAGTGTCTGTTATATGTTGTCCTTTGAATTTTGAAAATTTAAATGTCATTTGGAGCAATAATGGTTTTGTATTGTATTATAGCTCTATGAGCAGTGGAAATTTCATTATTATTTATAATCGTAGGTTATTTCATGTAATCTAAAGATAGGTTTTAGATTTATGTAAAGTGATGTTACATCACATTTTCAAACGCGCTCATTTATAAGTTCAGCCGCTTTGGTGTAGACCCAAGTAATCAGGCGAGTTCTGCTTTGGTAGGAGACAGTACACACGGCCTTATGATCACTGGCTTTATTTAAATTTTATGGTTTTATTGTTTATCTTTATGCTCGTCTGGGACAAAAGAAAATGGCCAGGCAGATCTCGATCGACCCACGACATACCTGTAAGTATCTTAGTATTCTTAGTAGATAGCTCTAGGTAATAAAAGGCGCTTACGACTAGCGTAATTGTATCGTTTAACCCGGATTTACGTGTCTTTATGATATCAGTTTACGACGATGATCCAATGGGATGATCTAATGACGGCCACTGAAGTTGAACTGGATTATATTCAGCTAAATTTTATGCTAACGACATAGATAAGCTTGGTTACTATATACATCTTCATTTTATTCTTTACTAGCGGCTCGCCTCAGCTTCGCACGGGTATGTATAAGGTACATGTAAACCTTCCTCTTAATCACTTTATCTATTGATATAAACTGAATTAAAATCCATTGCGCAGTTTAAAAGCTCTAAGCGTACATACATAAAGAGGGACAGACTGCGGGAAGCTACTTTGTGTAATACTATTTATTGAAGAGACAAAGTAAAGGGCACTTAAATTTCATGCAAACTCAAATTTCATGCAAAAGCATGAAATTTGATTTGTTACACATCTAGAAAACCAGATTTTTATGCTGCATGTCACCTTCATGCTGTATGGTGCTACCCACCTCATTTCCTCATCATCTCATCTTGTTTCCTCTTTGAAATAAAATTCCAAATTTCATCTCTGCAAATCATCAAAACTACATTCTACAATTCACTTTTAAATTCTTGACACATTTCAGAATTCCTATCTTGACTAATTCCTATTTCATTCCTCATTCAGATTCATTCAAGAGAAGTCACCATGTCCATATACAGTGAAAGATATTTTAAACCGTCAAATTGTAATTTTTATATTTAATAGTCCAATAATGTAAATATCCAGTATAAGTTTAAAGGGATACATGATTTTTTTGGATCGAGTGTTGCCCTCATTTGAAATAAATTATTTGAAAGGAAAAATGTATATATCCCCTTAATTAAAATACTTGAGTGTCTTATTGCTCCCTGAGCATTCTACATCGTTCCTACAACATCTTATGTGAGGAGGTCCATCATACTAAGCTGGGATAGGTGGGACTTCACAGATGATTTGCATAACAGGACAATAGCTGAAAAGCCATAATATATATCAAAAGTGTTAAAACAAAAGCTATCATATTCGTTCCACCTTAAGGTTTTTTTTCAGGATCATCTGTTGGTGTGAAAAAATTGCCACTTAAAGAATTTAATCTATCTTTCACTTCTTATTTAAGAGCTTAGTGGCTCTTGTGATCTTGTCGGTGGCAAATGTGCCAAATTTCTCAGTCTTATTCGATCGAAGAGATTTCTTATGAAATAAACAGTACCTATGTACTCTATTTTCTTACTTTGTTCGTTTCTTTGTTTGTATTTATGTACATCAATTTTGTAAATAAAAAATACATTAAATTATTTCGTAATTCGTAAAGTGCGTAACACCAGTTAACGTCACATCGCGTCATCACGCATGGTCACTTCAGGCCTCTTTGTCAATGTGGGATGACCTCTAGGCTCAATTGACCAGAATATTTATTTGACAGGAGCCCGAGCCGTTCCGTGACCAGCTGTAACTGGTCTAATTGTTTTAGCTTTATGAGGTCACCTTATGATATAGTCCCGGATATTACGTGGGTGAACTCTGTAACTGTTTCATTGTGAAAATGAACTGGCACTCTTTCCATTTTCTCGTTTTTGCCATTTATTTTATTAATCACACTACAAATCTCTAGATATTTACATTTTTTATCTATAACGCTTAGAATGGGTCCACTTTCAATATTTTACTTCTGCGCTTCGCACAATCTTTTCTTTAGCATTCGTTGTATCCATGGACAATGTTGTCACTGTGTCCATGGATACATATAATAATTGAAAATTATATTGACTACCAATTTTGCCCAGTGTCACAAGTATTGATTTATGTGATCTGCTCAAGCTCTTGAACAGCATGTGGTGCTCTCTTAGGGAATATGCAGACACTACGTAATATGCATAAAGACACTAGTGAGATAAGTGACATTTGTTTTAGATCATTATCATCATCAGGACTTTGTTAGTCTCCACTGCAGGAGCACGACCCTCTCTGTACTATCAGAGCCATATATTAGCCAGAGCAGTAAGAGAATTTGGCCTTCACTCTCTACGCTGGCCAGACGGGTTGGAGAGGTCTCACTGATTTTTGTAAGCTTTGTTTAGCCTGTGTTTCCTAAGTCACCTTCTACGACATCCACGGCAAGACTTGGAGTGGTCTGGGACACGGATATATATTGTTTTAGATACCTGTATCCAACTTGAGCGTCCATAGTGCACCTGGTCATGCTCCAATCATATAGGTAGACTATCATATCATAATCCCTAATGGGGCAGACAGCATTTTGGGTCCTGCGGCTCTATGCTGACAGAGGCTGGGGCGGCAAGACCCATAAGCCACTTTTTAGCGTAATGGTGGGCAAGAACATCACGCTAAACAGGGTCGATCAAGCCTTATGAAGCATAAACATATTTCTGAGAAAAACAGCCCAATAAAACGAAGATAAACGAAAAATTTCTGGATTTTAGAGATAGAAAATTCGTAAAATCTATCAAGTCTAGAGTCGTACCATTTACTTTACACACTTGTTTTCAACTTGAGCATCCATAGTGCACCTGATAGAGCTCCGATCATGCTTCATGGAGCATAACGATGCGGCCGAGCGTGCGCCCCGTTAATGTAAAAGAATGCTCCCGGCCTGTCTTCAGCGGATATGTTGCTTATTGAGCTATATTTAATTTGATTCTAAGTGATATTTATTTTAATTGGGCAGACCCATGCATAAAAAAATTGAGCAGAATAGGGATGATGACTGTGTCAAAAAAGTATTATTCTAATTAGTCCGATAGTTAGATTATCCAAAAATAATGAACCCATATTTTTCAATTTATCAAAAAAGTAAAATTTACAAAGATACAGTACTCTGTATCTTTGTAAAATTTTACTTTTTTGAGTTTTTGTTCAAAGTTCCAGAGTGGGGGCCTGTGACGTCACCGATGTGTAACAATCGTACGAAAGCGAGACGTCATGCGAAATTTAAATGCGCTGTATCTTCGTTATTTATTTTTTCTCAGAGAAAAGAAAAAATACGTGTACAATATTTTTTAATAATCTAACCGGTGGGCCAAAAATATTTTTTCAGTCATCATGCGTATTGCCAAACAAACGTACAACGTTCGTGCATGCGTCCATATGTGAGTAAAACGTAGGGCTATCGTACATTTACCCTACTGTCTTATTCTTATCTTCATCATCCGAGCGTATTCTCGGTTGCATCCTTGCTACCTAACCTAGGTGATTTGACGAGATAATTGATGTTAACATGGAGCGACTGCCGTCTGACCTCTGCAACATAGGATAGAAGTGATGTGATAATATATCGTCATCGTCATCAGGTCTTTTTTAGTCTCCACGGCACGGCCCTCTCTGTACTACCAGAGCCATATATTAGCAAAAGCAGTCAGAGAATTTGGCCTACACTCTCCACGCTGGCCAGACGAGTTGGAGAGGTCTCACTGATGTTTATAAGCTTTGTTTGGCTTGTGTTTCCTAAGTCGCCTTTTACGACATCCACGGGAAGACTTGGAGTGGTCCTATTCTACTCTGCCGGGAACCACATGGCTAATATGATAATATTTATGTATCTGTAATACCACAGTTACTAACTCAGTACCTACATTACCTTCTCAATTGGTACCTGTTAAAGATATACCCTTGCCCACGGCTTCTGACAATAATAGGCTGTATTTCAGACCAATTACGAATCTAGCCTTTACTGCAGAACATAACTAAAGTTTACGATACCTTAATTTAACCGGTTGAAGTTGTATCAAATGAAGACTAATGCAGCTCATAAAAATATTAATGTTACGGTTCGAATACTATATTAACTAGCTATTTACCCCGAGCTCTTGTATCAACATTTTACCTGTGATTTTACATAAAGTCCAGTGCTGCCCCCGTTTAAAATAAATTCTTTCAAAGGAAATTAAGATAAGTATCATTTAAAATGTTGTCTTTGTGAAGCCTTAGAAAAACAATCAAACTATTTTTTTAAGGCCGTACCTAAATTTTCCGGGGTCCAGTGCTGCCCCCATTTTAAATAAATCATTTCAAAGAAAACGGAGACATCATTTAAAATTTTGCTACTACCAAGTTCTAGATAACCCTTCAAAGTATTTTATGAACTACTGTTTACAGTTTATAATTAAAACGTTAAGCTTTACTACGCACATTAGCCAAAAGTGGCCGTTATTCGCAAATGTGCGTAGTAAAGCTTATCGTTCACACTTTAAACTGTAAATAGTAGTTCATAAAATACTTTGAAGGGTTATCTAGGACTTGGTAGTAGCAAAATTTTGAATAATGTCTCCGTTTTCTTTAAAATGATTTATTTTAAATGGGGGCAGCACTGGACTCCGGAAAATTTAGGTACGGCCTTAAAGTGAGAACGTTAAGCTTTTCTTAGCATTTTTGCCGTTTTGCGTTTTCCTCAAAAATGCTAATAAAAGCTTAACATTCTCACTTTAAACTGTCCTAGTTCATAAAATAGTTTGAAGGGTTATCTAAGACGAAATTTTAAATGATGCAGCAGTGGACTTCATGTATCCCCTTAATCTTTACCTTCAGTATACCTACGTGCAGAAATTATATATTCTACTGATGAGATTACATTGTTTGCTATGTCATAATTAAATTGAATTATAAGAATTCAGAGCCCGGGGTCCGCTATCTAACCTAGGCGATATGACGAGGTTACTGGTTTTTACACAGAGCGACTGCCGTCTGACCTCCGCAACCCAAAGGGTAGACCAGAACCAATCCTAGGATAGGTACAAACGCTAGATGGCGTTTGGGACCAATAGCTTTACGTGCCTTCCGAAGCACGGAATCATCTTTCTTTACGGATAATCAGGTGATTCAAGCCTGCAATATCCTAACCACTGGAAACAACTTTTCACAAAGTATGCTTCCCAGTAGGATTTGAATCCATGACCTCGATCACTAGGCCGTCGCCTTGACCACTGTACCACGGAGGCAGTCAAAAAATTACATTTAAATGTACATTATTTAATACAAAAAGAAATAACTTGTACAAAGGCGGACTTATCCCAAGAAGGGATCTCTTCCAGTTAACCCAGTCTTCAAAAGGTTAAATATTTTTGGAATGGGTGTGTGTCAATATAATACAAAGAAATTT
The DNA here is from genome assembly GCA_963576875.1 of Acrobasis repandana. Taxonomy (NCBI): domain Eukaryota; kingdom Metazoa; phylum Arthropoda; class Insecta; order Lepidoptera; family Pyralidae; genus Acrobasis; species Acrobasis repandana. Next base: position 19,960,086 of record OY756216.1, read on the forward strand.
TGAAAATCCTAAGACAAATCTAAAATACTAAAAAAAACATAAAAACAAATAAAAAAGATATGACATAAATAAATAAATAATTATTTATATATAATACATATACATACATATATATAAACATATATATGAAATAAATATATAATATACTACATATAAACACTATGAATCTACTGAATGCTTATAGTATTTTCTCAGTCGGTTTTTTAAAGACCCAATAGAGGGAGCCATTTTAATGTCAACAGGAAGAGCATTCCACAGCCGAGCGGCAAGAACCGAAAACGTAACGTTCGTTATTTTCCTTTAAAACTAACTCAAGTCTTGATGGTCTCATAAGAAGCGTCAGGTGGCTGACCGAGGCGCCAAGCGGAGCGCGGCGGAGGGCGCCACGCTTGGCTGCACCGGGGTAACGACACTTGCTTGGCCAATCATATCTCACTAAAATTACACCTGTAATAATTACAAGCGTAATTATTTAAGGAGAAACGTGGAAATAAAATGTTTACGTAGCAGAAAAAGAAATGATAATAAACCGGGCATTACCGTCGAAGAGGGTTTCATATTTCTTATAAGTTTTACTGAAATCTATAGGTAAAGAACTATTTTCTGTATTTTAATCAAAATTTTAGTTTTACAGTAGTATCCGAGATAAAAAATACACCAATCAACAAACCGTTTGATAAGTTTGTTATATAAAAAATGAGATTATAAAATTCATTGAATTGTGTTACCGGGAGAGTTATACTTATACTCGTACAATGAATCATGAATTCAAGGTGCGATATTGTAAAAAATAGATTATAATTTATTCTTAATTAAACAAAAAGAGCTACCGGATCGGATATTTCCTTCAATTTAATAAAATTCTGTTTTATTTATTAATTTATTAAGCAAACACAACTGTTAACAATCACATACATACAGTTCCATCCGCTAACCAAAAACGTGATTGCATTAGAGCAAGGTTACACAGTCATCTTGGCATTATACTAGTCCATCAGTCTGGTCATAATGATCGGTGAATGATCTTGTAACCCGCGGAATGACAGACTGGTTCGGACTGATGAAAATTTAAAGTGTTTTGAATGATGAAATACTGATGGGAGACTGATCGCGTAACCCGGTCGTATCATTATCGCGTCAGTCATCGTACTACACACCGTACACCAATGTACACAAGGTTCATTATTCTTTGCCGTACACGTACTTTTTATCAGTCTACTGTCATTCTGAATTGACCGTGTAACCGTGAAAATCATCCATCATTCTGGCGTCAGTCACGTCAATCAAGACTTGACTGATGCCAGAATGACCGTGTAACCTACACCTTACAGTTTATCCACAATGTTATATTATAAGCACTATCGAATATCATACCTAGAGATGAACCAAAGACGTGGCTATTTAAATGTAGTTATTACTAATTACACTAATATTGTTAACTAACTTTAGAAAAACAATAATCTAAATTAGCTGAAACTAGCCGGCATTTCCAATTTGTATCATTAATTTCATTTCATACATGTTTATCAGTAGCCGACTAGCTAATACCCGGTGTATGTATGTGTTATGCTCATTAACGAAACAGACTAACGAAATAAATATGAGAGGTAACAGAGCGTGGCCATCGCGCTCTGATGCCTCCGACTTCAATCAAACCGAGTGCAGTCTCGACGATGAAAAATACTCTAATTTAAGTCGGTTATATGTAAAAGTTGAGGTCTTACTCGTACTACGTAAATCACTGAAGCAGGTAAATATCCCTAGGTTCCAAAAAATATAACGCAATGCACTTTTAATAGATTTTGTACGTAACAATGAAGCTATTTATAATACAAAAAGTAAAGAATACAGAAAAACTCAATTGAAACAGAATTGGAAAATTTTAAATAAAACAGGTTAGTAAGTAAAGAAAAAGAAAAAATTGTAAAAAAAAACCGGCCAAAAGCGTGTCGGGCACGCACATGAAAGGGTTCCGTAGCTATCCGATGGTCCGAAAGTTTTAGAATGTATTCAGATATTACAATTATTTCATTTTGCGTTTGACTCCATACATTTTGTTCGGCCGACTGTAACTACATAAGTTGGTCGAGTTGTATAAAAATAACTATCTATGATACCGAGACCGCTATAGTTTTAATTGAAAGTACATACTTTGAGGTATACGAGTATACCACATTTTTTTCAGAATTATTTTAGTGATATTTCAAAAGTTACGGTGGGGGGACACCTCAAATTTTAACTTTGTATTAGATTATCTCAAGACTGGGGAGTTTGATCTACATAGTTTCAAAACAGTTTCTGTCGCATTTTTAAAGACCTTTTCAACGATATCCCACACGTTGGGGTTATTCCAATTAAATTTTTTAAATTCACTTTTCGTTGTATGGCTGAAAAAATACATTTTTTCATAATTTTAAAAACCAACTTTTGGAACTTCAATATCTATCTCTCCACCAATTTTCGTGATAATCGGTGCAGTAGCGGCGGAGTACGAGCCCGGACGGACAGACAGACGGACGGACGGACGGACATGACGAAACTATAAGGGTTCCTTGTGGACTACGGAACCCTAAAAAGATGAACAACAGTGTGTTAATACGGCCGTGGAAATTTCCACATGTCGGCACCGTAAAGACGGTCGTCTTTTCCGCCCGTAACATTACGGCCGCTGTAAGACAGCGCCGCTGTCCTACGAAACGGAGCAAAAATTATTGTTCATATTTCTATAAGTATATACTTAGGTACCTATGTTCCTTGAGGAATGTTCAGTTTCATGAACTGAATCTACCCATAAAATAGTTTCAGTATTTTTTGTTAGACGTTGTATACTTCATTTCATTTCATTTATTCATAAACAATAATAAATTATGTTTAAATGTTACTTAAAATCTAGTCAAAATCAAATTAAAACTACAAATAAAATTAAAGTTATGTTTATGTACACAATTCACATAATTTAAAAGTTAAGGTAAAAAATTTAATGGCAACACTTTTCCAATAATAATGCTCTTAGTTTGCTTTTAAAAATTCAAAGTTTTCGTACTGATTTGAGTTCATTCGGTAAATTGAATGAACAATGTAACTGTTTGGTTTCGTGGCCTGTGTGCTACAAATGCTACAATGTCCAATGCGGGAGTTATTCTGGTCCGCCTCGTACTCTCGCGGAGTAACATTTCTTCCTCAGATTCAAATGTTTCTCTATTTTTAATGAAATCAGTCAGTACAACAAATAAAAGTATATAAAGAAGGCACAGTTAAAATTTTAAGATTTCTAAAATGTTCTTCGCAGAATTGCCATAATGGTATATTAACCATCGTTCGTATAGCTTTTTTTCCGCAGCGAAAGCCTTGTCAATGTTATATTGGTAGCTACACACGGAACCAACGATTCTAAGTCACTAACTTACGTTAAGTCTTCCATAGAAAGGCTACTGACTCCTTCTTCGTTCTTATGTAAGCCGTAGAAACCAGTGCCAAAAATAAAACAAATTTAATTTTAAATACGAAGAATCCGAAAGAGGTGAATGCCCTCGCAGTAATTAATTCACTTGATCTTAAGATCCTGGTATTGTCTTGTCTTGCATGTTAAATAGCGGCCGAGTTAATACAATCAGGAAACGACAATTGAATTAGAGCCCACGGGATGACTCTAGCTACCTATTTTTAGGGCTGCGTCTATCTTCGAAGACCATACATGCTCGTATGTGTAGGCTTAGTAAGGGTCATCATATATTTTAGGGTTAGGTAGGGTAGTCTCTACAGCGAGTACATCTCTCTGTACTTGGATAATTCCAGCGTTTGTAATTATGTATGACTTACTTATCTTAAGGTCCTAAGGCCCCCAGGTGGGGCAGAGGGCTTCAACAGTGTTTCTCCATCGCGATCGGGTTTTGGTTGCTTGCTTTACTTCGGGCCAGGTTAGCCCGATTTGTCTTTATATCCGCCACAATGGTGCCTCGCCAGGTCTGCTTGGGACGGCCAACCTTTCGTTTGCCCTGGGGAGTTCACACAAGGGCTTGCCTTCTCTTCAGGAAGTACCTATGGCCTATCCATGCCCATTCGCGTAGCATGATCTGCTTGTCAATATGCACTTCCCGGCACGCCTCCCACAAGCATTAGTTGGAGATCTTCACAGGCCAGAAAATGCCAAGTATTTGCCGTAGGCAGTCAAGTGGTTGATGAAAAGTAGGCTGCATGTATGATGATATTATGTTCAACGATAACTTGATCAACTATACCTAAGTAGGTATTTGCTCGGAGTGTTATTAAATTTGAAAGGCATTTAAGTTGATAAGAGCTAATTCGGTCAAGGGGTTCCGAGATTATTAAGTTCACCAGTTCCTACTAGCGAAGTAGGTATTAGTTATAATAAAATTGCCTTCTTTATTCTACCTACTCACCTAAATCGAGCAACGTAAACGAAATAATAGATAGTATAGTTTCCATTCCTACGGTGCTAAATTATTGTTATCTATATTTTTATTGTTATTACCATGGACAACAAGTGAACAAAGATGGGACTTTGTCATTTGCAGAGTTATGAATTTTATCATATAGCGAATCATACAGGATATTCAAACAAACACAAGTACACAACCCTAGCTATATAATATCATTGTTAACATGGCAAGTGTGTCACACCGGTCAGCATGTCGCTGATGTCGCGTCATCTCTACGGTATCACTGTAAGCGACGCACGAGTCTCACACCATTGAGCAAAATCCCAATAATCCAATCAAAACAAGAAAACAGATCGATATTTAAAAAAATATTAAAATACCAGTGCCAATTTAAAAATTAAAAATAAAACAATTGTGCGGGACGGATCTTTGCAAACTGTGCTGTGTTCCATTTTCAAATTTGACTGTGTGAACCGTGAATGAAATACAAATGTGGGAATATTTGATGCGGAATTGGCGGAATCGGCAAATCGCAGCTATGTTGGGGATTTTAGTGGTTGCCGCAATAGTGGCTTTAGTGGTTGCCAGTACAGCGGCAAGGAGAGATCACCATAAAAACAGGTCTTTAGAAGAGCCTAAAGATTTTAGCAAACGCGCTCATGTTTTTTCTGCTCACAAGTAAGTGATTAGATTCTATTTTATATACCTACTTAGTTACTTAGCCTAGTTAGTTTAAATAGGCTTCGTTGGCTCTTCATAAAGTTTAAGTACTACCAAATACTTATTTATATAAGGTACCTAAATATTTACTCAGCTCAGGACCTAAGTTAAAAGAGGTTCTGTAGCATGACTAATCGTTTTAGTATGTAGCTACTTGTTTGCAGATAAGGCTACTATTTTGTTGTTCGGTACTTTTTAAAATACAGTCTTCTGTACGTGTCAGTCAGTTATATCGGTAGATACTTACCAACATAACTACCAAAAATTATCCACAGAATAATAACATACTCGTATTAGTACTCGTTCTAAGAACTAGGTAAGTACCTTATCATATACTAATAGCAAAATTATATTCCAATGGAATACGAAACCTATTAAGTATGCCAAATTATGTACTTAGTCATAGAAAACAATTAAGTTTCTTATTAGGGACCTACTGAAAAAAGTAATATTAAATTGTTAAAACCGAGCCATAGACATAACATAGGGTTTTTAATAATACTAGTATCACACGGTTCGAGTGTAACGCAACTAGTGATGTGCGTTGTAAATTTTAACATTGTAAATTTACGGTTATATTCACATTATTTCCGTAAATATTACCCTAAATTTCCATTTCCACTTGCTTGGGGGCCACTTATGGTGGGGAAATCAGACATTTAAGAAAAAAAAATTTGGGAACTACGCGTAAGGAACCCTAAAAAGATCTGTAAACTATGTCGTGTGAAATATCAAATGAAAGTGCTTGTTGTACCCATGTTGTACCTCTATATCTATATACTACTCTGATAGGAAAGTACCGGGAAAAGATCAATATTACACAAAATGTTAATTATGTATTCATCCAAATTTATTTTATAACCTTCAAAGAATGCTCCTTCAGAAGCGATACACTTACGCCAACAAATAATCCAATCATCAAAACATTTTTGAACGCTTTTTCTGGAATTGAGTACAGTTCTCGCCGCGAATTGTCCTTATCTTCTACCGAATGGAAACGGGTGCCAGTAAGTGGTAATTTGAGTTAAGGAACAAGAAAAAAGTCGCCACCATGGCTTCACCAGATATGACTTCATATATCTGGTGAATAAGGTGGTTGCTCGATGATATAATATTTGTGGAGTTTTTGCTCAGAAATTCGTTCACAATGATGGCCTTATTGTATTAAGGCGCATTATCGTAGTGCAAAATCCAAGACTTTTCTTTCCACAAATCTAGCCTTTTTTGTCGAATTTGCTCCCTTAAACGCCGCATAACGCTTAAATAATATTCTTTATTTATAGTTTGACCTTTCGGCAAGAACTCTGAGTGCACAACACCGCGATAGTTAAAAATAAACGGGCAAGTGCGAGTCGGGCTCGTCCATGCAGGGTTCCGCGCCTCCATACGATGTATTAATGCGCTGAAGAAACACGTTTCTTGTATGACGACCCCCTTTAATTTTGAACTTTATCTTATATTTAGTATTTGTTGTTGTAGCGGCCATAGTAATAAATAATTGGTGAAAATTTCAAGTATCTAGTTAATGGCATTATAAAGATCTAGTTAAAAACGCTGAAAAAACACTTTTTTGTATGACGACCCCCTTCAATTTTCAACTTTTTTTTATTTTTAGTATTTGTTGTTATAGCGGCCACAGTAATACATAATCGGTAAAAAATTCAAGTATCTAGCTATTACGGTTCAAGACATAGAGCCCTGTGACAGACGGACAAACAGACGGACAGACAGACGGACAGACGACAGATGGACAGACGGACATATAGCGGAGTCTCAGTAATAGGGTCCCGTTTGCACCCTTTGGGTACGGAACCCTAAAAAACAGTCATCATGTCTTTGACTTTTGATTGACTTTGGCGTGGTTTTTTGGATTTCGGTTTAGTTGGAAGGGGCCACTCTGAAGCTTGTTGACTAGTTTGCATGTCAAACTTGTAAACCCACGTCTCGTCACCAGTCACAATGGGTTTGATGAATATTGGGTCGGAATTCACTCGTTCTAGCATGTCCTCAGCGACTCGATTACTCTTACGCGATTGAGTTTTTGGAGAAAATTCAGGTCTTTTAGGAATAGCCGAGCGGCAACATATTTCATACTTAAGTGATTATTTAAAATGGTACGGATCGATTCGTGTAATACAGAAAGTTCAACTGCTATCTCACGCAAAAATGAATCAAGATTTTCAGTCACTATTTCTTTCACTTTTGCAATGTTAACTTCAGTTGCAGACGTTGATGGCCTACCAGAGCGAGGCAAATCTTCCATCACATCTCGACCGCTTTTGAACGCGTTGTACCACTCTTAAGCACATGTTTTGTTATAGTCGATTCACCGTAAGCCTTCTGTAACATTTTTAGTGACTCCGAACACGAAATTCCATTGGCGATGCAAAATTTAAGACAAACTCTTTGTTCGATGTTTTTGTCCATTATGAAAATCGCAATACACACTAGATATGATAAAACTAAAAACAGCACTATATTCAATATAAATAACAGATGTAACTCGAATTCCGCACCAAAATAAAAAAAAATAGTGCCAAACCAACAAAAAAAAATTAAAAAAAATATTTTGGAACCATAAACAAATCATCCATTCCCTTTTTTGGCTGAATGTATTTTTCTATTATTTTTGAATAAATATTTTTGAAGTTATTGTTATTATTATAGGCGAAATTTGTCCAACCCCTTCTCCCTTAACTCCTTAACTATTGGGCCTAAAATTTAAAAAAAAAATACATAAAGTATTTCTTTATCTATAGATTTCAGGAAAACCTATTAGAAGTACGTAACCCTCTTCACGCGAGTAACTCGCACTTGACCGGTTTATTATTTTAGGTTACCGTCAGACGACCGTTTCATGCCATCCATCGGGAATGGCCACATAGCAACAAATATCTTCAGCGACACCATATACATGAACGGAGTCTACAATGGACGAAAAGGGGAAAGCCACCGGGCAAGAATCCCTGCTTGGGCCAATATCAGACTTAACTCCACCCTAACACATTTCCCATATAGCCCGGAGTATAGTTTGAATACTAAGCAAGGGGCTTTCAAAGTTAAGGTTGATAGAGACAGGTCGTTGGTCACGCAAAGGATTTATGCCCATAGATTTTATACGAGGGCCATCGTCAATCAGATCCAGGTCATAGCAAAGACACATACAGGTAAGTTTGCTGTTTAATTTGATAAGGCGCTGCTTTTAGGCTCACGCTACAATAAATTGGCAGTGACGCGACGAGCAGTTTAATAACAAGACATTATAATCTTTATGTACAATGCCATAAGATACTCTCACCGGCTCTCAGTTGCGCGCCGTTTATTCTATCAAGCGTCTATATCTTATGAGTCTTTGACATATAAAGTTTATTATTACCTAGGTATAATGTCTCAAATTCAGTGTAGCTTATTCTTATCCTGATAATTTCAATCTTTTTGATCTTAGCGCATTCCCGGTTACATCCTCAGCAGTGCTGTGCTGCTTCGGAGCCCGGGGTGCGCTTTCCCGCTTTTTCTTCTCCAAATAATATATGCATGTCAATGGTCACCCAAGAATGCCAAAGACCAAGCGAAATCGAGAAGAAATTGCCGGAACAGTTTAATCGATTTGGCTATAGTTTTATAATCGCCCGCCAGCCTGATGTCAACCCTTTTTGAGAATGCATTTGTGCGAAAAGTTTTTCAACCGGCCGCCGCCTAACGTCATCCCTATTGGGAAAGCAATTGTAGCACGAGATGCGAGTCTATGATCACAAATTAGAAAGAGTATAGCCTATGTATGATACGGGTTAAATTCCACAAAAAGTCATCATTTCAGCTGCATAATTTTCACTGCTGGATATGGCCTCTTTCAAGAATTTCCAAAATTACCGATCTAGAGCGGCCCACTACCTCTAACGCACAAAAAAGAATTTTAATAACTCCTGAAAAAATCCAAAATATTGACTTTAATGTTCAAATTTCAGATCCAAACTTCATGCATCACGAAATCTGGATAGGGATCAAACAAATGCCAGGCCCCGATAGCGAAGACATAGCTTTTGAAACACCAGTCCCGGAGAAATGGGATGGCCGGACTCTTTGGAGCTCGTGTGGGAAGACCAGAGAGCCTGAGGACGATTACTACCAACAGTATCCCGTAGAGGTATGATTCATAGCCTCTTTGTTACTCGTACGTACATAATTAAATAAAAAATTTCAAATTTCATATTTGTTTAATTTTTACTGCCTCCTTGTCATATTGGTTACCATACCCAAAATCAATGATTTCAACTACTATTACGCTGGTAATAGTAGTAAAAAGTAAGCATTATTTATTTTTTTACAGATACAGACAGATACATTATAATTGGCAGACAGAGCATTATAGATTTTGCGGCTCTAAGCAGACTCTAAGGGACGCAAGATCCAAAGGCCACTTTTAGCGTTATGGAGGGCGAGAAGATGGAAAAGGAATCATAATAGTGATGGGTCGCTAGCCGCATCGCCTATTAACATGATTAGAATTTTCACCCATTACCTAGATCGGCTTTTACGATTTGCGCGGGAAGAGCTGATTGCTGGTACATTCTAAGTTTTTTCTTTTCTTCCAGATCAGCATGAAGGCATTTATGTATTTATTCTGACTTTTATGAAAGACATGCTCAAATATTACTTTCATTTTGTTTATAGGTCTGTGCATATTGGATCTCCGTACCGGAATATCTAGTCGTGCCTCAACATGGCTCCAGAACATTTACATTTGCTATGACTGTGGATCATAATAAGACTGTTGCTAGAGAGGAGCTGATACATGGTTTGTATTCTTTTCTTACTTATTATTAATAATAATATTAATTGATAAATAATTATTCTCTACTTGCTACGTGTTCTCTACTGTCTACTTCGATAAACTGTACTTAGGTTCTTACTTCTTTTTTTTTCCACATCTCAACTTACTTAAGCGCGACATAATATCCTTTTCGTAGAATATAAGATTATAAGAAGATTATACCTGATTCTTTGATTAGATATGGTAAAGTGATACGTGTGTGTAGTCTTGCAGGAAGATGGTGAGACTTTGTACACGAAGCACAAGCAGCAGTGGGCACGGCTGTACCAGCATGCAGGGATGGAGATTGAAGGCAATCTCAAACTGGTATGTACAGGGAAACGTGTGTATGGTATTGCAGGAACACAGTGGGACTTTGTACACGAAGCACAAGAAGCAGTGGACACGGATATACCAGCACGCAGGGATGGAGATTAAAGGTAATCTCAAACTGGTATGTAAAGTGATACATATGTGTAGTATTGCAAGATCACGATGAGACTTTGTACACGAAGCACAAGCAGCAGTGGGCACAGCTGTACCAGTATGCAGGGATGTATACTGAAGGCAATCTCAAACTAGTATGTAAGCTAATAATTTCACTGCGCCATCTTCTACTTTTATTAGGCTCCGTCTCACAGACGTCATTATTTAATTTTTTTAAAAACGCATGCGCTGTTCGGGCCTCCTACAAATTGTAGTCTGTAGAAAAATGACAATCAAATTTGTGACCTTGTGACCTGTGACGGTTTCAGAACCTTTAATATTAATGAGCTAATACAGTTCTTTCATATTTTGAATTTTGAAAAAATATGAATCTGCGGCGTTTATTTATTTTATTTGTACATTGATATTTTTTTACGTCCCTCAGCGCGATATCGGTACTATTGTGTTACAATTTTACCAGGTTATCAGCTATCGGGTAACCTTTTTAGGGCTCCGTACCCAACGGATACCAACTAGACCCCATTACTGAAACTCCGCAGTCTGTCCGTCCGTCTGTCACAGGGCTCTATCTCTTGAATCGTAATATCTAGACACTTGATTCACCGATATTAACTGTGGCAGTTATAACAACAAATACTAAAAATAAGATAAAGTTAAAAATTAAAGGGGTCGTCATACGAGAAACTTATTTTTTTCAGCGTTTTAAAACATTATACGGAACTCTTCATGTACGAATCCGACTCGCGCTTGACCAGTTTTTTCTTTTGTTTGTGCATTTTCTTCTGTCTTTCATTCGATATATAGTAACTACACATAGTTTATAAAATGTATTCTAGTTAAGAAATGAAACAAGGCTTTTATTACACATTTCAGTCTAAAATTCTGAATGGCATCTGGTACTATTATCTAAGTTCGTTGCCATCTGAAGAGTCCTATCATCCCCCTGAGAGATTTTTCGGACTAAGTCCTACTGGACTGGCAAGAGGGGGCTCCAACTTCGACGATTACGAAGGTCAGTCATCATGAGTAACTTATGAACTAATTGGGTTTTGTCGTATATTTCATATTTCAATGTATCTTCACCCAACTGTTTGACCTGCCTTCTTATCAAGTTACCTAAACTGCAGGATACCAATGAAGGCATTATACCCACGGAATACTTACATTGTCTTTGCTTTTCTGTTATTATACCTCAACTGCCTCAACAACAGGCTTTACTCTAAAAGCTGCACGTTATCGACACTATAGAAATGATAGACAAAAATTACGATACTGTTTGTTTGTTTTTCGTGTGTGTAAGTGACCAACACTGCATTCAGATTTTTCATGCTGCCCAAAGGCATGTAACTTAGCTTGACGACTGATTACAATGATGACAGCCGGGACTAGACATGGGTAATCTCGACTCCGAGGAGTGTTTCGGCTCACTAAATCTTACTCTGCATCCGGTACCGACTCATCTTAATGATTCCTACTCCCTTATCGGCTCCAGCTCCGAGGTCCGTTAAGTTTCGCTATTGAATCTACAGAATACAGACGTCCTTTCTGGTACCGGTTTCAATACAGAATAATATAGACTCCCGACTCCCGATTCCTCCCGAGACGCGGTGGAGCCGAAACGCGGCTCGCGGCTCGCGACCTGACAGGCGCCGCCGGTTCCCGGCGGGACCAAGATCGGTGCGGACACAATAACTCGTGGGAGCCGATAACGATTACCGGGATTCAGTATGGGTATTGGCTCCTGTTGATGAATCGGCTCATTTAAATATTCGAATCCGGAGTTACCAATGTCTAACCGGGACCAACGGTTTAACGTACCTTCCGAAGCACGAAGGAGCTCGAAAAATTTGTATGCCCCTTGTGGTTACCCATCCAAGTGCGGACTAAAGCATACTCCTGCCGAGCCACGATGCCATTTACTATCGGACGACATCAACATTATTATCATCCTTCCCTCCGTTTCCGATTTGTATATAAGTCAAATCCCTCTATTTCTTACCACTAGAAGGATCATTCTTTTTGCCAGTTGTTTGGCATCTTTCCTCCTTTGCTAGGTCAAACCATGGCTTTTAACTTGAAAGAGTATCAAAAGACGTATTTTTTACCATTAATAACACGACTATCGATCGATTTTTGTTTTAAATATTTTTGGATCTTTGTGGGCTTTACACTGGTAGAGCCCCTGAAGAGTCGATATGGCTTTGCAGGTCACAACTTCTGGGACACCGAATTCTGGATGTTCCCGACTATATTGCTCCTGTATCCGAAGTACGCCCACGATTTGCTGCAATATAGGTTAGACACGGCATATGTAGCTGCCAATCTTGCCAAGCTCACAAGCAATAAGGGTTACAGGTCAGTGAAAAAAAATATGTTTGTAAAATTATGTTATAACCAGGTACATACTTAAATAACCAGGTACACACGTACCTGGTTATTCAAGTCAATATCTCTTGACTTAAATAACCAAGCCTTCAGCATTGATATACAATATATAGACCAGCTATCTCAAACATCGGCCCCTGTTCTATTATTAAATATATGGCGGTGTGAATTTTATCATACGTATTTAATTTACTTAATTAATATTCTAATACTTTCTGATGGAAATTTATTTATTTACACTTTGCCGTGCTCCTTGAATTCTTACTGTATTGTAACACACGCCAAGGCATTATTAATTACCATGTTTTCGTATGGTTTTCGCATATAAACTGGCGAAAGTATTTATTTATTTATTTCATCTTTATTGTCCATCAAATACAAATTGTACAGAACAATAGGCAAACTTAACGCTAAAAGCCTGGTCTACCAGCTTCGTCTACCAGTCAATCTTTGGGTTATACAGAGAGTCTAAATGTGGGTTGCAAGATAAAGTGTAGTATACATAAAATACATTGTAACATAAATATATATACTTCCTATACATATGCCTACATACATACCTACATATATACAGGGTGGAATTGAAATCGTTGGCATTCTTTTAAATATCCACTATACCCATGATACAAAGTAATGTGAGCCTATTAAAACGTCAATCAGAAGTAGTCATTTTCATATTAAAGAAAACCTCTAAAGATGCGTTAGACTCCTTGATAGACACCATTACTGCAGTTATAAATAAAAAAACTTATCGTCATAAAACTCATGGAAAGTAAATTAATTATAATAGTATTAATTTCATTGCGTCGTTGTAGATTCCGTAGTACCTAACATTCGTTCCCTCAATCGGTCGCGTGTCATCGCCTTTCCCCACTCGACTTTAAACCTTATCCACGCAACTTAAAGTCTGTTTTTGTATGCCGGCCGCCCGCGGCACAGCTGGTGAGTGTACGCAAGCGCGACGCGCGATGTTTTGATACTTTGTTTATTTTTCTTTTTTATGATACTTTTTAATTACTGCACTAATTGCCGTATTGTTACCGTAAAAAATATCCTTTAAGTGAGTATGTTGACAAATTTAATTAATGCCAATGATTTGAAATGCTCCCTGTTTATAATACACTACATGAAGGATATCTACATATAAATAAATAGATAAATGCAGCAATTCTTAAATCTACTTTTATAACTTGGCCAAGAAGTGTTTAAATACCTGGATCTTAAAGCTAGCGCGACTAGGAGCAGTACGAAGTGGATTCAGGAAGCGCGTTCCAGAGTCTGGAGCCATTTAAGCTCAGAACGGTGTTCGGAAACGTACTAGGTGTATATGAGCTAGCAAGCGACTAAGTGAAGTTTATTTAGATAGCTGCAATTGAACGGGACAAAACAGTGGTATGTGCAATGGTGTCTCCTCTAGTTTTACATAATAGCTCTTTGACCTACATTGACATAGATATTATGTACATAAGTACATAGTGTCTCGCTGTTGGTCTTCAGCAATTATAGTTGGTCCACCCGAATCACCTAACGAGAAACCCTGATGATTAAAATGAATATCTGTTGACGACAGGACAGCGTGCCACATCTGAATTTGTAAGAGGACCGACCAATCACAACGCTTCCCTTTTTAGTCAAGGGGAAACAAGGTCCCATTCTCGAAAGTTCGATCCTATTCTCGAGAATAGGATCGAACTTTCGAGAATGGGACCTTGTTTCCCCTTACTTACTTTCGAAAGTTTGGGCGAAATCTGAAGCGTGTCGGTAACTCACGCATATCGTAGCTACCTGTGAGTAGCAGAATTGTATATATATGACCGTGGAACAGTGTGTGTCAACGGTCAAGCAAGCAGCAGTAGCAGTAGTGAATATACCATAGAAGAAATCTCTCCAGTATTTCATTTGAAAGGAAACCAGCAACAGTTTCTACAGTCCACTATAATCCCAGGACCGGTGTTATCCGACCGTCAACAATATCGTTATAACTTGGTTATAACTATTCTTTACACGCATATTCGCTAAGAGACCCGTAAAAACCATTTTATGGCTAGGAGAAAACATAATGATTATGTAGGTTTACCTTCTCTGGTGATTATGAAGAAAGACATTTGGTTAATTCCTGTAATATTGCCTTTTCTTCATTCATGCGCCCACGATGTATCTACTATATAAATATCAGGTGATTTTTAGAAACTTTCTAAATATTTGTTGGAAAAAATAATTACAAGGCAAACAAAAGCATATTAATAATGCTGTAGGGATAACAAAACTTCATAATCTAATCAGGCACCTATGGATTTCTTAAGTAGGTACCTTCTTTCTTAATCCTTTATTTTATTTTGTTTTAATTCAGATTTCCATGGGAAAGTGCCTACACCGGAGTGGAAGTGACGCAGCCTTGTTGTCCAGAAGTGGCCGAATTTGAGCAGCACATCACAGGCTGCATTTCATTTGCGGCGAGGCAGTATTTAGCGACGACCAGAGATGAGCAGTGGTTGGAGGTTAGTATATTCTTGAAGATACCTACAAAGGCCTGAAAAAACGTGACGAAAATGAATAATACAAAAATTCAAATTAGGAAAACAAATGAACCCGATGTCACTAGTTTTTCTGACAGTCGCTTGTTATCCCTGTAGTCTAAAAGTAAAGTAAAAAATTTTAAGAAATAAACTTTAGTAGTTTATTTACAGTGATTTTTCAAAAACGCTCAAAGTATTCTTAGCTCTGAACTAATGGGGCCTTAAGACCTTGCGAAATGAAGAAGAAACATCCGGATCAGTTTAAACGATTTGGCTATAGTTTCTGGACCGGCCGCCTGCCTGACGTCAGCCCTCTTTGGGAATGCATTTGTTGATTATAAATGCAAAAAAAATATATTGCATCTACTAGAAACTGACTATTTATTTATTGCCAATTAAAATAATTCTATATATTTTTTTAAATCTTCTTCATTGACTTAGTTATTGTTAATATGGTTTTCAGCACGGAGGCTGTCCTCTTGTTTCGTACATCGCTGACTTCTGGGCGTCCAGGGCTCTAATCAATTATGAAACAGGGCTTTACGATATATCAAGTAAGTTAACAACAAGATCAAGATCAAAAAACATAAAACCCGACAATGTGAACTGAAAATTCTTACTGGAAAGTACCATATACATAGTTATCCAGTTAATGCAAGCACATCAGGAAAAAACAGCTGATAATGTATACTTTGAAATGTGCTTATTAAGCCCTTTCATTTGATACCCTTCACGGTGTCATCATCATCATCAGGTCTTTTTAGGGTTCCGTAGCCAAATGGCAAAAAACGGAACCCTTATGGATTCGTCATGTCTGTCTGTCTGCCGTATGTCACAGCCACTTTTTTCCGAAACTATAAGAACTATACTGTTGAAACTTGGTAAGTAGATGTATTCTATGAATCGCATTAAGAATTTAAAAAAAAAATGGGGTTTCCCCATACTTAGAACTGAAACTCAAAAAACATACGTGTGGGGGTCTATGGATAGGTCTTCAAAAATTATATTGAGGTTTCTAATATTATTATTTTTTTCTAAACTGAATAGTTTGCGCGAGAGACACTTCCAACTGTAACTTCTAAAATAAGAAAATGATAAAACTAAAAAAAATATATGATGTACAAACTTCCACCGAAAATCGGTTTGAATGAAATCGAGATCTAGTAAATAGTTTTTTTTTCCGTAAACCGCAATAGAACATTTATATTATGTTACTTGCTGCTACGGAACCCTTCATGGGCGAGTCCGACTTGCACTTGGCCGCTTTTTTAGCTCTCCACGCTCGCTGGCCAGACGGGTTGGAAAGGTCACGTATGATTTGATTTATTTAATTTTTTATTACATAAGCACATATTATATTATTATACCTCATAAATATTATATACATAGGTACATACATACTGCCGTGCAGACCCTAAAACACAGTAGGTAATAGGAATTTTAAGGGTTTTTAGTTTAATACTGAACCTTAAAGAGTACGCTATAAGGAGCAATGTGATTAAACCGATTTTTTAATATGATAATTTTCAAGATAAAAAATCAATTTTTTAAATTGCAGTAGTTACTGCAAAATCAAATATTGAAAAATCAATAGTCAAATCGCATGTCAAAATACACGGTAAAACTAACTAACATACAGTAAGAGAAGTTACGTATACGCGACTCCATGACTTTACTAAGTCAAACGCAGTAAATATCGTCAATGCCTCAAAAAATCTTTATTTTATACCAAAACTAGCGGCCCGCCCCGGCTTCGCACGGGTATGTATTATACATATAAACCTTTCTCATGAATCACTTTATCTATTAAAAAAAACCGCATCAAAATCCGTTGCGTAGTTTTAAAGATCTAAGCATACATAGGGACAGACAGTGGGAAGCGACTTTGTTTTATACTATGTAGTGATAAATATTTATGCATGTAAATTAATGCAGTAATAAAATTTTGTATACTAAATGTGTTTACTGCATTAATGTTATCATCATCATCATCATGATGACATTAATGCAGTATTATATACAATACAATGCATTAATGCAGTGTATACATTTAGTATACACTGCATTAATGTATTTTATACGAATTACACATTAAAATGCAGCAAAACAGTTGAATACGGTATCTTACTTAGTATTCATAAAGTTTTGATCGCGGATGTTACTGTTTCAAATGCAGTATATTTATTATTTACTGCAGTATAGTCAATTCTGAGCCAAATTTTCAAAATAGCATAATGATAATTAAAACGCAGTAATAAACACTATTAATGCATTTCAACTGGTAACGTGAACATTTAAAGACTGTTTTACTCTAAATTAAACCCAATTTGCTGCGTTCTTGTCGGGATATGTCGCTCTTTCTCGCTCCAGCAAGCAAGCGCCTACCCTCTAATTTTCTCTGGTTCATCGGTTTTGTCAGCCGACGAAGATAAAATTAACTTCTCATAAAAAGTTATATAATTTTTTTTAAAAATTTTATATATCTTTTAAAGAATTTTAAAGACAACAAAATCTGCTGAGTGAATAATTTATTACATATATACTATCACGCCTGTTTCCCACAGGGGAAGGCAGAGACTATAGACCTCCACTTGCTACGATCCTGACAGACCTCTTTTGCTTCATTTACACTCATCAACCTCTTCATACATGCCCTTCGGTTACGGGTACTTCTTACCTCTGCAAACTGATCGCAGAACATTCGCCGAGGTCGACTCTGTCCCGCTCTAGCTGTCACACTTGTCTTATAAATACTTTTGTTAATCTCTTTTCTGCTGTCACCTGACAGCAGAGCAGTGCCATATCAAGATGTCAAGAGGTTGGCAGAAGATAGAAAAGAATAGATGAAACTCCACCGAGAAGAGATTCATCATCAAAACTTAAGAGCGACGCTCTTCGCTCTTAAGTTTTGATGATGAATCTCTTTTCATCCATCCTTTCTACATGCCCAAACCATCAACATTAAAATCCCTTAAAAATTAAATCCAAAATTAACATCCCTTTCTCTACTTTTGTCACTACGTCCTCTTTCACTCTTTCACTTGCTCCACTCTCACCCCATTTATTGAAAATATTGCATTCTGTTGAACTATCATCCCTTTTAAAAACCATAACTTTAGTCTTACTTACATTAACTTTCATACCCTTTGTCTCTAATGCATCATCCATAACAGCTATCATCTTCTGTAAATCCTCCTCTGAGTCCACAAGTATCACTTGGTCATCAGCATAGAGAAGGCATTTGATAAATAACCCATCAATTCTAACACTACATTCATCTTCTTTCAAATCTGTCAAACAACTGTCCATGAATAGGTTGAACAGCCAAAACGACGCTTTACATCCCTGACTAACATCTTTTACGATGTTAAACCAGTCTGTGTATTCGCCGTCAATTCTGACACAAGCACTAGAATACTCATAAAGAGATTTCAGTGCCTGGATCAGATGGCTGCTCAACCCTTACGCACACAGTGTTGAACACAGATCATTCCTGATCAATAATTTATTAGTAATCATACCTCAGATTATTTACTTTAATTTACTAAATATTTACTTAACAAGTTCAAAATGGATAAAATGTATAAGTTATTGAATCTACATGTCTATCATATTTTGTTCATTTTCTTTGATTTAAAAAAATGTGCCATTAAAGTAAAAAGATCTTATGTTGTTTTTGCCAAATCCAGAAGCTATTTTACTGATTTAGGCTGTAAGTGTAATATTACATACATTTTAAGTAAGATATATGTTCAAAATACTAAAAGTTAGTACCTGTTTGCTCAAATGGTATGAAGAATAAATATTATTTTCAGTTTTTAAAATTGTGTTTGTTTTATAATAAATATTTTTATGTAAAATTTATATTTCATTACTACATGCTAATCTACACGGATATTCATTATGCATATTAAAATGCAGTAAACAAAGCGTTTTGCTGCAAATTAGTCTGCAAAGCTGCAAACGAATCAAAAATGTTCGCAGTATAAAGTGTTTTTGTCGCATTTTAATCTGCATGTTTCCTTTTTAGGATGCAGTAATAGCCATCATTTTGAAAAATACCTACTTATTTCTAAACAAACACATTGTTTAATATATTATTTACGCTATTTCAATCTTTGAGATCAGTTAATTGTTGTAGTAAAAAAACAATCCACCGAACATATGAAATAATACAAAAAATAAAGCATCAAAAAGTTTTTCGCGGTTTTCTCGAAACCGTTTTTTTTCTCTTACTGCGGTTTAGGTGCTGCAGGGCAGCATAGTATTGAAACAGTTGACTGCCTCCGCGGTCCAGTGGTCAATGCGTTTGCCCTGTGAAAAGTTGTTTCCAGTCTGGTTAGGATATTGCAAGCTTGAATCACCTGATTATCTGAAAATAAAGATGATTCCGTGCTTCGGAAGGCACGTAAAGGTGTTGGTCCCGAACGCCATCTAGCGTTTGTACCTATCCTAGGATTAGTTCTGGTCTACCCTGGTCAGTTGTGGAGGTCAGACGGCAGTCGCTCTGTGTAAAAACCAGTAACCTCGTCAAATCACCTAGGTGGTAGCGGATCCCGGGCTCTGAAGCGTAACCGCTGACGATGCAACCGGGAATACGCTTGGATGATGACATGACATAGTAGCACAGAATACAGTAAGAGTATACAGAACGGAATCTCCTAAGGTACGCACAATATGCGTCCCCGTTCCCCGCACCCGCACCTCTCCCCTGGTTCTTGGGGGCCAACTTATGTCATCAAGGCTAAAACGGAGGAGAGTTGCGTAAATAATTATACCGTCAGTCGTATTTTGACCATGTTTCTCAATACAATGCTTTGTATGTAGGTACCTACTAATTTATACTTAATGTTGTTTGATAGATGTCATGGGACCTGATGAAGACCACAGCAACGTGACGAACTCCGCATTTACGAACGTCGTGGCTGGCTACTCGCTTTACTTGGCACAGTGAGTTTATCTTTTACTCTATGATTTTGAACCTTTAGCTTCTTTCAAGGAAAATACACTGTTTCCTATGTATCCAAGGATAGACTTGGAGTGGTTCGATTCTACTTTGCCGGGAACCACACGGCACATTTTTTTGGAAATGTGAAAATAAAAAAAAATATATTATTACTTTATTTCGATTATTACCTTAAACTATAGGTATATACCTACATATTATATAATTAATCATCACAATCTTCCAAATCACACTTTGAGTATTTATTATAAAAGATCCTCTGTTGAAATCAATGTCTTCGTCTGTATATATACATATATATTTTTTCTACCATTCAGGTTATTTGTTTAGGCAAGTTGTGACAACTTGCCTAATCAGTTATAGGTAACCATTTTTAAAACTGTTGCAATAATTGGGAATTGTTTAAGTTTTTTTTTTGCTTTTTCACAAAAACATTATCCTCAGAATTGATGAAAAAGTATTATTATTTAATGTACTTTTACCTTCTAGCAAACACAACCATCCGCACTATACGCACTAATTCCAATTTGTATTTATAAATAAAACTAATTAATTAACGTCTATACCGAAATCATATTTTATCATATCTGCCGATTTTTCAGCAATCATAATAACTGGAGCGTTTAAATTACCACTCGTAATTGTAGGCATAATGCTAGCATTTACCACCCTTAGCCCTTCCACGCCCACTTTCACTGCTGAAAAATGCAACGTGTGTATTTTTCCAAAGAGGAAAACACATACGGTGCGTTTTCAGCAGTGGAAGTGTTAAAGTTTCACTAACAACACCATCGGGACCCATGGCACAAGTACTCTACGGGTGCCATATTGTATTTTATACGTTAAGAATATAACATTGCCAATATTCGTGTTTTTTAGTTTTCTGTTTCGGCTATTTCTTCTTCACTTCGCAAGTTCTTTGGCATCTTTGGGTATATAACTTTATTATATTTGGAGAAGAAACAGAGGAGAAGCAGCACAGCTACGAATTGCGGGAATGCGCTTAGATGATGAAGAAGATGATAAAATATATATTGTCGAGTTAGTATCCCATAATACAAGTTTAAATACTCAAAAACTTGTATTATATTGTAGTATGCTTGAAGCGCCACGTAGGCAGTTTAAATAATAAAACTTGTTAAACTAATTAACAAGTTTTATAGTATTCGTGAAGCGCCACGTGGGCAGTATAAATAATAAAACTTGTAAAACTAAATAGATACTAAACAAGTTCTATTATTTAAACTGCTCACGTGGTGCCTCACGTGACGTATTAACTTCTATCCCGAATTTCCGACATAATTATATGAAAACATTCCAGAGTTAAAACGAACGTAATTTTTTTTCCGAAATATCAATGTAGATATTTTTTTTTTGTTGTTCAATCCTTTTGCACTAGGGTGTATTATTACGTGTACATACACATTTGTTTTAGTGTGAGTCTTGCTAGTGTGCAGAAAATAAACTAGTGTGTCAATTTTACGTAAGTGTGCGTTTATAACGACACAAATTATTTTTGTGACTGTGTGTGTTTTTTAGATGTAGTAGTACCCTCCCCCCGCACCAAAAACGGCAGAAAGTTTTGTAAGAAGATTTGTCTGCGTAACTTATCCTGTATTAAATGATCTAAGTATTTTACTCTTTGGTAACAATCCTGCTCTGATTGACGCCATTTGCGAAATACAGAGTGACATAAAAATTACAGAATTTGCAAATACTCGTAATAAAAAAAAAACTAACCATATCTACCTCCAAATCTGTTCATGCATTTCGAAGTTAATACAGAATAAATAAAGATAGATAGAATAAGACGGATTGATAGATGGATAATATGAATATTTGTTGCGGTTTTCGGCACACACACGAAATATTAAATTATACACACACTTAAACATGCTTAAAATAAAGACATAGCAAAAATTATAGTAGTTGCACGTGTGTTCAGCAGCAAGACATATAGGTCAAAGCTACTGAGCTTTGACCTATTTGACTTGCCACTGGGTGATGTTACCTTAAACACAATACACTCATAATCTCGTTCATAATTTTTGCCAAAAGTGCGAAAAACGGCCACTTTTGGCAAAAATGCAAACTAAAGCTGAACGTTCTCACTTTAAACTGTAAACAGTGGTTCATAAAATAGTTTGAAGGGTTATCTAGGTTTAACTAGCTCAAAATTTGAAATGATATCTCCGTTTCCTTATAAATAATTTATTTCAAATGGGGGCAGCACTGGACTCCGTGTATCGTCTTAAACCCTTAACCGCCCAAATCATAACATTGGCAGATGAAATAGTATCAGTTTACTAGACGTCAACTTGATAACCACCAGCCCGTTGGTCAGACGATGTTGTGAGGTCAGCGGGAAAGCAGTTGATGAGACTAACACAGGACCTGTGACAGGACCCTAGAGAATGGCGCAAAAACAGAGAGGCCAATGCCAAACAGTGGGTTGATGTGGGCTGAAAATAAATAAAGGGCTATGCTCGGCGTTTCTCTACGTGATCGAATCAGAAATGAGGTATTTCGCAGTAGAACAAAAGTCACTGACATAGCCCAGCAGAAAGCTCGTTGCAGCTCGGGACGAACCGATGGCCGATTAGGCAAAAATGTTTTATAATGGCGGCCATGTACTGGTAAGCGAAGCGTAGCACAACCCACAAGGTGGTCAGACGACCTGACCAAGGTCACTGGAAAGCGCTGGATGCAGACCGCTCTGGGTCGATCATTTTGGAAATTCTTAGGAGAGGCCTATGTCCAGCAGTAGACGTTATGCGGCTGAAAGTGGGCTGAAATAATGATGATAGTAATAAAGTTCTTGTTAAGGTGAAGATATAGGCAAATGGCCTTGAAGTGTGAAATAAATTGTTAACTCGTAAATATGGTGATAATTTCCATATTGCTCTTCGTCATGCACTAGATAGCCCTTTAAATTATTTTATCAACTGCCGTTGAAACTGTTATTGGTGATCCGTCTAGCTTTAAAACTTGCCGTGGCCACTTTTGGCGGAGGCAAGTTTTAAAGCTAGAGGGACTAATGTAAATACTTTCAACGGTGGTTCATAAAATAATTTAAAGGGCTATCTAGTGCATGACGAAGAGCAATATGGAAATGATCTCCATATTTACGAGTTAACAATTTATTTCAAATGAGGGCGCCACTTCAAGGCCATTTGCCTATCACTTCACCTTAAGGCTGCGCCTGATGTGGATAATCTAAATTTTGCTCCCGCTTCCACTCACACAAATTTACTCTAGCTGAAACGAGACAGCGAGCCATGCGGGGTGAAAATATCGCGGCACGTCCATGAGGCGGGTTTACGCGTTTCTGGTTTTTGAGGTTATTTTTGTTTTACAAAGAATATTTAAGAGTTATTTAAAAAATAAGACATGTGATGGATTATAATTTTATTAAACATAATGTTTAATAAAATTATAATCCAAAATTATAAGGGCTTATTTATTGTATTTCTTGAATACTTTCCGTTTTAGTATAATTCTACGAGGTGATTTAGAAAATTTTAAGCAATCGTGTTTTCGAAACATATTATGTATAGAGTTAATCCTGAACTTTGCTGTGTTTTTATTTTAAAGTGAGTATTTCATTAATATTGATAATATTTAAGATTGCTCTAAGTACTATTAGGGTCATACGGGCTCTTAAATAAGGCTGAATGCGTCTACGACTTACCAGCAATTCAATTCAAAAGGTGTAAATTTCCGAAATCTCCTGTTAATATTGTATTGTTAATGATAAACCTACTTACATAATTACACAGATTGATATTGAATAGATAGGTACTACGAATGTAACGGAAATCAGCTTTTTATTGGTAACAATATAATTACTAAATATTATGTACTTATACTTAGATAATAATTCTAAGAATATAATTTTGTTTGTTTATTTGTAATAACTTTATTGTACCAAAACATGAAAATAAAAATACAAAATTCGAAAGAGCAAATATAAAATGGCGGACTTATCCCATAAGTACAGGGTATAGGGATCTCTTCCAGTTGAAGAGATATATTTTGAGAGAATACTTAATAAAAATAAAATTACAGATACACTATCACGTCTTTATCCCTAACGGGGTAGACAGAGCCAAGGGCGGTAAAGCCCAGGCCACTTTTAGCGTAATGGTGGGCATGAAGGTGGAAAAGGGAAATCATAATAGTAATTGGTTGCTAACCGCATCGCCTATTCATATGATTCAGATTCTCGCCCATTCCCTCGATCGGCTTTTACGATCTGCACGGGAAGAGAAGCAGCTGGTACATTCTATGTTTTTTCTTTTCTCCCAGACCAGCAAAGAAGAAAAATAAAATTATACTCAAATAATTCGTCTTGAGCACTTTTTATTGTTTTAGTTAGATAAAAGCTTGGTTTTAACCGACTATGGCGAAGCCAAAGGAGGGTTAGGTATATGACTCTCTCTCTCTCTCTCATCTCAGCGTATTCCCAGTTGCATTCTCAGCTGTAATGCTGTGAAGCCCGGGGTCCGCTCGTTTCGCCGCTATGTATGCAGATTCATCTGTTCCCTCATATCTTCTATGATATCCATGGTGCCTTTACAAATGAGGTATCGTTGGGAGCGTCTTGGCTGTCCGTGGTTATAGGCTATATGACGTCACATTAAATTCTATATGGCACCCTCTGTAGGCCATAAAGTAATGAACAAAAAATAAAATAAATCGAATCATACCGTGTAGGGTGTCAAATTAAAGGGCTTCATTAGCACATCCCAAAAATATATACATTATTATCTATTTCTCCCTGTTGTGCTTGCATTAACTGGATGAACGTACATTTTTAGCAAAAAGCTTCCCGTAGTCAAACAACATATACACTACGCGAAAAGAAACGACACACGTAAAATCGCTTGCGGCTATGTGTGGGTGGCTGGATGTGCGAGGGGGCCTTGAGAGGCGCGCGGGGCGTGAAACGAGCTATCGCTGACTGCTTTGGCCGAGGGCTGGTACCAGGCCTGTGTCACTTTAGGTATCGAAAATGTACCTACATTATTACTATGCGCGCAGCCGGCCCCTTCAGGTGGTAAATTCAGTTATACGAATCGTTTGTCCAGAGTAATAAGAATTAAATTAGCTTGCAATGGATGTCTAGGTATCTAAGCGAGAAGGTGCTGAGTTCTGACGTGAGCTAAATAAAACCATATCGCTAGCCACATTGAGTAGATATTTCTTTGAATTTCTTGACTTCTGTACGTTAGTATTAGTATTTAATCTTTGCTGGTACCTAGTTCGCGTCTCTCTCACGCACCGCACGATACTCCATTTCGGTTCGGTATCAACCCTAGCGTTACGAGCCCCGAGCTCACGGTCACCGGCGTTCGAACTCTTACGTACAGGGAGTGTCGCCGCTGTGCCGTAGTTGCGTTTTTAGTTTTTAAAACTGTATCTTATTGAAAATATTTTTAATTAAGTAATTGTTTTCAGATATCATCACCATCAGGTCTTTTTTTAGCCTCCACTGCAGGAGCACGACAATCTCTGTACTACCAGAGCCATGTAATAGCCAGAGCAGTCAGAGGATTTGGCATACACTCTCCACGCTGGCCAGACGGGTTGGTGATGTCTTGATGTTTACAAGCTTTGTTTAGCTTGTGTTTCCTAAGTCGCCTTCTACGACATCCACAGGAAGACTTGGAGTGGTCTGCCGGGAACCACACGGCTTCAGATTCAGATTGTTTTCAGATATGTGGCCTGTTTATGTAAGTCGTACTACCACACCGAGAATCCCGACCATTGGGCGGACGTCGCCTTCAGTTTGGCACTGCCCTACGATGAGAAGCTGGACTACCACCCGCAGTTCCAGGGGTACAAGAGGGAGAGGATTAAACAGGCCGATGCGATCTTACTGGGATTTCCACTGCAGTATCCAATGAATACGTAAGTAATTTAATAGGGTTAGTATCCAGGGTCAAAAATAAATTATTTTGAAATGATAAGAGTATAAAATGTCACAAAATAAGGTCACTTCATCACATCCATTTTGAACGTGATCTTAGATTTATTAATGCCGAAAAACTGATATTAAGAGCGGTAATTGACTCCAACAAACTATGACGACGTGACGCCGTGCGTTTTTCATAGAAATCCCTAAAATATTTGTTTTGACGTTTCGAAAAAGTATCTGTTTTGACTTGTTGGCAACTAGCGGATTCTCCCACATTATCACATCTTTTTACAGATACAGGTAAACTATATCGTATTTATTCCTACGGAAACATAGCGTATTTAATCATGTTAAGACGATACACGGAGTCTAGTGCTGCCCCCATTCGAAATAAATTATTTGAAAGGGAACGGAGATCTCATTTAAAATTTTGATCTACTTAAACTTAGTTTACCCTTGAAACTATTTTATGAACCACTGTTTATAGTTTAAAGTAAGAACGTTAAGCTTTAGTTTGCATTTTTGCGAAAAACGGCCACTTTTGGCAAAAATGAAAACTAAAGCTGAATGTGAAGTTTGAAGGTGAATCTAGGTTTTACTAGATCAAAATTTTAAATGATATCTCCGTTTCCTTTCAAATAATTTATTTCAAATGGGGGCAGCACTGGACTCCGTGTATCGTCTTAATAGGCGATGCGGCTAGCAAGCCATCACTATTATGATTCCTTTTTCCATCTTCTCGCCCTCCATCCTCCTCTGGGCTCTATTAGCTTAGATCCGCAAAATCTAAAATGCTCTGTCTGCCCTGTTAGGGAAAAAGACGTAATAATGTATCTTTATCCTACGGGATGACAGAGTTTAGGGCTTTAGCTGTAACATGTAAAAGTAGAACAAGAGAATTAAAGTAAGTGGTAATAGAGTGCTAGTCGTATCGCCTATTGACATGTTTCATATTCTTGCCCATTCCCTTGATCGGCTTTAACGATCTCCACGGGAAAGAAGCAGCTGGTACCTTCGACTGTTTGGAATACTAATCGGCAATCGATCTGGCATATATTGATACAGCTCAAAAAAATAACACTTAGGAAAGCCGCAAGGAGAGAATGTTCTTGAATCTAACGTTTCTTTGTGTTTCAGATCAACAAGATCCAACGACCTCTCGTACTACGAGTCCGTGACCCGCTCCAGCGGCCCAGCTATGACCTGGAGCATGCACACCATAGGGCACCTGCAGCTGATGGAGAATAAGAAGGCGGCCAAAATGTTTAACAAGAGCTACGAGGGTTACGTGCGGGAACCGTTCAAGGTACTTTGTCATGGACCGAAAGTTTAGATAATGATTCAAAATAAATATTAGTTCGCCGCGAACTTAGAACTCGCGATTTTTTATTAATATTTCAAAAACTACTGAACCGATTTTGATGCCCAACGAACTTGAAAATTCTATTGATATTTCCCATATGCCTACGAAAATTCATCAAAATCGGACCATCGTTTCGGCAGTTATCGCGGAACAAAGATACATACATAAAAACAATGTGTTTTCGCCCCAACTTGAATTATAGCCCTTGCTCGCTCGTTCTAGGCTAGGCCACATAATACATAAGAGTTCAAAGCTAGGCTTAGCAAGAAGGGAGGGGGTGTTGTTTTATTAATCCCAGTGCCGGTTTTAGCCCTATTCACCGCCCATTTTTGGCGTCCCCCTGGTGCCCTCCTGGCGCCCCTTTGTATCTTGCGCCCTGGGCGCCTAACCGCGCCCTACCCTAACGTCGCTACTGATTAATCCTAATTCCTAATGTCAATTACACTTTGTATTACATCATCATCATCCGAGCGTTATCCCGGTTGCATCCTTAGCGGTAACGCTTCAGAACCCAGGGTCCGCTACCTAACCTAGGTGACTTGACTTTGGTGAGGTTACTAGTCTTTACAGAACGACTGCCCTGTCCGACCTTTGCAACCCAAAGAATAGACCAGACCAACCAATTCTAGGATAGGTCCATATGATATACCTACCATACGCAACGCACATTACTATAACAAATCAATTACACGCAAATATTACATGCCGCAGGTGTGGAGTGAATACCGACGTCCGAATGTAGGGGCAGTGAATTTCTTCACTGGCATGGGCGGTTTCCTTCAGACTCTGGTCTTCGGTTACGCTGGCGTGAGCATCCACCTCGACAGACTTGAGATCCACCGACCGCAGCTACCTGCTGATACAAGCAGATTAAAAATTAAAGGTAGGTATAGGTCGCGTCACGTAAAAAGAACGCTGGCTGTCAAGCTGCGAATTAGGCTATTTACGGACCTACTACGTAGATTGGTACTGTGGGACCTCGACCTGTCTCGGCGCTCTTAGTCAAGTTCCCACATATAGGGAGAAAGTTGGAGTGGAGAACAGAGGCTCGACACAACAGTTAGATTAAATTTATTTGTCACACAACTTATAAACTTCTATATATATATTTTATTATAATAAGGTATAACAGATCAGATAGAACGTAGGAACAGAAGGGAACAGTACGAGAGATGATGGCAGAATGTGAGATGACCGAGATAGAAATGATTTGAAAATAGAATGAAATGAAATTTGAAATGAAATGAGGAATGAAAAGTGGACAGGATGAGAAAGAAATGAGGTTGGAAGAGATGCAGCATGCAGGTGGCATGCAGCATCGTTACAGTACTTACCTACAAATCCGATGGTCTTTTTTCGCGACCATCACTTACTTACTAGATATGGCTCAATCATGTAACTTCCTACTTACTTTCCACAGGTATCAAGTATTTGGGGGCAAACCTGACCTTGGATATCGATACCTCTGGGACTACACTGATGGTGACGTCATTGGGAGACGAGTGGGGCCTGAGACTGTATGACGGCCGGTACAACACCACTTTAGTACCGGGAATGTCAGGTAAGATTCATGCATTAGATCTTTTTGAAGCCTACTGAATTCTGTACCTTTTTTGTAGTAAACAAGTTTTATATTTCTTCAAGCAAGCTAAAAAACAGTTAACTAAGTATTCATTTAGCGCCCAGGAACATCAATTCTGCTAGCATAGCGCCTTAGCGCCTGATATATGTTTAGAGCAAATATTCTTAGGTTCGCGATTGTGGCTTCAGCAGACCAAGTTGCGCTTAAGTAATTAGTTCCTACTTAATTAGTTTTTATCTTAAACTGAACTGTTACAATACAACACTGTATCTTTTAGCTTCAACCCCATTTATCTCTAATATTTGTCTATAATTAAAACATCTAGATAAATAGCATTATAAAAGCTATTAAAAATTGCGCAACTAAAAACTCAAAAATTACGCTTGTTTGGGCCTGGGTTGGGCTTCGAGTAAATATCAAAATGTTGTTTCAGTGAAGCTATCAGGTGAGGGCCCATTCTCAATAAGCGCCGCACCCTGGAAGAGCTGCAAGCCACCTGCCGACGTCATAGGACATAACTATCTGAGGCCGAGTGAAGACTTATAGCACATTATGACGATTATCACGTCTCTATCCCTAACGGGGTAGACAGAGGCTAGGGCCGTAAGACCCCAAGGCCACGTTACGTTATGTAAATAAACATGTTGTGTCAAATTTTGTGTAGTTTGTTTATGGCCTACGCCAAATAAGTATTTTTCAAAATTACTTTCTTATATTCGGTCTAGAGATGACCGGGAGCCGTTTGGTTTGTCGCTAGATGGTCGTGTCATCCGACGAACAGGGCTTGGGAACGGTTTGAAAAATACCAGCTCATTACCATGGGGATGTTAATGAGCTGATATTTTTTGAACCATTTTTCGCGAACACTCGCTAGGAGCGGAATCGATACGCGAGCGTTATATTCGCCGGGATTAACCAGGTTAATTTCAAACGATTTGGGCGCGGGGCTTCCCGTCACCTTTTAAGACAAGTTGAACTGAACTTATTTCATAAAGCAAGAAAGATACAGACGGGCGCGCGGGTAAAGGGTGTCGGTAGGTGGAGCCAAAATGATCCGAACGAAATTAACCTGGTTTCGCAAACTAAAACACTTATTATTGGTTCTTTGATCAGAACCCAAATAAGATCGCCGCTCGAGCGGAATCGATATGTTAATGCTCTTTTTAAAATGTATGGCGTTTCTAATGAGGTAGTTAAATATTTTAACCTGGTATCCGAGCCTTGCCGACGAACGAAGCTTGAAATAGCAAGCTAACACAGAGTGCTTGCCAAACGGTGCACAGTATAGGAACCAAACAAACCAGCTAAGTAGGTATGATGACACCCCATCAGAATTTCATTCAAGAAGGTGGTACTTAAAAGCGCGGCGGGTCAATGCGGCTAGTTTACGCGTTTGTGGTTTTTTTTCATTTTACAAAGAATAACTAAGAGTTATATGATGATTTATTTTATTTATTTAATCTTTATTGTCCATCAAATACAAATTGTACAGAACAATAGGCGAACCCTCCAGTCAACCTTTGGGTTATATTTAATACAATTATAATCCAAAGTTGCAGGAGCTAATAGTATAACTAGTATAATTCGGAGGTGATTTCGAGGCAACTTCGCAATTTTTTTCTATACAGAAAAATTTAAGGCAATCGTGTTTTTAAGACATACCTACTCGTACAGGCAGACTTTATAACCATACTGAACTACTTTCTATAAAAAAATGTTATTAAAAATCGATAAAAAGTTTAGTCAGCGCTGTGTTTTTATTTAAAAGTGAGTATTTCGTTAATATTGATATACTGAAGATAGCTCTAAGAACTTTGGGGTAGTATGGGCTCTTTACAATGTTATCACAATATAACATGTAAAGAAGATGTAAGTTTCTAAAGCTTGCAAACGAGTGCCAAATTCAAGTAGAACTTCATTTCTTTTTCGTACTGGTCTGAGATAAGGGATATATGTGTTCTTAAGGTTAGGTACTGTGACTTTCAACGGCTGCTTGACGCTGCGTCAAATCGGACATTGGCCGACAGTTGACAGTTGTATAAAAATTACGTGGGGCCGTGTTACGCGATTATAATGTTAAAGTTGCTCTTCTATAGCATTAAATTTCGCTGTAACCAACCATCAAAAGCGCTAAATATCTTAAAAGCTTTTTTTAATATTCACATAGGTAAGTACCTCCTTAATTGATTAGTGTAAGGTTATAAGTTACACTGGGAAGTATACTTACATGGATATCATCTCATACCTATTTTATCTACACTTCTACACTATAATATTATAAAGAGGAAAGATTTGTACCTATTTTTGTATGTTTGTATGTTTGTAATGAATAGGCTCAAAAAGTACTGGGCCGATTTAAAAAATTCTTTCACCGTTGGAAAGCTACACTATTCCCGAGTGACATAGGCTATGTGTGAACAATAAAGTTATCTGTCGTCCTTATATATTAAACGGATCAACAATAATAGTTTCAACGGCAGTTCATAAAGGGAATAAAAGCTATCTCGTGCCTAACTAGACTAGATTTTCTCAATAGAAATATGGAAATTTGCACCATAATTTATTTCAAATGAGAGCGCCATATCTGCTTGGTATTCACCTTAACTATGTCATTCATAAAAATTCACAATTTTGGCAAATCGACAGGTGAAATGCACATGACATGCAAGCACGTGCAAAGTTGGCCTTATTTTTCAATCGCGAAAAAGTAGTTTATACGAAATTTGATACAAGTATGCAAATACTTGACATAGCAAATATGTCTTGACACATTTTAACGGTAAACACAATGTGGCATGCATGATGACATTGATGACATATTAACTAATACGTTTATAAAACATACACTGCTAAAATCATGACCCTTCCTCTGGGTTGCTCTGGGGTTTGCTGTAGTCGTGTAAAAATAGTACATAATTTTCCGGGGTCCAGTGCTGCCCCCGTTTGAAATAAATTACTTAAAGAAGAAAGAATTTGAAGGAAACGAAAATTTCATTTTTAATTTTGTCACTACCAAGCCCTAGATAACCCTTCAAACTATTTTATGAACTACTGTTTACAGTTTAAGGCCGTACCTGAATTTTCCAAGGTCCAGTGCTGCCCCCATTTAAAATAAATCATTTCAAAGAAAACGGAGACATCATTTAAAATTTTGCTACTACCAAAGCCTAGATAACCCTTCAAAGTATTTTATGAAATAAATAAATCATTTAAAAGAAAACGGAGACATAATTTAAAATTTTGCAACTACCAAGTCCTAGATAACCCTTCAAAGTATTATATGAACTACTGTTTACAGTTTAAAGTGAGAACGTTAAGCTTTACTACGCACATTTGCGAAAAACGGCCACTTTTGGCTAATGTGAGTAGTAAAGCTTAACGTTCTCATTATAAACTGTAAACAGTAGTTCATAAAATAGTTTAAAAGGTTACCTAGGATTTGGTAGTAGCAAAAGGCCGTACCTGAATTTTCCGGGGTCTAGTGCTGCCCCCATTTAAAATAAATCATTTAAAAGAAAACGGAGACATAATTTAAAATTTTGCAACTACCAAGTCCTAGATAACCCTTCAAAGTATTATATGAACTACTGTTTACAATTTAAAGTGAGAACGTTAAGCTTTACTACGCACAATTGCGAAAAACGGCCACTTTTGGCTAATGTGCGTAGTAAAGCTTAACGTTCTCATTATAAACTGTAAACAGTAGTTCATAAAATACTTTGAAGGGTTATCTAGGATTTGGTAGTAGCAAAATTTTAAATGATGTCTCCGTTTTCTTTGAAATGATTTATTTAAAACGGGGGCAGCACTGGATCCCGGAAAATTTAGGTACGGCCTTAAAGTGAAAACGTGAAGCTTTTCTTCGTACATTTGCCAAAAATGGCCGTTTTTTGCTAATGTGCGAAGAAATTAATAGGTGCACTGGGGTATATGGAAAAATTGTCTCAAATTACAGGCATATGGTACAAGAATATAGGGTATTCTCTACCCAGATTTTGGCAGTATGTTTGAATTTTAAAGAAATTGCATATATCTAGAGGTATTTATCTAGTTTTTTATACGAGTACAGTCAAAATATGAACTTGAAAGAAAATATAAGGCTGTAGAAGTTTTCCATACTTATGGTCAAATATGATTCATTTAATACACTATTCTTTTTCAAGTGGTCAAGGCGTTTGCCTTGTGATCCGGAGGTCGTGGGTTCAAATCCCACTGGGAAGCATACTTTGTGAAAAGTTGTTTTCAGTCTAGTTAGGATATTGCAGGCTTGAATCACCTGATTATCCGAAAAGAAAGATGATTCTGTGCTTCGGAAGGCACGTAAAGCTGTTGGTCCCGAACGCCAACTAGCGTTTGTACCTATCTTAGGATTGGTTCTGATCTACCCTTTGGGTTGCGGACGTCAGACGGCAGTCGCTCTGTGTAAAAACTAGTAACCGTCATATCACCTAGGTAAGGTAGCGGACCCCGGGCTCTGAAGCGTAACCGCTGACGATGCAACCGGGAATACGCTTGGATGATAATGATGACTATATTCTTTATCAAGGTAATATTTTGACTGTGGAAAAAGTTATATGCCTAAGTACATAATATATGCAATTTCTTTAAAACTACAAAATTTGGCCAAAATCTGACATGTCGTTTCAAAATAAAAGCTAGCCTATGTTTGTATGGAAAAGTTTGATTCTGTCTACGGTAAGGGGACTCTAAAGGACAAAGTATGTACTTACAATACTTGCATCTTTAATCTGTAAAACATGAGAAATGTGTACTTATCTAAATTTAAAAAAAAAACATCAAATTATTCAATTTTTTATTTTCATTGTTAAAAACAATTCTATACCTAATGAGTAGGTACACCACCACTAACGAACTTACACTTTTACATTAATTTGTACATAAAAAGTTTAATCTTAATAAAAAAAAATAATGGGTTCGTTAATTCTATGAAACACTATCACATAGTGTTTTAATTGCATCGTTATTTTATTATTTTTAGATAATCTGATTTATATCACAGCAAGCTTTGGAATTCTATAACGAATGTCATGTTATGCCTACTTTTAAATTGTTAGTATACAAGGGCCTTTTCCATTAAGTATAAATATAAGCAGGAACAATCTTTCGTACAAATGTATTCCCAAAGAGGGTTGACGTCAGGCAGGCGGCCGGTCGTAAAAACTATAGCCAAATCATTAAAACTGTTCCGGCTATTTCTTCTCCACTTCGCAAGATCATTCATCACATACAAATAAAGACCAATTATACTGAAATAAAAAAAATTTGTAATATCATTAATCACATACAAATAAAGACCTTCACATGATCTGATTTTTCACTATCATTGACTGAAAATTCCTTAGGTGAATACCAAGCAGAAGTGGCGCCCTCATTTGAAAATTCAGGTACGGCCTTAACTCGTAAATATGGTGAAAAATTCTATATTTCTCAATGTTAGGCACTAGATAGACCTTTAAATTATTTTATGAACTGCCGTTGAAACTATTATTGGTGATCCGTCTATTTTTAAAACTTGCTTCCGCCAAAAGTTTTACAACTAGACGGACTAATGTAAATACTTTCAACGGTGGTTCATAAAATAATTTATAGGGCTATCCAGTAGCTAACATTGAGAAATATGGAAATTTTCACCACATTTACGAGTTAACAATTTATTTTAAACAAGGGCGCCACTTTAAGGTCATTGCTTCTAACTTCCCCTTAAATATTTGAACTTAATTAAAAGGTCCTTATATTAAATGTTAGTGTGGTAGACCCACAATAATATAGATATAGAGATATTGGAGGTACTTATATAAATTCCGCGATGAAATGTCAAAAGTGTAACCAACCTGTTTTGAAACGTAGAGGCGTATTTTTTTAACGCGGTACTAAATTGAAAATTCACCTAAACAGAAGTTTATCATTGTAATTTTGTCGTAAAGCAGATAACAGGCTACATTTTTACTTTTGAGTTTTGACGTTTAGCGAAGTCTAAGGGTCGCTACACACTTATTCGGGCTGGCATTGTCGGTTCCGCAATATTTGTTGAACAACAAAGCCGACCCGAAGCAATTATACCCCGAACATTCATGTACATATATTCGATTTTACTATATAATACCAAATATAAGTGTAGCAACACTAATTCTAGCAACAGTAAATGCCGATAAGGAAAGAGATAAAAGATGGGTTTTAACCAGATTATCTCTATAAGAAGGTACCTTTCTTGTTCTTCAATATAGATAGTCTATTACAAAGTAATTATATTGCTCAAAGATAAAATATTACATGATACCCCTAGGGCGGTAAACTTAATATTGACTCATATTGTAAGAATTATCATAAATATATTGTACTTATCTTCTTCTAAAGGTTAGGTACTGCAATAACAACTTCATGAAACATACAACTGAAAGTTAATTTACTAGAAACTTTTCATAATTTCAACAAAAAGTTTCTAGAAAATATTTTACTTGATTATTAAGTACACTCTGTGCATCTTAATAAACTTTATAAAATTTTAGACCTATTGTACATTTAAAGCACCATATTTAAGATTTTTATATAAACAAACTTACTGGTAGATCACTTACAATACTTTTAAAACCGCGAAAAAACTCAACCATTCAATACATTATGTTGCGGGAAGTATTAATTTTGTGTGAAACAGTAGTTTTTTCATTATTTCCGTTGGAAATATGGGTATACTGATCATGCCCATACTATTTTAAATTATTTACCAGTCAGCAGTGTACATTTTGATTAAACACTAACCCTCGTATTCATTAAAAAAACTGCACTATTTTTAAATCAGTTATATAGTACAATGTCCGACCAAGGATCAAAAGTACAATGCTACCATCTTTTTATAAGGTTTTTTAGGCATTCAAGATGCAGTACTAAAGTACTTAAATTAAATAATGAAATAAGAAATGGTGAACAATGCTACCAGTTTTAGGAACGCTGATTTTTCGTTGGTTGATTAGTGATAAAATTAATGATTACTATGTTTAATTATTGAAAAAAACTTGAATAAATATATAAGGGCAAATTACACAGATTGAGCTAGCCCCAAAGTAAGTTTTTAAACTTGTGTCACAGAATACAGAAAGAGTAAACAGAACAGAATCTCCTAAGGTACGCGCAATATGCGTCCCCGTTCCCCGCACCCGCACCTTTCCCCCGGTTCTTGACGGCCAACGTGAGTCATCGAGGCGAAAACGGGGGAGAGGTACGGGGACGGGGAACGGGGACGCATATTGCGCGTACCTTAGGAGATTCCGGCCTGTGCTTGTGTTAGGGAAAACTCAATGATAATATAATTTATAATAAACACCCAAGACCCAGGGCAATTTCAAAAAGGTCTTTTTTTAACTTGTCCTGGCTGGGAATCGAACCCAGACCCACCGAGAGGCGGAGGAGCTTGGTTACCAATACGCCTAAGGAAGCAGTCTTTTAAACATATCTTTAACGAGAATATAATATCTAATAAAAAGCATCACTAGACGGAAGTCTGCGACTGCGGACACTGGCTATTTATTTAGTTAATAACAATAGGAATTGATAACAATTATGTACTTGGTTACAAGGGGCGATAAAAGGTTCGTGATACGAAACAATTACAACTGGAACCGATACTAGATATCACTTCCTGTACACAAAGTTCGGATGTTAACATATAAATAAGTATGTCACGTATGCATTAAGAACAATTCTCAAGGTAAATCTAAAATCATTTCTATCAATAGGGATGTGGACTAAGTCCGAAAAATATTATTTAGGTCCCATAGTTGGGCAAGCCTCCTCTTTTTGTTAGGGTTCCGTACTCGAAGGGTGCAAATGGGACCCTATTACTGAGACTCCGCTGTCTGTCCGTCTGTCACAGGGCTCTATCTCTTGAACCGTAATAGCTAGACACTTGAAATTTTCACCGATTATGTATTACTGTGGCGGCTATAACAACAAATGCTGAAAATAAAAAAAAGGTTAAAATTAAAGGGGGTCGCCATACAAGAAACGTGTTTTTTTCAGCGTTTTTAACTAGATCTTTATAATGGCATTAACTAGATACTTGAAATTTTCACAGATTATGTATTACTATGGCCTCTATAACAACAAATACTAAAAATAAAAAAAGTGAAAAATTAAAGGGATACGTCATACGAAAAACGTGTTTTTTTAGCGTTTTCAAACATTGTACGGAGGTACGGAACCCTTCATGTACGAGTCCGACTCGCACTTGCCCGTTTATTTAATAATAATTTGATCCAATAATAATGGACCCATATTTTTCTGTTTATCAAAGAAGTAAAAATTCACAAAGATATAGCGCATCGAAGTTTCGAAGTGGTGAGATTAACTTCACCGTCTAGTGAAAATCGTACTAAAACGGGACGACATGCAAAATTGAAATGCACTATATCTTTGTCGTTATTTGTTAGTTGAAAAATAACGTTTAATTTTTAATAATCTTATTGGTAAGTCAAAAATATTTTTAGTCTACATCCGTATTCATGAATCATCACCATCACAGCACTTGATTTGTGACTTTATTGAATAATAATTTGTCCTGTAAAATTGTATTGTCCGAATAAATTGACCAGTATTTAAGGTGCATGCTCTCTAGATCACTAGTGTGTAATAATGAGTGTTGCGACTAGATGACACTCATTGAGCTACGCCAGATGCCTTAACTTAGCTCAAAAATCTGCACCAGTTTTAGCTATTAACACACTCGCTAAAAGAGAGAAGAGACTAAGATTGCTGCTATCCTTTTCTTTCGCTCAGAAGCGTCATTTGCTTTTGAGCGACAGAGAAGGATAGCAGAGCGACGGAACACTTCAGCACCGGCCATGCTGAAGCGACAGAAAAGGATAGCAGCATAGGAAAGTGCTGTTCCGTGCTGACAGATGTGTTCCAACCCTAACAGTAAGACATTGGCATCAAAAGCAAAGGCGCTGTTAAGCAAGACTTTTTTAACATAATAATAAATAAGACTTCTTATAACAGGTCTGTAATGTAGTTATACCTTAATCAGCATCTAAATTTTAAACTGAAAGCCCGGATTTACTTTGAATACCTAATGCTTTTTCACTGTAAACCGTTTCGTCCGTAGTTTTGTCTAATCGAGGCTGGAATCAGTAGTCAGTCAATGACATCCCATTATCAGTTGATCTTCAGTCCGTAATATCTCTAATAGCTATAACAATATCCCATTGTGTCAGCCATCACACATAATGGTGAGATAATTCAGTTTCTAGATGCTAATAAACCTTACGTTATTCAAAGGCGTACAGTTATTCTCACATTATAATCATTTTTGGTTTTTGACCTAATCGTAGCTTAACCGTGAATAATTTGGCCATCTATATTATTATTTTTTACTAAATGAGTTCAATATGATAGGTTAAAAATCAATATAATTAGGAGAAGTCTTTACTAATTTTGTCGTAATAACTGATATAGGAACAAAAACAACTACTTGCAATAGTTCAGGGCACTCAGTCTGTCACATAATAAGCGCATTTATCAAATTAATATTTTGACTGAGCTAGTTCACTGTAAATTGCTAGCTCACTGACTCTAGCCAGTAGTAAATTGCTAGCACACTGGCTCTAGCCAGCTGCAAATTGCTAGTTCACTGACTCTACCAGCTGTAAATTGCCAGCTCACTGACTCTAGCCAGCTTGTATTGCTAGCTCACTGACTCTAGCCAGCTGCAAATTGCTAGTTCACTGACTCTATCCAGCTTATATTGCTAGCTTACTGTCTCTAGCCAGCTTATACTGCTAGCTCACTGACTCTAGCCAGCTGTAAATTGCTAGCACACTGACTAGCCAGCTGCAAATTGCTAGTTCACTGACTCTAGCCAGCTTATATCGCTAGCTCACTGTCTCTAGCCAGCTTATACTGCTAGCTCACTGACTCTAGCCAGCTGTAAATTGCAAGTTCACTGACTCTAGCGAGCTGTAAATTAGCTAGCTTACTGACTCGGGTATATGGAAGACATTCGATTTACAGGCACTGCAATATATACTGGGACCTGAATCTGGCAATTTACAAGATTCACGCCCCAGATTCGTCAGAGTTGTAAGTTAAGTAACTATACATATTTGACTTAACTTTTAAGCTAGCCGAAAAGGGATCAATGTAAGTACATACTCGTAAATACAGCCAACTTAAAAAGAATTTACAGTGGCGGCAGTGCCGCTGTCGAGTGTAAACGCACTAACTATGATAAACATCCCTGAAAACACTGCATCGAACCCCTTTCAGCTCGTATACTTGAGCTGAGAATCCATTTGTTGAAATTCAGATGGTGATTTTAAATATACATTGCTGGTTTTGTAATGATTAAATTTTGACCGATTATTGCAAAAAAGACAATGCATTTAAAATAAGCATCTTAAATTCAGCATAGTGCATTCCAAGCCTGTTGCTGTCTAAATTGTTCAGTTGCTGAATTTATTTACATTGCCTGCCTTGTTACAATTAACTTTCGATCGAACATTACAAAACTGGCGATGTATATAAACTCAGAATCTGAATTTAAGACAGCGTAAGGCTGAACTGTAGATTAATAATAACCTACAATTTCTAACACTTAACGCCAGTATCCAAGGCACTATTAAAATCTATTATTTGCGGATCTTCAGGGGACCACCTGGCGATGGGTGTTAATCCTAGTTCTAACCCAAATCGTACCCAACAATGTTGTCCAAATCGTAGTTAAATGTCCTGTAGTCACCCAGGTACACTTTGTATAACTTCCTGATGAGGGGAAGGTCGAGCTGAGAGAAGTAGCTGTAGAGCTTGTCGGAAGTGCCTGACGTGTGATACATGTCTGGGAACTTGATATGGGTGGCGTTGATGGTGTGCAGTGCGAGCAGCGAGTCGTCCATTAGGGTTTCGTATTTACCTGAAATTAATAGATTTGTGTTAAAAGATGGACGCCACAACAAAAAAGACCCCGAGGTAGACCCAGGAAGCGCTGGAGAGGAGGAGTCGA
This sequence comes from Acrobasis repandana, assembly GCA_963576875.1. NCBI lineage: Eukaryota > Metazoa > Arthropoda > Insecta > Lepidoptera > Pyralidae > Acrobasis > Acrobasis repandana. The sequence goes on from OY756216.1 coordinate 20,000,206, forward strand.
AGAAGAGCTACGGAAAAGGGAAAAGTACACATCATGGACAGGAAAGGCCAGAGACAAACCGAAATGGCGACAAATCGTTGTGGAGGTCAAGACCCACAAAGGGTTGTAGCGCCGAAGAAAGTAAGATTATCCCATTCCACGTTTTTCTTATCTCTCAGACCGGCGCAGCGGCGTTACGTTGAATATACAGGGTGTAACAAAATATACTGAAACTATTTTAAGGGTGAATTTAGTCCATGATACTGAACAAATTTACCCAAAAAATATTTCGAAAAATATTTTTTGCTTCCCACACAAACTCGGATCAGCTGTTCGGTCAACTTGTATGTATCGAAATATAAAAAATATTTTTTATATTTCAGACATGTAATTATTATTTTGTGGTCCGCTTTGGTAACAAATGCACTCCTGAATAACTTATCATATCATATTTTAAAAATAACCTAATATTATATGATATGAGACTTTCCGTTCAACGGGCACAAATTATTTTTGTTATTTTACAACTTCAAAAAAAGAATTATCAGACTCTTTTTTCTAAACGTCAAAACAAACATTTTCCATAGAAAATTACGGATTTGTATAAAAATTACAACGGTGACGTCATAGTCTTTTGGAGTCAAATAGGGCTCTTAATATCAGTTTTTCTGCATTAATAAATCTATAATCGTGTTGAAAATGGATATGATCAATTACAAGTGAAACTATTTAGTGACGTTTTATTCTCTGAACAGTACCAAAAGATTTATTCTTGACCCAGTCATCTACCCAATTGTACTGAAGTTAGGATGCAACTGTATCCTATGTTCATCGAAAATTCAATATTTGCGAGCAGATATCCGAACAAAGAATACTGATTCCTATTTAAGACTGCAGTCTTCGACCGTGGGAATTTTTGATTAAACACCCGAATCTATATTTTCTATCTACACATACGCATTGCGCTGTATTGTACATGCACCTTGGAGACGAATTTAGACGAATTCAGAAGCGCAGCGAGCGGTCTGCCTTATCAGCGTTTTCGTCCCCCTATTTATTTGAGAATTTCGGAGAACTTTAAATTTTTCTATCTTTTTACAAAAGACAAATTATATTATTTTTATTTAATTATTGTACGTGTTTAAGCATGAATCAATCTTCATATATGTGTATTTTTTAATTTTTAACTCGGTCGTATGCGCAAGAAATCCGACGACGTATTCGCTTATATTTTCTTCAAAGTTTAACCTTTTTAACTAAGTTTTTGAATGATTTAAAAAAAAAAAATATTAACATCTTCTCATTCACTTTTTAGCATTTTCCTTTGCCTTTATTTCTCTGTAATTTATACACCACTTCATGTTTTATATTCCGTATAAACAACAATGACATGAACGTCGCGCACCGCAAAAAATCGAAACACGTCTCAGGTTATTTGGAATTAAACTATTACAATGAAAATCAATAAATTGTCTCATTCACTTTTTTAATACTTAAATAAACTTCAATTTAACATATTGTTACTAAGATAGTTTGGCTCCAATCCGCTCCGAAAAAGCAGTCAAAATCACTTAAAGTAAGGACTGGGCCCTTAAGTACCCCGGCGCGGCGGCGGCGGCGGCGCCAACAAAGCCTTATTCATAGAATTCCGATGGGACTGGGACCGGCCATAACTAATTAAGATTCCATTTTTAGGTACGAGAATGGTATGTCTGTCTAGACTTTAGTTAGTGTGTTACAGCATTTCTAATATGTATTTGTAGGTTTACATATTTTTACCTGACTGCGCCTGGAGGGTTATGTTTTTCGAGTGTATGTACCGTACCTACATACATACAGCGTGCAAAAGAAATATACAGGGTCTAACACAATATAATAAAACTAATTTAAGGGTGAATTCAGTCCATTGAACAACTTTCTTCAAGGAACATATATCGAAATATAAAAAATATTTTTTATATTGCTGCTCGCAAATATTGAATTTTCGATGAACATAGGATACAGATGTATCCTAACTTCAGTACAATTGGGTAGATGACTCAAGAATAAATCTTTTGGTACTGTTCAGAGAATAAAACGTCACTAAATAGTGTCACTTGTAATTGATCATATCCATTTTGAACATGATTTTAGATTTATTAATGCAGAAAAACTGATATTAAGAGCGCTATTTGACTCCAAAAAACTATGACGTCACGGTTGTAATTTTCATACAAATCGGTGAGTTTCTATGGAAAATGTTTGTTTTGACGTTTAGAAAAAAGAGTCTGATAATTCTTTTTTTGAAGTTGTAAAATAACAAAAATATTTTGTGCCCGTTGAACGGAAAGTCTCATATCATATAATATTAGGTTATTTTTAAAATATGATATGATAAGTTATTCAGGAGTCCATTTGTTACCAAAGCGGACCACAAAATAATAATTACATGTCTGACCTAAGACGCTATATAATCTTTTATTTATTGTACAGTTAAAACGATGGCGTCATTTGGCTATTGGTTTCATTGGTTTGGTTGTCAACATGAAATATTGGGTTCAAGGCCCAGTTTTTAGTAAGCCAAATGCGTTGCATCATGCCAAGATTGTTATTTTCGATGGTGTGTCATTTAATCATTTATCAAACAAGTAATTATTAAAAAAGGAGTCCAAATAACATTCAAACATATGTATAAGTTATATATTTATAATGCTTATATGTATAAAATCTCTTATTCGGATATTCCACATTTGAATATTAAAAATTTGAAGACATACCTATGCATACTTAAGGTGAAGATATAGGCAAATGGCCTTGAAGTGTGAAATAAATTGTTAACTCGTAAATATGGTGATCATTTCCATATTGCTCTTCGTCATGCACTAGAGAGCCCTTTAAATTATTTTATGAACTGCCGTTGAAACTACTATTGGTGATCCGTCTAGCTTTAAAACTTGCCGTGGCCACTTTTGGCGGAGGCAAGTTTTAAAGCTAGACGGACTAATGTAAATACTTTCAACGGTGGTTCATAAAATAATTTAAAGGGCTATCTAGTGCATGACGAGGAGCAATATGGAAATTATCTCCATATTTACAAGTTAACAATTTATTTCAAATAAGGGCGCCACTTCCAGGCCATTTGCCTATATCTTCACCTTAAATCATTCGGCGACGCGCCATTTTATTTTTTTTATTTTTGAAATACCCAGTGTCACTCTCACAATTAAGGTGAATATATAAGCAAATGGCCTTGAAGTGGCGCCCTCATTTGAAATAAATTTTTAACTCGTAAATATGGTGATAATTTCCATATTGCTCTTCGTCATGCACTAGATAGCCCTTTAAATTATTTTATGAACCACCTTTGAAAGTATTTACATTAGTCCGTCTAGCTTTAAAACTTGCCTCCGCCAAAAGTGGCCACGGCAAGTTTGAAAGGTAGACGGATCACCAAATAATAGTTTCAACGGCAGTTCATAAAATAATTTAAAGGGCTCTCTAGTGCATGACGAAGAGCAATATGGAAATGATCACCATATTTACGAGTTAAGAATTTATTTCACACCTCAAGGCCATTTGATTATATATTTACCTTAAGACGAATCTAACGACACCTCTAGCTAAAATTCATCAAGCCTAGGCTGCAGGGCATGCCAAAAAATTTTATTACATACATGCATACATACATACACTCGACAAAACAAAACCTTCCTTTTGGCGCAGTCGGGTAAAACACGAATTGAACGACTGAGCGTTCTCCTAGTTTACTTGAACAATCTAGATACATACACTATCACGTCTTTTTCTCTAATAGGTCAGACAGAGCCCTATTGCTCTTGTGGCCCTGGGCTGACAGAATCCAGCGCCGCATAACCGTAAGGCATAGTACATAGATCTCGCTGCCGTAAGGCTACTTTTATCGTGATGATGAAAAATAAACGGGCAAGTGCGAGTCGGACTCGTACATGAAGGGTTCCGTACCTCCGTACAATGTTTTAAAACGCTAAAAAAACACGTTTTTGTATGACGGCCCCCTTTAATTTTTAACTATTTTTAATTTTTAGTATTTGTTGTTATAGCGGCCACAGTAATACATAATCGGTGAAAATTTCAAGTGTCTAGCTATTACGGTTCAAGAGATAGAGCCCTGTGACAGACGGACATACAGACAGACGGACAGACAGCGGAGTCTCAGTAATAGGGTCCCGTTTGCACCCTTTGGGTACGGAACCCTAAAAAGGACTTAAAATAGTGACGGGTTGCTAGCCGCATCGCCTATTAACATAATCGCATTTTTGCCTATTCCCTCGATCGCCTTTTACGATCTGCACGAGAAGAGAAGCAGCTGGTACATTCTAAGTTTTTTCTACAATCAATACATATACCTAGGTACTTACACGCTTGTTTTTAATCAAGTATAAATATGTTAAGGGGTTCACTACATTATTTTAAACAACTTTCCCAATACATGTATATCGAAATACAAAAAAAATTGTCACTTCTTATAGTAACTAGATCACGTGACTAGTTAAATTTATATGGGAAGTAATTTTTTTTGTATTTTGATACATTTATTGGAAAAAGTTGTTCAAAATGATAAGAGTAAATCACCCCTTAAAATATTTGTATGCTTTATTTAAAATAAGCTTGTATATAATCAAACAATATTACAACCAAGTGTTTGTCAAAGTTTAGTTGTTAAGAAATTTAAAGAGTGTGGACATCAGAAACTAAAGTTCACATTTTATCAAATGGGTAAACACTACGACGATAGTTGACCGCATCACTTATTTCTTATTTTGTACCTACCTAAGTAGGTACATTATGCAAGAGGTCGGCCTATTTGTATGTCGAATAGTGTTTACTATTCTGATGAATAAGCAAAAAACCCGATAACGTAACTTTTTTACAATTTATACAAAGATATTGCGTCACTATTGATTTAAAGGAAATGCTAATACGCGCGTCAGAGTTAGAGAACTTGTAAATTATCATCATATCGGATATTACCGTTTACGAATCACTTTTGCAACCCACTATAAAAAATATGATATAGGTACTTTCGTAAGATTTCATACAAAATGTATAAAGTGTAAGGCGCAACATTGTGGATAAATTGGTAAATGAAATTGGAAATTGCATACGATAATTAAATATTTAACAAAAAAAAAAACAACCGACTTCAATTTTGTTTTTTTTTTTTGCTTTCTTTAATTAACACGATGTATGTATTTTCTCTCAAGTTCATCATATTTTGTCGACTAAAACAGTTTAGTTACAAGTACTTACATGCCTAGATATACGTAATTTCTTTTATTACAAAACACTGCCAAAATCTAAGGGTAACTACTCTTAAGAGTGCACGAATTCTTAAGAATGTAACGGACTGTTCTGCTATGTACCTAGCTGACGCACGCTGAAGTAATTTCAGTATTTGTTAGGAGCACTAAATTCCGCATTCACACGAATATTTCTGCAGTTATTATTGTTATAGGTACCAAAATAGATGCCCATGGTTCTCAATACTCAAATGCGCAATGGCAGGCAAAGAATTATTTTTCTCCAAAATCGTAGTTCACGCCGGTCAGTTTAGTCGAGACCGCTCTCACAGCCCAAATAACCCCTTGCTGCCCTTGTGCAATACCAGGCCTGTGTCACTCCCCGTTTAGGTATCGAAAATGTAGGTACCTACATTATTACTATGCGCGCAGGCGGCCCCTCCGGGTGGTAAATTCAGTTATACGAATCGTTTGTCCAGAGAAATAAGAATGATATTGGCTTGCAATGGATGTCTAGGTATCTATACGAAAAGGTGCTGAGTTCTGACGTGAGCTAAGTTAAACCATATCGCTAGCCATATTGAGTAGATATTTCTTTGAATTTCTTTGCTGAGTGAGACTTCTGTACGTTAGTATTATTTATTCTGTGGCAATACGGCTGTTCCATTCTGCACAACTAGATGATTAGTTGGTCGGAGTATAAGTACAGGGCTCATATTTTGGCCTGAAAATTCTATTCTCGCTCTCACATGTACTTGTTTTCAAAATCTCATTAACTTTATCGTTTTCAAAGAAACGATAAAGTTAATGAGACATTATGTCAAACAAACATGTATCTACCATATCTTGCATAGCAGTTAGAGAATACAAACCCGGGATCCCGAGATTCGGGATGCCGGGATCCCGACCTTTTTTTGGCCCCGAAAATCCCCGGAATCTGTACTTGGCTAATCTCGGGATTTTCGGGATTGCCACAAACAAGTCTAGTTTGTATTCCGTAGTCCGTTGCGCCTTGAAAATAACCTTGCCTAGATTATTTTAATACTTACTTACTACTATTAAATTGACAGTAGAAGCAATCTGTCGGCGAGATGCTAATTTATGCACAGCTGATGCCGCTTTGAAATTTCTTATAAAACAACTGTCTAGCAAAAACTCAGCACTAGCCAAAAAAATTAAAACATCCTTAGTGGAACGTATAAAGCAACGACGAAGTGATGATTTAACTGGCGTGTTAAATTATTTACAAAATCCACGAATGGATGATGAAAATCAGTTATTATCGGATTTGGAATGGCACGACTTATTTCCAGTTCGGACACAGGCTTTAGTGAGGAAGCAAATAAAGAGTATTGTTAAAAGACTTAATAGTCGAGATAACACGGAAGAAGAAGCAAGGTCAGGATCACAAACAGATGAGGAGCTAAGGTCAGAAACCTCCCAACCCCAATTGACATTAAAGGAAAAGTTACAGCTGGAAATTAACAAGAGTATGAAATCCCCAGATCCTGAAGTACAAGTACAAAATGAATTGGGGTTGGCAAATAGTATAAGACGTGAAATGAGCCTGTTCGAAAATGGAGGAGTTTGTGGATATCACTTAGAAACAGCATATAAGTATCTATTGTCTATTCCTCCAACCAGTGTAGAAGCTGAACGAGCGTTTTCAGCTGCTGCTTATGTTGGCAATAAACTACGAAGCAGGCTCGGAAGTCAAACATTGGATGCTTTGATATTTCTGCGATTATATTTTCGAAATTCTAAATAGTTATTTTGTGCTGTTTTTTAATTTCTTGCAAAAGTATAGTATTTTTTGGTTTGTATTTTTTCTTTTCTTATTATTATTCTGATTTGTGTTGTGCAAAGTCATTAGACATTTTTTTTTAATTACTCGTGTTTTTTTATTTTAGCCCAATTAGAAACCACATAGTCTAATCCCGGGATAGGCCCGGGATCCCGGGAAAAGGCTTCAAAAATCCCGTAAGCCCGGGATTGAAAAACATGCTCGGGATTGTATTCTCTAATAGCAGTGCTTGAAGGCCCATTTACACACTAATAAATTATTTGTATGGTTGATGTTTTTAGGGTTCCGTACCCAAAGGGTGCCAACGGGACCCTATTACTGAGACTTAGCTGTCTGTCCGTCTGTCACAGGGCTCTATCTCTTAAACTGTAATACCTAGACACTTTTTTCACTGATAATGTACCTACTGTGGCCACTATAACAACAAAAACATAAAATAAGATAAAGTTAAAAAAATTGAAGGGGATCGTCATACAAGAAACGTGTTTTTTTCAGCGTTTTTAAATTGATCTTTATAATGGAATTAACTAGATAGGTACTTTAAATTTTCACCAATTATGTATTAGGTACTATGGCCGCTATAACAACAAAGAAAAATAAAGATAAAGATAAAGTTAAATTTATTTAAAAAATTTAAGATTAGTCATACAAGAAACTTGTTTTTTTAGCTTTTAAAACATTGTACGGAGGTACGGAACCCTTCATGTACGTGTCCGACTCGTATTTGCCCGGTTTATTTTTAGACGATGCAAGTCATCTATTGCCTCAATTTAAGGTGAAGAGGTAAGCAAATGGCCTTGAAGTGTGAAATAAATTGTTAACTCGTAAATATGGTGATAATTTCCATATTGCTCTTCGTCATGCACTAGATATCCTTTTAAATTATTTTATGAACTGCCGTTGAAACTATTATTGGTGATCCGTCTAGCTTTAAAACTTGCCGTGGCCACTTTTGGCGGAGGCAAGTTTTAAAGCTAGACGGACTAATGTAAATACTTTCAACGGTGGTTCATAAAATAATTTAAAGGGCTATCTAGTGCATGACGAAGAGCAATATGGAAATATGTATATATATATCACCATATTTACAAGTTAACAATTTATTTCACATTTCAAGGCCATTTGCTTATCCCTTCACCTTAATTGTATACATGCAATAGACAAAAATTTACTTGCAGTGCGTAAATTGAAATAATATCTAATGCGTAAATACTCACCAACTAAGGAGTACTTTATAAGGCACGGATGGCACAGATCTGCGATAGGCTGCCAATGCTCGTTGTTGGCCACATCGGCCAGTTCATCCAGTCTATTAGTGAGGAAGAGCACAAACTCTTTGAACGTGACGTCATTGCCTAATTCCAGGGACTCGTTAGAGGGGTTCTCGCGAAACGCTTTGATAATGCGGCGGCCAACGCGTTCCTAAAAGAGAAAATGTTTAGTAGCCAAATAACGAGAAAACTTGCCCACTAAATCGTGCCAAACGTGCATTGCTGAAATACAAATGCAGTATAGTTAATTCGTTCAAATACCAGTACACCCACAAGCTATTTTGGTAACTATGTAAAAATAAACATAAAATATTTTATCATATGGTTTTAATTAATGCAACAACGGAAAATCAAAATACAATACTTATTTAAGTATATCGTCCAAATCAAAGTTTACCCTATCGCCATCGTAATCGCAACCAAGTTTCCCTAGTTGCTATGGACGGATTTATATTCTTTAGCTGTTGTGAGATCAATAATACGAGTAAGTATGTTAAGTTTATAACGAATAAGTAATAACAGTCGGCGCAACGCACCAATGTTAGATCAAGAGCTGGCACGAATTTTTGGGTAGGTATTTGAGGCAAGTTGAAAACTTGTCACGTACCTCTCCTATTATACCCCAACACGGACTGCAGACCTGGCTGGTGAGTAGCGGGGCTAAACCATTTTCATTTATTTAGATTGACCTGGCAGGTAGCAAGTCCCATCAAAATGACCTGTCTTTTTTAGAATCTTATTTTTTAGTTATAAGTAATATTAAAATTTCAAGTTGCCTCAAATACCTTTTTTATATTTTTTTGAAAAATACTTTTGCACGCGCCTGGCAATATCAAAGCCCCGACAAAGTCGTCTGGCTTATTGATTTTTTTATTCTTTAAACATTAAACTACAACATAAAAAATGCATATTGCCTCAAATATCTTTTTGGAAAAAAAAATAAAAAAATCTTAAAATTTATAGGTTGCTTTAGCCCCGCTACTCACCAGCCAGGTCTGCAGTTCCGTGTTGGGGTATAATATGAGAGGTATGTGACAAGTTTTCAACTTGCCTCAAATACCTACCCAAAAATTCGTGCTAGCTCTCGGACCATGTACTCTGTGAGTGTACAGAGCAGGCGGGGCGTTCCGCCGCCGCTGCCTTTGTTTGGCCGCCGACAAAGCGTGCAAACCGTTTAGGCAAATGGACTAACTGATTTTGATTTACAAATTATTTTACATAAATGGAACGAAATGCGATAAGAGATGATAAATGACAAAATTTTCGGGAGATGTTGGGTAACCAAATCTTCCATTGACCTTGCTGTCGACAATAAATGAAGTTTATCGAAACGAACTTGAATAAGTGCATTGATAATGAATACAGACTTTATTGATCAAATGAAAGACGTGTTTGGAAACAGAGAAGGCTTGCAGCCAGCAGGGAGGTGTATAAAAACAGTTGTATACTCGTATGTAAAAAAATGTAGGGACCACTCCTCTGCAATTTATTTTTTTGAGATATAAAGCAAGTTCTTAAATAGTTTTAATTTAATCTAATCCAAATTTTATTATCTAGTTTTAATGAAATTTAAATGTTAATTGAAGGAATAAATAAACATATTAAAGTTCAAAAAATTTATACAGCTGTTTATTTTATGTAATTTTTTGTAGTCTGAAATAATCATTGATTTTTAAAAAAAACCAACTTCTATACCAATGATAGTCACAGAAAAACTAAAGGTGCAACAATGGTATACTTAGATGACATACGAGTACCTATTTTATGTGTAATTTTGGTTTAAAAATCAAACGTCTCATCCGATTTTGATAAAATTTATATGGGACTTGGAAGGTATACCCGTTCAAATTAAAAAGGAATTGACTAAATCAATTCCGGTGTCTTTGAGTAATTGGTAAACATACATAAAAATAAATAAAAGAACCTGATGAATTAAGAACCTCCTCTTTTTTTCGTAGTCGGTTAAAAATAAATAAAGAAAACTTACTTGAAAATACTTGGCCGTCAATGTTTCCCCCTCCAACTTATTCCTGTATGCAGACAGCAGTCTCTCAAATGGGTTCCTAACTATGATCATCTTATGATAGTTTTCCAACATGTACTCCCGTACGCCGGGAGACACTATGCTCAGGTTCTTAAACATCCCCTGGGTGTGAGGGACGTTGGGAGGGATGGAGAGAATGTCTGTGTTATTCCACTTTTCTCCTAGTACCATTAGAACCCTCTTCCAGTTCGTACATGCCACCTGAATGAAGGGAAGAAGTATATGTAACTAGTTAAAAAATAAATGTGTAAAAGTAGGTTTGTTCAAGATAATATCATGCAACAGGAATAGGTGGTTGAAAGGAAGGTCAACCAATTGGCAAACATGGGTCTCGGCATGCAAATTTAAAGTATTCGATATATTTTTAAAGTATGGAACAATAGAGTAATGATCTGCACGACATTTTGTATTTGTAATTTTAATTTTATTTATTAGTTTTAGTTGTACTTTGCTTAAGTTGTGTAAACTTATTTCTAATAACAATTTTTTTAAGTTCTACTTAGAATAATTTACTTTTACTTACATACATAATTATTATTAATGTTTATACTTTTACAATAAAAAAATGCTAAAATCCTAAAATCAACAGGTAAGTAACATTAATCGCAGAATATAATTATGCTTCTATTGCCATGTTAATTTTTATAAAAAACAACTATTAGCAAGCACAGTACTTGTCGCGGGAAACCTGTCTACCTTGAACTCTCACCTTAGGCACGTAACAGTACAGCAACTTGTGAGTGTCATCAATCAAAATATGCTCTAAACTGCTAGGAGGAAGGTCTTCCAGGCTCCGCTTAGGAGGAAACCTTGCGCAAACGTCCTGTATCAACTCCTGACGAGCTAAGTTCAATGACTGGGTCAACTCCAACGAATGTTCACTGCTCACAGTGTTGTCTAACTCACTAAAATCACCGTTCACACATAGTAAAACGCTAAACAACACTAAATCCGGTCTAAAAGACCACATCTTCATTTATAATTATAAAACATAGAAACCTAAAACTTTCTTTTGAAGATCACAATCGGGGACACGACTGTCACATGTGTTCACTGCGGATGCACGCGTAAATATTAACTTTTCAATAATATCTCCCAGTTTTATTGATAAAAAGCTTTTATCGGCCAATGTTTATTTAAAACGATTTATTTTTTGTTTTCGGAAACAAGACTGCAACAACACAACGTGCACATTCCTCGACTTTGACAGCAGTGAATTACATACTCTTTGTTTGACAGTTTAACTAATTGAATGAATGAAATGTATGAAAAATAATGAATAAAAAGCTGTCTACACATTAACGGCCCGTCCCGTCCCAGACGGGACGGGTCGTCCGGGTCCGGGTTCTGTGTTCGTTCACACATATCAGGGAAATCTGAGTCGGTGACTGATACGCACACGTCGATGGCCTTATTTAACACTGAGGAATTAGCAATGTTTGCAATATCGCTCGATGAAGAAGAAGAAGCTCATAATCAAGAAGAACATCGGCAAACGTTGTCCTGGTAGGTAAAAATCGGGGATGACGGGCGGCCTCCGGGACACTGAGACGGCCCGGCCCTGAACTGTGTGACCGAGTTCATACATATCGTATTTAATGTAACCGATTTTTCTCCCTCCCGGCCGGGCTCCGTCCGGGACGGCAACCCGTTAATGTGTGGCTAGCTAGCGCTTAAAATATTACTTCTTATCTATAATATAATAATACTTGAGTGTTGTAGTATGAAACTATGGCTGGAAATACACTATATTGTAGGTAAAAAAAATGTTGATTTTATACAAGTAAGTATGTCGCATCGCAGCAGCTATCTGGTTAAGTAATGTGAGAATAAGCTTCGAGTCGGCGTTCCTAGCGAGTCCTAAGCTCATAAGCCCCTTTTACGCTCACGAGCTTTGAAGGCTCAGGCTCTAAAGGCTCATGTCATGAGCTTTGAATGCTCGAACCCATAAGGCTTAAATACGCGAGCCTTAAAAACTCGATGCTTTATTATGACTCGAGATCTACTTACTGGAGCCGGCTTGAGCCCCTTTAATAAAATAAATAAATAGATAGGGACAAACAAATCAAACTAATTGAGCTAGCACCAAAAATTTTTTTAAACTTGTCTCAAAAAAAATATTTTGTGGGATACTAACTTAACGTTACTATATTTCTACAACTATATATAAGCAACTAAGATTCAGGACAATTTGAAAAAGGCCATCTTGCCCTGGCTGGGGATTGAACCTAGAATCTCCGAGTGACGGACTAATGCGTTAACCAATACGCCCCACAGGTCTTTGTACTTAGTTTCGTGCGTGCGTCTGAAAAATACCACTTATATTGGTTGTCAGTGGCCCGTTTAGCCCAGAGGTTTAGCCATTACTCCCGCCCAGCTGTCATTATGGTTTGGCAGTCGTGAAGCTATGTCAGATGCCATTAGGCAATTTGAAAAATCCTCAGAAAAATCTGACACCAGTGTTGGCCACTAAAACACACGAAAAACCACAAACAGCTGTATACAAGTAGGTACAGGTCGCGCCAAACTTCTAGATCGCTCTGAAGTTGCCTCACTCAGGTTACAAACAGGGACAGAATATTTACCACAGTAATATTTTTTTCACAATGATTGCAAGAATGAAGATATGATATAGGTATATACACAATAAACAAAAATAAAGCAAATTCTATCTGCTATGGGTATCTGTATTTTACTACTGCGACGCAAATCGCCTCAATTTCAGAGCGATCTAGAAGTTTGGCGCGACCTTATTTGATTTTACATTGAGTTAAGTGAGCACTATTTTTATGAAAAAAAGGACCTACATCTTAATAAAAATAATCTTTATGCTCACTTGACGTATTTCATTTAAAAAATCCAATTTAACCGAACAATTAAAAAAAGAAGGTCGAGTCCCCTGCTCGAGCCGGGAGCCTTGTCTTTCTCATACATACATTATTAACGAGCGTTGTAGATAGAGCTCGAGCTCGAGTCGCTCGTATCACTCCAATATTATTCATCTTCTAATATAGGTAGGTATAAGGTAATATACCTAATGCAAAAAAGAAGATGAATGCAGAAGGTTAACTTTTTTAACAGAAATTATTTATTAAGGTATGCTTTCCGAGCCATCATGTTGAATTTGCTGAAGTTGGATTCCTAAAATGTTGGCAATCATATTGTTACGAAACTGGGGTTCGGTATTTGGAGAAAAACGCCAATCCTTGTATGAGGGTTTTTATTTACTACGGAACCAAAGACAACACGTGAAGATGGTCTTCCAAATGTCCAAGGTCCAAGTCGCGTAGCAGCTGAGGTCCAGGAATCTCGCCAAGGTAGTCGCACGTACTTCCACTTGTCGCACTAAGGTAGGCTACTCTCGCTTCGAGGTGATCGCTTTGATAGCTCGTATTGAACCGACTGGCGCTTTTTTTTTTTAATTGACATATATAGGTTGCCTCAGACGGCATATCCTACGCCACCGGACAAGGTTTGAGGAGCGGGCCAAAGGCCCGGCTTCCACTGACTGGCGCACCCACGGTTGGCTATTTATATGCGCGAAAGGGTCCTACATAGTCGACGAAAGTGTTTCGAAGCATTCAGGCGCCGTGTATATATATGAGTGTAATATGGTCAAACAACTCTAGACTTTATTACAGAAGACATATGGGACAATTTAGCTTGCACCATTCTATCGTAATAGTTTGTAGTTCGCGAATATTGTTCGGGAAGATTCTATCTCGTTTGCAACAATATTTTATGTGTTAAATTACATGATATGTAATCAAGGCAATTAGTCATAAGTTTATTTTAGGAATAAGAAGTCATCGTAATTTATTGTTTACAAACTATTATTAAATTTTGTTGTAAAAAATATATGATTACATATTATTTAACTTTTATCCCGTCATTGGATGATAACTTCTCCGGAATCGAATTCTGAAACAATTTAAATAAAGTTAGTATCAATTAAAGTTAAGATAAAAGACAAAGAACTCATAAAATCATACAAAGGTACGACCGTACGAGAAGTTAAGTCCTCAAAGTCCTTAGAATCAACTAAAACAAAAGAAGCTTTCTATTGTGTATTTTATAAAAAAAGTACTTAAATATAACTCTCTCTCTTATCTCTCTCATTTCAGCGTGTTCCCAGAATGCTGTGAAGCCCGGGGTCCGCTCTTAAATATAACTCGTAAGTAGTATCTAGTAGAATAAGTCTAAGTCTCATCTCCTTACCCTGTATGAATACATTTCAGGTCATGTTACGGATCTTTTATATGGACAAATGATTATAACAATTTTATTACAGATAAGTATGCATTGATGAGTATGATTGTAAAGAACCATTTCTGCAGCTGCAGCAGATAAAAGACAAAGTTGTCGCTGTTCTACTGTTTATTGTTTAAGGTGGTAGTGAAAACTTGAAAATTAAGTTGTGCATTTTTGATATTTTGGAATGGTTAGGGAATTATTTGCTATACCCGAAAGGGTCAATAAGAAGGACTATATTTTAATTATAAGACAAAATTGTACTCTTATTAAGCAAATAAATAATTTGATTTGAATAATTTTGCACGAATTGCTTTAATTATCAGTATAAAAGTACTATCATTTATGTGGTAGAATACAATATTTATTTATTGCGCTATCGTACACAAACATGACAAAAAGTGCACAACGCCGCTAAAGAAGTTTTCACTTCAAAAATATCTTGCTACAAACCCTCAAATGCTGTATGTAACTGACTTGATGGTATTGGTGAATGAGAGCAAAAGCCTCCTCAGCTACGGCCAGTTGATTATTTTGCCAAGCTAACACGGCTAAGCATGCCCATAGTGTCTCGTCCTCCACGGTGCGGCATAACTGCAAAAATGATTAGGTATTTAAACTAGTTTAGTTGCGCTGGATGCACATCCAGCGCAACTAAACTAGTAGTAGTAGTAGAAACTAGTTTAAATATAATATGAAAAATAAGTCACTTCATAACCTATCTATATCTTGATATAAAAGAAAAGATTTAATATACCTACCCATATTATAAAAGTTCCAAAATTCTTCTTATTTTAACTAAACTTTTCCATTCAAAAATTAACTTAAATAAAATTAACCTAGTAGTGGGTACGTATAAACTTAGTAGTTTAGAACTATCGCTCTACTCAAACTCTAGTTACTTATTTAATAGAACATTGCTCATCCCATAACATACACATAAGTTTTTCAGTACCTAACGTAGGTAATCATTTTCGACTACCTATTACCTGTAATGCCGCATTCCACATATTTGCTGCGACATGTTTTAGAAGTTTTTCTGGAAAAGCAGCCAAAGATACATGTAACAAAGAACCATTGCCTCGACATATACGAGCAATGCCATCTTCCACGCATAACACATTAGGGTTGCGGCCAAGGTCTCTGAAGATAAAAAAAGGTCTATCTTTATCTATAAGCCGTTTCCAATTGCATTTGTATATAGATGTCATCAAAGTTTTTGGTTGACGCTTACGTTATTTCCTTAGTAAGGGTAGTTAAAGAAAGCCAGTCTGGTTGAGTGGCAGCACGAGGGCAACACCATGCTACTACGCCATTTGCTCTTAAACCCACTAGCAACTCGGTTTCGTTGCTCCAAACAATACTTAAAATTTGTGAACCTGGGTTAAAAAATTATAAATGTCAAATAATAGTAACAAGATACTAAAATGTATAAACGAAACATATTGTTATTAAAAAGCTATTAAAGTATACCTTATCGTAATATATTTGACCAATGTCTTTTAGAACGACGATTTGATAAAAACTTTCATGCAATATTATTGCTCTATCTCTGTTTTGTTACAGCTCTGTGTTGATATAGCAAAGTTCATAAATGCATGTGAGCTATAAGTATTTGAACGTCACAGATTTAGTATAGACTCAGCTTATTTATTTATCAATTTATGTACACGGACATATACAAAGTGGAAAGGACATAACCGTAATAAATCAAACCACGGGCTATACTAGATCATTATAGTATAATGAAATCAAAATAACAGTCGGAAAACAAAAAAAATATGACATTCCCATACAAATTGCCCGAGCGGCTGCACACTTCTGTATGAAAATGCTGAAATTTTCTTTTTGTTCTTTAACTGTTATTTTAATTTCATTATACTATAATGATCTAGTTAGATTCTAGTCTAGATTTATTACGGGTATGTCCCTTCCACATTGTATACAGAGAATACGTAAACTAAAAGTTGTA
This sequence comes from Acrobasis repandana, assembly GCA_963576875.1. NCBI lineage: Eukaryota > Metazoa > Arthropoda > Insecta > Lepidoptera > Pyralidae > Acrobasis > Acrobasis repandana. The sequence continues at coordinate 20,016,785 of OY756216.1, forward strand.
CAAAGGCACTACTTATCTCAAAAGAGATCTCTTCCAGTAGGCCTGTATATGTATTATCAAGATTTCTTGTTTCGTTATTATTAAGAAAAATTTACTATTTGATATTAAACTAAAAATGTATTATATTAATCACACATATTTGAATAACTTTTTGACGTGACAACGTCTTATAAATTGGTTAGCCGGGTGACACTTCAAGAAACTGCGTTACGCTCCGCTCACGTTATGCGCTCACAATGAGAGCGAGTGAGAGGCACGCGTGCGAGAGAGACAGACATAAAAAGTGAAAGGTAAAGTCGTTGTCACGTAAAACTTTCGCCCGTATACCGACTTTACAGGCAACCAATTTTTTGTTCTATTCTATGTACCTACCCAGTTTTATAAACATAGGCTTCGGATCCTTGACCGTAACCACATACAAGTCTCTGTTGTAGTCGAGAAGTGCTAGCTGCCTCTCATTAATTGGCCCAGACTGACTTAGTGCTATAGTCGATACTGTCATCTTATGTGTCATCTTAGTCACTGTATTATCCGTAGAACTTCGAACTATAAGACCGGTCGGTAGATCAAAGACGTGAATCACTAAAATTATAAAACAAAATTTTATAGGTATGTATTACAAAGTTTTCTGTTAATAATTAGGGTTCCGTACCCGATGGGTGCAAATGGGACCCTATTACTGAGACTCCGCTGTCTGTCCGTCTGTCCGGCTGTCCGTCTGTCACAGGGCTCTATCTCTTGAACCGTAATAGCTAGACACTTGAAATTTTCACCGATTATGTATTACTGTAGCCGCTATAACAAAATATACTAAACAAAAAAAAGTTGAAAATTAAAGGGGGTCGTCATACAAAAAATGTGTTTTTTTCAGCGTTTTTAACTAGATCTTTATAATGGCAATAACTACATACTTTAAATTTTTACAGATTATGTATAACTATGAGCGCTATAACAACAAATACTAAAAATAGGAAAAAGTTAAAAATTTAAGGGGTCGTCATACAAAAAACGTGTTTTTTTCAGCGTTTTTAACTTGATCTTTATAATGGCATTAACTAGATATTTTAAATTTTTACAGATTATGTATAACTATGACCGCTATAACAACAAATACTAAAAATAAGAAAAAGTAAAAATTAAAGGGGGTCGTCATACAAGAAACGTGTTTCTTCAGCGTTTTAAAACATTGTACGGTGGTACGGAACCCTTCATGTACGAGTCCGACTCGCACTTGCCCGTTTATTTGTCGTTTGCGTCGATATTGTCTACAACAACCATGCATAAAAAGATCCTCTTTTAAATTTAACTCACATTTTCGATCAGACTGATCAATTGCAGCCAAAGTGTCAGGTCCAAGAGAAAGAGCAGCTCGACCTAAGGTTTCAGGCCGTGCTCCCCAACGAGGACTTGCCAGCAACCGCCCCATATAGCTATATACTGACAGACCAGCTCTTTCAACTACACATAGGCATCTGAAAGTAAAATAAAGAAAAAAGTAAAAAAACCTTTATATATATCTCTTACAGAAAACTTAATCGATGTGAAAATTGATTAAATATAATGAATACAAACGCAGAATTTTAGTAAAAATAGTTTTAATTTATTTCAGTTAACCTTGCTATAGTTATATCCAGAATAGACCATTATTTTTATAATAAGTATATAATAAGTATTGCCTCATCTACTGATAGAATAAGGTAGGTACTAAAAAGTGTTTAATATAAACTCTTCTTTAATACTGTAATTGTTTCATAATTATCTTTTTATATGTTATATTATATTTAGTGTAAGTTAATTTATGTATTTCGAACGAACTTTCATTTTTATTATCACTGCTTATTTATTTCTGTGTACAATATATGTATCTATTTATACTCCGCCAACCCCCAACATTTACTAGAATCACTATTCACCCGAAGGTTGGCTGGAAGAAATCGCTTTAGTGATAAGCCTGCCTTTGTAACTACTTATATTTTAAGTTTACTTTTATATGTTCTGCTTATAGTTGGTGCAATAAAGAAGTTTTATCTTGTACTTGATATTCGGAAACCGCACCTTTCTGACAGCAAAATCATGCTAATATTCCCTTCCTTCAAATCAAATGTAACTGGTGTATTCCATGAGCTAAGTTTATGTATGAAACACTGCTTCACTGTAGCCGTAACCAGGTGATTGAAGCCCAAGGCAATCTGTATTACTCTGTCTGGGTAGTCCAGTTGATCATTCTGTTCTGTTATTATGTCTTTGATAAATAACACTTTACGACCTGTTTGTGTGCACGCAAAGTTTTTCCATGTATATTCTCTGTAAAATAAAATATTTCTTTTTAGTATTCTTTGAACCTATTTAGGTATTATCTTAATATCATATCTTAGTCAAAATGTTTATTATTAGGTATATTAAAAATTTTGGTAAAGACTTTAGTTACCTAATTGCACAATTAAGTAAATACTGAGTAAGATTACGTCAAAAAAGCTACTTTTGTTTAACAATAAAATCAATTGTATATAAAAATCAGATAAAATAAATTATTTCTTAATCCACGTCCTTTGTCTCCTTCCCTCAGATTACATATTCGTCAAAAATTTCATAACTTTATCAACATTATTTTTTTTATCACGTAGGTAACTGCTAATAAATACGTATTTAATCCCCCTTCGAATGCACTTCGTAATCTCTTCGGATTATTGTATAAGTACTTATAAGTAATATTTAAGTTACGAATGTTATTTAAAAAAAAGATAACCTGTCGATAATATGGGCAAACATGACCTGCCCGTTAGCACAGGCCGCTGCCAGCTGAGTTCCCTCTGAAGACCATGCGATGCTGTAAATACTACCAGTAACAGGTCGTTCAAGGCAGTGAGACCACTGAAATATCAGATATATGTTTATCAAGTGTTAATTTATGAAATAGTTTATTTTGCTCTCCGCCACAGGAACACGGTAAAGGTAACTCATCGGTAAAAATATATATAGCTCAGAACCTGAGAAATGCCTTATTGCACAGGTAGGTAGGTACCACCTGTATCACAAGAGAAAGAATATTATTTTATAGAAAACGAGGTAGCAGCAGTTAAACAATGACTGACACCCATTCTTTAAGATCAAAGATAGCAAAAATATCACCTAGCATACTTACCCCGTTGGCATTACATAATCGTATTAGATTAAAACTTCCAATAACAAAAAGATCTCCAGCAGGTGACCAACTAACACTTGTTATTGGTTGGTCATGCTTGACGCTTACCGATATTTGCTGACCAAATGTATCCCAGATCTGTGGTGAAAATAAGTTTTCTATATTAGGTATCTCAATCATTGCATTTCGTCAGGCTTATTTGCAACAGGCTTTCACGTTATCCCTAAGTTTGTTTAATTTTGAATTGTGCTTAATATTTTGACGATTTTGGACTGTAGGCAGTTACGATTAAAATTAATTAAGTCGAACCTTCTTGCCCCCTAAGATTCTATCTTTCATGTTAGGTATGGACGTGATAGTGTATTTCTATATTTATTTGCTTCAGAGTCATCTTGTACCTAAGTCACGTCAAAAGAGTAAAATAATTAGAAATGGTTATTTATACGTACTTTTGAGAACCCGTCTTCAGAGCTAGAGAGGATGAGATTGTTATTTGCATTCCATGCTACGCAAAGTATCAAGCCTTCGTGGGCCTTCCACTGGAAATAATGAATTTTCATTGTTAAATGTTAATGATAATATGCAGGCCGCTCTATATCGGTCGTTTTGGAAAACCTTGGGAGAGGCCTATTTCCAGCAGTGGACGTTATGCGGCTGAAATGATGATGATGATGAATGATAATTAATATTTTGTAGACCTTGATTTTAGATTTTATAGATATAACTTCTATTTTCTTAATTTTTAAGTGTTTTTATCTTCCCTATCGTACCCTTGATGAATTCTTTACGACTGAGGAGTTATAAAAATTTTTTTTTTTTTTTAAGCTTGGTATCGACAGAATGGATATTTTTGATGTATAATTTACCTTTGTAATCTTAGAATTGGAATTCAAATGTTTGATTACAAGAACATTTCCTTTTGTGTATAATATAGCAGCACTGTCAGGGCTCCAAACAGCATTGTAGCAAGGTACGTCCGAATGAACTATAGTAGATCTTAAAAGACCGTTCCGAGACCATACTTTTACAAAACCATCTTCACCGGCTAAAATTAAGGATAATAAATTAATTTTTATACAGTCCTCTTAGATAAGAAAGGAAATCGATCATCAATTACAAAAACAGAGTTAATTACTATTATACCTGTTAGAAGACCTGCCCCATCAGGACTCCATTGAGCAGTAAGACAAGCACCTTGATGGGCATTAACACTTTTTTCAATTCTTCCATTATGATTTACTATGTGGAATCTGTCATAATATGACAAAAAATATTTTATTTTCTATGTATAAGAACAGGTAGATAGGCACTTAAATTTACAGTGCAGACTGTCTATACATACATATACTTTTGTAATGGCAAAGTTACAGGTACGGATTACGTTCGTGTCAGCAAAATCAGGGTATGTTGTTACTTTTGTAAGTAGTTATATGAAGATACATTTTAATGTGCAATACTGTGCTGTTTAATGAAACTGTGTAACTGTCTAGTAATTGTTGCTAGGGATTTACAGTACTACACGAGTACTTACTTTCCATCAGCAGTAGAAATTAGAATAACATCATGTTGATGTTTATTTCCACCAATATTGATTTTTGGAAATAAATGCATGCCCGTTGGATAAAAGTCTTCGGCAAATGTTGTTACTACCATACATTCGCTATTTACTAAGTTCCATTTGAGTAGTTTGTGATCATCTCTGTATTTAAAAAAATATAATTAATTAAGTAAGTAGGTATCTAGTACCTTACTATACGTTACTACTCGTAGTTCTACGTAGCGTACAATCTAAATTAAATGTTATAAGTCCCTATACTTTACCTAGTACTTATGGTGTTGTGTTACTTTTTTATACCGCTACTAGTCCGTATAATGTTATTCTGTAAATGTATTTGAACAAATATACCTATTAAGGATGCTATCTTACCCACAAGAAAATACATCCTCTGTATTATTCCAACTAACGCAAACCACGACTCCAACATGTTTAGGTTCCTTAAAGGAAGATACTTTTAGTTTCATTGTTAAATGGCAAAACAATGTTTAGTAGGTACCAATATTTGATTTTCCACTTTGTATTTTCTTGTGGTATCCATGGTAACAATTATTTGTTACAAATTTCGCGCGTCACTGTCATGTCACTCAGCGTCACTACAATAGTGAACGAATGAAAAGAACGCATTACGAGTCAATCTTTAAAGGTTTGCAAAATAATCATGATTAAAAAGATATTATGAATAAGTATGTAGGTAAAATTTATTAAAAGAAATGTGAAATTGACAATATCAGTTAAATTACATACCTACCTATAATTTTCAATTTTATTTTATTAGTGACATCTAGACGTCTTTGCTTCAGTAGTTGTCAAATTGACATTGACAGTTTATTTTGGCAAATAAATTGACAAAACGAAATGTGAGAAGTGAGAATATTTTTGTCTAAAATAAATATTCCCACATGTTCGTTTCGTGTACCTACCTACATCTCGTGTGGATTTATTGAAATTATTTGTATTATTGTTAAAATTATCGTCAGCAATAATGTCGGATGTGCCAGATCTTAGTAGTGACGAAGAAAATTTCGAAGATGATGACTGGCAGGAGATGGAGACGAGTAATTCCATGGTAACATGTTTGTTTTGCTCCGATGTTCTGCCTTCCGTGGAGGAAGGATTAAAGCATTGTGAAACGGCCCACAAGTTCGATTTAAACAATTTGAAAATGAAATTCAACATGGACTGTTATTCATATATCAAACTTATAAACTACATTAGAACACATAACCCCAAAGCAGAGGATATTATAGATGCGTCTAAGCCTCTCTGGGATGATGAAAAGTACATGAAACCTGTTGAAAATGAGATTGATGACTGGCTGATGTTTGACTTTGACTCTCTAGTGGATAAACCTAGCTCTCCCAAGACATACCATGCTAATGTTGAAAATGGTTTGGTGACTCTGTCGCAGGCTCACTTTATTGAACTACAAAGAACAATCCAGACTTTGACAGAGCAATTAAATGAAAGTAAGACTCACCTACAATTGGCAAAGGAGGATATAAACAAAATGCAGGACTCAATAAAGACCCTAGTTGATGGCGGTCAAACAAGCAATAATGGAGATGAGAAGAGTTATATTGTAAACTGTGTATCTAAAGTGCCTCTAGAAGATGACGAAGGATATTTCAATACTTACGCACACTTTGGGATTCACTATGATATGCTCTCAGACAAAGTTCGTACAGAATGTTATCGAGATGCGATATTGAATAACAAAGAAACATTGATAGATAAAGTTGTGTTAGATCTTGGATGTGGAACAGGCATTTTATCCATGTTTTGTGCTACTGCAGGAGCTAAAAAAGTTTACGCACTTGATCAATCTGAAGTTATTTACCATGCAATGGATATTATCAGGGAAAACAACTTGCAAAATGTTATAAAAACTATCAAGGGCCGGCTGGAAAATACGAAACTTGATGAGAAAGTTGATATTATTGTATCTGAATGGATGGGATACTTTTTATTGTTCGAAGGGATGTTAGATAGCGTCATCTACGCAAGGGACCACTGGTTAAAACCCGGTGGGTTATTGCTGCCAAATAAGTGCAACATAACTTTAGTAGCAAACGGAGATGTGGACACCCACAAGAAACTTATTGACTATTGGTCAGATGTTTATGGATATAAAATGAACTGCATGAAGTCGGAAGTGGTCCGAGAAGCAAGTGTAGACATTGTAGGATCAAAACATATAATATCAGAACCTTGCGTTGTGAAAGAGATAGATATAAATACTTGTAATACAGATGTTATGGACTTCACTTCGCAGTTTAGGCTACCAATTACTAGAGATGGTTCTCTGACATCATTAGTAGGGTATTTTGATACCTTCTTCGATTTACCTAATAGTGTATCTTTCTCTACTGGGCCTGATGAGACGCCAACTCATTGGAAGCAAACAGTCTTCTATTTTAGAGACTGTAAGGAAGTAAAACAGGGAGATGTTATCGAAGGGACTATTATTTGTAACAGACAGAAGATAGATGTCAGAGCCCTCTCAGTGCAAATAAATATATTTGGCAAAACCCATAAATATATTCTAAGTTAGTTATTATAAGTGTTAAATGTATGTAAATAGTTTTTTTTTATTTTGCTACTTTGCCTTTACTGTAGAAAAAGATCTGTTTTTAAAATTGATATGCTTATATTGTATCTTAAAAAAAATGCATACTTTATTTGCTAAATGACATCCCAGTGTTAAAACTAAATTATTACAGGATAATGATTAATATTTTTATAACTTTTAACTACATACTCATACCAGTTTATAAGTGATTTCAAATAAAAGGCATATTCTAAGAAAATGTTTATTTTATTTTACATATAATTTACACATACCTAAAGGTGTTTAATTTTATTTACATTTAGAAAAAGAAAACAATAACCACATAACTTGAGATTTCACATTTAAGCTTGAAAATTTCAGGTAAATATAATAATATTAATAATTTATACGTATAATTTTATAAATAGAGCTGATAAAATATGTACAGGCTGACTTTTTATCCACCTGAAAAATTTTTGAAGCAAGTTCAGTCCATGATACTGAACAACTTTCTATAAAAAAAGTTATTAAAATTCGATTAAAATCTGTGCTCAGCCAAACGGATTTTGTATGGGAGGACGAAAAATTGATATCGATTTTTAATAACTTTTTTATAGAAAGTAGTTCAGTATCATGGACTGAACTTGCTCCAAAAAATTTAGCAGGTGGATAAAAAGTCAGCCTGTATATCCTCGCGCCTTTGAATATTGCCAACAAGGCACGGCCTTTCTAGACGCAGTCACGTCGCCAGTGCCGGATCTAGACTTATTTTTAGGTGTGGCAAAATCTGGATATGCCGCTCTTGGCTTGTTTTTGCCGCCCCTTAAAAAACCAAACCCTTGATTAACAGTTCCTTGAATTTTCTGTACAGTACATTACAGGTGGTTCAGACAATAATGTTTGATTTGCCTCCCCCATTGTTTACCGTCAGCGGGGGTGGGCGAAGGGAAAAGGGTGCAACCATTCGATTTTGCCGCCCCTCTGAACTTGTCGTGTCGTAGACTCAGGAATGACGTCTGTGTCAGCAGTTTTTGCGTTTCTAAAACAAGCCTTGTCGCAGAGCGCCGTTATTATTATAGAGCTTGATTAGATTAGTCAATCGACATAAGAGTAGAAGTATTCAACTAAAGAAAATGTAGTTTTCTTTTATCTGAGCTTGATTTTTCCACGAATTTTGTCGTCGAGCGACTAACTGTTGAAACGACATAAAGTTACGAGATGACGGCTACCTACTCTATAGACTTCGTGAGTACATTTGTTAACAGAAGTGTTTTGTAAATTTTTGTAGGTACTTATTTATATTGTATATGGTACATGTCAATATCTACAAAATAGTATCTAATAAAAATCTATGTACCTAAATCAATAAAAGAAAATCATAATTTTATGGAATGTTACATGGTTACATTACGTTAAAAGCGAATATTTTTATTATCTTCCATAATATAAGAATAACACTTGCAATTTTTTTTCAAGTTACATTCCATATAACATCTTAACAAGCGATTAACGCAAAACCCAACGACTTTTACAACATTGCGATTATCGAGTACCTAAATGTTATTATTATAAATAAGTAAAATTGTGACGGAACGTAGAAACAGATCTATTGAGTAGCTGCAAGCAAATTTACAGAAACAACGACCAATTCACAATTGAATATTATGTCCATAAGGCTCAGTATTCTAAATTCTACATGTTCATAAAGCTATATCCCCAATCAGAATGGCATCGACTACAATCTATTAATCGATTATTCTTAAATAATGAATCGATACACTAAATGCACAATATACAGAATTATTCATAAAATCTATAATTTAAATGGATGATAAATATATAAAAAGTTCTATTGTTATTTTTCTACAATAAGCGTCACCAGTTGGATTATTCTAACCTTACTATCCCTGAAATAATAGTAGGGACCTAACATTATCATGATTATGGTTTTTGATTTGATATTTAATGAGAATGGTCCCATGTACCTACAAGGAAATAGGCCTCTGATATATCATCGAATGCTCGTTCAATATATTTTTTTAGATTACTTGTAATATATTGTTTTTTTTCTTTTGGCCATCTTTTTCTTAATTGCAGAGATATGATATTCCGGTAAATACATATAGTTAATTAAATTTTAGAAGGACGGTACAATTAGGTTAGGTCCTTCAGATTTTTTTATATATGATCTTTGTAATTCTCCTGTTTTACAATCAGACTACTTCCAATTTTTATTCAATCAGTCTACGCGAAGGTTCTATTAGCTAGGGTTACCAATATTATTTTGTGCTAGCTTTTACCTACATAGTTCTTTGTAGTTGATACCAATATTACACCTATATTTCATAAACAAATGAATCATTCCATACTGTATGCTCTTCAGTGTGTTGTTACATTTACGTATTGGTAACCCAATTTTCAGCAATTTTGAGACATTGAGACCAAACAAGAAGGGACACATATATTTTACGTAGTACAATCTCAGAGTATAATATATACATTTCATCTAGATATTTTGTAAATATGGGTAACTGATTGCAGTATAAGAACTTTTACATGGTTTCTATTAAACATAGGTAATATTATGCTAACTACTTATACCTAGATTTTGAAATGGCGTTTAGAAAATAATTTCAGATAAATAACATTTGGTCAGAAATATCAAGACTCCAATTTTATCGGAAACATTAAAATTAATAAGCGTATTTTTCATATGGGTTAAAATTATTCTAATATTAAGCTACGTTTAAGTTATGTACTGACTACTCGTCCCATTTAATTGGCTGTTCAACGCTTTAACCAAAGATTCATAATTTTCATAGATTTAATTAAGAAGACAAAGAGTCCAAAGAAGGCTGTCATACATTGACGACATTATATGGGACGAGCTGTTATTGGAATATATTTAGTTAATATTTCTATAAGTATTTAAGGTGTTCCTTTCATCGAAGAGAAGTGCACATGATATTATGATATATTTTGTTTGCTCCGTAACCAGCGTTGATAGGGAAGTACTTACAAATATTAGCACTTAAATCTACAAGAAATAAGTCGTAGGTACTTTGTACAAATGAGTATGTTTCGAAAGTAAGGTACCTTCACTGTACAATCGACCTTATTATAACATCAAAAAAATAAATAATCACTCTTCAGCATAGATAATAGGTCGCTTTTGTGGCCGATTGTACATCACATTACTAAATGGGCGTAGCAGAAACCGAGATCTGTCTTTGTTCGCAAATATTAAGCTATAAAGATACAGCAGTATGCATAAAAATTTGCATATATACTTCTTAAATTAGTCACAATTCACAAAGTACAATACTACTGAATTAAGGAGCGCCAAATTCATAAAACTGCATATTGGTAGCATTAATTCATTCTAAGAATGATTGGTTTAGTGAGCAGATTTTTATGAATATAAAAGTTATAGGTACTTGTACATATAATCAGACAATATCCATTCAAGGTAGGTACATTAAAAAACAAGGATAATGTATGAGAGCTTACAGATGATATAATCTCATCAGTAACCTATCTACCAATTTACCATCACGACAATTCTGTGACTTGTACTTACTGGGCTGTGTACTTGTTGTTTTATTTTAACACTTGAGCATTTTCTTCCAGTCAACCATAGGGATAAACAGATTTGTGCGGCGCAAAAAAGCTAAATACCTACAATGTTTAAGAGAGCAGTGCGTGCACATTATCTACGAAAACTGTCAGAGGCTATATAAGTAGTATATATGTAGTTTATGTATGTGTATAGTTTTTTATTTTTTATAATAATTTATGTATATTTATGTGTCGATTTATCCGAATTATATATCTATATATATATGTGTATATATTGAATAATAAGTTTACCCGTTCTGTTTTTTTTTAGTTTATGTTGTACTAACCCCAAAGATTACTCTCTCAGTATCACCTGTTGGTTGACTGGTAGAAAAGGCCCCTGGCCTTAAGTCCGCCATTTACATTTATTGTAATGAAGTTAAATAAATAAATGACTATCGGTATAAGGGGCGATTTAACTCGTGAATAAACACAACTTTTTCTAAGGGACTATAATGCTGACTTATGCTACGAGTACACATGCTGCACCACAAATTGTCCGGTCAGAAGGACACGTTTGTGTAAAAGACAAGTAAAAATTTAAGTACCTACCCGCCATTGGTCCCATAGGAAAAATAGTTCATATTGACGGGCTAATTTAAGCTCATGCATAAATATATCATCGGTAGTACATTTACACCCGTTCATAGTTGTAAGTGTCCATGATTGACTTTAATATGAATTATGAGATATCACGAAGTTGTGCGTATTAAGACGGTTTTATACAATTTATGAACGTGGGCCAACGTCGAGACTGCAAATTGAATATAATTAATTTTGTATTCAAAAGTTTAGGAATTGGTGGTGCCTTTATGGGATGCCGTTTCTCTTAGGACTGTAGGTTATCGTATTATATCATCTGTAAACATTCATTAGAAATAAACCAACGACAAATCACGACAATAACCTTAATCTACTGGCGTACCGCTCAGCGTGTCGCCTTCGAAATTGGCTCACTATGTTGTCTTCCACATAGAGATATTATACAATTCAGGCTTTGTGCTATCGAGTCGTATTTGTGCGTACACAACGTTCTTGGCGTAGCAATATTTCTAAGATTTACGCTGGAGTAAATTAAATTTGCATTTTAACAAAATTATAATGTTCAATCAATTTGAATGTTAGCTGAAACGATATTGATTCTATTACAGAAATAAGTGCCTACATATATCTATTGTATAGGTATTTACAGAGTTATTTAGTTATAAGTTTTCTATCTAATTTGTTTGATCTTTATATCTTTCCAAAAATGAGGAAGACATCTACACATAAGTACTTATCAATTTCGAAGTGTTAAAAAATTGTCTAGTTCTGTGATTGGTTTCATGAAGTTTTTTTTTATTTGATTGTAAACAAAATTTCTTAACAAAGTGTTTGCATGATGTTACTTCAGCGTAAAACTATTAACTACTCCAAAGCCAATGAAATATTTCAAGCATCAGAAAATCATCAATATATAAATATATTGCTTTTTGCAATTTGGGTACGACGGTAGAAGCTTTTAAAAAGTTTTTTGTGACGGGTGATTTGGACCACTTTTCCGCTTTTCAATGGAAGTCGTTAAAAACGACCAAAATCATATCGTGCCTCTGAAAGTAACAGCATTTTTACAAGTAAGATGCGTTCACGATTGCATTTGTAGATGTGTTGCATCGGAGCTTGGTGTCTGTTGTCCGGATTTTTTTTCTCCAAAGACAGGCGAAGGAAAAAATCCGGAAGCAACACAGAATTGTCTAGGGCCGCCGCCCGACGTCAACCCTCCTTCGGAATGGCCAAGGAGGTGACGTCAGACGGCGGCGGCATATCTACAGATGTACTCGAATTTTTTTTTCTTAGATTAGGAGACGTATTTTTGAAACCTCCTCTCGTATTTTCCGAATATCAATTTTATTGCAAATAAATATCCAATGCTAAAAATATCAAACCAGCTTTGGCCTTCAGCTTAGCACAGTTTAGCTTTTCCTCAACAGAGAATACAATACGTTGTAACAACTAGATTTAACACTATTTACAAGTGTGGCCATATATTATTCCTCTGCTGTCGAGGGCGCTGCGTTGTTTTCTTCTTCTTGCTTGGCTCGGGCTTCTGCGTCTGAAAAAAATATGGAAACTTTGTTAGTATGAAAAGCCTCTTTGCCTCTCTCATAGAGCATTACATCAATGGTTCAGTGTCGATAAAAAAATCTATTTTATTTTACCACTTTGTCAGGTAAAGTCAGGTTACATAATATACTAACAGGTTACAAGGTGCTTTTTAAAAGGGATGATTCAGTCCATCATTTTAAAAACAATTTTCGAAAGATAGTTTTTTTAGTAAATCTCTTGACTACTGCGATTTTTAAGAGAAACTTATTCTTTTTTTTCGTATTCCAATTTACATTAATTAGAAAAAGTTGTTCAATATTTTCTTAAGGGCTACATGAATTTTCCGGGGTCGAGTGCTGTGATTTGATAATTTATTTCAAACGGAGGATTTGAAATAAATTATTTGAAAGAAAACGGAGATATCATTTAAAATTTTGTCTCTATTACTAGAGAAGGGTGGGTTATCTAGGGCTTACGCCCTATTACTAACTAACTATTAACTGTTTAAATTACGAACGTGAACACAAACACAAACACGTTAAACACTTTAAACTGTAAACAGTAGTTAATAAAATAGTTTGAAGGATTATCTAGGGGACGAAATTTTAAATGATATCTCCGTTTTCTTTCAAATAATTTATTTGAAATGGGGGCAGCACTGGACTCCGGAAAATTTATGTAGCGTTAAGAGAGTGCTCCAGTTTTGGCGCCCTATTTTTTATGTGGCTGTTATAGACATAGTTCCCCATTTTTCTCAAGCTTCAATATAGCCAAACTGTACAATCCCATCAGGCTAGATAGGATACTTAGATAGATCCCATACTTTATCAAACGAACTCAAATCTTTAATAATAATTAAAAAAAAAAGAAACAGCCAGAAGGCGAACCCCGGGTTTTGAGGCCACACCAACCATGGAATCAACCTTGAATGCGTTAGGATGCAGGAAAAAAACGCAAGAGCATATTTTTTTTCTTAGAGAACGTAACTATCTAAGGCACTTTCTAATAATCAATTTTTTTTTTGATCTAAAAAAAGAAGTCTATAAAAAACGTGACATACATACCTTTTGCGGCTTGTTCCTTCCATATTTTCTTATTGTCACTGAGGCACGCTATCCACGGTTTTCTGATCTTGAATTTACTACTCTCGGGTCCTGGAATAAGAATGAAAGTATGATTAGGCCATGAGGTGTCTTTAATTTTCTTTCTTAGAACTCGAATCTTAATCGATCTAATAAAAGTAGCCTGGGCCTTGCCGCCCTCGGCTCTGTCTGCCCCGTTAGGGATAGAGACGTGATAGTGTATTAATCGATTTCAAGAACAAAACAATTAAAATTAATATTGTGAGCGTATATAAAACCTGGACCGCAAATAAATCCTTAACGATACTCAAACAGTGGCGGATTTGCCCTAAAGCCCAGTAGGCCCAGGCGTAGGGCGGCCAGATATGAAGGGCGGCAAATCATGCAAAAAAAAAAATATAGGGAGGCAAACGAACATGTGGCCACTTTAAACGGGCCATAAAGTAAATTCATTAATAATGTATGTAGTCTATGACCTAGGGCCTAGAGCGACTAGGACTGCAAATCCGCCACTGTACTCAAAGGACTCTATCCTGGCAAAAGAAGAAGTTTACAATACAGATACACTATCACGTCTTTATCCCTAACTAGCTGTGCCCGCGACTTCGTTCGCGTGGTTGTCGGAATGTTATATAGCCTAAAGCCTTCCTCTATAAATGGACTACCCAACAAAAAAAGAATTTTTCAAATCGGACCATTAGTTCCTGAGATTAGCGCGTTTAAACAAACAAACAAACAAACTCTTCCGCTTTATAATATTAGTATAGATGGGGCAGACAGAGCACGTTGAGTCTTGATGCTCAGCAGACAGAGTCCAGGGCCGCAAGACCCAAAGGCCACTTTTGGCGTGATGATGGGCGCGAAGATGGAAAAATGAGACAAAATAGTTTAAAAACTTTCTAAAATCTTCCGTTTTCTTTCGGACTACTGAACGGAACTTAGGTATTTATGACTACTGGACTTTAGGATTATAGGTACCTATAATCTTAAAGTGGGCTATGATGTGGTTCTGGCTTGGCTTGGCGTCAAGATTTATATATTTAAAGGAGTTTATATCTTTTTAAACTCAGCACTGTATAGGTACCTGCTCTCCATTCCAGTTCATCGTACTCATTTCTATTCAAAGTCAGTCAGTCCAGGCAGTAAACTTTGGAATGCTTTGCCACTAGATATTGGTAAAGAGCAATCATTAAAAAAAATTGTGATGTCTCCGACCTGGATTCTCCTCATTAATAGTCGACTCATGTCCAGCAGTACTCGTAGAGTTCTTCGAGCTAGAATGCAGCGGCCCCAGTACGCACTCCAGCATATCAGCACAAACGCCCATGCTCGGCTCTACGATGAACTCGATGAAGCCGATCTGAGATTCTGCCACCAGCGTGTTGTTCCTGTCACAGAGCGGGCTGAAGGGCAGCCCCATGTCCCTTTCCTTGTCTCCTTGGAGGAAGAACTCGTCTAAAAGGCTCATTGTCCATCGGTGATGAAGGTCCCATCTCTGAAAATGTAATTGGAATTATGAATACTATGGTCTACTAGATATGATACGGCAAGGCGAGATAGTCAAAGTTCATACCTTGATGGGAGCAGCACATAGAACTAAGATATATGGCCTCTACGAAAAGAGTTCTTTGTAATCAAGGACTTTACGTGTAAAAATAAAAAAAAAAGTTTCGTCACGGTGTTGATTGAATGCAAGGATGGGAATCCAGTGTTGGTCGATAAAAATGACCGAACGACACCCGTGTGAGTGTACCTGTCTTTTGAAGCCGCTATTCTTCGCACTGGTCTTTCGGGCCACTGTTTGTATGGCCTTAAAAGAAGGGTGTGACCTTGCTTTTTAGACTAAACGAATGACAAATGAAATGTTTATGGCAGCGATGAGAAGCCCTGTACCTTGGCGGGATGTGATATATCACAGCAATGCAGCACCAGCGAGGCCGCTTTGGACTTGTCGACAGTAGGCTCAGCGAGTGTCAGCAACGAACGCATGTTCTTCAGCTGCTGAAAGTGGAAAGACATGTCTGTGGCCAGGACCATGTCGATGACCAGCGTTCGGAACTCGCGGAACTCGTCCCGGGAGAGATTCTGGAGGATATTGCACTCTTCGTCGCGTATGAGCCTGAAAAGAGAAAAAGTGAGGTCTTTATATGGAGACATAATATAAAATGAATAAAGAAGCATAGGTACGGCTTCTTTATTCCCGGCAGAGTAGTATAGGACCACTCCAAGTCTTTCCGTTGATGTCGTAAAAGGCGACTTAGAAAACATAAACTAAGCAAAGCATATAAACATCAGTGACCTCTCCAACCCGTCTGACCAGCGTGAAGAGTGTAGGCCAAATTCTCTGCCTGCTTTGGCTAATATATAGCTCTGGTAGTACATAGACGGTCGTGCTCCTGCAGTCGACTACTAAAAAAGACCTGATGATGATGATGATGATAAAATTAATACTTATATAGTTCATTTGCTGAATCTGTGTTCATGCTGTCAGCGCGCCATAAATGCCGCGTCTCTGTAAAAGCTGATGCCGCCATTGAAACGCGCCGACAGCATTCCAACTAATTGAACGAATAGACTAGGTATAACCACTGTTGTATCTAAAAATGTTTATCTCAGTAGGTTTGTGTATATTCTTAGCATCCGTATGAGAGTTTTACATGTCGGATATTTTAAAACGAGTTCATGCCATGGTTTTTCCGAGAGACTATAAAGGTGAAAATATACCTTGAAAATTGACAAGGCCCGAGGGACAATTTCGCCACTAGTGAGATTTGAACTCACGCCCCTCAATTATGTACCGATTCGACTTTTGATTTTCGAGGTAATGGTAGCCCAAATGGAAGTGCACTCATGGTACAGAATTGAGGGGCGTCAGTTCGTGGCGAAAAATTGTTCTTTACTTAAGTATACACATTGTCGAATCACAGAGTAATAATATATCTACTACTCGTACGTACGAATATTATCAATTCAGAAATTCCGAGTATTGTAAAGCTATTTAAATTAATAATTGGCACCTCTTGTGTTTTAGGCATCCATAGTTCTGGTTACAGGAATACTTCTATTGTTCCCCATACGTATGATTTAGGGATTTTCAAGGCAAGAGTGAATAGGCATTTTTTGAGTCTGCGTGTAACACCTTAGACCTCATCTTGGCTTCCCATCAGGCTAGATAGAGGTCAAACGCACTCAAATCTCTAATAAAAAAACATGTGGCACTCGAGAACTGCCGCGGTAAAGCTATTGTATACGACGTTAGACGATGCACGGCTTTCCGATGAAAGCCGTGCATCGTCTAACGCTCCGCCTACCGACTGGCACAGCGGCGCGGCGATCCGCGCCGCTGTGCCAGTCGGTAGGCGGAGTGGGGGTGTTAGGTTTTATTTTCGTTACGGAATTTCTTGATCCGGCCGCCGCACTCAAAGCCCGCGATAAAAGCTATACAATAGCTTAAAAAAAATACTTATTACCTAGGTGGGCAACAAAACAACACACACAACACAACCTTACCTAAAACCTATAAAATACCTACAACCATCGATCAAATATTACTAAAGTATAATATTTGATCGATGTTACAACTAAATAATTGTAGGTTAAATACCTATCACTAAATAGTTGCAGGTATTTCTGTTTAAGTTGTAGATTTTCGCTACATGTAAATCTTTGCAGGACATCTACCTAAGCTCTATACCTCTGATCTCATCTATTCAAGCTATAAACCCCTTTATTAAATGTCGAACCACAAATTCAAAGACTAGTAGCTAATACCCAAGTAAACACTAATAATAGAATATATGTACAAGACCGAGGTTGAATGTTACAATAGAAAGCCTACCTACGTATAATTTCTCAATTCAGGTGAGTGCTAAAGAACAATGACGAGATGTGGGATGAGGAACCCAATACAATGATCACATTGTGGAATAATGTCTTATGTATGAGACAATCGTAGAACTTTTTCAATACTTTCTTGCGCAGTATTATACAATAGCATTTTGTACTTTCATTGGCAAGTCAGTCATGAAATCTGGCAGGCGTGTAGATAT
Organism: Acrobasis repandana; assembly: GCA_963576875.1. Lineage (NCBI taxonomy): Eukaryota > Metazoa > Arthropoda > Insecta > Lepidoptera > Pyralidae > Acrobasis > Acrobasis repandana. The sequence continues at coordinate 20,034,867 of OY756216.1, forward strand.
TATCAATGAAAGAATTAAATTATTATATGAGCCGGATTGGTTAAGGGGTTGCCTAGATTTGGGGCCGTAAAGATAGCTCGAGTATCTATCTTCATAAAATGTAGTATGAGAAGATATAATTAACATATTTTAAGATTAAATCACGATAAGCCAAATTGTTAACATAATAAAATATGTGGTTGAGAAGTGTGGTCGCTAGTTTACAGTTCTGTCAACAATATAGTACTTCAAAATTATCCTCCTTTAAAAGGCAGATACAAGCATTGAAACACAAAGGTACTATAGTGACCTGTTAACCAATTTGATAAACGTTATTGTAGGCTGTGAAACTTGTTAGGAAACACGATGCTCTGACTAGGCTGTACTGTAGACTGTCTGGGTGAATATAATCGGAGATTTGCCAACAGTGCACGCGTTTGCGGAGAACAATAGCTATTCAAAATATAGTGAACATTTGCAATTTCATTTTAAAGAGGCAGAAAGCCATGTCATCCATGTATGTCTGGAAAACAACTAATGTATGTACTTATGAGACAAACATCATGCTATTGAATGTTAGAAATAGAAAGCACAGCACAAAAAAACCGATGGCCTCAAAACGTTTTTTGAAAAAAGGCGTGCCATCGGCGTGTGCAAATGATATGAATGAGCGTTCATCAATGTAATCTAGCCAAACAAAATGTTCAACATATTAACATGGAGGCTCTACTCAGACTCATACCTATAATTCCCATAATAAAATTTCAAAATAACAGCGTATAATTCGAACGTTTCACACTGTGATCCAGTTTTGCACTAGGGTGGGGCTTCAATGTCATGCAATTACGCAAATAAGGGTATCACTTGATTCGAACGGGCAGCAATTTGTATGAATGGGGTCAAATGTTATGCCTTAGTACATGACTACGTCAATTTCATCGTCTGTAATAAATAATATTAGCATAAACAGAAGGAGGAGCTTTAGGAGAGCCATGCTTTTGAATACCTACTTACAACAAATATACCTACATATGTCGCAATGGTGATATGGGCGTTATGAAGTTGACGGTAAGGTCAGCGATCAACGCCTCTTGTCGCGCTGATCTTTTAGAAGCTACCTTGTGAATCCATATTACAGATTAATTTCTCTCTAGCCCATACAGGTATTTATTATCCACAGGGTAGTAGCGAGGTTTACTATACGCAAGTGGTGTTTACCAGTTTTACGTATCAAAATAAGCACGCGGTGCCTCTCGCCACGTGTGAAATACTATCCCTACACATACATACTATCACGTCGTCATACGTCAGGGGGTAAACAGACATGAATTTTAATATCAATCGTGTCAATAAAACCAAATACGAAAAAGACAGTTCCTTCCACTCATTCAACTAATAAGCCGATAAGTAAACATTATCACTCGAAGTACGCGTAAATTCACCTGCATATCTGCCCTGTAAATTACCATCTGGGTCGGGGCCAATTTATATTATAATTCAGGGCTGCCGTGGCTCCCTCGATTGATGGATGACTGTGCGAATAAGCTCAGACCAATGTTACGGAATGCGTAGGTAGAAGGTACCTGCGTCTGCAATAATTGTAAAGGACGGTAGACTGATGGTTGAAACCATCTAAAGCATGTTTTTCTTTGTGCCGTGCCGTCCGTGCCGTGCGGTTCCCGGCAGAGTATAATAGGATCACTCCAAATCTTTACGTGGATGACGTAGAAGGCGACTTAGGCAATACAAAACATCAATGTGACCTCTTTAACCCGTCTGGCCAGCGTAGAGAGTGTAGGCAAAATCCTCTAGCTACTCTGGCTAAGTATGGCTCTGATAGTACAAATAGGGTCGTGCTGCTGCAGTGAAGACTAAAAAAGACTTGATGATGATCAGATTTTTTTTAATATGAAAATGACGAATTTTGGTTGACGTTTTATTAGTCTTAAATTACTTTGTATCATGGTTATGCTGGATATTTAAAAGGATACCAACGAATTCAAATCCACCCTCATTCATTCATCATCAGGTCTTATTTAGGCTCCACTGCAGGAGCACGACCCTTTCTGTACTACCAGAGCCATATATTAGCCAGAGCAGTCAGAGGATTTGGCCTACACTCTCCACGCTAGCCAGACGGGTTGGAGAGGTTCACTCTGCCCTGTATTGTAATTAATGATGTTGCCATCATTAATTACAATACGTAGGTGCGAGTACCTACTTACTACCTATATATCACCGCCGATAATTGCGAGAGAGGAGAGGAGCACTGATTAATTCGTATTTCTGTTACACCCTGTATTCGATAGTTTACGAGATTGAGTCGCAAATGTTTCCAGATAATGAGGTTGAATATCCTGAATTCTAAGATTCTAACCCGGCTGTAAGGATTCTACAACAAAGGTGTTGAGGACCGGACTTAATTAAGTCCTGATTATATTACCCTTTAATCAGAGTAATTAATGTTCCCAATAACGAGTTCCGAGTTTCAGGAAACACTCGATATTATACTTGTTTATTAGTATATGTTCGTCACATAAAATTTTAGGGTTTAATACCCAAAGGGTGCCAACGGGACCCTATTACGGAGACTGCGCTCTCAATCCGTCTGTCTGTTACAGGACTCTATCTCTTTAAGCGTAATAGGTAGCTAAACACTTGAAATTTTCACCGATTATATATTACGTTGGCACGCACCCCTTTAAGGTGAATATAGAAGCAAATTGCCTTGAAGTGGCGCCCTCATTTGAAATAAATTGTTAACTCGTAAATATGGAGATAATTTCCATATTGCTTATCGTCAGGCCCTAGATAGCCCTTTAAATTATTTTATGAACCACCGTTGAAAGTATTTACATTAGTCCGTCTAGCTTTAAAACTTGCCTCCGCCAAAAGTGGCCACGGCAAGTTTTAAAGCTAGATAGATCACCAATACTAGTTTCAACGGCAGTTCATAAAATAACTTAAAAGGCTATCTAGTGCCTGACGATTAGCAATATGGAAATTATCACCATATTTACGAGTTAACAATTTATTTCACACTTCAAGGCCATTTGCTTCTATATTCACCTTAAGATGAGGGTACATGTACAGTACACCAATATACAGTACACCCGGTATGTTTTTCCCAAATACACTTACAACCGGTAAACCAACGACAAAGAGTTATAATAAATTCATTGCCGCAAGCCTTATGCCTGTGAACCCTTGTAATCTTTATTGGCAACTTTAATTAATTACCTGGCCGTGACTTCGAAATTTCGAGAAAATTCGGGGTTAAAATATGTTGATACCTATTTATTATATTGACGCGTCATGTATCAATTTGCCAAGAGTGTTAGCGCTTGCTTTCTGTGAGATCCGCATATTTTTGGACACCTACATTTTTCGAGTATTATCAGGACTGGTCACTACCCGTTTAGGTATCGAAAATGTACCTACATTATTACTATGCGCGCAGGCGACCCTTCCGGGTGGTAAATTCAGTTATACGAATCGTTTGCCCAGAGTAATGAGAATGAAATTGGCTTGCAATGGATGTCTAGGTATCTTTACCAAAAGGTGCTGAGTCCTGACGTGAGCTAAATTAAACCATATCGCGAGCCACATTGAGTAGATATTTCTTTGAATTTCTTAGCTGAGTGAGACTTCTGTACGTTAGTATTATTTATTCCGTGGTATTATTCATCACATCTTCAAATAGCAAATATCAAATATTGAACAAACTTGCCGGCAGTAGCCTTGTTTCCTTCATTCAAGTCCATTTCCTATAGAAATTCATTCAAAATTATAATCTCCACGCTGGCCAGACGGGTTGATGATCAAAAAGATGGTTCTTCTTCTAATCGAGTCGAAATGGTTTTACTGTAGCTTAAATTTCATCTTTAACATCGCAACGACTTCATACCATCTACTGGTATTAAGTGGCCACATACTGGATGTGGCCACTTAATACCAGTAGATGGTATGAAGTCGTTGCGCAGATTACCCTGCTAACTGTTCCCTGTTACCTATGTATCCCTTAGTCGCCTCTTACGATACCCGTGGGTAGGTAGGTTTTGCTAGGTAGGCCGTGTGACGACGGCATTACTATGCCGTTACGACACGGCCTACCTAACTACATAAGTGTTTATTTTCTTTCATGTTTCCAAATTCCCTATTGGTCCGAGAGCTGGCACGAATTTTTGGGTAGGTATTTGAGGCAAGTTGAAAACTTGTCACATACCTCTCCTATTATACCCCAACACGAAACTGCAGACCTGGCTGGTGAGTAGCGGGGCTAAAGCAACCTATAAAATTTTCTTCTTTTTTCAAAAAAGGTATTTGAGGCAATATGCATTTTTTTTCCTAAAACATTTTCTAAATCTAATCAAATAGCAAATTTTCGTTGCTTTTCCTAATACATTTCCTAAATCATCTAATACGGACAGGTAGAGAGCAGTATCATTTTACCATTATTTTGTTTTATATTACTGATCAGTTTTAGTAAGCAACCCCAAAATATAGGTGGATGGCAAGTATTTTAGGCTGTACATCCATCACATCTCGGCGTAGATAAGGTGTGATTTTCATGCTCAAGCAGAGGTTCTCAAAGTGGGCGATAAGCGCCCCCTCGTGGGCGCTGGAGGCCTAGAGGGTAAGAGAAAATTAGGTAAATCGTTTGCATGTTACCGAACGCAACGGCTTGTGGCTGTTTTTGAGTAAATTCAAACCTGATATCAACAAACTTGTAAAAATTATCAGGTTCATTATTCACATTAGATTAGTTTTAAAAATAAAATTGATTATATTTTCTTTGATTTGAATAAAATATACTCATAATACCTATTTAAGTTGCGTTTTAATTGCTCTCACTGGTAAAAGTATCATTTAGAATGTAAGTTTAAACTCCAGACCAGACTAATATTAGCACGCTATAGTAAAATTAATTTAACTAATAATTGTTATTGTGATTTTAAGATGTGGTAAAGTAAAAAAAAGCGGCCAAGTGCGAGTCGGACTCGCCCATGAAGGGTTCCGTAGCAGCAAGTAATATAATATAAAAGTTCTAAAGGTAAATTGCGGTTTACGATTTATGACGTATTAAAAAATAACTATCTACTCGTATGATATCGAGACCGCTATAGTTTTAATTGAAAGTACATACTTTGATGTATATACCACATTTTTTTCAGAATTATATTAGTAATATTTCAAAAGTTACACCTCAAATTTTAACTTTGTATTAGATTATCTCAAGACTGGGGGGTTTGATCTACATAGTTTCAAAGCAGTTTTTGTTGCATTTTAAAAGACCGTCCAATTTAATTTTTGAATTCACTTTTCGTTGTATGGGAGGGGGGCTGAAAAAAAACATTTTTCCTAATTTTAAAAACCAACTTTTGGAACTTCTATATCTATCTCTCCACCACTTTTCGTGACAATCGGTGCAGTAGCGGCGGAGTACGAGCACGGACGGACAGACAGACGAACATGACGAAACTATAAGGATTCCTTGTGGACTACGGAACCCTACAAATAGTAGGCACTAAATAATAATTAATTTTCAAAGTGGGCGGTCTAAAATAAGTTTGAGAACCCCTGCCAAGGGCATATGTCAGTGTGTACTTAGTCCTCTATAAATAACAAGAGCGATGCTGATGTAAAGAGTTAATCTTCTTGTATACTGCTGTGCGCCCCGGTTACGCACGGGCCTAAATATACCCACGACATTAAATGTCTGTAAATTTTACAGAAGACATACGAGTATAGCAAGTGGTGAGTGTTTTTGAAAAATCTTTTACTGTTTTTTTTTTGTATTATATTTATAATTTTTTTTGTAGCGGAAACGGATGGATATTTAGATTATTCATTTTTTGGTATAATTTTTATATAAAAAGGTGATTGTATAAAATAATAGTACGTAAAATAAAGGTAAATTTAGGCAAATGTTTGTGATTTTTTACTATCTAGCCAAAAATGCTCAATCGTATTTTGGATATTATGGGTGTCTGAAGGAAATCCTTTAGTTAAATATGTAAATTTTTTGAGGGATAAACTGTAGTAGTTTAATTACAGTAATTTTCAAAAACACTCAGATTGCAAAATGTGAACCCACCTCGGCTTAAAGCGGGAGAGATTTTGGAAATGAAAACGGGTCAACCAACGTTGAATGTTCCTTGTCATACTCGTAACATCATCATCATCAGGTCATTCTAGTCTCCACTGCAGGAGCACGATATGTCATATAATCACTATCAAATCGCGTATACCGTTGAGTCATCAATATCTAACAGAAACCCCCTTTATAAACCATCTAGGTATGTTCCAATGCATTTTTAACAAGAAGCTATTTTTAAGACTATAGAGATACATACATTGTAAATACGTATGAATGAAAATTCTATTTTTAAATTGAACCTTACAAAAGCTGAGCGAGATTGTAAATTTTAGATAATTTACATTTTAATATAGCCACTGTCTGCTGGTGTTGGCAGACTGCATCTATATAGAAGACCGATCCGATGGAAATCCGTTGATGCAGAAATCCAGACGCTCAGATGGTCTGGCTTAATAAGAACGTGGAGCGAACGGGTTGAAATGTGTGAGATATATTTAGAGTAAATGGATTTCATTGATTATTTTGAACTTTTTTTACAAATAGTGCAACCTTTTGAAGTGGGAGGATGAAATACATATCTGCTTACTTTAATTTGAGTAGATTTTTTATTTATTTAGCCTTTACAGTTTCCATAGTTGGGCCTCCCTTTTTTGTTTACAATCATTTATATATTTCCGGCTGGTTCTTTCTTTGAGTAGTAATTATAAATTCGAATTTAAAAAAAAATGGAAAAAAAATCAAAACTTTATTGTAAGGCTAAGTTTAAGTAAGTACCTAGTTATCAAGACAAATGTAGATAAGCCCAAACTCGATGGGGTTGCGTCGTTTAATTAGAATCCTATAGCCACCTCCGGCGTCATCATCAGATTAATAATAATATTGCATTGCCATCTGATTTACATTAGCATACAAAATTTCATCTCTATCGGAAACCGGAAAGTGGGACAAGTTTAATTTGCAAGATTTGACCCAAAAACGACGTTCATTGAAAACGGGGTTAAGTAAAAAATCATAGTTTTGAATTTAAAGTTTCAAAAAATTCCCATTCATTTTCTATGGAAGTTTTATAATTTTTGGTTTCTATTATAAATAGATAATACCCATTTCAATAAACTACTAAAACAAATATAACGTTATGTCTTCTTTTTTAATATAAAAAAATTAAAAACATTGAGTTATGTCGTTTGACACAAAAAAACAACATTTTATTTGTGCCAATTAATATAAGTCACATTATAACATTTTACACATTCTGCTTTGGTTTAGTGCTAAATGATTTACATTTACTGTTTTTATAGACAAATGAGATCTCTAATAATACAGCGAAAAGTCACACAATTAAACATGTTAATTTCAATGACAGCATTTGAAATATGCTGGTTTTATTTTGATAATGTCGAAAAAAGAGAAAAAGAGTTACATCACTAAACACTATATCTGAGTACCCCCGTCCTTTTTAAGTGTTATGATTCTGTTTATATCAATTTACACTAACAAAATTAAAATATAGTTTAGTTCAACTAGTTTTAAATGCCATTGTATTGAAAAACACAAAAAAAGTTGTGGGAACTTGAAAAAACCCATACTTACATCACTTTACACGAATCCTAACTTTGGCATTTTAAGCCCTACGGCTATGAAAATAAGACAGAAAAATAGCATTTTTTTTTCTTATTCAGAATATGTAAGAATATTAAAACCGTTATTACTCGAGTTAACTCAGTTTTCACTGAACGTACAGAATGAAAGCTTGTAAAAATTATAGTGAGTTTAAGTTTAAATGATGAATCTCTTTAGACACAATCAAATAGTATGACAAGCTACAAAGTTAAGTTTTAGTTACATGTTCAAAATCTAATATATATATTATCTTCATTTCACGAATAGATGTAAAAAAGAGAAACGTAAAAGTTCACACGGAGTTTGACTGCAGTATTGCAGTAACTACAGCAAATGAAATATGTTGAAATTTGCTATTAATTTAATAGTTCTTCACAGTTGTTTATAAAATAATATATTTTACATTTATGTATCAGAAGGAAATCGTTCCGAGTTTTTTTTAGTTCATTTGCCAAACTGGTGTGCATGCCGTCGGCGTGTCACAAAGTCCGAGACCATGGCCGCGTCTTTGTAATAGCCGATGCCGTCTTTGAAGCGCGCTGACAGCAGAACGAATAGACTATAAGTTGTCACTTCTGTCACGTTATTCTTGACGAGTAAAAAACTATGCGCCTATTGGAACTCTATCAAAGCCTGCAAGGAGGTTGGCGTGAATGTAGACTCCTCCTAATCATTCAAATTTTTACCACCTATACGAATTATTGCATATTTCTTAAAGGAAATATGAATAAGTACACGTGAAACGCACCTGTATCCATAAAAGATTCATTCACATTTTCTGAATACGTGGACCAATTAAATATAAAAAATCTCCTTTCAAAGGAACGAAGTATCTTCACAAAAGATTATAAAAAGTATCGTAAATGCCAATTTATTGCGCAAAAAGCCTTATACATGAAAAAATGATAACATCAATGGAAGATATGAATAGAATCAGGATATATTCGAACAAAGAAGGGCTGTGAACTCGAAATAATGAGATAATTTCCCAAGGGTATAAGACCAGCGGTTTTTCACGCGATTTCTGGCTTCGTAGATTGGCGGCTTATTATGGCTCATAAAAGTTATGATGAACATTGCATATGGAATGTGTAGTGATTGTTAGTATTGCGAGCCAAGAAAGAAAAATGCATAATAGACATACGCGATAATTGAAATTAAGTACGATATGAGCCTGGGCCAATTAAAAAAATATGTACTTAAGTAGGGAAGTACTTATGTAATAATTATTGATATTTTTCAAAACGAAAAACCGATAGCTAACTATTCAAACAATTGTATACTTAGAAGTTTTTTTTGTAGTAAATTTCGTTTGAGAAACAAACCACACAACTGAATTTTAATAAAATTTCTATAAGGCTACCTGAAAACTATACTGTTTCAAACAAAAAAAGATTTTTCTGTCAAACCAAATCGGTCTAGGCATCTTCGAGTAATCGGTGAATTAACATACATAAAAAAAATATTACGATTAATTAATAACCACCTATAGCGGGCACTGTGAAGGAGGACCCATTGCAAACCTCTTTGCCTACACCCCGACGATCTACGCGTGCGCGAAGAGCAGATCAAGTGCTGTCACCCTGATTTGTCTTTGAAAGTAAGATTTTGGTTTGAATAAAATGGCGAGCTCACGCGCGACGATTTGAATTTATTTTGCTGCTCGCTATAACTGGCGCACGCACAAACGCTAAATCACTAAGTCCAACTAAACAGTTCAACTAACAGGGTATCTACACGTACTAGAGTTCAAACAGTCTCAATCGCGGAACAAACTGGTACACAGTCACGAGAGATAGTACGTAGGTACAACATTAAATGTTCAAAAGTTCAAGTCCAACACGCGTTGCGCGGAATAAACAGTTTGACTTAAAACTGTCACGAAACACGAAAGGAACGGTAAGATTAGGAAGACTAAATGTTTGCGTAAACAAACAGAAATTTTCTGTCGCCAACAGTAGAACTACACGAATTTGTGGGACAAACAGTCTAGAATTCCGGCACTGTCACAAACATGGGAAATCAGGGAAATGGGAAATTACGTTTCCAAGCCCTATTAAAGCACACACGTTCGTGGAACAAACAGTACGAAGGTTCCAAAACTGTCACAAATCCATGGAAAAGCAGTCCTACAATCTTCCAATGTCCACGGTACGAAACGGTATACGACCGCCGTAGACAACCAAAAACGATCTACGAGAAAAAAAACGACGCGCGACGAAAAAAACACAGTTTACAAGTTCACAATAAATGTTCAAAAACACTTTCAGGTAACACTTAGGTCACACGAAAAACGTTCTAGACTTCACAAAAACACTAGGATTTATTCGTGCCCTAACGTTCGGCGCCAGTTATAGCGAGCAGCAAAAAAATTCTTGCAATGTTAGTGGGAACGGAACATCGGTCATTGCCAGAAAAGCTACCTGCTGTCCGTTTTGCTCTGAACAGTGCCCACAATGAAGGAACCGGTCAGACTGCTGCCTATATAACTTTTGCGCGAGAGATGCGTTCGCCTTTAGCTGTAAGCACTGATATTCGAGGTATAAGTGTCCAGCAGAATTATGTTCCCCAAATCACCCCTTATTTGGAGCGTTTTGCTCAGACCCTCGTGGAGGTCCATGAGCGTATCGAGTCCCAACAAGATGTGCGTAAAGCTGTCGCTGACCAAGCACGAAGGCAGACAGTTGCCTTTAAGGAAGGAGATTTAGTGTTAGTAGATGCCCATTTAGCTAGTAATGCAGCGCGTGGTTTTACTAGTAAATTCGCACCCAAACGAGAGGGACCATATCGCGTTTCCCAAATTGTAAGCCCAACGTCATATGTTGTCGTTGATAGTACTGGCGTAGTTAAAGGGAAATATCATGCCAGTGCACTGACACCTTATGTAGGGCCGACACCGGTGATTGTTCACCAGCGCCGCCGAGGCCGTCCAGCCAAGCCACGGTCGGGTCGACCTCGTGACTTGGAGGGGGAGGATATAGCGGGCACTGTGAAGGAGGACCCATTGCAAACCTCTTTGCTTACACCCCGACGATCTACGCGTGCGCGAAGAGCAGATCAAGTGCTGTCACCCTGATTTGTCTTTGACAGTAAGATTTTGGTTTGAATAAAATGGCGAGCTCACGCGATTTGACGACGATTTGAATTTATTTTGCTGCTCACTATACACCTCTTTTTTTGAAGTCGGTTAAATATAGACTAGTGGCAGGTGGTCTGTGAGAACAGAAGACCTCGCGAGCCCTTACAACCACGAAATAACCGATATTTTACCGTTTCCCTGGCCTAGCAAAGCCATTTAAAAGAGTTTTGAAACCAACCTACCAATGCTTGAAAGAAAGTAGAAAGACCCATCCTTTACCCATAAGCCCCACCGTAGTGTATTACCTCTCCCTACTTAAACCCTTTAGCCACCCCTTACATTTGCAAGCTTTTTTAATCGTCTTTCCTCCTTTATTCTTAAAAGAAGAAGTTTCATTGTACATAATCTGGTGAGGTGGTCTAAATTAAAAGGCTCCAGGACTATGTCCGCTAGCCGGCGAGAGCGAGAGAGGTTGACGTAGGAACATCCCGCTGCTAACTCACGAGTTCCTAAATCTACAACCATCCTTGGCATTGTCAAACCCTGCGATTTTCTCTGTGTTTATTTATTTTTTAATAGGACGCTAATTTCACCTAGGTATTATGGTAGATAAACATTCGCACTTTCGGTAGAGAAGTGGGCGGCACAGGATAGCATGTGGATCTTTTTTATTTATTTTATATTTTTATTTCACGCTTCTAAGTTTATTTAGTGTTTTCAAACATAAACATGATTTTGAATGAAAAAGCCAAAAAATATTTTTCATATTTTGATAATGTTCCTTAGGGAAAGTTGTTCAATTTAATTCCCTCTCTCACTTCACGTACTTCAACTTCTTGAATTTCAATTTATATTTAACTTTTGTACAATACGAGTATATAGACTGCCTCCGTGGTCCAGTGGTCAAGGCGTCTGCCTTGTGATCCGGAGGTCATGGGTTCAAATCCCACTAGGAAGCATACTTTGTGAAAAAATTGTTTCCAGTCTGGTTAGGATAGGAAAGAAAGATGATTCTAGGATTTTTTTTAGTCTACCCTTTGGGTTGCGGAGGTCAGACGGCAGTCGCTCTGTGTAAAAACCAGTAACCTCGTCGAATCACCTAGGTAAGGTAGCGGACCCCGGGCTCTGAAGCGTAACCGCTGACGATGTAACCGGGAACACGTGAGGATGATGATGATAGTCTGTGGGTTTGACCAATATGGGAGTGAAGTTTATTACTGTGTAATCATGTACTTATAAAGCCTTTTCATTTGATAGCGCACATGGTATGTTTGTATAAAAAACATTTTTCCTCTGTATCGCCGACGTCACAGTTACTACCCACCATTTTCGTACTTGTCATCCCATTGATTTGTATTTACGACATCATACTGAATGCACTAATGCAAAATCTTAGCAAAATATACAGTAAATCGATTTCTAGACAACTTCTGGGCGAATTGCCGACTATAAACACGTTCAAGTTAATCGTATAAAAAAGTTGTTCAGACAAAAAAGTTGCGTCTTAATAAGAATAACAAAAAAGTCTTATGACATTTTTTAACTTGTTTTGTAATAGTTGAGATATGAGATTTTTTAAGTTTCAAACCCCCATAATTCCGCCATTATTAAAAATTTCGAAAAACTGGCTCGTCAAAAACATTCTATATAATTATTGAAACTGCTCACAAAATTTCATGAAAATCAGTTAAGAAATGCGACCTGTAGGCGAGAACAGACAGATGGACAAAAGAATTTTCGGCCAGTCGAAACTGAGACGCTTCGCTCGCTTTGCTCGCTTGGTCAAACACAAAACTAGAACTAGAATTAGATGATACTCGTATTGCTGTCTGACACTTAATGGAAGAGGAGACTCAGACATTTTTTTCGTATGGGAAGTCCTAATGATGAATCCTAATCCTGGGATCGCGATTTTTGACTTGCGTATAACAATTTATTTCAGGGAAACCGATGGCATAAAACCTTTTTTATATAAAAGAACCCCGTTTTTGTAATTTGCCCAAGTATACGTTTTATAAATTAGAATACAAATTAAACACAACAAAAGGATGTGCGCTCTTCTGCGTAAAATTAAAATGAATTCTTTGTGTTACAAATGTAAAATGGTTTTTCAGAATTGCGCTAAGCTTTATTATGATTGCAAAACTTAACACAATTAAAGATTAAGTTGCTGTAAGATGAAATCTTAAAGTAACAAGTATTTCTCTCTTGTACTTATTTTACGGTTGTTAAAGTTTTTATTTCTATTATATCTCCGAGACGTTAGTTCTTGCGAGCAAGATTATTAAATTTGCTTAGTTATGTTTATTAATTGGATATTGATTGACTGAATGAGATGGAGTTCTGTGGCATCGTAGCTCCTTAACGAATAAACCGATTTCGATGCGGTTTTTTAAATTAAAAGCTTTGTCTGTCGAGATGATTAGTAGCTATGTTTGATGGAAATTGGTTTAGCGGTTTAAAAGTTATAGGGGTGAAAGTCCCCCACTTTCACCGCAAGAGCAACCTAAAGTATGCAATGCCTGAGTGGTATTAAATGAAAGGGTCAAATTTGTAGTAAACCGGTGTTTTAATAAAAATCGGTTCAAAAGTTATTGAGGGTGAACTCTTGGAAGTCGGGGTTTTTTTTTCAATTTGCCTGTATACCTTTCCAACCCGTCTGGCCACCGTGGAGGGTGTCTAATATATGGCTCTGGTAGTACAGAGAGGGTCTTGTCTTGGTCTCAAAAACAGCGAATTTAATGGTTTTTTTCCCATTACAAAAAAAACCCAACGCGCCTAAAGAAGTTTTCACTTCAAAAAATAAGACCTGATGATGATCCTTTCCTTCCTTATCACGTCAAGCCTGACTTACCTGAAAGCGGCGCTGATGTGATGGTTTTCCAACACAGCCCTGTCGTTATAGAGCAGTGCGGTGTCGGAGCCTGACATGACGTGGAAGTTGTTCGTGGTGCCGGTGTGCTCGAAGTCGTGGACCACGGCCGCCACCAGCGTCGCGAAGATCTCCAAGTCTGACAGCCAGTTCTAGAAAATAAAAAAAGGATTTAGTTATTTTACAATATCTGACGAATCCGACTCGATTGGGCAGCGTTCGGGAAGCTACGCAGCGTCTTATCGTCCAAAATACCTCAGTGCCTCAAGACTAAAGTGTATAATCAATGTGTGTTACCAGTGATGACTTATGGCTCTGAAACGTGGTTCCTTACTATGGGTCTCATAAGAAGGCTCAAGGTCGCTCAACGCGCTATGGAGAGAGCTATGCTCGGTGTTTCTCTACGTGATCGAATCAGAAATGAGGAAATTCGTATGAGAACAAAAGCCACTGATATAGCCCAGCGGATTAGCTCGTTGCAGTGGCTGTGGGCGGGACACATAGCGCGACGAACCGATGGCCGATGGGGCAGAAAGGTTCTCGAATGGCGACTACGCACTGGCAAGCGAAGCGTAGGACACCCACCCACAAGGTGGTCAGACGATCTGACTAAGGTCGCTGGGAAGCGCTGGACGCAGGCCGCTCTAGATCGGTCATTTTGGAAATACCTGGGAGAGGCCTATGTCCAGCAGTGGACGTTATGCGGCTGAAATGATGATGATGATTTTACAGTAGGAGATATTACTGCATTATTCTGCCGCTATATATTACGATGCTATATATTGCGATAGTCACATTCACCCTGAGGTAGGTTTCCGGATGCGGTCAAAAGATGTCAGCTAGTAGCTGACTTATTAAAAACCTTTATATAAGTACTTTGGGCGTGTAGGTATAATCAGACTGTAGGTATCCTTTTAGATTTTTAAAATAATAGTCACTAATTCACTCTATTCTTCTTCGTCTAAGCGCATTCCCGGTTGCATCCTTAGCTGTGCTGCTTTGGAGCCTGGGGTGCGCTTTCCTGATTTTTCTTCTCCAAATATAACATGCATGTCAATGGTCACCCAAAGATGCCAAAGACCTTGCAAAACGGAGAAGAAATAGCCGTAACAGCTTAAATGATTTGGCTATAGTTTTACGACCGGTCGCCTGCCTGACGTCAACCCACTTTGGGAATGCAATTGTAGCACGAGATGTTTGTGCTAAGTCCTTTAGTCGCCTCTTACGACATCGACAGGAAGATGTGGAGTGGTCCTATTCTAACCCGGAATCACACGGTCAATAAAATCAATACTTCACTCAAATGTTCTCAATTTGAAAGCGTTCACTGAAAGCACTGAAGTCTCATACCAGTACTAGTAAAAAATTAGGTAGTCATTCATCACATTTCTGAAAATAGACTAAGGAGTTTCTCACCATAAGTCCTGTCTGACAGAGCATGTAGTGGACCGTTTGGGCGACGTCTGCTGCGTGGAGGTTATTGTGGTAGGGGTTGTGAAACTTGCAGTAGCCTTCTTCTATCCTGCTCAGAAAGTTTTCTAAAATTGTTGGTGGGACCTGCAACAAGAAGAAGATTTACAGATTTCAAGCTCCACGTAATAAAGAAACACAATCCTAGTTGCCATATTAAATTTATATTGACGTCAGCGTCTGAATGAAGAATGAAGGAGGATCGTGGCATCAAGGCAGCCTATATGGGAAAGATATCAGGCCAAAGACCAGTGGGTCGACCCAGATATCACTGGATCGATACCGTGCAGGCTGATCTGCAGGAGAAGGAAGCTGTTAGCTGGCAAGATATCGCCCATAATAGAAAAATATGGCGCTCTATCGTCTCGGAGGCCAAGATTCACTTCGGGTCGCTGACCCAGAGGAGTAAGTAAGTATTGACGTCAGCGGCATGGAGAGCATATGCGTTATACAACGTGTTAATGAACTAACGCAGAACCGGTACCTAAGCCCATGAAACTGAACAACTTTTGTTCTACAACATTCCCAAAATGCCAAAAATAAACTTTTTTTTTGGGTTTCGTGAAAGTTGTAGAACGACAGTTGTTCAGTTTCATGTCATGTTCATTTCACGTTGTAAAGACTGCCTCAACGCGGCCTACAAACCACTCACGCCCATAATATCTTTGGGAACTTCCGCACCCCACATTTTATTATGTCGTCCGATCATCTACCCAATGAGCTTATTTTGTAGACCAATTTAATCTCCAGATACCGTTTTTTCTGAATTTGTATAAGGTTTCCGGAAAAAAGTAATTCTAATTTTTCTACGGCAAGTCGAAAAAATTTTTTTTTAATTTTCTCATAAACTACCAAACCAATTTTCAAAATTTAAGCGCCATGATAGATCTCTGGTCCCTGCACATTTTTACACCTCTCTCATAGTTTTGACCACAGGTTTTGGCTGAACATCGGGCACATACACTGGTGATCACAGAAACATTTTCAATGTTAAAAAAACAATTATGTTTGTCGATCATACAGGAAGATACGTACATAGTAGGGTTGTCGCAAAGGCCATGTTTGGCGTCATAAAAGAAGACACAAAGGTTGGAAAGTTAATCAACTGGACAATGAAGTCACGAAATTGTATCGAATGGACAAAAAATAAGGCACGGTCCAAAGCTTTGGGTCTTGCGGCCCTTGGCTCTGTCTGCTTAGAGCCACAAGAACGTAAATGCTCTCTCCCTCTGTCCCTGTCTCCATTAGGAATAAACACGTAATAGTTAATACAGTGTATTATAGTTTTTTAGTATTTTATATATTGTCCGGTCAGCAGATCACAGAGGAAGGCCGGTGCAGGCATAATTTGGCCAGATGGCGTTATAGACCCAACTGCAACACAATGTCACTGTGGTTCTAACGACCAGACTATGTCATACCTCCGCTCCTGCCCATCGTGCCTCATCAGCTGCACTAAGCGTGACCTATGTGAGGTTACATACAGGGTTTTTGTCGACAGTTATACATTAACACTGCATATTTACTTGTATATAAATTATTGCCCCTTTTTATCCAGTATTATATACCAATTTCTAAGCTTGTATGTATATCATTAATATTTCATCTCAAGACCGCTATCGTGCATGAAAATATTATTCTTGAAGTTACTTGAGTTCTAGGAGCTTGAATCTAGTTATAATAATTTAAAGCAAGGAAAGAGTCTCGCTTGCTTGAATTTTTACGCTACGCTGTACTTCTAAATTAATTTTACAAGTTAAACATAATTTAAACAGTCTCTGTGAAGCCCAAAAAGCGTCACGACACGCGTGTTCTCTCTTAATAATTGAATGCAGGAAAAGATTTGTACTGGCATCATGTCTTGTCAAGGATCCTTTATTTGTATTTAGACATTAGTAGTACTTATACCTATATAAATAAATTAATAAATAAATATACCTATTGGGACAAATCACACTAATTGAGCTAGCCCCAAAGTAAGTTTAAACTTGTGTTTATGGAAAACTAACTCAACGATATGTTCCTTGGGGAAAGATATTCAGTAAGACTGTCACCCTTAAAATAGTTTTAGTATATTTTGTTAGACCAAGTATATAAATAAACATCTAATTTTGAATTTAGGAAGATTATTATGTAAGCAGGGTAGCCTGCCATCGATCCCGAAATCCCGCGGCCTTATCCATATTAACCTTATTATCTTTGAGCCCATTGGCCCATAGCATTGCGTATGCAAACCTTTGATTATGAGCATTAGAATAGGAATGTGGACTGGGTCCGACAAATATTATTTTATTTACTCAGTTAGATTATCTAAAAATAATGGATCATATTTTTCGGATTATCATCATCATCCAAGCGTATTCCCGGTTGCATCGCCAGCGGTTACACTTCAGAGACCGGTCCGCTACCTTACCTAGACGATTTGACGAGGTTTCTGGTTTTTACACAGAGCTACTGCCGTCGGAACTCCGCAACCCAAAGGGTAGACCAGGACCAATCCTTGGATAGGTACAAACGCTAGATGGATTCGGGACTAACAGCTTTACGTGCCTTCCGAAGCACGTATAATATGTCTTTTAAGATACTTAGTTGAAAGAATAAGAAAATTCTTATGTCACTGTTACCTCCCCCCTTGAGCTACGACATTAGACTTCCATTAGTACACCCACTGAACGCACGGCACAAATTCCTCAGAAGAGTAATCTCCAACTTTTTTGAGTTATCGAAGAGGCTATTAAAACTTTCATTTTAACTTCACGACGTTGATGAAATTTTTTCACAATCGTAACTTTAATATTAAGGTAACAAATTAATTTCCAAGAATATTTGGGATTCGGATATTAAAAGAACTTATCGGCAGACATTTTTTTGCAGCAGATTTATTAAAAAAGGCGAAAATTACACGTCATTTTAACACTTGGCAAGACAAAAGGCCTTGTTTGCAGTCCTTAAAAAATCTAAGTCTATAATTGCAGTAACGCTATTGACAAATTAAAAGTGACTCCAGCTCAGGCTCATTTCTGATGCAAAGGTTGGCCATTGCCATTCAGCGCGGTAACGCAGCTAGTATATTGGGCACCTTTGCAGCAGAAATGTCAAGGGGCGGGTTAGAAATATAGTGCAGATTGTATTTTTTTAATTGTATTATTATTATTTTTTTATTTGACTGTAATTATAAATATAAGACCTCTTATTGATTAAAAGAACATAAATCATTTTATTGGAAAAAAAATAAAATTAAAAGTGATGGGTAGATAAATATATCTATCTAGTAGTAGGTGAATAATGGAATGCCATTTGAAAAATTACGAAAATTGAATTGACTAAAGAATTATCAAACCTGCTCACAAATACGAGAATCGGTTGGGAAATGCGATAACTAGGCGAGAACAGCCAGAGATCTGGAATTTAGACACACGAAATGATATAGTGTCGAAGCTAAAACGGTAACGCTTCGCTTGCTTGGTCAATAAAATCGAACTGTCTTGTAATATTATAATAAAAGGTTTTTTTTTTAAATGCTTATGAAACTCAATACGGTATGATAACAAAAACACAATTTATAAAAATTTTGTCTTGTCTGTTTGTTTGATCTTATCTCAAAAACAGCTGGACCTTGACAGGACTTTCACTGGAAGATAGCGAATGTTATAAGAAAAAAAATTAGGGGTACGGGCAAAATAAAAAATCTAAGTCCGAGCGGACTAAATCGCGGGCACAGCTAGTTTAACCAAGCCAGTAAACCAGATCAAAGCCAATTAAAAAAAAATCGTTACAATAATGAACATGTTTATTTTCCTACTTTTCAAATATTAACAATCCTATGAAAGATCAATAAGAATTTCCCCTTTATTCCTAATGGGATTGGACAGGCTGTTTGCCGATAATCCAAATTAAACCTTCTATGTTATCGGGCATTAATCCAATTTTCCGGTTTGTTGCCTGCAGGAACCTCCGCGGTCCGTTATCCTTATATTATTTTCTTTCTATTAGTCTTTCGAGCAGTTGAGGATTTACCAGTAGGCTGGAGCCTAGGGCGACACATTTTAGGGGGCGATAAAAACGACGGATTCGGCAAGAATCTGAATCATGTCGATAGGCGATGCGGCTAGCATACCCATCATTATTATTACGTCTTTACTTCGACCATGATCTTTGAGTCTTAAATAGTATTTACTAACTTTCAGTACTTAAGAGCCCAGTCCTTATTTTTAGTGATTTTGACGGCTTTTTCGGAGCTGATTGGAGCCAAACTAACTTAGTAACAATATGTTAAGATATGTTAAATTGAATTTTATTCAAGTACTAGCTGTGCCCGCGACTTTGTTCGCGTGGTTGTCGGAACGTAATGTTATATAGCCTAAAGCCTTCTTCTATAAATGGACTACCCAACAAAAAAATATTTTTTTAAATCGGACCATTAGTTCCTGAGATTAGCGCGTTTAAACAAACAAACAAACTCTTCCGCTTAATAATATTAGTATAGATTAAAAAAGTGAATAAGACAATTTATTGATTTTCATTGTAATAGTTTGTTTAAGGCCGTACCTAAATTTTCCGGGGTCCAGTGCTGCCCCCATTTTAAATAAATCATTTAAAAAAAAAGGGAGACATATATCAAGTCCTAGATAACCCTTCAAAGTATTTTATGAACCACTGTTTACAATTTAAAATGAGAACGTTAAGCTTTACTACGCACATTTGCGATAAAATGCCACTTGCCACGGCCACTTTTGGCAAATGTGCGTAGTAAAGCTTAACGTTCTCATTATAAACTGTAAACAGTAGTTCATAAAATACTTTGAAGGGTTATCTAGCACTTGGTAGTTGCAAAATTTTAAATAATGTCTCCGTTTTCTTTGAAATGATTTATTTTAAATGGGGGCAGCACTGGACCCCGGAAAATTCAGGTACGGCCTTAATTCCAAATAACCTGAAACGTGTTTAAATTTTTTGCGGTGCGCGATGTTCATGTCTTTTTTGTTTTCACGGAATTTAAAACATGAAGTTGTGTATAAATTACAGAAAAATAAAGACAAAGGAATATCCTAAAAAGTGGATTAGAAAATTTTAGATTTTTTTTTATTTAATCTTTCAAAAACTAAGTTAAAAAGGTTAAACTTTGAAGAAAATATAAGCGAATACGTCGTCGGATTTCTTGCGCATATGACTGAGTTAAAAAATAAAAAATACACATATATGAAGATTGATTCATGCAACACACAGCACACGTACAATAAATAAATAAAAAAAATTTGTCTTTTGTAAAAAGATAGAAAAATTTAAAGTTCTCCAAAATTCTCAAATAAATATGGGGATGAAAACGCTGAGTTTGTACTCATGTACGTCATTTTCAACTACCTATCACCCAATGATTTCAACTATGAGCCCATCGGAACATTTTGCATAAAATATCTTCATACAATTCAACGTCGCGTCCGGAGCGACCACAGCGTTGGTCCGTGGCTGTAAGTCGATAATAAAATTAGCGTGGTAAAATTCCTTAGTATTTTAATTATAACAAACAGTTATGTTACTTACCGATGATACGATATTCCATGTCCTTTTTTTTATTTAATCTTTATTGTCCATCAAATACAAATTGTACAGAACAATAGGCGAACTTAACGCTAAAAGCGTTGTCTACCAGTCAACCTTTGGGTTATACAGAAAGTCTAAGTGTGGGTTCTTTTTTAACCTATATCGTAGTTTTTGCAGCCTTTAAATGCGCAACCAGGCATTTTTATGGCATTTACAAGTAGGAAACAAAAACGAATGAACTCTTCCGCGGACCGAGGACGACAAGTCGCTTTGGTCCGCAAACCGACTTTATCGGGTCAACGAGTTGGTGCCATTTCTTCGCGCGGTTGGCCTAGTCCTTACGCTAGTAATATAGTCAATAGTCAATGCTACAAGTATTACCACTTGCTTTCGGTGAAGGTAAACATCGCGAGGAAACCTGCACACAACAACCATTATGATTTCTGTCTCTAGATGGCAGTATAGATGGCAGTAATTGAGCTACGATAGATGCATTTAGGCAGCTCAAAAAATATGACACCAGTGATCTTCGGTTTTAAGGCATCTTATTTCTATATGTACCCCGTGATAGTATATAGGCTTGTATGGTAAGTATTGTAAAAGCATTTTATATCAGAGGAGCAAGAAGAAGCGGGAATCGGAATTGCGTTGACCCATTTTCGCCGAAAATCTCGCCTCTGAAAACCTCGCGTTTTCTAGATAAGTGCCAATCTCTAGCGTGTGCGAGTAATAGGATTTTATTGCAGAAGGTAATTGACATAGCAATAAAGTCTCGTCTTGTTAACTCAACGCTTTTCTATTGCACAAGTGCGAGGGAAGTAAGCCGCGTTTTCGACGTGTCACCTGGTTCACCGGTTTTCGTGGACTTTTTCCACGCCTAGGCTCTTCTTTTAAACGTTTTGCACGTGAAAGAGGCCACTGACATTCTTCTGTGCCTCACTTTGTAGATTGGAGTAGTTGTTTTTATTCGAGCCAGCCCAGCTCGTCCAGGTAGCAGCGGATCAGTGCAGGGGGTGAGCTGCATTCCTCCACCAGCTTTTTCGACGTGTCATTAACATCCAAGCATGTGTGTATGGTCACCCAAGGATGCTAAAGACCGTATGAAGTAGAGAAAAATCCGGAACGCCTTGGCTGTGGTTTCATGACCAGCCACCTGTCTGACGTCAACGATGATAAAATATCCTATTATAAAATTATAAATGTGAAAGTTTGTATAGATGCGTGGATGTCTGTCCCGCTTTGAACTGCTGAACGGAATGGAATGAAATTTTACATGTTGATCATACTTATTATCCCTGGAAAACGGGGATCCCGGGAACGGGAGTTCGACCACGCGAGCAACACTGTCGCCATTAGCTAGTATTATACAGGGTGATTTTGAACCTCGTAGCTATATTCAAGGAAAGTACAAATTAAGCGAATTAAAAAGTACATGTTTATTCTGTTATATGTATCTTGTTTCATAAAAAAAACCAAAGATAAGAGCCGACAAATGCGTACCGAAAATCTCCTATATGAAAATTTGTGCTACCAGGTTCGTGGTGGGTTGCAGCCGGCGAGCGGGAAGGGCTACGGCCGCGCGTATAGTAAAGTCAGTAGGTTTGCCATATAAATTTGGGAAAAAAAGAAATTGACAAAAAATAAGTCGTTTTTTCTTACGGTTATGTGTTCTAATAATATTCTGATTACAAGATTTCAATATAGCTAGGGCACTCCCTAGCTATATTGAAATCTTGTAATCAGAATATTATTTGGTTGATTGTGCACTCACAATCAACCTTTAAAAAATTACACAAAAGTTTTACAATTACAATGGCCGCTACCCGATGTCAACCATTCTTATGGATTCAGTTGTTGCACGAAAAGTTTGTGATTAGTCCTTTCGTCTTATCCATCGACATCCACAGAAAGACATAGAGTCATGCCAATTATAGGCCAAACCAAAACGGTGCGGTCTACCTATGACTAACCTTAAATTTGTGTATCATTCCGTATCTGTTTAGCAGCTCGTACCCAAGGTATTTGACAGGCGCACCGCACGAAGCCTCGTGTAGGGCGAACACGTCGAACGACCACTCGTCTAATGTCTGTGGACAATACAAAACCAAAACACATTAATATTTAGAAGCAATCACAAGGAAAGGTTAAAACCAAAATCTATGGAGAGGGCTATGATATGTATTTCTCTACGTGATCGATCAGAAATGACGAAATTCGTAGGAGAACAAAAGTCATTGACATAGCCCAGCGGATTAGCTCGTTGAAGTCGCTGGTAAGCGCTGGATGCAGGCCGCTCTAGATCGGTCATTTTGGAAATCGGTCTTTTAGAATCATCCTGTGTCATCATCATCATCTTCCTTGCCTTCTCCTTATTTGGGGTCAGCTCTGTATGTCAACTCATCGTTTTCTATCATTTGCCATATTTGTACCCCTCTCCCGCTTGACACATTCCCCCCATGTGTTTCTAGGTCATCCTCTATTTTGGTGGGTATCCACCTTCAAGTTAACCATTTTAGTAGCCAGATGTTCGGTATGAGGATTGGATTTTGCTGTGTTTGTATGATAATAAATATATTATTAACATACAAACACAGCAAAATCCAATTTTAATATTTGTGTTCCGAAATTTCATTAAACCCATACAAATAAAATGTCAACCTAGTAATTTCAAGTAAACAGAGGGCACGCGGAGTATAATTACATTTTATCGTAGGCAGTTCAAACCTTCAGTTCAGACAGCCAGAAAGTTCGCGATTTTGCGGGTGGAAGCCAGTAGGAGACATCACAGATACATCGTCTTGCATTCAAATTAAGGTCAAAAAGTCAAGGTAACGATTAGACTGCCGAATGCGTCAATTACATTCGGGGCAGGAGGGTTGCGGCCCGGTGTAGTGAGGGTTTGACGTGATGTCCTAATGTAACACAAAGTCATATCGAGAGAGAGGTTTTAGACAAGTAGCATAGCGGCCTGTACAGACATACATATCACTAACAATGTAGGGCGTCAGCTAAGTGGGTCGACGGCATCCAAGTTTACCAAACGTATTCTTTACAGCCTATTTCAGTATATATTGCTAGAAAAAATTGGATTGCTATGGCCAGGGATAGAATTCAATGATGCAGAAAAAGGAACTTTAAACCCAGCAGTAGGCTGTTGAAAGCTGAAGATGATGATAATATCACCGACATTAAGGTAAAGATATATAAATAAATAATAAATAAATATATGAGGACAAATCATAATGATTAAGCTAGCCCCAAAGTAAGTTTTTTTTTAAAACTTGTGTTATGGGATACTAACTCAACGATACTATATTTTATGATAAATACATAAGTATATAAACATCCAAGACCCAGGACAATTTGAAAAAGGCCTTTCCAACTTGCCCTGGCTGGGGAACAAAAATAAGAACGTAGCAGAATTTCAAACTTTGACGTTGTGTAATGAAAACCTTCTTTTTAAATAATCTTTCACTACAAAAATTGTGTGAATTGTTCCTATATATTTATTTATGTTTATAAAATATTTCTATCTAAAATTTTATAAATATTTATATTGATTGATCATCATATAGGTATTTGTTGTAGCAACTGCCAAATAAATTATAGCAAAATCACAAAATTTAACACACCAAAATGTATATTTCGCATAAATACAGGCTGACTGGTAAATCACGTGTCATACTTAAGGACATAATAAATCCTGATCACACGTTACGACAAAAAATATAAAACCAACCAAAATCCTTATTAATTACAAAGAAAAAAAATTATTAAATTAGTGCGCAAAACCGCGCGCTCGCTATGCGCATCCAGCTAGACTGAGCCGACCGGCGCGGGAACCGTGTACAAGAGGCGAGATGCGGCGCGCGGTACCAAAGGTACCGTCGCGTTATTGGCTCGTTGTTTGAAATCGCTATCATCGCGCGGAGCGCGGGTGTCCACACTTCTTGCTTTTATTGGATAATCTGGTCAACTTTTAAGCACTTATTTTTTATATATTTGGAACGAGAATCGAGTACTGAGTGCGTTTTAATATGTAACGTGATTTACCAGTCAGCCTGTATATACGATCAATAGGTATCCGATCACGCTTATTGCTTATTTGATTGTACTCAAATCTTTATTTCGGAATTTCTAATGGAAATGGAGTAAACAAGTAGTAAAATAAAATATACAAAATAAATATTTTAACACTGTTACTCACGTAGAGTCGATTCGTTGTTTTGAGGACAGTGAATCACTCACGTCGGAACACTCGCCTTGATTATATTATAATCGTTTAAACCGATTGAAATTAGTCGGCAATTTACGACTGCATTACGTGAGTGAAACGTGTTTAAATATTTAATTAATTTATCTTAAGTTAGGATTAATAATATTACAAAATACATATTTGAGCTTAAAGATGTTGAGTTTCTCGTGAAAATACTTTGTTTGTCTAGGTCTAGCCTAGACTGATAAATTTTGCAAATCCTTTCAAAGACGCCGCATAATCTCGAGATAGCCGCTCGTAATATTTCATCTGACCAAAACTCACAAAACGAGGGCGGAATTTCGGCTTGATAAAGTACTCGTACTTGACTTACTACGCATAGAATCAACATTGCTTCGTGTTGCTATCTTGACACTTTCAAGTAAAAAAAAACGGCCAAATACGGTCGGATTTGCCGATGAAGGGTTCCGTAGCAGCAAGTAACATAATATAAAAGTTCTAAAGGTAAATTGTGGTTTACGATTTATGACGTATTAAAAAATCTACTTGTTTTATAACTATTTTTTTTAGTTTTATCATTCTCTTATGTTAGAAGTTACAGTTTCACACATTTTACCACTTTAGAAGTGTCTCTCGTGCAAACTATTCAGTTTAGAAAAAAATGATATTTAAAACCTCAATATCATATTTGAAGACCTATCCACAGATATCCCAAACGTATGGGTTTGATGGAAAAAAATAAATTTGATTTTCAGTTCTAAGTATGGGGACCCACAAAATGTATTGTTTTTTTTTTTTCTATTTTTGTGTGAAAATCTTAATGCGGTTCACAAAATACATCTACTTACCAAGTTTTAACAGTATAGTTGTTATAGTTTCGGAAAAAAGTGGCTGTGACATACGGCAGACAGACAGACAGACATAATGAATCCATTCGGGTTCCGTTTTTTGCCATTTGGCTACGGAACCCCAAAAATCAGGGCTCGACCCAGCTTGCGACTCTAGTTGGTAATCGTCGGCGACCGCCGCGTAACAGTTCGCGACCGTTGGCGACCGTCGGCGACAACGGTCACGAGCCGTCTCTGACACACTGTCGCTCGTCTGTAAGAGCCTTACGTGACACACCTACTCGTATTACAATTTTCAAAGAATAGAATTGACAGAGAAATTTGTCGTGTAAACCTAAAATGACTCAAAATGTTTTCATTAACCGACTTCAAAAAAAAGGAGGTGGTTATCAAGTCGTCGGAATCTTTTGTTTTTTTTTATGTATGTTCCCCGATTACTCGAGGACGCTTGGATCGATTTGAAAAAATTTTTTTTTTCAAAGTGTATTCTTGGGGTGTACTTTCTTATACAGACAAAAGTTTAACAGATTTTCGTTTAAGATTATCATGTCATAGAATAATCAACATGTAGGTTACTCAGTATAAAGAATTTTTAATAATAGATTTTCGTTGCACAGAAAATCAATAATTAGAATGTTTGTTATGAATAATTTGAAATCATAGAATTTTAGTACAAATAACATTTACTTTTGCGATGTTTCTAATATCAGAATATCAAATTAAATATTATTATTTTTAATAAGTTTAGTAAATATAATATTTATAACCTATAAGTTGGGCTTCTAGTAAAATGGATAAAACTTTCCCAGCACTCGCCGGCCGCTGCCGCGGTACGCTCGCTTCGCTCGCTCGGCTCGTACGTGTGTTGGTCGCAGTTCTAACCTAACCTATAAGTTTGCCCTAACCTATATTGTGGTAGCGATTTATAATGTATTCTAACTTATTACGAGTATATGGTATTTAATTTGATTAAACAATGTTTTCACTTAATACTTCCTTAAATAATAATTTTCAGTAAAATAAAATTCCATGAAAGATTATACCGAACAAACAATATTCTTTAAAGGAATATTCTACTGTTTGATTAGTTTGTTAAATGAAAATATAAGATTCTAAAATTCATTGAACTGTGTTTCTATAAATTGTGTTTCATTCAAGTAAATAGTCTTTGATACAATAATATTTGAAATAAAAATATAAGAATTAAATATTCTATGAAAAATTTTCTGTGAATCGAAATTCTATGAAATTTCAGTCTGTGAAACAAGGGGCACCCGTATTCTTGTCAGGTGGTCCCATAGTAATTTTATTAAGATCGGTTGTGTACTTTGGTTTCTAAACCAAAATAACTAGAAAAAAATATGTCTTCTAAGAATACATTTGTTGCGTATTTAGTCTAGATGTGACTGTCACAAGAGTTAAAGTCGGTTTTTAGTTTTGAAAATTTGTTTTTTTACCACTAATTGCTACCGGTGAAGGAAAACATTGTGAGGAAACCTGCACACAAGTTTAATAGTGTGTAATGCCAGGCCTGTGTCGCTCCCCGTTTAGGTATCGAAATTGTACCTTCATTATTACTATGCACGCAGGCGGCCCCTTCAGGTGGTAAATTCAGTTACACGAATCGTTTGTCCAGAGTAATAAGAATGAAATTGGCTTGCAATGGATTTCTAGGTATTTATACGAAAAGGTGCTAAGTTCTGGCGTGAGCTAAATTAAACCATATCGCTAGCCGTATTGAGTAGATATTTCTTTGAATTTATTTGCTGAGTGAGACTTTGAGAGCTGACTTACGTTAGTATTATTTATTCTGTGGTAATAATTACTTTTGGCACTAGATGACAGCTACGTCAGATGCCTTTAGACAACTCAATAAATCTGATACCAGTATTAACACTATTAATAAGAGAAAGACCTACCTAGAAATTATCAGCTCTATGCATTTCACTTCGTATTTATCAAAAATTCAGTATATTCTCCGTAAAGTCCGTTCTCTATCAACTAGAGTGGATAATTGAGATTCTTCTCGGTCCTACATTCATCTTAATCATGGCGACACAAACTGTTGTACTATTAATTTCGGGTCGCGTCATTTTGTAATTTGCTTTGGCTAAGAAGTAATTCATTTAGTTGTTTTTAGGTTGTTGATTCGTTTAGGACTTTGTGTTGCTACTGCCCAAAAATGTTGTTTGGTAAATAAATGTTATTTTATTATTTCCTTAAGGCCGTACCTGAATTTTCCGGGTTCCAGTGCTGCCCCCATTTAAATTAAATAATTTTAATCGCTTCGCTGCGCTAAAAAGCCTGAATAGCGTCAAAGTCAACATACCTCGGGTATTAGCTTTTTTTGTGACTTGTTTTACAGTATTGGATTGAGTTGTTAGGTAAAAAATCTAACATCACTGTTTGCCACTAAACACATGCGAAAAAAGCCTTAAACATTTTTCTTGCAAAAGCAGCAAAAGAAAACATAATTCAAATTATAGTACACGCACACACGAGACATTAAGTATTTCTTGACATTTCTTCTTTTTACTTTTCAACATGAGAACAAATGTTTTTCACGACAAAAAAGTGCTTTTTATAAAGTCAAAGAGGGTTCAAAGTACCTAAGTAACATTTTAATATTGAGATAACATGAATTGTCTTTACCTGGTTAGAAGTCATTCAGAAAATAGGAAAGTATTATTGTTTATATAGAAATGAAAATTTAATACATAACTATTTAAGTAATACAATGTCAATTTTGTTCAACCGTTGAACATTTATCTTCAACGATAATTCCGCACTGACCAACTAGACCCGAACTTTGCTCGCTCTTTCTATAAGGTATGTATTATGTCCCTCCAATTCTTTCGGCGTTTCTTCTCAACAGTAGTCGTTGTAAAACTCTAGTATCGGTAGCTTTTCTTTAAATACTTAGTAATTTAAATATAAACATTACACGTAATATATACAAAACTTATTGATGTGTTAAAATGCCTGTAAAGGCCTAGTTACTGAATAGATTAGATAATGATAATAATTAGATAATTAATAATAGATAATAAACATTAGATTTTGAATTCAGTACTCTAATAAGGAAATTGACTTAGGGAGTTTAGGCACCTGGCACACTAGCAGCCTCGACCACGGACAGTGGCCGCAAATAAGTTGCGGTGCAAGTGCACGACGTTCATTGGGCTTCTTTCTAGGCTAGTGCGCGAGGTGCCATATAGAGCCGACCCTAAATAGGAAAAAAGCGACGAAGAAAAAACGGGCAAGTGCGAGTTGGACTCGTGCATGAAGGGTTCCGTGCCTCCGTACAATGTTTTAAAACGCTAAAGAAACACTTTTTTTTGTATGACGACCTTCTTTAATATTAACTTTTTTTATTTTTTTGGATTTTTTATTGCCTATTCTAATACATAAACTGCGAAAATTTCTAGAATCTAGTTAATGTCATTATAAAGATCGAGTTAAAAACGCTAAAAAAACACGTTTCTTGTATGACGACCCCCTTTAATTTTTAACTTTTTTTTTAATTTCTAGTATTTGTTGTTATAGCGACCATGATAATACGAGTACATACTCTGTAAAAATTTCAAGTAAGTATCTAGTTAATTCCATTATAAAGATCTAGTTAAAAAGGCTGAAAAAACACGTTTTTTGTATGACGACCCTCTTTAATTTTTAACTTTTTTTATTTTTAGTATTTGTTGCTATAGCGGCTACAGTTATACATAATGGGTGAAAATTTTAAGTGTCTAGCTATTACGGTTCAAGAGATAGAGCCCTGTGACAGACGGACAGACAGCGGAGTCTCACTAATAGGGTCCCGTTTGCACCCTTTGGGTACGGAACCCTAAAAAGAAAAGATACTTGTACATACCTTTAGAACTCTAACAACGTCTTGTGGGAACTGCATGAGTGCTGTGCTAGTGACCCGCCTGTAGATTCTGTCCACGAAAATGCCAGCTCGGATTGCGTGCGCTACCGATCGGAACTTCGGCTTCTCGTCCGACTTCCGCTTCGCCGTCGCCAGCTGCCTTGTGAACGTCGACGCCAGCCATTCCCGTACTTCAGGCGGCACTGCGTCAGGTTGGACTTCTGATAGCTCATCGTCTTCGTCAGCCAATCTCCTGTTCACATCCCAAAATATGTTAATATCAAATCTTTGACTAGTATCAACTTTAAGCGTAAGGATGGCTTTACCATTTAGACATATGAATCAGGAGTATTTAGGAGTAACGAGGTAACAGCCAACCTTCGTGTGAATCCATGGAAAGCTGAAGCCTTACTTCTGTAATTATGAACCACCAGGATAAACGTGTTTCCGAAACCAGATTTCATGTACTATTTAGAGTTATTATCAAGAATTCAATAATTTACAGTAGTTCCTGTAATAATGTAGTACATAACATATATATCGGATAACATTAGATTTATAATAAGTACATTTTTTATCAAAGTAGCTGTTCTAAGTATACTATCATCAGTATCTAAATAAATATCGTAAAGTATTCATTCAACTATCTCTAAGTTTACTCTATTCTACCTAGTTAGATTTATTGGTTTTTAATTTTACAACTACCTCTATTTGTCCGTTGAATTTGAATAAGATAAAAATCTAAATTAGTCTTAAATATTGCTGTTAGTAAAGAGAAAGAAAAAATAATTAGAGTGCCTGGAAAAAAAGTCAAATTTATAACAATTCAGGTGAGTGAGTACAGGCCTCACAAAGTGAATTTCATTACTGTCAAAGTAATTTTAAGTGGTTTTGAGACCACTGAGCGAAATACATTTCAGATTTCAAGGACCGCCAGATAACAATTAAACTGTCAAAAAATATGACTTCAACTTCTGATTGTGAATTCAAATAGCGAGAGATTTTTATCTGGCGATTTAAAAATCAAGCTTTTATTTAAATTATTTTTAGTATAGTAGTTATTTTATAAGGAGTTTATACTGAAGAGAGAAACTGAAAGAGTACATTTGTAAATTAGTCGGCAAATAGTTTAATCGTTCTGAGAATCAGTACGTACAATCAAGATACATATCAGTGCACGTTTGTCGATAATTAATCGTCAATAGCCTCGTATTGTTCTCAATACGATCAAACTACTTAAGCTTTAATACTAGTAATTGAAGACAAAGAAGAGATTCTACTGGTTCATGATACTAATGTTTTAAATCGTTTCATTTCGATAGATATAATTGACACCACAGACAAGAACATAAGTATATTAGTTCTGTTTCCTTTTTTAGTATAAGCTCCTTATTGTGTGAAACGTTTAGCGATACAAAAACACGCGCATCCAATGTCTGTCCAGATTCCAGAGATCTCGATTGCGTTACAAAAGAGATGGTTAGGTTAGTGGCAGAGCTGGCATGCTTTGCAGGACTAGCTAACGGGGATAGGAAGGTACATGCAACGTGCGTTGTTTGGTGTTTAGTAGGCAACGCTTTTAGGGCAACATTATGTAACAAGTTGCTAATATACTACCCCACTTAATGCTATATTTAATTAGACTCCATTAATGACTTTAAATACAGGATTAATTTTTAAACCACCATATATGTTTTTGGAGCATGTTCTGTCCATGTGGTCAAATAGTCATTCTGTTTACATATATATACAAAGATCAACATACATATGTTCACAGACTTTAATAACAACTTCGTCGATCGAGCTGATATTTGTTATGTTGTCATTTATCAACCACTGAGGTAGTACGTGCAGGAGTGGACGTTTTGTAATAAAATCAGTTTAAAGTAAAAAAAACTTGATAAAAAATTGTTACTAATCAATTTACAAGAACTCGATGTAATGTAATGTAGTTCCCATGAGGCACTGTGGTTGCCTACTAAAACAAAGCTTTAACCTTACACTTGCTTTCCATTGCAAAGTGCTACCAGCTCACCCGTTTCTTTGTTTATGTTATACCCACATTATACCCGTGGTTATACCCAACTTCAGCGATATCCGTAGATTTTAATGAAGTCTCAGAGCTCGCTTCTCGGAAATTCTAAATTTTGTCGTGAATTTCGTAGGAAAATCCAACTTTAATGAACACGGTCTCTGTATCGTCACATAAGTATGTACTTTTATTTTTATACGCCACCCTTTGTAGTACCAAGCTTCTGTACGTGCCACGAAAAATCGTACACAGACCAACCGACTGATAAAAGTACAAAGGGAAAAGATTACAGTATAATAAACTTTTCAGATTCTTTTTTCGTATTGATGTTAGAGGTTGAAAAATTGAGCCTCTAATTGGATAAAAAATCTTTGTCTAAGTATTCGCATATTTTTTTTAACAAAAAATACGTTGAAAGGTTTTAAGTTTATCTTTTAAATGTTTATCGTTCGTTGAAATATTTTTTGAATAAAGCCTACCATACACATGAGTACTTATTGTTACCAATCTAATAACACAGAACGGGAAAACACAAAATAAGGTTTCATCGGTCGATAAAAAGTAGTAAGTAAGTATTATGTTAAGGTGAATCAAATAAGGTTAGCCAATGGATGGCCACATGACCACCTACAACAAACTCCATTGAATTATAATAATGTTAGAAAGTAACAAATTAGTACTTACCTACTTGATTTTCTTTAATTCATTTTAAATGATAAGGTAACAAAAATCGACATTTATTTTCTTTTGGCACTATTTTAATTCCACCGAGTTCAAAAATTGCCTCGAAAATCTTGAACTTTAGATCTTAAATACAAGTTATATGTTACTTCATACTTATGCCACCAAAGCAGACCGTGTCTATAATTAGTCGCTGCTTAAGAAAAAGCTACAACAATGGAAAGCAGTGTTTTGTGTCTTAACAATACACACGACAAGCAAGTTTGTTAGAGATGCTCAAGGTAGGGGTCGTTCCGTCTCCATTACCACTTGAACAAAACCAGAACCGTGAAGCTGAAACGAGTTATACTAAATTTAATAGTGTTATGCTAGCTAGACGACTAACAACTATAGTATATGATTAGTTAGATCCCATCTGGATTTGTATTTCAGATTTTCTACTAATATAATGTAGGTGTAATAAATAAAATTATTATTGACAATCAGTTAATAGAGGTACAATTATTATCTGTAAAGTTTTTTTAGTAGTTAATATTAAAAGACAGACTCGGCTTGCATTGATTAAAACTATAATTTGTGACGGCAATTTTGTCTTTGTTTTATTTTTATTTGATGCAATAGAGCAGTGAACTTATATATATGTATATTTTTTTCTTCTGTACCTATTGTATCTTGTATTGTATCTTGTATTGCAATCATCATAATCAGCAATAGACAGCTACTGCTGGCATAGGCTTCTCCCATGTATAGCAATAAAAACTAAATTAACCTTTTTTCGAATTTTATTTAATTACTTCTTATAGAACCACTGCAACATTATTGGATGTTATACATTCTTACGTCACAGTGTTTCAATAACTATAAAATCGAATATATGTTAGTCGTCGACTTAGCTAATCCTGGTTCAAGTCAGTCTGGGTTTGTCAAAGTGGCAATGGATTCTAAAAAAAGTGGTAACATCGACACACCTAAACACCAGGGTGGGAGCCGACTGCTGACGCGCCACTGCCGGTCTAAAATAAAACACCAAGTCATTGGGATATGTCAGGGAACATCGGGATCAGGGATGGCACGACGATTAACACTTATCCAAAACCGGCTGTCTCTCATTCGTTAAAAAGCTGTCAAAGAACCACCATAATTAGTTGGAATTTGAAATGAAGACAACCGGCTGTTACAATAAAACTAATTGAATTGGTACATCAATAATAAAATTTAAAGATAAAAACATTGAAAAATTTGAAGTTGAAAATGTAGCAAGAAATATACAAAAATAGGAAGTACTTCTCAAATGTAAATCATGTTCAGATGCGTCTGCATTTAAAGAGATAACTTATAGATTATATCATAATATTCTTAGAATAAAAGATGATAGTTGATAAAATGTAGTTGAAAAGCTTGACGAAGGTAAGCTATGTAAATGTACATGACAAGGTTGCTTTAAACGAGAAAATGCATGCTAAAGAAATGAAAAAGGAGACATATTGAAGAATAGGGAAGACGAATCACAGGGATTGAAACCATACACTGGGTCATCCAGGTCTAATCTAAACGTACAAGAACTAGACTACTTGAGAACAAGTTAAGCAGTACTACCACCTAATTGGAAATAAAAAGCGAAAATTAGGTAGTTGTTGACCTAACTTCTTCTCGAAACATTTCGGTCACACGAAAGTATCTAAAACCCAAAACAATTGGGATGCTTCATCAGCGTGCATTAACGTATTTCACACTGATAAAACTGCAAAGTAACTTGGGGATAGTCGGTCTAATCTAAAAGAGTAGGATGAGACAGATCAATTTGAAGCGTCAACAGAACAGAAAGACCTAATCGCACAGATTGGACAGAAGGGAGGCGCGACTACTTGGCCATTGTCGGCGTTGTTGTAACGGTATTAACTTTGCTTCATTCGGTTTCTCTACTGAGCACCTCGCCCAGCAAGGTGTGCGCAGGCGCCGCATGTGTAGGGTTGTCTGCGGCGCTCGAGGTTGCTCCGCGTCTCTCCTATCCCTGCGTTAGACACAATCAATGGCGGATGGCGACGCGACGGCACGCCCGTTGGTTCAACATAACACATCCTACAATTCTTTGGGTATAAAAAAATTCTCCTAATAAAACGAAAATAGAAGAGGAAGAAAGATACGGCAATGTCGGAGCATACTTGAATACAGCAAGAAACGAGCACGGAAATTGATATTAAGTGAAACGTTTACATGGCTTCGAAGCTCAACTTAATTTAATTAAATATTCGTCAGGATTCGTTTGCAGCACGAAGTTCAAAGGTCCTGAAGCCTCTTAAGTTTTTAAATGTTAGTTAAACGTTTGACTTCAAAAGCTTTGATAGAGGCTTTGGTTTAAGATTTTAGTTCTTGTTAACTGACTTTTAAGAGTTTATAGCTTTAGAAGTTGTCAATAGAAAACCTTTTATTCTATGGAACTTCACCTATCAAATTATTTTATGTCCCTTTATCCCCTTAAGGTGAAGAAAGGAAGATTTACCGCTCTCAGTGTATCAAAATACCTTGTTACAAAGCCTGATGTGGATAATCTAAATTTTTCTCCCGCTTTCACCCACTCAAATTTACTCTAGCCGAAACAGAGAAAAGATCACGGGAGGTCAAAGAGGCTGGCAACTTCACCATTTTTTTTTTATCGAGAAAATTTAAAGCAATCGTATTTTGTCCTTAGTTTCCTTTGAGAATATTGTTGTGTTTTTGCGATAATTGATTCATTAAAAATGCTACCATGTGCTGTGAAGTAGTGAAGAAGCCATACAGAAATAAAAAACACAGGACTCACCTTTCATAAACATTTTAATAATCCATACTTGACATCTGTGGAAAGTGTTATGCAAAATGTACCTAAGCCACGCGTTGTACCTCACCGCTTGTTGCGATGACCGCCCCCACCCGACGACAAAGCGTGACCTTGTCGCGACCGTGTTTGAGTGTTGCGTTGTTATTACTGTTAGTTTGTTTGCATAAATGGAATCAGAATCGAAGCGGTGAATGTAGGAGCGTTACAATTCTAGAGAATTTATTATTCGTAGTGATAATACCATTATCAAAATAGAAGGCTACTGAATTATTTTATATCAACACATTTGAAATAAAAATAATAGATTTGCTTATATAAAAATGTATCAAAACATTTTTAAATCAAATATCAATCATAATAACTGAAATTAGTTTTAATCAAAGTTCTATTAAAATCTATAGGAGCTGGGTACATTCAGATGTAAATGCAGTCACGCCGCCGCCACGACTACTATTCGTGCAAAGTGCTTGGCTCGTGTAATCACACACGTGCGAGAATTTCCTTGAATGCAATGAATTTTAAAGTCGATTATATTAGAATTTGCATACTTGATACAGCGTTTTAGTGTGGTCGTATGTTTTACGATGAATTTCGTAATATTTGGTTGAATATAGAGTCTTATTCGTATTTGAATATTTTTTTTACATTTTTGATTTAGTCCACGACTGTAACAATTTTCTTAGATCACATACGAATTTAAAAGACACTGAAGTGACTGGTATATTTAATAAAACAATTTTTATAGTAGATTATGCTTCAATGCGCAAATTTAATAAAAAAATATTTTTAAGGCAAGGGCGTAACTTTGAATCAATAGCGAAACGAAGGATTCACAGCAGAATCACGAGCGTAGCGAGGAATTCTACGGTTGAATCCGGAGTGATGCGAAAGATTACTGTATATCGCACAAAGTAAAAATATTCCCGTATTCCGAGTAGCTACTGCTACCGCTACTCCACCTATGACAAAAATATATGCATATACCTACTTCAATCAGAGTTTAAAAGACAGTTACTAACCTTTATTTGGTGTCGATCGATTAGATTTTGACATGTATTTAAAAATTAATCTCAAAGCAAAATAATATGTTTAAATTAATTAAAATTTTACATTACCCTTTTTCTTTCACAACGAATTTCTTTTGTTTATTTTACAATCACAAAACTAGGAAGAAACTCAAGTAGGTGTAGATGAAATTAAAATACTGAAGGCTTGCGACTTTATTTATTTCAACGTAAGGGCTGAGTTAGGTACACTGTTAGATGACATTACCGCGACCTAGGTACTTATGTATATTGCAATTTTAAAAGCATCTGTTCAAGCGCTGCTGAAAATGTTGAAAGATGGAAAAAATTTCAAACAAAATTAAACCACTGCTTCACCTCTTTGCGGCCACTGGTAAAACGAAATTATTTTTCTTGGTAAAATATTTTCAATATTTTCCAATCGGTTTACAGAATGAAAAGTTCGGAGATAATATCATACAATTGAAAATATGGTTTTATGGATGCTACTGATCAAATATTTTTAGTTAAATAATTTATTCATTTTCACGATTCTGTGATATTTTGTATGAAAAATCGTACAATACAACGCTTTGTTTGAAAATAATTATGCAATTGCACTTATCATCATCATAATCTTAGCTTAAATATCTTTTACTGACTCATAAAGAATACATTTATTTACTTATTTACTTACAATGAATCTAAAACTAATTATAAAAATATGTTAAAACTTAATGGACTCATAAAAACAGCGTAGTTTTGCAAGAATTCAAATCTATTTACAATTTTCTTCTTCTTCATACTATACTAACGCGTTCCCGGTTGCATCCTCAGCTGTGCTACTTCGGAGCCTGGGGTGCGCTTTCCCGCTTTTTCTTCTCGAAATATAAAATGCATGTCAGTGGTCACCCAATAATGCCAAAGACATTGGTGAATGGAGAAGAAATAGCCGGAACAGTTTATTCGGTTTGGCTATCAATACCATTGGTCAAACTCAACAAATTATGTTACGTTTATTTTTTACTTATTACGATGTAATCATGTGTTTTACAAAGTACTATTCACTTTGTTAAAAAGCCAGAAAAAGCAAAAGAAAATTGATGTAGGTAATAATATAAAATAATCAGGTAGGTAAGGCGATTATCACACTGCCACGCATCACGCTGCATGTTGCGTTTTCTGGATGCATTTTCTGTGTGTTGGACTGTGCGTGTTTTCTATACAAACGGAGATACTTACAAGCAACGTTAGAACACGCATTCACGCGCTACGCTGCGTAGTGCGGGGCGATGTGAGAGTCCCCTAACTCATGTTTTTATGTTCGCAAAAGATACACGAAATAAACATTATTTATTCTTTACAGAAATGTACACAATGTGATTATTTTCGATGAAGATTTATAACAGTGAATCTTCACATAGATATTGAAATCTTAGATAATATTTCGGTTTGCCGTAGGGTAGGCTTTGTTCATTTGCTTTGTATACTTAAAGATAATAAGATAGACAAAACAAAAGTAATATCATCAGGGAAAGTACTTAACTGTCTGCAAATTAGGACTGAAAAAGGTTGGTGAGAAAAGGACTTTGATCAAAGTGTAGTATGCCCAAAATGAACCCCTTTGAAAACTAATTTTTTTTAAAAAACAATATCAAAAAGGTAATAAAATCGAAAAGGTTTCGTTAGAAAGTTACGAAAATATAATTCACTTTATAATATAGATAATAAAGTCAACGTAAAATTAAATTCAAACCCCAGACAGTAATATAAAAGCATCAGATCGCATTTTTAATACCCTTTTCTTAAGATAAGGCGGCTGATTTCTGCGTTGAAGACACCGACCCAGCTGCTAAAGAGTAACGTTATATTATAATATGATTTTTACAAAAGGAATAAAGTCTCAACAATGATACAACAAAAGAATTAAATGAAGAACAAGCCATTTAGAAGAAAGGCAAATTAGTACAGGTTCCTTAATCAGTGCCCGAAAGCAAAGTCCTGGTTAATTAACGAGGGGGAATAAGGCGCTTGTTCCATTGTTAGCGATCAGCGCAACTTAGAGACATCTAAAACCTCACCCACGCGAATCGTGATGTGAAACGCTCTAACAAGGTACAACTACATAAAAAACGCAAAATTTTATTTGATCGATAAGTGCTATAAAAATAAATTTAAATTTAACATTTTCAAATATCGCACATATAATAATACCGAAAACGTTGGAGCAGTGGACGTCATATAGCTCTGTGGTCATGAGGTCATATTATTGCTCTGTGGTCATGACGTCAGTGGGTTTTAGTTATAGTTATTATTAGTATACTAGTTATAGATAGGTTTTGAATGACAAAATACCCGCCATTTTGTTTTGTCCCAGTGTCACTCTCACAATTAAGACAAATCTAACGACACCACTCAACCTAAAATCTACCAAGCCATTTAGGCTGCAGAGCATGCCAGTGAAATTGACATACATACATATACTCAAAAACATAGCCCTATTTCTGGAGCAGTCGGGTAAAAACATGATAAAAACTAAAAACATTGAATTGAATCTTAAAATTTGTTTTATTATTCTATGAACGGTTGCCAATGGGACCCTATTACTGAGACTCCGCTGTATGTCCGTCTGTTCGTCCATCTGCCACAGGGCTGTACCTCTTGAACCGTAATAGCTAGACACTTGAAATTTTCACCAATTATGTATTACTGTGACCGCTATAAAGACAAAAACTAAAAATAATATAAGAAAATATAACGCTTGTTACGTAAGACAACAATAGTGTGTGAAACGTAGGAAATATAACCTACTAAATCAGTGACAATCTTAAAGGTCTACCTGGCTACTTGGATCAGACAATACTTTCTCGACTCAAATCAATACCCGCTTTCTCTCTAACAGTAGCACCCTACCCAAATCAAGGTAATTTTACCCTTGAAAAATTCAGGGCCACTCAAAGCATAATTAAGAATGCAATGTAACGTTTGTCTCTTTCGCACAAATGAGCAATTTGGGGAGCTTTGGCTGTTTCCATTACAGGCTAAATACCTTGAGCACCTCTTAAGTAGCTGTAATTTAAGTGACAGTGTAAATAAAGGTTCATTCCATTCCATTATAAAGGTTACATTTATTACACTGTAAGTACCTGGCTTAATTATAAAACTCTACTCAAGTCATTTTTGTTTTAGCACTGTGATATCTGAAATGTATAATTTTATTATAATGTATTTCATCTCAATCATGAAGGATAAGAGAAAAATGCGGATGTACCATGTCGGAATAGACAACTAATTTATATAAAATAAATTACGGCTCAACAATTTCCTAAAAACGTAGCCAATGAGAACACTCGATCAAGTAAAAAAAAAAGTCTAAATCAAAATTTGGTTCATTTATTTGGGGGTTATGATGCCTAAGAGCAAGGTTACACGCTCAGTTTAGCATCAGTTCAGTCTATCAGTCTGGATCGACTTGACTGACGCCAGAATGATGGATGATTTTCACGGTTACACGGTCAATCTAGACTGACAGCAGACTGATAAAAAGTACGTGTACTGAAAATAGCTATTCTGTACCTTATGTACCTTGGTGTACCTACGGTGTATAGTAAAGTACGGTGACTGAAGCGAGAATTATACGAGCGGGTTACGCGATCAGTCTTTCATCATTCAAAACAGACTGACAAAATTATAATTTTCATCAGTCCGAAACATAAATCTGTCATTCCGTGGGTGGCTCAGTTTGGCATAATTTCAGTCCATCAGGACTGAACTGATGCCAAACTGAGCGTATAACCTACATCATAGACTGATACAGACTTCGAACTCGGTGGCCCCGTAGGAGTACACATAGTAGCGCTTTCGCAAGTTCAGCAACCCATGCGTGGTTCGCTTTTTGTTGGGTGACCACAACTGGCACAAATATTTCTTGAGCTCCGCCATGCTTCGGAAAACACATTAAGCCGTTGTTCTCGGCTGTAATTATTGTATGACAGACGTCAAATTATGTCAGATGCCAAGGTCTTGCATCAGTGTATACACAAAAACAAAACCTAGAACTTAAACCTACCTACAGGTCGCGCCAAACTTCTAGATCGCTCTGAAGTTGCCTCACTCAGGTTACAAACAGGGACAGAATATTTACCACAATAATATTTTTGGTTTTTCAACTATCGCACTTTGAACACATCATTTATATATATATATATATATATATATATATATATATATATATATATATATATATATATACATATATATATATATATATATATATATATATATATATATAACGGGACTTAGCACGAACCTTTTTTTTATTGTTTTGTCTAACGTTTCGAAAAAGAGTTACATCTTTCGTGGTCGCAGACTGACTGGAGAGCAGCGGTGTCGTCTTGTTGATGGTGAACGCAGATTTTTTGATAATAACACTACCCACATTTTATAATGTCATTAGTGTCTCTTTTTCGAAACGTTAGACAAAACAATAAAAAAAAAGGTTCGTGCTAAGTCCCGTTATATATATATAAATCAATAATATTTTTTTCAGAATGATTGCAAGAATGTAGATATGATATATATACACAATAAACAAAAATAAAGCAAATTATATCTGCTATGGGTATCTGTATTTTACTACTGCGACGAGAATCGCCTCAACTTCAGAGCGATCTAGAAGTTTGGCGTGACCTGTACCTACCTAAGCTATTTAAATTTTAAATTTACACCGAATTTATTTAGGTTAATTTGTGAAATTGTACAATTTGTTATTATGTTAATTTACGTCGTATTTACATTAATGAGAAAATGGACCACCTTACAAGGGCTTACTTGACCTTCCTGTTTAAAATTTTACATTTAGCTTACTTTGTGAAATTGTACAATTAGTTTTCATGTCGGTATGGTTCGCAAAAGGTCATAATCGCTTCACGAAAATGAAATTAATTAATTTTCTAAGTAAGCTGCGTAATAGTTCAGTGAATAATGCTGGTTATAAATTAAAATAATTGGACTTGAAGTACGTGTTTTTAATAAATACTAATTATTAGGTAAGGAAATACAGCGCGCTAAGTTCAACTTGAGAGTTGGATATCTGAAACGAATTATGTTTAATTATCTATTGTGTATAGTTTTAGATTGTGCTCGGTATTCTAGATTCTATATTGAAGTGTTCTTTAATTCATATTTTTGTAATGTTTACCTAATTGACGATGATGAATGACGATTGCTTACCAGTCAGGATGGTCTATAATCTACATAATGTTTTGGTAAATGTTCAATCAGAGTCGATAAACTTTTAGGTTTAAGAGCCCGTATGACCGCGATAGTACTTAGAGCGATCCTAAATATTATCAATATTAAAAATCATTATATATTACTATGATACTCATTTTGAAATAAAAACACAGCAAACTTCAGGACGAATTCAGTCATGATATGTTTCGAAAACACGATTGCTTAAAATTTTCTCGATAGAAAAAAATCGCGAAGTTGCCTCCAAATTACATCAGAATTATATTAAAACAAAAAGTATTCAAGAAATACAATTAATTAGCCCTTGTATTACAATTGTATTAAACATAAAGCAGTCATCATATGTCTTACTTTTTAAATAACTCTTAAATATTCTTTGTAAAACGAAAAAAACCTCAAAATCTAGAAACGCGTAAACTAGCCTCATTAACCCGCCGCAATTCCCTACGCCCCACATGGCTCGCTGTCTCGCTTCGGCCAGAGTAAATTTATGTGCGTGGAAGCGGGAGCAAAATTTAGATTATCAACATCAGGCGCTTATCTGTTACTAACTGATAAATGCTCTAAAAACTTTAAAAAAAAATATTGGATATGAAATATTTTGTATGCATTGTCTACACAAGCTATTACAAGAAACAGAACCTATTGTTTTAAAAAAGGTGTTTTGTAAAAAGGTGCTAATATTTAGTTCACCTAAACAGGAATAGGCTGACTTTTATCCACCGGCAAATTTTTTTGAGCAAGTTCAGTCCATGATACTGAACTACTTTCTATAAAAAAAGTAATTAAAAATCCATAAAAATTTTTCATCCTCCCATACAAATCAGCGCTCAGCCAAACGAATTTTGTATTGGAGGACGATTAATTTTTATCAATTTTTAATAACATTTTTTTTATAAAGTAGTTCAGTATCATGGACTGAACTTGCTCCAAAAAAGTCATTGTTTTTGACTGTGACGGTGACTTTTTATCCACCGGCAAATTTTTTTGCAAAAAAATGTTATTAAAAATTGATAAAAATTAATCGTCCTCCAATACAAAATTCGTTTGGCTGAGCGCTGATTTGTATGGGATGATGAAAAATTTTTATGGATTTTTAATTACTTTTTTTATAGAATTACTGTATTTATATGAAACAAGCTACTTATGTTTAAACCAAATGTTTTCATATATAAAACGTAACAGAAATAGAATTGTCCATGAATCAGAATTTTCCTTTCAATTACAAAAACATATAACAATCTGAACTCTGATTTTCCGAAAACAATTTCCAAACAATTGTTGTGCCAATACTTATGAGAGGTCATTGTAGATTTAAAACAAATCTGTATCCATTTCACCATTTCTTAATGAAATAAAAAATGCTCCGACATCGCCGCACGAAACGGAAAACGAAATAGAGCGGAAAAGTATTGGGGAAAAAGCAATAAAAGAGCTTTTAAAGGGGCTTTGGCACAAAACAAAATTGATGGTCTTAGTGTGCTTATGAATAAAATTTATGATCACGGTGTAAAACTTTTTGTTCAGAGCTAGCATCTGAAACATAAAAGTTATAAAAGTTTGTCTAGTACATTTAAAAAATGCAGTGCGTCTTTTATAAGTTGGCAGCAGTCGTAGAACTTAATAATATTCCTGAATTATTTACATAGAGCGCGCACACATTGGGCGATTTAAAGCGTGGGTTGGACAAATTGTATAACAAAATATAAGTTCTAAAACTATTAGAAGGGTAGATTTACTCTATGATACTGAACAATTTTCCCCTAGGAACATATACCTATCGAATTATTAAAAAAAGGTTTTGCTTTCTATAGAAAGTCGCGTCAGCTGTGCTGTCAATTTGTATGGGAAGGCCAAAAATATTTTGTCATATATAGATATATGTCCCTTGGG
Organism: Acrobasis repandana; assembly: GCA_963576875.1. Classification (NCBI taxonomy): domain Eukaryota; kingdom Metazoa; phylum Arthropoda; class Insecta; order Lepidoptera; family Pyralidae; genus Acrobasis; species Acrobasis repandana. The sequence goes on from OY756216.1 coordinate 20,078,141, forward strand.
AAAACTTTTTCAGTATCATGGACTGAATTTAGCCTTAAATTAGTTTCAGTATATTTTTTAGACCCTGTATAAACTTAATGATGATATAACCAGGAAGTTTGGGAAAGTTTATCTTCCTCTATATATGTATTTATTATAAAATATAGTATCGTTGAATCAGTATACCCTAAGTACTCGTACAAGTTTAAACTTAATTTGAGGCCTGCTCAATAAGTCTGATTTATCCATTTATCTAGTTTATTTGTCATTGTTAGGTAATCGTATTATTTATGTTATTAAGAGACATTTTCTAAATTCAATAAGCAGTGTGATTTCTGCAGTTATTTGCAATGATAAATTGTTATTAACAGGGACATTTCTGGGATTCAATAGAGTCAATTCAGAAAATTAGAACAAACATGTTTTTTAAAATTACGAAAAAATTATAACAGTATTAAAGTGTTCAAAACGCACTTTTGATTAACTTATGAAAGTAGATACGCGTATATTTAACGCAACGCTAAATGCCTAATAATGTGTGTGCGCTGTTATATCAAATGATGCTTAAAACATATTGTCCTTAATTGTACAAGTTGTTTAATTTGAAGAGAGTAAGGCATGTTGCCTGTTCTGCCTACTTATACTTGACAGCCTGTCTAGAGGCTAACTCCGCCTAGACATTTAGATATAAATAGCAAATTTCTTTAACTTTTTTTATTTATGGAATCTAATTAACTGCCTCTTATTAATAGACGGAATCATCTCCAAATTAAAATTCTTCTCTTTACTCAAAATCTTGTAATAAGAACTATACATACTTGGTCTCGTCGATATAAACTGCTTCGAGCACTTTCGCTGCATATTGTAAGTTCTTTTGAAGAGTCTCTGCCGATATTTCCCCTCTATTTAACTGTCTTAAGAGATAGCGTAATCTGCGAACAAAGAAACATCGATTGTTAATATACAAAGGGAAATAATTGCTTTGGAGGGTTGTTTATTGCTAAAGGATGGATAATAATTTGTTTTTCTTAGTGGATATAGATTGGCTGAAGGCAAAATACCTGAATATTATCGATAACGTCGTATTTCAACAGAGATATTAGGCACCTATTGAATAATAATAATGTTTCAAAACTAAAAACCGACTTCAACCAGGCCTGTGTTACTCCCCGTTTAGGTTTCGAAAATGTACCTACATTATTATTATGCGCGCAGGCGGCCCCTCCGGGTGGTAAATTCAGTTATACGAATCGTTTCTCCAGAGTAATAAGAATGAAATTGGCTTGCAATGGATGTCTGGGTATCTATACGAAAAGGTGCTAAGTTCTGACGAGCTAAATTAAACCATATCACTAGCCACATTGAGTAGATATTTTTTTGAATTTCTTTGCTGAGTGAGACTTCTGTACGTCAGTATTATTTATTCTGTGCTTCAACTCGAGTGTATACCTACTTAGAAGACATATTTTTTCCAGTAATTTTGGTTTGAAAACCAAAGTACACAACCGATCTTGATAAAATTTCTATGGGACCTTTACCTGACCTGACAATTATACCCTTTCAAACAAAAAAAGAATTTTTCAAATCAGTCTAGGAGTCTTCGAGTAATCGGGAAACATACATAAAAAAGAAGATCCTGATTCCTGACTCCTGATTTTTGCTTTGTGACCGGTCACAAAACACCTTGCTAAATCTTTCAGAGGAAAAACATTTTTTCATACAATTTATATTTATATATATTTTATATATAAGCTTTTATTGTGAGGCCTAAGTACTAATCAAGACAAATGTAATAAGCCCAAACTCGATGAGGTTGCGTCGTTTTATTACAGGTACCTATCGCCACCTTCCGGCTCCATCATCAGATCAGCTTCTTGTTAGAATAATATTGCATTGTCATCTGATATACATTAGCATACGAAATCTCATCTTAATCGGAAGCCCTTATGTGGCTCCGAAACTTGCAAGATGTGACCCAAACTAATAACTAGACAGGGCAAGCTAATTAAAAGCTTGTCAAAACATACTGTGCCGAAAGATACGACAAGGTGACGATAATAACATGACACGGTCACAGAAGACAGTAAGAGTATACAGAACGGAATCTCCTAAGGAATATGCAATAAAGTTAGTTAGTTAAGATCTTTATTGCACCAAAACATAATGATACAGACTAATAGATTAAAGAAAACAGATGTCAAAAGGCGGCCTTATCGCAGCTGCAATCTCTTCCAGGCAACCGAGGTACTTGGAGATGTTTAACAAAAACAGGTGAGGTGCGAAGTTATATGCAAGAAGAAAAAAGTGTAATTAATAAAGATACATACAATACATACATACAAATATAAAATATATACATAAATACATACATACCTATATCAATATGTACAAAAAAAAGAAAATCCGAACAAGGTAAGTGTGGAAATAAAGAAAGTCATATTATAATAAGGATAGAAAGTGCGACTTCACTTGAGATTTAAAGCTGGCTAGCGTTTCAGCACGCCGGATGGACGGTGGTAGTGCATTCCAGAGTGGAACTGCCTTGACCGTGAATGATTTTCCATAAAATTCAGTCGAGTGTGTAGGCATTTTTAAAAGTAGATTTTCAGCACTACGTAAGTTGTGACCTTGCGACACTGCATCACGGAAAAAAACGAAGCGTTCCCTTAAATACCTAGGAGATTTGGGATTAAAGAGTATGGTATATAACTGGGAAAGGGTATGCCAATCTCGGCGAAGTCTGATAGGTAACCACTTGAGTTCAGAGCGGAATTGAGACACATGGTCGTACTTACGAAGACCGTAGATGAACTTAACCCTTTATAAGGCAGTAGGTATATTTAAAAAAATATGTTTTTGGACCTTATTACCAAGGCATAAGGTTCAATTTTAAGTGGCAATATATTTGCCACTGCCTTATAAAGGGTGCACATATTTTGGAGACGCTCAAGTTTGTCAAGTTGCTCCTCTGTGATATTAAGGTAACATGTATCGCCATAATCAAGGAAAGGAAGAAGAAGGGAGTTTACAAGCATAGTTTTGGTGCGCATTGGCAGAAATTTTCTAAGCCTCTTAAATGAACTAAAAGCACAGAAAATTTTTCTACTGACTTCAGCTAATTGCGGTGCCCAATTTAGTTTATTATCCATCATAAGTCCAGTTTAAGTATATGTATACGCAATACTCGTACGCGTCACCGTTCCCTGTCCCCGCACCTCTCCCCGGAGATGTGTGATAGTGGAAGCAGCAATTAACAGGCGTAAATATGCGACTCACGGATAGCCGTACGTATTTGTATTTTTTACCGTGCGGTCTTACGGGGTTAGAGATTAGGGTGAGGAAATAGAACTCCGCGTCTGGTTGATGTCTTTGGGGACTCGCTGGCACGCATTTTGATTAATGTAAGCGTGGAAATGCCGTCGTCTCTTATGGACCTTGCCCTGCGACGGTAGCGATTTGCACTCCATCTTCTTCTTCTATAGTCGAAGGGCTATTTATTAATTTAATTACATAAAGCAAACTTGACAAGTATTTGGCCACGGCGATTCATTTAGGTCTTGTATTGTGAACTATGACAATAAGTGGTTCATTGACTGAACAACATACTCCATTATATACGAGTACTATACTTTTTTAGTTAAAATCGTCATCATCATCAGGTATTTTGTAGTCTCCACTACAGAAGCACGACCCTCTCTGGCTAGAGCAGTCAGAGGATTTGGCCTACACACTCCACGCTGACCAGACGGGTGGGAGAGGTCTTATTGATGTTTATAAGCTTTGTTTAGCTTGTGCGTAGCTGTGTCGTAGAAGGCAACCTAGAAGGTTGCCTTCTACGACATCCACGAAAAGACTTGGAGTGGTCCTATTCTACTCTGCAGGGAACCACACAGCTTTAACATAATTAGTTAAAATAATTAACATATTTAGATGAATAATTAAATAAAAAGTACAGGTTTACTATAAAAAGTAGTTATCCATGGCATTTCCGCAATTGCATCGCTATGCTGATACGTTGTGCGAAAAGAAACCAGCCCTCTTGCCACCGGCGGTAGAGATATTTACATAAATTTATACTTAAACTAGATATTTATTATTTACCTTAGTAAGTTCTTTATTTTAGTTTTTAATTCGTTACAAAACTAATTTAAAAAAATCTGCTAAATAAAAATTTCTCGTCTACCTAGCTGTAAAGGAAAATTTTGCTTTTATTTTTTATTATTTAAAAAAGAGACTGGAACAGACAACAATTCAGAAATTCTCATTAACGGGGCAAAACAATGATGTGTTAATATCTTAATTGTCTCAGACAAACTGCCTCCAAGTTCTCTAATTACGCAATCAAAGCAAATATTTGGCAGAAATAAATTGAGTCATGTCTAAATTTTGCCAAATATTGTATAATTGGAACTTGTTAAGTTAATTTACTCTAGAAAAGATAAAAATAAATAATAGACGTCATCTGTATGAAACTTTTAGGAAAATGTAATTCAGTTTCTGTTACTGAACAAATTGAAACTAAAAATTATGTAATCGACTGATCGTTGAACTGAAAGTTTAGTTTCACTGATTTATGGTGAATTTTCGCCTATTTATCATAAGACAATAATAAAATATATTTGTGATTCTTTCAACAAGCCCTTTTATTTGTTATGTCACAAAATACAGTTTCACCGACTTATAAGCTATAAGCTTGGCGCGGGTCCCTCTTAAGGGTTTGTATACTTAGACATGTCATAATTTAGGTACATTGGTACATACTAAATTTACAAATTGACATTATTCTAAATTTCGTAATTCTTATAATTCAATTTAATTATGACATAATAAACAATGTAATCTCTGTCCATCTATATAACTAATTTTAAGTTTTTAGTTTGTTAGTTGACGTCTTTGGAGAAAACGTGCAGTGCAGTTTGTTGCCGCTTCTTCTGCACTTGCGCCTAGGAAGCGGCGTAAACTTAGCTTGAAGTAACGATTTGACGTCAACATTTGTGCAAAACAAAACAAAGTGACTATTATTAAGAGATATTATAAATATCCTATGATAATAAAGATATTTTGAATTGAATTGAATTGAATTGAATTGAATAATATGTGAACCTTCAACCTAAAAAGCAATGGCTATGGAAAACGGACGAGCTGACAAGCACGGGAATAATCCTTAAGGGGTTCAGATTTTTACATAAAAGTAAGAATACTTTATTCATCATAAGTTTTTTGTAGGAAACCCACCATCCCGACTTATGAGGTTGACGGGAAAGCAGTGGACTGGCACAGGTCTGGAAGAAGGTGGACCTTCCTTGGGAATATGACTTTTAGGAAATTTTTGCATCACAAAACAAAACCAATGTTCGCAATAAATTTTAGGAGCAGTAAAACAGTTTTAAATTTAATAAATGAAGACAGACGAATCGATAGGAATTCCGTTTCCATTAAAACCATTTCGGCTGCTTTGGTCCATAAAAAACACGTCAATTCAATCTTAGCAGTAAATTCACTATTACTTCGAAATTAATGATGTTTTTACTGCCGTTGTTTTTTGTGGTTTTCCTTATTTATGGTATAGTTTATGTGTGTACCTTCTCAGGTCAATAATTGTCAATTTAAAATGGTTGACTTACGTAATAAAGTCGGAAATAGCCGACCAGGTTTTGATCGATTTAGACAATTATCGGCGACCGACGATGTCACTGTCCGCTTAGCACTGTGCTGAGTACGGATAGTCCAAGGATAGTACCCGTGTGGTTCCGGGATAGAATAGGACCACTCCATCTCTCCCTGTGGATTTCGTAAGAGGCGACTAAAGGACTAAGCACAAACATCTCGTGCTACAGTTGCATTCCCAAGTAGGGTTAACGTCGGACGGCGGCCGGGTGTAAAACTTTTCGCACAAATACATTCCTAAAGAGGGTTGAAGTCAGGCAGGCGGCCGGTCGTAAAACTATAGCCAAATCATTTTAACTGTTCCGGCTATTTCTTCTCCATTTTGCAAGGTCTTTGGCATCCTTGGGTGACCATTGACATACATGTTATATTTGGAGAAGAAAAAGCGGGAAAGCTCACCCCGGGCTCCGAAGCAGCACAGCTGAGTATGCGACCGGAACGCGCTAAGACGAAAAAGAGTAACGGTGACCAGTGACATCGTCGCTGGTCACCATCTTGACACTCACCCTAAAGATGATCGTATAAAACGATCGAAACCTGATCGGCCTTTTCCGACTATATTACGTGAGTCAACCGTTTTAAATTATTAATTTTATCGACCTGACATATATTACGCGAGTCAACCGTTTTAAATTATTAATTTTATCGACCTGACATTTATTACGCGAGTCAACCGTTTTAAATTATTAATTTTATCGACCTGACATATATTACGTGAGTCAACCGTTTTAAATTTTTATGGAGTTATCTCACGTTAGTTTTAATAAAATAATTATCAGGTCAACTTTCTTTTTGCCCAAGTTTTTATTGTACTCATGAAATAAAGTACCTAGCGTACTCGTATTTAAAAAAGGTACTAAATGGTATCAGAATACATCATGATATCTTCGACGAGTGAAAAACTTTCTTCATAAAATTTCGAGTTTCCGTTCTACAGAACTATAAATATTGGAAAAATCGTATCAGTCGGGTTAGCGTAGCTAAAATTGGGTTCGTGGGACCACGGTTAAACATAAACATATTTTGGAACAAATGTGGATGTACTTGTATAGGTGGTAATTTTAATAATAAGTCAATATTATAAGTGTCACATGTTTCACCATTTCAGGCATGCAAAAAACTTGTAATTTCCAATTTAAACTATACAGTTTTTTCCCTTTCTTAACGTACCTACTAAAAATCATTGGATGAGTACGCTAATGTTATTACAATCCACCATCGGACAACACGACGTGGACAGGGATTCCACCCATTTGTGGTCGATATTTCTCCTCATCGTACCTCTCGATTCGCCTCCTCCTTCATTGTGCGAACCGCTAAGGTATGGAATTCCCTCCCTGCGTTGATGTTTGCCCATACATATGATTTAAGGATTTTCAAGGCAAGAGTGAATAGGCATTTTTTGAGTCTGCGTGTTACACCTTAGACCTCATTTTAGCTTCCCATCAGGCTAGATAGAGGTCAAACGCACTCAAATCTGTAATAAAAAGAAAATCTAGCCTTAACTTAGACTAATTACTAATTTAATATTGACCTAGTTTTATAAAGTGCAATTAAATTATTCTAAATTTTATTTTAATTCAATAGCCAAATAACTAACTATGTATTATTATCTGCCAAATACTCCTGCACTGAATAATAGCATTTATCTATTAGAAATTTACGTAATCTTGTCTTGAATAATGTTAAAGGAAATTTTTTAAAGTCATCCGGCAACTTTTTATAGATGCAAATAGCCATCGGATAACAGCTTTCAGGGCAACACAAGTTCATCAGAGTATCTCGGTAAGGAATTATAACCTGACATTTTCTTTTAAATAAATCTTCATGTGTTTTTACAAAATCACATATTTCGCAGATGTAAATAGATGGTAGAGTTAACAAATTCAACCTCTTAAAATTGAGTTTACAGCTTGTTCTTTGTGATATATTGCATATAGATCTTATGCAATTTTTTTGGGCCATAAACGCCATGTCAATATCCCCTGAATTTCCCCATACTATAATGCAAAAGTTAAGCTACGTATCCATGATAGGCTAGTAGGTAATGTTGTTTTGGCGTCAGTTATTCTGACAAGCCACCACAGAGCATACGAAAAGCTATTTATTTTTGTACAAATATTTTTTTTGGTGGGTTATTCACGTTATTATTCACGCGTTGAGCTTTTTAAAGCATTTATACAATGTAAACATATGTAAGTACTTACTTTTTCTTTTTTTCTTCCTTTTTTTCTGACTCTGTGGTTTTGTGAGAACAGCTGACCTCGCAAGCTCATATAAGTATGTTATAACCTACACTTTCCCCTTTCCCCTGGCCTGGCTTAGCCTGGCTTAGATACAGCAAACTACCGCTTTTTCTTCCCTCCACTCCCCCTTTTGGATTTTTTTTGCAACATCTTTAAAGTCCTTAGTTTAACGGTTAACGGTACAGCAAAGTTCTCTCCTTTCCCCTCCTATTTGTCCCCCAATCAAAAATAGCGATTGACCGAGGAATCTGTGTGCCAATTTTCGCCAAAATCGGTTGAAAAATGCGAACTGAAGGCGGGAACAGACAGATTATGCTTCGCTCGGTACGTTCGCCATTTATTTTAGCATTTTCTTTGCAACTCCTTTAAAATTACAAACATTTTTCAAGGGGTAGGCTGCCCTTGCTTTCCTCTAGCTACTCCACTTGACTGCGTGTGTCCAGACTTGGTGTCCTTGCGTCAGCATATTGAGCATCAATCATCAGCCCCAAGGGACCCGTCTAGACAAGGGTATCAAGTTTGAGACAAATTGGATCGTAATATTTCTCCTAAGACTCTTTATGGGTGTGAAAAATGTGAGAATCAAATTATATTTATTAGCTTTATCTGCTATGAAAAGCTGCTACTTTTAATAATTAAAATAAAAACAAAAGTACCTATAGAATAAAGAAGAGTTCAGACATTTCCAGGTCTTTGTAAAGTTCATTCGTTCAATTAGTGGACTGGACATGCCGCCGTCAGCGTGGCTTTTTCAAAGACGCGGCCTTTGTGGCACGCCGCCGACGGCATGCGCGCTATTTTAACAAATAAACTATAGCCAGTTATGAACATAAGTTAAAAAAATGTGTACTTTCCTTGATAAAATATTAAATTTTGAAAAAGTATTTAGAAAGTGATTATTAGCACTTAAAAATGCAAAACCTACTAATTTATTCTGTCAAATATAATATTAATCTTTTATCGTGATACATAAATACACAAGCATTACGGTCATGACTGCCTCCGTGCATGGTCCAGTAACCCAAGGATGCCGAAGACATTGTAGAGTGAAGAAGAAATAGCCAGAACTGTTCAAACGGTTTGGCTAATAGTTTAATGACCAGCTGCCTGTCTGACGTCTACACTCTTTGGGAATGCATTCGTGCGAAAAGTTTTACAACCGGTTCCCGCCCGACGTCAACCCTCTTTGGAAATGAAATTGTAGCACGGGATGTTTGTGCTTACTCCTTTAGATATCGACATCCACAGTAAGAGATGAAGTGGTCCTATTATAGGCCGGAAGTCATACGGCACATGATAAATCCAAACTCACATTGAAGTAAAGTACGCGGAAAATAACTTGGCGGCTCTGAACTTCGCGCGGAACGCTGCGCAGTACACGAATACAGGTGAAGAATGAATGCGCGCAGCGCGAAATGTCACTTGCAGCTAACTTCCGAGCCGCCAAGTTATTTTGCGCGATCTGTACGAGTATTTAATTGAAAACCTTTCATTTTTTTCCGATAAAAAAGGTAAATCGTCTGTGAACTGTGAGGACGTGTCACGCCGATAGCGTTTGATCTGCGTCTATTGAATAAATATCGTATGTGTTAAAGGTGTTACAGACATGTTTTAGCAGAACGAGGGTTTTTATCGCTACGGAATAATGTGTTGGAATAAATTAAATTGCACTAAGTATTTATTGACCGAGCGACGGCTATAATTCAAGTTGGGGCGAAAACACATTGTTTGTATGTATGTATGTTTGTTCCGCGATAACTGCCAAACCGATGGTCCGATTTTGATGACATTTGGTAGGCATGTAGGAAATATCAATAGAATTTTCAAGTTCGTTGGGCATCAAAATCGGTTTAGTAGTTTTTGAAATATTAATAAAAAATCGCGAGGTCTAAGTTCGCGGCGAACTACTAGTATCGTACAAAACAATACCATAATATATACCTACAGAAAGGCCCTAGTCGTGACTCCTCTAAAATTAGAGTTTTTATACATGTCCACTGCCAGTTAAATATGAGACTGACTAATATAATTTATTTAATACACATTAAAAATTCAAACTTGTATATTGTGTACAATAAATAAATAAATAAATACAAGACATAAAAACTAAGAAACGCGCAAAAAGCAGCTCATCGCTAAGCAATTTCTTCCAGGAAACCTCGTTTATATAGAAAAAGTGATGGGCAATTTGACAGACAAATAACCTCGGGCGCCTACTGGATGGATGGAAAATAACTCGAACCCCTCCATGCTTCAGAAGGCACGTTAAGCCGTTGCTACCATCTGTCATCTTTAGATGTCAGTCGTCAAACTATGTCACATGCAATTTGGCAGCATGAAAAATCTGACACCAGTATTGGCCACTTAAACACATGACAAACAAAAAATAATACGATTTCATAACGTGTTGCTTTTGGAGGAAAGGCCTGGCAATACGACAGAAAGTATAAATGTCTTTGCCTATTATTCTAGTAATTCATCATCATCATCAGGTCTTTTTACAATCAATCAATCATTTATTTGTCAAACATAGGTACAATTTTAGAGCTGTTACTATAAAGATAAAATATTTCGATCGTGGATATCTACGACATCCACGGGAAGGCTTGGAGTGGTCTTATTCTACTCTGCCGGGAACTAGATGGCACAATTTACATTCTAGTAATTACATTGTTGTATTTGTTACAATAATGTTACTATAAAGTTTTATGTTTAGCTGTGAAAAGGAATATCGTCAATGAACTGTGAGAAGGCATCACGACCGTAGCGTTTGATCTGTGTTCATTGATTGAACATCGTAGGTGTTAGAACGAGAAATGTCGCGAGTAACTTTCGAGTAAGCATATATTTTTACTTTCCTTTTTCTTGCGAAACTGATGTGCAGTGGGCCAGAAAAATAGTATAACATAATAGTACCAATATATATCAATTAATCAATCAATTCATTTTATTTCAGGCCATAAAAGTTTACATAAAATAAAAATTCAGAGGCCTTTACAATAGATAGTATATTTTCTATGTGGCACATTGTACTATATTATCGGCCTAACATTACATGTAAGTACTCATCTGTATTATCATTGGATGTAATTTTGTAAATGTCTTTTAGATCTTGAGAAGTATTGAAACTCAATGTTGAAATTAATATTTTCCTTTTAACAGCTAAATACCTATAAAACTTTATACAACAATGTAATTACTATAATAATAGGCAGATAATCGTATTGACAGGGGCTTTTACTCCTAAATGCTGGTCTGGCAGGAAAGAACAAATGGAACGTACCAACTGATTTAGTTCCCGCGCAGATCGTATGATAGCAGTGTCGTAACAAGATGTCAAGAGGTTGGCGGAAGATAGAAAATAATGGCAAAACTCCACCGACAAGAGCGTCGCTTTTAAATTTTGATGATGATTATCGTATAAGTAGTAACATAGGGAATGAATGTAAATCTGGAATCCTTCTAAAGAGGCGATGGGCGAGCAACCTGGCACTGTTTTTGATACCCATTTTCCAGCTATCTAAGCGTCGTCGGTGGCCTCTGTGGTACCCTATCCCGTAAGAGGAAAAGACGTGATATGATGTATAATTAAATTCGAAATATGCCGTTTGGTTTCCAGCAGAGTAGAATAGGACCACCCGACTGCCTCCGTGGTCCAGCGGTCAAGGCGTTTGCCTTGTGATCGGGAGGTCATGGGTTCAAATCCCACTGGGAAGCATACTTTGTGAAAAGTTGTTTCCAGTCTGGTTAGGATATTGCAGGATTGAATCACCTGATTATCCGAAAAGAAAGATGATTCCGTGCTTCGGAAGGCACGTAAAGCCATTGGTCCCGAACGCCATCTAGCGTTTGTACCTATCCTAGGATTGTTTCTGGTCTACCCTTTGGGTTGCGGAGGTCAGACGGCAGTCGCTCTGTGTAAAAACCAGTAACCTCGTCAAATTGCCTAGGTTAGGTAGCGGGCCCCGGGCTCTGAAGCGTAACCGCTGACGATGCAACCGGGAATACGCTCGGATGATGATGATGATGGAGAATAGGACCACCCCAAGTTTTCCCGTGGATGTCGTAGAAAGCGACTTAGGAACACAAGCTAAGCAAAACTTATAAACATCAATGAGACCTCTCTAATCCGTTTGGCCAGCGTGGAGAGTGTAGGCCAAATCCTCTGACTGCTCTGGCTACATATGGCTCTGGAAGTACAGAGGGTCGTGCTTCTGCAGTGAAGACTAAAAAGGACCTGATAGTAGTTTTAGAGATAAGGAGGGGGGGGGGGGGGGGGCACGTTGGGGATTTACGTTATACGTCCGTCTTTGGGCCACTGACTTGATTAAGTACATTACGTGTACCTCAACTCAATCGGTCCAGTAGTTTCGTAGCAAATTGGCCGTGAAAGAGCGATAGATATACAAGTGTGTATTCCTATAAGGGTCCCGTTTTTACCTTTTGAGATACGGAACCCTAAATTCAATTAACATCTTGATATTTACAAAGTATTGGAAATTCTTTTACGTGTTTTTGTTCAACCAATAAAAATACGTGAAAGAAATTGAGTTTTTATGAGAAAAGTATCCGACGAAACACTGAATGAATGAGATATTTTTATTCGATTTGAAGACAAGGAGCTTATTACTACAAGGAGGTTTATTATCTCGCTTCGATGCCTAAGTTGGGTACCATTCCAGTCAGAATTTTTGTGAATGTCGGAAATTAAATGGTAACTTAATTGTCAGACCTAAATTGCCTCTAAATATCCTATTTCAACACAGAGATTATTTAGGGTAAGACTAGACGGGAAGAAATTAGTAAAGGAAGGTCAAACGTATTAAAATATTTAACTTGATTTTAATCTTTGGACTGAGAGTTAGAAAGTTTTATTGAATTGTAAATAAAAAATTTAAGATGATTTTTGTGACATAAATACTTTTGGTACACAATGATTTTAAGGCCGTACCTGAATTTTCCGGGGTCGAGTGCTGCCCCCATTCAAAATAAATCATTTCAAAGAAAACGAAGACATTATTTAAAATTTTGCTACTATCAAATCCTAGATAACCCTTTAAAGTATTTTATAAACTACTGTTTACAGTTTATAATGAGAGCATTTAGCTTTACTACGCACATTTGCCAAAAGTGGCCGTTTTTCGCAAATGTTTTCTGTAAACAGTAGTTCATAAAATACTTTGAAGGGTTATCTAGGATTTAGTGGTAGCAAAATTTTTAATAATGTCTCCGTTTTCTTTGAAATGATTTATTTTAAATGGGGGCAGCACTCGACCCCGGAAAATTCAAGTACGGCCTTAATGTGGATGAAGAAATTGCCTTCTTATCAGTCTTTAATATCATAGACGAACAAATTCTAGAGGACCTTCATACTTTGAAGCGTAGTTCAATTTTTAGGGTTCCGTACCCAAAGGGTGCAAACTGGACCCTGTTACTGAGACTCCGCTGTTTGTCCGTCTGTCACAAGGCTCTATCTCTAGAACCTTAATAGAGACACTTGAAATTTTCACCAATTATGGGCGCTATAACAAAGAATACTAAAAATTAAAAAAGTTTAAAATTAAAGTGGGTCGTCATACAAAAAACGTATCTTTTCAGCGTTTTTAACTAGATCTTTATAATGGCATTACCTAGATACTTAAAATTTTCACCGATTATATATTACTATGGCGGCTATAACAACAAATACTAAGAATAAGATAAAGTTAAAAATTAAAGGGGGTCATCATACAAGAAACGTGTTTCTTCAGCGCTTTAAAACATTGTACGGGGGTACGGAACCCTTCATATACGAGTCCGACTCGCACTTGCCCGTTTATTAGTTTCAATGTTGTAGTTAGATGGAGCTACTACTCGTACATGAGGTCCAGTCAAAAGTGCCAAATATGGCCGTTTTTCGCAAATGTGCGAAGAAAAGCTTCACGTTCTCACTAATTTAAATTGTAAATAGTAGTTCATAAAATAGTTGAAGGGTTATCTAGGGTTTAATAATACGAAATTTTAAATGATATCTCCGTTTCCTTGAAATATTTTTTTTCAAATGGGGGCAACACTGGACTCCATGTATCTCTAGGAAGAAACAGTTGTCTATTACTATTACCCAACAAAAGACTATATTTTCTTACTTTCCCTGGTTGGGGATCGAATCAAAAAAGGCTAGCATGTTAACCATTATGTCAAAACTACACTAATAATGTCAACTGCAAAAATATTAGATAATATAAATGCAAGATTAAAAGTGTAAGAAAGTTTGCGAACTTTATCACGGCTGTGCACTAAAGCAATTAGGATAATTGCACTTTACCGGGACCAGCAAGTTTCAAGATCACTTTGGTGAAGTTTGAAATTTCTGTAGTGCAGTGGATGGAACCCTTAATTCAAATTTTAGATAGACTGTTAAATTGGTTTACACGCGTTTGTAACAGGATTCACTCTCTCTATCTCATCTCAGCGTATTCTTATAATTGCATCCTTAGCTGCTATGCTGTGAAGCCCGGTCCGCTTTCCGGCTTTCCTTCAAAATCAAATATTTATTCAGTAATAAGGCCTTTGCAGGCACTTTTACACGTCAATAATTTTAGTGGACATTACGTGTAATGGTTTTTTAATTCTAAATTATTTTTTTCTTCGTTTAAAAGCTACCGATAAAAGCTCCGCTTCTCCGTTTCGCACAGTCTTGAGCATCCTTGGTTGTAAGACCATTGCATATCATCCTTATATCATCCTTGACGACATAAACATATTAAATTTATTCCTTTTTAAATATACAATTAAGACTGTAAATACCATTGAGGATAATACGTACAGAAAGTATTGTCCTCAATGGTATTTCAGAGGCAAACAATAGTTATTCCATTTTTATACTTCTAGGTATAATGGCCAAACTAGGTGGTAAAAAAGCATTTAATCCTACGATGGATATTTTGGGAATGTCCCATATTAAAATCGTGGTATAAAAAGATAAGTAATCTTATTGGAGTTGATATTATATACCTCGAAACGGTGTCCAGCCTAAGGCATTTGCAATTGAATGTGATCCTTACATCCAATAGCTAACTAATTGGCAAATATAGGTTGCCCCAGACGGCATATACCAGTACGTACTGATGTCAGTTCAGCCCTTCCGGCAAAACATGGGTGTTGCAGCACCCCTTTACCATAACTCCTAGAACACCTAAACCTAAAGCCGAGGTTTCCCCCTTGAGAGCCTGTTGAAAAGATAAAAATATATGAAGCCGGGCCTCAGGCCTGCTCCTCAAACCTTGTCCGGTGGAGTAGATATGCCGTCTGGGGCAACCTATATTTGTCAATAAAAATAACTGGTGTCATACTTTTCAAGCTGCCAGGCACAGACCTACCACTACTAGACTTGCATAGTGCGTGGCCACTTTAGTGCATTTTTTTTATTTAAAAAAAACAGCCACCTTCTTTATCTTTAAGGAGTTTCTTCCATATCTCCAAAGTTCTTTATCATATCTTCACCCAATTTATTTGGCACCAACTAGGTAGTAAAGGCTTTCAAACAAAAAAAGAATCAACAAAATCGGTTTAAAATTTGGCGAAGGTATCACGTACGATATAACATACATACAAAAAAAAAACCATATAGGTCGAATTGATAGGTAACCCTCCTTTTTTGAAATAAGTTAAAAACATAGATCTTTCTTACCTAAGTGCGGCTTTGTCACAGGCGTCGGGCGTGTCGACGGCGGGCAAATGTTCTGTGTCTAGATCGAGTTGGTCTAGCTGCTCGTCTGTAGGGGTGGGGGTCGAGCAGCTTTCTGTCTTGCTCCGACTTGAGGAGCGACGCACGATTGTGAGAGCGCCTTGTTCTGGAGAGAAAGAGACAACTGTTAGAGTTTTTTGTTTTTCGACGACCTCTGCCACACCGGAGGTCTCGGATTCGATCCCCGGTCAGGTCAAGATGGAAAATGATCTTTTTCAGGTTGGCCTGGGCCTTGGATGTTTATTTATATATGTATTTGTTATGTAATATAGAATAGTTGAGTTTGGGACTAGCTCAATCAAATTTTAGTAGGTACCTAATATGTCAAAAAAAGTTTTACACTAGATATGGGTAATCTCGACTCCGAGGAGTGTTTCTCACTGAATCTTACTCCGCATCCGGTACTGACTCATCTAAATGATTCCTACTCCCTTATCGACTCCAGTTCCGAGGTCCGCTAAGTTTCGCTATTAAATCTACAGAATACAGACGTCCTTTCTGGTACCGGTTTCAATACAGAATAATATTGACTCCCAACTCCCGATTTCTCCCGAGACGCGGTGGAGCCGAAACGCGGCTCGCGGCTCGCGACCTGACAGGCGCCGGACCGGGACCAAGATCGGTGCAGACTCAATAACTCGCGGGAGCCGATAACGATTACCGGGATTCAGTACGGGAATCGGCTCCTGTTGATGAATAGGCTCATTTAAATATTCGAATCCAGAGTTACCCATGTCTATTTTACACCATAAAGTTTTTTTTTTAAATAGCTAAGTAGGCAAACATGCATAGCTCCACATAATAGTAAGTAGTTACCTTAGAATATGAAAATTAGCAACATTAGGAATTTCGACCTTTTTATTCAGTAGGGATATAGTGCGCGCTAGTAACCGGACGCGTATCACTACGCTTGCGAATTTTTGATTCGAATTTCGCGCGGCATTAGCCGCTGCTCGTCGTCGCCATGAGTTCTAAAATACTCGTGGTCAACGGACTATTGGCCTTTCTGGAGAAGCAGCTGGACTGCATGGATGAAGTGAGCGTCACGCAGATCTGCACCAGCAACTGGAAGGAAGAAGAAATCCGCAGCGCGAAAGTGCTGATGTACGAGTCGCTCGGAATGATCGACCGAATGCCGTCTCGCAGAAGAGATGAAAAGGGAGAGCGCAGTCTTCAAGACATCATTAAGTTGTTTAAGGAGACCAATCCTGACGAGTGGCCCATGGCGTTTGTGGTGTCTGCCCAAGGGCTGCATTCCCTTCCGCCCGTGAGTTTCGATCACGTTGACGTCACCAGACTTTTGAAGGACATCACGTTGCTGAAATCTAGTCTGGCCAACCTGCAGCTTAAGTTTGAGGCATCTCAATCTACCATCAATAATTTACGTACGGAAATTATTGAATTAAAAACCAATAAATCCGTATGTAGGTCACCTGATGCCTCGAACAACGACCCGTGCCGTGATGCACCCAATGCAAGTTTCGCGTCAGCGAAATTCGACTCGCCGGTCAACGCCATCGTTGTCGACCGTCTTGTGTCACCCCGCCCCGCACCGCGTGCGTCACCTGCACCCGTGGTGACAAATGTGAGCACGCCAACACCTCGTGCTTACGCGACTGCTGCAAGCCAACCTCCCAGGAAACAGCAGTTACCTCAACGCAAGATGGAGGTGGTTCCAAAAAAAGGACCTACTCCCGTATCAGCTCCTCAAAAGGGGCCTACTGACCAGGATGGCTTCATCAAGGTGGAACGGAAGAGGAAGAAGCCCAGTCCATGTCAAAACAAGTGCGGTACTGCGCTCAGTGGACCAAATATGCTCCTGCGTGCTGCCGTGCCTACGACCATGCTCTATGTGTCTCGCTTACATCACTCCACTAAGATCGAGGAGTTGGTGGAGTACATAAGAGTAAAGACTCATTACACCCTGAGGGTCGTAAAATTGGAATCGCGTCACAGCGTGAATTTTAATTCGTATGTGGTGCGAGTTCCAACTGCTCAGCTGGCGACCTTCACCAAGGAAGATTTCTGGCCGAAGGGTGTCTTGTTCCGGAGATATCGCGGGCGGTTACCTGACACCAGTACACAGTGCAATGCGTCACAAAAACAATAAATAGTTTTAATTTTACTTTTTACAATTTATATGTATGTATGTTAGTTTTTAAGGTATATATTATATGGGCCTTGTTTGTAAACTTAGTTGCCTGAAATAAACGGATATTATTATTATTATTATTCACGTCCTTTTAGCAGGATAGATTTGTAAAGTGTTCCAAGCAATAAAAGATGTACTTACAAAATAAACCTAAGAAATATTATTGCAATAATGAAGTCTTCGAAGACATAAAACAAATCATTAGAAAAAGAAGACAAATGGACATTGCCCCAAACGGTGAACTCGGGGATCTCATATCTCGGCAACGAATTAATAAAAATTCTCTAACTTCGGTCGCTTCGCTCGCTTGTTCAATAACTTATGTACTTAAATGTAAAAGCAAGAAACTTAACATCACTCGTTAAAAAAAATGATCATAAAAACGAAATAGTAGGTAGTACAGTAAGTTGGACACGCAATATGATGCGCCTCAAAACTGCATTTGCAACTACTAACTAACTACATTTCAATGAATTTTATAATAAAAGTTCAAAATTGTACAAAGAAAACATTTAATAAAATATCTGTCTAGTCTCGTTTGAAAATAAAGTTTTGATTGCGGCAAATAATATCGCGAGACTCTTTTCATATTGCGGACAATTTAAAAAGTTCCTGCCACAATATTACGATATTCGGCGGCCAACTTTTGTATTCTACTGCAGACACCAAGCTATTTAACTTTTTGTAGTCAGCATTATATTTCAAGCTATGTACATATTCAGTAAACTTGCGGCTACCTCTAAACGAGCATGGTTTGTATACTTGTAAATGCGTTCTCGGAATTGGCTTAATCGAGTTGGACGAACTTTAAAATTTGGAGCTTTACTCGGACGAAAACCAAGTCATTCGTGGTAAGTTCATTCCTTAAGGCCATACTTAAATTTTCCGGAGTCTAGTGCTACCCCCATTTGAAATAAATTATCTGAAAGGAAACGGAGATATAATTTAAATTTTTCTACTATATTTAAAACTCTCTAACAAGCCCTAAATAACCCTTTTAAACTATTTTATGAACTACTATTTACGTGAAGCTTTTCTTGGCACATTTGCGAATAACGGCCACTTTTGACAACTGTGTGAAGAAAAGCTTCACGTTCTCACTTTACACTGTAAACAGTAGTTCATAAAATAGTTTGAAGGGTTATCTAGGTTATCTATTAATTTTAAATGATATCTCCGTTTCCTTTCAAATAATTTATTTCAAATAGGGGCAGCACTTGACCCCGGAAAATTCAAGTATGGCCTTAAAATAAATTTGGGTAACTGTGTTTGATTTTTGCAATATTTTTTACGAAACAACAGTAAACACTAAAAAGAAATCTTAATCAAAGAAAATTTTGGTTTTCCTCATTTCAATTGCACATTCGATGAAACCTACGTAAGTCTGTAACTGAATTTTCCGGGGTCCAGTGCTGCCCCCATTTAAAATAAATAATTTCAAAGAAAACGCAGACATCATTTAAAATTTTGCTACCAGCAAGTCTTAGATAACCCTTCAAAGTATTTTATGAACTACTGTATACAGTTTAAAGTGAGAACGTTAAGCTTTACTACGTACATTTGCGAAAAACGGCCACTTTTGGCAAATTTGCGTAGTAAAGCTAAACGTTCTCATTATAAACTGTAAACAGTAGATCATAAAATGCTGTGAAGGGTTTTCTAGAGCTTGGTAGTAGCAAAAATTTAAATGATGTCTTGGTTTTCTTTGAAATGATTTATTTTAAATGGGGGCAGCACTGGACCCCGGAAAATTCAGGTACGGCCTTAAGAAAAATCATAGAAAAATCATTAAAATCGTAGGTTTATAGGTACTTATACTCAGTTTTTGACCTTTAATTGTATAAAATATGTTCAGACAAGAATTAACTTTTTGTAGTCACTGGTTAATTAGTAGTTTATACTCAGACTTAGTTTTTGACCTTTAATTGTATGAAATATGTTCAGGCAAGAAACTGTTGTGTTTCAAACACATTCGCATTCAAATAGTTTGAATGAACGGATCCTCTGTGTTCAGCAAACTAGCTGAGTTGTTCATTCAGCAGCGAACCAATGAATGTAAATTAATTAATGAGTTCGAACTCTTCATGCATGTGCTATTTTATTAATTGCTGCTACCAATTCTTTTTACTTTGTATAAACGCAATAAAGCTATATTCAGTCACCATTTTAATTGTTAAATCTATCCGTTTCATTTTATCTTATCCTATCACCCATCGATAACTTTAAAACCATAGTTTAACAATACGCATGATGACTGAAAAAATATTTTTGGCCCATCGGTTAGATTATTAAAAAATATTGTACACGTATTTTTTCTTTTCTCTGAGAAACAATAAATAACGAAGATACAGCGCATTTAAAATTCGCACGACGTCATGCTTTCGTACGATTTTTACACATCGGTGACGTCACAAGCCCCCACTCTCGAACTTTGATACTCTGTATCTTTGTGAATTTTTACTATTTTGATAAACTGAAAAATATGGATACATTATTTTTGGATAATCTAACTAACGGACTAATTAGAATAATACTTTTCTGACCCAGTCATCATCCCTATTGATAGTGACCAGTGGATGGGAAGATATCTTATCTTACTATATTGAGAATATTTGAATATGCACTTGCCTATTACAATTTTTTTTTCAATATTATTATTTAACAAAAATCCAAACTCACAATTTTTTATATTTATAACATTAGCAGTATTTAAAGAGAGATACAAAACAATACAATACATAACATACAACGTGAAAGGGACATACCCGTAATAAATTGAACCACAGGCTATACTAGATCACTAAAGTATAATAAAATCAAAATAACAGTCATCAAACCAAAAAAAAATTCGGCATTCCCATACAAATCGCCCGGGCGGCCGCACTCTTTTGTATGGAAATGCCGAAATTTTTATTGTTCTTTTGGTGCTATTTTAATTTCATTATACTTTAGTGATCTAGTATAGCCCGTGGTTCGATTTATTACGGGTATGTCCCTTCCACTTTGTATATATTTTTTAATTATGACCAAAAAAGCCACAGACGAAATCAAAATTCAAATTCATTTTGATGAAAAGAGCAATGGCCAGTCTGAGAAGAATTTAAAAACGCATGTTGCTCTTAAAAACACACACAAATGAACAAAATCAGAAAACTAAATCTGAATTCCAATGCAGTTTCCCGATGCAAAGGTACAAAACAAACACAACCACTCGTTCAATTAAGGAGGATATCTATTTTACACCGAACTCACTGAATGAACGAAATTAACGTTCCGCGTTCATTCACTGCCTTTGAAATCGGAACGTGCTCGGAGTCCGTTTGATTTTAGATTACACTGGTTGCTAATAAATCTGGAATAATGTAATGTTACTGGCCCGTAATTCGATGGAACTGTAGCCTGTGGCCTGGTAAGTACAAGTATATTGAGTCAATTTAAGTCAGGCGATCTCTGAAGGCA
This sequence comes from Acrobasis repandana, assembly GCA_963576875.1. NCBI lineage: Eukaryota > Metazoa > Arthropoda > Insecta > Lepidoptera > Pyralidae > Acrobasis > Acrobasis repandana. The sequence goes on from OY756216.1 coordinate 20,099,370, forward strand.
TTTTTACGACATGTATAGGTCGTAGTCAAACTAATTCACTAACACGAGCAATTTGGGTCTTGCGGCTCTAAGCACACAGAGCCCAGGGCCGCAAGACCCAAACGTCACTTTAAGCGTGATTTTGGGCGAGAAGTTGGAAAAACTAATTAAAATAGTGATGGGTTGCTAGCCCCATCGCCTATTTAATAAAAATATTTAGTCGCAACATTGAAATAACACTGCTAGCCAAATAGCTAAATAACCAGTGAATTAGCTTAGTCTGTAGCTTGGTAGTCTGCAGTTAAACAAAAGTGAGCCGATGAGGTGGCATTATTGCGGCAACTTAAATTATTTGCAATATAACGAGGATCTCGCGGTATATGCCGCAATTCAAACTTTGTTTTCAAACGAGACTAGACATGCCCGTCTATCCATAGCAGGTTTTAGGTTATTATTTCCAGAAGGGAACGCCTTGATTCTCCTAAATTTTTAATTCATAATATTGTCTGTCATAATCATACAAGTAGTCATATTTTTTTGTCATAGTTAGACAAAATGTTTTTGTGGTCATAATCTTCATTTTGACTAAATTTTGAGTCTTATAATGTTATATTATTATAATTATGACACTTTAATAGAAACTATAGTATAGGGCATAGGGTTAAGTTAAGGGTGGCGGAGGTAGCTTCCCCCTCACCCCTAAGGCGCGAACAAGATTATTTTTTTTATAATGTGAAATATGGTTTATATTTGGATGAAATTATGATTTAGGACTTAATCGGTATGATAAATAAAATAACGTGAAATAAAATTATGTAAGAAATTAAGTTAAAATATATTGTGTGAAGCTATATTGCTTAAGTGAGACATATATATATGAGAATAAATCGAAAACCTTTTCGGAACACCTTGATATCTTTCTATTTTTGTGTCTTCCTTGCCTGCACATAGTTGTTATTCAGTTTCACAAATTACAAACCATGACTTAAAAAAAAAGAAGTATGTCCAAGAAATCGCCAAATCAATTATTTTAGAAACCACGTGCCAACATCCACCCATGCCACGTATCACGTGTCAACCTTGTTTTGAGGATATCGACAAAAATATTTACTTTTCGGTCAACAAACCACGGTAGCGTAACGTAGGTGGAAATTTTTTGTAGTTTTATATATTTCGTATACACATCATAAAATATGAATTTTTTGTAGTGTTATATTTCGTGTAACTACACATCATAAATGAAGGTTTAGAGTTCACGTGGAAACTTTTTCCATAATCGTAGATAGGTATCGTAGCTAGCAAAGTACTCGTATAGAACAAGTAGTACACACTCGTAAATGTGAGCGTTTGACCAATTGTGCTGTATGGTTTCCACCCATTGACATATATTATCCAGCACTCCATATTTTCCTGTGGATGTCGTAAGGCTCAAAATCAAAATCAAGCTCCAGTGCACTAATTATAGCCTTAACTCTCGAACTGTAAGGACTTTGGAGGCCTTAATCATGTATTTCGTTACAAAGCTATGTCTCCCGACAGAGAACAATCTTCAGCTTTCTGTGATATCGGAGAGATGCGTTGGAATCGGAATATTCATATCATGACACAGTATATTAATAACACAATTTAATTGTATTATAACCCAAACAATATAAACTACATGCGAGTACAAAACATTAATGCTGATAATTATTGTGGTCTCTTTTGGGTCCCAAAGTCCAGGCAAGTCGTTTATAGTTTTGTCATGTCTGTCTATCCGTCCGCGGCTTAGCTCAGAGGCTGTTAGTACTTTGGAAGCTGTATTTTTGGATGGGCATACTTTATTAACCAAGCTGACCAAGTGGTACAATAAAACCTAGATTTTTTTTTTCATTTTTATATTTTTTCAAAGCAGCTTAATGTATTTGTGAATTTATTTGCTGCTTTGCTGCAGTTTTCTGCTGGAGTTGTTTATTTTCGTGTGTATAAGTGGACAACACTGGTGTCATGTCAGCCAGATTTTTCAAGCTGACTAAGGGCAACTAAGATAGTTTGATGACTACCGTACAATGATGACAGCCGGGAACAACGGCTTAACGTGCCTTCTGAAGTGGGGCTTTAGATATCTTTCTCAGGATCATGCTGGTAAAATTTATTCATAAGGCAAAGGATTTATACAGTTATAATAAACTAATTCCCCCTTCGGCTACACTCTGGCATGTGTAATTATTACCCTTACCGGGTATTAAATGGATAAAATTAAAAGTGACGTTTAAAAAAATCATTGAATGTAAGTACTCGTAATTTTTTATTTAAAAAAAGTAAAGAACGATTTTTCTCAAACACAATTTGCTATGGTTAATATAAAATGTACCTACTAGTAATTATTGTATCTCAGAGAAACGATAAAAGTTAGCGTGGGTTGTTGAGTGTTGTTCATTTATTAAGTTAATAGCTCCAAAAATAGCTTCATTTCTTTCTTAGCGCTACCTCCGTGTAGGTTTTTCTATTTGCCTGTTTTATTGACTGTGGCACCAATTGTCTTATAATTCTTATTTAAAGGCTACCTTTGGGTGACAGGATTGGCTGAAAACTAATGAAGAGGTGGTGCGATTGTGAGAACAGTTCTAACTTAATTATATCGTGATATAAAAACAGTAAAAAATATAGAGGTTATGTAATAAAAACTTAAATATTAATACAATAATAAATATTAATAATATAAGTATATAAACACTACACAAATCAGATTGTTTTATTTTAACTGAGGTTGCAATTTATTATTTTTTACTAACCACTAATTCAAAAATGTCACTCCTTATTTCACCCCTATAGGGATGTTGTTGAATTTTCAAACTCTAATAAATGCATTATTATTTTCTACTAACTACTAAAATACATTAAAAATTTCATGCGTCTCACTTTAAAAATTATGAAGTTTAATATAAACTGCCAACCCCTATTTCACCCCCTTAGAGATAAAATTTCCCAAAATCCTTAACGGACGTCTCCTAGTCACATTCTACCTTCCTGCCAAATTTCATCATCATTGGCTAAGTAGTTCTCGAGATTTCGTGATGAGTGAGTGATTTTCGCTTATATATATATAGATTACACACATATACATATGTCAAAATACACATGTCATACACAACACACAACGGAAATAAGAACGAAGAAAGAAAGTAAATAAATAATATTAAAATTTATAGGAAATAAGTTACTATATAGTTGAAAGAAAATGCGAATTTAACAGGTTCTTGGTACTTCCCAATGTCTGAGCACAGCGGATTCGGCGGAAGGGTATTCCAAAGACGGACAGAAAGAAGAATGAAAGATTTGGAGTATATTGCAGTGGAGTGAGGAGGAATTTTAAGCCAAAGATTTTCTGAGCTGCCTAAACTGCGTATCATTAAGGAAAACGAGGCGTTTTTTGAAGTTAGATTAGATAAGAAGGATTATAGATAATAGAGTAATAGGTCTTGTAGTCTCGGCGGAGTTGAATAGGGAGCCACTTGAGTGGCGTTCGAAATTTAGAGCGTGATCATACTTACGTTAACCGAAAATGAATCGAATGCAAAGACTTTGAAGAGCTCAAGCTTGATTAATTGCTCCTAAGTAATACCTAGTAACAATAATCAGCATAACCTATTAAAGTATTAAACTACGTGAAAGCGCAATTTTGGTGTACATCGGCAGAAAGTTATGCAGTATTCGACGCAGAAGCGGCCAACAATGTTTGCTAAACTCGGCAAGTTGAACGGACCAGATGAGAGTTCATGTAATCACTAAGATTTTTTACGTGATCACAATATTCCATGAAACTTCCGGAGAAAATGATACAAGGAAGATCAGAAATTCTCATTGATGTGCGGTTTTTCAGACAAAGTTCATTCAAGAGAGATTTCACAAGAGTTATGTCAATATGCGATACGGCTAACAACCCATCACTATTTTGATTCCCTGTTGCCACGAGCACACTAAGAGTGGCATTTAGGTCTTTTAAATTAAAATAAAAGAAATATGTAAAAACATGATAATATCACACTGATTGAGCTAGTAAGATCTTAAGTATCGAAGTAAGTTTTAAGTACTTTTATTGTGGGATACATAAAAACACCCAAGACCCAAGAAAGTTTGAAAAAGACATTTTTCTATCTTGCCCTGGCTGGGCATCGAACCCAGAACCTCCGGAGTGGTGGACTAGCGTGTTAACCATTACGCTATTGAGGTCTTCAAAAGCGAGGAGGTTTCGCGGCCAATGTCTATCTGCCCTGTCTGATAGGCTCTGTGTGTTAGGGATAAATAACATGATAGTGTATCTTTAAGATTAATGACAAATGAACTACCCTAAAAATAACTAAATTGTTTTTTTTAGCTCGCTGCATGTAGTGTTTCCCTTATTTGCCTGTTTTGTTGACTTTTCCTGTCGCCATGACAACCGGGAGGGTCGTAGTTCCTGGTATTGCATTCCCGGCTTAAATTACAGTATTGCTGCCATTTGTGTTTACATAAAGCTCTTGAAAATACCAAGGAAGGAAACGCAATATAATTTTTAATAATGTTTCGAGAGGATACTGGGATGATAATAAGCGTAAGGAATGTCGATATTAATACGAAATTGAGACAATGCCGTGGTAGAAATTGAGGAAATTTCAATCAATAAGATAAAAATGACTTCCGGAGGAAGGTATTATACCTTACAATCATTTGATGACTTTTTGATTTTCCGGTGGGAATTGATAGGTAGAAAATGAAACGTAAAAAACGTGATACCCGCGTTCGGTTCCTTTCGGCAGTTGTCTCGTAAAGTTTTTGAAGAAAATACGTAAGTTTCTTGGGTCCTGATGGGGGACCGGGACCTTTTAAGGATTCCGTACCTCAAAAGGAAAAAACGAAACCCTTATAGGATCACTTTGTTATCCGTCTGTCTGTCAAGATCCTTTTTCTCAGGAACCCGTAGAGGTATTAAGCTGAAAATTCATATTAAATACTGAAGTCTACTGTCCCTTAGAGCTGTAAAAAAATCCAACTTCTAAGCCAACGTAATCAAAAGATACAGTTAAGCTACCGTTTAAGCTGCAAATTTTCGCCACTCGCAAGGGAATCAAAACCTACAGGGTACTTCCCGTGAACTCAGAATCTTGAAATTTGGTATGAAGCAACGTCCTATAGCAAAAATAAAGGAAAAATTACGAAAAGCATAAGTTTTTTGTAACATCATAAAATAAAAATATTTTTAATAGTTTTTAACTTACTTACATTATTTTATTTATTTATTTTACTATCATATTACAATTGTGTACAACTGAAAAAAATTTACATGACATTTTTATATACTACTGAGGTACCTACAGGTTTGTACGGAACCCTCGGTGCGCGAGTCCGACTCGCACTTGACCGGTTTTTTTTAAACTAAGACTGATAGGTATCAATTTTAGGTATCATTCGGGAAAAATTAAATATAAAAGTCTACATAGGTAGTCTCTATGTCGCCGGCGGTCGTAGTGAGTCTAGTAAGAAAAGTTGTCCTTTTGTTATGAATTATGATGTAGTGTGATGTAGTCTGTCGGTCTGTTTTCTTCCTCTAGGCATAGTTCCTACGTCTAGAGGAAAGAGGCTCGTAAATGTCTGTCTGAAAGATGGCTGAGCGACCCAACAATTTGAATCGACCTTTTTAGAAATCATTGGAATTGCCTTTTTTTTTACGGACAAATCACACTGATTAAGCTAGCCCCAAAGTAAGTTTTAAACTTGTGTTATGGGATACTAACTCAACGATACTATATATATATATATATATATATATATATATATATAAATAGATACACACCCAAGACCCAGGACAATTTGAAAAATCCCATTTTCCAACTTGCCCTGGCTGGGGATAGAACCCAGAACCTCCGGATTAGCGGTCTAGCTAACCATTACGCCACGGAGGTCGTCAACTTTGACCAGTTATGGACTTTGTGTGGCATTAAAACATACATCTAAACTAAAATATCAACAACCACTACCTAACAAAAGCACTACATACCTACTAAGAAAATAAAATTCCCAAATTCAAATCCGAAGCCAACTGTTATCTCGTTTGTTTCAAAGGTCACAAGAGCCTCTGTCCCGAAATTGCTTATTTTATGTGGAGTCCCGAGACGCAAAAGTGACCAACAAAAATTGCACCAATTTAGGGGACCCGGATAAACCACTTTGGCATGATGGTTATGAAAGGTCACATGGGATGAAATAATGTCAAAATTCCAACTTTCAGCGAAGCTACCGCGCGAGTGTGTGGACGCTTTTATGATTAAATTTCGCACTATTTCTGAAAACCTTTTCCATCGCTCTACATCAAAAAGAAGCTTTCAGGTTATGAAATAAATCATAGTTTTCTGTACTTCGTCTTCCTTATTTAAACGCGTTATTGTAGCTTTTGGTGGTGGTAAAAAAACCATAGAAAATCAACGTAGAGATTTTCTATTTTTTTTAGTGCAGGGAATAGTGACAGCCCAAGCATCCTCAAAAAAAAAACGAGCTTAAGTCTAACTCTCACGTATCAGAAACCGTTTCTGGTCATGTCAGCTGAATTTTTAAATTCCTATTTTTAAGGTTCCGTAGCCAAATGGCAAAAAAGGAACCCTTATGGATTCGTCATGTCTGTCTGTCTGTCTTACCGTCCGTATGTCACAGCCACTTTTTTCCGAAACTATAAGAACTATACTGTTGAAACATGGTAAGGAGATGTATTCTGTGAACCGCATTAAGATTTTCACACAAAAATAGAAAAAAACCTATATAAATTATGGGGATTTCCTATACTTAGAACTGAAACTCAATTTTTTTTTCATCAAACCCATACGTGTGGGTTATCTATGGATATGTCTTCAAAAATGATATTGAGGTTTTTAATAAAAAAAATTGGTTGCCTGTAAAGTCGGTATACGGGCGAAAGTTTTACTTGACAAGTCTTTTTATGTCTGTCTCTATCGCTCTTAGGCGGGCTAACCATGCCCGAGTGGAAGGGACGCGTGCCTCTCACTCGCTCTCATTGTGAGCGCATAACGTGAGCGGAGCGTAACGCAGTTTCTTGAAGTGTCACCCGGCTAACCAATTTATAAGACGTTGTCACGTCAAAATATTTTTTTATCTGAATAATTTGCGCGAGAGACACTTCCAAAGTGGTAAAATGTGTGTCCCCCCGCCCTGTAACTTCTAAAAAGAAAGAAAAATAAAACTAAAAAAAATATATGATGTACATTACCATGTAAACTTCCACCGAAAATTGGTTTGAACGAGATCTAGTAAGTAGTTTTTTTTTAATACGTCATAAATCGTAAACCGCAATTTACCTTTCATTCAGTCAACAACGAACGACAAGAACTTTTATATTATGTTACTTGCTGCTACGGAACCCTTAATGGGTAAGTCCGACTCGCACTTGGCCGGTTTTATTATAATGAAATACAATGAACTATGTCAAAGAGCAACGCAAAACCTCTCAGGTTACGAGTATAACTCAGTCCATGAAACTGAACAAATTTTATTCTACAACATTCCCAAAATGCCATTAATAAAATTCCGATTTTCATACAAATTGACTCGATCAGCTGATCAGTTTGTATGAAAATCCAAATTTTTTTTGGGTTTCGTGAAAGTTGTAGAACAAAAGTTGTTCAGTTTCATGCTTAGGTACCATCTGAGAGGTTTTGTGTTAATTCATTTACACGTTGTTTATGGTTTCAAAATATTTGACCTGCCAAACGCTAAACTTCGTTTCTTGACAGGAATCGCCGATGTGAGGCAAAAAGCAATATTGTGTGTAGTGTTGTTTAAATTGTATCCATTTAATTAATGCAGGCACCTCCTTCGACTAAAATACGACGTTTTCAACAGATGTAAGGCCCGTAAATCAGAGCAATAAATGCAACTTTCTTAGCCAATTCTCATAAAACGAGTTCGTTCTTATTACAAAGTGTTTGAGCAATGGATCGATGCTGCTTAGTGTGGCAGTGAAATTACTTTTATTGAAAATGCAACCTAAAAACAAAGTCATGAAGTTCAGTTTGAAATGAAGATTGATTGACATAATTTTATTTATTGGTAGCGCCATTACCTAATACTTGGTTTTTTTCTTGAAAAACATTGGGTATATTCAATGAATTGCTCGAGCACCCAGTGCGCTTGTACACAAATATTATGTGTACTGATGATTGGCATATTTTTATTATAGAACAGCACTACTCTACTCGCATCTCTTATCCGTGGGTGTTGTTGTTTGTTTTTACATATGCGGGCCACGCCCACGGCTGTCGTAAGGGGCGACGAAATGTCCACTGTTTTTTTTAACCTCATAATATGGTCGCATACAAACGTCCATAAAAACTACCAAGTAAGTTTTTCGAATAATTTTTTTTTTCGTATTTCAATATTGTAAGGGTCTAATCAAGACAAATGTAATAAGCCCAACATCGATAGGCTGCGTTGTTTTATTACAGGGTTCCTATAGCCACCTTCCGGCTCTATCATCAGATCAGTACCATCCTCTTGTACCTTATTTATTTATAAGTTCCGTAAACTTTGTAATTTTTTATTGTTTTTTATTTGGTGCTATAAAGATTTTTGTATTGTATTGTATTGTATCAGCTTCTTGTTATATTGCATTATCATCGGGTTCACATTAGCATACAAATCTCATCTCAATCAAAAACAGTGAAGTGGCTCAAATTTAACTTGCAAGATTTGACTCAAACAAATAAACAACAAGAGGCAACGCACGCAGCTAGCGATATGGGACTTATGGGTATGAGCAGTACGTCTATGGAACTCACTATCACTTACTATCCGACGCGCCCAAACGCTAGCCAGCTTTAAATCCCAAGTAAAATCGCATTTTCTATCCTTATGAAAGGTAATCTCCTTCCCTTGTTTCCACTTAGTTTCTTCATTTTGTCCTGTTATGTTTTCTTTGTGTAAGTTGTATGTATTTAAGTATTAGGTGTATGTATGTTTATTATAATTATTGTGTATAAGTATGTTTATTATATTGACCACCCCGCACTACCTAATTTCCCATCATTTTTTTCTATTTAAACAAGGTTGCCTGGAAGCAATTGCTTAGCGATAAGGCCGCCTTTTGCGCATCTCCTAGTTTTTAAGATAATGCTGTCCTGTTTTTTACTTTTGTGCAATAAAGGGTATTGTATTGTATTGTACCTTTGAGCCGAGTACTATACGGGGAATTTTTGAGAAGGTAACAGTTTTTGTTTTTATTTTATAGTTATTGTTAATTTCAAAGATTTACATAAGTAAGATGTTTAAATGTAATTTGGAATAAATGGGTAAAAACTATAGTAGTTATTAAAAAAAAAAAACAAAAACAACGCAAGCTTAGTAAAAGCTTAGTGATACTTTTATTTTTGAAGGCTAAAATGAGGCCTCATTATTCTAACATTAAAACAGTTGATTAGGCCTGGTTCATTTCTCCAATTTCTAAACAAGTTTATCTTATTTCCAGCGGAATATTTCAAAGGAGTATAACCAGCTCATGTCTAAGCAAGCTGATAAATCTATAGGTACGTATTCGTTGCCTCGCAACCATCTTGCCCACGGCTGTTATTTTATCCTACTTATTCGTCTTATTCTATGTAATCTTTGACCGTCAATCCATCTGTGTGAGTTATTTATCATTTATATAATCTCTTTATAATAGATACATCCCTTCAGAAGGTTCTATACAAAAAAAATATAGAATCAATCAACGAGATCTATGTAATTCATGTCAATGGAATCAATCAAACAATCTTCAATCAATTTGAACCAATACGTCAGTTTCCAGTTATTCAGGTTTTGATAAGAAATTTATATCGAGTTAAATTGTTTTCTGTTTCTAAAAATGAGATACTTTTTATGAAAAACAAAACACGTAAATATATAAATTATACGAGATATAAGTACCTATATTCAATTTTTCGAATAAATTAGGTCACACGAATTTGTATGAATATGTATTACAAAGCAATAGTATAAGGCAATTCCCATAGTATCTACGACTAGCTGGAAATTGATAATTAGTATCACTTATTCCAGAAATACCAAATTATTTCAACGCAATACAATGGTTCTGTGAAGCAGCAATCTATCTCTACAGAATGTAACTAAATGGCGAAGTACCTATTCTTGAATAAGTACTCTTTTATATGGTACCTATTAGTGGAACAGCCATTGACTTATATATTACTAGCGTAAGGACTAGGCCAACCGCGCGAAGAAATGGCACCAACTCGTTGACCCAAAAAAGTCAGTTTTTAGACCAATGCGACTTAGTCGTCCTCGGTCCGCGGAAAAGTTCATTCGTTTTTGTTTCATACTTACAAATGCCAAAAAAAAAGCCTGGTTGCGCATTTAAAGGCTGTAAAAACTACGATATAGGTGGCGACGCCGCGAAGTCCGCGAACACATGGCCGCTATTCGGTTGTAAAATTATCGCGGTAAAATTCTTTAGTATTTTAATTATAACAAACAGTTATGTTACTTACCGATGATATGATATTCCATGTACTTTTTAACCTATTTCGTAGTTTTTGCAGCCTTTAAGTGCGCAACCCGGCATTTTTATGGCATTTAAAAGTATGAAACAAAAACGAATGAACTCTTCTAAGGACTGAGGACGACTAAGTCGCGTTGGTCCGCAAACCAACTTTATCGGATCAACGAGTTGGTGCCATTTCTTCGCGCGGTTGGCCTAGTCCTTACGCTAGTAATATATGAGTCAATGCAAGAGTCGATACTGAATTCACACAAAAATATTTCCTAAACTTTGTTATTACAACTGAATCACAAACACAAAACAATACTTGCAAAACAAATACAAATAAATCCAAAACGTGAAAGATTTATGTATGAATCGCTCGCTGGATTTACGGATTCTGAATATTTTATAAGTAGAATTAGGGAGTTGTTTATTCACAACTTTATTTTTATCGAGTTACACAACTCTTTTCAAATTAATCTTCTTTAAAGCTTAATATACCAATTCACTACGGACTAAAGGTTGGAAGAGGTACCAATGATAATAACCACGCTGGGCAGGCCTATCTACACCTTCCTTAGTTGCCTCTTACGATACCGTGGGAGAGGAAAGAGAAATCAAATAAAATAAATCATAATGTGAATTTTATAGATTCAAAATACACAACACAAATACCCTTTATTGGACAAAAAAATACAGGACATATTTTTCTTAAAAAATAGGAAAAGGCGGCAAAGCAATTTCCAGGCAACAGTGATTGGAAATTAGGTAGTGCGGGATAGTTAATATAATAAACATACAAAATATACAATAATTTTGATAAACATACATCGTATAGTACATATACATACAACTTACACAAAGAAAAGATAACACGACAAAATGAAGTAACTAAGTGGAAACAAGGGGAGAGTATTTTACCTTTCATAATAGATAATGAGATTTTACTTGGGATTTGAAGCTGACTAACTGTTGGGCGTGTCGAATTAGGTGGGGAGTGAGTTCCATAGACGTACGGCTCGAACAGAGAAAGACCGCAAATAAAAGCTGGTGGAGTGAGCAGGAATTCGTAAAAAGGAAGTTTTCAGCGCTGCGTAGTGGACGATCTTGAGACTCACGATAGAAAAAAAAAATTGCCGTTTAAGTCCCATAGTTGGGCAAAAGCCTCCCCTTTTTGTTTCGAACTACTTCTATTTTCGGCTGTTACCCTCCATTCTTTAAAATATACAGGGTGCATTTTAAATCATTGGAATTAATTTAACTTGTTAACATACTCACTTAAAGGTTATTTTTCAGGGTAGGTAACAATACTGCAATTAGTTCAGAAAAAGTATTAAAAAGTAAAAAAAAAATAAACAAATTATCAAAACATCACGCGTGGCGCTCGCGAGAGTGCTATGAATCTATGACCCCGGCGCTGGTAGGTACACTCACCAGCTGTGGCACGGGCGGCCAGCATACAAAAACAGACTTTAAAATGCATGGATAAAGTTAAAAGTCGAGTGGGGAAAGGCGATGTCACGCGACCGATTAAGAATAGCAGGTAATTCTGTACTACGGAATCTACGACGACGCCATGAAATTGATACTATTATAATTAATTTGATTTTCGTGAGTTTTATGACGATTAGTTTTTTTAATTTATTATTGCATTGGTGTCTATCAAGACGCATGTTTAGAGGTTTTCTTTAATATGAAAATGACGACCTTTGATTGACGTTTCATTAGTCTCAAATTACTTTGTATCATGGATATAGTGGATATTTAAAAGGATGCCAACGATTTCAAATCCACCCAGTATACCTATATAATAGAAATATATATAATATAATATAGAATATGGAAGTGAGAAACATGGTCATATTTACGAAGGCCTATACAAGTATGTATCGAATAAACACGTTCAAACACGAACTCAAGTGTTATAAGCCAGAAATGCCGATCTTAATTTAACGTCCAAACATAGTAATTGAATTTCCATTCAAAGTAGTCATTTGAAACGATTACAATACTCAAGACAAAGGAATTTCCACCGCTTCGAGATGGCGAATGTAAATTTTACTTGTTCGTATAAAATTTGATTACGGAGTTGATTATATTTGACGGTATTTAGTCGAATTGTGCGTTTGGATAATTTAAAGTAGAAATTTATCAATTTAAAAAAAGAATTTTATGAAACAAAGCTCAGCCTTTTGAACTGTCTTATTTTGTATTTCTGCATTCTCACCTTGCTGCTTCGGAGCCCGGGGTGCGAACTCTCCCGCTTCTTCTTCTCCAAATATAATATGCAAGTCAATGGTCACCCAAAGATGCCGAAGTCGAAACAGATTAAACGATTTGGCTATAGTTTACGACCGGCCGCCTGCCTGACGTGAACCCTTCTTGGAAATGCAGACGTAGCACGATATGTTTAGTCGCCTTTTACGACACAATTTTCTTCAACACAAGTTTTGGCACTATTTAAATTGTTTATTTTATAACGGACGTCGAAGCCTTGATAACCGTACCCGTACCTTCCGACCAGCTAGAAGCGGGCGCATTGCATAGGCACCGTGGCATCAAGCATGAATCATCTACATCATCATTTTGGGCGTAAGAAATTCAAAAACCTCTGACGTTTCCAAATTTGTAGCTACTATTTTCTTCAGTTTTATCATTTTTACAAGGAACATAGAAGCTTTTATTTTGAACAAAAATATTTCACATTTTTGCAATAAACCTCAGAAAGTGTTTTGCATAGCTGGAATTTATGCAAGAGTTGTTGGGAACTTAGCACGTAACGAAGGTATAATTGTAAATCTAGTTTGAATATTTTAAATTGGTTGTATATGATCGGACCTATTCCGTCAACGGGGTAATTCAGTAATATGGCTATTTCTTTATTTCCAAATGCTTTTATTTAATAATATATAATATAATATATATAGGGACAAATTACACTGATTAAGCTAGCCCCAAAGTAAGTTCTAAACTTGTGTTTTGGGATACTAACTTAACGATACTATATTTTATGATAAATACATATATAGATAAACATATAAGTGTAGTTCTAGTTTGAATACACTTTTATCTTCTGTTTCTATATAAATACTTCTGTTAAACTTGTTTTATGTTTGTTCTTTTAGATTTTATTTAGTTACACCTGTCCCGTTGTCTGTGTGTCCGTAATCAAATCTTGCAACCTTAATTAGACCCATTCCTTATTATTCGATTGAGTTATGATCTCATGATGAAGCAGGAAGGTGGCCATGGCATCTCTGAGATAAATAAATTAAATTATTAAGATAAAACAATACAAGACCCGAAGCACTTTAAACTTTTTACTTCATTGTTTTGGATAAAAACTTGTTTTTAAAAATATTTTTAATACTAATAATACTTGCGTTATATTTTTATTTTATTTCATTTCAATTTATTTCAAAGAAAGAAGGGTCATTTTACTAAATATATGTACTATTCCTTTTTAAATTATCAATTTAAATAAACATTTTCTAGTTCCACAGAACATTCTAAGAGAAGTGAAATCCGTAACCCAAAAACGATTTGGCTGTAGTTTTGCGACCGCCTACCTGATGTCAATCCTTGGGAAGCTCTATGCAGCAGTTAGACTTCATAGAGGCGAAAGGCACGTTGTCAACGGCAAGGTCAGCGGCTACCGTGGACTTGCCGTTGACTTGCCATCAGCTGCCGTCGACCTGCAGTCGAGCTGCCGTCGAGCTAGCGAGCGCTAGATAAGACCAGGTTGCCGGTTTAAATCCTGTTAGGGTGGTATTTTCTTACCAAATTTTATTTCATTATTTAAAGTATACTTTAGTATTGCTTAAAACCCTATATAAATGATCCTCTGACATAAAACACCCTCACGTAAAGTAAAGTGATAACAGGTACCTAATAAATTACCGCCGGCAATCAAACGTAATCTGATTTAATCCGTTTAAAGCCATTTGATAATTCGTCGACAAAATTAGAATAAGCCAAATCTCGTTGCGGCACGGGAAGGCCCGAATACTTTTAGCATGATTGAAAATGATGATTAAATTCAGTGACATTACATTATCATGGATTTTTGCCATTTATATTATCATTTTATACTAAAGAATACTTAATAATTGTTCTTTTATATATAAAATTATGTGCTCTTTTTATTTAATTGTACATATTTTTTTACATTTCAAATTGTCATAAGTACTCACACTGCGCCAACTCCACCACATCTTTTAATAGTCATTTACCCAAAGGTTGGCTTTGCTGAGTGATAAGTCCGATGAAGGCCGCCTTTGTACTTGTTTTTCTTTTTTAGGGTTCCGTACCCGAAGGGTGCAAACGGGACCCTATTACTGAGACTCCGCTGTCTGTCCGTCTGTCCATCTGTCCGTCTGTCCGTCTGTCCGTCTGTCCGTCTGTCCGTCTGTCCGTCTGTCCGTCTGTTTGACGACCCCCTTTAATTTTTAACTTTTTTTATTTTTAGTATTTGTTGGTATAGCGGCCATAGTAATACATAATCGGTGAAACTTTCAGGTGTCTAGCTATTACGGTTCAAGAGATAGAGCCCTGTGACAGATCGAGTAAAAAACGCTGAAAAAAAACACGTTTTTTGTATGACGACCCCCTTTAATTTTTTTTTATTTTTAGTATTTGTTGTTATAGCGGCCACAGTAATACATAATCGGTGAAAATTTCAGGTGTCTAGCTATTACGGTTCAAAAGATCAGACGGACAGACAGACAGCGGAGTCTCAGTAATAGTGGTAATAGGGTCCCGTTTGCACCCTGCGGGTACGGAACCCTAAAATGGTACACATCACTGCCAGGGATGTAACTGGAAACGCGCATAGGACAAGATTTTGTTTGACATTGAAAATAAATGTAACATGAATACGACTACTGTAACCACTTACAACCAGGTGAGCCGTATCTCTGTTTGCCTTCTTAGTTACTTAAAATAAACATATAAAATAAATAAGAAACTAGTCTTGCACCGTTAAAAATATGACTTCTTACTCGTGTATCAATATTTCATAACTTACCACTCCATGATATTGAACAAATATAGGAACAATAAAAGCAGAATATAAAAAGAATTTCTACAACATTTTAAACATAAAACTTATTATATCCTGTAGGCTTGTTAGGGATAACAAATAACATTTTTTTATTTTTGTTATCCCTATAAGTGTTTACATAAAATGACAAATAGAGAAAAAAATTAAAACATAGTCAACACCACTTGGCGATATTGCACTAACTACGAGTAAGGCGATAATGTGATTTTTCCTAAGTCTTACTTTGCGTTTTTATCGTATTGCGTGTGCGCACGTTATTATACTGGCAGACCCTTCGATCAAGAATACAACTAGATAACACGTTACCTACAAAATCTAAGCAAAATTCTGTCCGCTTGAATATCAAATAACATTTACGGTGAAGTCAACCTTATTATATATACTACGTAAATAAAAAGTGTTTTTCTATTTGCCTGAATCACAGACTAAACTAATGCTCACCGCCTGGAGTTCGCTCTTATTTAACGAGCCTTATTTTTTGCGCTGACCCGATATCTAGTTGTATTGATCGAAGGGCAGATCATAAGTAGAGAAAGTCCTAAAAAAGCTATACCTATATTAAAATCAGTTCCTTTTAATGTAGTAGTATTTCAAGAATTAAATATTACAATTGCGTCAAACTGATAAAGCTATAAAATTTTTTTTATAACCTTATTTGTCCCATTGTTGGGCAAAGGTCTCTCCCGTCTTCTTCCACTTGTCCCTTTCCGGTGTTAACCTCGACAATCCATTTTGGAATGCGTCGACATCGTCTCGCCAGCGCTTTTTAGGCCTGCCCGGGCGACGACGGTAACCATCTTTAGGTACCTAACCAGGCTCCGTTGCAATTCTTGCCCATCTTTCGCTGTGCATCCTACCGATTAAAATTAATTTACATGGTTCATAAAAATTAAGATTTAGTCAAGTATTTCTTATCTTCATTGGTCATGCATATAGGAAGTTATATAGTCTTGATACGAGTCATCGACCATAAAAAAAGCACAAACGCATTATCGCCAAATCGTGTTATAATCGCATTGTGGTGGTAGAGGGCGTTCGCTAAGTTAAGCGGGCGCTTAACGTAGCGGACGCACATAAGTAGGTTGACACAAAATAGTATAAAGATAAACGCCCAAAAAGAGGTGCTTAAAGTACATAGTGCTTTAGAGTTGAGAAAAAAAGGATTTTAACGTGCACTATGGCTGGCAGCTATCGCGATTTTTATTAAGGGAATTCTTCGTAACATTTTTTTTGGTTATTTTGGGTTGTTAAAGGAAATCGGTGTAAGAAGTTTTAGAAATTGTAAAATCAACATAATTTTTCTTTCTTCCAAAACCGTAAGATCGGAAGCCGTTAAGGCCGTACCTGAATTTTCCGAGGTCCAGTGCTGCCCCCATTTAAAATAAATCATTTCAAAGAAAACGGAGACATCATTTAAAATTTTGCAACTATCAAGTCCTAGATAATCCTTCAAAGTATTTTATGAACTACTGTTTACAGTTTATAATGAGAACGTTAAGCTTTACTACGCACATTTGCCAAAAGTGGCCGTTTTTCGCAAATGTGCGTAGTAAAGCTTAACGTTCTTACTTTAAACTCATAGTTTCAAATTATTATATAAAATCGTGAGTTAAAAATCTAAGTGACCAGTTAGAGTCAACTAGGGGTTACTATAGTAATATCGAGATAGCTGCCTCTACTGCCGTGCTTACTGGGGGCTGTGCCATTGCGGGGTGCGGGTGGCGGAGGCGGGCGGGGCGCTTCCTCCCGCGGTGCACCCGCGCCGCCCGGGGGACTCGCCACTGGAACACCAACCATCAGCTTATTACATATACCTACCGACAAGGTGAGAAAAATACGAATTAATGTGTTGATTGAATTCATAGTAAATCAGTTGCAAGAAATTCACAGAAAAGAATTTTGTTTTTGTTTATTTTCAAATATTTTTTACAAACTTGACCTAATATAATAGAGATGTTATAATACAGTTTGATTTTGAAACTCTGAGCTATATTGAAATCTTGGAATTAGAATAAGTAATAGAACACAAAATAGCAAGAAAACTAATACTTTTTTTTACTATTTTTCATTAGGAAAAATCCCCACTTTTTCAATACATGGTATAATTTGCAATATACTATCTATATTTTATAATTTTTAATAATTTGCAATATACTATCTAACGTATTATTTATTAGTGTCAATGACCTCGCTATCGCTCGATTCCTCCGTATGACCGCCCCGCACCCTTCACGCCGGCGTCGTGCGGGGCGAGCGATCATATGGCGGTCGGTATTACTGCGACTGGGAATTTGCCGTACAACTTTGAGGTCTTTTATCTTTGGTTTTTATTATGAAACAAGGTAATTGTAAGAGAACATGTATATTTTATTTAGCGCAGAGAGTCAAAATCATCCTGAGTCCAACACAATATATTTTAAATCTCTATTCTTCTTTTCTATTTCCTAAATTGCTTACGTTTGGTTTTGTTTACTATAAGTTTATTGAAAATTGCGATTTTCTCAAATATAATATTATATATATATATAATTGGTTTTTAGCGCTGCTGTTTCGCTGAGTTCTACGCTATAGGCTGTGCTATAGGTACTTGTGTTACTTGTAAATTTTGATATAGCAAAAGATGACTTTAATTTTATTCCACGCGTCAACTCGTGAATAGGGACGCCGCCAGTAGGGACTGGTCAGCTCGGATCCGTTTTTTTAAGACTACTCAATGTAACTTATTTCTGTAATATTTTTATAGGGTTTTTAGGCATTCAAGATGCAATACTAAAGTACTCAAATTAAATAATGAAATAAGAAATGGTGAAAAAGTACCACGTGTCTGTAAATTGGATTTGGCACTCGTATTTTTTTAATTTATTTATTTAATATTTATTGCACAATAATCTAACGATTATAATACAAAAGGTAAAACTTAATGCTAAGCATTGTCTACCAGTTGTACCAGTACCAGTGGGGTGCAAGATTAAAACTTAAAGTAATGAAAGATGAGTCAATTTCAATTCAATTCAAAATACTATATATAAATTACAAATATAAAACATTATATCTAATACCACACAAGCTTTTATTTCACAAACCCGACATAGAAATTATTGGTACAAATCAATGGTACAATTGACATACTTGTACATAATACCTCATTATAAAACAACATCCTCTTTGGTGCTTTAAAAAGTATTTTAAAGCATTCTTTGATGATTTAATTCTTTGATAAGCACTCTTTGATGCTTAAATTCAAAGCACAAAAAAGCACAAGCACAAGGATACACAGCTAAATTAAATGAAGCATTTTAGGCATAGGCTTCGTTCATAAGTATAATGAAATTTGCATACATTATCTAAAATAACAGTCGATTTTATGTTTGAATTTGAGCCACAGATATAACGTTCAAATCAATTGCTAATGTAGGCAAAATAAATAATATATGAAATTTAGACGTAAAAGATTCAGGAAGGTATAACTAATGCAGTTGTGAAGATGGTCCTGCCCTTTATGAATAAGGAGTAGATCTCCACATTCATTATTCTCGAACAGCTGGGCAAACATTCGTGCCTATTGTGAATAAAATATGAGATGTTCTATGAAGATATCATTTGGAGTGTTTCTTTTGATGGTCCGATAATTTTTAGGGTTCCGTACCCAAAGGGTGCAAACGGGACCCAATTACTGAGACTCCGCTGTCTGTCCGTCTGTCCGTCTATCTGTCTGTCCGTCTGTCACAGGGCTCTATCTCTTGAACCGTAATAGCTAGACACTTGAAATTTTCACCGATTATGTATAACTGTGGCCGCTATAACAACAAAGACTGAAAATAGAAAAAAGTTAAAAATCAAAGGGGGTCGCCATACAAAAAAAATGTTTTTTAGCGTTTTTAACTAGATCTTTATAATGAAATTAACTAGATACTTGAAATTTTTATAGATTATGTATTACTATGGCCGCTATAACAACAAATACTAAAAAATAAGATAAAGTTAAAAATTAAAGGGGGTCGTCATACAAGAAACGTGTTTCTTTAGCGTTTTAAAACATTGTACAGAGGTACGGAACCCTTGTTGTACGACTCCGACTCGCACTTGCCCGTTTATTTTTGTATAAGTAAAATCAAATTTTTATTATTTAACAATTTTACATTTACATAAAAGTGCCAACAATCTCAGATAACAAAAGTTAAGATAAGTTATAATAAAATTTCTTAATTTAAAGTTTTTAAAAGTTTCTTTTCATTTGCTCTTTAGTTTAAACCTACTCTCATGAGAAATCCTAAATTGCTCGAAGCAAACGATTCCAAAGTGCGCTGCTTAAACAAACTCGAAAATTGCAGTTTTAATATTTACAAATTTGCAGTACCACATTTCAGAGATAAGTCTAGCTCTTTTTAGACTTTTACAGTTTCAGTTGCAATTTTATTTTTAGTTTTCACGTTCTCGTACAATTTTTTTAGCTGACACTGCAGAACCGGCTTGGTTTACTGCTACAATTTACTTTTTAAATTTAACAAGGTGCAATGTATTATTGTTGAAGCTAGGTTTATTCTATTTCAACTTATGGGTTAAGATAAGACGTAGTAAGAACATCTAAAGATTTTAAAATTTTAGATAATCCGTTTAATTATTATCGCAAAAGATTACTAAATATTACGAGTAACGCGTAAGTAATATTTAATAACAATTAAGTATTTTTAGGGTTCCGTACCCAAAGGGTGCAAACGGGACCCTATTACTGAGACTCCGCTGTCTGTCCGTCTGTCCGTCTGTCTGTCCGTCAGTCACAGGGCTCTATCTCTTGAACCGTAATAGCTAGACACTTGAAATTTTCACCGATTATGTATTACTGTGGCGGATATAACAACAAATACTAAAAATAAAAAATAGTTAAAAATTAAAGGGGGTCGTCATACAAGAAACGTGTTTTTTTCAGCGTTTTTAACTTGATCTTCATAATGGCATTAACTAGATACTTGAAATTTTCACCAATTATGTATTACTATGACCACAATAACAACAAATACTAAAAATAAAATAAAGTTAAAAGTTAAAGGGGGTCGTCATACAAAAAACGTGCTTTTTAGCGTTTTAAAACATTGTGTGTGGTGGTACGGAACCCTTCATGTACGAGTCCGACTCGCACATGCTCGTTTATTTAAAATTATTATTCTTGTTTTTTGAGAATTATTTTACGGCACTAGATACAAGTCCTTTAGAATCTGTTTCGTTGCTTTTTAGAGTTCCGTATTCCACAAGGAATCTACTCTTTCCAGATCAAGGCTATCCGGCTTTGGAATGCCCTGCCAGAGTCTAGAAGGGCTCCCAGTCGCATGGCATTCAAGCGGGCGGTACATAAATTGTTTCTCCAGCAGTCCTAGCCTAGCACAATCATCCTAATATATTTAATTATTTTGTATTTATTATATATGTATAATATATATTTATTAGTTTATATGTTTAGGTATATATTTGTTTAATGTTTTGTTTATTTATTTTTATCCATACTATATATTATAAGTACGTCATATTTAATATCAGATATATTTTTTTAATTATGTAATTTTATACATATTTTAATCACGCCAGCCACACATATTTTCTGCTTGGTCTTATGGTTGACCGGTAGAGAATGCCATATGGCATTAGGTCCACCACTTGTACAATATTTTGTGCAGTAAAGTTTTTAAATAAATAAATAAATAAAACCCTTATAGTTTCGTCATGTCCGTCCGTCCGTCTATCCGTCCGGGCTCGTACTCCGCCGCTACTGCACCGCTTGTCACGAAAATTGGTGGAGAGATAGATATTGAAGTTCCAAAAGTTGATTTTTAAAATTATGAGAAAATGATTTTTTTCCCATACAACGAAAAGTGAATTTAAAAAATTAAATTGGACTAACCCCAATGTGTGGGGTAAAGTTGAAAAGGCCTTTTAAAATGCAACAAAAACTGCTTTGAAACTATGTAGATCAGACCCCCCAGTCTTGAGATAATCTAATACAAAGTTAAAATTGAGGTGTCCCGCCACCGTAACTTTTGAAATATTACTAAAATAATTCTGAAAAAAATGTGATATATACCTCAGAATATCTACTTTCAATTAAAACTATAGCGGTCTCGGTATCATAGATAGTTATTTTTTAATACGTCTTAAATCGTAAAATGTTACTTGTTGCTACGGAACCCTTCATTGGCGAGTCCGACTCGCACTTGGTCGGATTTTTTTATTCCTAACAAATAACAATCAAAGGTTGGTAAAGGTCTTTTATTGTTTCAAGTCAGCTTCTAGTGACAAATCTATAAGAGTCCACTGATTTTCATAGCCGATTAAGTGGCGGACTGCGCCTAAAGATGTCTACAATTCGTTTAACAAATATCACTACAGCCGTACTATGACTGTCCAGTTTAACTATTTCACATATTTTTCATAAGCATGAGAATTTAGTTATAACACCAAACTACACCAATTTCAAATTAAAAGTCCACTAGAATCAATTTGCAAAAAAATTAAAGCAAACCCCATTAAATTCCTTGACTTCTCGCCAAAAACTTCCCGTTTGTTTAAATAGACTTCTGTAGTCTGTGAGAATCATTTCAGAATATTTGCGTTATAAAATTGAATAGTCCTAAAAATAAATTTTCAATTAGTTGATAACAATTTAGTAACCGATACCGACAATAAGTCGGCCAAGCGTGAATAACTGAATGAATTTCCATCGGAGACCACGAAATGCAATTTCTACATTTTATTATTCCACGTCAACTGCATAAACGACAACCACAAAATAAAATGAGAAACAGACACCAAGCTTCAGCTGGGTCGGACTGCGTCTGAAGTCTGAAGGGCCCGGGTGCCAGGGCTCTTAATTTGAGCTAAAAAAAAGGTACATACAGACATAAACAAAAGATGCGCGTAAATGATTGACATTTAAACGTCAACCAATCAGAGGAGGTCTCATTTTAGGTGCTCCGACTGACCAATCCGCGTTCTTATTCCATTATAGCTAAAATTTCGTTTCGCAATATTACTAAAGCGTCTTGTGTCTTTGCAAAAACCATATCTTTTTCCAGTAAGATTGAGAAATGTTTTCACCATTGTCTAATCAACCGCTTGTTTTCGCATTATGCCTAGGGTTTCCGCGAAAATTAAAACTATCAATTCATCCTACGACATACGAGAAACTAAATAAGTTTGGAAAATCCAAAAGTGCACGCCTCATAATCTCATTTTTATTTATACTGGCAGTCCCAAAATGTGTTTTAATCTTACATTAAAGCTACACTATTCCCGAGTGACATAGGCTATGTGTGTACCACGGGCGAAGCCGGGGTGGACTGCTAGTGTAAGATTATTTGCAAGTGCAACACCGGCCAAGCTGTGAAATGTCAATTGTCAATTTTGACATTGTGGAGAATGCTGCTTGCCGCGCTTTGATTGAAGCAAAAAACTAAAATTTCACAATTAAATTGAAATTACGATTAAACTACATTGAATTAGACCGTGATCTTCGAAAGGACTTAGTTTTGGATAATACTGAAGCGTATAAAAAAAAATGGACTTGATCAGATAAGTTTTTTGGGAGTTATCGTGACCACGCCAGTTTCCATACATACCGACACACGGACGTCCACAAAATGATTTTATTAAACATTGTTTTTATTTATTTAAAAGGCAAAATGTCTTTTAAAAATGTCATAAGTGTTGAAACTAGTGTTTTTCCTTGACATTTATGTGTAAATATTATTGTACAAGTGCAATAGAAAATAAATAGAGACACATTTAGTTAAAAAAATCACTTGATTTTTGTAAGGCGAGAGTAGAGCACTACCTCATGCGCTTCGCTTATGAGGCGTGCAATAAGTGTAAAGTGTACACTTCTGTTAGCGCTGTGTTTTTGTGACTGCATAAACGTCAATGCTGCTTCATATTGAGCTATAACGCTGAAACGTTATAGCTTTTAACGCTTATAACGAACGATTTATGGCCGCCGACTCAGCAAAATTCATATTTCACAGGTTGGCGTTATTAAAGCCACCAGACTGGTTATTTAATAGTGACGAGAATATATTAATTTGTAGGAATGTCTCTTTTTCATCTCAGCGTTTACCCAGTTGCATCTTTAGCTGTATTGCTGTCAATTCTAGGGTCCATTTCCAGCTTTTTCTTTACTTCTTACGATCTTGAGCATCCTTGTTTCTAAGACTATTGGCACGTATATAGGTCTTGACGAAGTCAAGTCAGCGTTACTTGGGTCTACCACGTCTGGCCGACGAAGGCGGCATGGCTCTCAATTCATTTTCCACGTGACAGTTTTAGGAATGTCTCAACTCAATGAAATAGGGATGATGACTGGGTCTGAAAAGTATTATTCTAATTAGTCCGTTAGTTAGATTATCCAAAAATAATGTACCCGTATTTCTCAATTTATCAAAAAAATTAAAAATTGACGTCACCGATGTGTAAAAATCGTACGAAAGCGTGACGTTATGCGAAATTTAAATGCGCGGTATCTTCGTCATTTATTGTTCTTCAGAGAATAGAAAAATTATGTGTATTATATTTTTTAATAATGTAACCGATGGGCCAAAAATAATTTTTCAGTCATCATGCCTATTCAAGAACTTATTAGAGGCATTCGTTCATAGAATCGACTTTAATATGTCGGAAATGTCAAGTCTGTTTTAGGTGAAGTGCAAATATTTTTAGGGACTTATTAAGCCTTTAAAATATTTCCCCCAAATCATTTTAATAGCGGCATTTTCATCTCCACTTTGCACTGTCTTCGACATCCTTGGGAGATTATTAACTTTCATATTATCTTTGGAGAAGAAAAAGCAGGAAAGAGCACAACGGATTCTGAAGCAGCAAATAGATCCAGGAACGCCATTGTTGAGGAGGGGTTTCTCGGACAAAAAGTCTTCGTAGAATTTTTCATATTACATGTATTTGATGTAACTTTACTAGGTAAATCGAAAAGACGTACTTATTTTATTGTATAAGTGTAATTTTGTTTTTAGGTGACTTCAAAAAAGGAGCAGCTTCTCAATTCGAATATACTAATATATGCTTTTTAGGGTTTCGTACCCAAAGGGTAAACATAGGACCCTATTACTAAGACTACTATCCGTCCGTCCGTCCGTCTGTCTGTCACCAGGCTGTAGGTATCTCATCAACCGTGATAGCTAGACAGTTGAAATTTTCACATATTTCTGTTGCTGCTATAACAACCAACACTAAAAACAGAATAAAATAAATACTAAGCAGGCTCCCATACAACAAACGTGATTTTATTTGCCGTTTTGCTCGATAATAACGGCAACGACGCTTGAAATATTCACAGAAAATTAAGTTGTATATTCACTTCAATAATTAAAATAAAATAAATATTTAAGCCCCCCTATAAATGGCTAATTTAATAACGTTGTACGTCCGTCTTTGGGTCTTGAATTACCTACCCTATGTGTACCAAACAACTTAATCTTAACTAAAAAAAACAAAAAAATAATAATATTTAAATTGTCAGCAAAATAAGCCAAGAAAAACTTGGAAAATTTATTCAAGTAGTGCTTACACTACTTGAATAAATTTTCCAATATTGTAAAGTGGTTCAACACAGTAGCAGCGTATTTCAGTGTCATTTGCACTAGAATACTTGATCCGAGGCTAGTTGGAAAAATAACACTGCTCATTTTTCCATTCTCTTTGCAGGACATACAAATGGTGGTGTAAAACACATATCATTATCATCAACAGGTCTTTTCTTAGTCTCCAGTGCAGAAGCGCGAAACTCTTTTATTTAAAAATTTTATTGAGCCAAAAGCTACAATAGGTAGACTTAATGCATAGCATTCTCTTCCTGTCAACCTTTAGGAGAAGAAAAGCAAAAATAATAGTTGGCGTCTTAATAGATAGATACAATATCCAGATATACAACGTGGAAGGGACATATCCGTAATAAATGAAACCACGGTCTATACTAGACCATTATTGTACAATAAAATTAAAATAACAGCCAAAAACAAAAATAATTTTCGGCATTTCCATACAAAAGTGTTCGGCCGCCCAGACGATTACGGTATGTCCCTTCCACTTTGTATATGTCGTAGTTGGATGGTATAAACCGCTAATTCACGAAGCCTCTAGTTGTTTGGCATTACAGCTCGGTTTTGTTTAACAGCCGAATATCGTTCAGCTGGATTATCTAAGATTGCGCAACGTGTTACAGTCATTTAAACCGCTAACCACGCTTCCAAACGGCTAGCGGTTTTGTGAAACAGTAGCGGTAATCCGCTGTTTGACGAAACCGTTAAACAATCCAACTGCGACACATGCATGATAAGGTTACCATAATGAAATATAACTGGGTGTCTATTAGAATACAGATTTTTTCGACATCGAATTTCATTTCCCAGACACTATTCCACGATTTTTATTACTATAGGTTTGCTGTAACCTAGTAAAACGGATAGAACTTTTCTAGTTCGTGTGTTGGTCGTAGTTCTAACCTAACCTATAGGTCTGTGCTAACCTTGTAAAATGAATAGAACATTCCTAGCACTCGCCGGCCTGCGGTGCACGCTCGCTTCGCTCGCTCGCCATTGCCACTTCGTAGGCATTCTACATTGTATATAATTTCTTTAGATATAATTGTTCAACATCTTTCCTAGCCGCATGGATGAATACAAGTCGTTCATTCCATCCCGCGTATTAGGGTTCGCTGTTTTACAAAACCGAGCTGTAATGTCAAACAGCTAGAGGTTTAGTGAATTAGCGGATTATACCATTCAACTGCGACATATATATATATATATTGTGTACTTTTAAATAATTAAACATAAATATCGTATAAAATAAATACTAAAATATATTCATACATACAACATATTATATACATAAATACATATAAGTATACATATTTATACATATTTGAAAAGTAGTTTCTAGTTCTTTTTAGTT
Organism: Acrobasis repandana; assembly: GCA_963576875.1. Taxonomy (NCBI): domain Eukaryota; kingdom Metazoa; phylum Arthropoda; class Insecta; order Lepidoptera; family Pyralidae; genus Acrobasis; species Acrobasis repandana. The sequence goes on from OY756216.1 coordinate 20,125,865, forward strand.
AGTAAATCTAGTTGTTTAAGTACTCAAAAAGTAAATCGTGCACTTTTTTCTTAAATATGTCTACTAGAGATTTGTCTGATGTCCTCCCATCTACTACCAGAGCCATACTTAGCCAGAGCAACAGACATGTATAAATAAAAAAAAACAGTGGCACTCCGGGAGTGCCGACAGAAGTGGAAAACAAGAACAAGGTGGTGTTTGTTACGGTAACAGTTTCGCGACTTCAATGGTTTTTTCCGATCACAAAAAATGACCAACGCGCCTATAGAAGTTTCCACTTCAAAAACAAAAATGATAAAGGATGTGGGTTGCATTAAATTCAATAGTATTAATAAAGAATTTCAATTAATTAGACGTTTTGGTGCAAAGGATGGCTACTGGTTTCTGAATAAATTCTGGGTGGCATTTTTGGGTGGTCTCCTTCAACTCTAAACTGGTGATAAAAAAATACGAGCGATATATTTCTTGTTGTGATTTACATACATACTATCACACCTGTTTGCCAAAGGGGTAGGCAGAGACTATGGACCTCCACTTGCTACGATCCTGACAGACCTCTTTCGCTTCATCTACACTCGACAACCTCTTCATACATGCCCTTCGGTTACGGGTACTTCTTTCCTCTTTCTTTTTCAGAACGTCTGCAATCTGATCGCAGAACGTTCGCCGAGGTCGACGCTGTCCCGCTCTTCCTTTCACACTTGCCTTATAAATATTTTTTGTTAATCTATTTTCATCCATCCTTTCTAAATGCCCAAACCATCTTAACATCCCTTGCTCTACTTTTGTCACTACCTCCTCTTTCACTCCACACCGATCCCTTATAACATATTGCCTTTGCAACCACTCAAAACATCATTCACACTATCCCAAAATTCCTTTCTTTCTTCTTTATTTCTTTTAGATTTACCTTCGATAGGCGCATACACTCCCAATATAAAAATCCGATTCAATCTAACTTTCATTCTAATCCAGACGAGTCTTGAACTTACAAATTCGTACTCATTTACACACTCTGCCATTCTTTTAGAAAGAATGAGGCCAACTCCTTGACAGCCTTTATCGGTTTCTGGTACTCCTGACCAATATGCAATATATTGCTGTGATTTGTACCCCCTAACATGTACTTACAAATTAATATCAAGTGTGAGAAAGATGTTTACCTGAAACAAATGAATAAAAAATTCAATAAATATAGCAATTGTACAAATTACGATAATCAAAAGAGCAACTCTATGCATAACACAATAGAACAGTGACTGCATAGAATACAAAAAAAAATACCGCTCATGAGTCGAATTATACATAACACAGAAACGAACTGTACCGTTCGTTCGCTAAAATGGTGTGTATTATGTCGGCGCACCACAAGGGCCGCGTCTTTGAAAGAGTCAATGCTGCCTTTGTAGCCGCGCCGATAGCTCCCACAAGCATTTGAAGGAATGGCCTTTCAACTCTAGAATCTGAAACAACTAGATCACTAATGCTACATCTCATATCGATCTATTTTGTAATAATTAAATACGTAGTTACAAAATAAATACTTACTAAAGGTATACTTTACTTTTTAATTTAATACAAGTAATTTAAGGCCCATTTTCACGGTGCAAGTTTCTTGCCTGTTGCATACAATTAAATTGAAGCAATAGAAAACTTGCATGGTCTAAACAGAACGTCAGCCATACAAATCTTTTATTGCTTCAATAAAATTGTATGCAACAAGCAAGAAACTTGCACTGTGTAAATGGGCCTTTACTCGTGGAACTCATTTCAAACTAGTTTAGTTATTCTCTTTTAAATTTTGAAAAGTATCAGCACATTTCTATTTTGTATAAAGAATAATTAATCCCTTATCATTAAAATTTACGAGTATTTAATGTTTCCCGTTAATCCCACGGGGAAGTGGTCAGGTTACGTCAAAATCAATGTTGAAAATAAAATTGCCGATGATATTTACAGCAAACTAAACCTTATGGTAATAACCATAAAGTTCGTAAAGGAACTGTGCAAAATAATAGAGTAGTTTTGATTTATTTTTAGAGGTAACTTAATCATCATTAAAGCCAACATCATGCTTGTTATTTGCTCATTAAAAATTCTGAAAACTGTTGTTTTTACTGTAATTTTTTTTACGAATGAACGCTTCCATTTTTCATATATTTTTTATATACCTATTTGTTTATTTGTATCCGTTAGCTATAAAAAAAAATAACACAGTTGTCGAATTCGATAGCTTTCTTGGTATTCACTTCATCTATTGGTCATCTATCAGTTCATTTCATATATATTGGTCCTCCAACGGACCACCCTTCAAAGAACCAAGCATAGCACTATCCTTAGTTATTGCAGTCGTTTAACAATTCCTGTACACTCCACCGCTTTTTTTTCGCGTTCTTTCGCTGTTAGAGCAGTAAACTTATGGTACTCACTGCTACTACCGACGCGCCCAAACGCTGCGCTGGTCAAGTTCAATCCCAAGTAAAATCTCATTTTCTATCATTAGGAAATATCCTCCCCTTCCCCCGTGTGGTTCCTGGTCAGAATAGAACCACTCCATCTCTTCCTTTGGATGTCGTAAGAGGCGACTAAAGGACTTAAGCACAAACATCTCGTGCAACAATTGCATTCCCAATGAGGATTAACGTCGGGCGGCGGCCGGTTGTAAAATTTTCGCACAAATACATTCCCAAAGAGGGTTGACGTCAGGCAGAAAATCGACGTCTGAGTAGTACGAGCTTCACCGCTTCTATGATTCGTTCGGTGAGTGAGAGAGCCGGAGCCTTTGGAGGAGAAATTTAGACAGTGTTTAAAAAGTCAGCCTGTATGTATATATACACGTTCTTAGGGTTCCGTACCCGAAGGGTGCAAACGGGACCCTATTACTGAGACTCCGCTGTCTGTCCGTCTGTCTGTCCGTCTGTCTGTCTGTCTGTCCGTCAGTCACAGGGCTCTATCTGTTGAACCGTAATAGCTAGACACTTGAAATTTTCACCGATTATGTGGATATAACAACAAATACTAAAAATAAAAAATAGTTAAAAATTAAAGGGTGTCCTCATACAAGAAACGTGTGTTTTTCAGCGTTTTTAACTTGATCTTTATAATGGCATTAACTAGATACTTGAAATTTTCACCAATTATGTATTACTATGACCACAATAGCAACAAATACTAAAAATAAAATAAAGTTAAAAATTAAAGGGGGCCGTCATACAAGAAACGTGTTTCTTAAACGTTTTAAAACATTGTACGGTGGTACGGAACCCTTGATGTACGAGTCCGACTCGCCCTTGCCCGTTTATTTTTAGATAAGCAAGTTTGCCTAGAAGAAATTGCTTAGCGATAAGGCCGCCTTTAGTGCAATTAAGGGTATTTATGGTATTGCAGTCACGGAGCGTGATGTTTTGGCTCGGTACAGCCAACTATCCGACGAATTCAATAAGTACATATTTAATGAGGTTCCTAAAACAATTAAAATAGATATAAAAATTGTATATTATTAGGATCCGCTAAGGCAACTCAATAGGAATCGTGTTTTAAGGTATCTTCGCTCCTGTAATGTTTTGTATCCTAGTAAGCGTATGTACTCGTATAAAAAAAACACTTGGAGGAACTCCAAATTCTTTGTTTGATTTCGATTTGATTACACCAACCGAACTTAAATAAAAGCCTGCAATAAAAAAAAGTATAAATACAGGTCGTCCCTACGTAAGCGCGTTTTCCCCGGAGAAATGCGCAGTTATTTTGTTTATTGTTCGCGACTCGAAACAAAACATGTCGTGCGTCGTGATGTATACCGGTTTGTTACTTTTTCAATATTTACGTATCATGTAAGGTCGACACACACTCATAGTGATGACTTAGCCCTTCTATGTAAACAACTTTTCCTGAGGGACCTATTGAAAACTTGTTTTCTGACCAGCTGAGCACTTTTGTATGAGAAAATAATAATATTTTTTGAGGTCTATACATAGACCTTAAAAATATTATGATTAAGTATATTTATAAAAAAGAAATACCGTGAAGAGTTATCATAACTTTATAAAAGCAGAATGATAATTATCACCCTTAATTCATGTAATATTTACAAAATATTTGTAATGAATGAATTCGAATCTTGCGTAAAATTTATTACTTTTTCAATTTATTAGTCGACCTCCGTCGCTTAACTTAACACGCTAGTCCGTCACTCGGAGGTTCTGGGTTCGATTCCCAGCTAGGGCAAGTTGGTAAATGGCCTTTTTTAATTTATCCTGGTTCTTGGGTGTTTATTTTATCCTATCAAAAATATAAATGTAAAAATGCCAAGTTCAAATTCCGACAAAACAATTGAAATTTAAATAGCTGCCAAGTTATGTAGGTAGAGAAAACTGAAATTTATTCATAAGAATCTCAACATTTGACTTGGACAACATTAAAATTGAAAGCACGGTCACCCATCCTAACTGTGACCAAGCTAGAAGTTGCTTAACCTGTAAAAGCACGGTCATTCATCCATCAAGTTTTGAATTTATCGTATGCGAAGTGGAGCGAAATATTTGCACAAGTGGTTTTGATTACTCGTATTTTGAAATTTGTTAAAGTGCAAATGACAAAGACCCCTTAGAATAGAGGATCTGTTTAGTTTCACGCAGCTTTTTAGGGTTCCGTAGTAAACAAGAAACCCTTATAGTTTCGTCATGTCTGTCTGTCTGTTTGTCCCCAGTTTTACTCATAGACTATTAGTACTAGAAAGCTGTAATTGGGCATGGGCATGGATATGTGGTAATAAAAACTTGCAAAAAAAAGTGTGGTGTGAGACGTCGTTGAATAGGTCTTACAAAAATATAGTAAGATTATGAACACCCTTTTTCGTTTTAGAATCCGTTTGTGAAATATTTGGTTTTTGATTGGAAATTTTTGTTAGAATTATGTGTCTCTCTGGCAGTTAAACGGTTGTATATGGACACTTAAAAAAATTCACGGCAGTAGTATATAACGTCTCCCTGTACTAAAACTAATTTAAGGTGGATTCAGTTCATGATACTGAACAACTTTTTCTAAGGAACACATAATTAAATATGAAAAGAAAATGTTTGCTTTCCATTCGACCTCCGTGGCGTAATTGTTAACACGCTAGACCGCTAATCCGGAGGTTCTGGGTTCGAGCCCCAGCCAGAGCAAGTTAGAAAATGGTCTTTTTAAAATTTTCCTGGGTCTTGGGTGTTTATCTATGTATGTATTTATCATAAAATATAGTATCATTGAGTTAGTATCCCATAATACAAGTTTAAAACTTACTTTGGGGCTAGCTTAATTAGTGTGATTTGTTCTTACGTATTCCATACATATATTACATAAATATTACATTTTGCCAAATCTTGTGTGTAAGAGATCAAAAATAATCTTTGTATTTCGTTTGTTCCTTGGTGAAAGTTGTTCAGTATCATGGACTGAATTCAGACCTAAAGTTAGGCAGTTGTTAGTTACATAAAACAAGTAGGTACTGACTACGGAACCCTACACTGCACGTGGCCCGTCACGGCACGTGGCCGGTTTATTTTGGTTAAGTTTAAATTTTAGGGAACCATAGACAAATTTATGATATTGCTGCGTAAATCAATATTACTTATCGCTGACAGGACGTTCTCAAAAATACAATCAAATAGTATTTTACGCGAGCGGTGACTTGGAAAACTACACGTTTTGTGTTCCACTGACAGAAAAATATATTTAAAAATATATGTTTAAATATGTCATAAAAAGTTCTTTCATTTGATATGTCACACGATTTTGTTATCAAAACTTTTTTAATGTCTAATTTACCCACCATAAGTGGCCCCCTTTTTTAAATTTCATTTATTTACGTTATACGTCTATCTTTGGGTCACTAAGTTACATAAGTGTAGGTACTAAATCTCAACTAAATCATTCTAATAGTTTCGTAGCAGATTGGCTGTGACTTACGGACAGACAGACAAGCGAAACCCTAAAAACAGTAAAAAACCAAAAAAATCGGTTCATATACAAATTTCCCGGGCGGCTGCACACTTTTGTATGAAAACGCAGATTTTTTTTGTTTTTTGACTGTTATTTTAATATCATTATACTATACTAGCAGTCCTCCCCGGCTTCGCCCTTGGTACACACAAAGCCTATGTCACTCGGGGATAGTGTACATTTCCAACGGTGAAAGTTTTTTTAAAATCGGTCCAGTAGTTTCGGAGCCATGCAATGCAAACAAACAAACAACCAAATCTTTCCTCTTTATAATATTAGTATAGATAAATAGCCTACTATAGCCTGCCTGCCTAGCCAAGTATAGATCTAGTATAGCCTGTGGTTCGATATATTACGCATAATGTCAATTCGTATTTTGATATATGTGACGTTCCACGCGTAAAGGTACCTTGTGGACGCTGGCGCTTAAGACGTTTAGAAAAACAATTCGTAAAATTAACTTAGCTCAAATGAACACAATGTCGTAAGTGCCAGCGTCCATAAGGTACCTTTATCCATGGAACGTCACATATATTCATGGGGAAAAGTTGTTCAAAATTTGAGACTGAATCACCCCTCAAAATAATTGTAAAACCCTAATTAAACAGCACCATTTATTACAAAAACAGTTAATATGATTCCGCGACCCTAAAAAGTTCCAATCCGATTTTCACCCTAATCGCCAATTAAAAGATATAGGTAATAAATCAAACCAAATTATTTTTTTCATTGACTTAATTTTCAATAAAATTTTTAAAAAAAATGTGCGATGCCGTATCTGCGATAGCATTTTTTTTTTTTAATAAATAATTTTACGGCTCTGGATACAAGTCCTTTAGAGCCTATCTTTAACTTTGTTCTTTATTCCTAATCCTAACCTAACCTAAACAGTTACAATCAAAGGGTGGTGCAGGCCTTTGACTGCTTTAAGGGAGCTTCTGGCGACAAATCTGTACGAGTCCACTAGTTTTCATAGACGACTGAGTGGCGGACGGCGACGCCCTAAGACGCCCACACAGTCCGCAAAACAAATATCACTACAGCCGTACTATGACTGTTCACTTTAATTATTTTACACATTGTTCATGAGCATGAGCATTTATAACACCAAACAACACCAATTTCATATTATAAAGTCCACTAAAATCAATTTGCAAAATAATTTAAAGCAAACCCCAACCGAACCCCTTGACTTCCCGCCAAAAACTCCTGCGATAGCATTACATCTTTACTTGAACGTCAACAAAATGTCAAAACTGTACCATAGTGTAGCAAAAGTATGACATAATTTGGCAGTTTGTACATAGTTTTTTATTGAAATATTTTAGACTGTAATGCAATTTTACGTAATTCGAAAATGGTTTTTTTTGAAAAATTCGACACGGCCTCCTTCCTGAACGCCCGGCGGGCAACTGAATTTGTATGAAAGGAACATGGCCGCCATTTCAGAGAATTCTGTCAAAAACGTTGCAAAACATCCAATTTTTAAAATTATTTTTTTTATTATTGCGTGATTGCATTGTAAGCAAATATTAAGAATAATGTTTCAAAATAGCCTTTATTTTTATAAAATATATGCAATCCCTTGTTAGAATATTTCTTTACGCAGAAAAACAAGCCAGTTTGTAGCAAGATTTTCTAAAATATTTCTATCAGGTTTCTTTACAATTATCTTACATTTTCTGAATGAAAATTAAAAAAATACGGTTTTCGTCTACTGGCTAGTCTATTCACCTATAACTAGGTATGTAATTTTCTTAGTGGTCTTCTCTACTTAAGCCATAACTATTGCCCGCGCAAAGTGCGTTTTGCATGTTTTTGGGTAAATTCAATGCTTGTTTTTAGGAAAACTACAAAATATTTTAAAAAATCCTTTTTTTCGTCTACTGTCCCAACTCTTCCTCTATCTATGTGTATACATTATTTGACTTAAATCAAACGCTTTCTGTATAAACTTGTTGCCCGCGCAAACCCAGTTTACATGGTGCCGACCCTTAAATACCTATTCTTTATGTTTCTCTGAATAAAACCAATTAACTTTTAACATGAAATATAGTACTGCTCAACGTTTTACCTCATAATTAGATTTTATGAGCCTGGTTAGGCAAAATCAGGCCAGATATATTATCTGGCCTGAATTTGGTTAGTAACACTGACCACATTCAGGCGGACCAGAATTAGGTAAATTGTAACCTTATTTCCCTGATTAATATAATGTGTATTTTCATTTACCATCACAGTCCCATGTTCACAATAGTAAATTAATCGCGTAATAGTACAGCAGCGGGGGACGTGACGAGTAATGAAATACAACAGTCAAGAGCATGTTGTGTGTTCGCCATGTCCGATTGTTCCGTAGCTATTACTAGTGATTCTGAGAGCTGAAGACCTCACTAGTCCGTCATTGCAAAGCCTCTCAAATTCTACATAATTATCGTACCTGCTCACAAAATGTCACGAGAATTGGTTGAGAAATGCGAAATTGTAGGCGAGAACAACCGGAAAACTGAAATTCAATACGGAGTCCTTCATTCGCATCGCTCACTTGGTCAATTAGTTGCTTTCTTATAAAATGAGACTGCGAATGCGAATGAGGTCATTTTGGAAATTCAATTTGCAGCTGAAATATGAATGAAAAGCCGAACGAAAGTGTCTTTCACGCCTGCGACACGCGCGCACTTCTAAGCCACGAAGCGTAGAATGGATTGTAAAATTTTATATAAAATACACCTCCGGCCGTGTGGTTCCTGGCAGAGTAGAATAGAACCACTCCAAGTCTTCCCGTGAATGTCGTAGAAGGCGACGTAGGAAACACAAGCTAAACAAAGCTTACAAACATCAGTGAGACCTCTCCAATCCGTCTGGCCAGCGTGGAGAGTGTAGGCCAAATCCTCTGACTGCTCTGGCTAATATATGGCTCTGGTAGTACAGAGAGGGTCGTGCTCCTGCAGTAGAGACTAAAAAAGATCTGATGATAATGACGATGATGATGATGACAACTTCGTCAGTGATAACAAGTAATGATTTCCAGAAACCAGAAAATCCAGGGTTGACATGTGTAAAAACAGCATTGTGCAGAGTCTGGCCGAGAGACTGGTATCTACCGATACCATCAGACACTGGTTGGTTATTGCCGCCAAGCTTAATTAAATTTACAATAACATTATTTATTTTTATTATTGTAAACAAACATTTTACTTATTTAATTTAATTTCAATTTTATATGAATCTTTTGTGTCTGCAATAAAGAATTGTTATTATTAATGACGAGCCTAATAAAATACTTTGAGTAGCAGGGCAAACAATGTACCAGGTAATGGAAGCTGTCAGCTGGCAAGATATCGCTCAGAATAGAAAACTGTGGCTCTCTCTCGTCTCGGAGGCCGAGATCCACTACGGTTAGAAACTAAGTAACCTTTTTTTTTTTTTTTGACGCGGAGAAAATCCCTTCGGATACCTTACCGGTTACGGGACACCGGTAAGGTTATGTGGTGTTACCACTAAAAACTCCGCGGTGTCACCTCTCAGCCGCTATCGGCCGGGGCCGTGTGCTCCTCATGCTCCACAGCCCCGGCGCGGCCGACCGCTACCTTAGCGGCCCCGGCTCGCCAACGGCCTCACGGCAACCTCTGCTGAGTCAGAGGTGCCGGAGAAACCGTCGCGTTTGCTTCTCGGCCCGACAAGAACAGGCGCGCTGACACGCACACGCGCCTGCCTTCCACTCCGAAGGGCTGTCCGTTGGACGATGGGATCCCGTTTCCACCGTCCAACCAGCCCTCATAATTTGGGGCCTGCAGAAACAGACCCTGCCCCAGTCCACCTGACGGTGACCGGAGCCCACCAAGCCGGCCGCAGGGGATAGAGAGAGCGGCAACGTAACACCGACACTCCTCTTCCTCTGCGGCCCCACCGTTGCCGTGCCATGCGCCACGGCCGCGCTTGGTGGTGGAGGATAGGGCGAGCGGCAACGACACACCGACACTCCTCTTCCCCCGCGACCCCTACCACGGCTGTGAGAGTACGGAGTAAACCCCCTTCTCTCAAAGCCAGGCCATTCCCACCAGGAATGGCCTCCTCCGGGCCCGGGGAGGCCTAAGCCTCAACCCGGGCAATGGGTTCCTCTTGGCTTCCCTGCGGATGAGGCAGTCCGCAGGTACTGAGCCCCCCCATCGCGACAAGATGAGAACCCGGGCGGGGGGGAGTAACTAAGTAACCTAACCTAACCTAACCTAGGTACCTTAGTACATTTAGTAGCCAATAGACAATATGCATGTGATTCAGAAACGAACAAAAAAAATGATGTGTATAAGTACTTCATTGCTAAAGAAAAATACCCATATATATATCTTTTCAATTTAACGTGTTTCCATTGAGAAATTAAATATTTAAAAGCTGTATTTTTAAAATTCCCTCGCAAATTTCCGAAACGCCACGTGACGTCACGAAACACTGTCAAACTTAATTTTCTAAATAGTCTGTGCTGTCAATCACAAATTAAAAAGAAGAAGACTATCTGTCACTGTCAATAAGTCATTTGTAATTTGCAGTGTTACCAGATTGGGTATTTTTTTCGCAATTCTGGGTAAAAATGGGAAATTTTAGAGAAAAAAAAATAAAACTTTTGGAGAATTTTGGGTATTTTTTTTCTTAAATAATATCAATTTGTTTAATTAATTACGGTAGGTAGTACATTATCTTATAGTAGCAGGCAGCTAGTCTACTACCTATTAAATTATAAATAATTGAAGTAGGTACTTACAATACTACTGTGTAGTTTTGCAAAGGATGACACTACTCATTTTGCTCACAATATGTATTTTTTGTTCACAAAAGGTATGTACAGTTGCAATTGAATGGTATAATCCGCTAATTTACTAAACCTCTAGCTGTTTGGCATTACAGCTCGGATTTGTAAAACAGCGAACCCTAATACGCGGAATGATTCCTTACATTTGCATCTTTGGGCATATGAAAATATATTTTGTCAGGTGCAGTTACGATGTTATTTTTGCACATAGGAACCATACAATATTTATAATAAGATTTTGTGCGCCCTTCCATTTGTAATGAATTGATATTAAAAGCTTTAATCACTCACTTATAATCACAAATTAGATAGTATTACTTATAAAATAAAACTGTGAATCCAAAACTTCGTTGTTTTGTTGATAATATTTTGAATTTGTAATTTGCACTTGACTGACACTGACATATAAGTGTATCTATGACATTGACAATGCACGGTGACGTCACAGAAAAAAGCGCAAAATGGCACCGCGTTTATAGTCGTCCAAAAATAATAGTAATTTTAATTATTTTTTTAAGCTTATTTAATAATATTCTGTAAGTGTTATATTTTTTTCCGGTTATATAATAACTTATAGAATCGTTTAAAAAAATAAAAAATTAACATGAATATACCCTATACTCAAGTAATTTCAGAGGACACCAAGGAATTCTAAAAAGTGTAATATCGTAAAACATACTGCAAGATATACGCACACTATAAAAGTCTTGACCCAAAAAATAAAATAGTTACAATCCCGAGTAGCGAGGCGAGGGAGTAAAACAATCTTATTATAGCCAAAAAGTGGGCGTAAAAACTACATTAGACAAGTAAAAGGCCGAATGTTGTTTATATAATTTGGTGTTTTATTAGATGGTTAGAAATTTGTAAGCATTTTCTGGATAGAATGATAGGTATTTGAAATTAACGTTTATTTTGGAGATATTTTTTTATTATGGATTAAATTAATTACAGAGTATTAAGTACAATATCACAAATCTAAGTGTGAATCATGCCTGGGGTTGTTTATATGCATGTGTTATCGCTAATAATGTGTGTACGGTACGCCTGATGGGTCATGCTTTACATTATATGCTTTACATTACTCATCTTATCCCATTTTACGTGGGGTCGGGGCAGCATGTGAGTCTGTTAATACTCATCATCATCTGAGCGTATTCCCGGTTGCATCTTCAGCTGTTATGCTTCAGAGTCCGCGGTCCGCTACCTAGCCTAGGTGGTTTGACGAGGTTACTGGTTTTTACACAGAACGACTGCCGTCTGACCTCCGCAACCCAAAGGGTAGACCAGAACCTATCCTAGGATAGGTTTAAACAAATGCTAGATGGCGTTCGGGTAACGCCGAACGCCATAGCTTTACGTGCCTTTCGAAGCACGGAATCATCTTTCTTTTCGGATAATCAGGTGATTCAAGCCTGCAATATCCTAACCAGACTGGAAACAAGTTTTCACAAAGTATTCTTCCCAGTGGGAATTGAATCCACGACCTCTGGATCACAAGGTGAAAGCCTTGATCACTGGATCACTGAGGCAGTCAGTCTGTTAATACTCTTCATTTTGAATGAAAATTTGGCTGAAAATTTTACGGCCGGCCGCCTGCCTGACACAAACCCTCCTTAGGTATGAATTCGTGCAAAAAGTTTTATAACTGGCCATCGCCCGACGTCAACCGTCCTTGGGAATGCAGTTGTTGCAAGACTTAATGCTTTGTCCTTTTGTCGCCTCATAGTATTTTTAGGCGACTATGAGTTCTAAAAAGAATCCAGAACATAAGGTAGAACCTATAGTTACCGCGGTTCGAGGGTGTGATTGCTTACGACTAGACTGTAAAAATGACAGTAAAATCCTCGCGTTTGATCGAAAACAAGTGACAAACGTGGAGCGAATGTCGTGCTTACGATTTTGAATCTTTCTAATAAATGTTGGTCATTTTCAAAATTTAGTAAAAACTAAAAACATGTTAACACTTATTGTTTAGTTTCATAAACAATTCTTCTAAAGTAAATTCCTTAAAAGAGGAAGGACATTAGATAACTGATATTTTCAAAGTTTCTTAGTTTCTTAAAATTTACTTATATATCGTGCCAAAAGTGGCCGTTTCCCGCAATAATGCAATGCAAACTAAAGTTTAACGTTCTCACTTTAAACTGTAAACAGTAGTTTATAAAGTAGTTTGAAAGGTTATCTAGGTTTTACTAGAACAACATTTTAAATGATATCTCCGTTTCCTCGCAAAGAATTTATTTTAAATTGGGGCAGCAGCACTCGACTCCATGTATCATCTTAAGAGAGGCCAATGCCCATCAGGGGATGCTATGCGGCTTAAATGATCAAGGCATAGATAAAATTATAGACAAAAGCTAATAAATTTTACTTATGTCCAACGGAACTCGCGAAACGACCCCTCGGGCTCGAGCCTTTACGAGTACCACGTTACAGCGAGAGTTATACGCGAGCTATAAATATTAAGGTGGCAACGTTGAACATAAAAGTGGGATTGTTTTGTTGTAAACTATCTTAGGGATTTCACCTTAAAAAAATATTTCTTCCATGTTGATCTGAGAAAATAGAAAAACATGGAATGTATCAGTATGCCCATTCCGCTTGAGGGAATGGGCGAGATTTTGAGTCATGCATCGCCCATTGAGGGCGATGCGGCTAGCAATTCATCACTGTTCTGATTCCCTTTTTTAGGGTTCCGTACAAAAAATTAAAAAACGAAACCCATAGGTTCACTCGTGCGTCTGTCTGTCTGTCTGTCCGTCCGTCTGTCACAGCCAATTTGCTCCAAATCTACTGGACTAAATCAGGTGAAATTTAGTGGGATGATGTAAGCCTATAACCCAAATACAGATAAGCAAAGTTAATAAAAATTTTTTTTTCAAATAAGGGTCATTTTCTGGGGAAAAATTAGAAAATAAAATAAAAAGTTTTGCAAACCTTACTGTGTCATATATTAAATGAAAGGGCTTGTTATGAGGATCTCAAATATATTTTTGTTATTATTGTTAAATAAATAGTTTTGATTTTATTCATGAAAGAAGATAAAAAATTTACCCTTAGACTTAGACAAAGACCCTCCCAGATCTCCGAAACAACTGAGCCTAAAATTTTGAAAAAAAAAAATACAAACTTTAGTTCATAGCTTGTAGATTACAGGAAAACGTATGAGAAGTACGGAACCATCATCACGCAAGTTTAAATCGCACTTGACCAGTTTATTCACCTTCACTCCCACCACCACACTAAACACTTTTGGGTGTAACAGCTTCAGGGAGTCTATCCTAGGATACAGACTTGATAATGCATTCAAATTCGTTTATCTGCAGTGTGAGAAATGCCTATTATTGTCATCAGCTAATAAATTGTACTCATGTCTAACAGAGCTTGCGAAACGACCCCTCGGGCTTGAGCCTTTACGAGTATCACGTTACAGCGAGAGTACGCGAGCTATAAATATTCAGGTGGCACCAATAAACGTAAAAGTGGGATTGTTTTGTTTTGAATTACTTTCGAAAGGGATTTTTAATTTGCGAACTGTCATTTGTTTTTACAAGCTGTTATTTAGCCTGCTCTGTTTTTTCTTCGTCTAAGCGCGTACCTGGTTGCATCTTCAGCTGTGCTGCTTCTGAGCCCGGGGTGTGCTTTCCCGCTTTTTCTTCTCCATATAAAACATGCATGTCAATGGTCATCCAAGGATGCCAAAGACCTTGCAAAATGGAGAAGAAATTGCCGGAACAGTTTAAATGATTTGGCTATAGTTTTACGACCGGCCGCCTGCCTGACGTGAACCCTCTTTGGGAATGTATTTGTGCGAAAAGTTTTACAAAAAGCCGCCGCCCGACGTTAACCCTTCTTGGGAATGCAGTTGTAGCACGAGATATTTATGCTTAGTCCTTTAGTTGCCTCTTACGACATCCACAGGAAGAGATAAAGTGGTCCTATTTTAACCCGGAAACACACGGGTAAAATTTAGCCTGTTCTGTTTGTTGTTGTTTATTTGTTTAAGTCAAATCTTGCAAGTTAATATTGAGCTAATTTTCGGTTTCTGCTTTAGATAAGATTTTGTGTGATAATGTAATTCTCTGGTAGTACAGAGAGGGTCGTGCTCCTATAGTGGAGACTAAAAAAGACCTGATGATGATGAATGTAAATCAGATGACGAGACGATGTAGGTATGTAATATTATTTTAACAAGAAGCGAATCTGATGATGGAGCCGGAAGGTGGCTATAGGAACCCTGTAATAAAACGACGCAAACCCATCAAATTTGGGCTTATCACATTTGTCTTGATTAGTATTTAGGCCAGAAATTAAGTTTTTTTTCAATAAACTCATTTCATTGGTTCTTTAGAAAATTGTGTGTCGGTATTACAATAAATTAAACTCGTGAAAATTTTCGCTTAATGATTTCTAACGATATTTTGTTATAAAATACTATATGTAAGGGATACATTTAAAAATACAAATTAATTGAATAAAAAAATGTCCAACATCCAATATAATAATACATTACAGCCAATGTAACAATATATTAAACCATTATTGACATTATTTCATTAATTGTATGTATGTGACGCAATATGAAATGACCCCCGGGTTTGCCTTTACGAGTAACGTTACAGTGAGATATGCGAGCTGTAAATATTCAGGTAGCACCGTTGGACATAAAAGTGTGATTGTTTTTTTGTAGATTGCGTTGTTAAGGGATTTTAAATTAAAGCTTCGTCAGTAGCAACTTTTTCTGCGATGCTATGAACTCTTTCGCATGTATTTCTCCAGCAACTTTACTAATAGAGTTCTTACATACATACATACATACTATCACGCCTGCCTGAGACTATGGACCTCCACTTGCTACGATCTTGACAGATCTCTTTCGCTTCATCTACACTCATCAACCTCTTCATAAATGTCCTTCGGTTACGGGTACTTCTTACCTCTCCTTTTTTTAGAACGTCACCAATCTGATCGCAGAATATTTGCCGAGGTTGACCCTGTCCCGCTCTTCCTTTCACACTTGCCTTATAAATATTTTTTGTTAATCTCTTTTTATCAAACCTTTCTACATGCCCAAACCATCTTAACATCCCTGTCTGTACTTTTGTCACTAGAGTTCTTCTTCCACAATTTATTCACTTTACGTGGGGTCAGGACAGCATGCGAGTGTAAATTTACGGTCGGCCGCCGCCTGCCTGACATCAGCCCTCCTTGGAAATGCATTTATTTGAGTTCAAAATTTTTTTATAGTTGACATTGTAGGAACTACAGAGCCTTATAAACATAAGTAGATTAATTATGATATTGAATTGGACTAAAGGGACTTAAATCCACAATCGGCAAAACTTGAGTTATAACTTTCTGATTGCTGAGAATCTACTTTAATATTTATTACAGACAATTAAACAAATGATACATAAATAATAGAGATAAATATTAGCATACAAAAGGCGGCCTTATCGCACAGCAATCTCTTCCAGGCAACCTTAGGGTAGTATGGATAAAAAAGAAATTTAGATGTGTTACAGGTGAGGTGCAATATTTCAAGAAAGATATAGAACAAATAAAATATTATCCGTAGATATATAATCTATCGTTTTTACAAAATTCATACATATAATTTTTTTTAGCCTGTAGTGTCCCATAGTTAGGCAAAACCCCCCTCTAGATTTCCACAAACTTCTATACATATAATACATACTTAAAAATATATACACATATAATATAAATAAGGTAGTGTATACGAAAGAAAGTGGGAACCTAAACAAGATGCGAAAGGAATAGATTGACTTACAAGGAAGAAAGGAAGTGTGATTTAACTTGTGATTTAAAGCTGGCTAGCGTTTGAGCCTGTCGGATGGACAGTGGCAGTGCGTTCCAAAGCCATACAGCTTCTACAGTGAAGGACTGAGAATAAAACTGGGTGGAATGAACAGGAATTTCTATTCGCAAATTTTCGGAACATGTAAACGTGTTATATACGCAAACGATAAATATACAGGTGGCGTGTCGAGTTGAAATAAAACTGGGATTGTTCTGTTATAAAAACATTTTAGCTTTTTATTTTTGATGAACTCTTATGGTATTTGATTGATCAAATTACAAAAAATAAAACCTTCTGTCAAGTCAAAGGGTGCCAACGGGACCCTATTAATGAAACTTCAAAAAAGGGAGTAAAGAAAAAACACGTTTATTGTATAATACAAGAAACATGTTTTTTTCAGCGTTTAAAAACATTGTACGGAACCCTTAATGTACGAGTCCGACTCGCACTTGACCGGTTTTGAAATAACTTAGTTTGGTAGGTAATACCAATTATACTTATTCTGTACGCATAGCGTTAAATTTTTCTGATTTACATAATGATCATAAGCCGTACGTGTGGTTCCCAGCAGAGTAGAATAGGACCACTCCAAGTCTTCCCGTGGATGTCATAGAAGGCGACTTAGGAAACACAAGCTGAACAAAGCTTATAAACACCAATGAGACCTCTCCAACCCGTCTGGCCAGCGTGGAGAGTGTACGCCAAATCCTCTGACTGCTCTGGCTAATATATGGCTCTGGCAGTACAGAGAGGGTCGTGCTCCTGCATTGGAGCCTAAAAAGGACCTGATCATGATGATGACATAATGGTACTTGAATGACGAAAAATAATGAAATGCTGATGAATATTGAAAACAACTCATCAATTGTATCCAAGAGAACTCTTGAAACGACTTTTCGGTTTGGGCCTTTGCGAGTGAAATGTCATAAGTGATACGCAATAAATATTCAGGTCGCTTTGTCGAGTTGATATAAAAGTGGGATTGTTTGGTTATAAAAACGTTTTAGTGTAGGAAACTGCGTCAGAAGAAGATACATACAGATACACTATCACGTCTTTATCCTTAACGGGGTAGACAGAGCCAAGGGCGGTAAAGCCCAGGCCACTTTTAGCGTAATGGTGGGCATGAAGGTGGAAAAGGGAAATCATAATAGTGATGGGTTGCTAACCGCATCGCCTATTCATATGATTCAGATTCTCACCCATTCCCTCGATCGGCTTTTACGATCTGCACGAGAAGAGAAGCAGCTGGTACATTCTATGTTTTTTCTTTTCTCCTAGACCAGCAAAGAAGAAAAGGTACACAAATAAATGTGTTTTGTTATAAAATGGTTATGTATTGTAGGTATGTTATTGGCTATAAGTTTTGTTTTGCTTAAAAATTTCAAAAGTGTCCTCAAATTCAATCAGTGTAGGTACCCATCTTTATTACAATAGCGGATTTAAGAGTAACTCTAGACAGAATCAGACATTCCCATACAAACAGTATTTTAACTTTGCAATTTCAAAATACTGCCGAAGTCTGTTTGTTTGTTCAAAAAAAGCTAGACAACGTTTGTATGAAAAGTATAGGGTAGAAGACTCTTAAGATTTATTAAAACATATATTATACAAAGTGGAAGGGACATACCTGTAATAAACCAAACCACGGGCTATACTAGAGCACTAAAGTATAATGAAATTAAAATAACAGTCAAAAACCCAAAAAAAAATTCGACATTCCTATACAAATCGCCTGGGCGGCTACACACTTTTGTATGGAAATGCCAAAAATTATTTTTGTTCTTTGGCTGATATTTTAATTTCATTATACTATAATGGTCAAGTATAGACCGTGGTTTGATATATTACAGGTATGTCCCTTCCACGTTGTATAAGACTTTGTCAAAAACAAATGATACATGAACGAACTTATGATTTTGCCTCGCTTCATTATTAAGTTACTGTAGCCACATGTAAGTATCTGGCTCACTCCATCCTCTACACTGTCGATTCTATAAATAAATGTTGTGGCATTGTCATAGGTAACATGAAATTTAAAACACTGCAAGTTATTAAATACAAGAAGCTCTGTTAAAAATTAACCCTAAAACGTCCTATGAGAAAGTGAATATCGCTTTAATTATTTTGTTTTCCACATGTTCCATATCCTGTATACATGCCCACCTGCTTTCTTGAGCCTGGTACAGGTTTTACGAGGTCTGACATGGCTGCGCTAGTAAAACGGAGACGATAAGTACCTTTATCGGCCCGTTGCTAGAAGTGCAGTTACGTTCACTCCAAGGTGGACTTAGTTTCTACGCTCTTGCTACCAAACGCTGCTGGCTTGGTAGGCACAGAACTAAACTGAATTAAATAGTGTAGGTAGACGCATCAAAAATGTAGTACTCACTAATAAACTGTGTATATTAAATAATAAATGGAATCCAAAATATCACATGAGTTGCACTTAAGACGATACACGGAGTCCAGTGCTGCCCCCATTTGAAATAAATTATTTGTAAGGAAACGGAGATATCATTTAAAATTTTAAGCTACTAAAACCTAGATAACCCTTCAAACTATTTATGAACCGCTGTTTACAGTTTAAAGTGAGAACCAAACCTTAATGTACTCACTTTAAACTGTAAACAGTGGTGTCGAGTTGATATAAAACTGGGATTGTTCTGTTATAAAAACATTTTAGCTTTTTATTTTTGATAAACTCTTATGGCATTTGATTGGTCAAATTACAAAAAATAAAACCTTCTATACGGAACCCTTCATGTACGAGTCCGACTCACACTTGACCGGTTTTGAAATAACTTAGTTTGGTAGGTAATACCAATTATACTTATTCTGTACGCATAGCGTTAAATTTTTCTGATTTACATAATGGTCATAAGCCGTACGTGTGGTTCCCGGCAGAGTAGACTTCGTAGCTCATGAAATATTATTGACAAAATGTGAAAAATATGGTATTAGAGGGCAGGCGTTAGAATGGTTGCAAAGTTATCTCTCGAACAGATCACAGCATGTTGAAGTAGAGAATATTGATGATAATAATGAAGAAAAAACATACAAATCAAAGCCTATTATTAACAAAGTTGGCGTCCCACAGGGAAGCATCCTAGGCCCTTTGTTATTTTTAATTTATATTAACGACTTGCCTAAGGCTACAAATCATTTTTGCACACTCTTCGCAGATGATATATCTATAATCATACCTGACATTTATAATGATGCAATAAAATACAATAATGATATTAATAATACTATTAATGATATAATAAATTGGATGACATGTAATAATTTGAAGGTCAATATTAATAAAACTAAATTTATTCAATTCTATAATAAACGCAGTGACACTAAGAAAAATCTAAATATTACATACAAAGGACAACCTGTTGAAGAAACTAAGCAAATAAAATTTTTAGGAATTATTTTGGACAACAATTGCTCATGGGATAAACACGTAGAAAGCGTGTGTAGTAAAATAAATAGATTTTCTTATGCACTTAGGAGATTGACAAGGATAGCAGGCAGAAAAACCGCTATTCTTGCATATCATGGGTATGTAGCATCTCAACTCAGGTATGGACTCCCCCTATGGGGAAATGCTACAGAACTTAACACAGCATTTATGGCACAAAAACAATGCATACGTTCAATTTTTGGGGTCTCAACTGTAACAAGCTGTAGACCCTTATTCAAAACACTGAAGATATTAAGTCTCCCGAGTATGTATATATACGAAATGTGCGTATTTGTAAGATCACACCCAGAATTATTTAAAACCAGTAATGATTTGCCAAGTAGGTACAGCAAAAGAAATCCCAACAGATTAGTACATACCACAATGAAAACATGGTTATATAGTTCAAACAGTTTTCCTATGGCTGTACGAATCTACAATGATCTGCCTAATAATATTAGATCAATACATAGTCTTAAATCATTTAAACAAAAACTGTATGACTGGCTGGTTAAGAAGTGTTTTTATAGTGTTAAAGACTTTTTATCCGCATCTATAATTATATGAATTCTATAATGATAATAATAATAATATATAATAATAATTTGACTAATATAGGATTTTTAATTGACAATAAATAAAATAATACCTAAAATTTTTTTTCCAATTGAATTGATGTACCAATATCTGTTGCATGTCAGTGATGACTAAATGTGTGAGACTCTACATGACTTTTGTACCACCTAAATTGTACCACATTTTAAGCAATAAATTACATTTCATTTCATTTCATTTCATTTCATTTCATGTTTTATCACAGACCATGGCATGAATCAAAATATAATACCTACCTAAAACTGCCGTTTTGAGCCGTAGAAACTAGTCGATAAACATGAGAGGAAGTAATAAAAAAGTTTCCTTCCGTTTGTAAGTGAATTTCTTATTAAATATTTGTATGATAATTGGCACGCCAGGTTTTCATACAAATTAAAGGACTTTCTTTGTCTAGTAGTATATACAGTTCTGTGGTTTATCATAAATAAGAGTTAAGCCTGTACTTACAAAACCGATTTCTTTTCAACGCGCTTCTACCTTAAATTTGCCTTTAATCTTATTTTGTCATCGCCATATATTTACTGAAAATATAAGAAACTTTCCCCGCAATCCCGATAACGATCCCGCAGGATATTTACGACAGCCCGTCGAGACCGCATTATAGGTGTTTAGTGGAACACCGCAGGGGCGTATATTATACCCGCTACTTTTTATTACAAAAAATAAGACAATATAAAAGTTTTATTTTACATAACCATATAAACGTCTTCTTAACTACTGTATTAGGTTTATCTTCTGCTTGGGCAAATACGATCACGTTTCCCAATCTCGTTTTCAGCTCAATTAACTGCCAGTTCGTCAACGCAGGAACCAACATATTCTCTGTCAGCTGTACAATATCCTCAATAATCCCCAGGCCCCTGAGTATCTCAAATCATGTTTCCAACTTTTAAGTTCTACTCATGAGAGGTCCCTGCGTTCTTCAAATACTCTTACCCTAGCTATTCCTTCTCACCGTACAGGTTTTTTCGATAACTCTTTCTCTGTCACTGCTGTACGACTCTGGAATGCTCTCCCTGAGTCCATCAGAAAAGCTCCTAGCCGCGACTCCTTTAAAATTAGAATTTTTAGACACCTCCATTTTCAATTAAATGAGACAGACTTGATTGTATAATATGTATTTAGAGATATGTATATATTTATTGCTCGTTTGTATGTATTTATGTATTTAATATGTAGGTATAGTATTATTATCATATTTATATTTAGTATGTTTCTTTTTACATTATTTTTAAGTTTAAAATTTTATTTAGTTTTTTATTGTTATTTTTTATTATGTGTTACACCCACATAAACTCTCCCAATCAACCCAAAGGTTTGACTGTTAGATAATGCTTTTAGCATTAAGTCCGCCTGTTGTACTATTACATTTGTATGTGTGTACAATAAAGTGTAAATAAATAAAAATACTGACATGGGTTTGTTCTGACTTTTCTTTTATTCATTATTATTATTTATCTTACATTACAGTTTATGTTTTGCGGCTCTAAGCAGTCAGAGCCCAGGACCGCTAGTGTATATGAATAAATAATTAAAATTAAGCTTTATGAATTAATAATAAAGGGCTGCCCCTTTCAAGTAAGTAGGTATACGACTGTACATTTACACTAGCTTGCTACATTATATATTAATCTGGGATTTTCACCTATATACATAAGCACCGGTTTATTTACCGGTAGATATATCCTATTATTAATTCCACTCATAGAATCAACTCCGTTAGTATCACTTACCAAAGCGCGATATCGGTAATTGATATCACTCACCCCAAGTGGATCACCGACGCTATGACAATGGCTCTGAGACTTTTCTCAGAGCATCCACCAAAGGTTATCCACTAACTGCCACCAAACTACAGTTTGCAAAATACACATGGTTTGCAAAATGTACCGTCACAAATTATTGTGGCGGTACATTTTGCAAACCATTACGACAACTGCCATACAATAATGACAGCCGAGACCAACGGGTTAACGTGCCTTCCGAAGCAAGGAGCTCGAGAAATTAGATGCCTTAGATTATATTCTCTCTACATTTAGGAGCCAATTTAAGCTTTGGCCGGTATCGTGTTATGGAAAGAGACACAGTGTTTTTTCAGAGATGGTGGAATAGTTGCTCTGACCGCTCTGGCTAATATATGGCTCTAGTACAGAGTGGGTCGTGCTCCTGCAGTGGAGCCTAAAAAATACCTGATGATAAATGGAGTAGTTTGCTATTGCCTTCTACATTAAACACAATAGTATACTTAAAAGTCCCTAGGGTGCAGGTTTCCTCACGATGTATTTCTTCATCGAAAGCAATTGGTGGTTGTTGCAAATTACCGTTTATGAGTACAAACTCAAAGGTACAAGTCGCGCCTAGTGGGGACCGAACTCGTGCCACGGAATAAATACTAATACTAACGTACAGAAGTCTCACTCAGCAAATAAAATCAAAGAAATATCTACTCAATGTGGCTAGCGATATGTTTTAATTTAGCTCACGTCAGAACTCAGCACTTTTTTATCATCCATACCTAGACATCCATTGCAAGCCAATTTTATTCTTATTACGCTGGACAAACGATTCTTATAACTGAATTTACCACCCGGAGGAGCTGCTGCGCGCATAGTAATAATGTAGGTACATTTTCGATACCTAAATGAGGAGTGACACAGGCCTGCTCGTGCCTTACAGGCGCATAGTCAATGCCTAACCACTCGGCCACTACCGCTTCCTTTTCTTTAGACTATTTCATCATCATCAGGTCTTTTTTTAGCCTCCACTGCTGGAGCATGACCCTGTCTGCACTAGAGCCAGAGCAGTTAGAATATTTGGCCTACACTCTCCACACTGGGCGGACGGGTTGGAAAAGTCTCACTGATGTTTATAAGTTTTGTTTAGCTTGTGTTTCATAAGTCGCCTTCTACGACATCCACTGGAAGACTTGGAGTGGTTCTATTTTACTTTCAATGTGGTAACTGGTAATGAGATAATTGCCAGTAGGTTGATACCTAGATCCAACATTCAAACTTAATGCCTCGGAGAGTCAATTCTGTTAGTATCACTTACCAAAGCGTGAAATTCGGCACTTGATATCACTCGTCCCAAGTGGATTACTGTTGCCATGACTACGGGTCTGAGCCTGTCTGAGGCGATAGCTGTTCTAAGCATAATGCGTTTGTGTTAACAGTAATGAATGGTTGTTTGTCTTTATTTGATGACTTACGTGGTGTATAAATACGAGTAAATAAACATATACGAAAGAATTACACAGATTGAGCTAGCCAAGAAGTAAGTTCGAGACTTGTGTTACGGGATACTAACAGAAGATACTATGTTTTATAATAAATAAATTTATAGATAAACATCCAAGACTCAGGTCTCTCCTCACCTCCTCCTCCTTCGGTGTGACAGCTTGGCATGGTTATCTTATCACACTCGTCTCCCACCTGAAGGTTTGATTCCCAGAGCGGAAAAATGCTTTAACTCATTTTCACGGGTCTGCTCTTCTGGATATGATGTGCAGTATCTTTGTTTGATATTCTTACTCTCACTCTTCGGCTTACGATACAAAGTAAATGCTAAGTGCGGATCTTTGTGTTCTGTGCATTCCTCGCATAAGATCTGTTCGCATCAAACTATTACTTATATATGTTTGTCGAGATCGGAGCTCACTCCCTCTCGACAGACCTTCACTTTCTACGATCCTGACAGACCTCTCTAGGTCTTTCAGGATCGTAACAAGTGGAGGTCTATAGTTTTTGCCCACCCCTGTGGGAAACAGGCGTGACAGTATGTAAATATGTGTGTAATATAACAAAAAAATAAGAACCTCTTCGTTTTCGTCAGTTAAAAGTAAAACATGTGCAAAAAAGCACGTGGGTTAAAAAGGACTAAGCTCTTTACGACTTTCTTTCCATTATCACAGGAAATAAGCAGCGAACCGTTTGAAGTTTTCCTATTTACTTTCCCAGCTAGGGCTGCTACGCTTATGAATAAAGCTAGCCAGTGTTGGTATAGCTACATTTTTCATCATTATTTCAGCTGATTGACGTCCATTGATAGACATAAGCCTCTTCCAAGTATATCCAAGTGATCTTTCTAAGGCTGCCTGCATCCAGCGTTTTCCAGCGACCTTGGTCCAGTTGTCTCACCACCTTGGACGTCAATAAGTATAGCTGCATATTATACTTGCTTATTACGTTTTATTGATTCTGGCTTTTTTATCGTCGTTTCACATTCGGCATCTTTGGGTAACCATTGATTGCATATCATGTTTGCTGAAAAAAAAGTTAGAAAGCGGACTTCGGGATCAATCTAGACAAAAGTCTGACAACATTAATGGATAAACTATAATACTGCTTAATATCACAAAGAATCAAAAACAGGTACAGGTGAAAAGAAAAAATACAACAAATAATATAAAAAAAAATCCCCAAATCACTGCGCTCGTAGGGTAGGGTATCCAAGTGGCTGGAGGAATTGATGTTTCAGGTCATCCAAGAACAAGCGTTCTTGGATCACCTAAAACATTAATTAGGAGAGCGGAAATCTCTATACAGCTGACTTTTGCACCCCAATGCTCCAAGGTCTCTACGGCAAAAGGCAAAATTAGAGAACTGAAAAAAATCTTCCAGCCAGATAGTCTGACTTATATCTGCTGTGTTACAACCCTATCTTCAGTACAGAGGTGCCATAATTTTTCGGCTCGGAGGGCCCAAGATCGATCGGACACTTTATGTACCAAGTGTCGTATCGACACTTTCATAATGGACATTGTAAGGACGTCAGATAGGTTACATCGCCGAACGTGTTTATTACACGTTCGATGAATCGACAAAATAAAAATACGGTCTTGTTGTGCCCACGTCTTCGTTTATACAGGTTGACGTTGAACCCTCTAGCTATATGACATCTTGTAATTAGAATCATTATTAGAAACACAAAACCGTAAGAAAAATCTACTTATTTTTTGGAAAAAAAATATTTTCCCGAATTTCTTATTAATGGCTAACCTACTGACTATACTATACGCCACGCCACGAGCCCAGTAGCGGATGGTGACATTAAAATGGAAGATATTTGGTATTTATTTGTTGGCTGTTATCTTTGGTTTTTATTATGAAACAAGATACATATGACAGATACATACTTTTTATTTTGCTTAGCGACGAAGAAAACGCAAGCTAAACAAAGCTTATAAACATCAGTGAGACATCTTCAACCCGTCTCGCTAGCGTGGAGAGTGTAGGCTAAATCCTTTGCTGTTCTGGCTATACAAGAATGGATCTAATAGTACAGAGAGGGTCGTGCTCCTGCAGTGGAGACTAAAAAGACCTGATAATGATGGTATCGCTTAAAGAGTAGATACTTTCCTTAAATATATCTACGAGGTTCAATATCACCCTTTATAGCAGCGGTCCATTCGGCTGCCCGGAGATATGCTCAAAATGTTATAGAAAATCACATTTAAATCGGTCCAGTAGTTTCAGCATCGGTACAGACGGACAGGTTGGGGGACAAATAAGTTATTTTTAACTTTTTGGTTAAAACTAACTTGAGATACAGACATTAGGTACTAGGGTAAAACCCGGATAGTTGCCCCACTTTTTGAAATTACTTTATATCTCGTTGTACAAAAAGCAATATACTTTATTTGGCAAACTTGGCTTGGCTTGGCTTGGTACTTTAGTCTTATTATCTTCAAATTAATAAAAGGAATAAACATTATCTTTGATATTTCCTGAGTATTGGCGACTATTGCCGACCTCTAAATTTTGGTACAACTATCTCATATAGGGGATAGTTGCCTATTCCATGTAAATTACGTTTAGGATAGATGCCCTGTCGAGAAAGAGGACATCTATCCCGCAAAAACTTTGATCGCATCTAGCCGTCCTATGCAATCGCACAGAGACATGCAATACGGTCAACTTAGTTGTAGATGCAGAGTCTCTCGATAGATAAATTTAATAACGTGTTTCATTTGCGAAACTAGAGTACTTGCAATCAAGGCAACTATACCCCAGGGGTGACTATCCAGGTTTTACCCTATATGTTACATACGGGTAACTGACGTGAAAAATCAGCTCCTGGCCGACATGTTTCGACCTCATCCGGAGGTCGTCATCGCGTCGGGCGTCGCGCGGCTCATTCTCCTGATGACGACCTTCGGATGAGGTCGAAACTTGTCGGCCAGTAGGTAGCTGATTTTTCACGTGAGTTACCCGTATATAACATATTATATTAAGTTTTAACTGGTACTTTTTAAGGATTTTTCTTTTCTTCTAGACCAGCGGGGAAGAAACCTATTGCTTAGGCGGTGATCCCACTGCACCGCGCACCGTCGCGGAGCGCGGGACGGCAGATTTTAACATAGTATGCGAAAGGCGAAAACACATTGTTTGTATGTATGTATGTACATACATATGCATGTATGTATGTATGTTTGTTCCGCGATAACTGCCGAACCGATGGTCCGATTTTGATGAAATTTGGTAGGCATATCAATAGAATTTTCAAGTTCGTTGGGCATCAAAATCGGTTCAGTAGTTGTTGAAATATTAATAAAAAATCGCGAGGTCTAAGTTCGCGGCGAACTACTAGTATAAAATAAAACCATGTAGCGATATACAAAAGCAAACTTACCTACCACAAACAAAATGGCTTTGACGGTACAAACTAGGCTTCGAGGTTGTTTGCCAACTTTGTTAATAACGTCCCCAAACAATTTCCTTAATTAACAAATTAGAAGCTGCCAAATTACAATTGCGATGTATTGACTGAATGTAGAGTT
Organism: Acrobasis repandana; assembly: GCA_963576875.1. Classification (NCBI taxonomy): domain Eukaryota; kingdom Metazoa; phylum Arthropoda; class Insecta; order Lepidoptera; family Pyralidae; genus Acrobasis; species Acrobasis repandana. Next base: position 20,153,325 of record OY756216.1, read on the forward strand.
GAATGGAAGTGTTATTAGGACTAATTACTGTATAATTGAACGAGCGAGCGAAGTGAGCGAAGTTCTCCGAGTCTAATTGAACAATCCAGTATTTGTATGTATGTTTGTTCGACGATAACTCGAGTAGTTTTGATCACAGCTTCATGGTATTTGGTAGGCGCGTAGATGTAGCTAATATAATTTTTAAGTTCGAATTTATGCCACATCGGTCAAGGGGTTAACGATTTATTGGGTTCGTGCTTTGACGATACACCTACTGTATAGTCGATGGGTTCGTAAGTTCACAGTTCGATGCAAACAACTAATTTAATTAATTCCATTCCTGTTTTTATTTATGATCATTATTTTAGTGTTCTTGCAATATTTGCTTATTTTTAATTGAAAAGAGATAGAGATGTGACGATTGTTTGATTTTCAAGTATTTTTTAAGTTTTATACAATTAATTGGTATAATAGTTTAAGACTTTACATCCTTCTAAAATTCGTGTTCATTATGTTAGTGCAAAATTTTAATGTAGTGCAAAATAAAAAAAATATATTTTAGTCATCCAAAGGTAGCCTATAAGAGATTGCCTTGGAGATAAGGCACCATTGTACATCTAGCCATCTAGTCTACATATTATAAATGATACTTTATAATACGTTGTATTTTGGCTCAATGAAGTGTTTTTACTAACTTATTTTTTTTTTATTTTAAGTTTTTCATGCGATATCTACCAGATCTGCAAGAAAGTGGTATTATATTAAGGTGACGTGGGTGGGTTCACAAATTGCAAAACTGTGCGTGTTTTTGAAAAATCACTGTTATTAAACTAATGCAGTTTATTCCTTAAAAAAATTGACATAAAAATCTTAAGGATTTTCTACAGACACTCACAATAGCCAAAACACGATTGAGCATTATTATCTTACATATGTCAGACATTAAATTTAAAGCAGGGCCGGATTAGGGACGGCCGATTTTAAAAATTAATCCCTTCAGTTGACCCAACTCGATTACTCGGGATGATGTCGTGTCCGGACAGAATAGACGAATTTTGAGAAAACTCGACCTTATCCTCGTGCTTTACTACTAGCCATGAATACAACAACAATTATAACTACTACTACTAGGCACGAATAAATAACATATCATTATCAGCAGTTTTTTTTAGCACTGCAGGAGCACGAACCTCTCTGTACTACAAGAGCCATAATTATATTAGCCAGAGCAGTCAGAGAATTTGGCCTACACTCTCCACGCTGGCCAGACGAGTTGGAGAGGTCTCACTAATGCTTATAAGCTTTGTTTAGAAATTGTGTGTTTCCTAAGTCGCCTTCTACAACATCCACGGGAAGACTAGGAGTGGTTATATTAAATATGTATTCATCATTATATTTTTATCACTTTTAACAGAGCCTAGCGCAAAATGAGACGTATAAATAATCATTTTCTATGTGATTAGGTTTGCGTTTATTTGTTTCCAGCTGTTGCCCGCATGGTCAAAGGTTATTTGGCCATCCCTATTTGTAAAGCCCACATAATTGGAATAATTTTTTTGTCATGCCAAATTTCATTCCAATTCATCCAGCCGTTTTGGCTTGATAGCAGAACAACCATTCTTACAACATTTCGCATTTATAATATTGCTAGGATACTTATCAATTTGAAATTTACGTCACCAATGTCACCATGCTCAGGCAAAGTGACGTAAAATATCGTAATATAGCGTTATAAGGCCAGCAGGTAGGATAGGTATACAATAAGCAAAGAAGTAAACTTACATTTTGATTGTTAGTTGTGTTGTTATATGTGTAAATAATCAATGTTATGTATACAAATGATGGTGTGTAAAAGGAATTTAACTAAAACCTATACTTACATCCTTATTTTTAAATTAGTACACTAATGTTAAGGTGTGACTTAGTCCATTATTTTTAACAACTTTTCCTTATAAATGTGTATCGAAATACGAAAAGAAAAATTTTTCTTTTGATACAAATCGAAGTAGTCACGTGATCTAGTTAAGTGCTATGGGAAGTGAATTTTTTTTTCGTATTTCGATAAACATTTATTAGGAAACGTTGTTATATACTTAAGATTTGTGCACTTATTAAAAATAAGGGTGTATATTTAATACGACGAAAATAATTTTATCATTTCCATCGCAGAATGTATTTATCGTCTAACTAGTTTTCATTCTTAAAGCAACAAGCAAGGCAAGTACCAATATTAGCAACACGGAATAACATCCGCGGACTCGCATATCCGCCCGTCTGCACAGTTCTATTTCCCCTGTCCCCCTGCAACCCCCTGGGGTAAACATTATCAATTTGTCATTCCTCCGTCTACATTATAAATGAGAAATGTTTTCAACAGGTGGCGATCTGTTTCACGAAATCTGGCTGGTTAGAATAAAAAAAAGGGTTCTTGATAAAAATTAAAACAGTTGTTTTTGTTTTCAGCCAGTGTTTCTTTTATTTAAATTCGTAAAAAAATCAAATAATTTTGACAAAAGATTACGTTTATATAAAAATGTAAGAACATGGTAATCGTGAAAATGTATTTAAATTTCAAAATTTTCCTCTCATTATGAGAGTTTTTTATGTTTATTTATTTATTAATTCAATCTTTATTAAATATAAAAGTACAATAGGTGGACTTAACGCTAATGCATTCCCTACCAGTCATGCTTTAGGAAAAACAGAAAAATCTATTTTATTGCGATAGGCGCTACAACAAGAACCTATACATACATACTTGTATATAGGGTCTAACAAAATAAGCTGAAATTATTTTAAGGGTGGATATAGTCCATGATACTGAACAACTTTCCCCAAGGAACATATATCAAAATATAAAAAATATTTTTTGGCCTCCCATACAAGTTGACCGATCAGCTGATCCGAGTCTCAGGCTCTCTCACTCACCGAACGAAGCATAGAAGCGGTAAAGCTACTACTCAGACGTCGATGTTCTGTGAGATAATATATAGAGATTTGCAATACAGAATATAGAGATTTTTAAAGAAGTTCTATATTCTTTATTGCAAATCTGGCGCGAGCTGTATGCTCCACCTCCCGATTGCATCCAACTTTCAGGTCATAAATTGCCATGAGCCAAATGGTACTTACTTCAATCGTTTTCGAACTGAGGTAGGGATCATCTTACAAATCGTAGTAGCGCCACATTATGCATACATCTGTGTGCATAATATGGCGGGCTCGCGCAATATTTACAAAGTGCCGGTGTGCAATTAGACCATGCAACACCTCCTCTCGTGCCCTTTGTGCTTCACCAGCTATACCGTTCTTGACTTATACCACCAGAACGGAATCTCCTAAGGTCCCGCGCAATATGCGTCCCCGCACCTCTCCCTCGATTTCGTCTTGTCGAGGGGCGAGAGCGGGCGAACACATACTGCATGGCACACGCGGGCGCACAAGAACGGGGGAGAGGTGCGGGGGCGGGGAAAGGGGATGCATATTGCGCGTACCTTAGGAGATTCCGTTCTGTATAATCTTACTGTATTCTGTTACTCTGCTTCGGAATGAGGCATAAAAGTGGAAACGAAATAGTAGAACAGAACTTAAAATTTGAGCTAACGACACGATAAGAAGAAGAAGTGTGTTACCGGTTGCATATTATTTAGCTGTGCTGCTTCGCAGCTCTATCGGAATGGGCTTCTAGCTTTTTATTTATTCAAACTGTATGCATGACGGTGGTCAAGGATGTCGAAGACAGTGCAATGTTTAGAAGCCGCAATAAAACAACTTGGATGTGTTTTTACGACCGGCCGGCTTAGTCCTTTAGTCGCCTCCTACGACATCCACAGGAAGAAGAACAGTCGTTAGTTCTGTTGTACGCCAAAAACTACACGACTCCTAAAAGATGCCGCTTGATTTACATTCATTGTATATGTATAACTCCATCCAACCAACATTTTTATTGACCGCCATCCCTTTTAATTAATATCAGTAGATCGTAGATAAAAAAGGCCAATTAATAAAATAGAAATTGCAATGTCAGTTATCGTGACAGAAAATGGACATATTTAATCAACGGGCAAAATGACATACAATTACGTGGTTCCATCGTCTTTTTATTGTCAACAATTCGAAGATAGCTGATATGTACAGTTGAACACATAGATTGAAAAGCCTATATACTTGTAGGTAACAACTATTTCTCTTTCTTAAATGTTACATAAGAGGCTTAATTATATCGACCCGGTATCCTACCACACCATTCTTCTGGTCTCTTTCTTCACCAAGTATGCAGAAGACCGTGCGGAATGAAGCAAAAAAAAAGCAATAAAACGATGACTGTGCTTTTGTGACCGGCCTGCTTGATGTTAAGCCTCCTTGGAAAAACATTAGTGCAAAAAGTTTATTGCTGAACCCTTCTTGGAATAGCAGTTGTAGCACAAGATACTAGAGTACTATAGCCACTACAGCATACATCGCGAAGCTGAAATTATATCACCATATTTGGCCATCAACGCACGCGCCGTTCGTTGAACAATCATTTAAAGAAATGTATCGGGAGTTCGGGATACGGGAGCAGTGGCGCGCCGCGCCAGCCAATCAAGACACAGGAACGAGAACACAACCGTATCAGGCTATCTCATCACCAGGTCTTTCTAGTCTCCACTGCAGTAGCATGATCCTCTCTGTACTGCCAGAGGCAAACTTGGCCAGAGCAGCCAGAGGATTTGGTCTACACTCTCCACGCGCTGGCCAGACGGATTGGAGAGGTTTCACTGATGTCCAAGCTTTGTTTAGCTTGTATTTCCTAAGTCGCCTTCTATGACAACCACGGGGAGACTTGGATTGATTCTATTCGACTCTGCCGGAAACCACACGGCAAAGGCTATCTGTTTGTCCCTAACAATTGTATATAAACCTGAATTTTGTAAACATAAATTATTCATTCGACTTTTAACTTAGGAGCATCGCAACATCCCTTATTATATATCTCCCGTTAGATATACGTTACCCTACTACACACCCAATATTAGCATCCTAAGCTACAGTGGTGAACCCGACGTGATTTGAATACGAAATCTTCTAAAAGCCGCCTATTACGCTTTCCACAGGACGAGTGGGAGTGGTCGCAGAGATTTTAATATTTAATTTCTTCAGGGATGCTATCGGAGGCTGGAGTTGACAGTCTGTCAACTATTATACACAGCATCCTTATTCATTACATGCCATTCAGGATTATCCATTCATCCATTACAGAACCCAGCTGTACAGCATCCTTGATTCACCGGGTGCGGGGCAGCGTCGACATTTTAGTGAAAATAGTTGCGGTTAGATTGGACGTGGACAGTGCTATCATGCAGCACTGGCTGGACTCGCGTTCACGTACTCAAAGACACCGTCAAAAAAAATTAATTCACTCAATACTTTATTGCTCCTCAAATTACATGCAGATTACATATACATATACAGTGTTGTATGATCCCACACTCATTTGAGGATCCTGTTGGGCACTGCAAAGAAGAGAGGAGGAATCTTGTCACAGTTTTTCATAATTTCAATTCATAATTATTTACAATTACAATTTTATTTATTAGATTTTTGCGTATATTATTGATTTATTTTTTAATTTCATTGCTTATTTAATGAATAAGTATATTTTTCTAATTTATCGTCGAGGTACTCCGAAAAAGAGAAATAACATTTAGAAAGTAAAAGTTGCTTTCAAAAATTTAGATGTTATACTAACATAGTTATAAGTTTCCTTTGTTATTGACACTTTATGGGCTGTAAAGATTTTTTAAAATCTTCTTAGAAGCATTCGAATAGAACACGATTAACTACGTCATATCTAACATATTACCTAATGCATTAAGAAAAGCAATTTAATTTTCATCACAACTGTACCTCGCGCACCGCGCCCTATATCAAATGTCTCATGAAGGGAGTGTCGTGTTATTACGAACTGAACAAACGGATTATTGCTTGTCGACACGACTGTACGTTCTTTATTTTCCATCATTAGGGAATGGGTTGTTACGCCACTTGAATGATTACTTCGTGGACAAAATTTGTTAACAAGAGATGTTGTTTTAGGAATAATGGTGCTTTGGCAAGTCTCAAATTGTTCTGATTAAATTATGTGATTTCAACCTCTTTAAATTGTTATTGTTATTTAAGGGATAAATGAGGGTATAAATTTGACCAAAGAGCATCGGTTAGCAAAATTAGTAAGAATTTGAAGACCAGAGAGCAACAACATTTAGCAAAATTAGTAAGAATTTGTAGATTAAAGAGCAACTTTCAGCCATATTAGTAAGAATTTGAAGACCAACATTTATCAAAATTAGTAAGAATTTGTAGATTAAAGAGCAACTTTCAGCCATATTAGTAAGAATTTGAAGACCAACATTTATCAAAATTAGTAAGAATTTGTAGATTAAAGAGCAACTTTCAGCTATATTAGTAAGAATTTGAAGACCAACATTTATCAAAATTAGTAAGAATTTGAACACCAAAGACCAACATTCATCAAAATTAGTAGGAATTTGAGGACCAAAGAGCAACATTTATCAAAATTAGTAAGAATTTGAAGATCAAAGAGCAACGTTTAGCAAAAAATGGTAAGATGGGAATTATGAATCAGAAGTAATATTAGCAGGTTGGTAGGCCGACTGTCGCCTATTCAGAATTAGTTCCCAAGTTTACGCCCATTGTCTTCATCAATCTGCGTGGCCGGAGAAGGTGCTGGTTTAATTACGTGTTTTTCTGTTCCAATAAAGGGCAGATAGAACCAAGAGTCCCAAGACTGAAATGCAAGATGTTGGGGAGATGGTAATAGGACTAATAATAGGAGGAATTGAGGAGCTCGGTTACCCTGTGGGAGTACACATTAGTAGTGCTTTCGCAAGGAAAGCGACACCGGGTATGTCCGCACTTGGATGGGTAAAGACCACTCGCTCAGCATCACCTGTTCACTGGTAGAAAAGGCCCCTGGTCTTAAGTCCACCATTTACATATATTGTAATGAAGTTAAGTGTGGCATAAAAGTTTCTCGAGCTCCTCCGTACTTCGGAATAAGAAAGAAAGAAAGAAGGAAACATACAAAAGTATGTTTTTCTTTTACTGAAACTGTATAATTTATTCTACTATTAATAATAACATTTCTAGGTACATAACAAATCACAGAATTCGCGGAAAGCAAATTGCTTTTGTAGCTACGAGAGTCAATTTATTTGCTACAAATATCACCTTTCAATTACAATACGTCAAAACTTCTTTGATCCGTCAAAAGTTACGAAATTACAATAAAGTACTAACAAGCGTAGTTCAGTGTAATTTCTGGGCAATTTCCAACTGAGGTAAGAGTGCGCGTAATGAGTTTAGACGAGCAATTAAACACCGGCAGGCTTAATTTCTTCAACAACTTCAACCTGAATTGGATTGCAACCAACTGCTTGACGGTAATTTTTAGGTTGAACCTGCATTTAGCTTAAATTGAAACGATATATAAATATGAACTAGCCCTGATTGAGCTAGCCCTAAAATTTGTTTAAACTTGTATTATTGGATACTTACACAACGATAAAATATTTTATAATAATTACAGATGGAGGGAGGCCTTTGCCTAGCAGTGGGACACGTGATGGCTAGAAATGAAATGAAAAATTACAGATAGATAAACACCCACTTAGGACAGTTCGAAAAAGACCATTTTATGAAATTGTTATTTTAAATATCAAAACATCTTCAAATATCAAGATGTCATCATCATCATCATTTTAGCTGTTAGAAGTCCACTGACATAGGCCTTCCAAAACAACCTGTTGAAAGCAGGCTACATCCAGCGTTTTTCTGAGACCTTGACCAGGTCATCCAATCATCTGGTAGGGGGGCGTGAATCCATATCATCTGTCCAGCCTACGACTAGATGATTGGATACACACCCAAGTGATTTTAATTCGAGAACTCTTTTTATTGACTATCGGTTCTGCGCGGTATGTTCCCGTAATTTCTCAGCAACTTCGAACTGAGGTAAGATGCACGTAATGAGTTTAGACGAGCAATTAAACACCGGGAAGCTAAATTTGTACTAGACTAACTTCAAACTGAATTGGATTGGAACCAAGCCGCTTGGAGGAGAAATTTTGAGATTTATTATATTTAAATCTCAAAACTGCAGAGGATCAAATAATAAAATATTTATTCAGTAATTACGACTTTGCAGCCACTTTACACGTCAATAATTTTACTACCGATACCAGCATTTGGTAATTGCTGCGAACAATCGCTAACAGAAACTCATTCATACAGTATTGGTCGCCTACGCGCCTAATAGTTAATACTTGGTAGCCTTAATAAAGCCGAGCTGACCAGTCCCTACTACTGGCAGCACCCGTTCACGACTTGGATCGTGGATTGGCCATCACTGAACTCAACCATATAAGAGGGAATCCAGCGAACTGACCCACCTCGACACTATCAGTTTGAACATTTTGGTGAACATGCCAGGCTCGGGCTCATAGACCTTACTAAGATGGATTTAATTTATGCACCCAATGTTACAAAGTCTCTTGGTGTCTGTTAATTTCTTATAATGTATCAAGCGTCTTTTAAAGATGTCATCATCATCACTTTAACTGTTAGTTCAGTGACATAAGCTTTGCCTAAGGATCTCTTAAATGACCGGTTGATAAAGGCCATTTTAAGGATAGATTATCTCATAATACTAAAAAACTTCCTTCAAAAAATTTATAATAACGAGTAGAAAGCATATGTTTTATTCCTTTCGGTTGACAATTTTTTTACTTAATTGTCCATTTGCTATTACTCGTATTGTTATCTCTACAGATACATCTGCATTGCATTGGAAAAACTTTCGTAGATTTTGGGCAACACTCCATAAATTGTAACAATAATTGTTCTGTTTTGGTATAAATAAATAAAGGACCCTGGTTGCCAAGTCACTATTCTTGAAAGGGTCCCGTAATATGATTTTTGAAAGGAAAGCCATTAAGGTCGCTAAGTGAGACAATCTGACAGGTGCGGGGGTGGGCATGGATTTGCTGGCCACGTGGAAAATATGAATGTAGATATATATACTCGTAGCTAGCAACGAACTACAATCCTTCTTCATCTTAGGGCGCTCCCGATTGCATACTGAGCTTAGAGCTTCGGAGCCTGGGGTGCGCTTTTCCGCTTTTTATTCTCCGAACATAATATGCATGTCAATAGTCACCCAAGGATACCAAAGATCTTGCGAAGTTGAGAAGAAATAGCCGGAAAAGCTGTAGTAGTGGCTGTAGTTTTACGTCCTGCCGCCTGCCTGACGTCAACCCTCCTTGGCAATCAAAGTGCACAAGATTTTTGTGCCCCTTTTAGTCGCCTCTCACGACATCTACGGGAAGAGATGGAGTGGCCTATTCTAGGCCGTAAGCTACACGCAGTGGCTAATTAACCCTTAGGCTAATTAGGCTGCAGCCTAGGGCGCGTGGATCGTGGAGCGCGCGCCAAGGCGGATTATCCTAAAGGCAAATTAGGCACATGCTACAGGCAAATTTCCACAAAAAAATGCGGCAAAATGGAAGACTCCACCAGAAACTGGAGTACATTTTGGGGTGGCGAAATATGATTATGCTACGGGCGCCAAATGTGTTAATCAGCCACTGGCCACACGGCACTGCAGCTGAACTACAATAATAGGAATAAATAGTTATTATTTTTGATACCAAATCATGTTTTTGTATAGAATATATCTATGTATACTTAGCCGTGTGGTTTTTGGCCTAGAATAGGATCGTTCTACGTCTGAGGGGTGACTTAGGACTAAGCACAAAACATCTCGTACTACAACTTCATTTCCCAGGAGGGTTGGCGTACTTGGTACGGTCTTCAGTATCCTTAGGTGATCATTGACATGCATATTGCCATAGAAGAAGATAAAAACCGGACCTCGTAATGCGAGTTTCAGAGCAGTACAGCTAGAGATGCAACTGGGAACCCTCTATGATAAGATAAGAAGAGAACAAATTAGTTAGTTTTTTGTTTATTTGATACTTTATTGCACATAGTTTAATAGAAACAAAAAATGTACTTATATAATGTCTACCAAAATATACTGAAACTTTTTAAAGTCTGAATTCAATCCGTAGTACTGAACAACTTTCCCCAAGGAACATATGTATATCAAAATTTTAAAACAAGATTCGCTGATCGGTCAACTTGTATGGGAGGCCAAAAATTATTTATCATACTTCGATATTTATGTGCCCTAAAATAGTTTCAGTATACTTTGTTTGACCCTGTATATGGAGAAACTGTATTCAAAAAGCGACCTTACCGCACAACAATCTCTTCCAGGCAACCTTAGGGTAGTTACCCTAAGGTTGCCTGGAAGAGATTGCTGAATGGAGACAGAAATTTAGTCAAGGTATGGGCGAGGTGCAATGTTTTGACGAAACAAACGAATAAAATATTAAACTTAGAAGTAATCTATCGTATAGAGGCTGACTTTTTAAACACCAGCCAAATTTTTAGAGCACGTTCAGTCAATGATACTGAACTACTTTCTATAAAAAAAGTTATTAAAAATCGATAAAATTTTTTCGTCTTTCCATACAAAATCCCTTTGGCTAAGCGTTGATTTGTATGGGAAGGCAAATTTTTATTTTAGTTTTTCGTTAATTGTTTTTATGGAAAGTAGTTCAGTATAATGGACTGAACTTGCTCCAAAAATTTGGCTGGTGGTTTGAAAGTCAGCCTGTATAGGTACAGTAAGTCGGTATCTAATGCAGTCACATTAGTTATCTTTAACAATTGTCTGTAAGTAATGAAAAATAATCACAAAGGTAAACTGCTTTTATAGGTACCGAAAATATCTACCGATAAAGTTTTAATCAACATTAAACACCAGTCTTCGTATATTTCATGATCATCCTCGGGTCCAGCACATAACCTATTTACAGGAGCAAATACAGAGTGTACGACAAAACGAGGACATGCAATAGGGAAAGTCCAGAAGTGACGCCTATTGTAATTTGGAATTTCATGGTGTATATATATAAGGCCCAGACTTATTTGAAATAGATTCCGCGCGCGGGGACAGAGGCGCAGATCTGCGTCACCTAGCGGTTAGATCTGCTTCCCCGTGCGGAGTGGCAGTGTATGACGTCCCCGCGCTAAATATTCACGTTGAGCAAGAATGAATACCAAACTCATTCAAATTGAATGAGTGCGGTAGAGTTCTTTTTTCTTTGCACTTTATACATAAAACACGCGTGGTACTGCGGAGGAGTGTGTATAGTGTGCATCCCGCGGCTAGCACCGCGCCCCCGCGCAGATTGGCAAAATTAGCGCGGGACGTGCTCCCGCGCCTTAACGCGTTGTCAGTGTGTTGGACTAGGCGTGTTTTCTATACAAATTGAGATACTTGCATACAATGTTAAAATCCGAGGCCCCGCGCTATGCGACGGAGAGCGGTGCAGTGTGATCATCGCCTTACTCTAGGCCGGAAACCACACAGCCACGTCGCTCTCTCTTATTTTTAACCCCAACGAAAAAGAGGGGTGTTATGTTATATGTTATAGTGTAAGTTTGACGTGTTTGTGTTTCTGTCCGTGGCATGGCATCGTAGATCTAAACGAACCGATGACCAATTTCGATGCGGTTTTTTTAAATCGAAAGCTTTGTCTATCAAGATGGTTCTTAGCTATGTTTGTTTGTTTGTTTGTAATAACTTTATTGTACCAAAATTTAAGTATAAAACACAACATAATACGAAAGAGTTTATGTTAAGTTTAAGTTTGATGAGAATCGGTTCAGCCTTTAAAAAGTTATTGGGGATAAATGCTTGAAATTCGGGCATTTTTGATTAGTCTGGCAAATAAACTTGTTCTACAGGGTTACTTTTGAAATACCGGCAACATTTTAAGAGCAAGTTCAGTCCGTGATACTGAACTATTTTCCATAAAAACAATTATCGAAAATCTATAAAAAAACATTTTCGTATGTCGATAATTGTTTAATGGAAAGTAGTTCAGTATCATGGACTGAACTTGCTTGCTGCTAAATGTTGCCGGTGTTTTAAAAGAAGTCCTGTATACTCTCCTTATTTTTTGCCTGGGCGTCACGTCCAAACGCGGCATGGACGTGATCCGGGTACAAATGACACCCCTTCGGGGCTATTGCGGGGAAAATGGGGAAATCTGATTTCAACTTGGATGTAAGCGGTGACGGTTAGCTGACGTCTAGGGTTTCGTGTTGAGGTTAGGTTTTATGGTAATTTGTTGTTGAAAATGGTTGACATGAATACTTAATTTCGAAGCAAGAAATAATTCAGGTCATACATATTATATGAAGACATCTCTCAACTAAGTAGGTACCTGGAGAACAACAGTGTTGACTTATTGTCCTATGTATGTATATCCAGAGGGTAGTTTTTGTTATTTTAAGGAACTTATCCACATTATAGTTATGATAGTTACATCATCCTGACCGTAGCATATGCTTTAATGGGTCTTATAGCAAAAAAAAGTTGTTTATAATATGGATTTCTTTGTCCGAATTAAACAATTATTATTATTATTACTCGTATTATTCTTACTCTTGTATCTAACTCTCTTACAATTTCAATGTGTAATTTATGTTTATTTGTTGTGGTATTTTTTAGCAATAAAGTCATCACCCGAGACCTTCTTCCGCTCACTACTGCGCAAAGACCTCTCTTCGTATACGTCACCCATCCCGATCGTAAGATCGCCACGGAAAAAGTATGTGTATGCCACAATTCTATTTTAATGTAGTAAATTCGTAATTCTGTGACGAACATACACATATTTTTTAATGCACGTAACTTTTTAATGTTTGGAGTGTACAAAAACGTAACAAACTTACTTTGTGGTAAATGTACAATAACCCCCAAGAAATTCCTCTATTACTTTTATTAAAAGCAAGAATACTTCGCTCCCTCGGGACTATTACGAGTAATTTCAGTGTGGGCCCGAGATACAGTGTTGTTACGTGAATTAGTTTTTTTTTCTACTACTTATTTTACAGACCTGTTTCTGAAGATGTTTTGTTGTACCTACTGATCTTCCATGCTTGTCTGTGAGAAAAGAAAAAACTTAGAATGTACTAGCTGCTTCTCTTCCCGTGCATATCGTAAAAGCCGATCGAGGGAATGAGCGGGAATCTGAATCATGTTGATAGGCGATGCGGCTAGCAATCCATCACTATGTTGATTCCGGAAACCTACCTACCTACGGCTAAAAGTGGCCTTTGGTTACAGCACTGGGCTCTGTCTACCCCGTTAGGATTAAGACGTGATAATGGATCTGTATGATATAGTAAAAGTGTATAAAATAAATCAGTTTCTACCTTTAAGGTGAAATGGTAGCATAAGTGGCGAACACATTTGAAATAAATTGTTTAAAACTAAATATGGTGATATTTAAAAATTTTATTTGTATCAATGTCTAAAAAGACCTTTGAACTATTTATGAATAACCTTTGAAAGAAATATTGGTAGTCCGTCTAGTTTTAAAACGGGTTTTCGAAACTAGACGGACTATTAGTAATAACTTCAAAGGTTATTCATAAAATAGTTTGAAGGTCTTTTTAGATATTGATACAAATCAAATTTTTAAATATCACCATATTTAGTTTTAAACAATTTATTCGAATTGAGGGCGCCACTTATGCTACCACTTCCTTAAGGCCTTTCAAATTGGTCTTTTTGAAAACCTTTGGAGAAAGACTAGCTAGCAGTCGACTTCTGATTTATTATTTATTATGATGATGATTAGCTATCTATGTACGAGTATCATGATGATTAGATATCATAATAGTTTTTCTGAATATTTTTCCCTCGTTTGCCAGATATTGTGACGAAATATCTGGCAACATTTTCCTTACATTACTGGCGTACATTTTGGCCATAGGTTAAGCCTGGCCATTCAACGTGGGAATACCGCCAGCCTCTTGGGTACCCTATCCTGCGAGCGCAGCGATTTGGGGTCTATTTTTTATATTAATTGATACTATTTACATAAGTATTTAAATTATCTAGTTTAGGTTTATATACTCGTACATACTCGTATGTAGTTATATTCAGTTTAATTTTAGTTTAATAATGTTATTTTTATATTACTTTTTTAAACAAGTTTTTTTTTAATTACACATTTTGTCGCAAGAATAATACTCATAAGCTCTCGATGTAAATATAAAACTTATGATGAAAGAGCACCACCTGCGTCAAGTTCCGTGACTTCCGAATCTTAAGAGAAAGTTAGCAAAATTGGTCCGAATTCGGCGACTTATTGCCGATGTCCGCACGAGCAGAAGTGCGATCTTGTGGAAGTTTGTCTCTCAGACGACTGACTTTTATTCCCAATGAATTTATATTGGCAGCGATTTGTGATTCTTACCTTTGCACGGTTTCTCATACTAAAGTTGTTGGTCCCCAACCAAACCCAAGGCTACGGCTTGAACCGAGAACAAGAGTGCTAGCGGTCCCTACTGCTCGGGCAAACTTATTGGAAAGTGCGGCAATGACGCAGGCAATAGCACAGAATAAATAATACTAACGTACAGAAGTCTCACTCAGCAAAGAAATTCAAAGAAATATCTACTTAATGTGGCTAGCGATATGGTTGAATTTAGCTCACGTCAGAACTCAGCACCTTTTCGTAGAGACCTAGACATTTATTGCAAGCTAATTTCATTCTTATTACTTTCGTATTCGTATAACTGAATTTACCACCCAGAGGGGCCGCCTGCGCACATAGTAATAATGTAAGTACATTTTCGATACCTAAACGGGGAGTGAAACATCCCTGGCAATAGTAATATTAACCGAGGTGTCCCGAGACATAGATATATTCCATTCTACATTGGCGGAATTCGAAAGAGCAACTGTGACATATTTGACAAAGTAAATTAAAAACATGACATACAACAAAGACATGACAATAATTGAATAAAGTTATAATAAGAATGATTGTAGTTAGATTTAGAGCATGTAATAATAATAATAATAAGATAGATAGATAGATAGATATTGCCGTCCCAAATATACACAACCTCCAAAGCACCATAGCTGAAAAATTATCCAAGTACATTGAGCTAAAAGATGAAATCAGTAGGATATGGCACCTGCAAAAGGTAACTATTGTCCCTATAGTTCTATCAACAACCGAAGTCATACCCAAGCAGCTACACCAATCCCTACAAACTTGAAATATGTTACCTAGTACCTATAATCTTTTACAAAAGGCAGCTGTTTTAAATACCTGTCGCATCGTTAGAAAGTTCTTGCAAACAGACAGTCATACATCCACAAGCACACCGACCACACATACCACCTCACAAACCAACCGTAGGTACGCAACAATCACAAAATCAACTAAATATTCATACCTCTACAGCACTCGTAGCACATACAATACTGGACAATATGAATCCTACTAGTAGTTTAACTGACGCCTGCCTTGATGTACACTTGGCTTAGGCCCGTGTACATCAATAAACCGGTTAATAAAAACCGAGAAAATAAAAGAAAACTATAATAATAAGAATAAAAACTCTTTATTGCACCAAGAATACATAAGAGTAAATAATGATAACAATATGTTATGTACAATGGCGGCCTTATCGCAAAAGCAATTTATTACAGGCAACCACGCTAGTAGGACTTTGAGTTGTAAAGTGGGTATGGCGCAAAAGTACATTAATACAAAAAATACATACATACCTATATATCCTTACATACATAACATGTGTCTTATGAAAGTGTAGTGACACATACACAAAATACTAGGTACACAATACACAAAACGAAGAAAATACTAAATTCAGTACAAAGAAAGAAAGTGAGACATTACTTGACTTTGAAACTAGGAAGAGTTCGTGCTTTTCGAATCAACACCGGCGACGAGTTCCACAGACGAACAGCTTGGGCTGAGAATGAGTTAGAAAAGAATGAAGTATTGTGGGTGGTGTGTATTATTTGTGCATGTACTCCTGTTTTCTCATATTATGAATTGGTTAAGACTGTAAATGTAATATGATAGAAATAAAATAACAATAAACAACAATACTAAAGTTTTGGCATAAAGCTTAGAGCTGGCATAAAGCTACAAGAGTCAACCCCTTGTCGGTGCCATTGTATGGAAAGAGCGAACGCACACATTTTTTTTAGTAGAGATAACGGAGTATTTTGCTATTGCTTTCTCTTTTTCACATATTTAATAGCTTAATAGCCTTGCGTTTTTCTTCACAAGAAGCAATATTGGAAGTAGAAAATGACTGTACATGAGTACAAACTAACAGGTTCAAGTTACGTTTAGTAAGAATTGAACCCGTGCCTCAGCGATGCACATTCAGTGCCTAAACCACTAAGCCACCACCGCTTCAAATAATTGGTATAATCTAACCTACTGAAATGAAGATAATATTTATTCAGTTATTAGGCCTTTGCAGGCACTCGTCAATAATTTTAGTGTACATTACATGGGATATTGATTTATATTTTTTTTTAATTTCGAATACGACAATATTGATTTAATCTATAATTTAAAAATCAATCGCTGAATGTGTTGCTAAGCGCAAATCTAGAGAGCAGCTGAACCGATTCCGCTAATTCTTTTTTTAGAATATTCCTTGAAATACGAGGATGGTTCTTACGGAACTTAAATAACCGTGCGAAGCCGGGGCGGGCCGCTAGTTAAGTATAAAATTACATTTCTTTTTAGAAAGTTACAAAGATATTTGTCTTATTAAATCTAAACTAAAATCTAAATTTTAAACTAAATTATTATTTATTTATTCAAAAAAAGCTGCCAATACCAGTGTTTCGCAACGACTACTGCTGAGAAGAAACGAAAGAAACTAATTTACACAGAAGGGCTACTACGCACCAGAAGGGCTTTGTCAGTTTACAAAGATGTTATGTCTAATACAATGTTATCACAATATCATGTTAAGCTTTAGAATAGAGTAATAATGGTATAAAACTCATATCAGCCAGCCGTATAGAAGATAGCTATTATACACAAAAGTTAACTTAGGAACGTGGTTAGTGCAACTTTAACGTACAAAACCCTAAGTAATCACACACAAAGAGAATTCTTTATTGAATATGTAACCACTTTAAGGTTCGTTAGACATCCGGATGACCTTTATTTACCTGTAACCCTTGCTATTTGATCTCGGCGAGCATTTCCTTGGATCAAAACGACCCGCGTAAATGGAGGAAACATAAATATGTACGTACTTTTTGTACGCGTTTGGAAGATGTCGTATTGGTTTTATACGCTTGTATTAGTATATTACAAGCTTTTATTTAGTTTAATATTCTTGTTTTCTGTGTCCGTAATAAAATCTTGCAAGCTAAATTAGACCTACATCCCATTATTCGATCGGGTGGAAACTTCACATACTTATGTATGTTGGGTGACAATGCATATTATGGTACCAATGATCTGATCCCATGTCCCATGATGAAGCTGGAAAGTGGCCCTGAGCATCTCTGCAATAAAACACTATGAACCCACCAAGTATGGGCTCAATTGATTTGTTTTGAGGAGTACTTAAAACTTTTATCGTTTTAGATAAAAGCTTGTTTCTTAGGGTTCCGTACCCAAAGGGTGCAAACTCTCAAACAATCTCTTGTCA
Source organism: Acrobasis repandana (assembly GCA_963576875.1). Taxonomy (NCBI): domain Eukaryota; kingdom Metazoa; phylum Arthropoda; class Insecta; order Lepidoptera; family Pyralidae; genus Acrobasis; species Acrobasis repandana. Next base: position 20,170,959 of record OY756216.1, read on the forward strand.
CAGGGCTATATCTCTTGAACCGTAATAGCTAGACACCAGAAATTTTAACCGATTATGTATTACTATGACCACTATAACAACAAATACTAAAAACAGGATAAAGTAAAAAATTAAAGGGGGTCATCATACACGAAACGTGTTTCTTCAGCGTTTTAAAACATTGTAGGATGGTACGGAACCCTTCATGTACGAGTCCGACTCGTACTTGCCCGTTTATTTTAATTACTTACTTGATTTTAACGTATTTTTGATAATAAATGCAAAGATGGTGTAACAAATTATATGTACTGAAAGTTAAAGTATGGACGTTTTTGCATTTTTGCGGAAAACGGCCACTTTTGGCAAAATGCTAAGAAAAGTTTAACATTCTCACTTTAAACTGTAAACAGTAGTTCATAAAATAGTTTAAAGGGTTATCTAGGGCTTCTTTATTCTTCTTTAAGTTAAGATCTTGCTCTTGTCGGTGGAGTTAAGCGGAGATGCCTCCATTTCTCTCTACTCTCTGCCATCTTTTTAATGTCTTGGTAAAACCTTACTCCTAACCCTTCCTTAATTTGTTGGAAAAACTTCATCTTTGCCAACAGTACGCTTTGTATCCATACGATTGTCCGACACAACATTTTGACCTCCGACACTGACTCTTGTACAATTTGATTGATTCGATGTTCAGAGTTTCTATGAGAATAATTTGATTTTTATATTCTATATATACTATAGCAAATTTTCAAATACTTTTAAAATACACTCTTATATGTTTTGTCTTCTGCGGTCAAAACATATAGATATTTTTTTTTTTTAATTTTTTTTTTCGTATATAGTTATCTATATGGATCTATGATGGTATTGATGGCTCTTTAGTAAATACCTAAATAAAATATAGTTTTTAAACACATACTTAATAGATAAATTATCCATTCATTGAATATGCATGCAACACTACAATCTTGTGTATTATCTTAATTACCTACTCTATTTAATTACAATTATGTTGATGATAGTATACTTATCATAATAAAGCAGGATAAAACAATGTCAATGATAATTATTTTATGGAAATTCTGTAAATATTAATGAATACTTAGTACACATTGCAATAATATATGTAACTTCTTCTTCTTAATGGTTCTGTAAGAGAATTTTTCCTAAGCTCGGATGTTTTTTTTTCCGACTTGCCCGATCACTTTCCTCTCTGACCAGGATTTATACGTAATAAGTACAATACTTTGTTCAACTACAATTGTATATCTTAACATTCCAAAATTATCATCCCAAATTTCGATTTTCCTATACAAATTGTTTCATATAAACATCTTTATGAAAATGCCAGCATTGGTCCACTTGGGGCATTTGGTCCCATAGAAAAAGTTGTTAAAATTAACGGACTGAGATAACTCTTTAAGAATGTGTACTTGTGTAGGTCATAAATTGACATACGAGTACCACCTACTATAAAATTCCCAGACCTCCATATGGAAGTTATCATTAGGTGGTAGGTAGTTTCTTAGCCGGCGGAATATTATTCGCAAATATTCAGTCCTCAATCGTAAGTGATAACAATACTTCGGTTCTGTAGACGGACGAAGAAGAGTCAAGTTTTAAGATAAAATAACGTTTAAAAATATTTTAATATGGTTTTTGGCATTCAAGATGCAGTAATAAAGTACTCAAATTAAATAATGAAATAAGAAATAGTGAAAAATACCTCTTGATGAGAAGAACTTGAACTCGCGACCTTGGTTTAAATACGACCATGCTCTAACCACTGAGCTATCAAGTGTTTAAACCCGCTTATTTTATTATTGTACGCATTACTTATTTTTATTGAATATATATTATTTATATTTATATATAATCAAAGTTTCAAATATAAACTATTGCATCGTGTATAAGCAAAGATAAAATTATATTATCGGATACCGTAGCTCGCGTGTGATAAATAAATTGCCGGCGTCAGTAACGTGGCACCAATTAATTCTGCAAAGTTTAATTGCATCGGTAAAACTACACTGCAATTTGTTGTGAAGATGCTTGGCTGAGGCTGAAAATATTGGCATTAAATTTTTCTCATCTCGTCATATAGGTATGTGCCTAAGCTTATTCTCGGATTTATCCGCTTTGCAGCTTGTTTATTTTTCTTCATTTTCTAACTCCTTATTACGCCGCCGTGGCAGCGGCGGCATCGTGTGAACGCAAGCCACACCGCCAGCTAGCGAGTGAGCGAGCGAGCCGCACGAACCGCGCGAGCTGCGCGAGCCGCACGAGCCGCGTTTTACATACAACTAAAGAAATATAAGCAACGTCAACAATGCGAACGATACGAAAGAAATATCCGGCGATTCCAACGAAGCTCCCGCCTACTGGTTCACTTCGTTAGCGTAGCTTAGCTCTTTACTTTACGGTGTGAACCAAAGAATGAAAAGAGGTGTAACGAAGCTCGCACGCACGGGCCGATGTGGCGAAAAGGTTCGCGAATGGCGACCACGTACTGGCAAGTTAAGCGTAGGAGTACCACTAGGCTAAATACTCCATGAGTCCCACCCACAAGGCGGTCAGACGTCCTGACCGCAAGGTCGCTGAATAGCGCTGGATGCAGGCCGTGCTAGATAGGTTATTTTGGAAATCGTTGTAAGGGCCTATGTCTAGCAGTGGACCTTATACGACTGAAATGTAGATGATGATGAGTCCTATACTTTTAAGACCCATATAAATAAATACGGAATACGCTAACAAGATATTAAAATCAAGTGACATTTACGAAGATTATACAGTGCAAGAGCCGGATAATTACTAAATAATATATTCTACCGACGACCTCGATTCTGGTGGATATCGTTAGCTGGTAATTCGCTACCTTGAGAGTAATCACACTTATTATACGGTTTATAAATAATAACAAACTCACTTTATTTACAATTTTCAGTATTTATTATTCATTTGTAATAGGTATGAGACTGCGGCTTGGTAAACGGCCGCGATGGGGAAACATTTCTAACATGTATTTTATTTATTTATTTATGAAACTTTATTGGTCCAAAGTAAGAATATACTTTTAACAAATGGCGGACTTAATGCTTAAGAGCTAAAGGCTGCACCTGAATTTTCCAAGGTCCAGTGCTGCCCCCATTTAAAATAAATCATTTTTAAGATAACGGAGACACTATTAAACTACTGTTTTCAGTTTAAAGTGAGAACGTTTAAGCTTTACTACGCACATTTGCGAAAAACGGTCACTTTTGGCTAATGTGCGTAGTAAAGCTTAACGTTCTCATTATAATCTGTAAACAGTAGTTCATAAAATACTTAGAAGGGTTATCTAGGACTTGGTAGTAGCAAAATTTTAAATGATGTCTCCGTTTTCTTTGAAATGATTTATTTAACCCTAGATAACTAAACATTCGTCTGGCAGACTACGCGACCCCTTGCATAAGTCTAGTTCACATACTTTCGCGTACCCCCTGCTTGCACGCCTTTGTATACCTTCATAATTAGAGTAAAAAGTTGCACAAATGCGGCGTTTGCGCAAACAATTGTCTTTACTTGTGATTTATAACCACCGCGTCGCCTAGATGACGAAAGTTTAGTTATAACAGGTGCAGATTTTCAAAGGTATCTAAATTGCATTTTATTTTATATTAGTATTTTCAAATAAAAAAAATTAATAAATGTTTGTATTATAATTAGATAATATACAAATAATATGAATTTCATAAAAACGGTTATTTTTTAATGACTAGGGTTTATTAGTAAGATGTCATTCATACTACTAATTGCTTTCAACTTTTTCTCATATACCTAATATTATTGATGGATTTATAAATGGAAACATATGTCCTAGGCTGAAAGTAGAAATTCACGTTTATTAAGATTGATTACTTTGATAAAAGAAACAAGATAATTTAACTTCTGTGGTGATGACAAATCATTGGAAGGTTGAAAGTCAATACAATATCAGCATTAATACTGATGTCTCGTGCCAATCTTTGGGTTCTGAAGATGATTTTTTAGTATCAAGTAAAAGACAACAGAACCCAAATTATTAAACCGGATGATTTTATATTGTCAAACATGGAAAGAAACGTACTACATACTACGTCAGATGCTACAACGTAGCATTCGACATGTGCTTTAGCAACTCTTCGATTTTTATCCAGTAAAACTCATCATAAATGGTCATCTGCACTAAGACTACTCCTACTTATGTTATTATACGTCGCGAATAACATCAAAAATAATTAACAAATAACACGGCGAGATTTTGTTTTGAAACTGACAAACCACCTCATGGAGCCTTGGTTGCGGCAACTTGCTCGGACGGTAACTTTAAGACGTGACATCAAGGTCATGATAGGAGATATCCTTGGTGAAATCATATGAAGAATCTGCTCCATTTCCTTATGTATGAAATATTACAAAAAAATTATACGTTTGCCCGTCGAAATTGCTAAGGAAGACCAAAAATTGATGCCTTAGATGTAAAAAATGCAATTTGTGACACCCATAATGTAGATGTGTATAAAAGGTATGTGGCATCATTAGTATAAAATTATTTCTACCTATCTCTATTCACAACGAGCACTTTATACGAATCATGTAACAATTTCTTCCTCACGTTAAATTATGTTGATAATATAAGATTTTTTAATGCGTAGTCCGCTAGACGAATGTTTAGTTATTGAGTAACTCCCAGGATAGTTTAGTTATCTAGGGTTAAAATGGGGTCAGCACTGAACCCCGGAAAATTTAGGTACGGCCTTAACTTAATGCTTTAGAGCATTTTCTCCCAGTCAACCATAGGGACTATTTTAATGTCGTTGAAGATAATTAAAGCTATTTTCTACTCGAGAAGAAGTTGGAGATTCTAGTCCAAAATACAAGTACTAAACAACTTTCGCCATGGTAAAATTTTTAACGTTCCGTACCTCAAACGGAAAAAAACGGATCCTTATAGGATCACTTTGTTGTCCGTCTGTCTGTCTGTCAAGACCCTTTTTCTCAGAAACGCGTGGAGGTATCAAGCTGAAATTCATATCAAATATGAAAATCTACTGTCCCTTAGAGCTGTGAAAAAATCAAACTTCTAAGCCAACGCAATTAAAAGATACAGCCGTTTATGCCGCAAATGTTCGACACTCGCAAGGGATTCAAAACCTACAGGGTACTTCCCGTAAACTCAGAATCTTGAAATTTTGTACGAAGCCACGTCTTATAGCACAGATAAAGGAAAAATTTGCGAAAAGCATAAATATTTAGTTACATAAAATAAAAATAATAATATTTTTAATAATTTTAAAATTACTTATATACCTTACAGCTTTGTACGGAACCCTCGGTGCGTGAGTCCGACTCACACTGTTGGTTTAGTGTCAACAGGACTCCCTGTTATTTTCCACACATCCCTAACTTGAGTCTTTTCATGTTGGTTAAGACCCTTCTTTCTTTTAAATTTAAGAGCTTGCTCTTGTCGGTGGCCTCCATTGCTCTCTTCCCTTTGCCATCTTTTTAATGTCTAGGTAGGACCTTATACTTCTAACCCTTCCTGTTTTAATTAATATCCAATCATCTTTCCTCTTCTATTTTCAATAGTTTTTAAAATATTTCTTCTCCCTTTTGGTAGTACCCTATCATTGCTTATTCTATCCATCCAACTTATTTTCTGCGAAAGACCTATCGAAAGTATATTTTAGACAGGAATTCTATTTTAAGACGATACACGGAGTCCAGTGCTGCCCCCATTTGAAATAAATTATTTGAAAGGAAACGGAGATATCATTTAAAATTTTGAGCTAGTAAAACCTAGATAACCCATCTAAAATCAAAAATCAAATTTTTAAATGATATCAACTCATCGATTCAAACTATTTTATGAACCACTGTTTACAGTTTAAAGTGAGAACGTTAAGCTTAAGTTTGCATTTTTGCCAAAAGTGGCCGTTTTGCGCATAGTTTGAAGGGTTATCTAGGTTTTACTAGCTCAAAATTTTAAATGATATCTTCGTTTCCTCACAAAGTTAATTTATTTCAAATGGGGGCAGCACTGGACACCGTGTGTCTTCTTAAAGCGAAATGTTAATTCACGATGTAAACGATAGTATCTATCTATATATACGTTGTACATAGAACACGCATTGCTTAATCTTACAATGTATGGATTATATACCTACCTATTAGTACCGTCTGAGATGCGAGTAGGCTGCGATCGTGTTAACGCAAGCATTATAAAGCATATTAAATGTATGTACATAATTACGATTTCTATATGCAATAATTATGTACCCTTATCCTCTGCCCTTATCTTATTATTTTGATGTAGACGACGATATATGTCCGCTCAATACAGAAATCTTCGGGTCACCGCGTTTCTGACACTCGCCCTGAAGATGATCGTCTAAATCGATCGAAACCTGATCGGCCTTTTATGTGCGCTAACCGTTTGCAATTAATTAATTATGGATTTAACTCACGTTTGTTTTAATAAAATAATGATATAGAAACACACATTTAATTTATTGTACAGAACAGGTTTTTACAATTTAAATATAAAAGTAAATCACGGAAAATTTCGTACATGCTAGAATTACTACAATACAAAAGTTTCATTTTATGATAATATATTTATGTAACGTGTAAAATATTTCTAAATTTAAAACTTTATTTTGCACTGTACAGGTGTACATTCCTACAACATCCAATTTGCACAGTACATCGTTACAACATCTCACAAAGTTTGATTCTATATTGTGAAGAAGACGGTGCTAAACGTTTTAAATTTATGAGTAGAATTATTTTATTGTCACGTAAATGTATTTTCATAAAAAAGTATACACATAATAATATTATACTACTATTATGTTACAAAATTGAACTCGTCTTTCCACTTACAAGCCAATTTAGCCAATCTTCTTGTCTTAGAAATGATAGGTCTTATTATAATAAATGGTACCGTTGACATCGTAAGATAATGTATGGCTCGATACAAAAATCTGATAAAAATAAACTAATAACGTAGCTATTATTAGAAGCAGTCTGATTAACTGTTTCATAGATCTGAATGCGAAATTTAACTAGTCCTATAATATCAGTTTGTGAAGATAATGAGCTTGCGTAGGCAGGTCTACCTACGAAAGCTCATACGGTCATATAGAATATTATAAATACGAGTTAATGAAATAACGCAGACTGCCTCCGCGGTCCAGTGGTCAAGGCGTTTGCCTTGTGATCCGGAGGTCATGGGTTCAAATCCCACTGGGAAGCATACTTTGTTAAAAGTTGTTTCCAGTCTGTTTAGGATATTGCAGGCTTGAATCACTTGATTATCCGAAAAGAAAGATGATTTCGTGCTTCGGAAGACACGTAAAGCCGTTGGCCCCGAACGCCATCTAGCGTTTGTACCTATCCTAGAATTGGTTGCGGAGGTCAGACGGCAGTCGCTCTGTGTAAAAAAACCAGTAACCTCGTCAAATCGCCTAGGGTAGGTAGCGGACCCCGGGCTCTGAAGCGTAACCGCTAACGATGCAACCACACGCTCGGATGATGATGAATGAAATAACGCAAAACCTCTCAGGTTGTAACTCAGTTCATGAAACTAAAAAACTTTTATTCTACAACATTCCCAAAATGCCAAAAATAAAAACCAAATTGACCCTATAAGCTGATCAGTTTGTATGAAAATTCAAATTTTATTTTTTGGGTTTCGTGAAAGTTGTAGAACAAAAGTTGTTCAGTTTCATGGGCTGTGGTACCATCTGAAAGGTTTTGCGTTATTTCATTAACACGTTGCACGAGTATATAGTCTATGCAGGGTTTCTGAATTTATGCAGTATTTGCGTATTTTTGTATGTAGGTCTATTATACTTAATTATATTTTACCTTAAAATTATTATTATTTAGGGATTTTTTTTAAATAGGATATTTTTAAAGTCTATCATAGAGTCCAAAAGGGCTCTGGAGAAAAGGAAGGTCAAGAAGGAGATGGCGAGATGAGATCGAACGCTATCTGAGTAAATTGTGAGCTAGCTATTTTATTTAGAAGGTTTACGCTTTTAAGGACTCTTTCCCGATAGGTAATATAATATCATGTCGTGTAAATAAATTGTGAACGTACACCTTTATCGAACTAGAAAGATATCACGTGAGGTTTGAACGCAAGTCACGTAATCCCTTTATGAAGCAACATCGGAAAATATTAGAATTTTGGGACAAGGTACAAACCACGTACAGTACAGTGAACAACAGGTATAAGTTTAACACGTTGTAGGACACAATATACGCCTATAGACGTAAATCAATTGTTATTTCTATTATGTCTGCCTAAGTGTCCAACAATGTTTTAACTTGTTCGTCTTTATACACGTTATAGTTTTAAAAACTAAAATCCGTTTATATAGCACAGCAGGAAGCATCAGCTAATAATGTATATGTCGCAGTTGAATGGTATAATCCGCTAATTCACTAAACCTCTAGTTGTTTGGCATTACAGCTCGGTTTCGTAAAAAAGCGTTAAATAACTGACAAGTTATTTAACGCTTTAAGCTTTATTTTTTTAAGTTTTTTAACCGAGCTGTAATGCCGGCCGTAAAACAGCTAGAGGTTATGCCATTCTGCATATATGAGTTGTCCCTCATATACATACGCAGAATGGCATAAACGATTTGTATTCATCAATGCCGCGGCGCAAGACGTAAGATTGTAGATTTAGTTCGGAATTCTTCACAGCGTTCCGCGAGTAAGCTGTTTTCATCGATATATATCGGAGACATCGTTTATGATTTTGGACTGCAAATGATTAGGAAAAATAAAGCAGATCTTCAGCTTGGTTCCCATATAGTTATTTCGACGCCCGCCTTCCGTCAAGATGGAGAATTTACGTGAATCAAATGAAGGCCGAGAGAAACCGCTACCTTCTAACTTTTCTGTATCCACTTACATCGAACTATGTATCATTATTTATTGGTGTTCTATGATGTTGGAGGCATAGTAGGAAGTTGAATTGAGGTTTTATTTTAATGCCCCGTCATAAATTTTTTTTGTTTATAACATGCCTGCAAATAACCTATTCTGCTGTCTAAACGTAGTTAGCTGGTTTGTTAAACGTGACACATTGACAATCCAGCTGAACGATATTAAGCTGTTTAACAAAACTGATCTGTTATGCCAAACAGCTAGAGGTTTAGTGAATTAGCGGTTTACACCATCCAACTGCGACATATATAAAAATTTTTCGTCCTTCCATACAAATCAGCGCTCAGCCAAACGGATTTTGTATGTAAGGACGAAAGTTTTTATCGATTTTAAATAACTTTTTTTATAGAAAGTAGTCGATATCATGGACTGAACTTGCTCCAAAAATTTAGCAGATGCATAAAAAGTCAGCCGTATATATATATAGCGGCGAAAAACATAACCCTCCTTTTGGCTTTGCCGTACTCGGGTAAAAATGTGTTCCAAAATATGATAATCAATAAGATTTTAAGCCATGAAATTCGTTTGGTGTCACGCCTGTCGGCTTACACCAAGGCTGGCTTACTCAATGCTTACTTCAATAATATATTATTTCCTACCTACATACTATGATCAAAAATAAAATTTTTAACAAAAAAATAACCGACTTCAATTTTTTTAGGAGTTTCTTCCATATCTCCAAAGTTCTTCATCATATCTTCACAAAATTAAAATGGAACCAACTTGGTAGTAAAGGCTTCCAAATAAAATATTAATCATTAAAATCGGTTCACAATTGGCGACGATATCGCGTAACAAACATACATAAAAAAAAAACGAATTGACAACCTCCTCCTTTTTTGAAGTCGGTTGAAAATAGTATGATACAAAATAATAAACAAATAATATATACATTTAGTGCTCTAAATGGTTTAAATATAATTATAAGAAGTGTCCAACTGTCTAGTTTTATCAAGTTAGAAAAGTATTTTTATTTATTTATTTATTTATACTTTATTGTACACACATATACATGTTTAAAGTACAACAGGCGGACAGCATTCTCTAACAGTCAAACCTTTGGGTCGATCGGAGAGTTTTATGTGGGTGTGAATATATAAAGAAAACTTAAACTAAACTAAATTTAAAAGATAATAATCACAACACATACTATAAACATACTATTATTATTATTACATATACACAATTACTTACATACATATATATTACTTCATTAAATATATATTTACACTAGCTGTGCCCGCGACTTCGTTCGCGTGGTTGTCGGAATGTTATATAGCCTAAAGCCTTCCTCTATAAATGGACTATCCAACAAAAAAAGAATTTTTCAAATCGGACCTATTAGTTCCTGAGATTAGCGCGTTTAAACAAACAAACAAACTCTTCCGCTTTATAATATTAGTATAGATTAAAATATATACAAAAATAAATATACAAATACAACACCATAAATAAATATTATGCAATCAAGTCTGTCCTATGTTTAATTGGAAGTGGAAGTGCCTAAAAACTCTAAGTTTAAAGGAGTCGCGACTAGAGGCCCTTCTAATGGATTCAGGGAGAGCATTCCAAAGTCGTACAACAGTCACGGAGAAAGAGTTATGGAAAAAACCTGTACGGTGAGAAGGAGTGACTAGGGTAAGAGTATTTGAAGAACGCAGGGACCTTTCATGAATAGAACTTAAAAGTTGGAAACATGTTTTGAGATACTCAGGAGCCTGGAGATTATTTAAAACATTGTATAGTTGACAGAGAATATGTTGGTTCCTGCGTTGACGGATTGGCAGCCAATAGACAATATGCATGTGATTCAGAAACGAACAAAAAAAAATATGTGTAAACTTTATTGCTAAAGAAAAATACCCATATATATATATTTTCAATTTAACATGTTTCCATTGAGAAATTAATGATTTAAAAGTAGTCTTTTTCAAATTCCCTCGCAAATTTCCGAAACGCAACGCTACTGGCGGAACGAAACGGGACGACACCAAACACTGTCAAACTTAATTTTCTAAATAGTCTGTACTGTCAACCACAAATAATAAAGAAGGAGAATCTGTCACTGTCAATAAGTTGTTTGTAATTTGTATGATTGTTGGAGGTTATTTTTATTGTTTTGCTAAATTATTAGTGTTCTTTGAGAATTATTAGCTGAAAGTCTGACTCCTGGTCAAAAAATACTTGCTACAATGATTGAAAGCGGTTTTGTTGTGGTGGATACAGTCAGATAATCTGCCTAAAATTAATGTGTTTATGATGACTATGTACTTCGCAAGTAATTCCAATGTTACATCCTTTGAACTCAGAGGAGTAAAAGCCGTGAGGTAAATAATTTATAGATATTTGATAAATTTCCATTTTTCTCAGTTTTGTACTTATGAGACCAGTCTATCAATTAATTTATAACCTAAAATATGGTACTACTATTTTTTGATTTTCTTTTTTTATTGACACTGACATTGACAGTGTGCGGTGCCGTCACAGAATAAAAGCGCAAAATGGCACCGCGTTTAAGTTGTCCTAAAATGATAGTGGTTTTAATTATTTTTTTTAAGCTTATTTAATAATATTCTGTGATTGTCATATTTTTTTCCGTCTATATAATAACTTATAGAATCATTTGAAAAAATAAAAAAAAGACATGAATATACCCTATTAAGTTGAGTGCGAAATTGAGGAACGTGGTCGAATTTACGCAAGCAGAAAATAAACCTAATACAGTAGTTAAGAAGACGTTTATATGGTTATGTAAAATAAAACTTTTATATTGTCTTATTTTTTGTAATAAAAAGTAACGGGTATAATATACGCCCTTGCGGTGTTCCACTAAACACCTATAATGCGGCGCTAAAAATCTATAATAGTTAAGAAGACGTTCCATTTTATTGAGTTGTTCCTCGGTTAAGTCCAGGTAACACACATCGGCGTAATCAATTATGGGGAGAATTAAAGTTTGTGCTAGCATTGTTTTTGTTTTCTCAGGTAGAAAGTTTTTCAAACGATTTAAATAGTGAAAACTGGCAAACACCTTTCTGCTAACTTCTGCGATGTGAGTGCTCCAAGACAAAGTGTGGTCAATCCAGAGGCCAAGAGTCTTAACCTCGGTACTATTATAAAAGGAACAGTACAACCATCAAATGTAATTGGCGTCACTGTACTCATGTCTATGATATTTATTTGCCTCCTGCTATCAACAATTATGGCCTGACATTTTTGAGGATTCACCCGCACCCCAAAGTCGTTGGACCAGATCATGACTTTTGTAAGATTGTCGTTCAATAGTGAAATCGCTGTATTCACATTATCTGCGTCGGTTTGCGCATAAAGCTGCAAGTCGTCTGCATATAGATGGTATGAAAAAGTAAGACAGTCTGAAAGAAGATTTATAAACAAAGAAAATAAAATTGGAGACAATATACCGCCTTGTGGAACGCCAGCTTTAAGTTCACACCAATCGGACGAATCCTGATCGTTGCGAATTTGCTGCCGACGACCACGAAGATAACTAGAAAACCAATTGATCACCGAGGAGTCAGCATTGTAATGGGAGAGAATAGCTAATAGAATATCAATATCGACTGTGTTAAAAGCATTGGTAAAATCAATCAGTGATATAACAGTCACTTTCTTGTTTTCCATTCCAGCCCTTATATCATCAGTAACTTTCAGCAGGGCTGCGGATGTACTATGGCCAGGTCTAAAACCTTATTGATAATCATTCATTAAATTGTTATCATTGATGTGTTTAGAAAGTTGTGCGAATGCCAATGCCTCTAACACTTTGGATAGAAAAGGGACGGAATAAGATGGGACGGATATCATTTAATCGGACAGGATTAGAAATTTTAGGGGACGAACGTAGGCATTAAGCCATAATGAAGGCAAACAATGTTGTGAAAGGCTGTAATTAATAATATGTGTGATAATAGGAAGGACATAGCAGAGTATATGGATTATCATCACGCGACTAATTTGATCGTGCCCAACGGCGTTAAAAGTAATGGAAATTATTTTTCTGCGAACGTCCTCCTCAGTGACCGCGGTGAATTCAAATGAGCTACCATTTGGGGCGGGCAAGTCAGCTATAGAAGCAATGGTTCGTCTCTTATCATCATTATTGAGTACCGGAACAGATGTGAAGTGTTTGTTAAGTTCATTAAATGTGAAGGGTAACTTGGATGACATCTTATTCTGAACCTTGCCCACAGAATTGAGAAATTTCCAAAGATTAGGAGAAGAAACGTTTTCAATATTTTCAGTGAAGTAACGGCGTTTAGCATTTCTACAAATTTGGTTACTGCGATTCCTTGCAACCTTATACGCATTCCAGTTGTCGTCAGTACGATCCCGTTTAAACATCCTGCACAGCACAGTTACGTCGCTTCATGGCGATACGGACAAGGTTAGTAATCCAGGGAGCTGGCAAACGTTTTACTTTAATCGCTCGAGTTGGTGCATGAACATCGTAGAGACATAAGACAATGTAAATGTAAAAGTAGTCTAGGATAGATCCTGACGTTAAAGATAACGTCAACATCTAACATAATATATTGAAACTATTTTAAGGGTGAATACAGTCCATAATACTGAACAACTTTCCTCTAGGATCATAATATCGAAATATATTTCAGTTGTTCAGCATTTTTTTTTTGCTTTCCATCCAAACTTGGATTAACTCGGATTAGCTGATCAGTCAACCTGTATGGAAGAAACATACAATACAATACCCTTTATTGCACAAAAGTAAAAAACAGAACATAATTATCTTAAAAATTAGGAAATGCGCAAAATGCGGCCTTATCGCTAAGCAATTTCTTCCAGGCAACCTCGTTTATATAGAAAAAAAGGATGGGAAATTAGGTAGTGCGGGGTGGTCAATATAATAAACATACTTATATACAATAATGATAATAAACATAAATACACCTAATACTTAAATACATACATACAACTTATACAAAGAAAACATAATAGGACAAAATGAAGAAACTAAGTGGAAACAAGGGAAGGAAATTACCTTTCATAAGGATAGAAAACATATCAAAAATTATATTCATAATTTTTATATTTCGATATATGTTCCTTGGGGAAACTTGTTCAGTAACCTGAACTGAATTCATCCTTAAAATATTTTCAGTATGTTTGGTTAGGTGTATGATGAGTGTGTACTTACTGCTAATGACAGTATGATGAGATTTTGATGCTTACCTGTAAATAGAAATATATATATATATATATATAAATCACTTACTTATAAACAAATAAATTCAATCATTGACGCTAAACGTGCACTTTGAAGTTTGTGAGACCTATAGGACTCTAACTGTCCCATCGAGGATAAAGTAAACCTAGCCTACTTTATGTAGGCTAGGTTTACTTATATATACTTACGTATACATAAATTCCAAATTTTTTTTTTATTCTTACCTATTTTATTTTACATAATGTTCTGATTATCACACCTTAATCATAATTTCATTTAAATATACGAAACATCAGATAAATAAAAAAAATAACATGTACTTCCTATAGTTCTGTCATAACACATTATGTATTAAAGAAGACTAAATAATATATTATGACAACTATTATTATTATCTATTATTATTAAATTTCTCTTTATTTAATTTAAAACTTAGCCTAGGTTTTGGTATAAATTTATAAAAAGTAAGATATAAAAAATACTACAAAATAAAAACATCTACAAAATCCTAACCTAGCTGCTGCTCGCTGGCAGTGGGGCAAGGCCGGCCTTATTATCATTATGAATTAAAAAAGATTTGAGAATCCCTATTTCGAAAAAAACTATGGTAAAGAGCAGCTCATTCCACTTTAGGTATAAATTGTTTTGTTTCCCAAAATTATAATTTACAAGTACAAGGCAATCCGGCTTATTCGTCTGATATTAAAATTCATGTAAAACGAGCACTTACAAAATGGTGGAAAGCTGCTAAGAGCACGCACCCCGCATAAATTTGTACTGAGATTCCCAGGTTAAGTGTAGTGTATGATGGGGCAACGTCGTAATTTAGAGTGGATCCGGGGAAAAGATTTTACACATTCTTTTTAGGGTTCTGTACAAAAAATGAAAAAACGGAACCCTTAAAGGATCACTCGGACGTCTGTCTGTCCGTCCGTCTGTCACAGCCATTTGCTCTGAATATACTGGACCGTATCAAGTGAAATTTGGTAGGATGGTGTAATCCAATGACCCAAACACACATGTGCAAAGCAAATAAATATTTTTTAAAAATAAGGGTAATTTTTGGGGGACAAATTAAGAAAATGAAAAAAAAGTTTTGCAAACCTTACTGTGTCATATATCAAATGAAAGGGCTCGTTATGAGGATATCAAATATATTTTTGGTATAATTCTAAAATAAATAGTTTTGATTTTATTCGTGAAAGAAGACGAAAATTGACCACCCTCCCCTTATCTCCAAAACTACTCAGCCTAAAATTTTGAAAAAAATACAAATACATTGTTTGTAAATTACTGGAAAATCTATAATGATTCAATCAATTGTACGGAACCCTCTCTACGCGAGTTTAACTCGCACTTGGCCGGTTTTATTTTACCTAATGTTTGTATGTAGCCGTGTGGTTCCCGGCAGAGTAGAATAGGACCAGTCCAAGTCTTCCCGTGGATGTCGTAGAAAGTATATAAATGTATAAGTATATAATGTAGCTAATTTAAGTACTCTGTACTACATACAGAGAAGATAAGAGAGAAAAAAGACTTGATGATGATGTATGTAGCTAGAGAGGCCGTGTAGTTTCCGGTCTAGAATTGAACCACTCCATTTCATCAAGTGGATGACGTAAGAGGCGACTAAACACAAACATCCCGTGTTAAAACTACAAGTATGTATATGTTGTAGTAGCATGGAACGGCCGGCCACCTGCCTGAAGTCAACCCCCTTCGGGAATACATTTGTCATCATACGTCGCGCGGTGGCATGCACAAAACTTTTCCCACAAATGTGTTCCCAAAGCGGGTTGACGTCAGGCAGGTCGTAAAACTATAGCCGCATCGTATAAACTGTTTCGGCTGTTTTATCTCGATTTCGCATGGTCCTTGGCATCTTTTTGTAACCATTTACATACATATTATAAAAGCTAGCAAGTGCACCCCGGGCTCCAAAGCAGCACGTAAGAAGTTTACAAGACCACGTCTGCCATACAATAATAAAAGCTAGGACCAACGGCTTTACGTGCCTTCCGAAGCACGGAAGAATTTTTTTGTCTCTTGAGGTTACCCATCTAAGCGTGAACCTCGCCCAGGTTGCATTTCGTTTGGAAACAAATAGCAATCTTTTTTTCTATAGTGTTCCATCATGTTGAAAAAATACTTACTACTATTACTCGTTCAGTTCATGATATTGAACAGTGAACAAGTTTCAAATGAGGTAAATAAATTTAAAAAATAATCCAGCAGTAAAAAAATTGCAGGTGAGTCGCGTGAGCATTGATCTGTATATAATAAGTTTAAATTGCTTCACCGAAGTTGTCCTCCAATTTATGTTTCCACGGGTTCGGAATTTCCCGGGGGCTCGGGGCTACATTGGATGTATGGCTGTGTGTATGTGTGTTCACTTCTAGTTTTAGTTTTAACATTCTTATAATTAGTAAGTCAATCTCTTTAACCCGTCGAATGTGGAGCGGGGCTGTGTCGCCGTGAAAACGCGATTGTAAATAAAGATATATACTATCGTTTTATTAAAAATAAACCGGCCAAGTGCGAGTTAAACTCGCGTGGAGAGGGTTCCGTACAATTGATTGAATTCTTATAGGTTTTCCTGTAATGTACAAGCAATGAACTGTATTTTGTATTTTTTTCGAAATTTTAGGCTCAGTTGTTTCAGAGATCAGGGGGGAGGAATGGTCAATTTTCGTCTTCTTTCATGAATAAAATCAAAACTATTCATTTTACAATAATAACTAAAATATATTTGAGACCCTCATAACGAGCCCTTTCATTTGATATATGACACAGTAAGGTTTGCAAAACTTTTTTTTTTAGTTTCCTAATTTGTCCCCCGGATTTGACCCTTATTTAAAAAAAATATTTACTTTGCACATATGTGTTTGAGTCATAGGATTACAACATTCTACCAAATTTCACCTAATTCGGTCAAGTAGATTCGGAGCAAATTTGCAGTGACAGACAGACGCACGAGTGATCCTATAAGGGTTCCGTTTTTTAATTTTTTGTAGGAACCCTAAAAAAGTACTTACTGTTATTCATCAAGTAATCAATAGTAAAGACAAATATACGTATACGTTATATCATCATCATCACCAGGTCTCTCTTAGTCACCACTGCAGGAGCGCGACCCTCTCTGTACTATCTGAGCCAACAAAAGAAATTAATATATATCCCCCCCCCCCGTAACTATTACAAACATTCACAAATACCCCCCCCCCCCCCACACACACACGCACACCAGACATGTCTCACAAAAACCAGTTTAGTAATTTTGTTGTTAATGTAAAACCCAAGATTTTGTTATTATGTAGAAGAAGTTCATAAATGCCTAGTTTAGGAGACAGGGCTGTAATTTGAATTATGTAAAACTGTTAATGGTCATTAAGATTTTATTTATTATTGTTAATAACCAACAACAAAACCAATACGTGGCCAGAGCAGCCACAGGATTTGACCCACACTCTCCACGCTGTCTGGCCAGCAGGTTGAAGAGGTCTCATTGAAGTTTATAAGCTTTGTTTAGCTTGTGTTATATACGTATATATTTTAAACAAATAATTATCATACTACATTAACTAATTAATGTGTAATTTATCTACAGTAATAATCTACAAAGCCTAATTATGCAAATGCCTAGGCTGAAATGCAGACAAATTTGCGCTAAAGTGGATTAAGTTAGGAGTTACAAGAGTCGTACGAGTACGAGTATTTAGCGACAATTAGATTTACGAAGTTTTTGAATATGAAAACACTCATTATGTTAATTTCAAGTTACCTACATATTTAAGTCATTATTAGAGGACTATACAATTTATTGTCGGATCCTCTGAATCGTAGGCAAAGAAAAAATGGCCAAGCAAAAGCTTCACGTTCTAGTATAGTAGTTCATAAAATAGTTTGGAGGGCTATCTAGGGCTTGGTAGAAACAAAATATAAAATTATATCTCCGTTTCTTTTGAAATGATTTACTTCAAATGGGGGCAGCACTGGACCCTGGACTTGGCAATTGACAGTGTTACGATTGACGTTGATAAATTTCCTCTCAAGGCCGTCTCGCGTAAATTAAGCCTTTAACCGCGAACGTCGGATTAATCCGACAAACATTTTCGTGCCCATTTCACGAGCGTCGGACTTATCCGACCAAAAACTATGGATATAAAATTCCTCGCGCTGGGAGCACGACAACTGATATAAAGTCTCGCGGTGAAAGGGTTAAACAAAGCGCCATCAAATATCAAACATCTGAAACTTGACGGCCGAAAGATATAACACGATACGAAGTAGAGAAGGACAGAGAAGAACCATATTAACACGATTTTGTTGTAGTTTATATCGACACTGAGTCTTGACTACATATTACCACCATTCCTTTCCAAGATTGCCTTGTGAAAAACAATAAACAAAGCGCCGTCGAAAAATTCCAACAACATCTGAAACTTGACGCTATTAAGTCTATAAATATTCATTTCTCGGCTTCCGACTAAATAAAGTGTTTATGGGACGTCACTCTGGGTGCTTGCATGAGAAGACTGCAATTTTACAGCATTGTTCACGACTTTATATTACGTAATTATTGGAGGAAAAATGAACTTTGCTGTTATAGGTTATAGGAATATAAACGTGATAGTATTTACATTACTAATAAATGCTATTACAAATCTTAAAACATAGATAAAATCTAGACAGATCTCAAATCAAAAAATAGATTTTGCTCAACTGCCAATCGGCGCGGTGTTCGTGTGAAAATTCGAGTCAACATTGACATCGCTTGTCGTTAGCTCTGCCGACGAGTCAACACCCCGAAAAACTTATTGCAAATAGACGCTGCATATACAGAAAGCAGAGAATCTCTTATATATATTTAGATTTCATATTAGTTTCATAAATATTTAGAGTTTTGCTGCATAAAACTTTAAAAAGAGTGTATTTTTTTGTAAAAATTCTAGTCAATATTGCAAGTGTTAGTCGTTAGGTCTGCCGACGAGTCAATACCCCGGAAAACGTATTGTAAATAGATGCTGCGAATTCAGAAAGTATCTCTCTGATTCATAAATATTTACGAGTAATAACTAAATAAACAGTTTAATTTCTACAGAGAATCTGTCTGTTTCATAAATATTTAATAACTTCAAAAACATTTTAATTTCTTGTAAAATTGATATCAACATTGCCAGCGCTAGTAACTAGCTCTGCTAACACGTCAACACGCTGGTAAATGTACGAATAAGTAGATGCTGCAAATGCAGAATGTACAGTAAAGTCTCTCTGTTTCTTTGTATGTTTATGTGTTTTTTTTGTTAAGTTGCTGTAGTTTTTTGTACTATTATGTTGTTTTACACTTGACTGTTACTGCTAAGCTACAATTTCGGAGCAGACTGCAGATATCAGTAGCAGACGACGTGTCGCGGCACTAATGGCGTCTAGGTACCTATTTCTATGAAATAGCTTTCGCAGCTAACGACACGTCGCCCGATCGCAGACGACATGTCGTCCGACCACAGATCAGTAGTACCACCGTAGACAGCAGCAACAGACGATGTGTCCCGGCACTACTGGTTTCTATGTATTTCTTTGAAATAGCTTTCACAGCTAACGATACGTCGCCCGATCGCAAACGACGTGTCGTCCGACCACAGATCAGTAGTACCACCGATAGACAGCAGCAAAAGACGATGTGTCCCGGCACTACTGGTTTCTATGTATTTCTTTGAAATAGCTTTCACAGCTAACGACACATCGCCCGATCGCAGACGACGTGTCGTCCGACAGCAGATCAGTAGTACCACCGATAGACAGCAGCAACAGATGATGACTCGCGGCACTACTGGTTTCTATGTATTTCTTTGAAATAGCTTTCATAGCTAACGACACGTTGCTCGACCTCAAATTACAAAAGGTTATTCGTAACCGACAGTTCGAATAATTAAGTTTGTTTTACATCTTACATTGTTTTTCATCTTACTGAAGAGATGTGAATGAGTGAACAAGCTAACTCTTTTATTTGCATTATAATAAGATGTGAATAAGTGAATAAGCTAACTCTTCTAATTTTTGCATTATATTTAGTTCAATTCCATGCTCTATCTATTTAAACCAGGAATCCAGAAAAAAACACGATAGTCGTCCGATAGTGTCGTGCTATTTCAATGTCAAACAAAATTAGATTTTTGCATGATTTCGTAGCGCTCAGTGTTGCTTGACACTGCAACGCGGATACGTAGCTACGTACGTATGTCATGCGGCATGCCAGTTTTGGAGTAAGCAAAGGTCCTGCTCCACTAAATATATTAGTAGTAAATACTTATCTAAGTAAGAGCACAGAAGACAGTAAGAGTATTACATACAGAACGGAATCTTCTAAGGAACGCGCAATATGCGTCTCCGTTCCCCGTCCCCGCATCTCTCCCCCGTTCTTGTGCCGCCGTGTGCCGCCGTGCACACATCAATGCGTGTGTGTTCGCCCGCTCTCGCCCCTCGACACAGCTAGTTAGCCGTGTGGTTTCCGGCAAAGTAGAATAGAACCACTCCAAGTCTTCCCGTGGATGTCGTAGAAGGCGACTTAGAATATACAAGCTAAAGAAAGCATGTAAACATCAATGAGACCTCTCCAACCAGTCTAGCCAGCGTGGAGAGTGTAGGCTAAATCCCCTAGCTGCTCTGGCTAAGCATGTCTCTAGTAGTACAGAGGGTCATGCTACTGCAGTGGAGACAGAAAGGACCTGATGATGATGATGAAGAAGAAGCATTACACAAGTCAGGTCAAGTGGGACTGAACCCGGGACCTTTCGGTTATAGGTTGCGCTCTTTAAACTCTTGACCACTACGACTTTTCAGAAACCTAGACTTTAGAATCTACATTGTTAGTAAAAATATTTCAAAGGCCTAACTCGATTAAATATACAACGTTGAATAGTTTACATTCAAACTATTTTGCTTAGCCTCTTGGGATTATGCAGTGGGATTAAGTTTGTATAAATTATAATATGGCCACTGAAGATAATCCCAGTCTTATAGTAGCAGGTTTTTTCCCTGTAGCACCACGCTGTATATAATGAAAATAAATGTTGGAGTACGGAGAACGGAGTGTGCTTAAATAATTTTATTAATTAAAAATGGTTATAATGACGCCAAAGAGCATTCGAAATTTTAAAAAAGAACAGTGGCACTTCGGGAGTGCCGATAGAAATGAAAACTTGAACAAGGTGGTGTCGGTTACACGATAACAGTGTCGCGAGTTCAGCGGTTTTTTCTTATCTCAAAAAATGTCCATCGCACCAAGTTCTTGCACGCAAGAAGTTTTCACATTGAAAAATATCCATTTCGACGTGTTATACTCGTATCTTGACGTTGTTTACGATTGGCAACTACCCGTAAAATTATAATAATAAATAAACATATATTGATAAACACCAAAGACTAAGGACAGTTTGAAAAAGACCATTTCCTGTCTTGCCCTGGCTGAGGATCAAACCCAGAACCTCCGGAGTAGCGGACTAGCGTGTTAACCATTACGACACGGAGTTCGTCATTTGGGAAAAATATGTGATAGAGTATATATTACCTAGTCAATTTCCGCTGATATGATAAATAAATCATATCTACTACATGAACTTACTCTAGTCCCTTTGTAAAAGTGATGCCGGCTTTAGTATATTCCCTTTACAAAATGGCACAAATGGGAATAAAGCCTTTGACAGCTATGGCCGATAGCTGAAATACGCTTTGTAGAAAATGTTAAATTTCGAAACAGCTATTTTGGTGCAATAAAATTTTGCGAGAGGTGAAAAGGTTAGTCTGCAGTAGGTACAACAGATAAATCTGCTTTATTTGAATAATGGCTTGTGGTTTATTTGGTTTTTCGTCTGACACCAGTGTGTCACAACATTGTGTCACTTACAATTGTTCAATCTGCTCAAAACTTATCTGACATAAATTGACGGCTGCTATACAATTATATAAGCCAAGACTAACGGTTTAATGTGCTTTCTAAAGCACGGAGGAGTTCGAGCAAATACTCCATCAAGTGTGGGCCACACCTAGTTTCACTTAATTTTTTAATTATTCCTAAATAGCTTGTGGTGCTGGAATATCACAAAGATTGATAGCTACCAGCTGCTTCTCTTCCCACGCAAATCGTGGAAGCCGATCTAGGGATTGGAAGGAACTGCGAATCATTTTGATTCATTTTTCCACCTTCTTTCCTACCATCACGCTAAAGTGGCCTTTAGGTCTTGCGGCCCTGGGTTCTATTTAGAGCGGCAGGACACAAAATGCTCTGTCTGCCCCATTAGGATAAAGACGTGATAGTGAAGCTATGTCTGATCATGATCTTTAAATTGTTTTTGTTTGTTGGTTTTACGTGACCTAGAACTCTTCGTCGCTTATCTATAGTACGAAAACCATATTTATTTCATTTAATTAGTC
This sequence comes from Acrobasis repandana, assembly GCA_963576875.1. Taxonomy (NCBI): domain Eukaryota; kingdom Metazoa; phylum Arthropoda; class Insecta; order Lepidoptera; family Pyralidae; genus Acrobasis; species Acrobasis repandana. The sequence continues at coordinate 20,193,553 of OY756216.1, forward strand.
AACGGCAAAATTAGTCAATTTTAAGCACTTAGTTTATAGCCAGCAATAAAAAAACAATTTTTTCCATAATTAATTGGTTTAAAAACATAAAACGTCGCCTTATTTCGTTTATTTCGACATTAGCTTACAGTCAACTAGTATGTTTTTCCACATTTTTCTCTACTCATTGGTGAGTTTTTTTTGTTTTTTTTTTAATAGAATCTCGGGCCTACAAAGCCTAAATCCTACTGTACTTTGTATTGTTACAGGTGTTTCTTAGTTTAGGATGTATGGCGGATGATGATTACAAACTGGGCCTTCTAAGTAAGTTATTACCACCTATAGTAATGCTACCGATTTTAGAAGCGCTGTTTTTTCTGTAAAATTCATTAAAAGTCGGCACTTTTATTTATTTATTTATTTATTTATTTACCAATTTATGTACACGGACAATATATACAGAGAATACATAAACAAAAAGTTGTACAAAGGCACTACTTATCTCAAAAGAGATCTCTTCCAGTAGGCCCGTGAGAGGAGATGTTCATATATGAAAGGCATACAGGCGTGTTCGTTAAATAAAGTCTTTTCTTACTTACAATAACACTGTTTTGAGAGGGCATATTTTTTATGAATATAGCGGTTAGAATATTACATACAGGCTTTCTATATGTACACAGACTATTACGATGCATGAATATCAAATAGTCTTTTACGCTGGTGAGTCGCCTCATATCTATTCTAGAAAATATGCATTAACTAAATAATTATATGGTTTTGTTTGACATTAATCAAGGCTAAATGTTCCGGTCAAGTGCGAGTCGGAATCGTACAAGAAGAGTTCTGTACACCTCCATACAATGCATTAAATCGCTGAAAAAAAAGGTTACTTGTATGACGACACCCTTTTAATTTTTAAGTTTAGGTATATGTATTATTTTTAGTATTTGTTATATCTTACAGCGGTTACAGTAATACATAATCAGTGAAAGTGTCTAGCTAGTATGTTTCAAGAGACAGAGCCCTGTGACAGAAGGATGGACAGACGGACAGACAGCGGAGTCTCAGTAATAGGGTCCCTTTGGCATCCTTTGAGTACAAAACCCTAAAAATTTAAGTACTAGTACAAACCTTAAGCCCTTATATCTCGTTTTATTTGCAGTATATATATAATAATTAAACATTGCATTTTTCCAGCAAAATCTTTGTTAGCAAACTTGGATGAAGAGTCGGAAAATAGTGCTGAAAAAATAAGTAAAGGTATTTATTTTATGCAGTATAGGCTAATAAAAAAAAATATTTTATGCTTAGGTAACTACGAATATTAAATTCTCTAGAATTGTAACGCTCCTACATTCACCGCTTCGATTCTAATTCCATTTACGCAACAAACAAACAGTAATAACAACGCAACACTTAAACACACACATAGACAAATAGGCATGCGATTGGTCGCGACAAGGTCACGCTTCGTCGTCGGGGAGGGCGGTCACCGCAACGAGCGGTGAGGTACAACGCGTGGCTTAGGTACAATTTGCAGTTATGCAAAATGTACCTAAGCCACGCGTTGTCCACTTTCCACAGATGTCAAGTATGGATTATTTAAATGTTTATGAAAGGTGAGTCCTGTGTTTTTCATGTCTGTATGGCTTCTACACTACTTCACGGCACATGACGGCATTTTTAATGAATCAATCATCGCAAAAATACAGCAATATTCTCAAAGGAAACTTTTTGCGACGCAACCGCACGACTCGAGTTGATACTCGAGTCGTGAGGTTGCGGCGCGACAGTTCATATTTTGAGCCCCGCCCGCCCCGGTACATATCGCGCGGAATGATTTTTCGGGATTATTTACGCTTCTAGGGATTATTATTCGTAGTTAGGTATTTTTTTTAAATTTTTATTAAAATGAAAAAGAAATACTATAAGTCATTAATAATTCTAGATTTAACCAAAAATAAATATTATACTCATAAGATTACCTTAAACATACTTCGTCATTTATGTAATATCACAGAATACATAAGAGTCAAAGTAATATTACACATTTCTATTCCCTAATGTTAACGTTTTTAACATGATAGATAAGTATCTAGGTACCTCTAGTTATTTGACGTATTTTTAATAATTTTTTTAACCAATTAGGTACAATTGTTAGGCAAAAGCCTCCTAAAAGCCTAATAAATTAAAAAAATATAAGAAATAATATTTTTAGGACATCTCCCTACCGGAATTTTAATTGTTATTCTGTCGATTTCACACTATTAATAAAATGCTTTTGCTGTATTTATTTTTCAGAACTAAAACATCTCTACAATTTTGCTGGTCAGTACCTATATGGTGGTTTAGTTCAGTTTTATATTTACATTATTATATGTGATTACAAAAATAAATTATCAGTGAGGCAATAATAATGTAATGTAGATGCATATATTTAGCCATATCTGCTTCCGCTTATGCTATATTTTTCAGCGGATTATCTCATTGAAGTGACAGTGAGCGGGGCACATAGCACAAAGAACCGATTGCCGATGGGGCAGAAACTAGGTTCTCGAATGGCAGCCATGTACCGGCAAGCGCAGCATAGGATACCCACCTGCTAGGTGGTCAGACGATCTAACCAAAGTTGCAAACTTGCTCCTTGATAAACGCTGGATGCAGGCCGCTTCCGATCGGTCGTTTTGGAAATCCTTGGGGAGGCCTATGTCCAGCAGTGGACTTCCTGTGGCTGATATGATGATTATGATGATATCTGCTTCCACAAAATGTGATTTTATGTTGGTCTGGAAGTACAGAAAAAACTTAAAATACGCAGATCGTAAAAACCGATCACTATTTTGACTCTTATTATAGACTTCTCGCCCATGCACCTAAACGCCTCACACTGAAAGACCTTTGGGTCATGCGGCCCTGGGATCTGTCTGCTAGACCGCTAATCCGGAGGTTCTGGGTTCGATCTCCAGCCAGGGCAAGTTGGAAAATGGCCTTTTTCAAATTTTCATGGGTCTTGGGTGTTTATCTATATATGTATTTATCATAAAATATAGTATCGTTGAGTTAGTATCCCATAACACAAGTTTAAAACTTACTTTGGGGCTAGCTTAATCAGTGTGATTTGTCCCTATATATTTATTTATATATTATTTATACAATGACAGCCGGGACCAACGGCTTTTACGTGCCTTCCGAAGCACGAAGGAGCTCGAGAAATTTTTGTACCACTTGTGGTCACCCATCCAAGTACGGACCACGCCCGGGGTTGCTTAACTTGTGAAAACGCTAGCAATGCGTACTCCCACCGGGCCACCGAGCTCTCCATTAGATGGAGACGTGATAATGTGTGTGTGTGATAAAATGTGATCTGTTATGCTTTTTCAAACTGAGTAAGTCCGTCCACGAATTTTTTCTTCGACTGTATATCTTGACGTATTTATTTTTTGTTTTTTAGCCCAAGAAGATATAAAGAAATTCCATCGGGACATGCGTAAGTAACCATTTCAAAATTAAAATAAATAAAGTCTGTCTCATATTTCACTACATTGTATTTTTTCTTTTAGGTAAAGAATTAAGTCATGAAGGTACGTATACTTTTAAATTATTTTTGTAGATTAAAAATCTAGATAATTATAACGAGACTATATATTTTAGTTGAAGAGGACTGGGCGGTGCGAAGCTAAGTGGCGCATAATTTACCAATCACGAAAGCGGAGCAGATCAATTTATTTCTAGGATTGTACTCGTATCTCAGTCCACTTTTGACTAAATGCCTCTCTGAACAGAATGGAGCATTTGTCCATTATTACCACGCTGGACAAACGGGTTGGTGATCACAGTAGATGGTATAAGATTTTCGGATAGAGATTTTCGCATCATCGGAGTGAGTTCTTCGAGCATTCCTTTACCGTACAGGCCATGAAGCTCTGGAACGCCCTTCCTGACCAAATTCGGAAAGCCTCCTAGTCGACTTGCCTTCAAAAAAGCAGTGCGCGGTTACTTTCTTCATGGACCTTACCTTACCTTATCTTTAATTTCTGATTGGTTTTCGGCCAATAACCTCATGTTAAATGCGAACAAGACCCAATGCATTCGATTCTCTCTTCCTAATGTGAATCAAGCCTGCGTTGACATACTAATTAATGGGCAGAAACTCGATCTGGTTGAAAGTACTACCTTTTTAGGAATCACAATTGATTTGAAACTTCAATGGGGCGCTCATATAACTAAACTTTCTAATAGGCTTAGCTCTGCGGCTTACGCTGTTAGGAGAATAAGACAATTGACAGATGTAGCAACTGCTAGACAAGTGTACTTTAGTTACTTTTACAGTCTAATGTCTTACGGGATACTTCTATGGGGGAGTGCAGCCGACATTCAGACTATTTTTCTTTTACAAAAAAGAGCAATTCGTACCATTTACGGTTTAGGATCGAAAGACTCACTGAGGGAATTATTCAAGGAAATAGGTATACTTACTTTTGCATCACAACTCATATTTGAAAATATAATGTATGTAAGGAAAAATATTTCCATGTTCAATAAAGTAAGTGATTTTACAGATAGAAATTTACTTAATAAGAATGACTTAGTTAGCCCGTATTGCAGGCTGAGTACAGTCAGTAAGTCTTTTATGGGGAAGTGTATACTTTTTTATAATAAATTGTCAGAATCGGTCCTTGATATGCCAGACAGAAAATTCAAAGCTTATGTAAAGAAAGTACTTTGTGAGAAGGCTTATTATAGGACCGATGACTATCTTAAAGACAAAAAGGTCTGGCTTGAGCTTGGCGCGGGTCCCTCTTAAAGGTTTGTATACTTAGACATGTCATAATTTAGGTACATTGGTACATACTAAATTTACAAATTGACATTATTTTAAATTTCGTAATTCTTATAATTCAATTTAATTATGACATAATAAACAATGTAATCTCTGTCCATCTATATAACGAATTTTAAGTTTTTAGTTTGTTAGTTAACGTCTTTGGAGAAAACGTGCAGTGCAGTTTGTTGCCGCTTCTTCTGCACTTGCGCCTAGGAAGCGGCGGCGTAAACTTAGCTTTAAGTAACGATTTGACGTCAACATTTGTGCAAAACAAAACAAAGTGACTATTATTAAGAGATGTTATAAATATCATATGATAATAAAGATATTTTGAATTGAATTGAATTGGACTGTCAGATAATAAATAAATTATGAATATTTATGTAGGTATATATATATATTTATTAGGAAGTAGGTAATTTATATTAATATACTATATTTAAGTATAATACTTTGTAGTTTATGTAATTTATTCATAGCCATGCAATATATATGTAAGTTTAAATTTCAAATACTAACTATTTAGTAAGTAATTATTAAAATGTTAATTTTGCTCCTACTTTAGCCTCACTTGTCTCTGCACCACCTGTCGGTTGATTGGTAGATAAAGCCTAAGGCTTAAAGTCCGCCGTTTACAATTTTTTGTAATAAAGTTGAATAAATAAATAAAAAAGCAACGGCTACTTAGGTAACACAGAATGAGCAGCAGCTCATTCTGTGTTACCTAAGTATCTGCCCTTAGTCGCCTCTTACGACACCCGTGGAAGAGGAAAGTGGTAAGGACAAACTAAATTTTACTCTGCCATCACGGCCAGATGTCGTCTCTACTCGGAGAATATCATCGAATAGATATTCGATGATATTCTATTCCCTAAAAAACGATGCCAGTGACGATGACTTGAAGCGACGATCCCCGAAATAGGATAATATCGCCGCGATATCTCGTTTGTAGAGATGATGCCCGTTTGTGTGTAATTTTAACTGTCTTCTTTTTCCTCAGAGGAAGGTCTTCTGCAATATTATAAGGATTTATTAAAACAATTGAAAGCTAGTAAGTTCTTTGCATTAAAATTAACGTACCTATACATGATAATTTTGACCTTCTGAGCTATATTCTAGGAAAGTGGAAAGTGAATAAAATATACATGTTCTCTTACAATTACCTTCATCATCATCTAAGCGTATTCCCTCTTGCATCGTCAGCGTTAGCTTCAGAGCCCGGGGTCCGCTACCTAACCTAGGTGATTTCACGAGGTTACTGGTTTTTTACACAGAGCGACTGCCGTCTGACCTCCGCAACCCAAAGGGTAGACCAGAACCAGTCCTAGGATAGGTACAAACGCTAGATGGCGTTCGGGACCAACGGCTTTCCGTGCCTTCCGAAGCACGGAATCATCTTTCTTTTCGGATAATCAGGTGATTCAAGCCTCCAATATCCTAAACAGACTGGAAACAACTTTTTCACAAAGTATGTTTCCCAGTGGGATTTGAACCCATGACCTCCGGATCACAAGGCAAATGCCTTGACCACTGGACTGCGGAGGCAGTCTCTTACAATTACCTTGTTTCATAATAAAAACCAAAGATAAATGCCCTCAAAGTTGTACGGTAAATTCCCAATCGCAGTGATACCGACCGCCATATGATCGCTCGCCCCGCGCGCCGCCGCCGGTACCTACAGCCATCATACGGAGGAATCGAGCGACAGCGAGGTCATTTACACTAATAATAATACGTTAGCCATGAATTGTAAATGTGGGGATTTTTCCTTATATAAAATTGTAAAAAAAAGTATTATTTTTCTTGCTATTTCGTGTTCTATTAGTGATTCTGATTCCAAATAAAGCTCAGTGTTTCAAAATCAACCTGTATATTGACCACATACCTAAGTATGTGGTCTAGAATGTTATCTATACAATATGTAACAAAAACCCTGTCCGACCCGTGAAGGCCATGTTGGGTAGTTTGTGTAGGTTATATTAATCGGTTTCTCACCAGAGAATAGGTACAAAAAATTACCCCTGAAAAAATTGAAATAAAATTCAATTTTAAATTGTATCTTACATGGCAACTCAGGCGGCGGCGGCTTCTTTGCGGCGATCAAAGGAGCCGACAGTCGATGCCACGCCGTGACCAACCGTAACTGTGTCTAGATATGCCGCAATTGAGACGGTGTTGTTGCATTCTTTGAACTTTCCCGATTTTAGGGAATCAATGTAAATTTCTGATGTTTAAGAAATCAGATAACTTTCTCATTTGTATTACTATTTTCGTTTTCTTATTTTTTATTTTGAACTTGTCATTCTGTACTTATATGCCCTTTTTTGGTCGGACAGGGTTTTCTTTACATAATGTATAATTGACTGTTTCGAGATTGGCAAAAAATGCTTTTGTCTGTCTGTCTGTTTTCGCCAACAGGTCGCATTTTTCAAAAAAAATTGATGAAAATTGGCACATGAGTTCCTTGATTTATTTAAAATTATTAGTCCATCGCGATTTTTGATTGGGGAAAAATAGAGGGGAAATGGGGAACTTTTTTTTCTTTTTTATTAATAGCTTGACGCTACTGCGTATTTAGCCAGGAACAAGTTAATTAAACGTGGGAAATACTTTTTTTCTAAAAAGTTACAATCAAAGGTTGGTGTAGGCCTTTGATTGCTTTAAGGGAGCTTCTGGCGACAAATCTAAACGAGTCCACTGGTTTTTATAGCCGATTGAGTGGCGGACGAAGCCCGAAGACCATACAGTCCGCGAAACAAATATCACTACACAGCCGTACTATGACTGTCCACTTAAATTATTTCACATATTGTTCATGAGCATGAGCATTTTATAACACCAAACAACACCAATTTCACAATATAAAGTCCACTAAAATTAATTTGCAAAATAATTTAAAGAAAACCCCAACCGAACCCCTTGTCTTCCCGCCAAAAACTCTCTGGGGGAAACTTAGCTGTAGCGTTATTTATTAACGGATTTTCAAATTTGAGGAAAGTGGAGGGGGTAAAGAGGGGAAGTTTGCTGTAGCCTTATATATGGATGGGATTCACTAAAATGGCTTTGCTAAGCCAGGGGAAAGTGTTGGTTATAATTAAAATGCTCGCGGCGTCTACTGTTCTTACAGAGCCACTAGCGTATTTATCATCGAATATAGTATCTTTAAGTTAGTACACCATAACACAAGTTTAAAATCTTACTTTGGGACTAGCTGAGTCTGTGATTGTCTATCTTTTTAAATTAAGTAAGTACTTTTATTTCATTTCAGTGCAATTTAGCAGCGGGCGCCGTAGATATTAATGAAATAAAGTGGGTATAATACGTATAAAAGTTTATCTTCATCAATACAAACCACTTACACTACGAGTAAGATGCCAAATGTGAATCATGAATCATTGAAATCTCTATACAACGTGTTATTGAAATAACGCAAAACCTTAAATTAACGCAAAAACAAAAAAAAGCCCATGAAACAGAACAACTTATGTTCTACAACTTTCACGAAACAAAAAAAAAATGTTATTTTTTATACAAACTGATCAGAGTCAATTTGTGTGAAAATCCGAATTTTATTTTTGGAATGTTGTAGAACTAAAGTTGTTCAGTTTCATGGGCTGAGGTACATCTGAGAGGTTTTGCGTTAGTTCATTTACACTTTGTATAACGTCTGACAAAATATAAGTACTAAAACTATTTTAAGGGTGAATTCAGTCCACGATTTTGAATAATTTTCCCCAAGAAACATATATCGAACAATGAAAATAAATTTCTGGCTTTCCATACAATCTCGGATCAACCATCGGAAGTTGATGGGCAAGTGCATTGGAGGCCAAAAAATATTATTCATAATTCGATTTGCTTTTAGTATATTTTGTTAGACCCAGTATAAGTCCTTGTTTTGTGTAGATAAGTCATTATTGCGCTATATTAAGAACATTAAAACTTATTTGGTCTGTTTTAAAGTAATCAGGTTATTACTGTGTGTGTATTAAAATATAAATAAAATGAATGGTGAAATGCTTTTTTATTTCTTATGCAAAACAGACAAACAGACATACATATACAGCACATATAGTGTATACTAGTAGTTACCGTAGCCTATGGATATCTGCAACGCCATATAAAATATACATTTGCCCGCCTATTTTGAAAATCTTGATACTCGTATCTCGACACCACCGTTTCGAAAGGCACGTAAACCTGATGGCGCGGCGGTGGCTGGTTTACGCATTTGTAGTTTTTAGGTTTATTCGTTTTACAAAGAATATATAACGTGGAAAGGACATACCCGTAATAAATCGAACCACGGGCTATTATACTAGATCGCTATAGTGTATTCAAATTAAAATAACAGCCAAAGAACTACAAAAATATTTTGGAATTTCCATACGAATCGTCCGGGTGCAGTGTGCAGCCACTTTTGTATGGAAAAGGCAATTTTTTTTTGTTCTTTGGCTGTTGGGTAGTTTTAATTTCATCACACTATAGTGATCTAGTATAGACCATGGTTAGATTTATTACGGGTATGTCCCCTCCACGTGTAAGATAATTTAGTATAATTCGGAGGTGATTGGGAGCCAACTTCGCAATTTTTTACTTCTTAATTAAGAGCTTAGTGGCTCTTGTCGGTGGAGTATGCGCCAAACTTCTCGGTTCTCTACCTTACTTTTTAGTGCTTGATACGACATGACCCCTGCTTTTTCTTTCAATGTGAGTTCTAGCGCCCAGCGTGCTGAGGCTTTGCTTAAGAGTAATGTTAGCCCTTGTGATTCTAAATTTAATTTTAAGCATGTTAGCCCTAGCGATATAATAGATGCTTTTAAACAGTTAAATTTAAAAAAATCAGAAGATCACTGGGGCATGTCAGTAGCCGTAGTAAGTCATATAATACACATAATTGCTGCCGATTTAGCTTTTATATTTAACGAATGTATTGATGAAGGCATATTCCCTAACTTAATGAAATGTAGTAAACTAATCCCCTTATTCAAAAAAGGAGAAAAAACAGACCCTGGCAGTTGCCAGGTCTGTATCTATATCTATATCTATTCTGCCAGTTTTGAGTAAGGTGTTCGAAAAGATAATGCTCAATCAAATGCTACTTCACTTTAAGACCAATAATCTTTTCCATAGCCAACAATACGGCTTTACTGCTGGAAAATCGACCACCGATGGAGTAGCACTTATTACTAATATCTACGACGCGTGGGAAAACAGAAATGATGCAATTGGATCATTTTGCGATCTTTCTAAAGCATTTGATTAATAATAATAATAATAATAATATATTTATTTGCTGTAAAAGTGGTTACAATAGTTGTTAATTACAATTTTTAGATCACACTTCTAACCTGTCTAGGCATGCAAATGTCAATTAAGTTATCATTAATTTAATTATTTATTGTATTCATATCTTTCTATTCTATAATTATATTAGTATTTGGTCTAATTTGTTATTACTAACGTTTAAAAAATTTAATTAGTAATAAGTATTTTATAAGTAACAATTCTATGACCAAAGATATTCCTGTATCGAGTAGAAACCCTTCTCCAGCAGGAAATTACGCAGCCTGTTCTTAAAGACTGGCAACGGCAATACTTTGATATCTTCCGGCAGCCTGTTGTAGATACGAACAGCCATCCGACAGCTATTTTGGTCACATAAAGCTGTTGATACATTAGATAACACAAGCCTGTTGGGGTATCTGCCACGATAATTAGAAATTACCTCACAATTTCTTTGAAATAAATATGAGTGTACCTTTACAAAGTGACACATTTCATAAATGTAGATGGATGGTAGTGTCAACAATTTAAGTTTTATGAAATGCGGTCTACAGCTAGTTCTCTGAGGCAACTTACATAAAGACCTTACACAGTTTTTCTGTGCCATAAACGCTCTGTCCAATTCTGTCGAATTTCCCCATACTACAATTCCATATCGTAATACAGACGCTACGTACCCATGATACGCCAACAAGGCTGTTTTAAGCTCTGTTATATTGACCAGTCTCCACAAAACAAAAGAAAATTTATTTAATTTACTACATACTTGATCGATATGAGATTTCCATGTTAAGTTTTTGTCCAAAGTAACTCCCAGAAATTGTACATCATTACATTCATCAATAGTCTGTCCATTATGTGTTATTGTTAAATCTGCATTTTTATTATTCCTTTGATTATGAAATTGTACGTATTTGGTCTTTTTAGTGTTTATTTGTAAATTATTTTTGTCAAGCCAATTTATTATGTCATTTAACGTTTTATTTATGTCCGTATTATATGCGTCAATTGAATTTGATAAATTAGGTATCACTACAGAAAGATCGTCGGCAAATAACGTGCAGAAGTGTTCAGTAGCTTTTGGAAGATCATTAATGTATAGTAAAAACAATAAAGGACCTAGTATACTTCCTTGAGGCACGCCAATATTATTTAATTTCTCACCAGACATAAATGAAGTCTCATTTTGATTCTTATCCAGATTAGTCACTACTACTTGCTGCTTCCTATTTTCAAGGAAGGATTTAATCCAGCTATTAGCCTTCCCCCGAATTCCATACCTATCACATTTAGCAAGCAATATTTTATGTAAAACATAATTAAAAGCTTTTGTCATATCAATAAACAACGCCATAACTTCAGTACTATTGTCTACATGACTTAGCACCTCATTTACCAATTTGAACATGGCTAATACAGTTGATTTACCTTTCTGAAATCCATTCTGATTTATGTTTAATATATTGTACTTAGTTATAAATGTAATAAGCCTAAAATACATAGCTTTTTCAAAAATTTTTGATATGATAGACACCAAAGCTATCGGTCTATAATTTTCCAAACAGTTTGCATTATTATCTTTAGGAAGTGGTTTTATGACAGTTTTCTTCAGATTTTCTGGAAATTGTCCTTGTTCAAAAGACAAATTTATAAGAAAACTCAACACAGGTGCCAAAATATGTTTAGATTTCTTTATTACGTATGTAGATAAATTATCACTACCTACAGAATTTGTATTATTGAGCCCTGTTATTATTTTACCGATTTCATCACTGTCCGTGGGAAATAAGAATAAAGTTTCATTTACTGGTTTGCACAAATTCGTGGTGGTCTCTGCAATATTATTTTTTGTCTGTATGTCTGTAAAAAAGTCATTGAAAGCATTTGCTAAGTCAGTAGGATTAGTAATTACCTCACCATGTCGTACAATTTTATTTATAAATTTATTTTTAGAATTATGTAAATATTTCATATTTTTAATTTTTTGTGAGTAATTCATACATCTTTTGAGAATCGCTGAATAATTTCTGTATTTTATTTTACTATTTATATCCTTTTTTTTATAATACGTAAATCTCAGTGATCGTTTAGTCCTACATGACCTACTAATGCCTTTTGTCACCCATTTTTTACTTTTTTGATTAGTACTCACTTTTATTCTCTTAGTTGGAAAACATAAGTTGTAGAATAGGATTATGAGCTCATAGAAATTGTTGAATGCCTTGTTTGCATCGGTTTCACCATAAACTTCCGACCATGATAGGTTTGCAAGACATTCATTGAATTTTCTAATGTTTTCTTTACTAAAATCTCGTTTATATATAAAATAATATTTTATTTTATTTTCTTTTTTGTTTATTGGGAATTCCAAGGTTTGAGCCGTTTCGTGATCAGATAGGCCTAATTTATGTACTTGGGCAGTTGTATTAGTAATATTACTTACAATTAGGTCTAGGCAAGCTTTTTGTCTTGTTGGTTCAGTTATGTGAGAAGTGTAGTTATAGTTTTGCAGCAAAGCTAAAAAAGCATCTCGAATATCATTATTTTTTAGTGTATCGATGTTGAAATCGTCAGTAATAATAATTTTTTTCTTGTATTTTGTCCTTAATTTAAATAGTAATTTGTCAAATCTATCCAAAAATAGATAAGGATCCGTCAATTTATCTTTATTATTAAATGGTATTCTATACAGACAAATGAGTATACAGTCATGTGCCGTCAATTCTATACCACAACATTCGAAATACTTTTCAATAGATATATCTTTTAAATAATCTATCTTTTTATACTCTATGTTGTCCCTACATAATATACAAACGCCACCACGTTTTTTAGTCTTTCTAGAAAATGAATCTGCAAGAAAGAACTCAGGAATTTTTAAGTTTGATTCATTTCCATTTAAGATAAAAGTTTCTGAGAGGCAGATTAAATCTATATCTTTATAGGTTTCCGATAGTTCTATTAGAGCGACTGTAAATAGATCTTGTTTAGACAGGATCCCCGCAACATTTTGATGCAACACTACTAATTTATTTTCCGCGAAAAAACTGTACACCATTCGCAACATCTTTCCTTTTATCTTTTGCATCCAATGGCATGTTCATATCCGTAACTGGCAAAAGTAATCCAAAATAGTCCTTTTTTTAATAGTTTGCCTGTCAAGAAAACATTTCTTTTTAATAGGAAAATAATCCGTGATCTTTCTATTGTAGTTGAGGTTATGTTTTGTCATAGAATTGCTACTTTGTGCCAAACAATTTTCCTTATGTAACTTGTATACATTCTTAATATATTTATTTTCATATTCTGTATAGTCTATTTCAATATTCAATTTCCTAGATACATTTTCAATCAGTTCATTAATTATATACTTACTGTCAATATTTAAGAATTTACAATTAGGATAACTACTTACTATCATATTTAATTCATAATTTAATTTGTCAACATTTAGATAACTGTTATATGGTACACTTAATACTATAATTTTAATATTTTTCAAAGTATTTAAGAGGTTACATATTTGTGACATAATCTTATAAGGATTTTTATCCTGCGTACCTGTAGATAATACAATAAGATCATTACTAGACAATTGAGCACCATAACAACTACTAATGATTTGTTCTGATGTGGCATAGGGTTTGATAAAAGCACTGACGTCATACTTATCATTCCATGTTCCAAGTCTTGTTTTTTTCACGTTTTCGGCTAGTCCTCTTATCTCTTTTCCACCAAATATGTGTATTTTTCTTCTTGAGTCTTGTATATTTGGTTTCGTAGGTAAGGTTAACTGTTTATATTTTTCCGACTCTAGACTAGTGCCTTCCTCTTTATTTTCTATAGGTGTAGTTTTCCTTGACTGTTGCATTTGAAGTGAAATGTCCTGTGATAAGTCTAATTTGGTTTGATTCAAAATTTGTCCTTTTTCTTTTATTAATGACTTATTTTTTTTATTGCTAGAATTAGTGCAAATATGTGTCAGCTTTTTTAATTTTAATTCATAATCTTTAATTTTAGTTGTCAATGAAGAATTTTCAGAAAGAATATTACTTATTTCGTTGTCAGCTATTAATAACTTTTCTTTTAATAATTTATTTTCTGTCTCTAATTCTTCCATTTTATCCATGTACATAATTGGTATATCTGGGCAGCTTCTGTTTAATATATTGGAGACATCTTGGGTGTGTCCTCCCCGCTCTTCAGTTTCATCAGACAACGAATCAAAAGAGTTTGATGTTTCCAAGTTGGGTGTGTACTTATTGTTCCGCAAAGTAACATTTTCATGCATCATTGCTGATGATTTATTTGTGGGCGTGGATGATAATGTTGCAGTTGCAGGACTTGAAGGTTTGCTTTGCTTTGCCTTACTTACACATCCAGCGCATTTCCAGTTTCTTTTATTTTCTATGGTCATAATACGAAACCTCCCAAATGCAACATTTGTGCAATCTACGTGTAAAATATTTTGGCAAATTGAACAATCCAAATACCGTTTATTTTCTATCTTTGTAAAACATTTAGCACACTCCAATTTTTTTTTGTGTCCAGTTTGTGTATTTGTATCTTTAGATTTATTCATATTGTACTAATGTTCCAATTTCTGATAAGGCAGTATAATCTTGATTACTCTTGCCTACTTTATTATTTGCATGTAAACGTTATTGTCTATGGATATCAAATTATGTCAATGTCAACTGATGTCATATGGTAATTGTCAAAATAAATATTATTGTCTGCACTAATTGTCCGATTGTGATTGTCTTCTCCAATAAAAAACAATCTAATTGGTCAATATCTCTTAAAATCAAATGAAGAATATTCAAAAAATTTCGGTTAACAGCCCCCTTCAATGTTTTGTGTCCAATTTCCCACCGAAATGCAATATTAAAGTGAGTGAAAGTGTGATCGTACCTTGCCGGCGAGTTTCGAGGTTATGTTTTGTATGTCCTATTTTTAATTAGATCACTAATTTTACTTTTGTAGTTTAAATAACACTGAGAGCACAATTTATACGTCCTTTGTCTTTGGCAGATATTTGACAGGTCGGCGTTGATCATCCAACACTTTTGCTCAAATTTCGTCAATACGGTTTTGATGATAAGTCAATTAAATTAATAGAATCTTACTTAACTGATAGGCTTCAAACTGTTGATATAAACGGCGTAAAATCACACGGGTCTAATGTGAAAATGGGCGTACCCCAAGGTTCAATTCTAGGACCGTTCCTTTTCTTAGTTTATGTCAATGACTTGCCTTACATGGTTGAGAAAGAGGCTGACATGGTGCTGTTTGCTGATGACACCTCGCTAATATTTAAAATAGATCGACATAACAGTGATGCTAGCGCGGTGAACAGCACCTTATCTTTAATTTCTGATTGGTTTTCGGCCAATAACCTCATGTTAAATGCGAACAAGACCCAATGCATTCGATTCTCTCTTCCTAATGTGAATCAAGCCTGTGTTGACATACTAATTAATGGTCAGAAACTCGATTTGGTTGAAAGTACTACCTTTTTAGGAATCACAATTGATTCGAAACTTCAATGGGGCGCTCATATAACTAAACTTTCTAATAGGCTTAGCTCTGCGGCTTACGCTGTTAGGAGAATAAGACAATTGACAGATGTAGCAACTGCTAGACAAGTGTACTTTAGTTACTTTCACAGTCTAATGTCTTACGGGATACTTCTATGGGGGAGTGCAGCGGACATTCAGACTATTTTTCTTTTACAAAAAAGAGCAATTCGTGCTATTTACGGTTTAGGATCGAGAGACTCACTGAGGGAATTATTCAAGGAAATAGGTATACTTACTTTTGCATCACAATTCATATTTGAAAATATAATGTATGTAAGGAAAAATATTTCCATGTTCAATAAAGTAAGTGATTTTACAGATAGAAATTTACGTAATAAGAATGACTTAGATAGCCCGTATTACAGGCTGAATACAGTCAGTAAGACTTTTATGGGGAAGTGTATACTTTTTTATAATAAATTGTCAGAATCGGTCCTTGATATGCCAGACAGAAAATTCAAAGCTTATGTAAAGAAAGTACTTTGTGAGAAGGCTTATTATAGGACCGATGACTATCTTAAAGACAAAAAGGTCTGGCTTGAGCTTGGCGCGGGTCCCTCTTAAAGGTTTGTATACTTAGACATGTCATAATTTAGGTACATTGGTACATACTAAATTTACAAATTGACATTATTTTAAATTTCGTAATACTTATAATTCAATTTAATTATGACATAATAAACAATGTAATCTCTGTCCATCTATATAACTAATTTTAAGTTTTTAGTTTGTTAGTTGACGTCTTTGGAGAAAACGTGCAGTGCAGTTTGTTGCCGCTTCTTCTGCACTTGCGCCTAGGAAGCGGCGTAAACTTAGCTTTAAGTAACGATTTGACGTCAACATTTGTGCAAAACAAAACAAAGTGACTATTATTAAGAGATATTATAAATATCCTATGATAATAAAGATAAAAAAAAAAAAAAAAAGTTGGTCTACATAGCTCTTTCTTGGTCGTCCTGGACCTCTTCTACCTTTTATCTTTCCTTCTAGTATGTTTTAACATAAGGAGTCATGTCGTATTAAGTGACCAATCATTTTCCCTCTCCTATTTTCTACTTCGCCCAGCAGTCTTCTTTTCTCTCCTACTATTTCTAATACTTCATCATTGGTTTTCCTTTCCGTCCAACTGATCTTTTCCATTCTCTTCCAGCACCACATCTCGAAAGCTGCCAGCCTGTCACTATCTTTTTTATTCAATATCCATGTTATTTATTATTTTTTTTTCTAAAGAGAAAATTTTAAGCTGTCGTGTATTTGAGTCATATGGCAACTAGAGTCCTGAACTTTGTTGCATTTATATTTCAAAGTGATTATTTCGTTGATATTGATAATACTATAAATATCGTTCTAATAACTGTAGGGTAGTATGGGCTCTGCACCTGTAGCTGCGATACAAGCCAAAGCTTTACCAAAATTATATAATGCGTGATTAAAATTTTAAACAGGCGAAATATGCTGTACAAGTATTTTTTTCAAGTTAACAATTGACATGCAAAATACTTGCTTGGTGTAAAGGTGTCAAGCGGAAAATTTGGATCGAATCGCACTTAGCACCTTGAACAGTTTGTACTTACCTACGTTGTAGGTTTTATTTACCATTGTATGAATTGTAAAGAATATTTAAAGATAAACATAAGGTGTTTCTAGTAATATTTTAAATGGTATTTTTTTTTTGGTACTAACAATGCGTTTGTTGAATGAGTTCCACGATTGTTTGGAAGACAAACATGTACGTAAACGTCCTTATATCACGTCTGTATTTTTATCTAAATTAAAAACATGCTACATATTTTTTATGTATTTACCGAAAAAATTTATGTAACCATAGGTTTTTGCATTAAAAAAATTAAAATACTGAACAGGGTTTCTTTTGGCGGGTATTTATTTCAAAACGCTAAAGTAATTTTAACACCTAAAGTACCTAATATTAAAAATACCTTCAATTAGAGATAAATTTATCCTACATTAAATAAAATAAAAAACTATGAATTTGAAAGGATATTCACCATAACGCTTTTATCTAGGTACGGTGTAGAGATACGACCCAAAGGTCACGCTCATCCTGAAGGTGGTAGGAAAGGGGAATACATGCTTCTCTCTCAACGCAGTTTAAAAGCTTGTGACTTGTCCAGTGGTCAAGGCGTTTGTCTTGTGATCCGGAAGTTGTTTGTTCAAATCCCACTGGGAAGCATACTTTGTGTCTGGTTAGGATATTGCAGGCTTAAATCACCCGATTATCCGAAAAAAAAGATGATTCCGTGCTTCGAAAGGCACGTAAAGTTGTTGGTCCCGAACGCCATCTAGCGTTTATACCTATCTTAGGATTGGTTCTGGTCTACTCTTTGGATTGCGGAGGTCAGACGACAGTCGCTCTGTGTAAAAACCAGTAACCTTGTCAAATCACCTAGGTTAGGTAGCGACCCCGGTATCTGAAGCGTAACTGCTGACGATGCAACCGGGAACACGCTTGGATGATGATGCAGTGTAAAAGCTGATCTGGGGAATCGTCGAGAATAGGAATCACGTCATTAGCAACGCGTCACTATTTTGATTCCCTTTTTCCATCGCTATGTCCACCATCACGTCAAATGTGGCCTTTGGGTCTAATGCCTTCAGGCTCTGTCTACCCCGTAAAGCATATTAACGTGATTACCAAGTATGTATCCTTTTAACCCCCAACAAAAAGAGGGGTGTTATAAGTTTGACGGCAATGTCTGACTGTCTGTCTGGCTGTGGCATCGTAGCGCTCGAACGGATAGACTGATTTTGATACGGTTTTGATACGTGATAGCAAGTTCCTTTGCGGTGGTTCTTAACTATGTTTGATGAAAATCGGGCCAGCCGTTCAAAAGTTTTTAAGGATAAACGCTTGAAAATTAGGGCTTTCTCGAGCAAATATATAGATGGCGCTATCCGTAGCGCGACTTGATGTCCGTATTAAGTCGTATCAATGGTTTCGGTTTACAGCACTAGATGGTGTTCTTGTCAGGGGGTTTTTCAATTTGCCTAGCAAATAAACTTGTTATATTATGTAGGTAGACGATCTCCGTGGCATATTGGTAACGATCGCTAGTCTGCCACTCGGAGGTTATATAGGTTCGATCCCCAGCTAGGGCAAGTTAGGAGATGGCCTTTTTTAAATTGTCTTTATTCTTGGGTGTTTATTTATATCTTTATATTTTATTATAAAATTTAGTATCGTTGAATAAGTATCCCATAACACAAGTTTTGACTTACTTTGGGGCCCGCTATTTGCAAAGCAAATTCACGTCACTTCTTGGTAAGCATATACACAATTTGTAAATTTGCACATCTGGTCATGTTTGTAAGCTATGAAACGGGAGCAGGCAGGAATAGTCCCGACCTCTCCCGTTTGAAGTCGAGTTACATTAAGGTTTCAGTCAAACGATATTTACAGGAATCGCCTTGTAATTTCCTCTTGGACTATCAAAGCGAGGAAGTCGTTAGCAGAAATAGTGTACCTGGTACCTACAGTAGAGACATAGAATTTCTATTTATATAATATGTCCTGATTTCAGTAGTGCAAATAATTATTTATTTTAAAAAAAAATTACTGTACAATTGTACATATGCGATAATTACACATTATTTTGTGCTGGTGTGAGGGTAAAGAAAAAACGAAGATACCAACTGCTTCTTTTTAGGGTTCCGTAGCCAAATGGCAAAAAAACGGAACCCTTATGGATTCGTCATGTCTGTCTGCCGTATGTCACAGCCACTTTTTTCCGAAACTTTAAGAACTATACTGTTGAAACTTGGTATGTAGATGTATTCAGTGAACCGCATTAAGATTTTTACACAAAACAAGAAAAAAATACCAAAAAATTTTGGGGGATCCCCATACTTAGAACTGAAACTCATTTTTTTTATCAAACCCATACGTGTGTGGTATCTACGGATAGGTCATCAAAAATGAATTGAGGGTTCTAATATATATTTTTTCTAAACTGAATAGTTTGCGCGAGAGACACTTCCAAAGTGGTAAAATGTTGGTCCCCCCCCTGTAACTTCTAAAATAAAATAATGATAAAACTAAAAAATATATGATGTACCATTACTATGCAATCTTCCACCGAAAATTGGTTTGAACGATTAATAAGTAGTTTTTTTAATACATTATAAATCGTAAAATGTTACTTGCTGCTACGGAACCCTTCATGGGCGAGTCCGACTCGCACTTGGCCACTTTTTTTAGCACAGATTGTTAAAGCCGATCGAAGGAATAGGCGAAAATGCGAATCATGGTAAAAGGCTAGCAACAGATCACTGCTTTGATTCCATTTCCACCTTCTCGCCCACCATCACGCTTAAAGTGGCCTTTAGGTCTTGCGGCCCTTGGCTCTTGCGGCCTTTGGCTCTGTCTGCTCAGAGCCGCTAAACTTAAAATGCTCTTCCATATTAGGGATAAAGACGTGATACTATTTATGAATACGGCGGTCAACAATGAAATCTAATATTTTAGTAAACATTGCCATGAAATGTTATTATCAACAACACAGCTAATAACCTCCGATCCGTTACAGAAACTTATTGGTTTGAGCAACAATCAAATTGATTCTACAATAACCCTTTAATAATACTAGTTGTGTAACGGTAGGCATGTAATTAGTATTTCAACGCTGTGGAAGGTCTATGTACAGCCATAATAATTATAGAGGTACGAGTATATTGTAACTAATATTGAAGAGTAGAATAATGAAAAAGACAAAGGTATAAATAATGTCAATGTGTACCAAAGTCTTTTTTCTTTTGAATGTGTAAGTGGTCAAATACTGGTGTCAGATTTTGAAAGCTGCCTAAAGACATCTGACGTAGCTGCTTAACGACCATCATACAATGATGACAACCAGGACCAGCGGCTTAACGTGCCTTCCGAAGCGAGGAGGAGCTCGAGAAAATTTAAAACCAAAATGTATTTATTTACATTCATTAAGGTAATGCACCAATAATATTCGTTGCACCATTTTGAAGAAAGAGGGAAAAGAAGAGAGAAACAGAAGCGACATTGGACGGCTTGAGGTTTTGGGAATTAGGAGCATTTTATTTAATAGATGAAAATTTTACCGGATCATTTGTAGTACAGCTTATACTTCCAATAATGTACCCAACTGAGAGCAACGGACTAGTAGAACTGCTGTGAAATTATTTAATCATTAGCAAAGTCTTTGTTAACTATTTTCAAAGAGGATAAATAATCTTATATATAAAATTCTCGTATCACAATGTTCGTTCCCGTACTCCTCCGAAACGGCTTGACCGATTCTCATGAAATTTTGTGAGCATATTGAGTAGGTCTGAGAATCGGCCAACATCTACGAGTATTTTTCATAACCCTAATCTACGCAGGCGAAGCCGCGGGCAAAAGCTAGTCTTATATATAAATTTCTCGTGTCACAATGTTCGTTCCCGTACTCCTCCGAAACGGCTTGACCGATTCTCATGAAATTTTGTGAGCATATTGAATAGGTCTGAGAATCGGCCAACATCTATTTTTCATACCACGAATCTACGCGGGCGAAGCCGCGGGCAAAAGCTAGTGTTAATCTATAATCATCACATCATACAAGCAGATTACGTTTTTATTACTGTTTAGCGACAGCTAGGGCCAGAAGACCCTATGGGTACTTTTTACGGTTTTATTATAGGTTAGAGAGCCGGAAGACCCTAAGGGTTGGATCTCATCTATCAGCACGGCACAGCACTTTCCTATGCTGCTATTCTTTTCTGTCGCTTAGAAGCGTCATTAGCTAGAGCGAGAGAGAGACGGAACGCTTCAGCACCGGCCGTACTGCAGCATTCCGTTGCTCTCTCTCGCTCTAGCAAATTACTGTTCTGAGCGACAAAAAAGGATAGCAGCATATGAAAGTGCTATTTCATGCTGATAGATGAGATCCAACCCTAAGGATTCTTCCAGCGTGGTGGATTGACCGAGCCAGCGAAGCGACGAGGGCTATCATTCAAGTTGGGGCGAAAACACATTGTTTGTATGTATGTATGTATGTTTGTTCCACGATAACTGCCGAACCGATGGTCCGATTTTGATGAAATTCGGTAGGCATGTAGGAAATATCAATAAAATTGTCAAGTTCGTTGGGCATCAAAATCGGTTCAGTAGTTTTTGAAATATTAATAAAAAATCGCGAGGTCCAAGTTCGCGGCGAACTACTAGGCCATGTAGGCCATGTTCCGGGGCTCCGAGGCCCCCGTGGCGGACGCGTACACCACGCGCGCTCTCCGCAGCCGCGTCTGCAGCTCCAGCGCCGTGAGCCCGGTCTTGGTGGCCTTGCCCGACCCCACCGGGCACAGGTTCTTGGCTTTGTGACACTCGTCGAAAACGATCTGGGTGCTGGTCAAGGAAATTGTATGCAAAAAAAAAAGTACGACGGTAGATTGGATTTTTATCTAGCACCTAATTAGGTATACAGGGTCGAACAAAATATACTGAAACTATTTTAAGGGTTAATTTAGTCCATGATACTGAAAAACTTTCCCCAAGGAATATATATCGAAATATGAAAAATAATTTTTGGCGTTCCATACAAACTGGGATCAGCTGATCGGTCAACCTATATGGGAGGCCAAGAATTATTTTTTAGACGTTATATACTGTAATTAAATAGGGATGTGGACTAAGACCGGTTGTGCACTAATCCGAATCCGAACCATATTCAAATCAAATCCGAATCTGACTCGAATTGGCCTTCCTAGTGATTGTATGGACGCGTGTGCACTTAGTCGTAAACGGTTCAAATCCAATTCGTATTCAAACCAAGAATTCTCACTTCGGGTCGTTTTTATTTCGGATCAAAACCGACTCGAATTGGCCGCCGTAGAAATTGTACGTACGGCTGTGCACCCACTCGAATTCGATTCATATTCGAATTTCGGGTGAGGTACGGGGAGGGAAGCACACGTTGTACGCCCCGCCCACTGTCCCGTCTCGCCCGATAGTGTTGCATGTAATTTATTAGTGTGTATAAATAAATAGGTTATACTATTATATAACGCATATAAAAAAGTAGTTTCCCGTCTGTCCCTAGGTAGTCTGTTTATTTATTTATTTATATAAACTTTATTGCACATGAAAAAGTGTACAAATGGCGGACTTAACGCCTTATGTTTATATGAATGTATGTGAGCTTAGAACTTTTAAAATTCTCTCAGTCTCAATGCAGTTTTCAGCAATAGATAGGAGTGACTCAAGAGGAAGATTGCGTTCGAATAGACTTAAAGCGGCGACATTGATGACGCACTGAAAGTAACGACCTATTTCCACATCTGGCCCTCCTCGATTAGCTCTAGTGTAGATCACAGGGAATCACTACTTGCACACTGACAGAATCGCATGCTTTAAAATTGACAGAAATATAAAGTTCAACCACTAAGTTACTGGACCTGAAATGATGGCAACACTGATTTTTTTTTAAATTTTACAACATAGCGTCTATTACAGCTGCACTATCATGACTTTATCTCAAAACATAGCACTCATCTAAAGCGTTTCAAAAAACAAAATACGGAATTTTATATTTATGGTCTCAAAAAGTGATATAAAAAAACAATATCGGTCAGGGTCAGCTTCGGGACGTTATAAAGTTGGACTCAGCGCAATCATTGACCGATTAGCAAACTCAAACAATAGACATTGTTTAATTTTGTTATAAATGACTTGTAGGAAATACGGGTTTTATAAGAAAAAAATATCAGAAATCCATAAAAAATGCTTTTAATCTGCAGGAAACTAATGTTGGAATTGAATTGGATTTGGATTATCAATGTCTTACGTTTAACAAAATAGCTAACCACGTAAAGACTGCAGAATAGGTTAATAATTGCAGGGATGTTATTATTAAACAAATTTATGACAAGGCAACCAATATTTTTTTTATCACGCGTGGCATGTATATAAAAACCTCAATTCAATTTCTTAGTGTATAATTTAGTCTCCAGTATCATAAATAATCGGCTCGATGGAATTGAATACCGAAATGTAGTAAACGCGACATAATCTGGTGGTGTAGCGGTTACTTTTGGCCTTCATTTGACCCATGCGTAAATTTACCATCTAGCGGGCGTCAAAAATAACAATATGGGAACCAAGCTGAAGATCTGCTTTATTCTTCTCAAACATTTGCAGTCCAAAATCATTAACGATGACTCCATGTCTGTCAACGAAAACAGATTCAAGTTTAAGCATTATTAGCCATATGTTCGACATCCTCCCTTTTGACATGACCATACCATGTTAAACTGTGGCTTTAAAGTACAAACTTACTACAATGGGTGCTATGCACGCACAAACAAATCTGTTTACAAATTACAAAAATTAGCGTCACTCCAATTAAATGGAATCAATTAACTAAAAGCGTAGGTGTACGCCAATAACGACTTCAGGCACATAGGTAGGTAAGTATAATCAATAGGCGTACACTACATTTATAGTAGGTTCCAGAGACGATATACGACCACTTCCTTCTAATTACTATTACAATCAAGCTTTCGATCACTACTTGGAGGTTGTATATTTAGAAGCTTTTATTATTTAGTTTGCCCTGTTTGTAGTTGTTTATTTGTTTGGGTCAAATCTTGCAAGTTTTTTAAGCCACTTTACGGTTTCCGTTTGAGATAAAATTTTGTATGCTAATTTCAATCAGAGGACAATGCAATATTATTATTGAAGTTGTACTGATCTGATGATGGAGCCGAAGGGTGGCTAAAGGAACCTTGTAGTAAACAATGCAACCCTATTGAGCTTGGGATCACTACTGCATATATTATGACTAGGAAAACCAATAATATCCTAACCTAACAAAATAGGTACATGCAATTTCTTCAAAGTTAAAATTTTTTACCAAAACCTGACATCTCGTTTCAAAATAAAATGTAGACTACGCTTCTATAGGAAATTGTAGGGTAAGAGGTTCTTAAATGACGGGCGACTGGTCATGTCCCTAGAAAACAAGGTTCATGTTGCAAAGCGTTAGTATAGTGGAGAAAAGCGCCCACAAGGAAGCCCAGATGCGTTGGTAGGACGACATCAAAAAGACAGCAAAAGCAGGTTCGAAGTGGATAGAAGTTACTCAAGATCCAGAACGATAGCATTATTTGGTGGAGAGCCACACCATTGCGGTCGAGTAAGGCTAAAAACCGAAGGCCCTTTTACTCACTTGAAACAGGAAGTGATTCTCAGAAAACTTACTTTAGAAAAATATAAAATAATTAGGAGATTAGAAACCGATTCCATAGCAATTGCTATTAATTTGCACTCTCTGATTTTCACTTTAGTAATATATTAGACACGCAAAGATAAATCAATCAAATAAGATAAAAATAAATCAAATAAGATAGTTTTAAGATTATGCCAGAATAAAATAAATATAAAATAAAATAGAAAGTTTCCTAAGAATTATTTCTCATTTCAAATATTATTTTACTTAACTGGCTTATTTCACTAATATCACAAAATAATTAATAATAATAATAATAATAAAGATTGTTTATTTCCTCTTCACAAAATACAATTTCATAAAACAGGTAAATTCAAATATTGTACACATGTGTTTGGGCTTGTAAACTTTTGTGAAGCGGCTAGTCCCTGAAATAGGTTCCAAGAGGAACCTGTGCTGCAGGTGGCTAGGCCTCTTCCTCGGTCAACAATTTCCCGGTTCAATTTGGAGTTTATAAGGTTATCGAACTGCTAAGTAAGAGTATAATGAGAGTAGATTATAATGGTTAGAGAAACAGAAACGTAGATACTGGTATTAAACTATAAAATAAATAAAAAAATGGTTGCCTGTAAAGTCGGTTTTACGGGCGAAGATTTTACGTGACAACGCGCGCGGCAGACCGATCATAGTTGAGTGGGAGAGAGACGCAAGGCATTCGGCGGGCCTCTCTCTCGTTCGGTGACTCATCGTAACGTTACCGAGCGTTACACTTTTTCATAAGTGACTCCCAGCCGCAACCTAATTTAAGACGTTGTCACGTCAAAAAAATAAAAAGACTATTATACTTAAGCCAAAAATCGATTGCAACAATAGAAAGACTGTTAGGACTATACTAGGTGAGAGTGAATGTATCTGTTAGTGTGAGTGGCGGTGTTGCTGTGTAAGGGTTGTGGGAGTGTGGTATGAGTGAGCAAGAGTGGGTGAACGGAGGGCAAAAGGTGTTGAGGAAGACGTCACTAGGTAAGATGGGAGAGAAAAATAAACTGGTTTTGGGAGGGAATTCGGCTATTGTTGGTTAAGTTATTGGTATGAGTAGATTTTCGGTGGTGATGTAATCGAGTGTTTTGAGGTGTTGGGTAACTATCTTCTTGCAGGTGAATTTATTAAGGGGATAAATATTTATTATGTTATTTAGTTTATTATATAGGTATGGTCCTTGGAAGCAGAAGAAGGAGTTAGAGGTAGCTATGTTTAATTTTTGTGTTGGACAAACTGTTCCTTTTCTACGCTTACCTTTATACTTGTCACGATCGTACTGAAGTTTAGAATGTTGTGTCAGTATAGAATAAAGAATGAATGTTTGTCTGACCGTTAGAACATCCCAGAACTTGTATAGCTCGGTAGTTGGGTAGAGGAAAGGAAGGCCGGCTGCCACTTTTAGAATGGATCTTTGGGCTCTCTCAACTTCTAGCATTTTGGTTTTTGCAGAACCACCCCAGGACGTGATACAATAAGTGACGAGAGAGTGACATAGTGAGCTGTACACCATCTTGATAATTTGATGGTCTGCAATGTGCCTTAGACTCCTGAAAATGTAGATTAATTTCCGTAATCTTGAAGCTAAGGATTCCATGTGGTGGGTGAAAGAGAGATTAATTTACAAACCAAGGAAAATACTGAATTTATTTGTATAGTGCGGTCGTTATATTATATGAGCGAGCTTAGATGAGAGAGAGAGAGAGTCAGTATCTGCTTTATTTTACTTACTTGAATCAATAAAATAATATAGATATATTTTTAACCAGGACACTACCTCATTATTATTTCTTCGTCTTCAATATAAGAGCTTGCTCTTGTCGGTGGAGTTAACTGCCTTCATTCCTCTCTTCTCTCTGCCATTATTATTTATCAAATAAATAATATGAAATAGGTAGAATATAATGTAATTACATACTTTGAACAAGTGGAGCATCATGGTCCTTATTGTTTCTACCAACATTACCTTCGCCGTATGTGTCCAATTAAAGAGTTGAAGACAGATGTAGGTTTATCAAAGGGAAGCTCCGAGTTATTTAGAGCGACAAGTGTTCTCGCTTTGAACTTATACGCTGTGTCTGGTTTCATTTTTAATGAAGGCCTTTTGCTTAGAAGTTTAGCGAGACAGTTATACACACAATAGTTTTTCCATATACACAAAACTCAGAAACTGTATGTTCCAATATTTCCCATAAGTAGCTATAGCATTTTCTATATGGGACCTCGTCCTGTCTCGACGCAGTCAGGGGAGTTCCCACATAGAAGATGGTTGAAGTGGAGAACAGAGAGACTCAACAATACATATATATTAACTTGATTGTACTGATACACTTTATAGCAGTGATATATAAGCAATGGTCTTACAACCAAGGATGTTCAAGACCGTGCGAAGTGGAGAAGGAATAGCCGGAAAGCGGACCCCAGGCTTTGCAGCGTTGCAGTGTGGATGCAACTGGGAATACGCTGAGATAAGAGGAAAGAGAGAGACTTTATAGCACTGATATCAAAGTTATTATTAGACTATTAGCAGATAATATAATACTCGTAAGTACTTAGATAGGTAGTGAACATGTGTTCACGATGAGAGATGGAAGGCGAATGAGGCAAAATGAGGACGGATGTGTAAATGATTCGAAATAAACGGGCAAGTGCGAGTCTGACTCGTACATGAAGAGTTCCGTACCACTGTACAATGTTTTAAAACGCTAAAAAACACGTTTTTTGTATGACGACCCCCTTTAATTTTTTACTTTATCTTATTTTTAGTATTTGTTGTTATAGTTGTCATAGTAATACATAATTGATGAAAATTTCAAGTATCTAGCTAATGCCATTAAAAAGATCGATTAAAAACGCTGAAAAAAACACGTTTCTTGTATGACGACCCCTTTAATTTTTAACTTTTTTTTATTTTTAGTATTTGTTGTTATAGCCGCCACAATAATACATAATCGGTGAAAATTTCAAGTGTATAGCTATTAAGGTTCAAGAGATGGAGCCCTGTGACTGACGGACAGACAGACAGACGGACAGACAGACGGACAGACGGACAGTAATAGGGTCCCGTTTGCACCCTTTGGGTACGGAACCCTAAAAATGAGGTATGAAACCAAAATACTGCATACAGGTGGCGTGCAGCATCATAACATCTGTACTATACAGGCTGACTTTTTATCCACCTGCAAAATTTTTAGAGCAAGTTCAGTCCATGATATGAACTACTTTCTATAGATAAAGTTATTAAAAATCGATAAAAATTTTTCGTCCTCTTATACAAGTCAATGCTCAGCCAAACGGATTTTGTATGGGAGGACAAAAAAAAATTATCGATTTTTTATAACTTTTTTTATAAAATGTAGTTCAGTATCATGGCCTGAATTTGCTCCAAAAGTTTTGCCGGTGGATAAAAAGGCATCCTGTATATATTTTGCGATCCTAATTTGAGACTTTGAAAGGACAAGTTTACATGAATGTAGTTCTTTTATTCATAAAGCGCAACCAAGCGGCGGCGGTAAAGCAAATTGTCTCGCTTATTTCTGTTCCGATGAGATGTTGAAAGAAGACATTTTCTTTTGCTTTCTTGTTTTATTCATAGTCCCTTTTTGATAAGAATAATGCTTGTTTGGGTCGCGGTTTTGGTTTTCTTGTTGAGTATACAGGCTATTTTTGACCGACTTCAAAAAAGGAGGAGATTATCTAGTCGTCGGAATCTTTTTTAGGGTTCCGTACCCAAAGGGTGCAAACGGGACCCTATTACTGAAACTCCGTTGTCTGTTCGTCTGTCCGTCTGTCCGTCTGTCCGTCTGTCCGTCTGTCCGTCTGTCCGTCTGTCCGTCTGTCCGTCCGTCCGTCTATCTATCTGTCCGTCTGTCACAGGGCTCTATCTCTTGAACCGTAATAGCTAGACACTTGAAATTTTCACAGATTATGTATTACTGTGGCCGCTATAACAAAAAGTACTGAAAAAAAATGATGTTAAAAATTAAAGGGGTCGCCATACAAAAAACGTGTTTTTTCAGCGTTTTTAACTAGATCTTTATAATGGCATTAACTAGATACTTTAAATTTTTACAGATAATGTATTACCATGGCCGCTATAACAACAAATACTAAAAATAAAAAAAAGTTAAAAATCAAAGGAGGTCGTCATACAAAAAACGTGTTTTTTTAACGTTTTAAAACATTGTACGGAGGTACGGAACCCTTCATGTACGTGTCCGACTCGCACTTGCCCGTTTATTTTATGTAGGTATGTTTCCTGATTACCCAAAGACGCCTGGCCCGATTTGAAAAACTCTTGTTTTGTTTTTGTTATCAAATCAAAGTAAAAAATCAAAATCGGTTGTGTAGTTTGGTGTAGAAGTCAGTTTTTAGTTTTGAAAAATTATATAATTATAAAATAATGCTTGATTTGTAGGTTCAATTCGTGACATTGGACACCTTGCCCAGGAATGGTCTTAAAATTTTATATACTACCTACCTACATAAATAAAAATAATAAATAGATAATGAGGGGTTAACGATGGTAGATCAAACAGATTTAACTAGCCTCAAAATAAGTTTAAACATGTTTTATGGGATATTTACTCAACGATTATATACTACCTACCTACATAAATAAAAATAATAAATAGATAATGAGGGGTTAACCATGGTAGATCAAACAGATTTAACTAGCCTCAAAATAAGTTTAAACATGTTTTATTGGATATTTACTCAACGATTCTATATTTTATATTAAATACATATACCTATAGATAATTGGTTCAGATTGGTGAACTAAGTTACCCCTTCAAGTACCAACTGTAGATTTTGGGTGCAAATGTACAGTTGGTACTTGAAGTTGGTACAGAATAATAAATGCTTTCGCAACAGGTACGAAAACTACTCAAAACGAAATGCAACTTGAAATTCAACAGATATGCAGTGTGCGGGACACATTAAAATGTATAGAAAATGTTGTGTGCAAATGTACCGAACACGGTTGAATGCACAATTAACTTCCGAAAAAATATTAGACTTTGTATCAAATATACATACAATAACCTGTAGGCAGTTGTGAACATGAGAATACCAATCGCTCGCTTGACAGCGTCTAAAATCTCGCAACATCTATTTATGTGAATACTGATTCGGATTTGACAGTTCGATCAGATTGCAGAAGTTCTAAAAAAGGAGAGGCAAGAAGTACCCGTAACCAAAGGGCATGTGTGAAGAGGTTAATGAGTGTAGATGAAGTGTAAGAGGTCAGTGAGGATCGTAGCAAATGGAGGTCTATAGTCTCTGCCTACGCCTGTGGGAAATAAATGTACGTATTTGACAGTTCGAAACTCGCGGAATACTTCTATCAATTAAATTCAAGTTGATTAAACCAAAATCATGTCAAAAGATTATGCCAATTGTAATTTGACAAGCAGGATTTGCATATTTTACATAAAACACATGAGAATTGCACTGCTGGTCAAGCTTTTCTTCCATAGTGCTGTCAGTCAGTAGACGTTGCGGCTAGTACCTTTCACACTTTAATCCCTTTTCTACCTTTTCCCTCACCGTCACACGAATTTATTCCCTTGGCGTCAAGTCACCGCCAACTTCAAAAACTCCCACTTTTATTCCCGCGGAAAATATTTGGAAATAAAATACAAATTCTTTACTAATAGATATCAGGAAAACCTGTGAAGTACGGAACCCTCCTCACGCGGGTTTAACTCGCACTTGACAGGTTTATTTAAACAAACATCGTATCGTTGAAAAAGTCTCTTTTACTGCTGCCACGTCGTAAAAGGTACAGTCAAGTGGCTTTTGGGTCTTTTTACCGTAGTATGGCAGTCGAGATTCTATTAGTCCTATATACCGGTTAGCCTTTAGGCAACAGAAACAAACATTTTTTTTTGAAATTGTCAAAAACACATACACATACACAAACTTAATAAAGATTTATAAGCTCCGAAAAGGGGTAAACTCAGAAGAAGATACGACTACTCGTAGAATGCTTTTGCTACCCGTCTTAAAGTGAAACTAAATCATTTACACAGCATTTGGTACATTGCTCGGACAATTATTTTTCTTTCCCCACCTTTTCCCTATTTGGGGCTATTTGGGGCCTACTCGTATTTGGGGCGGCTCTGTGTGTCAACTATCACCATAATTTTCTGTCCTTCGCCATCTCCGTACTAACCCCCCAGTCCCTTATACCCGATCTCACGCATTCTTCCCACCTCATTCTCGGTCTTGCTTTTTCTCAATACCCGTCTACTGTTAAGTCGACCATTTCTTTTTGCCAGATGCTCAGAACAATATCTAAATTAAAAATATTTGATGGAAATTTTCGCCACGAGACCAGAACCAATTCTAGGATAGGTTTAAACAAGCGCGAATTGGCGTTCGGGACCCACAGGCTTGGCATGCCTTCTGAAACACGGAATGATCTTTTTTTTCGGATAATCAGGTGATTTAAACCTGCAATATCCTAACCAGACTAGAAACAACTTAATCCGAAGATCGTGGGTTCAAATCCCACAGGGAAGCAAAGTATACCTCCCAGTGAGATTTGAACCCACGATCTCCAGATCACAAGACAAACGCCTTGACCACTGGACCATGAGGGCAGTCATACATAATGCGTGGCTGTAAGTCCCCTTTGACTGCCCTTTAACACCCTTTAAGGTTAAGTAAACCCTTCATAATGAGCCCGCATCTCGAAGTCAAGCCGCCATTAAGTTTTCATGCGTGGAGCAAAGAGGTATTATGTAAAACTAGAGAAGACACCACATACATACAAACATACATACTATCACGCCTGTTTCCCACAGGGGTAGGCAGAGACTATGGACCTCCACTTGCTACGATCCAGACAGACCTCTTTCGCTTTATCTACACTCATCAACCTCTTCATACATGCCCTTCGGTTACGGGTACTTCTTTTTTTAGAATGTCTGCAATCTGATCAAGACACCACATATCACTGTTTTGTCCCGCTCAATTGTAACTATCTCTATAAACTTCATAGTCGCTTGCTAGCTCTTATACGCCTCGTTCTTTTGACAGTTTATTAGCGAAAACCATACGAAAACATGGTTAATTTAATTAAAAATGCCTTGGTATGTGTTACAATACGAGTATAATAAGAATAATTCAAGGAACACAGCAAATTGTAAAGAAATAACTTTCCATCGGTAAGTAACCAGATTTCATTGTTTGAAAACTAAATGCATGCGTATGATATCACGCTGTCTCATATATTCAAAAATATAACATTAAATTGTTTGGTTAGATTGTTTGTTTGTCTAATGTTTGAGATATCTGGTCTATTATATTCTATGTCAATGGCATAGGTGAATTTATAACCTGGCACTTACCTTTGTTCACGTAGTATAATTAGTCGACATTACTGCTGAAATTGACCTTTGGCCCAAAATACGGATGCATTCTATTTAAAATAGCGGACTTTGGCAGTTTTAGGCTAATTTAAGTACCTATTTAAATATTTATATGTAAACTTTTTGCATCTTAGAAGAACTTTTTGGTGATGCGGCCTATTTCATCATCCAGAAAAATAAATGGATAGAACAAAATGAAGGATGCACGTTGATTCACTTCACCAGCTTTGGTCACCAGTCAACTCTTGCTTCAGCATTCGGGCAGTTAGGACGTGCTAGGAGTGCTAGGACGATTCAGTGTCGTGAGGTAGATTGTGTTACTCTTGTGTTGTAAAATAAATATTGGTCTTGTACCTATTCGTCTATTATTTTTGATCCAAATTAGAACAAAAAATACAAAATGTGCATTTAAAAACCAAAGATTGTAGAAACGAATTCTGGTAAAGGAAAACATCGTGATGAAACCTGCACACTAGTGACTATTAAGTTTACTAGTGTGTAAAATTAAGAAGGCAATGGCAAACCACTCTTTTATTTCTGCCAATATCGTCATTGTGTGCGTCTTTTTATTTATTTATTTATTTATTTAAACTTTATTGTAGCCAGCATTATCTGACAGCCAACCTTTGGGTTGTTAGAGAACTCAAAATGGGTACCAAAGATATTCATTTAATTTCAGAGCATTCAGATATATACTGGGTGGCGCAAAAGTAAAGACCCTATTTGGTTCAGCTATAACATTTTTTCTAAATTAGAAAACTAGATTTAGGTTTTTTTAAATGTATATTTGTGCCATTAAATTTCGTACCATTAGGATTTAAAGATGATGTCTTT
Organism: Acrobasis repandana; assembly: GCA_963576875.1. Lineage (NCBI taxonomy): Eukaryota > Metazoa > Arthropoda > Insecta > Lepidoptera > Pyralidae > Acrobasis > Acrobasis repandana. Next base: position 20,226,662 of record OY756216.1, read on the forward strand.
TAAATGGTGACCTCCAGAGTTGATACACATTTGAGCCCTATTTATGACATTTTGCATAACTTGCCGTAACACTTCCTGCGATATGTTCGTTATTTCTTGACGAATGTTTTCTTTTAGAGCTGCGAGAGTCTGTGGCTTGTTCACATACACCCGAGATTTCAAAAAACCCCAAAGAAAGAAGTCTGGACTGGTCAGATCGGGTGATCTTGCAGGCCAAGGCAAATCGCCAAAACGAGAGATAACTCGGCCTGGAAAAGCGTCCCTCACTAAGTCCATAGTGTCGCGCGCTGTGTGTGCCGTAGCGCCGTCTTGTTGAAACCAGATGTGCTCCAGCCCCAATTCGTCCAAACTGGGTATCAAAAACTCTCGTAACATGGTTCTGTAGCGTTCTCCAGTGACAGTTATCGCATTGCCTCCAGCGTCTTCGAAAAAATAGGGTCCGATCTCTCTGTCAACACAGATGCCACACCATACAGTAACTTTTAGTGGGTGTAGAGGTGTTTCTTGAATAATGCGCGGATTATCAGTGCCCCAGAACCGAGTATTCTGCTTATTGACATGCCCTGAGAGATGGAAATGCGCTTCGTCACTCATAACCAATTTTGAAGGAAAATCATCCTCTTCAAGGTTGAGGTTTATGACGCGCTGGCAGTAATCTAGACGAGCTCGGTGGTCAGCAGGCAGCAGCTGATGAGTCATTTGAGTTTTATACGGGAACATCTTTAAGTCTTTCACCAAAATACGCTGCAGGGTCCGTCTGGAAATGCCCAATTGCGTGGCACGTCGCCTCGTTGATGTTTCTGGACACTCTTCCACATCTTCGCGCACAGCATCGATATTTTCAGCTGAACGGCCTGTTCTTGGTCTCCCAGACTTAGGTCTATCCAATGTTGAGCCAGTTGCTTCAAGGCGTGTGGCAAAGCGTCGAATTGTGCGACCAATCGGTGCCGGACGGTGGTGAAATCGTCGACGAAATTCACGTTGTGTTCTTATCACTGATGAATTATTCCGTAAGAACATTGACACAATTATTCCACGTTCTTGGGGAGTAAAACGGTCCATGTTTATTTTCAGTGTATTTTACATTTGTTCACTACACAATTTTCAACAACAGAATGACAGAAAATGTCATATAAAAAAAATAAAAGTATTTTCTTTAGTGCCAGTACTTTTGCGCCACCCAGTATTTAATTTCTACATAAACTACTTTATTAATACTTACTATACTTCAACAATATAAATATCTACATAAATATACATACATTGATACATACTATATACTTATATTCATCTCGTTCCACACATTACTCCGACAAGAGCCTGGCTCTTAAATGTAGACAGATACGAGGACGTCTTTAATATAGATAACCCTCGGCTCTGTCTTATACAAAGGAGGTAAAAACGTTAGTGTGCAATAAATCGGGATATTTACCGTTATTATTATTATTTTTGAGTTTGCGATATTTCGGCCCAGTTGCATGAGCCATTTTCAAGAAAGAACTCATGCAACTGGGCCGAAATATAGAAAACTCAAAAAAAAAAATAATCACGGTAAAGATCCCGTTTTATTTCATACTAATGTTGACAATCGTTAAAGTTTAAAAAAGAGATAAAATTAAACGTTCTTTTTTGTGTAGGTAGACATAATAGAACACACAATTGTAAGTACAGTAAAGCTATTATTATTTTAATAGTTTCGTAAACAAGCCCCTAGTTACAGAAATATAATTGAATTCACTCATTTGCATATTTAATATACTTTAGTAGTATGCAGTTTTAATTTTATTAGCTACATGATATTAAAATTAATCATGAATTCATTGTATACAGGGTCTAACATAATATACTAAAACTATTTTAAGGGTGAATTCAGTCCATGATACTGAACAACTTTCCCTAAGGAACACATATCGAAATATGAAATATAATTTTTGACCTCCCATACAAGTTGACCGATCAGCTGATCCGAGTTTGTATTGAAAACCGAAAATTATTTTTCATATTTCGATATATGTTCCTTGGGAAAAGTTGTTCAGAATCATGGACTGAATTCACCCTTCAAATAGTTTCAGTATATTTTGTTAGACGTTATATATATATCGCACGGTCTTCACAAGCCAAAATCATAAAATCAAATAATATACGTATATTATATTTATACCTTTTTATGTGTACAAACTAGGTGTACGAAAGTTTTAGCAAAAGTTTCACTTTCATACCACTTCGATTTAAAAAAATTATTGCAGAATAATTTTAGGGAAATATTCTTGGAATATTGATGGTATGCAGTTTTAATTTTATTAGCTACATGATATTAAAATTAATCATGAATTCATTGTACGTATCCCACGGTTTTCACACGCCAAAATCATGAAAACAAACAATATACCTACGTTTTAACTTTTATGGTTCACTGTACTACTACACTTAATATGAAACTATATATTGAAATTGTCATATAAAAAAAACCGGTCAAGTACGAGTCGGACTCGTATATGAAGGGTTCCTTACCTATGTACAATGTTTCAAACGCTGAAAAAGACTCGTTTCTTGAATAATAATAAATAATAAATATATACGGACAAATCACACTGATTAAGCTAGCCCCAAAGTAAGTTTTAAACTTGTGTTATGGGATTCTAACTCAACGATACTATATTTTATGATAAATACATATATAGATAAACACCCAAGACCCAGGACAATTGAAAAAGGCCATTTTCCAACTTGCCCTGGCTGGGAATCGAACCCAGAACCTCCGGATTAGCGGTCTAGCGTGTTAACCATTACGCCACGGAGGTCGTCAAATAATAACCCCTTTACTTTTTAATTTTATCTTATTTTAGTACTTATTTGTTGTTATAGCAGCCACAGTAATACATAATCGGTGAAAATGTCAATTGTATATTCCTGTTCAAGAAACAAAGCCCCTCGGACGGACAGGCGAAGAGACAGCGGAGTCTCAGTAAGAGGGTTCCGTTGGCACCCTTTGGTTACGGAACGCTAAAAATATTTTGCAGAATATCTAAAAATGAGTGGCTGAAAAAATGTGCACTCAAACAAAATCTTCTGATATAACAAAATTCATTAAAATTCAATTTCATCATAAATTGTATGCGAACTTTCGTGTAACCGAATTCCCTCTGGCAATATCGTGCATCTTAGCGAGCTTCGTTCTACACGGAATATCAGAAAATTACTTGTCTCAACCAATTTCCAACTCGTATATCGTCTGAGGTATCTGTCGTCTATACATGTTGTTGTTAATAATAATACCAGGACCTAGCAATCGAATTTGAACGCCAATTAGCGAGTAGAAATCGTACATATAACTCGTAGTACCAAATGTCATCTCAGCAACCCGGATTATTATGTTTCGCAGCTCGCGATTTACATTGCTTTTGTTTTACAAATTCTATAGAAGAAATGAGTGGTATATAAGACATTATTAAAAATACTTTTTAAGAAAATATGGGGATTGTGAAAACGTAAGTTCTCACCATTTACAATCTGGCACTTGACCAAAACCTTGTCTTTCCTAGAATTATATTATACTGCTTTGTAATAGCTACAATAATATTTGGTGCAGTATTACTTAACTTAGCCGTGTAGTTCCCAAAACCGTGCGGTTCCTGGCAGAGTAGAAAAGGACCACTATTTTTCTCGTGGATGTCGTAGAAGGCGATTTAGGAAACAAGCTAAATAAAGCTGATAAACATCAATGAGACCTCTCCAACCCGTCTGACCAGCGTGGAGAGTGTAGAGAAAATCCTTTGACTGCTCTGGCTAATATACCTACATATCTGGTAGTACAGAGAGAGTCGTGCTCCTGCAGTCGAGACTAAAAAAGATCTGATGATAATGATGATAAGGACATTACATATCATCGTCATACAAGGAAGTGTTAAATGAAAATAAGGAGCTTAATACAGGTTGATTTTGAACCCCCTATTGCTATATTGAAATATTGGTGATTTTAAACTTTGTAGCTATATTCAAGGAAAGTACTCTTTAAGCGAAATAAAATATACATATTCTGTCATATGTATCTTGTTTCATAATAAAAACTAAAGATATCAGCCGACATATGCATACCAAAAATTTCCCATTTTAATGTCACCAGTGTCACCACCCACTACCGGGCTTGTGGCGGACAATAGCCGGCAAGCGGGGATGGAAACAGCCATGCGTATAGTAAAGTAAGTAGGTTAGCCATTCATTAGAAAATTCAGAAAAAAAAAATACGAAAAAGTCTTTTTTCGGATGGTTCTGTGTTCTATTAATGATTCTGATTTTAATATAGCTATAACGTATATATGTACATAACGTCTAACAAAATATACTCAAACTATTTTAAGAGTGGATTCAGTCCATTCAACTGAACAACTTTCCCTAAGGAACATTATCGAAATATGAAAAATATTCTTTTAATTTCGGATCAGCTGATCGGTCAATTTGTAAAAATGTAAAAATGGCCAAAAAGTATTTGTCCTTGGGGAAAGTTGTTCAGTATTATGGACTGAATACACATTTAAAACAGTTTCAGTATATTTTGTTAGACCATGTATATTTGTAATCTTTTATTAAAGTCCTTTTTAAGAAACATAACCCTCGTTCGGGCGCAGTCGGGTTTCGTCCAAAAGATTCTTGCCAAATTGATAGAGCTTAGGTGTAGTGTAGAATCACTATACTGCTGTTAGTCACAATAGCTAGAATATCGGTAACGTCTTCGCTTCTCAGAAATGGCTACAATCCGATTATAGTTCTATTCAATTTAACCAATTTGTAGGAGAGAGGGTTCTACTGAACTATACCACAATTGAGAGCCACTTTCGGTAGTTATGTACTACCGAAACACATGTGTTCCTATAGGTATTATTCGAGCTTACTTTTATTTAGATACTAGCTTTAGCCCGCGGCTTCGCTCGTGTATCCCAAATCCCAAAGAAACATTAAGTTTTTTCGGGATGAAAGTCATGTATGTCATTCTAAATACTCCTGTGTATGCAAATTTTCAAGAAGATTGGTTCAGTAGATAAAGCGTGAACAGGTACTTAACAAACAAACAAATATACAAACTCACTTTCGCGTTTATAATATTATTAGTTGGGATTAGTTGTGATATATATAAGTTGGGATAGTTAAGATTAGGTTTCACTGTTATTGTATCTACCTAATATAAAGTAAAAATTCCGCGGACTAACAAATTATACACTTTCACGGCTTTATCCCTTACCGGGTAGGTAGACCCTGGTGTCGTAAGACCTAAAGTCACTACTACCACAGATTAAATAATACTAACGTACAGAAGTCTCATCAGCAAAGAAATATCTACTCAATGTGGCTAGCGATATGGTTTAATTTAGCTCGCGTCAGAACTCAGCACCTTTTCGCATAGATACCTAGACAACTATTGCAAGCCAATTTCATTCTTATTACCTACTCTGGTCAAACGATTCGTAGAACTGAATTTACCACCCGGAGGGGCCGCCTGCGCGCATAGTAATAATGTAGGTACATTTTCGATACCTAAACGGGGAGTGACACAGGCCTGCTACTACTCTCTAAACCCATCACTATTTTGATTCCTTTTTCCACCTCCTCGCCCACCATTACGCTAAAAGTGGCCTTTGGGTCTTGCAGCCCAGGGCTCTGACTATTTGAAGCCGCAAGACCCAAAATGCTCTGTAGTCCTATTAGGGAGAAAGACGTCATAGATATAGTGGATGTATTTATAGACATATAATTTCGAAACAAACGCCGTGATTTTGTATTGTAAATGTCTACTTAGGAAAGCACGTCCATAGTTCCTTACGTCTTGGAAAGCAAACCTTAACTAGTATTTACACAAACTGTAAAGGTACCCTTTGATCTAATTGCATCTAATTGCAAACTTAATTAGAAACTGCAATTAGTCGAGGAGTTTACTCGCGTCAGCTGCATGAAACGCGCAATTTGTCAGATGCAACGCAAATATTATGTTAGTATACGGGAAATATAGTTTTATGTCTTGACCTTTGCTATATTTACCGTATACAGGGTGAATTTTTTAAGCACCAGTCCAATTTTTGGAGCAAGTTATGTGCATGCTACTTAAATACTTTCCATAAAAAATATTAGAATTTTTCGCCTTCCTATACATCGTGTTAAGGCCGTACCTAATTTTTTCGGGGTCCAGTGCTGCCCCCCATTTAAAATAAATCATTTCAAAGAAAACGGAGACATCATTTAAAATTTTTAAATGGGGGCAGCACTGGACCTCGGAAAATTCAGGTACGGCCTTAATTAAATAACGCAAAACGTCTCAGATGGTACCTCAGCCCATAAACAACTTTCACGATCTCCAAAAAAAAATTCGGATTTTCATATAAATTGACTCGATCAGCTGATCAGTTTGTATGAAAAGCAACTTTAACGAAACTAAAAAAAAATTGAATTTTCATACAAACTGATCAGCTGATCGAGTCAATTTGTTTAAAAATCCGAATTTTTTTTGGAGATCGTTAAAATTCTTTCATTAACACGATGTATACAAATCGGCGCTCAGCGGATTTTGGATGGGAGAAAAATTTAATCAACGATTTTCTAAAATTAATTTTATAGAAAATAGTATATTCAGTATCGTAGATTAACTTGCTCAAATTTGTGTTGTTGGATATATTTTGCGAATGCCTTATTTAGTTGCAGCGGATATAAGGGTCGCATTTTTAGCACAGCTCATTTTCATGTTGGATATATGTAGTATAATACATTAGCGTATGACCCATTCACCCATTTCCAGAACCCGAATTGTTGCATGATTACTAAATTAGATGACAATACCATATTATTATGACAAAAAGCTGATCTGATGATGGAGCCCGAAGGTATATATAGGAAGCCCTCTAATAAACCATCGAGTTTGGGAATATAACATTTGTCTTGAAACTTAAGCCTTACAATAAAAGCTTGTACAATTTTTTTTAACTTATTAATGTTATAAATAAAATCCAGAGTTTGCAGTGGTGTATTTATTCGGGTTTTCACTTTTACAATACAGCACAGTATACACCGACCGACCGCCATTACAAGCAGAAACATACAAAACGACAACCTTCCAAAAACATAATGAACCATATTTACCCAGGCACAGATACATATCATTATGCAGCCAAGTAAATATTTCATTGTCATATTTCTACACTTATATTAGACATTAACTCAAAGGAAGATATTAAACGTTAAGTAGGTACTATGTACTCGTAAAAACACCTTCCTGTTCTAGATAGAACTCATCGGAACTCATGACCGTTATTTTTATTGTTATACACGAGGTTAGTGGCAATAAAAGCATAGTTGAAAGTCTCCACGACTTAAGTCGTAAGCTTCAGGAAGTGCAAGTGTTACGGCTCTAATGTAATTTGGCCATACTTAATTTAATAATATCCCTAATGCTTAAATGACTTTCTTTATAATAAGTAATTGTTGAAAAAAATATTTAAAGCTAAATTCATACTAACATTGATATTTTTTTAAAACAAAAAGCCGACTTTTATACCAGAATAGCTAAATATTCAAACAATTGTACTCGTATATGTACTTAGACGATATATTTTTAGTTTAAAAAAAGTTTTTAAAAACACCACACAACCGATTTTAATAACATTTCCATGGGACTACCTAGAAAGTATACCCTTTCAAACAAAAAAGAATTTTCCATATCGGTCCTGGCGTCTTTGAATAATCATACATTAAAAAAAAGATTCCGAAGAATTGATTATCTCCTCCTTTTCTGAAGTCGGTTAAAACAATAAATTAAAAAGTTTAAATTGCCGTTCAAGACGAATCAATTGAGCCCAAACTCTGTAGTGTTGTTTTATCACAGAGATGCCATGGCCGCCAACTTACATAAGTATGTAAAGTTTTAGCTCATCGAATAATGGTAAGTGGGTCAAATTTTTTTAATTTAAGATTTGATTACGGACATACAGACAACGGAATAGGAGAAATTTAATAAAAGCTTGTAAAAATAAAATGAAATTAAATGTTTCATCAAATTCATTTTGTGTTATTTAAGTCAAAATGTAAGATCTTTTAATTACACAAAAATATGATGTGCAGATCCTGGTACTGTATATATAATTATTTGCAAAATAAAGTTAATAAATTATTTAAAACCAATTACATCCCATTGCTGACAGTTGAATTAGAAATAATTGTAATATGTTCGCTGATAAATTTACAAAAAATCTTTAACATTTTCTTCTATCACAGATAATTAATCTTCTTAATTCGTAACCCCTCACAATATGTTTTACGCCACATCATGAAACACACTCTGCATAAATCTTGTTAGGTTAGGGGAAGGATCATTAACTTCGCCGACATTAATTGTCAAAATTTCATGTATGTTACTTATGTACATATTTTGTAATAACTAATTATATCGCTTGCTAGGGATAATTGAATAATGACGTAAACACCGATTTAACTATAAAACAAGCAATATTTTTAGGTCTACCTCTATATATCACACAAATTTTGCTTTTGAGGTGAACTGATCGGTCTACTTTTATGGGAGGCCAAAAACTTTTTTCATATTTCATTATTATTGTTTCCTGTGGATAGTTGTTCAATATGGTACGAATATTTTGTTAGATTTTAAATAATTATTTTTATCAGTACAGAATAAAGGACTACGTCAGTAATCATGACATGTACTTTTATTCAAAATATCAGCTCGTATCCTTTACTATGATGTAGGTAAGTTGATTTATTATCTAGTCCAAATACATTTCTCATACTTAACATCTACTAAGGTAGTTACTCCCGAAATAGTTGGTTCATTAAAGCTACTTTACCTTCTACATCTTTGGTGTATGGTACCAACACGTGTCAAACGTGCCTTTAATATACCTCTATAAAGTAAAGAGATCAGCCTACCGCTTTATATCCGTTTATTACGTAGATCTTTATGAAACTTTACATTGTTATAACTTATAATATTGCATTAAGTTGTACATGTCTTAACATATACAAGGTGATTTTTAATTAAGTACAAATATTTTAAGGGGAGATTCAGTCCATCATTTTGGATAACTTAAGGAAATGTTATTCTAAATGATGGGCTAAATCACCTCTTCAAATATCTGTACTTAATGAAATATACCCTCATACATACATCTACGAAAACTATATCATCTGAAAGGAAAGAAAAGAATTACGTATAATGTATCAGATACTGTTTTCGCGCAGACCGTAAAAGCCGTTCGAGGGAAATGGGCAAGAATTAGAAACATGCCATTAGCCGATGTGTATAGTCATGTATGCGTAACTTTAATATTTGTTTTACATGACAAGGTTATTACAAAATTGGAATCAAGTATTTCTACCAAACTGAGGCGGGGCTAATAGAAACAGGCGTTTGTAACCGCAAAACACAAAGGCTTCGCTGGAACTACACGTGGAATCAGAAATAGTTTCTAAACCATTAAAATCGGTACAGGTAAAACCAAATAAATGCCTCAAACAAAAGCAATAAGATGAAACAATTTTAAGGGTCACGCAAGATAACCAAACCGCTAAACTTATGGAATTTTAATCACACGAAAATTACACCAAAGTATTCCTTAACGTTTAACCTGAAAGGAAAGGCACACCTCATATATCATTTAAGGTGCCTCTAGTAGTTACATTATATGTACATAGAAACATCAAATAAAAGGGGTAGTGCGGCGTTTGTTGGAGCGTTGGGATTCTTTGAATCATAAATGATGCATAAGTTTATCTTAATACATGGAGTCCAGTGCTATCCCCATTTAAAATAATTTTTTTGTAAGGAAACGGAGATATCATTTAAAATTTTGAGCTAGTAAAACCTAGATAACTCTTCAAACTATTTTATAAACCACTGTTTACAGTTTAAAGTGAGAACGTTAAGGTTTAGTTTGCATTTTTGCAAAAAACGGTCACTTTTGGCATCTAGGCGACTGTGGAAAAGCCTTAACATTCCTATGTAAAATTTTTGAGAAATAAACAACAAAAAAGAGATTTTTCAAAAACACTCACAGTATTCTTGGCTTGCAAAAAACGGTCACTTTTGGCATCTAGGCGACTGTAGAAAAGCCTTAACATTCCTATGTAAAATTTTTGAGAAATAAACAACAAAAATGAGATTTTTCAAAAACACTCACAGTATTCTTGGCTCTGAACTGACGGGGCCTTAAGCAATATCACCAAACAATTTAAAGGGTCACCTACCTATTCACGCAACGTGACCAAACCGCTAAACGTATTGAATTTTAATTATACGAAAATCACATCAAAGTACTCCTCAATGTTAAAACCTGAAGGGAAGGGCCCACCTCATATATTATTTAAGGCACCTCTAGAGGTTTAATAATGTCCCTATGTTCCTATGAACATCAAATAAATAGGGTAGTACGGCGTTTGCTTGGAGTGTTGACTGGATTCTTTGAATCATTAAAGATGCGTAAGTTTATTTAAATATGAAGGTGGTTTGACTTCAAAATGTGGTTTGATTGCAACCTACATAAGTGCAAATGCAAAGATTTATAGAAGATTGTATGAGTGGGCACCTTTTTATTTTAAACTTAAATAAAAGTTGTGTGCTTATACTTGACAAAGCTTATAATGCAATGCATCGCGCAAAGACTATTTTTTTTTGCATAGTAATTGAAACAAAAATTAAGGATAGTAGAAGAATTTTAACCCATTAAACCTGAGAAAAGGTAAAACTAAATACATTATTAAAGATTAAGCAATATCACGAAACAATTTTAATGGTTACCTATTCACGAAAATTGACTAAACCGCTAAACATTATCCGTCTTATTATAAAAACAGGACTAACTTTGTTACTAAACCATTATCCGCCCAAATCAAGTTGACCTTGACAGGTGAGATAGTGTTATATTACTAGATGTCAACTTGATTTGGGCGGATAACGGTTTAAACCTGGTAACAAGTTTAGTAGTAGTAGTACTTAGTTTTTATAATAAGACGGTATGGAACTTTAATCACAAGAAAATTACATCAAAGTATCCCTAAATGTTAAACCTGAAGGGAAGAGCTCACCTCACATATTATTTCAGGCGTCTCTCTAGAGGTTTAATAATGTATCTATGTTCATATGAACATCAAATATACGGGGTAGCACGGCGCGGCGTTTGCTTGGAGTGTTGACTGAATTCTTTAAATCATAAAAGATGCATAAGTTTCTGTAAATATGTTAGTGGTTTGACTTTAAAGGTGCACAATGTGGTTTGTTTGCTTACTGTGAGTGCAAAATGCATATATTAAAATTTTCAGAAGTTTGTATACCTAATTAATTAATCTAAGATTAATACGCATACACTTACTTACAGCTCTATACAATATAGTCTGTCTGTCTATAAAATGTAGCCTCTCTCATCTTAGTGCATCTTAAGGCGACATGGGTTCAGAGCCCGCAATACTGTCCGTGTTTTTGAAAAATCACTATTATTAAACTACTACAGTTTATTTCTCAAAAAAATTACATAAGAATCTTAAGGCTTTTCTACAGAAACCCACAATATCCAAAATACGATTAAGCATTTTTGGCTCGACAGAAAAAATCACAAATATACCTTTAAATTTGCCTAAATTATAAAAAAGATATTACTACCTTATACAATAACCTTTTTATTTGAAAATTATACCAAAAAATTTATAATCTAAATTACTAGTCAATTTCGCTACATAAAAAATTGTAAATATAATATTTCATTTCAGTAAATAGATATTTCGCTGTGTTTTATTAAGCTTTACAGTATATTTTAATTTACTACGAGTATAGTATTTGTTGATGAATAATAAAGATTGAAAGAAGGATTCGATAGATGTGTGGGGGGGGGGGGGGGGTGACACGAGTGGATAAGATTAGAAATGTATGTGACCCCTTACTTCACAATAAACAAGAAAGTAAAAAGCAATCGGTTGTCATGATTTGGACATGACTGTGATGAGAATCAACACGCAACAAAAATAACTTTAATGTAACGGAAATAAAATTGAAAATAGAGTAAGAGGAGACCAAAGAAAAGGTAAATGGAATGCAGGCAGGATATGGGTGTATTAGGAGTAGATGTTAGTATGACAGGAAATAGAGAAATGTAGAAGGAGAAGACATACTGCGTTGACTCCAGATAATAGGATAATAGGTTGGTTAACTGGTAGATAAGGCCTTAGGCTTTAGGTCCGCCATTACACTAGTATTTGTGTATGAAGTTAAATAAATAAATAAAATAAATAAGGTGAGGCAGATGATGATGAATAAAGATTGTAGGTTACTTAAACGTTTATTTTATTTTAAGCTAAGAGGTGATGATGTCCTCCTTGACGTATGTACGACCGTATACGACCGTCAACGGCGAACCTTGGTTTAATTTCGCAGGTGCGAGCGTATGTGGCTCGCAAAGCCAAATTTAGTTTTAAAGGTGCGGTTGCAGGACGCACAATGCAACTGACCTAAGTCATTATAAGTATATATATAAGAAGGTTTTGGCTGAGTTTTCTTAAGGAGGCGTTTGGAATCGAGTTCCCGAATCCGATTCTCTTCATATTTAGAAACAGCGACCTTAACAAGAGCTAAGCTAAGAGGTACCTACTTAATGTCGTAGACACATGTGGTAGGCAGAATCAATAAAAAGCAGAGCCGAATTTTAAATCAACGAAGCTCTAAAAAGAGGCTGCAAACCCTCTACAATTTACTTAGGTGTAGAGCTAGTAAATCCGTTTAGCATCACAAGCAAACACTAGCCGTTAGCTTTAGTACAGGAGTTCTCAAACTGATGAGCGCGACCGTCAGAGGTTGGTGGGAGACGCTGATTTTCTGCATCGCCGACTCTCGTGGGAGTCTCACTTTCATCTTCATCATCATCGGCGGCTGGTGATGGTTCCCGTGTGTGAAAAAAGCTCACTGTGTCAGTGGCCGTCGGCTGCATATGGTTTCCACTATCATATGCATCTCCGAACCGGTTGCCAGGAGGCGGGTAAGCCCCAACCCGCATCGCGATTTGTACACGTGAGTTACTCATGTAAAACATATAGTAAGGTCTTTTTACGGTTCCGTACCCGAAGGCTGCAAACGGGACCCTATTACTGAGACTCCGCTGTCTGTCCGTCTGTCACAGGGCTCTATCTCTTGAACCGTAATAGCTAGACACCTGAAATGTTCACCGATTATGTATTACTATGACCACTATAACAACAAATACTAAAAATAAGATAAAGTTAATAATTATTAAAGGGGGTCGTCATACAAGTAACGTGTTTCTTCAGCGTTTTAAAACATTGTACGGTGGTACGGATTAACCCTTCATGTACGACTCCGAGTCGCACTTGCCCGTTTATTTTTTACTCTCGGAGCATGACCATTTCGGTACTACCAGAGCCGTACTTGGCCAGAGCAGTCAGAGATTTGGCCTACATTCTCCACGCTGGCCAGATGGGTTGGAGTGGTTACATTGATGTGTATAAGCTTTGCGTAACTTTTATTTCCTAAATCGCCTTCTAAGCTATCTACAGGAAGACTTGGAGCGGTCCTATTCTACTCTGCCTTAAACAACACGACTCTCTCGTCTATCATTATAAAACAAAATATCTAGAAAAGAATCTGGGGAAGTGAGACGAAAAAAAGTTTGGGAAACCCAGCTTCAGAGGTTATATAAATTTGCCATTCAGTAGAAATGCAAATTAAGTTATTAATCCACTGGATTTGAACTGTATCCTTTAATCCTAAAGCAGATAACTCTTTTCATTAAAAGCTTATTTACTTACGAGTATGAAGTTATGAATCGACGCTTACCTGTAAAAGAGAGAGGGATATTAGTTTCTGTGAAAATATAATAACACAACTTGTCACGCCTGTTTCCCACAAGGGTAGGTGGAGACTATGGCTCTACACTTGCTACGATCCTGACAGACCTCTTTCACTTCACCTACACTCATCAGTCACTTCATGCATGCCCGCCAGTTATGAGTACTTCTGACCTCACCTTTTTTAAAAGAATTTCTGCAATATGATCTCACATATTCTTTCTCGTTAACATAATGGCACGAAGAAGCACTAGTAGACTATATGGGCCAGAATATAAAATCCTTTTTGAAAAAATAGAAAATATGTACACATACTGTGATCACCAGCCATCATCATCTTCTTAGCTCTTCTTCCGCCTACTGATGATCATAGGCTTCTCTACGTCGACGCCATCAATCTCGTGCTCTTATCCAGGTGCGACCCAGAATTTTGACTATATCGTCAACCCATCTTATTGCTGGACGTCCGATGCTTCTCCAAAGTAATTCCAACGGCCATAACTACGGCGAGCCAAATGACTTGCTATCTTTCAGTCTCTCTCTCTTAGCGTATTCCCAGTTGCATTTGTAATGCTGTGGAGCCCGGGGTCTGCTTTCCAGCGTTACCTTCTCTACTTCGCACGGTCTTAAGCATCCTTGGAACGGTTGTAAGACTAGCTATCTTTTTTTTTAGTCTGTCAGTGGTTAACATTGGTGTTAGATTTTTCAAACTTGACGAATGCAACAATGATTGTCGGGACCAACGGCTTAACGTGCCTTCTAAAAATTTTTTAAACCACTTCTGAACATCCATCCATCTGATGCTTAACTCGTAAAAGCGCTAGTAATTCGTACACTCACAGGTGAACCGAGCTCATCAAAAACAAAACACAAACTAAACTATACCTTTGTGAGATAGAGAAGTGCTAACCAAAACATCCCACAGTGATATCACATTTGGTCACTGGAGATTGTTTTCAAAATATTGACATCATAGACTAATTCAAATATCCAACGGCATTTCTAAACATTTTTCCTTTCGACGATATAAAAAGAGCTAGAGACTTGGATGCGTCTTACTTGATCAGAAGAAACAAGGAGGTAAGCATCGTTATTTTATATACGCCTGTCCGTGATTGCTCTTTGGTTGACGATTATCGTGTGGTGACGGCAGAGTGAGTGGTCACCACGTGTCCTCTCTCACGAGTGTCGTAAGAGGCGACAAAAGGTGGGATAAGTAATAGAGAAAGAGCAGCAGTATCCTATGTGGTGGGTGGGTTGGTAACTTCAGTAGATGGAAATAAGTCTTGGGACAGAGTCTGCTGCTCGTTCTCTATACCTTCTTTTATTACCCGACTACGGCAAAGCCAAAAAGAGGGTTGTGTGTTTCGCCGCTATGTATGTATGTTCATTTGTTCCCTCGTATCTTCAAATATATTTAAGATAACTTGACAAATGAGGTATCTTCGGAATCGTCTTGGCTGTTCACTAGTATAGGCTATATGACGTCACAGTAAATCCACTGTGTAACACTGTGTCTACATAAAGTAATGAAGTAAAAAATTAAATCGAATCATACCGAGAGGGGATCAAATGAACGGGCTTAAACAGCACATTTCAAAAATATACAGGTGACTTTTTATTAACTGGCAACATTTTTGGAGCAAGTTCAGTCCATGATACTGAATTACTTTCTATGAAAAAAGTTATTAAAAATCGATAAAAATTTTTCGTCCTCCCATACAAATCAGCGCTCAGCCAAACTGATTTTGTATGGAAGAATGGATATTTTTTATCGAGTTCAGTATCATGGACTGAACTTGCTCCAAAAATGTTGCCGGTTAATAAAAAGTCACCCTGTATACATTATTAGCTGTTGCCACTTTCACTGCTGAAAAATGCATCGTGTGTATTTTTCCAAAGAGGAAAACACACACGGTGCGTTTTCAGCAGTGGAAGTGTTAATGCTGTGCTTGCGTTAACTAGATAAAAGTATTTTTCAGTACGAATTTCTCTGTAGTCGGGTTTTAGTTTTTAATATATATCTGTAATAATTACATTTTGTTTTAGTTATGTGGCAGATAATTTTATTTAATGTCGTTGCCGTTGTAACAGTAAATGGAAAGTACGAGAATGTTAATGTCAAGCAGGATTGGTGGGAGACTGCTGTTTTTTATGAAATTTATACCAGGTCCTTCATGGATAGCGATGGAGATGGAGTCGGTGACATAAATGGTACATAAATTCATTTTAACAGGCAGCATTGTCACTCAATGTGGTAATGCTGCCAACGTTCTGGACACTCTTTCGCAACTTACTATATTCTTATAAATGGCTGATCCCGATATCTTCTTCGGAAATTTCGACTACACATACAGTTTTATTATCAGCATTTACTGTTTTTACATGTCTTCGTACCTGTCTGTAATTTACTTCTATTATATAATGATGTCACTTTAGAGCTTATACAGACGAACGGCACGTTGTTGAGGGCAGGATGACAGCAGCCGACGGTAAGTCGACGGCAGGTAGACGGCAAATCAACGGCAGGTCGACGCAGCCGCTGACCTGCAGTCGACCTGCCGTCGACATGCCGTTGACAACGTGCCGTTCGTCTTTATAAGCGCTTAGTGTGGTATATTGGTATTTAGCGGTCTATTTTCTGTTTTATTTGTTAATTTTTAGTCAATACATATTTCCATGACGTCAACTAGGCTCTAACGGAAGACCATCGCTGGCAGTCTTCACACAGCCAGCATATGCTGAGTTGGATCCTTTTTGAGAACTCTACAAAATAGGTTCTATATTTCTGTTTATGTTTTTGTGTGTAAAAATATAAAATAAAACATTTTATTATCTGTATCTCCTTTAGATTCACGGTCCTTCGGGAGGCTTGTGTGGGGATACAGATCTAATTGGATGGACAACGTAGAGGCCCTTTGGAGAAGTTGATGTAGTAGTGCTCCTGCCAAAGATATGCCCTTGAACAGGTTTCGGCAAGAGAAGGATCTATTGCAACGAAATGAAAAGATGAAATGTGTTATAGAGTGGGGTTAGGTGGGACTGATATTGGGCTATCCCAATTGTTTTGTGCCTTATTTTTTATGTGCATGTTATTTATTTATTTTTCATTTAAACTTTATTGTCCATCATATACAAATTGAACAGCACATTGGCGAATTTAACGCTAAAAGCGTCAGTATCATAGACCTTGCTGAAACAATAATAATTCGCACTGCACCATTCCACCAGCGGACAACACGACGTGGACAGGGATTCCACCCATTTGTGGTCGATATTCCTCCTCATCGTACCTCTCGATTCGCCTCCTCCTTCATTGTGCGAACCGCTAAGGTGTGGAATTCCCTCCCTGCGTCGATGTATTCCCATACATATGATTTAGGGATTTTCAAGGAAAGAGTGAATAGGCATTTTTTGAGTCTGCGTGTTACACCTTAGACCTCATCTTAGCTTCCCATCAGGCTAGATAGAGGTCAAACGCACTCAAATCTCTAATAAAAAAAATAAAAAAAGCAAATTTGCGCAGTTAGAAAATATATAGTTTATTAAGTTATATTAAATTTAGAATCTATCATTGTTATGAATTAAATTACAGGAATAACCTCAAGGCTGGAATATCTAAAGGAAATAGGAATCGACGCAATCTTTCTGTCTCCCATTTTCAAATCTCCCATGCACGATTTTGGGTATGACGTGTCTGATTACTACGTCATACAGCCGGAGTATGGTTCTATGGATGACTTTGAACAGCTTTTGAGAAGAGCCAATGATTTCAGTAAGTGACCAAAATATTACTAATTAGCTTTTTCCCGCGGCTTCGCTCGCGTTTCCCACGGGAACATTACATTTTTCCGGGATAAAAGGTACCCTATGTCCTTCGTTGTACTCCTAACTACGTGTATGCGAACTTTCAAAAAGATTAGTTCAGTAGATAAAGCGTGAAGAGGTAACAATCAAACATACAAACTCACTTTCGCATTTATAATATTAGGATTAAGCGACTGCGCCGTGTGGTTCCCGGCAGAGTAGAATAGGATCTCTCTAAGTCTTCCCGTGGATGTCGTAAAAGGCGACTTAGGAAACACTAGCTTAACAAAGCTTTATATACAACAATGACACTCTCCAACCCGTCTGGCTGGCGAGGAGAGAGTAGGCCAAATCCTCCGACTGCTCTGGCTAATATATATTGGCTCTAGGAGTACAGAGAGGGTCGTGCTGATGATGAATTATCATCATTACGCACATTTGCAAAAAAAACGGCCACTTTTGGCAAATGTGCGTAGTAAAGCTTAACGTTCTCATTATAAACTGTAAACAGTAGTTCATAAAATACTTTGAAGGGTTATCTAGGACTTGGTAGTTGCAAAATTTTAAATGATGTCTCCGTTTTCTTTAAAATGATTTATTTTAAATGGGGGCAGCACTGGACCTCGGAAAATTCAGGTACGGCCTTAACACGATGTATGTTTTTTTCATTTTTTTTTAATGTATGTTCCCCGATAACTTCTCCGTTTTTGAACCGATCAAATAAACCGTGACAATCGGTGCAGTAGCGGCGGAATACGAGCCCGGACGGACAGACAGACGGACGGACGGACATGACGAATCTATAAGGGTTCCTTGTGGACTATGGAACCCTAAAAAGTGCATTAAGTACTCTGCCTCCAAATATCATATATTCTATAATATCTCTTACATTGACCCTTTTATTATTCATAACTCGATCCATTACGGAAATTTATGTATTACGCCAAATGATCACAATTTCCTGACTTTAGTCCAAATTGTTTGTGTGGCGGATCAGTCACTTGAAGTTCAGAAACTAAGTTATCGGCTTGTGTAAGAATTTGTTGCTTAAAGTGGTCGGTAATGGATGGTGGAAATGGGATTGAAATTTTGAAAGACGAAAACATAAATTGTCTATGGAGTTTTCGTTTTAGTGACTGAATTTAGTTTAGGTAAAGAATAATAGTTACAGAACTCCGTGGCGTAATGGTTAACACACTAGACCGCTAATCTGGAGGTTCTGGGTTCGATTCCCAGCCAGGGTAAGTTGGGAAATGGCCTTTTAAAATTTTCCTGGGTCTTGGGTGTTTATCTATATATGTATTTATCATAAAATTTTGTATCGTTGAGTTAGTATCCCATCAAGTTTAAAACTTACTTTGGGGCTAGCTTAATCAGTGTGATTTGTCCTTATAAAAAAAACTATTCCTTCTTTATAAATTTAAAGCAAATCATAGCGCTTTTTCTTTTCAAGTCGAAAATCGAGTCAAAATCACGCAATTTGCATTTGGGAAATAGTCCAAGATATGTCTACTCTTCAAGGGATATATCATCATCTATATTAAAGAGCTATGCTTTTGTCGGTGGAGTATGAAATTTTAACGTTTGTAACTCGAACTTTATAATGGCATTAACTAAGTAGATACTTGAAATCACCGATTATTATGTACCAATTACTCAGGCCGCTAAAACAAAAAGTACTTAAAATATGATAAAAATAAAATAAATAAAGGTCTTGATACAAGAAACGTGCATTTTCAGCGTTTTGGAACATTGTACCTTCCTTCCATCCTTCATGTTCGAGTCCGACTCGCACTTGGCCGGTTTTTTTTCAACCTAGCTTATCCTTTCATTTCGAAAGCTTCTAGTTTTTTACTTTCTATTTTAAGTAAATATCTATGGTTTAGATTTTCAGAATTACAATTAAGAGGATTGTGTAGCTGGAAATTTTCATACAAAAAGCGATAACGTTTGGCCCCCCTTAAACATTATAATTAAACAGTCCAATTTTGATATTTTTTTTACATGTTATTGATATATTGGATAAGTAAGGCCGTACGTTTTTATTTGAAAAAAATATTGCTTATAACAAAAGTTATTAGCATCTCAATATCCATATTTTTTACTAAAAAACTACCTTGAGCGTTTTAATTTATTTAAGTTAAACTAAACCGAATTATTAAAATAGGAAACCGTATAGCCCTAGATTAGGGTGTACTGAATTGAATGATACCAAAATTGCCTCATTTTGTAAAGGTTTAGGGGGGTGGAAACGTTATCGCCCGAAACAAAATTTCAGAAGGAAAAAGTAGGCAATCACCTCTAAGAATTGCAACTCTCTGTATCGCACGACACGGGTCGGAAGCAGAGCGGCGTGAAACAGATAGAATTTTTGCAAATACCTACTGGCGATGTGTATCGTCACTACACAATCTATTTTTCAATCAATATTTCAATTTTCTGCCACAATAATGAGGTTCCACCACTTTTGTTTCAGATATAAAAGTAATCTTGGAATTTATTCCCAACCATACGAGTAACGAGAGCGATTGGTTCATCAAGTCTGCCAATAAGGATGAGTTCTACAACGAATGGTACATTTGGGAGAATGGACACATGGACGATCGCGGACGAAGCAGTCCGCCAAATAACTGGGTGAGACAATCAAGCTTTTTTTTATCTTGAAGACTTAAATATTAAGGCCGTACCTGAATTTTCCGGGGTCCCTTTAAAATAAATCATTTATTTCAAAGCAAACGGAGACATCATTTAAAATTTTGCTACTACCAAGTCCTAGATAACCCTTTAAAGTATTTAATGAACTTCTGTTTACAGTTTAAAGTGAGAACGTTAAGCTTAACTACGCACATTTGCGAAAAACGGCCACTTTTGGCAAATGTGCGTAGTAAAGCTTAACTTTTTTTATTATAAACTGTAAACAGTAGTTCATAAAATACATTAAAGGGTTATTTATCTAAGACTTGTTAGTAGCAAAATGTTCAATAATGTCTCCTTTTTCTTTGAAATGATTTATTTTAAATGGGGGCAGCACTGGACCCCGGAAAATTCAGGTACGGTCTTAATTAGGATTTTGTTCTGAAACACAAAACCAGCGACTAGTTAGTTCATAAAGTCTGCCAATACAGATAAGTTTTGCGACGAATTGTATGTTTGAGATAATGGACACATGGGCGATCGCGGTCGAAGCAGATCTCCAAACAACTGGGTGAGAAAATAAAGTTTTTTTTATCCTCGACATAAAAGAGGGTTGTTATAAGTTTGACGCTAATGTCTGTCTGTCTGTGGCATCGTAGCGCTCGAACGAATGGACCGATTTCGATGCGGTTTGTTTTACGTGCAAGCAAGTTCCCTTGCAGTGGTTATTTTTGATGAAAATCGCTTCAGCCGCTTAAAAGTTAGGGGGGGTTAACGCTTGAAAGTTAGGGCTTTAGGGCTTTCTCTAGCAAATAATAGATGGCGCTGAGGATATCAAGTCGTGTCAGTAGATCCGCTACTCATCACTAGATGGCGTTTTTGACTGTCGGGTTTTTTTCAAATTTGCCTGGCAAATAAACTTATTCATGTTGAAGATTGTAGACTTCAATATTATTCAAGGTTTTGTTTCCCATACAAACTTTTGCAAACAAAGCAGATCTTTCGGGAAAGTTATTCAGTATCATGTACTGGCTAAATATCATTTTTATGCTTGTTTTTTTGCTTGTTGGTGTTGCATACAGGAAATAACATCAAGCAGCTTTAAGTAATCATGGTTAGCATCAATAAACAATGATGTGGGTGCAAGTTAAGACGATACACGGTGTTCAGTGCTGCCCCCATTTGAAATAAATTATTTGTAAGGAAACGGAGATATCATTTGTGAAAAAAGTGCCAAAAGTGGCCGTTTTTCGCAAAAATGCAAACTAAAGCTTAACGTTCTCACTTTAAACTGTAAACAGTGGTTCATAAAAAAGTTTGAAAGGTTATCTAGGCTTTACTAGCTTAAAATTTTAAATGATATTTCCGTTTCATTACAAATAATTTATTTCGAATGGGGGAGCACTGGACTCCGTGTATCGTCTTAAGCAAGATTGGTAGCATAGAACAGTGTAGCCTAAAGACTTTTAATATAAAAGACAGTGTTTTTCCTTTTCCTTTATGTCAAACATACAACATATAAAAATCATTTGTCGTCATGTACCTACTGAATTATATATTAATTATGGCAATGTTTTTAATGCCCATTTTCGCCCGCTGTTCATTTCCTTTTAGCTTATATCTGGCTCTATGAAAATTCAAGGGTTAATTGTGTTCCCGATTGTAGGCTTTGTTATCTTTTCATCTTTAAAGGTTCTCTTTTTCGATTCTTCATTTCCGTTTCCCTTTTTTTCTCGCAATAATCATTGCAGAAAATTCTCCATAACTGAAGTGGCTACATGATTTTTCCGGGGTCCAGTGCTTGTCCCCATTAGAAATAAATTATTTTTAAGGAAACAGAAATATTATTTAAATTTTTTTCTCTAGTAAGCCCTAGATGACCCTTCAAATTATTTTATGAACTACCTGTTCACAGTTTAAAGTGAGAACGTGAAGCTTTTCTACATACATTTGCCAAAAGTAGCCGTTTTTCGCAAATGTGCACTTTAAACTGTTAACAGTAGTTTATAAAATAGTTTGAAGAGTTATTGGGGCTTACTAGAATCAAAATTTTAAATAATATCTCCCTTTCTTTCAAATAATTTATTTTAAATGGGGGCAGCACTGGACCCCGGAAAATTCATGTAGCCCCTCACTAACCCGTCGTGCCCAAGTCTGGTGATTAAGGGCAAATTCTCCTTTTATTGGCCGAGGCCTTTAGTATAAAAGAAAATGATGTAGGTTTAAAAGTAAAAGTAAAACTTTTCTTTTAGATCAGCGTGTTCAGGAAAAGCGCATGGTCGTACTACCCGGTCCGGGATCAATATTATTTGCATCAATTCGGGGAAGCGCAACCGGATTTGAATATGAGGAACCCTGTCGTCGTTGACGAATTGAAGGTAATTTTATTACTTTCAACTTCCAACATTTAAGAATTACAACGGTCAACGTCCATCATAATCATCATCCGAGCGTATGGTTGCGTCCTCAGTGGTAACGCTTCAGAGCCCTGGGCCCGCTACCTAACCTAGGTGATTTAACGAGGTTACTGATTTTTACACAGAGTAACTGCTGTCTGACCTCCGCAACCCAAAGGGTAGACCAGAACCAATCCTAGAATAGGTTTAAACAAACGCTAGATAGCATTAAGGATCCTAAAGCTTTGCGTGCCTTGCGAAGCACGGAATCATCTTTCTTTTCAGATAATCAGGTGATTTAAGCCTGAAATATTAATAAACTTTTTACTTTTTTTTTAAATATCCTAACCAGACTGGAAACATGTTTTCACAAAGTATGCTTCCCAGTGGGATTTGAAACCACGACATCCGGATCATAAGGCAAATGCCTTGACCACTGGTCCACGGAGGCAGTCCCTACAGCGGTCAGCGTCCCTTGGAGTTTAATTTTGGAATTCCATATTTATTCATATAGAGTCCCCGATGCGTATATCTGTATGTCTAAACTAGATAAACTTTAAAACTATTGAGCCGATGAGATGTATATAAAGCGAGAGAAGTCTGTCAGGGTGGTCAGGATCGTAGCAAGTGGAGGTCCATAAGCTCGGCCTACCTCTAGTGAAACAGGGGTGATAATTTTGTACTTATATGTACTGAGCCGATTTTCATCCAGTTTTCACTAACATGTAGAGCATTTCTAGGTAAAGATTTATAATATTATATACATATCCGTGTGAAGGCGAGTCATGCCGCTAGTCAAAGCTTACTAAATCTTCCATTTGTTCTCATACGAAAACGGTTCATATTAGTAGGGGAGCCCACGA
The DNA here is from genome assembly GCA_963576875.1 of Acrobasis repandana. NCBI lineage: Eukaryota > Metazoa > Arthropoda > Insecta > Lepidoptera > Pyralidae > Acrobasis > Acrobasis repandana. The sequence goes on from OY756216.1 coordinate 20,250,201, forward strand.
TGTTAAATTTGGATTTACTCGAGCGGCATGGAGAACTATTGGGTTGCGAAGCTTAGATGATAAAAAGAAAAAAAATGTCATATGATGTATACCTTTTTATCGCAGGGTAGCGTCTATAGATTTTCAAAAATGTAAAAAAAAAACTGTTGCGTATACATACACGAGCGCGTCAGATGTTGATAGCATCCATGTCCCAATTATTTTTAATAATGTACGTAGATCGTTTGCATGGTGGGGGTGGTCGTACGTAGGGGTTGAAAACGAAAAAAAAACTTTATCGAGCGCGTCACATTTTCGAAGGGGATGTTAAGTGAACCTAAAAAAAGCTATCATTGAATAATCTGACGATTTGGATGTGACACAAACTCGCGGTCATTATAAGAATAAGCAAAAAAAAATCGCCATTACTACTATACTAGATTTTTGTTTATCATTTATGTATAATGTGTGGCCTTTTAGTAAATAACGATTATTACTAACTTCAGTAAAATTTCGCGAAATTGGTGTTTTCTGTTAAAAGGCGAGTAGATAAGACGAAAAGTATTTAAAGGAAAATGAGCGAAATTTGTAAAGGTTTGTCTAGACACAAACAGTTCGTAGTTCACATTTTCAAACAGTTTAGTTTAGAGTATACAGTGTAGATCGAAGCGAAGTACCATTTCAATTTCAAGGGCTGAATTTACCTACGAATTACACATAACAAAAGTACAACAAAACAATTAAATACCTACATTATGGTAAGTTATTGTACTTACGTAAAGTTAAAGTTAGTAATATCAGTATTGAACTTTACTGCGTGTAAGCACAGCTTGCTAATTGAAATTTATTCGCAGTGCTCAAGGTGAACCGATCACGCCAGGGCAACCGAGGTGAATTATTTATTACCTATCCTGATAACTTCCACGGGCGCCATGCATAAATTTACCGGTTCCTGTTACAGGCGATTCACCCACTGGCAACGCGCCTCGCCGCGGTGCGCGGAATCTGCCGCTTTTTTACGGAATCTGCCGCTTTTTTATGGAATCTGCCGCGTTTTTAGTGGGTTGGACTAGGCGTGTTTTCTATACAAACTGAGATACTTGCATACAATGTTAAATTTGCCTTTTTACCTTTCTCGTATACATAAAACTTTAAGTGATTAAAAAAATTGATTTTGACTTAATTTAATTACTTTCGAACCATCGAATATTCGATCCTTAGTCAAGACAAGTTGAATAAACGGGCAAGTGCGAGTTGGACTCGTACATGAAGGGTTCCGTACCTCCGTACAATGTTTTAAAACGCTAAAAAAACATGTTTTTTGTATGACGATCCCTTTAGTTTTTAACTTTTTTTATTTTTAGTATTTGTTGTTATAGCGGCCATAGAAATACATACTCTGTGAAAATTTCAAGTATCTAGTTCATGCCTTTATAAAGATCTAGTTAAAAACGCTGAAAAAACACGTTTTTTGTATCGCGACCCCCCTTTGATTTTTTACTTTTTTTTATTTTCAGTATTTTTTGTTATAGCGGCCACAGTAATACATAATCGGTGAAAATTTCAGGTGTCTAGCTATTACGGGTCAAGAGATAAAGCCCTGTGACATACGGACAGACGGACAGACGGACAGACGGACAGACGGACAGACGGACAGACGGACAGACGGACAGACGGACAGACGGACAGACGGACAGACGGACAGACGGACAGACGGACAGACGGACAGACGGACAGACGGACAGACGGACAGACGGACAGACGGACAGACGGACAGACGGACAGACGGACAGACGGACAGACGGACAGACGGACAGACGGACAGACGGACAGACGGACAGACGGACAGACGGACAGACGGACAGACGGACAGACGGACAGACGGACAGACGGACAGACGGACGGCAGCGACAGCAATAGTCTACCCTACCCTAAAAATGGTCTTTTTCAAATATCCTGCGTATTTTAATATGTATTTATTATAAAATCTAGTATCGTTGAGTTAGTGTCCCATAATACAAGTTTAAACATAGTTTGGGCAGTTTGGGGCTAGCTTAATCAGTATGATTTGTCCTTATTTATTTATATGGACAATGGAGTCAGAATATTGCCATGTTGGCATGGTAGAGTTCTAATTATGTAGTAGGAGAATTCATCTTTGATGTAGTAGTTTTTGACTATGTTTTGGTACGTTGCTTCTCAAATGTGATGCAAATTACATTTCACGTTAATTCATTTTTGTTTATTTCCTTGCTTCTCCATTATTTATTTATTATTATTACTATGTAAACAACCAAGCTATTGCAACAAGAGGACGCCCGCTACGGGCGACCGTCACGGGCTTCCACGGGTGTCCACGCGACGGGCACCCGCGCAGTGCACTTTTGTATGTAAAACTTGCAACATTATCCATTAAATTTTCAGAATATCATCAAATTCTGGCTAGAAAAAGGCGTGGCTGGAATGAGGCTGACTTCTGTAAATTATATGTTCGAAGTTGACAAAGAAATGTATGGTGGAAGATACCCTGATGAACCCTTGACTGGCAAGCCTGGGCTAGGACCCAGTGACTATGGATATCTGGACCATGTTTATACCAAAGATTTAGAAGAAGTTTATGATCTGGTTTCGCAGTTTCGAGAAGTTTTCGATTCTATTACTTTGAGAGATAATTTGACCAGGTAAGATTTTCCTAGCAAATTTATTTACTTACTGATAGTTATTGTGAATACGCGTTTAGCTGTTTGGTTGTCTATTGACTGGATTTAAACTTCAAAATTTTAATTATTTAGCCACCAAATTTAAAATGCCCTTAGAAAACAACACATAATGACTAAAATGCATTATAAACTGTTTCTTACAACAAATTCCGTGTTATTTACAGGGTAATGATGACGGACGCTTACACCAACATTAAGAATGCAGTACGCTATTATGGAGAAGGCCCGCTGTACGGGGCTCACATTCCTTTCAACTTTGCTCTTGTAGAGGAGTTGGGGAAGGAATCCGACGCGAGGGACATTAAGTACATTGTAGACCGATGGCTGACGTATAAACCTTTGAATAAGCATGCTAACTGGGTGGTAAGATGATTCTTACATTAAAAATACAATTCGTTATTATGGGGAAGGGTTGCTGTACAGGGCTGACATCTCTTTAAACTTCGCTCTTACATAGAAGTTAGACAAGGAGTCAAACGCAAGGGACATTAAGTACATTGTGGACCGCTGACTGACGTATAAACCTTTGAATAAGCATGCCAACTGGGTGGTAAGATGTGTTTCTTAGGCTTATATTAAAATACAGTTCATTATTATGGAAAAGGGTCGCTGTACGGGGCTGACATCTCTTTAGACTTCGCTCTTACATAGGAGTTACACAAGGAATCAAACGCAAGGGACATTAAGTACATTGTGGACCGCTGGCTGACGTATAAACCTTTGAATAACCTAGGCCTAGTAAAACACGCATGAGCAAGACATTTGTTTCCCTAGTAATTTGCTGGTTTTCACAAGATCCAGAGACCACGCCAGTTCTAGTGAAAATTCCATTATTATATCAGGAAAATGAAGGCTGCCGTAAATACGGCTGTTTCTAATACTAATTTTCGGAAATAGCATAACGTTTTTATATCCTTAATTGAGTTGGCAGCATGATAAGTAATTAAAACGTTGTCCATATGGCCATGATTCAATACTTACATTTTAGTGGTGATATATTAAGGAAAAACTAATATAACACAACAGCAACACAGCACTGTACGACGATTCAACAAGACAACAGATAGGATATAAAGTAAAGTTGATATGCATGTAAAATGTGTTAATTACTGTATAATAAACTAATTCGTTTCAGATTGGCAATCATGATAAATCTCGCGTGGCAACGCGCTTCAGGAGTGAATTGGTGGATGCTTTCAACATGCTCGTTCTTTTGCTACCTGGAATCGCCATCACTTACATGGTATGTTTTGTTTGTTAATTTGATCACATACAAGTTCACTGTGAAATATATATTCAGAAAACTAAAAATAAAAACCTAAGCAATGGTGGTAACGATTTCAATCAAAAGTTATTACAAATTGTAATAAATGGAAGATACAAAATTGATGTCGAGCAATAGTAGAGCAAATCAAAAGCTATGTCGGTCAAATATTGGTCGAACAAAATTGATGTCGAGCAATAGAAGTGCCGATCAAAGTTAGGGTAATGTTGGTCATAGGGCTGCCGGGCAACGGTTTATCGACAATCGCTCCCGACAACTTGTCCTGACAATTTACGTTTGACAGTTGCTCCCGACAACTTGTCCTGACAATTTACTTTCGACAATGCTCCCAACAACTTGTCCTGACAATTTACTTTCCAAAATCGCTCCCGACTACTAGTTCTGACAATCGCTCAACTCAACAAACTCGACAACTCGATCCTAAAATTTTACAATTCGTTCATAAAAATACGAAGGGTATTGTTGAGAACGAATTATTGCCAAGAATTTCCCCATACATATGATTTAGGGATTTTCAAGGCAAGAGTGAATAGGCATTTTTTGAGTCTGCGTGTTACACCTGACCTCATCTTAGCGTTCCATCAGGCTAGATAGATGTCAAACGCGCTCAAATATCTAATAAAAAAAAAAAGAATTTGCCCATTTGCTCCTGCCTGACTATTCTTGCACGTCAATTAATCCCAAAAATCTGCTTCTGACAACTATTAGGACACTCCCATGGTCTGCGGGTGATACGTATATATGTACATATGTAGTAGTGACCATGTATATATGTAGGTACTATAGGTAGGAAAAAAAAATTCTTTGCTCTTTGGGGGTCGTCTGCCATCACTTCTAACGGAAATTTCGCAAACATGGCTCGATAGTCGATAAGTGACGAAGAGTTTGATTATTTTATTTTATCTCAAAATAGTGATTCAGATATCTCAGATGACAGTTTGGATTGTAAAACAGATTGCGAGGAATATTAATCATCCATATCCAGAGGTACTTGTTATTAGGGTTCCGTACAAAAAACGGAACCCTTATAGGATCATTCGTGCGTCTGTCTGTCCGTCCGTCTGTCACAGCCAATTTGCTCCGAATCTAATTGACCGAATCAAGTAAAATTAGGTACAATGTTTTAATCCTATGACCCAAATACATATGTACAAAGTTAATAATTTTTCTTTTAAATAAGGGTCATTTTCGGGGGACAAATTAGGAAATTAAAGAAAAAGTTTTGCAAACCTTACTGTGTCATATATCAAATGAAAGGGCTCGTTATGAGAATCTCAAATATATTTTGGTTATTATTGTAAGATGAATATTTTTGATTTTATTTATGAAAGAAGACGAAAATTGTGTTTATTCTGTGCTTGATGTCGGCATCAATGGTGCCGTCACTGGATAACACACTCCCGAGGTATTTAAAGGAGGACACAGTTTTTAAGGCGGTGCCCTGGATATGCAGAGTAGGTTGGCTATTCACATCAGAGAAGGGACAGTGCATGTGTTCCGTCTTTTATCTATTTATTCTTAGGCCAGATCTTTCTAATGCCATTCTCCATGTGTCCAGTGTGTGTTGGAGTTTAATCGGGTCTGTGTCAATAAGGACTACATCATCCGCGTAAAGGATATTCCAGGGCATAGGTTGTTGAATCTCAGCTGTTAAGAAGTCCATTACGAGGTTGAATAGTAATGGACTTAGGGCTGAGCCTTGGTGAACCCCTATCTCTACATCAAACTCTTCACTAGTTCCGGCTGGGATCCGGTTCGGCATCGTACCTTCGTTTTGACCCCGTTGTACATGTCTGCTATGATCTTTATATAGCTTTCGGGTTACTAGAGTAGGTATTTAAGGATTTTTTATGTAATATTTGGATATTAATGACTGTCTTATAGTAACTGTAGTAGATTCATAGATTCAGAACATTTTTAGTCCGCCTGTCCGTCTGTTACAGAGCTCTATCTCTAGAACCGTAATAGCTAGAATATTTTAAAATTTTTACCGATTATGTATTCCTGTTCTTCTTCCTTGCTGGTCTGGGAGAAAAAAAAACTTAGAATGTACCAGCTGCTTCTGTTCCCGCGCAGATCGTAAAAACCGATGGAGGGAATGGGCAAAAATCTGAATCATATCAGTAGGCGATTCGGTTAGCAACCCATCACTATAATGATTTCCTTTTTCCACCTTTATGCCCACCATCATGCTAAAAGTACCGTTACCGCCCTAGGCTCTGTCTGCCCCGTTAAGGCTAAAGACGTGATAGAGTAGTGTAGTGTAGTATATGTATTATTGCGACCGCTATAATAAAAAATACTAAAAATAAGATAAAGTTAAAAATTAAAGGGGGTCGTCATACGTCATAAGGAAACGTGTTTTTATCAGCGTTTGATAACATTCACCGAAGGTACAGAACGCTTCATGTACGAGTCCAACTCACACCTGACCGGTTATTATAGTATTTTGATAGATGATAGCCTTTCTGACTAAATCTACACGTGATGTGTGAATGGAAATATCGTGCAACATATGTTTGTTATATAAATTTATCCTAATCTTTATCTCGACATATGCTTTTTAAGTTGTGGAAATCTAACTTATTTCTAACTCAACAGGTGTTAGATAAAATTTAGATGATACGACAATGTGTACGTGATCAATCTACTTATTGTTTATCTCAAAAGTTATAGTAGCGTCACGTATGTCTGGACTGGAACTGTCAGATAGAATTTAGATAATATACATTATTATGTTGTATTATGTCTCATATCCATGTTTATTTTGAATGCATGTATATTGATAAATATTGACATGTTAGTAAATATATATTTATATACCTACTTATACATTACATAATTATTGTTTTATTACTTTTTTAAGTAAAGTGCCGAGAAAAATAAGGCTTTTTTATATTAGAAAGCCTTCTTTTTCTCGACATCACGAGTGGATTGATTGGTACGAGTAGATCTCGTAAGCCTACATCTATAAGAGTGACCTCTTCAACCCGTCTGGCCAGCGTGGAGAGTATAGGCCAAATCCTCTGACTGCTATGGCTAATATAAGGCTCTGGCAATACAGAGTGGGTCGTGCTCCTGCAGTGGAGACTAAAAAAGACCTGATCATGATGGCTTTAAGTCTGCCTATTACATAAAGTCAGTAATTAAATAATGTAATTATAAACCAACATTACAATAGCCTAATAAAATAAATTGATTACCCTGAACTAGAAACTCGTAACATCTCTTCAGCCCAGTTTTTCAATAGAACTAATGAGTTTTTAACCCCCGATAAAAAAAAAAGAGGTTATAAGTTTGACGCTAAGGTCTGTCGGTCTGTCTGACTGTCTGTGGCATCGTAGCGCTTGAACAGATAAATAAATTACGACGCGGTTTTTTTTACATTTTTGATGTTTTTATGGGGAGTAACGTTTGAAAATCAGGGCTTTCTCCAGCAAATAATAGATGGCGCTACGGATATCAAGTCGTATCGGTAGTTCCGCTACTCATCACTAGATGGCGTTCTTGACGTTTGGGGTTTTTTTTAGCAAGACTAGCAAAATAAACTTGTATCTCATATGCTTGCTAACCAAACATCAAGTTTGGATTAAAGAAACACATTATAGTCGAACAAAATTACATAAAAATGCACGATTGTCAAAGTACATACTTTTTTTCCAGGGTGAAGAAATTGGAATGACCAATGGATTTGTGCCGTGGGCACACACTAAAGACCCAAGAGCCTGCAACACTGACGACCCCGTCAATTACATAGAAGTATCCCGGGACCCCGTCCGTACGCCCTTTCAGTGGAGCAAAGGAAGAAACGCAGGTACAGTCGCCCACAGAAAGAGAATAGCAATATGATGTAAAGTACAGTGGACTTCCTGAGGAATGATGATGAATTATACTCTGGCATTATGCCATTCTGACAATTAAGACGAATCTAACGACATTTCTCAAGCTAAACTCCATCAATCCATTAAGGGGACAGACTAGACCACGCGTCAACTCGTGAACGGGTACGGCCAGTAGGGACTGGTCAGCTCAGACTACTCAGTGTTACTTATTTCTGTAAATTGGATTTGGCACTCGTTCGCAAGCTTTACATGTTATATTGTGATAAAATTGTATTAGGCATAATATCTTTGTAAACTGACAAAGCCCTTCCGGCGCGTAGGCGACCAATACTGTGTAAATGAGTTTCTTTAGGCGTTTCTTCTCAGCAGTGGTCGTTGCGAAACGCTAGTATCGGTAGCTTTTGCAATAAAAATAATTAAAAATAATGACCTTCAATACCTAACTGATATATTTATCCTACATTGAATAAAAAAATTTGACTTTGACTTTGAAATATACTTACATACATATACTTGAAAAACATAACCCTCCTTCTGGTTCTGTCGGGTAAAAAGAGTATTAAGTAGTTTTATTTATATTTTTTATTATAAGTAAAAACTTACTAACTTTAGTCAGCAAACAGCGATGAGATGTCGGCTATTATTATTTCGGAACATTGTAGAATATTATTTGATACAAATACGAGTACCAATAACATTCTACTTCTGGCGTCAAGTTTTACTGATAAAAAAAGGACTGGAAAAGTATAATTGAGATTTACTTATGAATTTCTATTAGCCGTAGTATCTGTAGATGTGTAGCTTATTGTATGACCTTATTTAGTGTCTGAAACGAATCTGCGGGTCGAAAGAATTTCACTCGATATTTTAGGGCCCGGCCGGAGCAAGTCATTCGAGGGTGGATGATATATAATACTCATACAAGGCGAGAATGTTTGGCAAAAGAATTCAGGTACCTACATTCGTTTTAACATAATATGTTTTCTACTTCATGACGACCACCGTGGCGTAATAGGCAACACGCAAGTCCGCCAATCCAGAGGTTCTGAGTTCGATCCTCAGCCAGCGGAGATCAGGGGGGGGGGGGGGGAGGATGGTCAATTTTCGTCTTCTATCATGAATAAAATCAAAACTATTCATTTTACAATAATAACAAAAATATATTTGATATCCTCATAACGAGCCCTTTCATTTGATACATGACACAATAAGGTTTGCAAAACTTTTTTTTTAAATTTCCTAATTTATCCTCCGAAAATGACCCTTATCTAAAAAAAAAAACATTTATTTACTTTGCTCATATGTGTTTGGGTCATAGGATTACAACATTCTACCAAATTTCACCTGATTCGGTCTTGTAGATTCATTCGGAGCAAGTTGGCTGTGACAGACGGACGGACAGACAGACGCACGAGTGATCCTATAAGGGTTCCGTTTTTTTTATTTTTTGTACGGAACCCTAAAAACATATAGTATCGTTGAGTTAGTATCCCATTGGTAATACAAGTTTAAACTTACTTTGGGGCTAGCTACATTATCTATCTATTTTTAACACAATACACTTTTGGGTATTAAGGCCGTACCTAAATTTTCCGGGGTCCAGTGCTGCCCCCTTTGTTTACAGTTTAAAGTGAGAGCGTTAAGCTTTACTACGCACATTTTCCAAAAGTGGCCGTTTTTCGCAAATGTGCGTAGTAAAGCTTAACGTTCTCACTTTAAACTGTAAACAGTAGTTCATAAAATACTTTGAAGGGTCATTTAGGATTTGGTAGAAGCAAAATTTTAAATGATGTCTCCGTTTTCTTTGAAATGATTTATTTTAAATGGGGGCAGCACTGGGCCCCGGAAAATTCAGGTACGGCCTTAAACGAAAAAAGTGTGTGTATTGAAACATTTATTGTAAATGATTTGATGAAATGTAATAAAATTATCCAATAATATCTAGAAAGGAGAATTATCTCACTTTGGAACTGTTCCCAAATTCACATTACATTGAAGCGGGCGAAATACGAATGCTGGTTAAATAAAGTGGAATCCACTTATCTTGAATATTCCTTTATACGAACCTTTTATAAAATATTTGACGCTAGAAAAGTGTTTTATTTCAGAGAAAACTAAGTTTCCAAATGCTATTTAGAAATCTCTGGGGAGTCGACATTAAACTAGACGCTTTGTCATAACGGTGTTTCAAATTGCTTGTTTAAATTTTGTTGGAGCTCGTTTTGGTCGCATGCGTTTGTTTGTTTGTTTGAAAACTTAATTAGGTAGGCAGAGCAAATACCTAGGCTTTGCCCGACGGAATATTGTATACGAGCTTCGCTCGATGTAATGCATAAATAAAATGAGGTTCTCTGAATTTAAAACCTAGCTAGATCAATTTTTCGACCCCGAAGCCTCCAACATATTAAAACTATACATCGAAATAGTTATATACATATAAATATTTTAAGGGGATATTCTGTTGTCGGATTTTTTGAGCTGTCTTAAAGTTGTAGGTTAAGAGGAAACACTAAGGTCAAGAGAATTGAAAAATAGATATTTGTAAAATCTATTGCTGTCGCGCTGTGTCCAAACAACAACCGAGCGAGTGCGATGAGATTTTTTGCAGCTCAGGCCGAAAATACCTACGAAAAGTTCACAAAATTAACGGACAGAGTCCCCTGATTTCTCCTCCAAAACTTAACCGATAAAATTTTTTTTTCATTAAATATTTAAGAAAAACTATGGCTGTGTTCTATATATATATGCTGTGTTATGTGTATGTGTGTGTGTGTGTTTTTTTCTATAATATAATCTCGTCTTTGTTTGCTAGATGTTTGATCAGGGTGGAAAATCTTACCAATTTTACAGGTTTATGAAAGTTCGTACCTCTTTAGTATTTAAATTATGAAATAAAGAAAACATATGGACATGCTAATATATCCAAAGATTAAAAAAAATCATTACTTCACTGGCTCTATCCGGCGCGGAAGGTTATACGTTTGCATGGAAGTACGGCCCTAATATTTCCTCTTAACGACCTCTCTCTTTGGAGTAATTTTTTTCTTAGATAGGTATGAATTTACAATAATTGTAAATCGATTCTCCATAGGTTTCTCCAATGGAGAGCAAATCTGGCTCCCGTTAGCTGATGGTTACGAACACGTGAACGTAGCCGACCAAAGATCCGCCGTTCGCTCCCATTACCAAGTTTACCGAACCCTGACCAACCTAAGGACACGGCCTGCATTCCGACTGGGCAGATACGAATCTTTGGCGATCAATCAGGATGTATTTGGTTTTAAGAGGTAAGTAAGTTATGTACAAACAAAATAATAGTAGATTACTATCTAAAATCTATATCTCTAATCTATCTGTACTGTGAGTGTACTTCCAATTCAACTGTACTGTGACTTTGAATCACTCTGAAGAATGTACCCAGCACATATTTACTACGAAAAATTGACTGCCTCCGTAGTCCAGTAGTCAAGGCGGTTGCCTTGTAATCCGAAGGTCGTGTGTTCAAATCATTGGGATTTGTGGGAAGTATACTTTGTGACGGCGTACAGGAAGGACTGGAGAACTGTCGCCACTAACAGAGATATACAGAAGGCTGGAGGGGAGGCCTTTTCCCAACAATGGGACACGATAGGCTAGTAAAAAAAACTTTGTAAACGTTGTTCCTAAAGACATGTCAATCATAACTTTACATGGGTGGGGTTTACAATATCATTGAAGTTTTTGTAATAGTTTACAATCTATTTCAGATGGTATAATGACGACACATACGTCATAGTGATGAATGTCGGAAGATCATATCACATCGTCAACCTGACCGCTTTTGACCTTATATTTGGCTCGCTTGAAGTTGAAGTCAGCAGTGTTCTGTCTCCAAGATCTTATAGGTAATTAGTTATCTTAAAAAATGAAAATTTTTTCTTCCACGCTGGACAAGGAACTAAAAAAAAACCTAGTTTTGTTTAAATGTTTGTTACCTCAGTCAGAACTCCGTTATACAACGTGGAAGGGACATACCCGTAATAAATCGAACCACGGGCTATACTAGATCACTAAAGTATAATGAAATTAAAATAACAGTCAAAAACCCAAAAAAAATTCGACATTCCCATACATACCGCCTGGGCGGCTGCACACTTTTGTATGGAAATGCCGAAATTTATTTTTGTTTTTTGGCTGTTATTTTAATTGTATTATACTATAATGATCTAGTATAGACGGTGGTTCGATTTATTACGGGTATGTCCGTTCCACGTTGTATATAAAAAGTTTTTTTTTTTTACAAAAGCTTTCAAATTTGTCTCATAGATTTTTTTGTCGATCTTCACTCTATGTAATAATGGATAAGAAATGTTATATGTTGTCTATATTTTGCGTATTCAAGTTTTACATACTTATTATTTATATAATATGTGTTTTTAGTGCAATAAAGTGTTACTTGATAACTTACATCCATCTCTTTTCCAGTGACAACGTCCATGCTAATTATTTGGATTTGGCAGCGGATGAAGCTTTAGTATTGAGGATGCAAGTGTAAAAAATGCTTGAATCTACCAAGTAAAAATTTTTAATAAATTTATGAGTTTACTAATTAAATTAAAGTTTTTTATTTTAACCCACTTGCCGTTAAGCCTTAGTTTGCATTTTTGGTAAAAGTAGCAAACGCAAACGTAGTAAAAGTAGCAAAAGTTTTTCCGCAAACGCTAAACTGTAAACAGTGGTTCATGAAATAGTTTGAAGGGTTATCTAGGTTTTACTAGATCGAAATTTTAAATGATATCTTCGTTCCTTTCAAATAATTTATTTCAAATGGGGGCTGCACTGGACTCCCGTGTATCGTCTTAAGGCCCCGCCAGTTCTGAGCCAAGAAAACTGTGAGTGTTTTTTATAAATCACTGTAATTAAACTATACTACAGTTTATTCCTCAAAAAATTTACATAAAAATCTTAAGGATTTTCTACAGACACCCACATTAGTCAAAACATGATTGAGCATTTTTGTCTCGATAGAAAAAAATCACAAACATACCTCTAAATACCAAAATATCGCAAAATATATTATCTAAATATCTACATGGCTTCGCTCTCGACGAATATTTTAGTCTTTTTTTTTGTATTATATTTTTTTTTGTAGCCAAAACGGATAGATGTTTAAATAATAATTTTTTTGGTATAATTTTCATATAAAAAGGTGATTGTATAAAATAGTAATATATAATAAAGGCAAATTTAGAGGTATGCTTGTGATTTTTTTTTATAGAGCCAAAAATGCTCAATCCGGTTTTGGCTTTAGGTGTCTGTAGAAAATCCTTAAGATTTTTATGTAATTTTTTTGAGGAATAAACTGTAGTAGTTTAATAACAGTGATTTTTCAAAAACACGCACAGTATTGCAAATTGTGAACCCACCTCGCCTTAATTAATTAAAGCTTCTTTAAAAAGGAGGAAGTTATCAATTCGCCCGTATGTTTTTATTTTATTTTTTGTATGTACGAGTGTGTTACGCGATATCTTTGCCAATTTATGAACCGATTTTAATGATTATTTTTTATTTGAAAGCAGTACCTAACTAATGTTTACATATTAGGAGTAACATAGGCTTCTTATTAAAAAAAAAGAATTAGGGTTCTGTGCAAAAAATAAACCCAGATCAAAGTCCACGCAGACAAAGTCGTGAGCACAGGTAGTATCATAAATATTATCCAGTGTGTTTTGTTTTTATAGATAACATCTTGTCTGCTTTTGTATATCAATATGATTTGTTTATGCATACTAAAAGTAGATAAAACAACCTCTCAAGTTGAAAAGCGGTAATTCTGTGGAAATTTCAGGATATTACGCAATACATCGTTCATCATTTGGACGTCCTGAACAAAAGTTTTACTTTTATTAATATAAGTTAAAGTTAAACATTTTATTAGAAAGCCAAAATCCTGTATTATTTCAAGATGTCTCACTCAACTATCTCGCCCGCTAGTCATACAATGGACGCTGGGTATTAAGGCGGTATCCACGAAAAATCAGAGATGGCGCTTGTTTGTTTGTATTAAATGAAGGCTTATACCGCCATCTTCCGAAATTAAGCGGCATCACTACGAAACTACATTCTTAGGAATTAGTAGCTCCATCTAGCTACAATATTTAAACACAAAACCGAATAACGCTTCCAAGTACGAAGGTTGTCAGTCCCACAGACCATGGATTAAGATAGACTTATATCCCATATCTCTGAGATAGACACAGCCTCTGTATGAATTTTCATGTCAATCTGACGTTAAATTGACTTAATTCAGGATCGTCACTTTTAGTCCGTGTGTGTCAATTCATTAGATCGGACATTGAGCTCTCTACTAAAAACTGTAAAATACCTAAATCTGTCGTTTCGAGCCGTAGAAATGCGTCGAAAAACGTTGGAGGAAGTAATAAGAAAGCTTCCATCCGTTTGTAAGTGAATTTCTTATTAAATATTGTATTAAAAATTGGCACGCCAGGTTTTCACACAAATTGAAAGATTTTCTTTATCTAGTATCAACGTGGAAGGGACATACCCGTAGTAAACCGAACCATGGACTATACTAGATCACTAAAGTGTAATGAAATTAAAATACCAGCCAAAAAAAAAAAACCGCTTTTCAAACCATATCGCCCGGGCGGCTGCACACTTTTGTACATGGAAATGCCAAAATGTATGATTGTTTTTTTGCTATTATTTTAATTTTATCTTACTATAATGATCTAGAATATACCGTAGTTCGATTTATTACGGGTATGTCCCATCCAAGTTGTATACGAATCTGTGGTCAGTCCTCTAGTATTTGTTCGTCTATGGTACTTTAGGGTTGGATCTCATCTATAAGCACGGAAAAGCACTTTCCTATGCTGCTATCCTTTTCTGTGGCTCAGAACAGTAATTTGCTGGAGCGAGAGAGAGCGACGGAATGCTGCAGAACGGCCGGTGCGTCTCTCTTTCTTGCTCTAAATAATGACGTTTCTGAGCGACAGAAAAGGATAGCAGCATAGGAAAGTGCTGTTCCGTGCTGATAGATGAGATCCAACCCTTATGCTCGTTTCTCTCGTACACGGATACTCGTACATACATTATCACATCTTTATCTCTAACACATTTGCTTGGATGTTAATAACATGCTATTGGTAATTACTATTAATTACATAACTGGCAAGAATCTATTTTTCTTCATCTAAGCGCGTTCCTGGTTGCATCCTCAGCTGTGCTGTTTCAGAGCCCAGGGTGCGCTTACCCGCTTTTTATTCTCCTAATATGACATGCACGTCAACGGTCATTCAAAGATGCCAAAGACCTTGCGAAGTGGAGAAGAAATTGCCGCAACAGTTCAAATTATTCGGCTGTAGTTTTACGACCGGCCGCCTGCCAGACGTTACCCTCTTTGGGAATGTATTTGTGCAAAAAGTTTTACAACCGGCAGCCGCCCGACGTTAACCCTCTTTGGAAATGCAATTGTAGCACGAGATGTTTGTGTCAACTCTTACGACATCCACAGAAAGAGATGGAGTGGTCCTATTCTGACCCTAAACCACACGGGTAACTAACTGTAACGGGTAACTGGCAAGAATCCATTATAGCGTCATTAATTACTCTAAAATAATTATACTTTCCACGTTTTCCTAAACTAAAATTAAACTAAAATGGGTTTTTAAAGATTACCTAAAAGACACAATATATCTTATTTAATATGTCGTATAGACTGAGATGATTTTTATCTTTATGATAATTCACCGATAGTGTTTGACACATGCACGGCAGTGTTGGAGCCAAGATTCGAAAAGAATTGGTCACAACACACATGTAATAATTTGAGCGTATTTGGTTTGTAGATTAATGTTAGTATAAAATAACCGGCCAAGTGCGTGTTGGACCACGCTCAGAGTAGAGTTCCGAAGGTAAACGTTCCAACATGGGGACTTTATTTGTAATAGTTTTACTCATTAAATACTTGTTTAAAACAAGTACTTAACAACTTCATATGAAACTTTTCAAAAAGGACATATTTTATTAGTTAGGTGGCTGTAACTCTTAAATTAACAAATGTAACTTAGTAAAGTTCAGTATATAATAAATTAAATTACCCACATAAATACACTAATAAATAAATTAATGCAAGAAGTGGCATTGCCCTACATTTTCATTTCAAATATGAAACAAATCGCATATTATGTTTATTACTTTATCACGAAATTTATACATTTTTCAAATTAAACTAAATTAAATTCAGCAAATTCATTCTGAAGGGTGTAAAAATATAAAACCAACGTTCACATCACGATAAAAGCATTGAAGCAATTTCGTATCAGTTTCACTAAACTTGGCCTTTTTACACATCTCCATCTGTAGGTACCTAATCGGTATATAAATCAGTTAAGTCTTACCAAAATAGTCAGTAGCAGTCCTTTATTGCATACAAAATGAGGGCGGTGTACTTACTACCTTTACTCTTTGCATTTTGCTATGGATTATCAGTAAAAAGCGAGGAGGAACAGGACTGGTGGGAATCTACCATTTTCTACCAAATTTACCCGAGATCTTTCGCCGATAGTAATGGCGATGGCATCGGTGACCTAAATGGTATGTTACCTACTTTGTTCTTTATCTATATCTCTATGATACCACACTAGGTCAGTTGTGTAATAAAATATAATGGGCTTCTTCTCAACAATACCTACTAAGCTAAAAACCGGTCAAGTGCGAGTCAATACAATGTTTTTTTACAAAACTGCAGTATTATTTATTAAATACACCTACTCGTATTCTTAGATCATAAAATACTAATTACTAAGACTCATTTTATGTGACAAATTCTCTATTGTCATGTCACTTTATTTAACTCTATTTCAAAACGTCAGTATGAATAGGGATCATAAATTATTTTAATTTAGCACCTATTGTTGAAAAACAGATTTGAAAGATAATTTCTCATCTTGACCTGCTCCAGTGACGAATACATTTGCCGTGAGTAGGCTAATCATATGTCACCGCCCCTCAAACTTTTTTAGATCCGTCATGTCCTGTTTTTTGGAGGGAGACAAACAGCAAAGTATGAACTAGTGTTGGTTTAAACTATGTACACTTTGAATATAACAGAAGTTGGCTATAGAAACCCTGTAATAAAACGATGCGACCCCATCAAGTTGGGTTTATTACATTTGTCTTAGGCTTCATAATAAAAATTTTGATTATTGTTTTTCGTTCTGAATACTTAATTCCCATTAATTTTCTAATTTTTAATATAGGAATCACCTCAAAATTGGATTACATCAAGGAGCTAGGAGTTGGAGCAATTTGGTTATCCCCAATGTTCCAATCTCCTATGTATGACTTCGGGTATGACATCTCCGACTTCTATGCCGTTCATGACGAGTATGGAACCATGGAAGACTTTGAGAACCTTCTGCAAACGGCTAATAAACTAGGTGAGTAGCCTTAATTTTTATTAGTTATATTAATCAAATAATAAATAATCTAATGTTAATATTTTTGACGTGACAACGTCTTATAAATTGGTTAGCCGGGTGACACTTCAAGAAACTGCGTTACGCTCCGCTCACGTTATGCGCTCACAATGAGAGCGAGTGAGAGGCACGCGTCCCTTCCACTCGGGCATGGTTAGCCCACCTAAGAGCGAGAGAGACAGACATAAAAAGACTTGTCACGTAAAACTTTCGCCCGTATACCGACTTTACAGGCAACCAAATTTTTTTTAGGTGAAGCAGTTATTCATAAATAAATTATTCAAAGAATAAATATAACAATAAACGTAATAGATTAAGCTTATCATAAGCTTTTTTTATGTCTTCAAACGAAAAAGATATCAAAAAACGATTGCCGAATAAAAGAAGCCGTTTGCAAACACATTTACTAAAGAATTATATATTTCTAAAGATTTTACTAAAGCAAAATTTTATTTCTACAGACATTAAAGTAGTCCTCGATCTCGTACCAAACCACACTTCAAACGAGAGCGTTTGGTTCCAAGAAGCTCTGAACGGGAACGAAAAATATTACAACTATTTTATTTGGGACGATGGAGTTATTGATGAGGACGGTAATAGGCGGCCGCCTAACAACTGGGTAAGTATATTTTTATTCAATTACTACTGGGCTCTGCCTTCCCCGTTAGAGATAAAGACGTGACCATTTATAACGCTCCAGCAAACTTCCTCCTTCCACCCCTCCCTTTTGGACTTTTTTGCAATATCTTGTGTACAATGAAGTTATAATGAGCCTCTCAAATTTGATTGAAATCCACCGAATAATTACCGCTACAGCAAATTTCCCCCCTTTTACCCCCTATTTCTCCCCTGATCAAAAATCGCAATTGACTAAAAAATTTAAATAAATTAAAAAATATGTGTAAATTTTTGTCAAAATCGGTTAAAAAATGCGACCTGTAGGCGAGAACAGACAGTTGGACAAAAGAATTTTTGGTCTACCTCGAAACTAAGACACTCCCCCCATCCCATCCTCCCCTCCCGTCCCCCCCTGAAAGGCCGGTAATGCTTTTGTTACATCCTTGGTGTTGCAGTTGTCCATGGGCAGCGGTGATCACTTACCATCAGGTGACCCGTTTGTTCTTTGCCCTACTATGACATAAAACAAAAAAAAAAACAGATCTTCATTAAGATTCTTAGTCTCTGTTTAAAAATCAATGCTTGATGGTCTGTTATGAGAAAAGTCTGGTAAGTACTTATTAAAAAATCAAAAAGCTTGGTATAGATAAATTTTTCTTGCTGATTTGTGATTTTCCGGCATGCTTTCAATTTCATTGAGTTTAACGTTTTTATAGTGGGATGAAAAGTTTTATATGAACTGATTTGGTTCGGTAATTCAAATTCAATTCAATTCAAAATATCTTTATTATCATAGGATATTTATAATATCTCTTAATAATAGTCACTTTGTTTTGTTTTGCACAAATGTTGACGTCAAATCGTTACTTAAAGCTAAGTTTACGCCGCTTCCTAGGCGCAAGTGCAGAAGAAGCGGCAACAAACTGCACTGCACGTTTTCTCCAAAGACGTCAACTAACAAACTAAAAACTTAAAATTAGTTATATAGATGGACAGAGATTACATTGTTTATTATGTCATAATTAAATTGAATTATAAGAATTACGAAATTTAAAATAATGTCAATTTGTAAATTTAGTATGTACCAATGTACCTAAATTATGACATGTCTAAGTATACAAACCTTTAAGAGGGACCCGCGCCAAGCTCAAGCCAGACCTTTTTGTCTTTAAGATAGTCATCGGTCCTAGAATAAGCCTTCTCACAAAGTACTTTCTTTACATAAGCTTTGAATTTTCTGTCTGGCATATCAAGGACCGATTCTGACAATAATTTATTATAAAAAAGTATACACTTCCCCATAAAAGACTTACTGACTGTATTCAGCCTGTAATACGGGCTAACTAAGTCATTCTTATTACGTAAATTTCTATCTGTAAAATCACTTACTTTATTGAACATGGAAATATTTTTCCTTACATACATTATATTTTCAAATATGAATTGTGATGCAAAAGTAAGTATACCTATTTCCTAAAATAATTCCCTCAGTGAGTCTCTCGATCCTAAACCGTAAATAGCACGAATTGCTCTTTTTTGTAAAAGAAAAATAGTCTGAATGTCGGCTGCACTCCCCCATAGAAGTATCCCGTAAGACATTAGACTGTGAAAGTAACTAAAGTACACTTGTCTAGCAGTTGCTACATCTGTCAATTGTCTTATTCTCCTAACAGCGTAATCCAAAGTATTTTCTTCATTTTTAAGTATTTTCTTATACATCAGAAATCTTTTTAAAGAAATGAGCATAAGTCAACTCAAATTAACGTCTTTGTCAAATAAATTAACCCTAGTAATTTGGTTGGATTAGACTCCGTTGAACTAATTTGACAGTTAGATTAGTTTGGGAAAAGGTCTTTTTATAATAGAATTACCTTCTTCAAGAAAATTTGTTTAATTTTATTACTTTACGTTTCCTTTCATTGTCGCAGTGATTCCCGAGATGAATTATTTATTTAATTAATTACAATAATTAGAACAATATCGAAATTAAAAATATGTAATGAAAAACTTCGTCACTAGTGAGATTAGAACTCACTAGTGGAGTTCCGGTTTTGATCCCCGGCCAGGGCGAGTTAGAAAATTGCCTTTTTCAAATTGTCCTGGGTCTTGGCGATGTTTATCTTTATATGTATTTATCATAAAAATATAGTATCGTTGAGTTAGTATCCCCCATAACACAGTTTAAAAAAACTTAAGTACTTTGGGGCTAGCTTAATCTGTATGATTATGTCCCTATACAGGCTGATTTTTTCAACCCTGTACACATTTTTGGAGTACAGTATCATGGACTAAACTTCCTCCAAAAATTTGGACAGTGTTTAAAAAATCTGCCTGTATAAGTATTTATAATTATTTATGCTTTCTCAGATCAGCCAGTTCCGTGGGAGTTCCTGGGAGTTCAGAGAAGAAGTGGGTCAATACTATCTACACCAATTCGTTATCGGCCAGCCTGATCTCAACTACCGTAACCCAGATGTTGTTCAAGAAATGAAAGTAAGTTATTAATAAAACAATTCTTTTTTGAAGAAAATTTTATTTTTAACTAATTAACTGCTATGTTGCACGCATGATCAAAGCAGCAGTTATTTGTCAATCTCATAGGAACCTCACATTTTACCAAATTATCGTTTGTGGATTAAATGCCAATTTCAATCAGATCAGCTGTTTCTGCGTGATAAATTAACACACTCACAAAAAACAAGTTGTGAAATGAAATGGTGTTCAACTGAACTTATATGTAATGCATGTAGAATACAATCTTAAATTAAAACTTAATACTTTGATATTTTTCAGGATATCATCCGCTTTTGGTTGGGTAAAGGAGTGGCCGGCTTCAGAGTAGATGCATTGAACTTTCTTTACGAAGTAGATAAAGAACTTTTTGGAGGAAAATACCCTGATGAACCACCTTCAGGAAGAACTGACGTCGACGACGGCTCACCCGACTCTCTAAACCACATTTACACGAAAGACCTTAACGAAACTTACTACATGACTTATGAATGGAGAGATGTCTTCGATGAATTTAAAGTAAAAGATGGTTTGACCAGAGTAATGATGACTGAAGTATACGCAACAATCCAGAATGTTGTCAGGTATTTTGGTGAAGGAGATTTGGAAGGAGCACAAATGCCTTTCAATTTTGATTTGATCACTGATGTTGATGCATCGTCATCTGCTAATGATATGAAGAGAGCTGTTGATAAGTTCATTACATACAAACCTCTTGATAAACCAGCTAATTGGGTGGTAAGTTTTAAATAACTACTGAAACAAGTTATATTCGTTTTCTTGTGTTATAAAGCAAGTTGAGACCATGATAACGTCCACGTTCCACGAAAATATTTTCCGAAATACAATAAAAAATTGTCGACCTCCCATACCTACTACATTTTGATCAGCTATTCGCACGATTGTATGGGAAGTTGAAATTTTTTTTCGTATTTTGTCGCCCAACTATTGTTTTTGGGGAATGTAATCACTATCATTAACTGAAAAAACATAATAAAAGGACATAAATATTAATATTTCTTTCTTCTTTAGGTTGGTAATCATGATAATAATCGAATGGCTACCAGATATGGATCTGCGTTGGTAGATGGAATAAATATGATTGTTATGTTATTACCCGGAGTAGCCGTAACCTACATGGTGAGACGCAATTGATTTAGTTTTAGTCGTTTTTTTCGTTTTTTTTTCACTATATGTAAAGTGAAAAAGACATTCCCGTAATTAATGATAGCACAAAATTAAGGAAACGTAATTTTCAAACAGATTTAGTTGTGGTAGAGTCACGGTACCGGCAATACTCTGTTTCACTAGTAGCATGAATGGGCTGGCTCATCCGGGGATGTACCACACTCTCACAGAAAATCGACGTCTGAGTAGTAGCTCCACCGCTACTATTTTTCGTTCGGTGAGTGAGAGAGCCGGAGCCCCGTCTCCTCCCCGCCCTCCTCTGGGGAGGTCTCTGAAAGGCCGGTAACGCTCTTGTTACATCCCTGGTGTTGCAATTGTCCATGGGCAGCGGTGATCACTTACCATCGGTGACCAGCTTGCTCGCTTGCCGTCCTTTAAAAAAAATATAAAAAAACATCGCTTTTATTATGTTCGAAACAGCAAAAATTTCAAAATTAATTTTCTCGAACACTACTTGGTGGATTTCAATAATTCTTTGCGTACAGTCATTAAATATTATAACAAATGTCTTTTCCACTTTGTATAAAAATGTTTACTTTTTTATATGTCTTCTTGATAAATTTGGCTATATAGACGGGAGATTGTCTATTTGATTGTACCGCAAAATATTGTAATTTTTATTCTTAGCCAGATGTTGTATCTCACTGCTCGGTTCCCCTTCTTTTCTCCACCCATCTCTATTCCCAGCAACGGTTGCCACTCAAGAAACCCTGACGTCATACCCCTACGTCTTCGCCCTTCTAGTACTCTGTATAATCAGTAGTAATCTGGTGACTAATGTCAGCTGTCTGGCTGCAAGCGGAACACCAGTCCACCATCTTTATACCAGACCCATTAGTTGTTGTTGTAATAATAAAAATAAAAATACAGGGTGAAGAACTTGGAATGGTTGATGGTTACGTAAGCTGGGAAGATACAGTTGATCCTTCAGGATGCAATACCAATGATCCTATCAACTACTATACTGAATCCAGAGATCCAGAGCGAACACCGTTCCAGTGGAATGCCGATAAAAATGCTGGTAAAACTTCAAATTATTTTTTTATTGTTTCCGTGTCTGTAAGTGGCCAACACTGGTGTCAGAATTTTCAAGCTGCCTAAAAAGGCATCTGATACAGCTAGCCGGGACCAACTTCTTATCGTGTCTTCCAAAGTACGGAGGAACTCAAGAATGTTTTTTATCAATAGGGAAAGGATAAAAATTTTGAAAATGCTTATACATTTTTCACTTGGTAGACTAATATCTTTTTTGTGTTAGCTTCCTAGAAAAACCTTTGTATTTTTGAAAAGATTCATAAAAAGTTACCTTATCTCAATCAATCTATTAAAGTGTGAAAATAGGAGGTTCTGTTATAAATATCTTTTTATTTTTACATTGAAGACGTGATAACCATACGGGTTAGACACTGGCTGTGCGTCCGTGAGGCAAGAGTTCGATACTTGCTGGGCGTGACTTGTACCTCTGAGCTTGTACTCACATACGACCATTTTAGACTGCCAACACTTGCTTCCGGTGAAGAAAAACATCACTAGTATGTAATAAAGACTTTTTTCACTACCTACATGACAGTCAGATGCTTTGAGGCAATTCGAAAAATCTGACACCAGTGTTATATAAATGAATGAATAAAAAACCTCATTCAATTTTGTGATGATATTACAACATGTACGGGTAATTCTTGCTATTTTAAAACATTTTCTTCTTATAGGATTTTCAACTGCTGACAAGACATGGCTGCCCGTCGCTGAAGGTTACGAAACCTTGAATGTGGAAGTACAGAAATCAGCTGACAGGTCTCACCTCAAAGTGTACCAGGCTCTAGCTGAGCTTCGTCAAGAGAAAATCTTCAGATACGGACATTACAAGTCTTGGGCTCTGAATAAGGATGTATTTGCATTTATGAGGTAGTTCATTGTTGTTTTAAGTGTTCCAGTGTTATTGACCGAGCAAGCGAAGCGTTTTAGTTTCGAGATGGGAAAAAAAATTTGTTATCTGTGAAGTCGGTTTACGGACGGTAGTTTGACGTGACAACGTCAAACATTCTCTCTCTCGTTCGTGCCGCGCTCGCTTGCGGAACGCGACAATGACGTCATCTTTTTCGTGCATACAGCGAGTTATTAGACGTTGTCACGCCAAAAATACGAATTTATCGGATTTACTTATTAGGCATTGATACCGACCCAAAAATGCAAATTGCAGGTAGGTGTTCAGTGACCTAGCCGGCTCCCTATACATTTTTGCAACAATCCCTTTGAGAGGCACACTAAGAACTTCATTCTACACAAGATGTTGCAAAAAAATTTAAAAGGGGGAGTGGAAAGGGGGGAAGTTTGCTATATTACTTATATGCGATAAACGGGTAACTCACGCAAAAAGTTGCTATACAACGTGGAAATAGGCGTTATGAAGGGACATGGCCATAATAAATAAAACCACGGTCTATACAGGATCATTATAGTATTTTACAATGAAAATAACAGCAAAAAAACATTAAAATCGGTGTATAATCGGCGATTTGTATGGGAATGTCGATTTTTTTTTTTGTATTTTTGACTTTTATTTTATTATCATTATATATTAGTGATCTATTACAGTCCGTGGTTCGATTTATTACGAGTATGTCCCTTCCACGATATATATAAATATCATTTAGTTAATGGATTCAGGTGGTACTTTGCGGAAGTCAAATTTCCGGCAACTAGGACCACGGTCCGAGTTAATTGCGGTCCCAGTTACTGGAAGCTTCTGTTGTTTTATACCATGTAGTGATTCTCAAGTCTAATCGTCTATACAATAGGTACTCAATTTTAGTACTTAATCTTATTTATGTGTTTAGTAATAGAAGTCTCTGAATTGTCTAGATTTTATTTTATCGTCTACTGTTTAAACTTTTTATTTTAGTAAATCAATAAAAATAAATACAGTAAACTTATAGTGAGCTGCATTTGCTAAAATGTTAAGTTGCTTATTTTATTTTCTAGATGGTACAAGAGTAAAATTTATCTCGTGGTCGTGAACATGAGGAACACACAGCATACAGTAGACTTGACATACTTCGATAATGTCGACGGAAAAGTCAAGGTTGTCTTGCGAAGCGTCCAGTCACCCAAAGAAGAAGGGTAGGTCCATGATAAATAAATCAAAAGATCCACTATCAAGTCTTAAAAAGTCCGTAAAAGCAGGACCAGATTAACCACTTCGGGGCCTCTAAGCAATGCACAGCTGGAGGCCCTAAGGCCAGATTAACCATGTTTGGGAGCCCTAGGCCCAACATCAGCCCTAGTCTTCATCAGAGTAGAGCAGGGGAGGAAACAAAAAAAATGCACAATTATTCGGCCAAGTATGAAATTCAAGATGTTGGAAAACGAGTGATGGAATTCAAATAGGCAGGACACCTAGCAAGATGTGGTGATGACAGGATTCACCCCACTCGTTGTCATCCCCTTACAATTGAATCGAGGTTGTCGGGTTGTTTACTT